>BSBN01000476.1:8032500-9282500 GCA_027924645.1 Cunninghamia lanceolata | reverse complement strand
AAGGGAAATGGGCATGGCTCCACCACCAGCACCAATTTTACTTCTTGCACCATCAAAATACATCTGCCATAAGTCATTACCTTGTTGTTCCAATTACTATTCCTGTTGTTTTTCCTCTTTTGTGAGCTTAGGAATAGTCTGATTCTGCTCATGGATCATGTAAATTCCTAATCCAACTTCCTCCATTTGTTTGTAGGGGTCATCTTCATGGTTTTCAGATGCCCATTCATCTAAAAACATATTAGCAATGTTGTCTATTGGGGTATCATTGTCCTAGACAATAGGTTGTTCCTCTTCATGATAAGTTAAATTGGCATTTACAACACTAGGAACATAGGGTTCAATATGATCTTTGGCAATGGGTTCAGATTTGACAGTTACTCTTGTACCAGATCTTGTCCTAAAACACATATGTGACCAATCAACTGGCAAATAACCACCCAACTTTGTTGTGAAATCCTTGGAAAGGCATAAGTTAGAGTACAAGGGTAGGCATATAACATATATGTCTTGTGGGATTGAAAAATTTAGGCAAGCATGCAAGGTCAAACCTAGGTTCTTGATGACTCCAATGGTATTGATGGATGAACCATTTAGCTATACTACTACTTTAGATAGTGGTTCATAAGTCAAACCCAACTTATCTAGTATTTGTTTAGGCATTATTGAGCTACTAGCACCTGAATCAATCATGCAGTTGTGAACTAGGTGTTTACCAATAATCAGTGAAACATAGAATGGGGTTGGTTTGACATTATGATTTTGTTGTTCATTCTTGACTGGAGGATCATTTACAGCACAACTCTAGGTTGGTCTCTAGGCTAGTCTTGATTTGGCTCATTGGTCAAAGAGACATTAGATAAGGCTTTTTGCAACAAGTCTTTTTGGCCTGGAAGAGATAATGAATCCCACATAGACATGCTCACATTTGCTTTCTTCATATGATCTAAAATATTGAAAGGAAAAGTACCAACCTTTGGTTGTCCTCTTGGAAGAACATTATCCACTTGTTGTTGTACTAGTTGTGGTTGCCCTCTTGGTTGGTCCCTGTTTGGAATAGGTAGACCCCTTGTTAAAACTTGAACATTAGGTGGCTGTGATGGACCAACAACACCTTGTAAGCTTGTTTGGGCCTTATTTTGTCCTCTACTAGCTTGTTGTCCTATATCAATGGCTCTCTTTTTAGCCCTGGTATTAGCTACTATGGACTGGGTTGATTGGTTTTTCCCCTGTGTATGATTAACCCCACAGAACTCCTCACCTTGCCAATTCATAAATTGATGCAGGAGCATCCAGTGGTGTAAGGGCAATCTTGCATCACCCAAAAAGAAGTTAATTCAAAATCATTGTAGTTGTTTTCATTTCTTTCCATAATTAGTGTTTTTGGTTCCATAATATCCAGAATAATAATGTAGGACTTTCAGTTTTTCCAAAACTGCTAAAAATAGCGACCTGCCTAATTAGGAAAGTGTACCTGCTATTTTTAGAAAGTTTGCATTTGGGCACGTAACGAAGCAAAAACTTCTAGAAAGTTACATAATGGGAATATAAGACTTTTGGCAAAGGAATTAGGCAAAGATCATTTGTGAGCTGAAAGATATTAAAGTTTTTGTTTTCTGAAAAGCCCCTGAAAATTTCTGGAACGAGATATGAGACACTAAAACCTTCTATAACATCCTGAAAAGTTGAAAAAAATCCATTTATGGATTTCTGACGTGATAGTTCACAGCACGAGCTTTCTGGCGCTTAAAACAGTTCGTCAATCGGACACCCGGATCAAAAGTTATGCTTCCCGGAAGTTGACCTACTTTTGGAGGGAGTTGCAAAATTCGAAATTTAGCTGGAAGCCGCCAAAAAGTGCTATTTATGACTATTTTGGGAACCCTGGGCGGTCGTAGAGTTAAGGGGGCTAGTGTAGAGTCAAGAATAGGTGGGAAAATAGAAACCCTAGCTGGTTTGGGGTTACAAAAGGCTGAAGATTCTAGAGTCTTGAGGTGGGGAAAGCTGTAATGTGTTGCAGCTAGTAGAGGATTCATCCTCTGATTGTAATTGAGCTTCTGTAATGTAATGAGTTGCCCAGTTCAATAAAAGAAAGTTCTATTTGTTGTGTTCAATATCTATTATTGTGTGTTTTGTGATTTACCCCCTTGATCAAGTGGTATCAGAACGAGGTTCCTGAGTGTGTAGACAGATCGCCGACCGTGAGGCAATTTGCACCAGGACCTGAGGTTGTGGGTTTGCTGCGGAGACCAAGATGCCTCCACGAAGAAATCGTGTTGGGAGGAATGCTTTGACAGAAGAGGGTTTTAGAGCCCTACAAAGGCATATCGATGCAGTGCAAGAGGAGCTACGAAGAGGGTTTGAGCCAAGGATAAGAGAAGAAAGTGAAGATGAAGCTGAAGAAGAGCTATCTAAGGAAGAACAAGAAGCTACCAAAGATGTTGTAGAAGTTAGATTGTTGAGGGCCATTTTGAAGATGTGGAGGACCTAGATCGGGTTAAGTTTGCAAAAACAAAGTTGAAGAGCCATGCCAATATTTGGTGGAAGGAGGTCCAATTAGAGAGGAATAGAAGAGGAAAAGGAAAGATCACTAGATGGGATCAGATGGTGGAGAAACTGAAGAAGCAGTTCATTCCTGTGGACTATGAGATGGAGTTGCTAAAGAAGCTACAAGGACTGAAGCAAGGTAACAAGTCTGTTAAGGAGTATATAGAAGAGTTTTATAAAATTACTATTAGGACAAGCCATGCAGAGCCCAACAAGGAGAAGGTAGCCCGTTACATTAATGGGTTGAGGCCGAGTATTCAAGAGGAGTTGAGCCTAGTCAGAATGACCACCATAGAAGATGCATACCAGTTTTCCCTGAAGGTGGAAGAGAAGCTAAATAAAAGATTTGACAGCAAGCAAAGGGGAAGAGGTTAAGGCGGAAGGACTGGTGGAAGACCCTATGGGGGCCGAAATGAAGATGCAAAGAAAAGTGAAGAAGTTGGTACCAGTCGAAATCAGAGAGGTGATAATACCTACCGCCCTCGTGACCAGAACAATGGTGAGCAAAGAGGAAGAGGAAGAGGCAGACCTGGGCAAGGACCTGGAAGAGGAGGTTTTAGAGGAACCTGTTTCCAATGTGGAGAAGAAGGGCATCGAGCATACGAGTGTCTGCAACATCAAGGAAGGATGAATAGAAGACCTGAAGGTAATGCACGAGTTGCACATGTGGATGAAGATGCACAGTCTGAGCACTCTGAAGATGCTGAAAGGGGAGAAACCCTAGTTGTCAAAAGAACTTTGTTGAATGAGGAGAAAGAACCCAATCAGAGGAAGAGTTTATTTCGCACAAGGTGCAAATGTGAAGGTAAGTGTTGTGATATTATTATTGACAGTGGAAGCACTGATAATCTTGTTTCAGAGGAGATGGTTGACAAGTTGAAGTTGACAAGAAGAAAGCATCCACATCCATACCGGATTGCATGGTTGCAGAAGGACTATAGAGCTTTGGTCAATGAACAGTGTTTAGTGAAGTTCAAGATTGGTGACTACCATGATGAGGTGCTATGTGATATCATACCGATGGATGCATGTCATATGTTATTGGGGAGGCCGTGGCAGTATGATAGGAGCGCTGTCCATGATGGCCGTGCAAACACATATTCCCTAACAAAGGATGGAGTTCGTCATAAGTTGAAGCCCTTAAAGGAGGTGGAAGAAAAGGTATGTAGCACTGCCAGAATTTGTTTAGTAGATGGTAGGAAATTTTTGGAGGGTATGAAGCATGAGCGTCATTGCTTTACATTGATTCCTAAGATTAGTCAAGAGAAATGTGAAGATGTACTAGTAGAAGTTTTAGATATGTTGGAAGAGTTCCAGGACATTATCTCTGATAATGTACCAGAAGGTTTACCGCCAGTAAGGAAGATAAGTCATCAAATGGATTTGATACCAGGAGCCAGTTTGCCAAACAAGGCAGCCCACAGAATGACCCCTGTAGAGAATGAAGAGCTGAACAGACAAGTTCAGGAGTTGTTGAGGAAGGGACTGATAAGGGAGAGCCTAAGTCCATGTGCAGTACCTGCAGTACTAGCACTAAAGAAAGATGGAGAATGGAGGATGTGTACAGACTCTCGAGCCATCAATAAGATAACGATCAAGTATAGATTTCCATTGCCAAGAATGGATGACATAATGGATTGTTTGAGTGGAGCCAAGTACTTCACAAAGATTGATCTGAAGAGTGGGTATCACCAGATTCAAATTAGAGAAGGAGATGAATGGAAGACAGCCTTCAAGACAAAGGAGGGTTTGTATGAGTGGTTAGTCATGCCATTTAGGCTAACCAATGCACCGAGCACATTCATGCAGCTCATGAATGAGGTACTAAAAGAATTTTTGGGAAGTTTTGTTATTGTTTATTTGGATAATATTTTGATTTTCAGTAAGACTTGGGATGAGCATCTGACGCATATCAGAAGAGTTCTAGAGAAGTTGAGGGAGGAGAAGTTGCTGATTAATCTGAAGAAATGTAGTTTTGCAAAGAAAGAGTTGGTATACCTGGGATTTGTTGTCTCAGAGGAAGGTCTTAAGATGGACCCAGAAAAAGTAAGGGCTATCATTGAGTGGCCTATGCCAAGGAGTGCAACGGAGGTAAGATCTTTTCATGGTTTGGCAAGTTTTTACAGAAAATTTATCAGGAATTTCAGTAGCATTTGTGCACCTCTAACTGAGACAATGAGAGGGGATAGAAAAGAGTTTAGATGGACTAAAGGAGCAGACAAGAGCTTTGATACATTGAAGCAGAAAGTTGTAGAACAACCTATTTTGACACTTCCAGATTTTAATAAGGTATTTCAGGTAGATTGTGATGCTAGTGGTAGTGGTATAGGAGCTGTTTTGAGCCAAGAAGGTAAGCCCATTGCCTATTTTAGTGAGAAGCTTAATGATGCCAAGAAAAAGTATTCTGTTTATGATTAGAAATTTTATGCAATAGTTCAGGCTTTGAAGAAATGGAGACATTATATATTGCCAAAAGAGTTTGTTTTATATACTGATCATCAAGCTTTGCAGTATCTTAATAGTCAAGGGAAGTTGAACCAAAGGCACTTAAAATGGGTTGAGTTTTTGCAGAGTTATACCTTTGTTTTGAAGCATAGGAGTGGGAAGTCCAATAGAGTTGCAGATGCCTTGAGCAGAAAGCAAAATTTGTTGATAGAAATGAAGATAGAGGTTGTTGGGTTCGATGAGCTCAAAAGTTTGTATCCTAAAGATCTAGATTTTACAAAAGCTTGGAAATCTTGTCTGGAGCCTGTTACTTTGGACAAGACAAAATGGTTGGATTTCATAATCCAAGACGGCATGTTGTTTAGAGGCAGCCAGTTGTGCATTCCGAGGAGTTCCATGAGAGAGAACCTGATTAAGGAGAAGCATAGTGGAGGATTGGCTAGACATTTTGGTCGAGATAAGACCATTTCTATTGTTGGTGAAAATTATTATTGGCCATAGCTGCAGCAGGATGTGAGGAAGTTTGTGCAGAGTTGCAGAGTATGTCAGATGGCAAAAGGAACAAGTCAAAATATAGGATTGTATTAACCATTACCTATACCAGAGAAGCCATGGGATGATATTAGTATGGATTTTTTTCTTGGTTTACCAAGGACACAGAGAGGGCATGATTCTATTTTTGTGGTGGTGGACAGATTCTCAAAGATGGCACATTTTATTCGTTGTAAGAAGACTAATGATGATGTTCATATTGCAGAGTTATTTTTCAGGGAAGTGGTGAGACTACATGGTCTACCAAAGAGCATAATTTTAGATTAAGATACCAAGTTTGTTGGTTATTTCTAGAGGACATTGTGGAAGAAGTTGAAGACAGATTTAAAGTTTAGTTCTGCACACCATCCACAAACTGATGGACAAACTGAAGTGGTGAATAGGAGTTTGGGTAACCTGCTACGATGCTTAGTAGGAGATAAGCCCAAGGGATGGGATTTGATTTTACCACAGGCAGAATTTGCTTACAACAAGTCTGTCAATAGGAGTACTGGTAAATCACCATTCTAGATTATATATGGCAATAGCCCAAGAAATGCTTCTGAGTTAAGGAAGCTGGACAATGGAGAAAAGACAAGTGCTGAAGTTGAAGACTTTGCAGAACATCTGAAGAATTTGCATGAAGAGGTGAGAAAGCACATTAATAAAATGAATATTCAGTACAAGGCTAAGGCAGATCAGAAGAGGAGATATAAGGAATTCCAGGTAGGAGATGAAGTCATGGTTCACTTGAGAAAAGAGAGGTTCCCAATTGGAACATACAATAAGTTGAAAATGAAGAAATTTAGACCATGCATAATTTTGAAGAAACATGATTCAGGAAATGCATATGAGGTAGAGCTGCCGAGTGGGATCAATATTTCTCCTGTTTTCAACATTGCTGATTTATCAAAATATCATGAAGGTGGAACAGAGGATGGACCAACAAAAGTGCAGTGGAGTATTCTGGCATCTACTTCAATGGAGGAGATAGAAGAGATCTTGGATAGCCGTGTGGGAAGAAGTACTCGGAACAAGCAATATGAAGAATATCTGGTAAAA
Source organism: Cunninghamia lanceolata (assembly GCA_027924645.1). Taxonomy (NCBI): domain Eukaryota; kingdom Viridiplantae; phylum Streptophyta; class Pinopsida; order Cupressales; family Cupressaceae; genus Cunninghamia; species Cunninghamia lanceolata. Next base: position 9,275,915 of record BSBN01000476.1, on the reverse strand, counting down.
TGGAAAGGAAGGCCTGTTGAAGATTCTTCTTGGTTGTCTAAGGTAGAGGTTGATAATTTGGGTTTTCCTCACACAAACACATGAGACGTGATAGGGTCACTTCTCAAATTACCCTGGGTGTCTGATGCAGGAGCATCCAGTGGTGTAAGGGCAATCTTGCATCACCCAAAAAGAAGTTAATTCAAAATCATTGTAGTTGTTTTCATTTCTTTCCATAATTAGTGTTTTTGGTTCCATAATATCCAGAATAATAATGTAGGACTTTCAGTTTTTCCAAAACTGCTAAAAATAGCGACCTGCCTAATTAGGAAAGTGTACCTGCTATTTTTAGAAAGTTTGCATTTGGGCACGTAACAAAGCAAAAACTTCCAGAAAGTTACATAATAGAAATATAAGACCTTTGGCGAAGGAATCAGGCAAAGATCATTTGTGAGCTGAAAGATATTAAAGTTTTTGTTTTTCGAAAAGCCCCTGAAAATTTCTGGAACGAGATATGAGGCACTAAAACTTTCCATAATGTCCTAAAAAGTTGATAGAAATCCATTTATGAATTTTCAGCGTGATAGTTCACATCACAAGCTTTCCGGTGCTTAAAACGGTTCGTCAATCAGACACCCAGATCAAAAGTTATGCTTCCTGGAAGTTGACCTACTTTTGGAGGGAGTTGCAAAATTCAAAATTTAGCTAGAAGTCACCAAAAAGTGCTATTTATGACTATTTTGGGAACCATGGGCAGTAGTAGAGTTAAGGGGACTAGTGTAGAGTCAAGAATAGGTGGGAAAATAGAAACCCTAGTTGGTTTGGGGTTACAGAAGGCTGAAGATTCTAGAGTCTTGAGGTGGGGAAAGCTGTAATGTGTTGCAGCCAGTAGAGGATTCATCCTCTGATTGTAATTGAGCTTCTGTAATGTAATGAGTTGCCTAGTTCAATAAAAGAAAGTTCTATTTGCTGTGTTCAATATCTGTTATTATGTGTTTTGTGATTTACCCCCTTGATCATAAATGTTGCATCAAGATGCTCCTATTCAGGATGAGAAACCTATTGTTCTGGGTTTTTTGTGCTATGTTTTGCTGAACAACATTGTTATTTTGCACCATTAAGGCCTTATTTACCATGTTTGAGCAAGTTGATTGGTTATTTGACTGGTTGCATGGGTAACAGCAGTCATACTCTTATGAGATATTATTCTAAATTGGAACTAACTCCCTGGAAGAGCTGGCAACATGCTGGTTATAAGGGTGATAAGGTCTTGTGTTAAAATTTCTTCTTTGGCCTTGATTTTCAAGCTGGTATGGAGGTCTATTTTGCTGGTTAGACTGTTGTTGGGCCTGATATGGGGCTTGATAAGGTCTATAAAACTAATTAGGTTACTTTTTAATATTCACCAACTCATTGCCAATTGTTTGTAACAGCCCCTTAATCTCCCGCAGCTCCTGGGATGGTGGGTTGGGACAACTTTTGTTTGGGTAGTAACTTGATAGTTTAATGTTGGTACAACAGCAATAGGTAGGATTTGCAATGGGACATGTGGTTGTACCTCTAGGAAAATAGGCATTGGTGGTCTCAGGGCTATCTTACAAGCCTGAATTAGGTTGTTTTCATCCTTTATGGAAACATCATAAGCATCTAGTAATGTTGTACCTCCCATTGATTGAACCATTACTGCAATATCACTATTTAAAGCCTTAAGAAAGTACAAGAAAACATGATTGGTAGTAGGCCTTACCGTTGTTGGTATTCTGTCCCATGTCCTTTGAAAATAGAAGTTAAAATCTGTCATGTGCTCTTGTGGAGCTCTCTTTATTGTACTTAGTTGTTCAACCAATGATAGGTTGTCTGACTTGCCTTCAAATTGCTTATTTAGAGCTTCACCCAACAGATCCCATGTGGTGATTGAACCTACAACCAAAATCCTAAACCACTGAAGTGCCTTACCCTTTAGAGATGTAGCCAAAAGTCTCACTACAACATTATCTTATGTTATATGATGGACTAAACACAAGATAACCACATCCTTGATATGTTCGATGGGAGTGGTTTGATCTTGATCGATGAAGAAAGGTAAGCTCCAAAGAGCTTGAAATGGGATATCACCATGTTGTGCAAGCAAAAATGGGCTGCCACCATTAAATATTAAAAAAGGTAACCTTCTTGCCATTGGTGGAGGTTGAGGAGCTTGTACTTGTCTATTTAGTACCTGATTTCTTTGAACAAAACCTGCAGGCCTGAGATTTGGAGGAGTAGAATGGGTTCTCCCTGTTGGACTAGGAGCTCTCCTTGTTGTTCTACCTCTTCTTCTTAGGGGTGACAGCTACAGGTACTCAAATGGAGTTGAACTTCCTCTTGTTTGGATTCTTCTCATGTGTTATCTGCACTAGATTTGCAAAAATCATAAATATAGAGCCGCTAGGTATGTTATTTTTACCTCAAAAAGGCCAAAACTCTGTTGTTCATACCAAGACCGCAAAGAAAAATTGTATTCAAGTGGCATGAAACTCAATTCAGAGTCCCACTAGGTGTGCCAAAAATTGTTGTCACGAAGGATTACACCCTTGTTAAGCGCTAAGCCTAACAATCCTATGAAACATTGGATCACTTTCAGACTATGGGTTATCTGTATTGAAAGTGAACCTCCGGAAGAGCCGGCTCCCTTTAAAAGCCTCCTAGATTTAATATTTTTATGAAAAAAGAGATAGAAAGGTAACTAATGAAACTGAAATGATCCTAAGAGGTAATGCACCAATGATTGTATTCTAACTTGGAACTTGTTTCACAACAATCTTTCAATATATCTGCTCACACAACTTAGTTTGGGAAACTTTAACACAAATATTTCATAGAAAGGCTTGAAAACTTCTATCTTCTTTGAAGGAAAACTAGTATTTTCACAACTTAGAAAGATAAGAAAATCTCTTGCACAACCTACAACCTGTGATAATTAATTGCTTTTTCTATATACTTATCTCAATGAATGAGACATAAATTTAAAGGTTTGATGTTTAAAACACAATAATTTTTTTATCAAAATCACTCAAAAGAGAACAAGACACTTGAATCTGAGAAGGAAAACACCTGACTTTATTAAAAAAAAGGTAGGAATACCTCTGTAATAAATGTAAATATGCTGAAAAATGAAGCTGCTACTGTATAAAATCTACAAAAATGTTGAGTTACAATACTGAAAATCTATCTCTACAATGTGCAAAGGCAAGAGAAAAAGCAAGAACTAAGAAAAAAGCATAAGCTTTTTCTCCTATAATACAAAAATCTCTCCCAAAAAGCAAAGGGAAGTCATTTCCTGTCTAACTGGACTCCAACTAATGCATGAAGAGGTTGGAAAAAGATCCTCAACCTTAGAAATAGTCAACTCTCAGTTGTTGGGCAAGCAAGAGGAAAATGCCTAAATTAGAGGGCTCATAACTACTCCAAATTGAGCTATTTTAGCTCAGAACTCCTCCTCTCAAGGTGGTTGACCAAAAAGACTGCCAAAAATAGACCTATTTGACTCAAAGTCAAAAATATAAACAAAGGGACCTCCTGCATGAGTTTACAACTCATGTTTAACTCTTCCTCTCTTTTTGCATTTTTAAGAGGCAAATATAGCTATCTTAACAAGTATTAAAGGCAATCAATGTGATTTACCTTAATAGGTGTTATGTAATTGTCTCATTCTAGGCTTTATGTAACAAATATTAAGGTAATTTGTAGAATATTACCTTTAATAAGTGTTAAAATACAATATGTTTAACTACTAAACATGCAAAAAAGGAAAGGGTGTTATGATTTGTTTATTTGACTTACACCTCCAACCCTTTCAAAAGCTCACAAGGTTAATAATAATGTCTTTTTCACCCTTGGCTTACAAAAGGCTCTAAAACATGCTCCATGATGCAAAGAATAATCTAAGTCAAAGAAAAACCCTACAGGCTATCATAGTTGATCTAATTTTCAACATTAATCATATACAAAAGGGTAAAAAGACCTCATTATTTCATTATTTCTCCTTGATCCCCCCACGGCCTCATGATATTCTCCTAGTCATTCATCACTTGATAGTGTTGACCACGAGGGCTTTTGCTTATTATGATTTGTTTTTTCTTTTCAAAAGTAAAAAAAACAACCTCAAGCCATTGGGCTAGGGTATTGAAAGACAAATGCTTTTCAAACCCTAAAAGCTTCTCATTTCATTCTTATCCTTATCTTATTTGTCTCTGTTTGTTGTGCCACCATGAGGGTTTCTAGGAGAAGGCTCTATTGAAGGTCTTCAATGGATTGATCCAGATTGTTCCTCCTTCATCATTTTGTTGTTGGTAAGTGATCCCTACAGTTCTATCTGGTCTTCATGACTTTTTATGTGAATGAAAATCATAAAAAGGCTTGTTTCCTTTGATAAATACTATAGAATATTTCTCATTTCATGAAGCTCTGTGTTTTTCATGGCTACTGTGAGAAAATGATGAAAACTAAACTCTTTTCTGTGCTTCACACTCCACTATACCATTGTTCCTTGTGCTTTGAATTGTGAAGAAAATCTATGGAAGACACTTTGTAAGAGAGGAACATGTTTCCTTCATTTATTATTACTATTGTTCTAAAGTGGCTTGATAAGTTTCTTTTCTTCACATATATTTCTACTTTTGTATGAGAAAACAGTGTTATAATTTTCTCCCTTTTGTCTTTATTGCTCCTGACCATGGAGAGAGAACTTTGAATACTTGTTGCTCCTAGCCATGTTCACTATCCTTGAAGGAAATTGTGGAAAAGAGTTTTCTTTACTCTGTTGAAGACTATCATGCCTTTACCCTTGCTAGGGTTTAACCGTGTAAGAACTTGTTGCTATTCCTGGTAAGCAATACTTTACCATCTATGGTTGCTTCTATGATGCAAAGAAAACTATTAAAATTGTCCCTTTTCCTATGAGACAGTGAAAAGCCATGCTTCTTCTTGCTCTTAGAGAGCCCTTGATTTGTTCTCAGAAAAGGTGAAACAAACTTCACAAACAGTAAGCAAAACCAAATGAAACCTTTAAAAAAAATGAATGCCACTGTCTTCATTGCCTTCCAGAGTACTATCTCTAAACTTGTAGTTCTTTGACTACTTTGTGACTTGTACTATTGAAGGCAGTCATGTTTCTCCTTGTGACTATTTTTTAAGCTTTTCCTCAACACTTAGCAATCTCTTCATTTTCTTTGGCTCTTATTGGCTCCTTGATCATTCTGAACACTATCTCCATCATTTATGGTTCTACAAGTTTATACTAAGTCTTGGAGAGAAATGGGTTCATTATGAGTATATAGGCATCTTAACTCAACTTCAAGGCATCATTGCACTGATATTTCTCTCATGAAGCTTTAGGATCTTGCAAAAGATATTTTGTGTACTATCCCTCCAATATCAATTCCTGTCTCATGGATTTGACAAACAAATACCAGACCTTTCAGCTAAAATGGAAATTGAAGCATCTACCTCATCACTGCTCATGTATGACTATTATAGACTGCTCTTTGATTTTTTATAGGGTTGTCATTCTATATCCCTGCTCTTTTTTCATCAAGGGCAGACATTTAAGACTATTTCCCTGCATTTACTAACTGTCCTTTTACTTTTAAAACTCACATGTCATCCTTATTATTTTCATTTATGTTGTTCATGTATCTTCTTTTCTAAGCAAATGTGTATAAGGCTCTACAATAACAAGGAGTATAAAACAATGAAACAGGCCTGCTTTATCTTACCTCTTGAGGTATTGTCCCAGCTCTCCATCCTCATTTTGTCCTTTTGATTTAGACTACACATGCTATCTCACTACTATCTTTTCTTCTTCCCAGTGTAGTACTACATGTGCTTTGTAGATCCTATTGATTCTTTGAACACTGTCACATTGAGTTCTTTGTTGCTTAGTCATCCATATGACTATTCCCCATATGCATGCTTCGTAAGATGTTCCTTCCATATTAAACTAAAGCTTTAAAACACAATCAGCTAGTAGAGCGTCATTGGTTTGTTTCACATAGTGATTAGTATCAGGCTTGAGGAATAATGACAACTTTCAAATTATAATTTACAAAGAAGCATTAATTAGAGGAGACAACTTATGGATGAAAGGTCTGTTAGATCTAGGGCACACAACTGAGAGGGGGGATGAATCAGTTGTACAAAAACTTGTTTTTACTTCAAACACTTGATTCTTCTTTGTTATTTAACAGCATATCAATTAACCATTCATGAAAGCAATAAGCATAAACACCAGAGCAGATAAACATCAACACATTAGACACCAAGATTTTGACGTGGAAAACCCGGTCAAGGGAAAAACCACGGGGTGATTAACCCAAGGATTATTCTCTGTTAGAAGAATAAGGAAAATGGATGGCACATGCCAATTAGGGCTCACTGCCTGAGCACACTGCTCACAAGGAGGCACACTGCCTACAAGAGACACACTGTCTACAAGATAACAAGTATTACAAACTTGAACTGGAGATTGACATCTTTACCATGCCTGGATCAATTCCATTTAAGCCCAAAAACTCCTGCTCTGCTTTTTGCACTTCTCTTCGCTATATCACTCTCATCACCACAAGACACACTTCAAAATGAATTCACAAACCCTTATTTATACAAGGCATCATCTTAGGAACAAACATCTAAGTCGGCAAACACCTACAAGATCATTCGCAAGACGTGTAATACATCCAGTCGGCTACTCTTAAGAAGAACACCAAAATCCGTGGTTATTCTTCGAATGCAAACTCTAACTTCAATGCGGACCACCAATAAGAATAGAACATGATCCAAAGATCACCAAAACCTTTCCTGAGTCATCAAGAATATCCGCACTTTATCAGCTTACTCGAATTCTTCTGTTCTTCGTCTGGAACTTCAAGAACATAGTCTGTCATCACTGTCATAATGAAAAAGGTTCTTCTGGACCTCCAAATCATTCACAAATCTAGTTGTCACTTCACACTGACTTCTTTAACACTCCTTCCAATCTGCAGAATGAGATAATGTAATTCCGGATCTCACCGGATCAATCTGTGACACTCTGTCTCCACTGAACACCTGCCGGAACGGGTTCTACACAAACAACCATAACTTCTTCAGATCTTTATGCGGACCTCTGAAATCTTAACTGGAGCATCTCAAGATTCATATCTACAAACCCTTTAAACCACATCCTCTGATCCTCAACCTATTGAGTACTTTTGCCTTCTTCTCATCATTGTTCTTCACTATTCCTGATGGAGACTAATTTCCTCAATAACCTCAGCACACAGTCATCCAATCCTTCTTATCAATGCAATATGAGTATTTTAACATCAATGACAACACTGGTTAACCTCATACTTGCAACAATCTCCCCCTTTGTCATTGATGGCAACATATGATGTGAAAAACCATCAAGACAAGAACTTCTCCTTTCTGTCACAGCTCCAACTCTTCACATGTCTTCAATTCCTTTACTGCTCCCCCTTTGATCATCAACCACTTGTTTTTCACATGTCTTCTCTCCCCCTTTGACATCAATGGCAAAGGGCTCATACTTGCAATTCTAACACATCAGAATCATACCAACTACTCCCCCTTAGTAGCAATTCCCCATCATCAATCCAGATAACAAGATATGACTGTGATATCCACCGGACTGATGCACATCAGTGCATCATAGTTCATCACCTGAGGGGCCATGACCCCTAACTTCTCCCTGAGATACTCAAAAGAGTCCTTGGGAAGAGGTTTAGTAAAAATATCTACAAGCTGATCCTTAGAGGGCACATACTCCAATCTGACTTCACCCTTGTTCACTTGTTCTCTCAAAAAGTGAAATTTGATAGATATATGCTTGGTCTTAGAATGCAATACCAGATTCTTAGAAATATTTATTGCACTTGAATTATCACAAAAAATTGTGATAGGCTCCTCATATTCTACTTGAATATCTCTTAGCATTTGCTTCATCCACAAAAGTTGAGTGCAACTACCTGCTGCTGCAATGTATTCTGCTTCTATTGTAGATAGGGATATTGCTTCTTGTTTCTTGCTTAGCCAAGAAACCAACCTTTTTCCCAAAAAGAATGCTCCTCCACTTGGACTCTTCCTATCATCCACATCTCCTACCCAATCTGCATCTATATATGCATGAAGAGAAAAGTCATGATCTCTAGGATACCATAGGCCATACTCAACTGTTCCTTTCAAGTACCTAAAAATTCTTTTGATTGCCATGACATGAGATTCTTTGGGATCAGCCTGGAATCTCGCCACAAGACCAATAGCCTGCATTATATCTGGTCTAGTCTGAGTGAGATACAATAATCCTCCAATCATTGATCTGTACTTTGTCTGATCTGTCTTAGGAGAGTCATCATCTTTGCTCAACTTACATCCGGTAGCCATAGGAGTGTTCATTGGCTTTGAATCTTCCATTCCAAATTTCTTCAATAGTTCTTTCACATATTTGGTCTGAGAGATAAAGATTCCTTTCTCTGTCTGAGTAATTTGCAGACCCAAGAAGAAATTCATTTCACCAAGCATTGACATTTCAAACTCACTTTTCATTTGGTTTGCAAAGGTTTTACACATACTATCTCTTCCTCCAAAGATGATATCATCAACAAATACTTCAACAATCAAGATGTTTTCATGATCAATTTTGAAATATAGGTTACTATCAGCAGTACCTTTGTTGAAACCAATCTTCAAAAGATGTTTGTCCAGCCTCTCATACCATGCTCTTGGGGCTTGCTTTAGACCATACAGTGCCTTCTTTAATTTGCAGACCATATCACCATGCTCAGATAACTGAAATCCATCCGGTTGTTCAATGTACACCTCTTCTTCTAGGTCACCATTCAGGAAAGCAAATTTGACATCCATCTGATACACTTTGAAATCTTTGAAGGCAGTATATGCAAGAAATAGTCTGACTGCTTCAATTCTTGCCACCGGAGCAAAGGTTTCCTCAAAATCAATCCCTTCTATTTGAGAGTAGCCTTTGTAGACTAGTCTGGCCTTATTTCTGATCACTTCACCAACTTCATTTAGTTTGTTCCAGAAGACCCATTTGGTTCCAATCACATTCTTGTTTCTAGGTCTAGAAACAAGATCCCAAGTGTGATTTTTCTCAATTTGCATTAATTCTTCTTCCATTGCTTTTGTCCAATTTTCATCATTGCATGCTTCATTTATTGTCTTAGGTTCAATCTTTGAAATCAGACAACATTCATCTAAATTTTGAGCAACATTCCTTCTAGTTTGCACACCTTTGCTTTTGTCACCTATGATCTGATCTTTAGAGTGGTTCAATCTTACATACCTTGGAACTTTGGGAGTTTCTTGCACTTCTGCTTCTTGATCATGCTCATTCGGACCTGTCTCTTCTTCCTGATTTACCGAATCAGTCTGAATCTGACTTTCAGGAGAGGATGGAGCACCTTGAACCAGAACATCATTCTGATCATCTTCATCATACTCATAAAATCTTGAGGGTTTCTCAATACCTTCATCAACCTTCACATTTGTACTTTCTATCATCTTTCTCAGTCTCTTATTGTAACACCAGTATGCTTTGCTTTGAGTGGAGTAACCCAAGAAAATTCCTTCATCACTTCTAGCATCAAACTTTCCTAGATCTTCATCTCTTTTAATGTAACATTTGCTACCAAATACTCTGAAATATCTCATAGTAGGAGTGATGCCAAACCAAAGTTCATAAGGAGTCTTACCGGTATTGCTTCTGATTTGAACTCGATTGAGAGTGTAGACTGCAGTGCTGACAGCTTCTTTCCAAAACATCTGGGGAACATTTGCTTCCATCATCATTGTCCTGGATGCTTCCTGGATGGTCCGGTTCTTTCTCTCAACTACTCCATTCTACTATGGAGTCCTAGGAGCATATAACTGTCTCTTTATACCATGCTTCTCACAAAAATCTATGAATTCACTGGATGTGAATTCACCACCTCTATCAGACCTCAGACATTTCAGTTTTAATCCGGTTTGATTCTCTACCATAGCCTTGAAGATTTTGACCTTCTCAAATGCTTCTAATTTCTCTTTCAGAAAGGTGACCCACATCATCCGAGAATGGTCATCAATCAGTAACATGAAGTATCTATCACCTTGCATACTCTTGATTCTTGTCGGACCACATAGATCAGTATGAACTAACTCCAATAATTCGGTAGAAGACTGATCCTTGCTTTTGAATGAGACTCTGCTCTGTTTACCTAGTTGACATTCTTTGCACAAACTATTTATAGGTTTTACCAACTTTGGAAGATCTCTTACAGCCTGAGTATTGCTTATCTTGATGATGTTATTAAAATTTACACGACACATCCTTCTATGCCATAACCAACTCTAATCAACTTGAACAAACAGACAACTTTTATTAGTACCAACTAGATGGAAGATATTAGCTTTTGTTTGAGTACCGGATGCAATCTCAGTTCCGGAGCTTTCAAAGATCCTGCATCTTCCATTCTTGAACCAGAGATCATAGCCTTTGTCCACCAACTGACCAACACTGAGAAGATTGTGCTTCAATCCTTCAACATACAGTACATTACCGGTTTTGTTCTTTCCATCAAAAGAGATAGTTCCCCTACCTTTGATTCTACCAGTAGAATTGTCACCAAACTTTACCATTCCTCCTTCATACCTTTCCAAATCTAAGAACTTGTTCTTGTCACCTATCATATGGTGAGAGCATCCACTGTCAATAACCCAATCATCCTTTTCTTCAACTTGGGCAGCCAAAGCTCTTTCTATAACCTTATGATTGATAGATTCAGGGGATATTAGATCTTCTTCCTTGATGGCAATGAACACCCATTCATTTCCGGATTTGTCTCTTATCTCTGATTCATCATCTGTTACTCCTTCATTATGAGCTTCTTCATGAACATAATAACAATTCTTTTGGAATCTTTGTCTGTTAGAATTTGATATTGTGGATCTTTCCGGACATCTTGAGGCAAAGTGACCAATCTTATTGCAGTTGAAGCACTTAAAGGGTAATTTTCCTTCATACTTACCGGATCCTCTTGGCAGCATTTTTGCAATGAGGGCTTCAAGTTGATTTGTTTCTGCTTCTTCCTCTTCCATGTCTTTTCTTGCTTGATCATACCATGACAACTTTCTTGAAGAGTTTTCTCCCAGATCAAATCTTTGTTTGCCTTTCACATAGGTACTGGCTTTGAATGCAGATTCAGTCTTGGGGGGATCATCTCCAAACTCGGTCATTTCAAATGCAACCATTTTGCTAGCCAGTTGGTCTCTTGTGACAATTGTATGGGCTCTGAATTCATCAATGGCAGCAACCTTGATTTTGTAGGCAGTAGGAAGGGATCTGAGAATTTTGCAAACAATCTCATTTTCATCCAAAACTCCACCAGCATTCCTAATTCCACACACCAACTCATTTACTCTTGGCATAAAGGTAGTGATATTTTCATCATCTCTCATCTTCAATCTTTCAAATTTCCCTTTGAGACTCTGCAACGTTGCACTCTTAACATACTCATCTCCTTCATGCAGAAGTTTTAGTTTAATCCAGATCTCATAGGCAGTTGGTAGGTCAATAACATTTGAGATCTCTGAGTCAGTTAATGCACTTAGAAGAGCCTCTTTAATCCGCAGATTGTTTTCAACATCTGTGATTTCATTTAGAGTTGTTGGACCACCCTGTGGAGGTGTATATGCTTTGGTGATCATGGACAAGTATGCCTTTCCCATACACTCCAAGTGACATTTCATGCGGCCTTTCCAAAGAGTGAAGTTGGTTCCATCAAACTTCGGACTGTCCTTCTTGTATGACGACATCCTGGATCTCCTCAAGCGGGTAAGCTCCTTTTAGAGGAACCTAGCTCTGATACCAATTGTTAGATCTAGGGCACACAACTGAGAGGGGGGGTGAATCAATTGTACAAAAACTTGCTTTTACTTCAAACACTTGATTCTTCTTTGTTATTTAACAGCATATCAATTAACCATTCATGAAAGCAATAAGCATAAATACCAGAGCAGATAAACATCAACACATTAGACACCAAGATTTTGACGTGGAAAACCTAGTCAAGGGAAAAACCACAGGGTGATTAACCCAAGGATTATTCTCTGTTAGAAGAATAAGAAAAATAGATGGCACATGCCAATTAGGGCTCACTACCCGAGCACACTGCTCACAAGGAGGCACACTGCCTACAAGAGACACACTATCTATAAGATAACAAGTATTACAAACTTGAACTGGAGATTGACATATTTACCATGCCTGGATTAGTTCCATTTAAGCCCAAAAACTCCTGCTCTGCTTTCACACTTCTCTTCGCTATATCACTCTCATCACTGCAAGACACACTTCAAAATAAATTCACAAACCCTTATTTATATAAGGAATCATCTTAGGAACAAACATCTAAGTCAGCAAACACCTACAAGATCATTCGCAAGACGTGTAATACATCCGGTTGGCCAGTCTTAAGAAGAACACCAAAATCATGGTTATTCTTCGAATGCAAACTCTAACTTCAATGCGGACCGCCAATAAGAATAGAACATGATCCAAAGATCACCAAAACCTTTCCTGAGTCATCAAGAATATCCGCACTTTATCAGCTTACTTGAATTCTTCTGTTCTTCATCCGGAAATTCAAGAACACAGTCTGTCATCACTGTCATAATGAAAAAGGTTCTTCCGGACCTCCAAATCATTCACAAATCTAGTTGTCACTTCACACGGACTTCTTTAACACTCCTTCCAATCCACAGAATGAGATAATGTAATTCTGGATCTCACCAGACCAATCTGTGACACTCTGTCTCCATTGAACACTTGCCAGAACTAGTTCTACACAAACAGCCATAACTTCTTCAGATCTTTATGCAGACCTCTGAAATCTTAACTGGAGCATCTCAAGATTCATATCTACAAACCCTTTAAACCGCATTCTCTGATCCTTAACCTATTGAGTACTTTTGCCTTCTTCTCATCACTGTTCTTCACTGTTCGTGATGGAGACTAATTTCCTCAATAACCTCAACACACAGCTCATCCAATCCTTCTTATCAATGCAATATGAGTATGTTGACATCAATGACAACACTAGTTAACCTCATACTTGCAACAAGGTCTATATCATGACATTGTTTCTATTGTTCTTATTGAATTATTCAATAATCACAATCCAATGTGAAGGAAAGGTATTTATAAACTGTCATCTCATTATCATGTTTTTGAACATATGTTTCATATCAATTTTAGTTATTCTATCCTATGCCCTTGATTCAAAAAAGTAAACATACATAAATCATTTGCATAAGGTAAAATAGTTGACCATATTCAAAGAAATGTTTAAATGTGTCCCACACAAGCCGTGGGAGTGACTAAACTAAGCAATGCAAACATTGTGCAAGCTATACATCTGAGGATAAAAGGAAAGAGAAAGACCATATGAGGAAAATGGATATCCATCATTGCCTTTTCGTAGGTTGATCTTCTTGATTGGTAGTTGATCCTCAAGTCTTTATCTTTTGCTCCTGATCAGGACAGTGTACCTACAAAATTGGAGAAAAGCCCCGTTAGAAGCTCCGGATATGCAGATTCTTCATATGATTTATCAACAGACATATAAAACTTGCAAACATTATGCATTAATGTGAATATCAAAATCAAACATGTGCAATAAATCTGATCATCATTAAAAAAAATCATTCAACTTCAAGAGGTATGTTTTGATGCTAACTTGTTTGTTCACTTTGTAGGTATAGGAAAAGTAATGTTGCTAATTTGAAGACATTTAAGCATGTGGAGAAAATGTGGCTCCCACAAGGGTAGAGCCCAACATGCTTCCTTCTTATTCATTTGAGAAGGATATCAAATTGCAATAGACAGAATGCACTATTTAAGAGATACTATGCATTGGAACAGTCAACATTGCAAATGGAGTGAAGTCATCATAGGAGAAGTGAAGTGAGAATTTGCTCCTATAAACTATGTTCACTTCAGAAAAGAGCTTGTAAAATTAGACAATCCTGTTCAAAATGCTTCATCATATGCTACAAAATGAATAGGGTATCCATTCGGGAGAGATTAATATGCAGAAAGGACAAAAGTATAGTAATCAAGGAGGTGAATACAGTCATGGAAGGTATCTTTCTTTATTTCTGATTATATTGAAGTATGTTTCTACTGTCCACATATATGCCATAGGTATGACCGTTATCTAAATAGGTGAACATCATGATAAACCAACATTAGATGTCATGAAAAATGCATAAAGTACAATGAGGGATAGCCCTGTAACAAATGAAGAATCAACTAAGTGAAGTTGCCAAGATTGTCATGAAGTCAATCAAGTGAGGTAGCCTTATCAAATACTCACATGAAGTGAAGGCTACAAGAGCCATGAACAAACAATAAACTATCATAATGCCATGTCATACAATGTTGTCATACTGTTATGATACCTTTTAAAAGCATATAAGGAAACAAGGTCTATCAAATGCCAAGAAGGATACCAAATAAAAGTGCCATAACAACAATGCCTGATAGAGACAGGTAACAACAATGTATGAAGTGATAGGCATTTATTCAGTATGCAAAAGGTACAAGTTGTTTGTTACAAGAGAGTATAAGTGTCAAACATATCATGTTACAGCCAGGTGCCTAAGTAGAAATAGAGAAACTTAAAGATCACAACCATCTAGAGGCATTGAAACAACACTAAAAGAGATACAAGTTGAATGCCACATGTATGGAATGCAATAAGGTGGATGAGACAAACATAGTTCATCATTGTTCTAGAAGCAGGAGATAAAGAGACTGGAACAACTATACAAGAATAATGAATAGCATGAGGTTACAGTTAAAAGCTACAAGAAAGAGATCAGTTTCTGAGTGATCATGTCATGCAGAAGATGAGAGATAATCAAGATACAGGAGTTTATTACCACATCAAAGGTACCAAATGCAAAAGGAAAAAGTATACAATATTCACAAAGTATAATTTTTCTCATATATCAAACACAGAAGGAGAAATAAACAAGAATGAAAGGTTTTGTATGTTCCTCTTTTTGCATATTCAAATGGACAGGCTCAGTTTATACCAGAATGCTTATCATTTTTTGAAACCCTTATCACCATTCTTGCAAGATGAAGTTACAGTGTGAAAGAAAGGTAAAGAAAGTTTAAATACAGAGTAACCCATATGAGTTTTTCACATTAAAATGCAAATACAGAAAAGAAAATGCTATTACAGGCCATGAAGAAGGAGTATTGTTGGTCGTAACTGAAGGAGTGTTTCTTATTCTTAAAAAAATGAAAACCCTCATCTTCTTTTTGAAACCCTTGTATCTTTCATATATATAGAAGAGAAAAATAAATGATACAGGAGGAGCTAGAGCAGGTCGTAGCCAAGAAAGACCTTATTCTTTAAAAAAAATGAAAACCCTCAAGCTTCTTTTGAACCCTTGTGTTTTTCTTTTCTGCAGAGGAAAATGAAGTCAAAGAAAAGAATATATAGTATAGCCGTAGTCAGAAAAGTGTTTTTCCTCAAGGAAAATGTAAACCCATGTTATACTTTTCAAGCCCTTGTATTTTTCTTGTCTACAGAGGAAGAGTAATGAAGAAAAGTAGATTCACAGGCTACAATCTGTAACCAGAAGAGATTGTGTTCTTCAAGAAATGTAAAACCTTCAACCGTTTCTTAAAACCCTTAAAAGTTTTTACATCTACAAAAGGAAACGTAGAAGGAAGATGATACAGTGAAGCATGGCCATTGTAGAGGGGTTTTTCCTCGAAAAAGATAGATACCCATGTCATTTTCTTGAAAACCCTTATCAATAAATGAAGACACGGTCAAAGAAATTCAAGTGGTAAAGCCGAATGGAAGACTCACCTCAATTTCTTACAAAAGAGAAGCTACAGAGGCCACGGGCCTTGTTTCTTTGAAACCTCTTTTTAATGCATGGAGATATTCAACCAAGAAAAAATGCAGTGATACAAAGAGGACACAGTGAGAAAAGAATGAAAGATTCATATAATACTTAGAGAAAAATCATATGGTCGCGGCCAGAATTAAGACAAAAATCACAGGAAGATCAAGGAAAATGACCTAGCTATCAAACAAAAGCCCACCTTCTATCTTTTGCCAGAAAATGAAGAGAAAATCGACCAAGTGAGCTCAAAATTGTAGAGGAAAGCATGAGTCTATCAAACCCTAGCCGTTGGCCCACAAAGTTGCAGAGCCAGAGTGCAAGCAAAATGAAAGGATGAAATGATAACTTTTAGGGTTCAAGATCTTCTTTTGATCAATGGTGTTCTTTCTTTTTTTCTCGAGTTTCTTTTTGACTTCTAAAACAAATCATTTATCTTATCCAGAACCGTAGTCAAGACTTTTAGTCTTGTATTACCTAATGAGTATGCACAGGGGGGCCTGTGAGGCTGACCTTTTCATTTCTTTCTCATTTGATTTTGCAAAGTCAAAATTAAACAATCATATCAAGGTAACGAGTCGACTACATGGAGATCAAGGTCGAAGAGCCTTATGCATGCAAAAGGTCAAAATACCTTATGTATTATACATTGCAAAGATTCATGTGCTTATAAATTCAAACAAAGAAAATCAGTTAAAGGCATGATAGCAAAGGTGGCAGAGATACGGATAAAGTGATAATGCATGAGAAATCAAAGGATAGAAAAAGGTGATATTGAGGTGATGATGCATGGTGGTGGAGTGATAAGGAGGTATATATTATACCTTATATTGCATGTATAATGTAATAATGTATTTTCTTTTGCATGGAGTAATAAGGTTGTTAAGATGCATTTATCATTCCTTTGATAATGCATGATGTTATTTGCATGTAATGAAGTTGAGTATATGCATGGGAGGCATAAGGAGAGTATATTCTTTATTTTTCATGTATGACGACCTAAATTCTTTTTGGCATCATTGTTAATGAAATCATGCAAATTATGTAATTAAAAAGGAGAGATAAGGTGTTATTTTTTTATTTTTTCTTTTTGCATAATTTTACAACCATAAAAGATGTAAACAAATAATAAAGTAATACCATTATAAATTACTTTATTATTTTGTCACAAATTGTAAAATCAAGGAGATTAGACAAAGTGTAACTCATAATAGAGTAATTATCTCATAATTACTTTATTCTTGGTCCACATTATCTACCCATGCAAAATCATGCAAAAATGAAGGAGTTGAGTTAACTGAAGACTTTGAGGTCTTTTTTGCATGGTTTAGAGGTCAAATTGGAGAATTTTGGTCAACTCTTGGGTCAAACACATGGAGACAGGCAGTTTGAGCTATTTTTGCTCGTTTTGAGGCAGTTTTGACCCTTATTTTTAGGGATTTCATTGTTTGCTTGTAGATTAAATTGGAGAGCTTATTTTTAGAGGTAGTTGATTGCAGTTGATTTTTTCTATGCCTCTTGGAGAGAGAAAACTATATATTGTAAAGAAAAACTTAACTTTTTCTAGTTCTTGCCTTTTTTGCTCTTCACACTTTGAGAGAGAAAGAAGGTTTTGTAACTCACTTTTGCAAATTTATAGAGATTACAGTAGGTTATAGGTTCTAGACTTTGTTTTATGTAATTATTTCCTTTATTTTTTAGTTTGATCAAGTATCTACCTTTCCATTAATGCAACTTTTATGAGTGATTTGATGAGATTTTATTGTGTTTTACGTCAGAACCTTTAAAATCATTGTCTCATTCGTACTTGCATGTGTTAGATAGCATTAAAAATTACAGATCTTAGGTTGTGCAAATTGAAGAATCTTTCTTTTATGTTGTGAAAAAACCCCTTTTTCCTTCAAACAGAAATATTTTCTAGCCTCCCTTAGAAACATTTTTGTGATAAATTTGCTAAAAGCGGTTTGTGTGGATAGATTTCCTAAAATCTATTGTGAGTTAGATTGCCAAGTTTTCATCATTTTCAAGTGCATCACCATAATTTTATAGTTTTTATTGCTTTTAGAAAGATCCTTTTTACCCTTTTCCACATCAAAGTCATAGATCCAATTGAATATTTTAAGGGAACCAGCCCATAATCTGGAGGTTCAAGCTCACCATAGGTCACCCACAGCCTCAATTTGATCCCATGTTACACAGGATTGCTGAGTTTCACAGCTCTGCATAACGGGTGCAATCCTGCTTGTCAACAGTTCTTGGCACGCCCGATGAGACTTTGAACTGATTTTCAGTTCAAAAAGAACTTATTACTACTGTTGTTTTGCTATGATCAGTAGTTAATACAACCTTTTTAGAGGTGTTATTTTTAAAATACCCAGCGACTCTAACTTTCTAGTTCGATAGATCAAATTTTTTGCAGCCTATGAGAAGGATTCACAAGATCAGGTGTTGTTTTATTTCAAGTGATTTTGGTTTCAATTTTTCTATCTTTTGAATGAGTAGGCATGTCTACCTTTCATGGGAACATGTCATATCACCCATCATATCATGAAAATGCTACTAACCAACCATCTTATCAGCCATGCTGCCAGTTTCTACCATAATTCCTTTGATTTACAAAGAAACTGGCATGCACAGTACTCTTACCTCCCACCCACCCTAGTTCAGCCTTGTCGGCAGCCTATACATAAACCAAATTAGCTTCAAGAGTATGCGAAGGAGGAGATTGCAAGCATAAAGAGTATGTCGCTTGACCTCAATAACACATTGCTAGAAATCAATAAGCAGATAACAGAAATAAAAAAGTAGCAAGAGTATGAGCAGCAACAGGAAGAGATGGATTATCAAGCATATCTTCATGAGCAGGAATTGGAGGCACAAAGGATACAGTTTGAAGAAGGTCTTAGGAGGGAGATAGCAGCAAAAGAGAAGTAGATGAAATTTTTTCTTGCACAAGTACAAAGGCATGGGATCCAGACAGCTGCATTCATTCTAGATCAACCTATTCAACATGAGGTTAGTAGGTATCAAATTCCAAGTTTTAGAGGTTACGATTTTAATCAAGAGCCTGTTTGCATTCAAAACCAGTCTATTAGTCCTCAATATCAGTCACATCAAGTACCTGAACCAAGTCATCACAACCTTGAGCAACCATGGCAGCCTTCTTGGACCAAATATCCTGATTATAAAATGCCAAATCTTATTAAGGCTACCCCTTCCATACCAATCCAAAATCAGGAAGCCGAAAAGGTAGTAGTTTCTAAACAAATCAAGTTTCTAAGTTGGTATGGTGAACAAGAGCAAAAGGTTTTAGAGCTCAAGCCAATCAAAATTCTAAGTTTCAGTCCAACAGCTGAAGGTGTTGTTGTTTTTACTGTGTCCCCAGCTGAAAATAAGCGTAGTTCATACGAAGAGGATGCTAGTTCAAACCTGGCACTCAATCCTTTGCATTTCGATTCATTTGAAAAGTTTTCTAATGCTGATTATAAAATAAATGAAAGCAGGATATAGATATTGGAAGGGCAAAATCTTCAATTGCAAAGACAGGTTGCCCACATTTCGATGGAGAAAGCCCCGCGTGAGGAGGAAGAGTTGGTTTCTTTGTTTGACCAGTTGCCTAGTTTTGTTGAGCCAGATGAAGAGCTCATACCACAGGCAGAAATAATAGAATAACAGGAAGATGCAAGTAATTGTGATGGTTTGCTGGTTTACCAAGAACATAATTTCTAAAAGGTGATGGCTTTGGCCACTTTTTATTTAGTGTCCCTATAGTGTTTTTTGGGTCTTTTTTATTTTTAAGCATTTCTATTTTTAGGTTCTTTGTAACTTTTTGTCATATTGTATTCAACTTTTCCTAAATTGGGCATGGGCAATGTATAAAATTCATAATTAATTTATAAAAAAGCTATTGTATTGGTAGAAACTTATTCAAGATGTTTGTTAATTAAATATTGATTTAAAAAATAGTATTATAATTCTAAGCCCTGAAACATCTCTTCTAATTGGCATTTTAGCACAAGGATTCTTCATCTTAGGACCGACTACATGAAAGTGTAAACTCTTGTACTAGAACATGTTTAATATTATTATAAAAATTGTAGGTAAGTTGTCTCGTATTCACATAGCCCAATAACCATACCAAAGTATATAGAAATTAGTGAAGAGCATTTTGTGCCTTAGGCCTATAGATTGCATGTTGAACTTGTTTAGTGTAAGAGGGAAGAGTTATCAGGTGAGAGTGTGAAGTTTATAGCAGCAGTTCATCAGAGATTAGAATATAAAGAATGAATCTCGTATCTAATGTGCTATAAGGATTGAGTGGCATTGCCAAGATAGAAGAAACCTATTAGCAATGTGTATGGACTTCTCGGGTGAAAAAATGAAGGGCATAGCTGATTTGACATAAAACAATCATTTCTTGGTGTTAATTTTATTGTGGGTCACATTTTATTGTCATCTTCTTGTGGCTGTGTGGAAAACGCTTGTGAGTTAGACATAGCTTGCAAGATCAATTTGAGTTGGTGTTTGTCGTATAACTGATAAATGAGTATGCCACACAAAGGAGCAATGGAAAGGTAACTTCAACCATCGGCGCGAGATTTTATTGCAATAGTTACTCTTACTAAAGATTGTATAGAAACTATTGCAACTACAAGTATATGTGTGAAGAAGTAGTGAGTTTGATTTTAACCATACGTCGATGCTCTGAATAAAAGAACAATGCTCTTTTTCTTCTCGTATTTCATCACGAAAACATGAGAGTTTGACATAAATCTAGTCATAAATAAATCTCATTGACCAATTCCATAATTAATAAGAGTTTGGCGTGATATGCAATCACATTACAATTAAATAAAGTATAGATGAACTAGTATTAATTGAAATTATGTTGAGGAAAGAAAAATATAAGTGAATGGGTAGAGAAAGCGAGCAAAGATTTGTGATAAAAAAATAGGTTGGAGAAGATGTGAAGTAAATGTAGAGATAGGAGGTAAATTTGGAACGAAACCAACTTCCCTAATTAGTTGGGGAGTTTCAAAATAGGAGCGGGTTAGAAGAACGAAAGAACAAACGACGAGTTTTTCAAAACTTTGGCTAACAATTTCATCTCCGTTGTCGTCTAGTCCGGTTTAGGATATCTGGCTTTCACCCAGGCGACCCGGGTTCAAATCCCGGCAACGGAAAAGCGTCTTTTTTTCGAAGTTAGAAGGAAAAATTCCCAATATTTTCGTGATTTTGTTGAAAGGCTGCTGCATCATTGCACATTTTATTGAGCGAGGAAAGTACCTACCTCGTTGGTGTTTCAATCTGGGAAATTAATCCTTCGCGACGAGCTTCTCTCAGAGCGCGCAGACAATGATCGCGCATGTGCTGGAATAGCTCAGTTGGTTAGAGCGTGTGGCTGTTAACCACAAGGTCGGAGGTTCAAGCCCTCCTTCTAGCGTGAAGGTAACAAGTTTTTTTTTGCCTCCGGATGAGATTTTGGGGAAACAAGGGGAGGTGATTGGGTTTGGTGGTAACGAGGACCATTGCAATAGCTAAATGTGGTTGCCTCCATAGCATAGTGGTAGTGCGTTCGCTTCGTAAGCGAAAGGTCGCGAGTTCGATCCTCGCTGGGGGCTTTCATCCATGGTCACCTTAGGATAAAGTCCCGCCTGCGTAGTATGTCGCCTGTTTCACCGTTGGAGATGATGATAGCCTACGTTTAAGGTGATTTAATTCGGATTAGTGAAACGTTTTCTTTTTTATAAGCTCTTCACAAAATTGAGTATAACTTTCGACTGCCGTCTCACGATCGGCTGTGAGCTGCAAACTTCGAGCTAGCAAAATTACGATCAACCTTACAACAGGATCCGTGGCGCAATGGTAGCGCGTCTGACTCCAGATCAGAAGGTTGCGTGTTCGATTCACGTCGGGTTCAATCCCCTGGTCCTTGTATTTTAACTTAATCTTATATTTTTTTACGTCGGGTATAAAGCTCTGGGCTACCTGGTCACGAACGTTCCGGAGAAACCATCTTCCAGAAAAGCAAACAAATGGGGTATTTGCAGGGACGTTTTATTGCCAAACTGAAATCTCAGAGATTCCGGTGGCTTGTATTCCCCACTGACGGGAATGCCAAGTCTGGAAGAAATGCATTCCATAATAGGCAAGGAGATTTACTTCCCCTCATTCCTTTGTTTTTCAAAAATGGGGCATTGTTAAACAGAAGGGGCTCGAGCGGCCATCAGACTCCGCCAAAGCTAAAGAAAATTGCCCGGTTTTATTTGGTTTGAGGTTTTCTTCAAAAATCGGAATAATGGAGATAAATAAAACAAACAAGTAATGGAGATGCGGGGTATCGATCCCCGTACCTCTCGCATGCTAAGCGAGCGCTCTACCATCTGAGCTACATCCCCGATGGTTTATATCTTTTTTCTTCCTTTATCCAATTTCCTGCCTTTTTAGCTATATTCAACCGTTTACTCTTCACACTTATTTCCCACCCCTTCACACTCTAATTCCTTCATTGTGAGATTTTTCTTTTCGGTTGGGAAAATTATACCCAGCCTGCCTTATTTGTCCCGCTAATTAGCTACATCTTTTGTACTTTGCACATCTTTAGCTATAATACTTAGTGATCAGCATATTGTAATACCTTTTATCCTCCAAGTAAAAGAAAATAATTGCAATTTCAATAATTGATCTTCGCACCACTTTAGATAATAAAATATTAGCAAATAAACTTCAATGGTGTTACTACACAACTTTTAGATGGAGAATTCTTACTCAGGCCTTACCACACAGGTTTAAGGCTGTTGATTTAGCCTCTATCTTCATGTGACAAACAAAACTCAACCAATGACTATGTGCCCCCACAATATACTTCTCAAGCATGATGTAGATTATTGTCGAAAACATAAAGCCAAACTCTAACTAGAACTCCAAAATCTATCAAAAAAACAAAAAACACAAAGAAAACAAAACATATCTTTTTAGGTGATATAAGATTGCATGACCCCTAAGATGCTCTTCAATCACATAGTTACACTCTATCACAAAAAATGCAAAGTTTAAATGTTTAATTTCAAGGGCAAAGTCTTGGTCGTGCATTATCTTTCTCATACTTTTATTTCTAATCTATCTCGACATGTGAATTGTGATAACACAATCAAATATTCTCAATTCAACATTAATTTCTAGTTATTCATAGAGTAAGCGAGAAGGTTCAATTTCACCTCCTTATCCTTTTTAATAATTTAATTTATACGGAAACTTTTCACTTTCATTCTAGTTAATCATTAAAAATGTTGTTAACAATAGTATATATGTTGCTTTCTCACAAAAGAATAATCTCTGCTCACTTATTCTTTTTTTCTTAAAATATAAATTGAATTATGATGACACACTAACATATACTTTACTCAATTGTATTATAATTATATTCACAAATAAAGTGATAATGTGTGGCCTCACCATCTTACCTTACAAATATCCTTCATCAACTACTTAAAAAAACCAATTGAAAATAAATATATATTTATTTAGTTATTTTAGAAAACAAATTTCATATGTTGGGAAAGATCAACTGTCATGCCAAGCAATACAAACCATGGAGCTAACTTGACAACTAAGGCATTTACGTGCCAAATAGGTAGGAAAACTAGGATATGAAATCCTAATCATCACTATTTAAGTTGAGAAGAGAAGGGAGAGAGGGGTCCAAGAAGAGAGAGAGAGGCTAGAACTCTAAGGAGCTAAGAGTTTAGTTATCATGACAAGCAATTCAAGCAAAAGGAGAAAAGATAGTTACCTTGAGTTAGTTGGCCTCATGTATAAGTACTTGGCCCCAAGATAGCAATTAAAAGAGAAAACATTTTTATTGTATAAATTTTAAACCTTAAGTCACGTGGCTAATTAAACCCTTTCATAGTACATCTTCCCTTCCCATTTAATGATTAGGAAATAAATTCATGGGGCTTCATATTATCTTTCACTTTTAAGCAGCATAACCTATTTTATGTATCCGTTTAGTCATGTAATTTCATAGTTATTTTCTTCCTTAGTGAAGTATAATACATTCAATCCTACTTAAAGTATGTAATTACATTTAATTAAATCTCCCTTAGACTTGCATTTTATATAAAATATAGGATACATTCATTTAAAGTATGATGTATTCGGTCCTACTTAAATGTAAGGATATGTTCATAGTTATTTACCTTCGTCTTGAGAAGGAATTAAATCTCTTTTATAATATACTTCCTCGTAATTATTTTCTTCCTTTATTACAATCTTATCGTCATTATGTTGATGTTGGAAGTACTTGTGTTTTTTTATGCCATGTGTTTTCTCTCCTTTGTAGTATTTTGGGTGCATGCGAAGTTGGGATCACCATCCATATGGGTGTTTGAGAATTTTTATGAGATTACCGGCTAGTGTAACATGATTGTGTTACATTGGTGGTGGCTTATGGTAGGTTTGTAATGTATTTAAATGTGTAATTTGAGTTATACCACATAGGATTTAAGCACATACCACAATATTGTCTCATTATAACTATTGTTTCTCTATAATCATGTTATAGTTAAATCCTACCACAACAACTAACTCAAGGTAACATGAGCATTCTTGTAATGCCTACCCACGAAAAATATTATTAAATAACAATAATAAATTAAATTAGTAAGAAATAATGAAAGAAATAGGATGTTAGGAGAAAATATACTTACTAAAACTTAATAAACTTCCTATAAACATAAGTATTGTATCATTCATCGTAAATGAAAATTTAAGATATAAACATTTCTTATATAATTATACACTTTTACAGTAAATGCCATATGATCATCCATTCACAAAGTGGAAAAATACCCTGAATCTGCACAACTAAATGTAAACTTTAGTTCGGCAAAGTCAATGGATATACATAATAGATATCAATTGCACAAGATGACGTGATTACAGGCCCTAAGGGCTAGACCTAAAATCTCAGGGGCTCATCTTGGCCTTGCCTATATACGTGTAGCGCAGAGACTTCGTAGTTCGAAGACTTGAACTTGCACCCACAAGATGGTATCATACAAATCAAAACCTCTAAGATGATATCGACATCTCCTCAATCTTAGATACACATTCGCATTTCAATCCATACTTGAGGGCAGTAGAAGATTGAGGTTTACCTATCTCACAATATTCTCATAAAATCTTTCTAAACATAAATGATCTTCTTCAAGCTAGTATACAAGTTACTACTATGCTTAACTGATCATGCAAGAATAACATTAGATCTTTTAAATGTAAACAATACTTATTTTTCCAAGCTAATTTAGTAATCAAACATAGTATAAGCCTTAACGTACAAGTAAGAAAAGATTGGAAATATATTTCATTTTTTACAATTACCATAATGAACTTATTAATAAAAACAAATGAAACACATTACTAAATCATAACATGAATTCAAATAAATCTGATCAAAGCAATAAAAGAGATTATAAGAGTAATAAAATGACTGCTCTTAAATACAATTTTTGATTTAGGGGATGGCGGGTTGTCCTGATATAAGAGACCTATTCAAGGCTGCAAGATAGGATTTAGGGAAAACTCAAGTGGGGAGTGAAATGGATTACGGAGTGTTTCTAATTTCTAGGCTTTGCTAAAGGCTAAACACTGATCCTTATCTAGATAAGATAATCTAACAAGCTTTTTAACTTAGACAAGTAACAAATTTTATTGATGTTCGCTAGACAGATCATAGATGGCAAGCAAGATAGACCCGGGGTAAAAGATATTCGGGAAAGAATAAGGGTCCCTAGATAGAAGATGATCCTAGAGACTACTAGACTTGTCGGTTTAGCTCTGCTAGTGCGTGTGTGTGCTTTGTACCTTTCTTTCTCTGTTAGAATGTCACTCTTGAGGCTTCAAGCTTAGACTAATCTCCACCCAAGAGTACGGACATTCAAAAATCTTCTCTCTTTCACTCTTTTTTTGTATCGCTCTCTCTTTTTTTTGCTTTTCACTTTTTTTGTATTTTCCTCACTTGACTTTTCTCATTTTATGGATTTTTTATTTTTTCAAGAAATGAATGCTTTCAGGAACTTTGATATGCAATACTTTTGATCTTGCAATTTTCACTTTGACGCTCTTATTTTGATCACTCATTTTTTTATTCACTGGAATCTTAGATTGCCTCCTTTAGAGTTTTGATCTTCGTGACATTTTTTTGCCAAGAGAGATAAGGGGTTGAGCACCAGCTAAAGTTTTTCTAATCTAGTTGGACTTCTCTACTACTAGGGAAGAAATGGGAAGGTTTACTTGCAAGCTTCCTTTGAACACTGTAGGTTTGAATACTAACTCCGTTTAGACCTGAAATCTTGACTCATTAAGACTGGGATCAATGTAAAATTAAGAGCTAGGCTTTGATTAGAATCACTGGGAATGAAGGGGGATAATGGAAATTGTGAAAGATGGGGAATCTCTAGGTCTTGAAAGGATGACGTACATCCAGGCAACCCAAGGCACCTTACTGCAAGGAAAATAGCACAAGAGCAAATCAGTGACAGTAATGCAAGATGAACATAATGATACAGAAATGCAAGAAAATTATTTTTTGACACTTTTGAGTTTTACAAAAAAAAAAATTGTGTTTTTCATGTTTTATGATTTTTTAAAATTTTTTTGGTCTTTTAGACATAATACTTCTTGAGGTGAAAGGCATTGACCGCTTCACCAAATTCCTCTCCCTCTATTGTGTACAAGAGATAAGCACCATTTTCGATATCTTCTTTAACCATGTAGGGGCCTTTCTAGTCTTCCAAAAAGACTCTTTTTCGTCTCTTTTTCTTGTTTTTCGTGCTACCTCTTCTCAAGACCAATTCTCCTATTCTGTAGGGTTCATCACTTGAATCCAACGATGCCAACTCAGTGGTTTCCCTTGGCATTTTGAGACGCAGTAAATCCTAAAAGGCATGTTGATGGGAAGGGGTCCAATACAGGACTCCCTCGCATTTGAGTAATTCTGTCAACAGATCGAATTGTTCTTGCATGTAGATTTTTATTTCAGGTCTCTCTTGGATTCTTTGTAAGAATTGGAATAGTTCAAGAGGAGTTTGTGGTTCCCTTTGTTCGTCAGGAGGGAGAAATCTTATACTCGTCCTCTCATTGGGCTCCAGTCTTAAGTCCATGGCATATCCTATGTAATTTTGTGGGAGTTCAAAGATGATAGGGTTGTCAACATCGTCTGTCACTCGCATCTTCCATTCTATGTGAAAGAGGCCTTCGCTTTCTTCCTCCTCGTCGGGAAGTCATTCAACCATTTCAATTTGCACCTGAGGTGCTTCCCACTCACCGAGTTCATTCAATTGAACCGAGGTAGAGGTGGTTGGTTCTTGCGGTTTGGATACCATGAACATCCTAGGTAGCATTCCAATGACATTGGTTGATTCGTTATCAATAGAATGCACCTCTTCCATGGGCATTACTAGTTCAGATGGTCCTATTTCTTCTAGTGTTTCAGGGATGAGTGACTCGTTTAACGGTGACAACCGTGTGTAACCTTTTGATATGTCCTCGTCAGCATTTGAGAAAGTGTGTGGGTTTGCATTTCTTAGATCTAACATGGTGGTTTCAAACATTGGGCCTTCAATTCTGTGTCGTTCCTCTCCTATACAAGGGAAAAGTTTGGAAGCCTCTTGGATGTCGATCATGAGTACCTCTAAGGGGGGTCGGAGTGGTCCATCTTGCTCAATCAATTCTGTGATCTCGATAGTCTTATCCTTGGGGACCATTTCCCTCTATTTTGGTAATGGCTTGTCTTCAAGAGTTTTGATTTCTGCGATGTTTGTGGTCTTTATTATGCTGAAAGGTTCTGGATCCCCCTTGGCGACATATATTTTCCCTAAATGCAAGAATCGAGCCTCTTGAAATAATGTGGAGGGTACAGCTTTCGTCATGTGTATCCATGGCCTTTTGAGGATCAAATTATATCCCGTGTCTTGGTCAATGACGTAGAATGTGGTGGAAATGGTCTTAGGTCCCAAGGTTACCCGGAGGGTAATTTTGCTGATGGTGGCGGTCTTCAGATTATCATACTCACTTAGAGTATCTCATGAAGCGGTGATGTTAGTGTGCCCATAGCCCATCCTCTCGAATAGGGAGAAAGGAACTATGTTAACTGTTGCTCCATCATTGATAAAGGTCTATTTGATACATGTATCGTAGATCCACACTTGCAGGTATAACGCAGGGTTTTCTTGTTTTGTTAATTCTACCTTGGAAGGCATCTATCGTAAGCTGAAGAAGAACCCTGGGTCTTCAAGTTCTGAGTTTGGTGGGTTGATGGCATAGTTTGCATGCTTTAGATTGTACTCTTGACACAGATCTTGATTTCCTTGAATGGAAGTGGAAGTGGGAGACTCTTGGATAAGTTCGATAGCTTCTAGATGGTCGACAACATGAGGGTAGAGTGGAATGTGGCTCAGACTCATGGTAGAATATTCTTCAACAAGTTTGATTGGTAATGGATTACATGATGGGGTTGGGGCAATGGACATGTTTGGAGGCTCTTCGATAGACTCTTGACGGATAGGATCTTGACGTATAGGCTCTTTGTTAGGTGTTTTGATAGACTCTTCATTAGGCTCTTTGATAGGTGTTTTATGATACGAACATGGTTGATTCCTTATTAACAGCCATTGGATCACATCTTTCATGAGTGTATGGGTAGATGGACAATACAACAAATGAAGAATAATGGTAGATGGTGAGGGTGATGGCCTTGGAGGGAGTGTGTGCAAGATGATTTTCTCACTGTGGGTGGTGATATTGCAATCAGGGTTAGTGTTGGAATCGATTGTGTGTTAGACGTGAGCACATTGATTTGTGGGATATGCTCTGATATGCGATTAACAGTGTACTCGAATGGCATGAGCATGTAGTTAGCATCATTGTTCCTGTTGTTTTGATTTTGCTGGTTGTCATTGTTGTTGTTGTTGTTGTTTTCATGGTTAAGGAGTAGATCCTTGAATGCCACATGTGATTCGTTGGAGGGATGATCTTTTGTACCCACACGGTTTTGGTCTAGCAAGTCTTGTATGACATTTTTCAAGTGAATATAGTCATTAGTTGTATGGTCTTTGCCTCTATGGTACTCACAGAAATTTGTAGCCTTCCACCAAGAAGTTTTGACTTGAGGTTCATAGTCTCTTGCAATGGGAAGGGTGATCTCATTGTTTGCCACTAACTTTCTCAAAGTGGACTCATATGACTCCCCCAATGGTGTAAATTTTGATCTAGGAGAAAAGTTCTATGGTCATCTCAGTTCGTTTGACGAAGGTTTGCTAGGTGTTGCATTATTTGAAGCTCCTTTGAGGTTGAAAATTGGTTGCTTAGGAGCCGCCACTTTAGCATCAACCACTCCATCGTTGATGATGTTCTTGTTCTTGGTCCATAATTTTGACTTATTCGTGGTATAATTGGAGTTTGGAGTGTCTTTGAACAATTTTATTTGTCCCTTCACAATCATAGCTTTTTCGATGAATAACCCCATCTCAATGACTTTCACAAATGTTGTAGGGCATTGGATTTGAATTTGGTAGCTAAGATCAAGGTTAAGATTATGGACAAACATTTCAAGCATTTGTTTTTCTAGTATATGATGAGGACATTTGCTGGCGAGTTGTCGCCACCTTTGTAAGAAAGTAGCAAAGGATTCGCCACTATTTTGTTTTGTGTTGCAAAGGTCAAGCATGGATACCTCATGTTCTATATTATATGAGAAATACATGACAAATTTGTTCAATAACTCGTCAAAGGTACGGATACCTGGGGGAAGTCTAGAGAACCACTCCATGGCTTGCCCTCCTAAAGATCTAGGGAAAAGTCTCATGATAAAAGTTTCATTGTGGGCAACCTCTAGACATGCGGCACTGAATTCTCTGATGTGGTATCTAGGGTCACCCTTTCCTCTATACTTGTCAAATTTTGAAACTTCAAATCTAACAAGAAAGGGGATCATTTTCAAGCTCTTGTTGAAGGGATATGGCGAGATATCCTCCAACGAATAGTGTTTAGTGGGCGTCCCTATTTGGAGGTCCACTAATTGTTGTTGTAGAGTTTGAACTTGTTTTGTCAACACATCTAAAGGTGTGGTTGAGTCTGTTGTTTTCTTGCCCTTGTTTGTGTCAAGAGTTCTTTCCTCACGTGTGCTCTCTTCATGGGTTGTTTCTTCTTCAGTTTCTTTCAACCTTGTGATGTCAAAGTCTTTGGGCAGCTTAACTCCTTAGCTTGCTAGTTAGAGAAAGAACTTGGTAGGGTCTTGGTGGAGTACTTTGTCCATTATGCATTGAAATTTTCTATCTTGGAGGGCTTCTTGTAAGTCCTTGTGAGATATCTCTTCATCACTATCGTGAGGGGATACAATTATGTTGGATGTTGCAGCCATTTCAAGTTATTTTTGCTTCTGGGATCTAGTTAGTACCATGCAATGTGAGTTGGAATGGAGTGGGGTGAAATTGGAAGTTTTTGTAAGGTGTGTGTGAAGGTTGTAGTGAAGGGGATACTTGTGGTGACAAGATTTTGACAAGGGTTTTCTTTGATCAATGGTTTCAAACAAACTGGTTGATACAAAATGGTAGTCACAAATAAGGAAGGTGTGTTATCCAATTATTTGATAGAGACTAATTTTGCACCAAACACACTAGTGAAGTTCTGAGAGAGAAGGATGATAGATCCTAATAGTGGAGACTTTACTAGGGATGCTTGAGTTCGATAAGCTCTAAAATTGCCTTGTTGTTACTTGGTTTGGATAATTTGATTCAATTTTGGGAAGTTTTGGACGAGGTGAGTGTTGGAAAAGTGACTATGTTGTGGAAATGGATGGGATAAGTGACTTGCACGGTTAATCTGATCTGAGAAACTAAAACAAGGCTGAAATGGGTGCTTGAAAAGATAATTGTTTTTCTCAGCAAATGTACGGAATAGCTCACAATGACAGATGCGCATAAACAAATGCGCATGAACAGAGGGTAAATGCACAGCAGCAGAGAGTAAATGCATAGATCTGGTGAAATGTAAAAGCGCAGGAATAGACAATAGATGCGCAAGTTTGGTAAAGAATAAATGCATAGCAGAACAAAACAAAAGCGTAGTGGAACTTAATGGACATGCAATAATTGTCAAATGCATGGCAGGATTGAACAAAAGCGCAGCAGGAATGAATAAATGCACAGCTCTATGTTTTTGGTTGATTTTTGATTGATTTTTCAATGTTTTTGGTTTTCTTTGGCTAAAAGTTGGTCTCTTTGATTTGATTTTTCAACTATGGAAAGAAAGACACAGCACACACAAAGAATATTTTCACGATTTTTGATTTTTTTAGATTTTGACTTTTTTGACAAAAACAAGTACAAATCCTAGGATGGCAAGGGCAATATAAACTAAATTCTCACTTGGATTTCTCTAGCTATGCTATTCAAAGTGGACAACTTAGGAACTTGGGATACAGGCTCCCCCTTACAAGTGAACAAACTTCTCTGGTACACCAAGTTTTGGGTTCCCAAGGCTCGCAAACCTTAGGATTTCCCTGTTATCTCTACTATTGAATTGTAAGAACATGAGTCATCTTAGGAAGATGATAATCGCTCTTTCCAGCACCAGTTTATAGGGGATTTTGGCTTCTAAAACAATGGATAAGTAGTAAGGGCAACCGTTCAAGTGGTTATACGTGTAGCAATGCTACTCTCCGTTATGGAGTCTCCCAGCCTTCAAGGGTTGTACCTTGCAGGGTTTTGGGGGAGGTTGGTTGTCGGTATAACTAATCAACACTCATTGCTTGAAGTTTTCGCCTCAAATGCAATTTATTTATAGTGGATCGGAAGAGATTGGCATTAGCTCATTACCACTTAAGGTCATTCCCACTTAGATGGAAGGATATCCAAGGGCAGGCCTCTCTAAAGGAAAAACATGTGAAATGATAATTGTGGCATTTTGGTCACCCAGTTAAGGGGAGAGCATAGTCCTATTATCATTTGAAAATCATGATAAACAATAGTTCTTTTCCCCTAGTTAAAAAGAAAAAGACTAAATGAGTTACTCTACTTGGGCACACACAAGATTTGTTAACTTTGAAAGAAGCAAATAGAAAGCAATGGTTCAATTTTAGATCCTCCTAGTTGGGACTATGTTTGAGTTGTTGGTGCAACAAGTTCAAATTACAACCTTACTATTTAGATCTAGATAAGATTTGCATGAACAATCCAATTACTTTCCTTGCTAATTAGATCTATGACATGAGTTAACAATGCAACTAAATGTCTAACTAGCCCCTAACCTGCAAATCAGATCTGAGAATATTCCTGCGAGAGATGTTAGCGTTAGAAAAATCACAAGAAATAGCTCAAGAACCCTGTCAAAACACATGCACAGTTACAGAGGATATATGCACAGATACAGATCACAGATGTGCAGAGATATATGCGCAGTTACAGAGAATAAAAGTGCCGAAACATGAAATAAAAGTGTAGGTCAGATATATGCGTTGATTTAGAGAACAAATGCGCTGATTCAGTGAGTATATGCATTGATTAAACAAATGCTTCGCTATAGAGAATAGATGTGTGTTACCAGTGTACAGATGCACAGAAACTTCCTGTGTACATAACCTAATGCACAAAAACTCAATTTTGAGGTTAAATTGGGGGCAAAGCCCCACGGTGGGCACTAGAAATGTTACGAGAAAATGTGGAGCAATATCAATATATCAATAATATCCCAATAACTCAATGAAATGGAAATAATCAAGATTCAAAACACAAAGAACAATACCTTACAAACCTTGTTACTTCCTAGCTTCCATTGGTCGCCTATCTCAATTGATCTCGTTGTATGAATGTAGTGCTCAGAAGGTGCACTTCCTTGCTTTTTCTTCAAGATGACAATAGAGAATGGCTATGATAGTTTTTGCAATGAAGAGGATCTTCAATACAATGATAATGGTGATCTCAAGTTATGGATATGGTTTGGTGCCAAAGGCGCACTGTGATTCCTGCAGAGTAAGTTTAGTGAAAGCTTAGATTTTTCAAATGGAGGAATAGGGGTTGCATTTATAGACTTGTGAGAGAGAAGATCAACGGTATAGAATGAATAAGAAGATCAATGGTTGAGAAAACTTGAGAGGATGTGCGCGAATAGGGAGAGGACAAGTGTCCTAGTCCTTCATGCAACAGGGGAGTTAACAAAATAGATTGAAGAGTTAACTGAGAGGATTGATCAGTTAACAGAATAGATTGGGGAGTTGACTGATTTGATTGATCAGTGAACTCAAAAGACTAATCAGTTAACTATTTTGATTGATGAGTTAACTAATCTGACTGGAGGAGAAATAGGACATGTGTGTGAGAGAATATTAGCTAATTAAATATTGAAATATTTAATTACATGTGTACGTGAATTAATTGAATTATTTTTTGTATTAATTCAATTTTGGAGGAAAAAGACAATTTAAATAAATATTTGGATTTATTTATATATAGAATGAGAAGAATTAATTATAAAATTTGGTATTATTTAATTTAGAATGATTTTAGAAGAATTTGGATGATTTAATTAAATAAATGATTTTATTTAATTTTGGTGGAGGAATGTGAATCAAATAAATAAATTGATTTATTTATTTATTGATAGAGGAATAATGAAATGAAATAAATATTTAAAATATTTATTTAGATAGAGTCGTGTTATTTTTAGGTGTATACAAATAGGATTGAATTAGAATGATGGTGGTGGAGTAGATTAAGATGATGATTCTGATTAGGAGGGATGGACTAAAGAGATTAGGGATTGGATTGGAATTGGATTAGGGATGATTAGGGTGAGATTAGATTAGATAGATGAAGGGAATTTAGAGTAGATAATAGATGAGGTAACTAGGCTAGTGGACTGGATTAATATAGGGATGAAATGATTAGGATTAGGTAATGGATGGGGTTTGATTAGGGGAGTAGGATGAATGATGAAATTGGGTTAGGGTAGGTGAATTGCCAAGGGATTATGATGGTGATTAAGAAGTGGATTAGGGTATGAATGTAGATGACATGAATTAGGATAATGGATGGGAGTGAGATTAGGGATGAAATGATTAGGATTAGGCAATGGATGGGGCTAGATTAGGATTAGGATGAGTGCAGAAATTGGATTAGGGATAATGATTGGATTAGGATGTGATTAGTATTAAATGAAGATGGATTATGGAGGATGGATTAATGTGGATAATGGATAATGGATGTGATGATTAGGATGACAAATGGGATTTCTATTAGAGATGAGGATGTGATTTAGGGATTGGATTAGGATGAAGGGATTTGGTGGTGTTCACCTAGGGTTAGGGTTTTGACTTCCAATTTGTAGGTTCCTGTGTGTTTTCCTTCTGACCCTTAGTGCCTTGGTTTAAATTGTTCCCCGGCCCGCATGCATTGTTTAATTATTTTTCCTGTCGCATTTGAGAAAATTGTTAAATTTTGTGTATGCAAAGGTGAAATGTGTGTCGGCAAACTTGTGAAGTCTCCCCTCGGTCCCTTGAAATTGATAAAAAATGGGTCAGATGCATTTTCGAATGCATATCGGGTCACTGTTTCTAGTTTCTAAATGTTTCTATTAGTAGTCGAGAGGGTCTCATATTGCCAGTGCCGCAGGTTTGCCAAGTGTCGAGCCCCAGTTTGTTGCCGTGCTTTTACTTTTGAATGTAGCTCTAACGCGGAGTATGCCACATTGCAGAGGCTATTTCTCTTTTGTTTCTAAGTTACTTGCTGTGGATGGCGCCACGTGTCAGCTTCCGACAGAGTTCCACCAAAGTTTCAATGAAGTTTCTTTTAAATTTCTTTGTGTGTGCAGGAGGCACCACGTGGAGGCACCTGAGTGACCCTAAAGGTTTCACAGTTTCTGCGAAGTTTCAAAGACTCTTAATGTTTCTCAAGGCCCGCAGAGTGTGCCACATGTCACTCTTCGCCGAGGTTTCAAAAAGGTTTCTGAGCAGGGGCGGAAGATGCCGTGTGTCCCTTGTTGTGACTGCGGAAGTCGACAAGTGTCGGTGTCCGCGTTATTTTTCATTTGTTTCAGGGCTAAGTGAAGATCGTGGTGGGTCCCAGTAAAAATAGTAGCTATTGCGGATGTTGCCAAGTGGCAGCCTCCGCTTGAATTTTCAAAGGCCCCTTTATGAAGTTTCAAATGTGTCAGAAAGTGCCACGTGTCACTTGTGGAAGCATAGTTTCTAAAAAGTTTCTAGGTAGGGACGGAGCGTGCCACGTGTCTTTTGTAGTTGCTACGGAAGCTGACAAGTGTCGGCCTCCGTGTTGTTTCTATTTGTTTCTTAGTTTGGCGAGGCTAGAGGTGGGACCTGGTTTGAGTATCAAGTGGAGCACGGAAAGCGCCAAGTGTTTGCTTCCGCGTTAGTTTCTGAATTGCTTCCTAATGTTTCTTTAGTGTTGTAGAGCCTGACATGTGTCAGCCCCCGTGTGAGTTTCAGAAAGGGTCTCTAATGTTTCTGGAGCGTTGCGGACGATGCCAAGTGTCGGCATCTGTGTGAGTCCCAACTGTGTCTCCGTTGTTTCTCGAGAGGGGCGTGGAAAGCACCAAGTGTTGATTCCCGCAGAAGCTTCAACAAGTCCCTTCTATGTTCCTAAGGAGTATCTCAAGTGTCGCGGGTGATGACAAATGTCACCATCCACATAAGTTTCAAGGCGACCCCTTGAAGTTCCTTTGAAGTTTCAAGAGGCCGCGGATCCTACCACGTGGTTGCCTCCGCATAAGTTTGAAAGAAGGGGTCTTAGTGTTTCAGAGACACTGCGGTTGCCGCCATGTGTCCCTTTCTCAAAGGCAAAATGGAAGGAGCGATGGGCCAGCAATAGAAACTGTAAGTGTCTACGTGGCACAGTATCATTGGCTGGTGACTTTTCGATGTTTTTGGGGCCGTTGATCTCAGCGGCTAGGTTTTTGATAAATGACCACATTTTGAACCTACAACAAGGGTTTTTTCCCATGTATATGCGACTATTTTTGGGCGGGAGAACTTCAAAGGCTTGTTGCGGCTGCGGTTCGAAGGACTGTGGGTAGCTGAAACATTAATGGCAGATTGTGGTGGTGGTATGGGTCGAGTTGATAGCTCAACCACGCGAATTGATGGGGAATGTCCCTAAGCGGTGGCGCATCCCCCGAGTTCACCTGCTCCTTCCTCTTGGTCCCTCTGCTGCATTCAATTTTGAGCACCATTTTTCTGATACTGTGTACTTGGCAGGATTTTTGGCCTCCCTTGTAATTAATTTGTTCTGTACACAGTTTTGCTATAAAAAAAGGTAGACTGTGTCACTCATTAAGGTTGTTGAAAACTGGACATTTTGGCTCTGTAATGAAATACATCTAGTTTTGGTTGCTCTGTGCAGAAGATATTGTGAGTTTATGAGTCTCATGTTTTATGTATTGTGCATAGACTTACTGGTTTCATCATTGTTTTAGATGAGTAATGCTATACTGCATGTGTCTTGTTATCTGTCTCTTGTATTGAATATACTCTTCTTTTGAATCTGGATATCTAAGGGGTGTCTTGGGTTCTAGGATATAGGTTTACTGTATTGAATGCTTGATCTTTCAACTTCTGCCCAAGGGGTAGATTAAAGTGTTTTCAGATTGAGTGTTGAGAAGAATATATTGCAGTAAGGATATCATAAGTAGAGATAACTTGATACTCTGTTCTGCGATGTATCTGTAAGGCAGATATCACACAAATCCCCTTGAAATCCAGTTTTAGTATGTTTATGCTGAACATTTACATGTGTATGTCTATGACTCCAAGCCCTGGATAGGCACCAATCTAGCTCTGTGTTGAGGTTATACACCAGGTCCAGCTCTGCATCCAAACACAACATCAAAATCAAACTCCAAAACAACCATTAGGACCGTAGAATTAGTTTTAGGATCCCAAGTCCTCTGTCTACAATTGAAAATAGGCCCAAGGGTAGCCCCTTTGCTCTTATCTTGCAGTTTTGGTCTACTTACAAGAGGACTTATCTGCTTCATGTCAGCATCCCAACCTTTGTATGCATATTCTCATGGGTGTTGAATAGGGAATACCCCCCTAGGTTTTGCAGAGCCTGAAGAAGAAGAGGAGATAAAAATAGAGTCTATCTCCTATACTGTTAGCCTCTGGCCTAGAGATCCTGTTGATCATTGATGGCTACCTTGTAGGGAAATTTGGGAATAAGCATCCAGTCTGGGAAAAAACCAACAGAAATTGGTGACTCCGTTGGGGATAAACTTTGAGAAAGAACCTTGATTTAAAATAAACAATTCCTAGTAATAGGTGGCGACTCTGAACCAATCTCCCAACCAGTAAAGTAAAAATTTGTATGCAAGGGAGAAGATCCCAGCGTAATACTCTATTTGAAAAGTTACCCATAAAAATGATGTATAGAAAAAAGGGGACTGCTCGAGCCAATCAAGATGGTTCTCCTAGCCCCAAGAAAAATGATTTTATTCAAGATAATCCAGGATCCTCAGAGAAGACAGTACCTTATTTTTCAAACACTGAGGCTGAAATCTAGAATGTGTATGAAAGGCAGCAAGGTAATGGTTTGAGAATAAGGTCAGAGGTGTTTCAAGAACGCCCTTTTCATGATTCTCTTGACAGATTTGAAGAGGCTGAATCCCTAAGGGATGATGATAATGATGATCAGAATATGATAAAACCATCCTCTTCTATGCCTAGAGAGGAAGAACTAGTTGATGAAATTAAGAGCTTAAGGGCCGAGTTAGAATATCTGCAAGCAGTAAAAATCAGAGATGATATGAAACAGAAAGTGCAGGCTTTGAGAGTTGCTCAAAATGATTCAATTCCTACCCTCCAAAATGTAAATATGCAGAGAAATCAACAAAGAAGTGAGGTACAGTATCATTAGAATAATGATCAAAGACAAAATGTAGACAATGCCATAGTACCATTAAATAATGTGAGACAACATAATGTAAATAGAAATGCAAATGCTAATCAGTTTGAAAGGCACCCAATGCAGGTGGATAGATTCAGACAACTTGTTTTTGATGGCATTCCTGGTTATCCAAACCCTGTTGACAAACATGTGAGGCTGCAAGTACCTAAATTTTTAGGAAACAATACTGTCTCAGGAGAGGATCATTTAAAAGCTTTCCAAAATGTCATGGATAACTTTGAGGTTGAGCATGAGGATGTTTTCATGAAATCATTTATGCAATCCTTAGTTGATGAAGCCAAGGAATGGTATAAAGGTCTACCTAACAGAAGCATTTCATCATGGGATGATTTCAAAAGGATGTTTAAGGAGCAATATGGTGACAAAACTGACCCTAGCTTTTTTGTAAATGAATTCACTAGCATTACCAAAGGATCAAATGAATAGGTTGTTGATTTCAATGCTAGATTCATGAAGGTATTGAACAAATTGCCACAGGACTTGAGGCCTAATGAACCTATGTGCATAGTGTTGTACATAAATGCTTTTGATGCCAAGATAGCTTATGGATTAAGAGACAAGGGTCCTCACAGCCTCAGAGATGCCTTCAAAGTTGCAACAAATATTGAAAATAACAGAAAGGCATCTGGTAAAACAAACAAAAGGGATGATGTGAAAATCCTGCAAAATCCCAATATTAAGTCTCAAACTGTTCAAGGCAGTACATCTACCCCTGAAGATAAAATAGACAAATTGGCAAATGTTGTTAAGGATCTAAGCTACAGGCTAGCTAGGAGTGAAAAAGGAGTAGGTCCTAATAGGCAAGCTTACCAAAGACAGGAAAAGAAACCATCATTGCATGATATGCCATATAATACCAATTGGCATAATGGTAGACCTGTATTGCCACATAACAACACAAATCAAAGAGCTCAACATACCAAGGAAACTTCTGATCCTTTGAAGAAGGCTATTAATATTGTTAATGACACTCCATGGTGCATAATCTGTTAGATGCCTCATTCATAGTCACAATGTATGATTGCTCAGTCTCTATATAACAATGCCATGGCCTGTGATGAGTGCAATGAGCCTCATTGCATGGAAGATGATAATGTCAACATGTTGTCTACAAATAGAGAATACCCTTTTCATGATGCTGATGCAAATGCAAATGGTGAAACTCAGGTCTACCAACAGTTCCCATATGATGAAGATGATGAAGACAACTATGCCTATGCTCAGGATTCACACAGTTTTCTGAATAGCTTGAGGAGACCTTCTGATGAAGAAATTAGGGCCTTCACAGCTGTAGCAGTTGCTCAAGTCAAAAGAAACTACAACCTAAGAGGTCAAGCTCAAGTAAGCAGCCCACATCAGCCAGAAGGCATTTCTGCAAATCAGCCTGTACACAGTCATAAAGCAACTGAGACACATAAGAAGCAATGGAGCAATAATAGGCAAAATTTTAAGCAAAAAATAGAGTTCCCCAGGTTGAGGATCAAAGTAGGAATTTTCAGAACAAGGATGACAGTCAGAGAGCCATAAAAACTAAAGCTGGATCATCTCAGGATAGAGGTAAAACTGTGGATCAGGCTACAACTGTTATTCAAAATTATGCTCCATTTGACATCATTCAGGTCTTGTCTCAAATAAAAGTCTCTGTTCCACTAATGGAGCTGATGAAAGTTGAAGAATTTAGAAATAAGACTGTATCCTTGATCTCAAGAGTACCATGTCAAGCCAAGCAGAATATTGAGACTCAAGATAAGAAACAAGTTGTGTATTGAAGAGGATGAAATTTCTGAGGTATATCTAGGGATGACCATGACAAAATGCCCTTCACAAGTGGAGCCATTTTATGTATCCTTGGTTATAAATGGAAAAGTAATTAGAAATTGTATGCTTAATTCTGGAGCATCTACAAATATCATGCCTTTAGCCATTATGCAGCAAGCTGGATTAAAAATAGACAAGGCATGTGGGAAATGCTATGCTATGGATGCTAGAGAGGTACCAGTCATTGTAATCATGAAAGATGTTGATTTTAGATTGGCAGCATATCCTGAAAAAACCTACAAAATGAACATAGCAGTGGTTGATATCAAGCCACAATATGGCATGTTGCTGTCAAGAAGATGGGCATCACTGATTGGTGGAAGTATGTAATTGGACCTGTCATATGCCATGATCCCAATGAATGACAAGGATGTCAAGCTGATCAGAGAAGGAAGATCATCAGAGATAGTGGAGGATCAAGAATCAGAGGAACACATCTGTTTTGTGGACACTGACTGTGAAAATTTTAGAGTTGTCTCAGATGATAAGCAAGATAAAAGAGAAAAATTTTGCATTCAAGAGTTGGACCAGCAAGGTCTTTGGACCATGTATTTTGATGGAGCTTGTTCAAAAGAAGGCTCTGGTGCTAGAATTGTTTTTCTGTCTCCAACTGGTAAGCTTCTCCAATTTTCTTTCTTGTTGAGGTTTGCCTGTACAAATAATATTGCAGAGTATGAGGCTCTGTTATTAGGGTTAAATGTTGCTTTGAAGCATGGAATTAAGATGCTCAAAGTGTTTGGTGATTCAGAGCTTATTGTGTCCCAAATTAGAGATAAGTATGCATCAAAAAATAAAAGGTTGAAACAATACAAGCATGTTGTTTGGGATACAATTGAATTGTTTGATGCTTTTTCAATAAATTGGATAGAAAGATAAAAAAATGTTAGAGCAGATTTTCTAGCCAATGTAGCCATAAGGCCAGATGATATAACTTTGTCAGATGTTACAAATGTTGAA
Source organism: Cunninghamia lanceolata (assembly GCA_027924645.1). Classification (NCBI taxonomy): domain Eukaryota; kingdom Viridiplantae; phylum Streptophyta; class Pinopsida; order Cupressales; family Cupressaceae; genus Cunninghamia; species Cunninghamia lanceolata. The sequence continues at coordinate 9,235,224 of BSBN01000476.1, read as the reverse complement.
ATCAAGCTTAGGCCTGTAGTGCCAGATAATGTATGCAGCTGGCAAGTGTTTGATGATGATAAGGATTTACTGAGATTTCTGCATTGTATTGATGAATATGAGAACCAAGAAATGGATTTTCAGAACTTTGTGGAAGTTGTAGATGGAAAAGAAACCCTTTTAGGGAAGGAACTAATTCAACTCAAGACAAACAAAATCCCTAGATGGCTGGTAGCTTTAGAGAGAGCTTTTGACAATAGGGACCAATTTGTTACAAAAGCATCTCCAACAAACAAGAATGATCTAGAGGAGATAAATTTGGGAACATCTCATGCTCCCAAAAAGGTATACATTGGCAAACAGCTCAAACCACATATCAGAAGTATGCTAATTGCATTACTGAAGAGGTATAAGCATGTTTTTGCTTGGTCATATGAGGACTTGAAAGCCTATAGAGAGGATTTATTTCAGCATGAAATCCCTTTGAAGCCTGGAGCTAAACCATTTAGACAAAAACAGAGACCTATTAACCCAACCTTAGCTCCAAAAATGCAAGAAGAACTTATAAAACTTAGGGAGGCTGGAATAATCGTGCCTATCAGACATTCAACTTAGGTGTCTAACCTTGTCCCAGTCAAAAAAAAGAATGGTGATATAAGGTTGTGTGTGGAATTTAGAAACCTAAATGTATCTTCTTTGAAGGATAACTATCCATTGCCAAATATGGAGGCCATGTTGCAAAGAGTGACTAGTTGTGAACTTTTATCTATGATGGATGGTTTTTCAGGATACAATCAAGTGAAAGTAAAAGAATCAGAATAATTTAAGACTGCTTTCACTACTCCATGGGGAACCTATGTATATGTAAGGATGCCATTTGGACTAACAAATGCAGGTGCTACATTTCAAAGGGCAATGGATGTTGCTTTTGCAGGATTGATTGACTCAATCTTGGTTGTTTATTAAGATGACTTGACTGCCTTTTCAAAGAAAGAAGAACAACACTGTATGTATTTGGAACAGATTTTTATTAGAGCATTAGAATATGGTATCTCACTCAACCCAAAGAAATTTGCTTTTGGGGTTGTGGAAGGAAAACTCTTGGGGCACATTGTTTCCAAAGATGGAGTTAGGATTGATCCTAATAGGGTAGCAGCAATTGACAGAATTCAGATCCCTAAGACAGTAAAAGGTGTTCAGTCCTTCTTTGGACAAATAAACTTTGTTAGGAGATTTGTTCCTAACTTTGCAGAGACCACAAAAGACATTTCTAGGATGTTGAAGAAAGGTGCAATTGTCAAATGGGAGGATGAAGCGACTGAATCATTCCAGAACATAAAAGAGGCTATAAAGATGGCTCCTGTGCTACAGTCTCCTGATTTTTCTAAGCCATTTCAGTTATTCTCATTTGCTTCTTTCCATACTATTGCTGCATGTTTATTGCAGAAAAATGAGGAAGGGTTTGAACAACCTATTGCCTTCTTTAGTAGGTCATTGTAAGCTGCTAAATTAAAGTATGACATTATGGAGAAACAGGCATATGCACTAGTTAGAGTAGTCAAGAGCTTCAGGCCTTATTTGGTAGGCTCACAAGTAATTGCATATGTACCTCATGCAGCAATAAAAGATATCTTCACCCAGAAGGAAGTAACTGGAAGAAGATGCAGATGGATAAATAAGTTGCAGGAGTTCAACATAGAGATACAGATCACAAAATTGGTAAGAGGACAAGGGTTAGCAAAGCTAATGACACAGTCAAATCTAGAGGCATGCCAAGTCAATGCAGTCCAGAATGAGAATGTCAATGTATCAAAATCTGAATGGTATAAGGACATCATATATTACTTGCAAAATCTGAATTGTCCTTCCCATTTCAGTGATAGTCAAAAGAGGACCTTAAAACTACATGCAATCAGGTATGTTATTGTTCAAGGTGAGCTATACTGCAAGAACCATGATGGTGTGTTGCTGAGATGTGTGGATGAAGATGAAGCTAACAATGTTTTGAATGACATGCATAAAGGATTGTGTGGTGGACATTATACTGCCCAAACAACAGCTCATAAGATCCTCAGGGTAGGATATTGGTGGCCCACTGTCTTTTCAGATGCACAAAGGCTGGTAAGGAAATGTGACCCTTGCCAAAGATTCTCAGGGAAGTTAAGATATGAAGGAGCATTGCCCCTTAGAACTGTAACTGTGGATGCTCCATTTCAGCAATGGGGAATTGATTTTATAGGGGAGATTTCAGAGAAATCTAGTGGAGGACATAGTTAGATTCTAGTTGCCACTGATTACTTCACTAAATGGATTGAGGCTATCCCTACTAAAAAGGCTACAAGTAAGGTGGTGATGGATTTTATCTTGGAGAATATTATTATCAGGTTTGGGGTATCAGTCAAGTTAATCACAGATAATGCAATGTGCTTTAGATCAGGTGAATTTGTTGATTTTTGCAATAAATATGGAATTGACTTGTCTCACACATCACCATACCACCCACAAGGAAATGGTCAAGCAGAGTCAAGCAACAAAAGCCTAATGAAAATCATCAAGAGGATAATGGATAAAAATAAGAAATCCTGGGATTCAAAACTGAAGTTGGCATTATGGGCTAATAGGGTGACAGTGAAAAAAGCCACTGGAAGGTCACCTTATGAATTGGTGTATGGTGCAGCAGCTAAGTTGCCTGTGAACAATTTCCTGCCAGTTTACAAGTTCATACAAGAGAATGATGGGGAGGTTAATGATTCAATGACTAAAAGGATCAATCAGCTAGTTGCACTAGATGAGATGAGAAGGGAAGCACAGAAGACAAACATCAAGAGGCAGCAAAAGGTGAAATATTTGTTTGATAAGAGAGCTACAGAAAGAAAGTTTCAGAAAGATGATTTGGTCCTTGTATGGAATGCAAGAAACCAGGATAAGGGCAAGCACGGTAAATTTGAGCCCTTATGGATGGGCCCATACCAGGTTTGCAATACTCATGGGGAGGATACTTATATCCTCCAGGCCCTAGATGGTGAGATGCTGGAATTGCCTGTGCATGGTCAATTCCTCAAATTTTATTTTGCATAAGTGGTTTTCCTCTGTGCACGTTTGTAAAAATATGTATATATTGTAAATATCTTGTACAGTTGGTGCTTTTTTGTGTTTTGTCTAGTCTGCCCAGAGGTTTGGTTCTCACTGCAATCTTGCGTCTGCACATCCCCAATCGGAGCCACTGGTGGTGTTCACCTAGGGTTAGGGTTTTGACTTCCAATTTGCAGGTTCATGTGTGTTTTCCTTCTGACCCTTAGTGCCTTGGTTTAAATTGTTCCCCGGCTCGCATGCACTATTTAATTGTTTTTCCTGTCGCATTTGAGAAAATTGTTAAACTCTGTGTATGCAAAGGTGAAATGTGTGTTGGCAAACTTGTGAAATCTCCCCTCGGTCCCTCAAAATTGATAAAAAATGGGTCAGATGCATTTCCGAATGCATATCGGGTCACTGTTTCCAGTTTCTAAATGTTTCTATCAGTAGCCGAGAGGGTCTCATATTGCTAGTGCCGCGGGTCTACCAAGTGTCGAGCCCCAGTTTATTACTGCGCTTTTATTTTTGAATGTAGCTCTAACGTGGAGTATGCCACGTTGCAGAGGCTGTTTCTCTTTTGTTTCTAAGTTACTTACTGCGGATGGCGCCACGTGTTAGCTTCCGACAGAGTTCCACCAAAGTTTCAATGAAATTTCTTTTAAGTTTCTTTGTGTGCGCGGGAGGCACCACGTGGAGGCACCCAAGTGACCCTAAAGGTTTCACAGTTTCTGCAAAGTTTCAAAGACTCTTAATGTTTCTCAAGGCCCGCGAAGCGTGCCACGTGTCACTCTCTGCCGAGGTTTCAAAAAGGTTTCTAAGCAGGGGCAGAAGATGCCGTGTGTCCCTTGTTGTGACTACGGAGGCCGACAGGTGTCGGCGTCCGCGTTATTTTTCATTTGTTTTAGGGCTAAGTGAAGATCGTGGTGGGTCCCAGTAAAAATAGTTGCTACTGTAGATGTTGCCAAGTGGCAGCCTCCGCTTGAAGTTTCAAAGGCCCCTTTATGAAGTTTCAAATGTGTCGGAAAGTGCCACGTGTCACTTGCGGAAGCATAGTTTCTAAAAAGTTTCTAGGCAGGGGTGGAGTGTGCCACATGTCTTTTGTAGCTGTTGCGGAAGCCAACAAGTGTCAGCCTCCACATTGTTTCTATTTATTTCTTGGTTTGGCGAGGCTGGAGGTGGGACCCGGTTTGAGTATCAAGTGGAGCACGGAAAGCACCAAGTGTCTGCTTCCGCGTTAGTTTCTGAATTGCTTCCTAATGTTTCTTCAATGTTGCAGAGCTTGACATGTGTCAGCCCTCGCGTGAGTTTCAGAAAGGGTCTCTAATGTTTCTGGAGCGTTGCAGACGATGCCAAGTGTCGGCATCTGTGTGAGTCCCAACTGTGTCTCCATTGTTTCTCGAGAGGGGCGCGGAAAGCGCCAAGTGTTGATTCCCACAGAAGCTTCAACAAGTCCCTTCTATGTTCCTAAGGAGTATCTCAAGTGTCGTGGGTGATGACAAATGTCACCATCCGCATAAGTTTCAAGGCGACCCCTTGAAGTTCCTTTGAAGTTTCAAGAGGCCGTAGATCCTGCCACGTGGCTGCCTCCGCATAAGTTTCAAAGAAGGGGTCTTAGTGTTTCAGAGACACTGCGGTTGCCGCCATGTGTCCCTTTCTCAAAGGCAAAACGAAAGGAGTGATGGGCCAGCGATAGAGACTGCAAGTGTCTACGTGGCACAGTATCATTGGCTGGTGACTTTTCAATATTTTTGGGGCCATTGATCTCAACGGCTAGGTTTTTGATCAACGACCACATTTTGAACCTACAGCAAGGGTTTTTTCTCGTGTATCTGCGACTGTTTTTGGGCAGGAGAACTTCAAAGGCTTGCTGCGGTTGCGTTTCGAAGGACTGTGGGTAGCTAAAACATTAATGGCATATTGTGGTGGCGGTATGGGTCGAGTTGATAACTCAACCACCTGAATTGATGGGGAATGTCCCTAAGTGGCGGCGCATCCCTCGAGTTCACGTGCTCCTTCCTCTTGGTCCCTTTGCCGCATTCAATTTTGAGTGCCATTTTTCTGATACTGTGTACCTGGCAGGATTTCTGGCCTCCCTTGTAATTAATTTGTTCTGTACACAGTTTTGCTATAGAAAAAGGCAGACTGTGTCACTCATTAAGGTTGTTGAAAACTGGACATTTTGGCTCTGTAATGAAATACATCTAGTTTTGGTTGCTCTGTGCAGAAGATATTGTGAGTTTATGAGTCTCATGTTTTATGTATTGTGCATAGACTTACTGGTTTCATCGTTGTTTTAGATGAATAATGCTATACTACATGTGTCTTGTTATCTGTCTCCTATATTGAATATACTCTTCTTTTGAATCTGGATATCTAAGGGGTGTCTTGGGTTCTAGGATATAGGTTTACTGTATTGAATGCTCAATCTTTCAACTTCTACCCAAGGGGTAGATTAAAGTGTTTTCAGATTGAGTGTTGAGAAGAATATATTGTAGTAAGGATATCATAAGTAGAGATAACTTGATACTCTATTCTGCGATGTATCTGTAAGGCAGATATCACACAAATCCCCTTGAAATCCAGTTTTAGTATGTTTATGCTGAACATTTACATGTGTATGTCTATGACTCCAAGCCCTGGATAGGCACCAATCTAGCTCTGTGTTGAGGTTATACACTAGGTCCAGCTCTGCATCCAAACACAACATCAAAATTAAACTCCAAAACAACCATTAGGATAGTGGAATTAGTTTTAGGATCCCAAGTCCTCTGTCTACAACTGAAAATAGGCCCAAGGGTAGCCCCTTTGCTCTTATCTTGCAGTTTTGGTCTACTTACAAGAGGACTTATCTGCTTCATGTCAGCATCCTAGCCTTTGTATGCACATGGGTGTTGAATAAGGAATACCCCCCTAGGTTTTGCAGAGCCTGAAGAAGAAGAGGAGATAAAAATAGAGTCTATCTCCTATACTGTTGGCCCTTGGCCCAAAGATCCTGTTGATAATTGATGGCTACCTTGTAGGGAAATCTGGGAATAAGCATCCAGTCTGGGAAAAAACCAACAAGATTGAAATGATGTTGGATTAGGATGTGATTAGAATGACGATATATTTGATTAAACTCAATGAGGGGATTAATTCGGAGATTATGATGGTGATTAGGGAGATGATTAAGATGGATTGATTGGCAATCAAGTTGAATTGGATTAGGTCCCTTGATAATGGATTAGGATTAAGGATGATGTAGATAGGGGGAGTAGGATGACTAGGATGATTAGGAGGTGATTTGGATAAATGGATAAGTAGGGAATGAGATGGATAAGGGGAATTGGGATGAGGTGGATGGCTTTATGCTTGACCTTAGGAAAATTGCAAACAATAAATTTCATACACAACATGCACAAGTTTGTAAAAAGGTTGGATTTGATTTTTAGATTTAAGGGCAATTCACAAGTTTCGATAAATGAAAACATCCCAAGAACATCAACAAGCCTATGATTATTCAAGTGGGTGTGTCAATTTTCATGGGCCCACAATATACTATCTACCAAGTGGCAGATAACTAGGGAATGCAAGGTCATATACCACCTATGTACCCCTTACCTTAGAGGCAAAAGCCTTGCCAAAAGTTAGCGCTATCTCAACACACTTGGAAGTATGGCATGAGTAACTTCCTAGTCCTAACTGGGTTACAATGCACCATGAAAAAAGATGACTGAAAGGTCTTAACTAGGATATATAAGGCAACTAGGGGAATCCCTGATATGCACAAGGTATGTGGAGCCAAAATTCATGAACAGGGATCCCATCTACAAGCAAGTGTTCATGGGTGAACCCAATTCCACTTCACCTTGACTCCTTACAAAAGGGGTACCAAGGTTGTACCAAAGACACGGCGATGGATCCTATTGAGGTACAACTTTAATTCTCACCCCTTTGATATACCCCACCAAAACATGTGCTTTGGGTCATCCCCTAAGGTGATTAAATCCTTAGGAAAACCCCTAAAGGAAAGAAGCCCAAGTGCTTTTGATCCTTAAGATCATCTTTCAACGTGAAGGGAGAGCCTACACACTAGGTTCTTGGGATTAGCAATGATAAAAAAGATTGATCAAGAAAAATCTTTTGATCTCCAAGATCACCAAATGACATGAGGAGAGAGAATACACTTATGATGTGATCACAAACAAAGCACATAATGATTAATCCCCTTAGAAATGAAATGTTCCTAAGATTAGTGCAAAAAATGAGGTCTTTGACAAGTGTGTTGCATCACCAATATGTTAGTAGTTTGAGCAAAGAGTCTTTGACATATGAATAGGGCTGCAACCAAAACATTAGTAGCACATGTGATGAGAAAAAATTGTCAAATCATGATTCAAATGGCTACAACTAGTGTATTTGGTGAGATGAGGAAAATTGGTTTGGTCCATGGTGAAGGCGATAGAGTTATCTTTCTATCACCTATAAAAAATGAAAAAAAAAGGCCAAGTTGGACAAAATTTATGCTCGTTTGAAAAAAGACATCTATTTGGAGAAAAAAAAGGTTCTTTTTTGAAAAAATGTCCATGTAATGATAAATGAAAGGAAAATTTCTTTTGTTTTTTGTGTTCTTGATTTGTTTTTGATTTTTGTGTTTTTTGATTTTTTGTTTTGTTTGTGTTTTTGATTTTTCGTTTTGTTTATGTTTTTGATTTTTTTGTGCATTTTTTTTTTAAATTTTTTTGAAATGTATGTTTTTTGTTTGAAAAATAATGTAATGCTGCGTGCCAAATATAAGCTCTAACATGAAGAAGATGGAGTTGTTGAAATGCATAAGACAACTGAGAAGGGGGGGGTGAATCTGTTGTAACCAAAACTTAACTTCTTTCAAACATCAACACATCAACCACTTAATCACTGTTATTATGATTTAACCATGAAAGCATGAAATCAGAAACTTAAACACATTCACACATGAGACACTAGATTTTTTACATGGAAAACCCAATAAGGGAAAAACCATAGTGAGAATTAACTCACAATACAAATGATATATCAAAATTTACAACAAGGCTCACTACCTTAGGGCTCACTGTCCAGAATGCTCACTGCAAAAGAAGGGGCTCACTACCAAAGGAATAGGCTCACTACCAAAAGGGCTCACTGCCAGAAGTTGGTGAACTGAGATAGTAGTATCTATACCATGCCAAGGTTCAGTTCCACTGAAGCGCAATAAAACTCTTCTACTCTGCTCTGCTTTCACACTTCACACTTTTCTTCACATCAATCATCACTTAATTACAACTTCATTACATGTATTTATACAATTCATCAACCTTGGAATGTACATCAAGGTCGGCATTACAATCATCAACCGTTGGAATAATCTCCAAGGTCGGCATACATACATACATTAGAATAGGTCTAGACCTAAACAAATTTGTGAAGGAAAAGAATGAATGTGGACCACACCACGCCTTAGATGGGACTCAAATGCAATCTTCCATGCAACAACACGCTATCACAAACTCCAAAGTATAATCACAAGTAGTGAAAACAACCAAGTCGGCCAAAACTAGTGTTAACACTAAGACCTTTAGGAACATGCTTCATGCACGATCTGAATTACACTTTGCGGACCAATAAAAAAGAAGGAACATGATCTAGAGACATCCACAAGCACGTTACAATCACCAAGAACTTCCGCACAACCCCCAAACATTCTATCCAGAAGATTCTTTAAACCAGAGCACTTAAACATTACTGTCAGCCATTGTCATAAAGAAAGATCGCTTGCGGAGCACCAAATCATGAACCATTTCAACTGAAGGCACATAACATCATCCCAGACTTAATCCCAGAACCGCAATCCATAAAACTTAATTGCGGAGAAATGTGGAGTAGAATACATTCTCCTTGTCACCATTGAATACTCAGAAAAATAATTTTTACTCTGGTGAATAGTACTCACTCAAATCTTCACACCAAAGGCTCAAACTTGAAACATAGCAACTATAAACATCCCTTAACATAACTTCCAAACCACAGACAAAGATATTCAATCTACAGGATATGCAGAGCAAAACACTGTACTGTTCTGGGAGATAAAACAATTCTACAATTATACTGACTTCTCAAACACTTTCTCAAGCTCATTCAAATAACTTCCTTAGATGCTGACCTTATGTGTTGACATCAATGACAACACTTACTGCTCATACTTATAACAAGAGTATGGGCTGCTCAATATTGCCAAAAAGAATATTACAAAAATAGAGATATCCTCTTAAATCAAAAGTATCTACATATACAAAATGATGTAAATCAATCTACACCAATGGATGAATCATAGACCCCCAGAGAACACAACACAACCCATCTGCCCAATGAAGAAATATGTGTTGCAGCATCTATAGTATAGATAAATATAGACACCTAAAATTGACTATATCTTATGACATTACATTTCGACATATTTTGTCCTAGGTCCCCTTCATGACCCCTTCCATCACTCTCATTAGTTAAATATTCCTCTTATCCATTTATCCTCTTCTTGCATCAAATTAAATAAATCTTATTTATTTAATCTCATTTTCCTCCATCATCCAATTTAAATAAATTAAATATTTATTTAAATGCCACTTGTCTCTCATGATTTAAATAATTTTTATTATTTAAATTACTTATTCCCACTCACATCTCTATTTTTATCCTCATTCATTGTGCGTCATAATCACTTCCTCTCCAAAATAAATAAAAAATCCCATTTATTCCCACTACTCTCTTAATTTTGGCCTCCTGTCATACCCATTTAATCTGCGTCATAAGCACTAAAATTATCTTTTAATCCTAGCCATCCACATCACACAATTGAATTTAAATCTTAGCCATTGATTTGATTCCCTCTCCTTCTATAAATTGAAACTCTTATTTCAATTTCAAACCCTCACTCACTCACTCACACAAGTCATTTTCAGACAGTCATACAATGCTTTGAGCTCTTTTATGCTGCAACAGTGAGCAATCAACAATCTTTCGACATCATTCATTCTTATGTGAGATCAAGAAGAGATATGGAGATAAATCAAACCTAGCTTGAAGATCAATTTGCTTTGCATTTCTGTTTTCATTTTCATGCTAATTTGTGCTTTATGGTACTTGTTAGATTTAGTTTAGTTTGTTGTTTTTGACACTAAATCTGATTTTCCTTAACTACAGAATGGTGAACCTGACGTGAATATGTTATTAAGTCACTTTCCTTGATCTAGCTTGCTTTTTGCAGGTTTTCTTAACCTTTTGTTGCAGATTTATGCAATTTTTGGAAAAAAAAACCCTAGGTTTTCAAGATTTTATCATATATTTCAAACGGCTACGAATTTTGCTACAAGATTTTAACATAATTTTATGGGTCATCTCAGGAACCTACAGCAAAAAAATCATGTCTTTATCATCAGTTTTGAATGAGTGATAATGATTTTAGGTTTTTCATAAATCTGCATTTTTGTACACAAATCAGTGAATTTTTCATAAATTTTTACATTTCTAGAAATCTCTTAAAATTTTAATGGGGGTCTATTCTTTACAGATTTAATTTTGAGGTCATATGAGGTGTGAAATGATCAAATCTTTGTCAACTATATGGTTTTCATAAATCCGTATTTTTGGGTGCAAATTAGAGATTTTTTCTGACTTTTTTATATTTCTAGAAAGGTCTCAGAAAATTAGTAGGGGTCTCTTTTATGAGTTTTTACATTTCAGGTCAAAAATATTTCAAAATGATCAAATCTATGTCTCAATATGAAAAAAAATGTATCTGAAATTGCAATCTTCTGATGCGTTTATCTTTTTATGGCTGCATTTTAACATTATTTTCTAATTTTTTTTCAGGGATTTGGTTTTGTGCTAACACTTTGATTGTAGCTATCTCATTTGTTAAAGACCAAATCATTGAAACTACTAATGGATTGTGTGCAGCACCGCTTGTCAAAGATCAAATTTTTATCACTAATCTAGGCACTTAGTTTAATCTAGGGGGTTAATTAATCACTATTTGTTGTACTTGTAAGATGGTAGGTGTATGCTCTCACCTTGTGCAAACTTGGTGATCAGAAACTAGACCCATCTCTTTTATGTTTTTAATCCCTTAGAGGGTCTACCTCCTGATTTGTGAGAGGGAACGACCCAAGCGGTACTTTCATTTTGATCTGCTATATAAATAATTGTGGTTGTGACGAAAGTCATCAATCACTTGGTGTCGTTGTTCTATACTGACATAAGTCTCCCTCAGTATCCATGTGATGTGTAAAAACCCTTTCTGAGGGTTGGGAGGCCTCTTAAATGAGAGAACCGCTGCATGTATAGACACCAGATTATCCCAGAACATTGACTAGAAACCACTTGTTGTAGAGACCAAAAACTATTTTTGCTTGCTGGTACAGGAGGTTAGACCTCTGAAGCTGCCCTATACGTACTATTCAGGGTAAAGATAGAAAATCCTTTAGTTCATAAGATCTCTGGATCTTCAGGGTAAGATATTTGGTGTGCTCGTGCTGTGGTGGGGGAGCCAGTGTCACCAATATCTCTAGCTATCTGCCTTGTCTCAGTATATGGAGCAATCCAAGTAGGGACTCAACAAGTAGTATCCTCTTTCTAGCCTAGGTTGTGCATGCTTACGAGTGTTTTCAAATTTGTCGAGACTAGTGAAAATTTGGGGCTAATCTAGGCCCTCATTCAAATTTCTACTCTGATTTTATATCAGGATCATCCAAAATATTTTGTCTGCCATGTTTTGCATGTGTGTTCAAAAACAAACATTTTCAATCTCAACCAAATACCACACCTCAAATCTATAGCATTCCAACCTTAACTCATATTACTCATATTACTCATATTCTCATCCTTACCTAGTCCAATCTTCATTCATCAAAATGGTTGTGATCATCAACAAATCTAGGCCAAATCTAAAACCATATATGCTCCGAGGTGATCCAAATTTCACTCCTAATGATGATGAGGATCTTGTAGATTTTGAGGCATACTTGGAGGAACAAACCGAAATCCAAAGACTTCAATCTATGTATAACTCCATCCCAACACTAGAGCAAAAGATCATAGCACAAGAACTACAAGACATCGTCCAAACCTTACACCAACTAAAACAACCTCTAAACCAACAAATCATACAATGACTACAAACCATCAGCCAACCACTTCAACAAAACCAATCACCACAAGTACAACAACTCCTAGTTGAAATCCAACAACTCATGGAATATCCATCTCAAAATCCTTCACAACATGAGCATGCTAGTACTAGTCGATCCTTAAGCCATATTAATGCTACTCTTGACAAGAGAAATACCACCTTAAGTTTGGAATCATACACCAATCCATCTACTAGTCCTCCATCACCATCCAATAGAATGCCTATACCAAAGCCTACTAGTCCTACACCAACACCACCATCAAACTTTCCAAGCTCTAATCCATCAACCAACAAATCCTCGAACGATTTTCTCGAAAGATTCTTTGCAAAATCTAAAAGAAAAAGAAAAGCTATGGAGTTATCCAAATCCACCAATCCATTTAATCCCTTTGACCCTCCATTTAATCAAAGTCCAAGCCCTAAGTCTAATCCATCTAACACCCCTCTTGTCCTTTCACCATGGGACCTATCCACTCCTAGTCCTAATCCACCTAATCCTAATCATAAGCCTTCAACTTCCACCACCCCTACACCTAAAAAGGATGTGATCCAAGGGCTACTAGTAAGGAATAAACCATCCATATGTCATCAAACATCTATCCCCAAGCCTACCAAAGAACCTTCAAATGTCATGCCTATTTCTCCAAATCCATCATGTAGTCCACAACCCATTGAAGAGTCTCTCACCATGAGTCCAAGTCAAGATATATTATATGCTCATGTCATTGAGTATCTAGAGCCTCTCAAGCCTATCCAAGAGTCTCTGACTTCCACTTCCATTCCTATCCAAAATCAAGGGTTATGTCAAGAGTCTAGCCCTAAGCACGTCGAAACATCAAGCCCTCATTCTAATCAAGATCAAATCCCTCCTAATGATCCAACTCATAACACACTTGGTCCTATTCATGATCAAGATCCCATGTATGATCAAGATCCTACTTATGATCAAGAAGACCATGATGACCCTCTTAACCAACTCTATGCATTCCATGGTCAAGAGCTTATCACTCCACCTATCCATGATGAATCAACATTCACTTGTCATGATGAGACACATGCCTCCCAAGAAAACGTTGAAGATCAAACCAATAGCTTAGATCTTAGTGAACACAATGATAATCAAGCTCCTAATGATCCTCCATCCTCCATTATCGACTCTATCTCAAATCCATCATCCTATCCTCTTTGATCCAACACCTTCATTCATGGTGGCTCTCTGGTAAGAGATAAACAAATTATATCCACCACTACACCCTCCCCATCTAACAATGGACTCGTGTCTTGTGTCCTAAACAATAAACATCCCATTGTCCATCGCATACTCCAAAACATGAACTACCACAGTAAAGGCTTGGGCCATCATGAAAAAGGTATTTTGGAGCCTATACATGTCAAAGTCCCTCCACGCTCATATTGCCTTGGATATACACCCCAAGGTAAACAATCTAAATATGTTGGTAATTCCTCCATTCCTCCTAATTCCACCACTTTTTATCATAAATCTTACCATACTCCCAAAACATATGTTGCCATTCCACCTCCATCAACCTACAAATGTCAAAAGCATGTGACCATACACCTTCCACTATCCAATTTACCCCCACTTCTTCCAACTCCTAGTATCTCTCCATCCACTTTACCACCATTACTTCCAATGCCTAATATCCCTATCATTCATAAATTCCCTCACATTCCTAATCATGACCAATCAATGCACACATCGTCTAAACATAAATCTTCCACCCATCCCATGGGATTAAAAAATAAAAAGTTGGATGCCTCTACCCATAAAGCCAAAACTACTAAGGATCCTCATGCCTTGGGGCAAAAATATAGAAAATCAAAGCAAAGTACATCCAAAAGGCTATCCAAGCCCATACCTTCAAAAGCAAAGGCTAAAACTAAAATGGTTTCGGTACCTAAGCAAAAAGCAATCAAGTCAAATGAGGCATCCACATCTCAAAAATCCTAACCATCCTCTTCCATCCAAAAATCCCACTCCATTCAAAAGTTTCAAATTCCTAAATCCCACAAGCAAAACAAAAATCATAAAAATACTAAGTCTATGTGGGTATCTAAAGCACTTCGTCAACCATCTCCTAAGTAAACATCTCCATTGCTTCCTACACCACCTCCAAATCAAAAGCTTCAATGTCTATCATGATGTGTGCAACCGTTGGTCATGATTCCTTTCCATACCTCATCACCCCATCATTCACCTATTATCTTACATATCTTCACCATCATCTTCCTATGTTCCATGCTAGTCTTTCATCCATCCCTTTGCATAAGTCCTACAAAATCCACATCATAATCCACTGTCTACCTAATCCCTCTTCTTCTCATACAATCCCTTACCAATATCTATGAGCATAATGACTTGACATGGTCCATGCGATGACATCCATCTCTAATGGGATATGATCACCTTTTATGGAACTAGACACTTGAGTTCCTCCTATCCATATTCCCCTTCTCCCATCCAAATATTCCAAAAAAAATAAGTAAAGAGAAATCCCTTCGTCCAATGGTGAAAACCACACTTAGTGGCGCCTTTGATAAGTATCATGATGAAAACTTGGAAAACAGACGTCATGTGTAGGTTGATCTTCTATGTCACTTACACTTGGGTGCATGATGTCTCATCCAACCTATCATTTTTCAACCTATTATTTTCTAACCTATCATTTCCATATCCTATCCTACCATATCATATTGAATCCATTCATCCTTCCTTCTTCCTTTGCTCTTGATAAAGATATAGGGGGCAAAATGTTGAAACATGCTTTGGATATCTTTTGATATACCTCATCCTTCCAACCAATCTTATCATCATCCTATTGTCATAAGCTTTGTCATGTCCAATCCTAAGTATTCCACCTAGAATGGGGCATGTTATTCCTATGTGACATAGTCTTTGGAGATCACATCCTAGCTCCCTTATGGTGCCTACATCCCTTCCACGATTGCCTATCTGTTTATCTATCCATTCATCATGAGCTTTCCATGGCCTATTCTTTTATCCATTCACCTATCATGGGCCTTCCATTTCATTTACTATCACCCATTCATTTATCCAATCCTACATTATCCTTGCACCTAGACTTGGTTTTCCCTTGTCATTGGTATCTAACACAGGCTACCCAAATTGTCATCCATTGACATCCCAAAACATTTCAAAAATTCCAAAAAAATCAAATATTTCCAAAAACCCCCAAAAATAAAATATTCCAAAAATCCAAAAAAAAAAATCAAAATGTTATCAAAACCCAAAAAAATTACAACATTTCAAAAATCCAAAAAAATTACAACATTCCAAAAATCCAAGCAATAAAATCAACACAATCATCAAATCATTTCTTCAAATCAATTCTTCCAATCAATTCAATCAATCAAAACAATCTTTATCAAATCACTTCTTCTAATCAATTCAATCCATCATCATTATTCAATCCAATCAAAATCAATCAAACCAATCCAAGCCATGATCTAAATGCAAGTCAATCCCTAATCCATACTAATTTAGTCAAGCCAATCGACACACATCATCCAAGCGCATCCTTGGTTTTGTTGCAATCTTGCTGTCAACCGAATCAATCAATCATCATCATAATCAATGGGATATATCGGTCCCGCATCCTTGTGTTGATCTAGGGATATATCATTCCCTACAATGACAATACTAAATCAATCAATCATCAATCAAACCCTGGTGTTGCTCGCATGGCCAACAACACTAGTATCAATCAATCAATTAATCATATCAATTGTCTTATACAAGATGTTGCATCGTCGAAACTAGACCAGACGTCTTATACATCATGTTTCATTCCTGGAACCAGAGATTATCATTATCATCACCATCAATCAAATCAATCAATCACTTAATCATTGGTTTACATCTTAACAGGGGCAATACCTTATTTTTTTGAATCATTTGTGCATGCTTGCTTGCTTGCTTGTGTGTGTTATCTTTTTATATTACATTTGTATCAAATCCAAATCATTCCCAGCTAATATTCATATCTTGTATCTAGACAAGGTTGTATTAGGTTGGGGCACACGACACATCGTCACCTCAGTCCTTGTACCTTGGTGCATAACGTCTAGTGCTATATCAAACATCATGGTTGCTCACCTTCATTGCAACATAATGCATCCTTCCCTTTCTTCTATCCATTCCCTTATCTTTCTCTTTGACCAATCCCTTTCATTTTGAGAGCCTACCTGTGTTTGTCCAACCCGCCTATGATCTCGAGGGGGCATCATCATCCTATCCTTTTATCTTCTATCCATACCTTAACTTCTTTGAAATGATGTTACTTGACATAAATCTCATCATCTCGAACATCATCTCAAAGAGAGGCAAAATGTAGACACCTAAAATTGACTATATCTTATGACATTACATGTCGACATATTTTTTCCTAGGTCCCCTTCATGACCCATTAAATAAATTATATTTATTTAACTAATTCATCTTATCCATTTATCCTTTTCTTGCATCAAATTAAATAAATCTTATTTATTTAATTCCATTTGTCCTCCATTTGCATCAAATTAAATAAATCTTATTTATTTAATCTCATTTTCCTCCATCATCTAATTTAAATAAATTAAATATTTATTTAAATGCCACTTGTCTCTCATGATTTAAATAATTTTTATTATTTAAATTACTTATTCCCACACACATCCCTATTTTTATCCTCATTCATTGTGTGTCATAAACACTTCCTCTCCAAAATAAATAAAAAATCTCATTTATTCTCACTATTCTCCTAATTTTGGCCTCCTGTCATACCCATTTAATGTGCATCATAAGCACTAAAATTGCCTTTTAATCCTAGCCATCCACATCACACAATTGGCTTTCAATCTTAGCCATTCATTTGATTCTTTCTCCTATAAATTGAAACTCTTATTTCAATTTCAAACCCTCACTGACTGACTGACTGACTCACTCACTCACTCACTCACTCACACAAGTCATTTTTAGACAATCATACGATGAGCTCTGTTATGCTGCAACAGTGAGCAATCAACAATCATTCGACATCCTACATTTTTATGCGAGATCGAGAAGAGCCATGGAGATAAATCAAACCTAGCTTGAAGATTGGTTTGCTTTGCATTTCTGTTTTCATTTTCATGCTAGTTTGTGCTTTATGGTACTTGTTAGGGTTTAGTTTAGTTTGTTATTTTTGACACTAAATCCGATTTTCCCTAACTACAATAATAATACATTTCCCCCTTCAAAATAGAGTATATGGAAATGCATCCATCGGATAAATCAGATATGTCAATAGCAGCACCACAAACATTAACACATAAGCTATGTCGTGATCAATGGCAATCCCCTCGCTTGTAGGAGCAGGTGTAGGAGTTGCAGAGAGTGGCAAAGGGGATTTATCAGGGCGGGTAGGGTACTAGGTTTAGGTTGATAGGTCGTAGGCACAATAGTAGTAATGATAGTGTAGAAAAATTATGAACTAGCACTTGCAACTTCAGGGGTGCAAGGGATTCGCCGATAGGAAGTTCAAGGGAACATTAAGAAGATTGGGTTTCCTTAGGTTTTGTTTTTTATTTAATAAAAGGAGCTATACTCAATAGAAACACAAAATGTTTATAAATATTAAATACAAAAATTTGATCTGCAAGACAAAAGCTTTTGATCAGAGTGTAACTTTATTGTAAAACAACCCTTTGTTAGTTAGGTCAATTATCTAATAACTCCGGTTGCCCCAATTTGGTCACACTTCACAAGGGAATACATGGATATTATAAGAAAAAACAACTGGCATTGCAAGTCTTCACACAAATTGAATTTTGCATATTGTTTGCCATATTTAAAAATAATAACAAAAAGTAAAAAAGACTCACAAAATCTTAATTTTCCCTCCTCCAATAGTTCCCTTAAATCCTTGTGTTGCATGATAGATTTTCTTAATTAGAAATTTTGTGACCAAATTTCAATACACGGATCGATGTATCTAAGTTATTTTAGTGACATAACATTCTTTTAACTCAAAGACAGTGGTTTCCACAAAGCTGGCTATTTAGCGGAAAATGACCATAATGACCAAAACACAAGGCTGCGGCTCAATTTTCATAAGAAGATTTGTAATGGAAATCTATTGAGAGAAATCATCATTTAACAAAAGGGTCCCTCGGACTTAGATCTCTTCATTCTCTATCATTGCATCCTAGTTTTTTTTGTGTGGTTGCCCTCCTTATATTCTTGAACCCTCGTTTTACTTAAAAATTATAAATCAGAAACCCCCTCATCTTTTGATAAAAACCCTTTTATCTAAATAAAGTACATGTAAAAAAAAATTCAAGGAAAGAGGCAATGTAAATATCTTGCATTGAAATAAATTTCGGCATATTTTTAAAAAAGACAGTAATGGGATTTCGATTTTTCTCTGCTTAAAATGAAATTGCAGAAAACATATTTTAATTTTTGTCTTGGAGAAGCAAAGAACTCGTGCAAATACCTTTAAAAAAAAAATTCCCCCACGACTTTGGATTGATTCTTCATAAGGCAATTCTTTTGTTTTTTGTTCGCACCTCTGTTCAACTCACCTCAAATCTTGCAATTTGATATGCTCGCCTGAGTGATTTGCTTTCAACCATTTTCCCTTTCCTTTTCTTTGGAAAATGACACAATTTTTTTCTGACATGACGAAAACTGACAAGTTTTAAAAATTTTCGGCCCTGAGACAATTTCCCGAACATCAATGCTCACATATAAAAGCCTATGGACTAATAAGGGGCGGTCAATTCAAAGGCTAAAAGTGGGTGGTCAAAAGGCAAGTAAGGCGGAGGGGTGCAGTGATGATGATAAGGTCTCTTTTGGCTACTCAATTTCTCCTAGATTTAAGAGCAAACGCCAGTCCTTCTCATATGACTCGGAAGAGGAAGTTTCCATCAACCCTAAGGACACTCGGCCAGGCTACTTGGTGGTCTATGTGATGGTCTATGGCGGCAAAGGAGGCCTCACTTTACCCTACGACATAATGTTTTTGAAGTAAATATTGAAGCTCTTGAAAAGACATGACCCTACTTTCAAGCAAATGAGCCTCAACGATATATTGAACTGTATTGTTAATGAAATAAAGAGTCAAATAGAAGCCCTCTATTCCATAAGTCTATGGGCCCGTTTTGTGGAGCCTCTCTGCAGAAGTCTTTTAGGTCTACCTATGTTTAGATCGCTAGGTTTAGGTTTAGGTTTGTTAGAATTTTGAATTTTTTTAACAGTTTCAAAAGGGGTGGGCTGGGGAAAAATAGGGGTGTGCGAGCTAGAAAGCCCATGCCCCTTTCAATTTTAAAATTTAAAATTTTGTTTTGAAATGAGACCGCTTGAAAGTAAGTTTTATTTTTAGAGAAAGACTTAATCTAAAAAATTTAAAATATTAAAAAGTTAAACCATGGAATTTCAAATCTAAACTATGAAATTTGAAAAATTAAACAATTAAAAATTGAAAATTGAAAATTTTTAAGAAACAAACTATTAAAAATTAAGATCTAACTATTGAATATTAAACTATAAAATGATTAAAAACATATTTTTTTAAAAAATATGTTTTGTTTAAATAAAAAAGGGATTTTTTCTTTAAAAAATTTTGCCTTTTTGTCTAACTTTATCCGGCGTGACAAAATGAAAAAGGGGAAAACTAACTAGGAATGCATACTAGCTATTAACATCCAACTCGGATTATAGCATAATAAGGAATGCAAATAACAACGAAACTTCAAACAAAAGCTCTAAATGCAAACCTTAGATGTTGAGATGTGTTCCATCGATGTGTTGATGAAGAGGATGTATGTTGGTTGCTTGAATCCTAGAAGCATACCTTTGTATTCCAAACTTTCATTGAAATAGCTTGAGAGGGGTTGTATTTTTAGATTTTTGGGATGGGGATTGGATGGATGAGATCGATTTGAAAGATCAATGATTGAGGATTATTGAGAGGATTGGATTGATGAGAGGCCACCAAGTGGCATGATAGGATTGGAGGATAAAGATGGTCTTTGGATCAAGGAGAGATCAAGGGTAGAGGATGGTCTTGGATAAAGTGAATGGTGAGGATTAAAAAGGTACATTTTAGGATCTTGTGCAAGCTCTCACACGTGTGAGAGGAAACATGGGGATGTGTGATGAGACCTCTCACACATGTATTTTTGACAAGTGATCCTCTCACACATGTGTGAGAGACATAGGAAAGAGTGAATGTGACATGTGGGCTTTCTCACACATGTGTGAAATGAAGGGTAGGGATTAAAAGGTTGAATGAATGACTAAGATTAAAAGTTGATTAGGATTGATGATGTGGATTAGTAAATTTTTAATTAGAGGAAATGGTGACGTGGAAAATCCTTGTTAATTAACTAATGTTAGGCTATTAGTTTACATTAGGACAAGCTAATTGAATAACCTAATTAATAGCCTACGTAATGGTTAGTTTTAGGTATCTACACCAGTGTCTCAAAGTACATTTTTAGGGACTTATCTTAAATATCTAAAAGAGCCCCTTGATCATAACATACACAATGTGTTACTACCATGTCCTCTCCTAGATTTGCTAAAATTCAAAGGGGGGGAGACCCAAATTCACACATTAAATCTTATACCATGGCCATAATGGAACTTCTTCCTTGGGACACATTTGTAGCAAGGATCTTCCCCAAAACTCTTGAAGGAATCACCTTGGACTGGTATTATCACCTACCTAAGGCTCAATTCATTCCTTTCATCAACTCATTGGTGAGTTTGTAACAATAGTTGACATGAACAAGTTAATCAGGACATGAATACAATAATTCTTGACCATGAAACAAGACACAAATGAATCAGTGACACACTTTGTCACACGATGGAGACATGTGCTTTATTCATCAAGTGCCCCAAACATGGAACATAGAGAATTGTGTAACCTCTTCTTGCATGCCCTTAATAGGGATACAAAAGAGGAAGTACAAAAACTACCATATTTATCCTACAAGGAAGCATTATAAAGTGTATTAAGAATTGATTAAGCCACAATCAATAGTAGGTGAAGGACTTACATTTCAAATGGATGATTGATAACTCAAGTGAATGGTAATAATGGAAGTGACCCTTCCATGATTAAGATCCTAAAAATAATCAAAATGAAACTACAGATGTGGTAACTAATCAACCCCCCATAAGGAATAAGGTAAGGGATGATTACAATGGTAGGGATTATTTCTCTTAAAATGTTAATGCTATGGACTACCCTCAAAAAAATAATTATCACCAGAGGGACAACCAACAATTAGAGAATCAAAATTGGAATGAAAACTTATGTGAGCCATATTCTTGACCATTTGAATACAACTAGTTTTGTTCCTTCCATAGAATAAGGGGACATAGCACTGAGTCATGTTGTGAATATAATAGGTTCATAGAAAGACTGCCTGAAGACCATCAATGTTTATTCAATGAGATATTTCTCAATCTACAAGAAGTAACAAAAAATAATAACAATAATTCTAAGCAAGCACCCATTGTGCCAAAAAATGTGAACATGAAAATATTTTAGGGCCCCTTCCCTGCCCATCATAGTGGTGAAACAAATAATCAAAGCACAACAATTTCAAGATTGACCAACACACTAAAAACTTCCAAGTCCAACATCCCTATTCAATTAGGACTGAAAGAAGAAACAAGAATTCTAGGAGTAGTAGAAATAGTGCATGATGAAGAAAGCATCGAAACAAACATGGGACAAAAAATTGAGTTGATAGCAAAGCAATCTCAACAATGGAAGCTACACCACCCCCTTATACCATATGACTTTATAGAAGATCTCAAGAAGACCTATGCCAAAATGTATTTCATAGATCTTAGAATTTTTCCATCACATCATTCTACCCTCTTACAGGTGATAGGGTTAAAATAATTAGATCGAATCACTCCTCTAGATGAACAAGTCAATCAAGGTGATCTTGACATGAACCCGCCTAATGTAGAACTTCAATATCCTAGCTTCTTTTTCAATCTAAAGCATATGCATACAGAGGCTAAATTAACTATTAGAGGAGATCTAGCCGTATATTTACAAGTATGGATCTATATGACACTTGTATCAAAAGGATGGGATATGGGCACACCAACATAATGACATGTCAATATACCCTAAGGGGTTATGACAATTTGAAAGAAATAACAATTAGAAAAATTACACTCCTAATCTCTTTGGGACCTAAGACAGTTCTCATATTATTCTAAGTCATTGACAAAGATACTAGTTACAACCTAGTGTTAGGGAGCCTATGGATTCACACAATGAAGGCAGTGCCTTCAACCTTATTTTCGGAAGTTTGATTCTTACATATGGGAAAAATTTATGTTGTGAAAGGAGATCCTGAACTATTTAGCATGGTTAAAACTGATACAACCAAAATGAAGATAGGAACCCATTGATTATGAGTTTTCTACAAACAAAATCACCATACTTGATATGACCCCTTAGTCCATACACTTGAAAAAGAAAGAGCAACTAATACAAATAGTCAAAAATGTAAAAAAAATAAGAACATTTGAGAGGGGAGAATCATCGAAACAAGGATAAATGGTTTTGAAAGAAACTATAGCTAAGATTATGGAGCTATTGGAAAGAGATGGTCCCATATAGTTTCCCCTAGATGTTTTCACCATCAATGTGTTTTTTGATGTGGAGGAAGAGAAAACTAGTCAAACTACCATGATAAAACAAAGTATAAGAAAAATTCCTCCTATAATTAAATGGACTAGACTTGAAATTAGTTTCAAACCATAATGATTGATTTAAAAGAGATAGACTCGGGTGCTTTTATTGAAACTAAATAAGAATCATCAGAGAATTATTCTCCTTTAACGGCACTAAGGAAAACATCATTAAATGAATCATGCACACCTCTAACCCAAATAGCATGTGATCCTTACATACCACTATTGCCTCCTAAAGGAATTTATACACCTTGGACACCCCCAACACAAGTAGACTCCATAGATCATGAATATACTTATTCAGTTGACAATGAATCTACAAATTCTCCTAAAGCCTCATCTAGAGCTTTCGTAACTTCCATCCCATTAACCCCATTCTGCTTCAACTTCAATACAATCAAATGATACATGGGAAGCCCTGTAAGTCCAAATCAATATAATTGAAAGATTTCCTGATGAAGATGAGATCAATGAAGGAGAGTTTCAAAAAGAATGAAGGTTAAAAATAACTACTAGGATAGAAGACCATGTCATTCTTGATTTATTGGAAAAGTACATAGGGTAATTCCATAGACCTTCAACCTAAACCAAATGGGAATATGAGAATAACTTTTGTTCCCCCACAAGAATAAAGTGTTGG
Organism: Cunninghamia lanceolata; assembly: GCA_027924645.1. Classification (NCBI taxonomy): domain Eukaryota; kingdom Viridiplantae; phylum Streptophyta; class Pinopsida; order Cupressales; family Cupressaceae; genus Cunninghamia; species Cunninghamia lanceolata. The sequence continues at coordinate 9,211,614 of BSBN01000476.1, read as the reverse complement.
AATACTCATTATCACTGAGAGGGGGGGGTGAATCAGTGATATACAAAAACCAAAGCAATTAAGCAATGTTAACTTTTGACAAGCATAAACTTCAATGAAAACACATAAAGATCACCATGACATAAATATTTATGTGGAAACCCTATGAGGGAAAAAACCATTGAGAGTTGCTTGAGTCTACTGCTCAAATTGAACCTCAAAAAGAAAGAATATGACAATTGTTTTAGAAGCAACCACTTCAAGGTATAACCACACCTAATACATTGTTTTCAAGACACCAATCTCAAGGTACAATGCACACCTAATAAACCACATACTCTACTTGAGACACCAACCCCAATGTGTTACATCCCCTTTTTGGATTCAGTATTACTATTTACTTTATATTAAATAGTGCAGTCATGTGAATATGTTTAACATCATAGAAAATGATGATATGATTAAAAAAGATTAATTTTATGAAATCATGGATTTTTACTTGATTATGATCAATCTGATGTTATGAATTAAAATGTCTTTTCGATATGAAAATGAAATGATTTGATGTAAATGTGTTTTGATCAGAACATTGGTACTCTGACCACAAATTGTATGTGAGATTGTTAATGGCCGGAATAGATGGAACATGTTCACCAAGAAGCAAGAAGAAGAGAAAGTATCTTCGAGAAAGAGAGAATAGACTCTAGAATAACCAATGTGTGTTTGCCACTTAAAACGAACATCAGGTAGATAAACCTAGTTGCCTTGAGATAAGTATTGATTTTGGGTTAAGTCAATTTTGGATGAGAATGTCAAGGTTTATAAGAATAGGTCACTCTTCCTTTCATAGTTGTCATGATGAGTATGGGTAATTGACATCTATGTCGTAATACTCTGAATCATGTCGCCAAATATGGACGACTGATATATATTTATATATATAAATGTATACACTTGAGAATGAGTTGTATGTTGTGTCTTGTTTAGTGGTTCGGCATAAAAGTTGAAAGTTGTGCGTAAAGTCGACCCCAAACCTCGTATTGTGTTTACACTCCAATCGTCGTTATCATCATAAAGCTCTACGAGTGTCTGATGTAAATGTTTAATTACAGATTTCGTAGGATGTAGAATTATTTCTATTGTGGGTTATCATCGTATAATAAAAGGTTTAAATAATGTTTTAAAACTATGAAATCATCAAGTGTAATACCATGGGTCATGTGGTAAGGGTAATATATAAAATCATATTTATATTTAAATAGTTATTAAGGAACAATTCTTATATTCTTAATGGTGCTGGTTAACGGGCAATAGCTCAAAGGTTTCACTCAAGTCGCTATTTATGATGTCTTTAATCCCATAACATTTTATTCATTCTTTAGCTTCAAACTTAAATGATTGGTCATCAGCTCAGCAATTATCCCAAGTTGTGCAATCGATCTAAGCTCAAGAATTTGTTAAAGTTAGTGTGGCATTATGTCCAAAATAGAAACCTCCACCTTGCCAATTGATAGCTCCACCTTGCGAATAAGCTGTGAGGATAAAGGAAGATAAAACCAATTTTGTGTTAGTGGTCGCGGGAAGGAGGCAGATGGATAGCCATGCTTGGTAGTTACCAAGTAGATAGGCCACGGATTAGTTAGGGAGAAGTTAGTTTTCTTTTTGGATAGTCTTAAAGAGCAAAAGAAAGACATTTTTAGAGAGAACAGTGAAGAGAAGCTGATAGGAGGCGAAGAGGAGGGAGCATGTGTTCGAGTGAAGAGTGAACGAGCTTTGGACCAATTTTAAACAGTCACCGAAGCTTTCCTTTAGGTTCCATCTCTTCTCTCTTACCACGCTGTCATGATTAAACTGGAATGCCATAATAGAAATGGCACCATCATGTAATAAGAAGGAATTGAGTGTTTTACTGATGATGTAATGTGTGGTCTGGTTACGCCCTTAAAGACTTGTGTTTTACACTTCATTTAAACGAAAACAATGCTATTTCCTTGAGCAACACCACACAGTCTTAAACTTCACAGTAGTAACATACTTGTTTCCCTAGAGCATCTTATGAAAGTCAACTAAAATCGTGTAGCTGTGTCCGCTTATCATAAGAAATAAATGGGTTATGTGGTGAGCACATTGTAGTTTGAGTCTTGGTCGATTGTCAGCGAGAAAGATATCTTCGGTTGTGATTGTCTAATGTTGGTCGACATTAGAAGCATCACTGGTTAGCCTACCGACTATATATATTTGGTCTTGTTATATCCAAAAGAAACTAATTGTATGAAAGACTTAAAGAATGTGTAACCCGTCGACAAAATGGGAAACAATGGTGTGAAATATATGTTGTATGTTGTGTAACTATTTAGTCTACCACAAGTCAAGAGTCTATATTAGCTGGTCGAACTTAGAGTTATTCCTTTCATGCTGTGAAATATATCGAGTTTTAGACCATCTTTTATAATGAATATAATTCTTTCTACTTTAATACCATTCATGCTGATGTGTCACTGAAAGAGGGTATATAATCATTATTTGGTCTAAAACTATCGAACATGTTAAGTAATGAAGTTTTAGAGCAGACACAATGGGTCAATAGTTAAGTGTTTAATTAAAACTTACATGCATTCTTCTCCCAAAAAGAAACAACAAGTTAGGATTGTTAAATGCTTAGTATGATATAAAGATTAAGCTATGTCAAGGATTCGATAGGTCGAAGAAGACTTGTAGGAGTACTAAAACTTTTGCTCTGGATCTTCGATTACTAGAACTTGATAACTGATTAATTGATAAACCACTCTTGAGCTTAATTTGTTAGTTTAGTGTCCTCTCTAGACAGGATAATTTTAAGCAGAGGACCAACTGAAAGATCAATCGATAAACTAATATTATTAACTAATTAACCAGTAAGCTAGAATCAAATTCCTCTAACTTATGGATGGAAATGTCTCCAAGAGCCCAAAAGTGAGAATTAAACCTAACTGCCATGCGTTAAAGCATGATGAGTTGAAAAACCAAAAGATTATCATGGTTATTATATTATACTTATACATATGGAACTGTAGGATTGCGATTAATTCAAGTTGAGTTGGGGTGGGTGAAGTTACTACTTGCGTTGACACAACACTAATCATATTTAAATCCTTTAGCCAAGGTAGTGCACCTACCTCTAGTTCATTGATAGTTCACCGTGACTAGATGGCGTAGCTTGTGGAGTGGTCATGCTTGACTAGAGGGTATCTAGGGGATTGCATGATAACAAGTTATGTAGGTCATAACACCAGTACTCAGATGGCTAACATCATTGGTTATCCTAAGTCTATCCTCTTCGAGTAGGGTAGGGCCACTTCCGGGTAGGAAGGTGTGCGGGAGACCGACGGTCTGTGGTTGGATGTTAATCTCCTTGAAGATACTTTCTCTTCTAAACTCTAGAGGCTTGCCGAGACTTGAATTTGGATGGTCAACAATCGAGATGCAGTGACTTTGGTAAGTTTCTATTTTGAAAATGTTCTTAATAACTTTAATCATCATATTGATAAATGTTGAAGATGGATAGACCCCTTTGTGTAACTTATAATTTCATGATTCTTAATTAATCAATGAATGAACTTCTTGGTTTTAAAATGAAAAATAATTTATCATTTTCTGCTTTTAAACTTTAAAAAAATTACCTTTGGTTGAACATAGTTTTTAAGGTGAAAACTAAATTGGGTGTTACATATGGTATTAGAGCCAACCAGGTTCAACACTAGGGCTGATGAGTCCACTAAGCTGATTAAGAATCAACATTATGTGGGTAGCTAATGACTTGATGTACTTTGCCAGGATGGTAGGTCTCAAGAAAACTGCAAGGAAGTCCTTCGCTGGTAAGGAACGTTACCTGCAAGCTAAGCATAGACGTCTTGCGATGATTAAGACTATTGAGAAAATGAATGATGAAAATGACATTTGGCTAGATGATATGGAAACTTTTGCCAATGCTCTGTCACAACTCAAATGAATGAAAAGAGAACTCCTAGAGACATTTAGGATGGCAGCTTGAATTATGGTCAATTCCTGCCCTATTAGTGTACCAATGATCACTAGGGATTCTGGTATACCACCTAGAGCTGAAATCATTGTACTATCATCCAATAGCGAATCTGAGGGTTATACACCCCGTGAATATGTGTTGGACAATGAATTCAAAGGTTACACCCCTCTTGTAAATACTGAGTGAAACATGAAATGTGTCTATCCTTAAAGAATGTACATATTGTTGTGTAAAATATATTAAAGACAATTTTCCTTGAGAATAACTATGGTTATGAGCAATTGATATGTTTTGATAATATTCTAAATGATAAATCATAGAACTAATTAGTACTTGCTAAAACAGGTGAGAAAATAAATAAACATGGATCAATCAGAGTTTAATGAGAGAGAAGATCGGGAAGGTCACAACTCTCAGGCTAACTCCACTGATAAATTGGACAAAATTCTTAATATGCTTGCCGAAACTAAGGAAAGGTTGGGCAAATTAGAAAATAAAGTGAATGAAACCGGGAATACTGAGGGTGAAAATGAGTATTCTAATAATGTGAGTAAAAGTAGGCAACGAGAGCATGGCATGTCAAGTGAGAATCAAGAGAATAGTGAATCTCAGAGGGAGACAAAAGATAAACTTGCACTGGAATTATCTAAGGATATGAAAAAAGTTATTCCTCCCAAATTTGTGTTGATAACTGAGAGGGGGGTGAATCAGTTATCTTAATTATTTCAGCTTTCTAAATTTCCTTATCAATTAGTGCAGCATTAAATTAAATAAGCAAACATAACCATGAAATGGAAATAACATCAATACACATGACACAATGATTTTGACGTGGAAAACCCTGTTAGGGGAAAAACCACAGGGTGATTAACTCAAGATTGTATTCTTTGTTAGAAGAATAAGATAGTACAAAATGACACTTGCCAATTAGGGCTCACTGCCTGAGCACACTGCTCACAAGAGGCTCACTACCTACAATAGTTTATACAAGGAAACTAGATACTTGAATTGATGAGAAGCATCCACATATGCTGAGGTTCAGTTCCGGTTAAGCCCAATATACTAATCTGCTGCACTTCATTCTTACTCTCTTAGGTGCTGCTATCCTATTACATTTTGGACCTATCTTATTGCCTTCACACTATTCTTCTGCTATTCTTCGCACACACCACACACAACACCCACCCTTCACATCTAAATTCATTTGGTATATATATCCATAAAAAGGATTTCATCCTCTTTTTAGTTGGCATCCAGAATAGTCAATATTTTCCCAAACTCTAGTTTGTCAGTAGAATCCTTGCTTACCAAGTGATGTGAATCAAGGAGATACTTATAGAAGTCATCTAACATGTTGGCCAATCATGGATGATACCTTAAGAACCTTGATCACCATCAATATATCATTCAGAATAATTCTGATGCTCTGTTGGTCAGTTCTTCCTCTGTCTACTCTGCCAAACCGAACCCCAATACTTAGATGCTCATATCTCTTCACTCTTTCATCACCAGAGGCTCAATCCCTGGAATCTATTAGTCAAGGTATTCCTCTCGACTTCCCCAAGTCTGCACTTTACAAAGATACTTCCTCTAAGAGATCTGGACCTGACTGTCAGACCTTGTTGCATGCTCTGTTCTTGCTTACTGGACCAAAGTATTCTTCAATCTGACTTCCGGTAAAGATACACCATGTCCTGCGGATGTGTGGAGTGGTCTTTGTTGCCATCAATGACAACACCAATGAAGCTACATAGTGTCTCTTGCCAACAATCTCCCCCTTTGGCATTGATGGCAACACTTAGTGAAAAATGACTAAGTGTCACACTACACTCCCCCTTGGCTGATGCTCTATTCTAATGTCCATTTTTCTGGAGCTCCCCCTTAGCTGGATTCCACATTTTTCACTACTCCTCACTCCCCCTTTGACATCAATGGCAAAGGGTAGAATCTGTACACCAACAATCCTAAAAAAAATCAACTATACTTAGCCGCATAAATATAAATACATGATACACTTACATATATTGAAGTATATCTGCAAAAGATGTCTTCAACTGGGCAAATTCTGTTGCCCAACTCTGCTTCATCCTGTCCAAAATTGAGATGTGACCACTCAACAGGAATGTAAAAGCTTCTGCCCTCTTAAGATCTATCGGATCACTGGTTCAGGTTGTGGTCTGGGCATTAGTTAGGGCCTCATGCATGGCCTCTAATTTAGGGATAATCATCCCTCTAAGTTCACCCATCCTGCTTAATATGTTCTTCCTCTCCTTCTCAAGCTTCTTAATCTCATTCATGACTACAATAGTTTGACATTCCTGGTTTATTATGGATATAGTGAGAGGATCAAAATTCTGAGAGAGGCTTAACAGTTTATCCTCTTGTTCTTTCACTTTCTTCTCAATATCCTTTGTTGCTTTAGTCCAGGATATACAAAATTTATATACTTCTCCTCCATCCTTAAGAGCATTTTCTAAGCTCTTTATCCCTAGATCCATATTTCTCCTATCATTGGTTATTAAGCCTTGTAACTCAGAGAATCTCTTATCCAAAAACTCTTTCCGGACATTCACCTCAGCTGATTTCTCTAAAGATTCAAAATGAGTGTTGACAGAACTAACAAGAGACTTGAGATTACCGGATGAAGAAGCTGAGGAATCCTTCTGAAAATATGGCATGATCTTTTCAAGCACACCGGATGCAATTTCTAGCAGCTCACAGTCTTCCATGTGAGACTTTAGAAGTTTCTCTTTAGCCTTTGCTTGGGCAAAGGATGCTATCTTCATTGTTTGGACCGGGGAGAGAGAATCAAAGTTAAATGGTCCTTGAAGTAACTCTGGTTCATCAATCTCCATCATTTCTTTAGTCAAGAAATCCTTGAGAGTTTCTACAGTGTCTCTTGCCAGAGACAAAGTTTTCTTTCCTTCTGCACTGTCACTTGTGTTCTTCTCAGCTTGACCTTCTTCTCTTCCCTTCACTTCTTCTTCTTTCTCCTCTATTCTTTCTTCTCCTTTGGATCTGGAGACTGCTGGAGAATCTAGATTTACTTCTCCTTGGACTTCCTCTTCTAGAACAGAGGAATCTAAGTCCTTAGCTTTTTCTTCACTAGTCTGCTTTGCTTCTTCTACTACTGTCTTAATGGATTCTTCTTTGTCATCCATGGCAGAGGTTTCATCATCTAAGTCCTCAACAATGGGAATGTTGAATCTTTTGTATGCATTCTAGAGAATCTCTTCTGTCTCTTTTCCTATTTTGTCAGTTTCACCAAGAATAAGCTGATTCATTCTAGCTTTGCTCTGGAACTCATCCTTGCAATCTTTGAAGATCATATTCATTTTCTTTAGAGTGATTGAAGGAAAGAGCTGAATGGCTATCTATTCCCAGATCTCAAGATCCTTTGCCCTAGCATTATTCTTTCTTATCTCTAATTCCTTCTCCAGGATTTTGGGAATGAGAGATATGATTTCAATAAAAGCCTTATTGTATATGTTCAAGTACTTAACTATGGCTTCCTCCAAGATCTTTCTATTTGAATCATTATATGCATCATAGAATTCTGTTATTGGTTGCAGGTTCCCATCCATAGTAACTTCTTTAACTACATCATCTAAGGACAGAGTGGGCCTTTCAACAAATTCTTCTGTTACTTCTTCAATAGAGGGTTCACTGGATGTTTTCCTTTTCTTTTTCATTTTCTTTACTTCCTCATTTGATTCTGTCTCTTCATCATCCTTCTGACTGATGTAAGACCTTGTGGCCTTTGTTTTAGTTCTTTTCTCTACTTTACCAGATGATTTTGCTTCCGGTTTAGATGCCTTTGAGCTTTTAGCAGTTGCAGGTGTAGAGCTCTTAGAAGATCTGGTCTGGGAGGGGGCTTTTACCGGAGCACTTTCTTTTTCTGCTTCTTCCTTTTTCTTTTTCTGCTCTTTCCATCTTTTCTCTGTGGGCATCAAGTGCCTCTTTTGAGATTCCATGTCTCTTGGCAACTTCTTCAATTTCCCTTCTCACTTTCCTCTTGATTTTAGGCTGTCTAAGTTCCACATGAACTTTTACACTCAGCTCTTGGAAGGTTCCAAATCTTTCTACCTTAGGGTCTTTGGGCTGGCTCAGTAGATGTTGGATATGCAACTCTATAATTTTCTCATCTACTTCATACCACATTGGCATGATCCAGACTGTCCTTGGCTCCACTGCCTCCATTAGGCATTGATCAGTGTCAACCATGAAACACACTATATCTTTGTACTTCTCAACCAATGATTGGGGAATTCTTTCTCTGGTTTGCATCATATTTTGAAAGTTCTTGAAGTAACCCCATAGAGTTGTATTTCTAGCCTTAGCATCCCCAAGCCCATGCAAGTAATCTCTGATTTGAATTGCAACAGGTCTGTCATTCTGCCATACCCAACCACTGGATCTAGGTAGTTCATTCATAAAGTAGAAAAACAAACATAATATCAGTCCACCATACTTAAAAGAGTTCTTTTTGTCTTTGATCTTCTGTAAGTTTTCCATTAGTTGGCTTAGAAGGAGTTCACAGAGATCATAATCTGCATTCTTTCTCAACATTTCATAAGCAGTATACACAGTAGTTCTGGATACTGAATTCTCCCTGCTGGAGTGATATATCTTATAGTCAATTATCATAGATGCAAATTTGATATCTGGATCAGTGATATCTTCTATGGTCATTGCTCTCTTATCAAATTTTGATCCGGTGGCCTTAGTCACAGTTTGGTTTTTGACAGATTTGAGAACAGGTAACCCTCCGGAAGAGTGTAAACTAGTTACTGCCCTAATTGCATCCTTGGTGATCTTGAATGGTTTATTCAACCATAAGAAGTTATCATGCACTCTGCTCAACACATACCGGACGCACTCATCTTCTTCAAGACAGGGGAAATGGATGTACTGACTAAAATGTTTATCTCGGATGGCCTTATATTGAGGTTTTAGTTCAAAAGATTCATCTATTAGTTCCTTGTGGTAGATGTCCATCAGCTTGGATTCACCAAAATCTTCAATGTTTGCGTGAATGTAAACCCTAACGTCTTCTACATGTAAAACCCCATGCGGAATGATGGAAAAAGCCCCTAAGGGATCCACTTCTAGAGATTTGTAAGGATGTTTCTTAAATTTGGGTCGAGGCCTATCAGAAATCTTTACAACATTTGGAGTAGCCATCTTCAAAAGATTTATAGAGAGATTTTCAACAACGGAAAATACCTTTTACGCTTCTAGGGTTCGTTGAATGAGCCGAATTAATTTGTTGGATGAATCAACTTCAACGGTTGATCTTTTGAGAATTTGAGATAATTTGTTGCAGAGCTCCTTTTCTCTTCTTCTTGAATGCAAATGTGCAAATGATAGACGAATGAGCCTTTTTATTTCTGGGAAAACCCTAATTTCATATTGCAATAAATGCGCAACTCAAGTTATTCCGGTTGCCTGGTTCTTCTTATTTTGAGAAAGATCTTTTTCCGGATCATTGAGATATACTTAGAGTTATCCTTGGTGATTAATAACAAACTATCTTACTTTGCCCAAACACTTGATCTATCCACAGAACAAGATGCCTCGAATTTGAATCATATCGGATTTAACTGTGATAATCTTGTTTTACTGGATGACTATTAAACCAGATCAATCTTGGAAGATTAGACTCTTCAAATCTTCCTGCAAATCCCATATCTTTACCAAGCTTTCTTTAGATGTTTCTCTAAGAATCCTTTTATTCCGCAACTTCCCATGTGCCAATTTCAGGCACCAATTGACTAGCTGGGGGATTTGTTTTTCTTAGTGACTCCCCTTAAGCTAGAGCTCATCTATTCAATTTCTGGAAGGATTATCAGCACCAGATTCTGGTGCGGATCCATCCCCAACATTCTCTGTGCTTCTCTTCAACCAGATCTTATTCATCTCCCTTTGAATTTCATCCGCGTTTACTTTTCTCTTTCCTTTGTCTTGGCTATGATTATACTGTTCCGGACCCCTTTTCTCTTGATTCTTACTTCTACAGAATTTGGCAATATGACTGGATCTATTGCAACTGTAGCAGACAACATTTCTTTGCATATTTGATTGATATCCTCTTGATCTACACTGATTAGCCATATGTCCCATTCTATTGCATGTAAAGCATCTACCATTGAATGAATTGTTTATTTGTATGTTTCTACACTCATGGGATTTGTGACCATACCTTTTGCAATTGAAGCATTGTCTGGAGAAGGATGTATTAGTCTGATTCATTCTTTTTCTGCATTGATTTTCTTTGTGACCAAAGTTGTTGCAGTTGTGGTAGTATCCATTGAAAGATGGATATCTTTGAGCATTTGGTTGTCTTATCGGAGGCTTTCTAGGCCTGTTTCTTGGATGTTCTGATCTTCAGTTCTTTTGACTGGATCCGAAGCTTTCACCTTTTTCATACCCCAAGCCTTGCTTGTCATCCACCCTCTTTTGGCTTTGAAGAACTTCAAGTTGAGCATAGCTTATCTTGAATTTTTCTTTGTATTCATTTGCTATTTGAAGATCCCTTTTAAGAGTGTCAATCTGATTCTCAAGTTGTTCTTCATTATCTCTAGCTTCTTCAAGATCAGATTCTAGATGCTTGATTATTCTATCCATTTTGTGGCAGTCTTCTGACTTCTCCTTGCGAGATTGTCTTAGATCATCTTCAGTTTTTCTTTTCTCTTCAATTTCTTGGGTGAATTTCGTAACTCCTGATTCCATTTCATGTCTTACCATAATGACCTCTTTTGATAACTTTTCACATAACTTGCTTTTCTCCTTCAGATCTTCATTTGTACCATTGTCTTCACTTTGACTTGCCAATTGCTGAAGTAGATCTTTTCTCTTTTTCATAGAGATACTCAGTTTCTCTTTTAGTTCATTTATGAAATCATCAGCCTGTTTGAGTCTTTCCTTCAATTCATTGACTTCAGAGTTTGATTGCTCAAGATCATCTAGGGCAGACTGAAGTTGTTCCCTCATACCATACACATCCATTTGAGTTCCCAGATCTTCCTTAAGCTGTTAGGCTCCTTTTGGAGGAACTTGGCTTTGATACCAATTGTTGATAACTGAGAGGGGGGGTGAATCAGTTATCTTAATTATTTTAGCTTTCTGAATTTCCTTATCAATTAGTGCACCATTAAATTAAATAAGCAAACATAACCATTAAATGGAAATAACATCAATACACATGACACAATGATTTTGACGTGGAAAACCCTGTTAGGGGAAAAACCATGAGGTGATTAACCCAAGATTGTATTCTCTGTTAGAAGAATAAGATAGTACAAAATGGCACTTGCCAATTAGGGCTCACTGCCCGAGCACACTACTCACAAGAGGCTCACTACCTACAATAGTTTATACAAGGAAAATAGATACTTGAACTGATGAGAAGCATCCACATATGCTGAGGTTCAGTTCCAGTTAAGCTCAATATACTGATCTTCTGCACTTCATTCTTACTCTCTTAGGTGCTGCTGTCCTGTTACATTCTGGACCTATCTTACTGCATTCACACTGTTCTTCTGCTATTCTTCGCACACACCACACACAGTACCCACCCTTCACATCTAAATTCATCTGGTATATACATCCGTAAAAAGGATTTCATCCTCTTTTTAGTCGGCATCTGGAATAGTCAATATTTTCCCAAACCCTAGTCTATCGGCAGAATCCTTGCTTACCAAGTGATGCGAATCAAGGCGATACTTATAGAAGTCATCTAACATGTCAGACAATCATGGATGATAACTTAGGAACCTTGATCACCATCAATATCTCATCTGAAATAATTCTGATGCTCTGTTGGTCAGTTCTTCCTCTGTCTACTCTACCAAACTAGACCCCAATACTTAGATGCTCATATCTCTTCACTCGTTCATCATCGGAGGCTCAATCCCTAGAATCTATTAGTCAAGGTATTCCTCTTGACTTCCCCAAGTTCGCACTTTACAAAGATACTTCCTCTAAGAGATCCGGACCTGATTGTCGGACCTTGCTGCATTCTCTATTCTTGCTTATCGGACCAAAGTATTCTTCAATCTGACTTCTGGTAAAGATACACCATGTCCTGCGGATGTGTGGAGTGGTCTTTGTTGCCATCAATGACAACTCCAATGAAGCTACACAGTGTCTCTTGCCAACAATTTGATGGAATGAAAACTGGTGATGCAGCAGAAGCATGGCTAACAGAAATGGAGTACTTTGAAATCAGAAATTATTCTGAGATTACAAAGGTAGTGTGGGGAGCATATCAACTATCTGGAAAAGCATCCACCTGGTGGATGAACAAAAAGATGGAGTTGGATTTAAGCCCCTTGAAGGTGGCATGGAATGAATTTGTGGAATGTTTTAAAAAAAGGTGGTTACCACAACTTTACTTTTATCAAAAGCTAACAGATTTCCAAAATCTTCAGCAAGGTGATTTGTCCGTGGTTGAATATGCGGAAAAATTCACTAGATTGTTAAAGTATGTTCCTCAGTATCAAAAGGATGAAATATTTCGGATAAGGAAATTCATTATGGGCCTCAATCCTCAGATTGGCAGAGAGGTGGAGGTGCATGGTCTGAACACAATGGACCAGGTGTATGAGAAAGCAATTAAGCAGGAACAGAAGATCAAATCCATTTTTACTTATCGTGAAAAGAAGTGTAAGAGATTTGATAAGAACTTCAATGAATAGACGTATAAAAAGAAGAATGATAAAGGATATGGAAATAGGAGGTATGATAAAGGAAATCAAAAAAATAAAGGGGGATTTGGTAATGAGTGAAGAAATGAAGACTTTAAGAAAATGACAATTTTAAGGGGAACGATAATGCTATGAGTAGACCATCCGAGAAGAGAGGCCAATTGGAGGCTATTTTTCATGTGGTGGAGCTCATTATGCCAACCATTGTCCTAATAAAAAGTAGAATGGGCAGCATAGGAACATGGTACTTCCTTCGCAGTAGGAAGTGTTTCAGCAAAGGAATCACGCCGCCCTTGACAATCGACAAGATGAGTATCAGATTACTCTCATTGAGATGACAGGTACTTTATTTGGAGTCCCTATTTCTATTCTGATTGATACTGGTGCAACAGAAAATTTTGTGTCATCTAGAGTCTTAAGTAAATTTCCTAGAAGAGCTAGTTTTATGTCAAAACCGTGGACAGTTGAATATGCAAATCACTCAAAGGCTCAAGTAGAGCAATGTTTGTTCAAAGCTAAGATTGATATTTCAAACTTTTCCACAGAGGTAAATTTATATGTGGTACCTTTAGGGTCCTACGACGTCATTTTAGGAATGAATTGGTTGTGGAGACATAGGGCCAAGGTGGATTGTTTTTATAAAACAATTGAATGTTTGGATGATAAAGGAAACAAAGTTAATTTTCAAGGTATTCAAAGGGAAATAAAGATCAGGTCTATTTCATCAAAACAATTAAAACGGGCTAGGCGTAAGGGATGTCAACTTTTTGCAGTCAAAATGGACCTAGTAGAGGAAGCTTTAGAGAAGGAAACTTTTGAGGAAAAATACCCTTATCTTCGCAATTTCAGAGATGTATTTCCTGAGGAACTGCCATGCTTGCCTTCAAAAAGAACCTTTGACTTTGCCATAGATATTAAACCAGGATCTGAGCCAGTATCTAAAGCTCCATACAGAATGACCACTACTGAACTTATGGAATTGAAGGCTCAACTATAGGAGCTACTGACTAAAGGTCTAATTAGGCCAAGTGTATCACCATGGGGAGCTTCAATTATTTTCATCAAGAAGAAAGATGGAACCCTTAGACTGTGTATAGATTATCAGATGCTAAATAAGGCAACGATAAAGAATAAGTATCCACTGCCACGTATTGATGATTTATTTGACCAAATGCGTGGTGCAATAGTATTTTCTAAGATAGATTTGAGATCTGGATACCATCAGTTGAGGTTAAAAGATGAGGATATTCACAAGACTGCATTTAGAACAAGATATGGTCATTATGAGTTTACTGTGTTACCATTTGGGTTGACTAATGCACCAGCCGCTTTCATGAATCTCATGAATAGTGTTTTTAGAGACTGCCTTGATAAATTCGTCCTATTTTTCTTAGATGATATTCTAATATATTCCAAAAATGAGGAGGAGCATAGACAACATCTTCAAATTATTTTGCAATGTTTAAGAGAACACAAGTTGTATGCGAAACTCTCGAAATGCCCTTTCTTTTAGAAAGAAGTGCAGTATTTGGGACACACTATATCAGTAGAAGGGATATCAGTTAACCCAGCTAAAATAAAGGCTATTATGGAATGGCCTATACCTTCCAATGTTTTGAAAGTACGAAGTTTTATGGGTTTGGTCGGGTATTACAGGAAATTTGTTCTAAATTTTTCAAGTATTGCTAGCCCAATTACTTCTTTACAGAGGAAAGGAAAGCAGTTTGTATGGACACGTGAATGTCAAAAGGCATTTGATTTATTAAAAGAAAAGTTAACAACACCAATTCTGAAAGTCCCTGATCCAGAAGGGAAATTTGAGGTTATTACCTGATGGGGAGTGCACAGCGGGAAACGCAAACGGGTCACTATTTCCTTACAATCAGCAAGACTAATAAATGAGCCTCCGATCCATCACCATCGACCGGACAACCACCATCAGAAAGACTTTCCTAAGTCTCTCCATGACGAAACTCACACCGATAGCTCAACCAGCTTTAACTTCGGTGAGACATCTTCTATTGGCCAAGTCTTCCATCCTCCTACCAATGTCCCGATGGCGGTTAAGTCCCTCTCGTCTTAACCATGATGGTTAACACGCCATTTAGTTGTGACCTTATCGGCAAGACCCTTCCCGTCGGTAAATCTCTTAACTTATCTCCTGATGCGCCGATGGCATTTACCTTCGGTGAGACTTATTCTATTGGCGAACACTTACAATCTTTGGCCGATGCGTCGATGAACTAACACCCTCAGTGAGACTTGTTCCCTCGGCGGGACTTACTCCGGACCTGCCGATACGCCGATCACCCCGATGTCAAATTTGACCTTCTTTCGTCGGCATGACAATTACTATCGGTGACCTTAGGGTTTGCTACGCTGATACTCCGATGAACAGTTTACCTTCTTCCGAACCCTAGCACATGGAGATGCTAGGTCAACCTACTGTGCAACTCACACTGTCTGGATCCTCTGCACCGCCGAACAACAAAATAAAACAAAAAACAAAAATGAATACTGATACAACGAAGCCATTCCACTAATTTTGACCGAAATCTTACCAGTGGAATGCTTCATGATGACATACGGAAACAATGAAAAGCACAGAAAGAATGGAAATCTATAGCTATACAAATTTGCAATTACAGAGAACAGAAATTGAATTGACAGAACATAATATCTTTATTTCTCCTTAGAACAATACTCAATCACACTCAACCTCCTCTCTTCGATCTGATTACAATATCCTCATTTGGTTCATTCCTCTGGGTTTATCAACTCTCCCTGAGGAAAACCAACTGATTCCAAGTAGTTGGGAGAAAACCAATCGATTCCAAGCAGCTGGGAGACCAACCCTCTTGAGATTAACAATTAGACCAATGTGACCTAAGTCACTTGGGACTTACAAAATAAACCTAGATACAAATTGAAATGACATGCATTGGTCATGTTAGGTCTCAGAAATGCAGGTTGCCAATCCTAAGGGGATGCCAAGCTCTATGTTTAGATTGGCAACGTTTCTGAACTAACTTGACGAAATCGACCTTCAAGGTTTGATGATTTCCTTCGCTTTAGGTCCTGCTACACCTAGGTGGGTAAACCTTGGAAAATTAAAGCAGATTGAATGTGAATGTGTGGACTAATTAAATCTATCTACAATGGCACAAGATGTAGGATAGATGAAATGCTTGCTAACTGATTTTAGGTTTAATGTCTTAACAAACAACTGATACCAAAGCAGAACCACTGAATCAGAGAACTTCAAACTTCTTCTTCAAATAAAATATGCAACATAGTCATTTTGAAACATTGTATATATGATGTATCTGAATATATTCTACTGCTGATGATCTCTCAGCATCGATTGTTTGGACTTATATAGATATTTCTATGAAGAGTCATAACTCTTCAATAAGTTTTTTGGGAACTTAACAAACATTAACAACTATAACATAATTATGATTAGGCTCTATTTAGCCACAAGTAAACTTTAGCCAAGTAATCCAAGTAATCCTGCTCACGACGAGAATCAGTAAGGTCTATAGCACTTATGGTAATTATATCAAGTGTGATCATGCTTTCCAATTGTTTGCAAACTTCTCTAGACGCAGAGGCTTTGTCTTTCAGAGCTCCTATGGCTTTGTGTAATATAATTTGACAATCAATAATCCATTCTTCCTTGATCTTTACATCTCCATTGTCTTTAAATATCCTGGGCACTCCTGCGTTTGAGGCATCATTTCCTTCCTTAGCATCAGCTTTAAGTTTGTCATAATAATTTTGGTGCTATTTGAGAAATGCTTTTGCATCAGAGATATCTATACTATCAGCAACACTTCTGTTTTGTAGCTCAGTCAATTTTTCTCGTATTCTCTTTTCAAGTCTTTCATGTTCTTGAACTGCTTTATGATTCTCTGAGTAATTATCCCAAAACTGGTTTAACCACCGCACCATGTTTGCATACCTGCTCTGCAGTATTGTAACAAATGCATCTATCTGAATTTGGGTTGCCTGATCAGGGGATAACACTTGAATGCCCTGTGAGCTCTCACCTTGAGTTATTCTTTTAGTGGATTGACCAAAAGTGCTCTTAACAGCATCCTTCAAGTAATCATTTTCTTTTGTCAATCTTTCACAATTCAATTTGTATGTATCTCTTTCTTTGATCAACATTTGAGCTTGTGCTTTATTCAACTTTGCAACATTGATACCAATGTCTGCAGTAATTATAGGGTCAGTTTCCCCTGCTCTGAAAGTCATAACATGGCCAAAAGTCTTTTCAGTATCTATGATGGCTGTCTTCTTATGGGGAGGGTATAACGCCCATATCATCAAGGAATTTTCATCATTATTGTATCTTGTTCCCATATATACTTCATTAACTCCTTCTGGAGTAAGTTTATACTTGTCATTAGCATTATTCAGAAAACTATCAAAAACCAAAGTAGAATTTAAATCCAGACCAGGAAAAATCATAACCCCTGCATCCTTGAGCAACTGTCTACCCTTGCTAGGTGTCATGTCCTGCATTTCCTTATCTACTGTTTCCTTCAGCATATCTAATAATTGTTTTTCATTATCAGCAGAAATATCATCTACTGATTCTCTGATCTCTTTCCCTTTGTATTTATACAGGAATGATTTAAATTCTTTTGATTGAATAAATTTATCATCTGAAATGAAAGAATCATAAGCTGCTTGGCATGGATCCTCATCAGTAGACCCCTCCTCATCATGTAGCACAACTGGAGGCTGATATTGTTGCATTTTCCTTTTGGACATTTCCATTGTTTTATCTTGTGGCTGCTCTTGTTCTGTCAGTTCTTCATTTTCAGAGGATACCACTTCAATCTCTGCTAACTGCTTTTTCTTTTCACTTAGATCCCTGTTATATTTTTCTACCACCAATTCGACTTCTGCTTCTTCTAAATTTCTAATGACATCATCATGTGGATAATGTATGTGCATGTATCCACTGAGATTTTGTTTTCTTCTTGCAGAGTCAATAAAGCCTTCAGGGTCAAATCCTTTTCTCATCTCAGCAGTCATCATGTTATAATGCATTAATTTATCTAGAATGAGATTGTAACCTTCTTTTGAAACCACAGTAAAATCTCCAAAACACAAGGTGCTGGGCATAAACGATTGTTTGTCATGTGAACTCAAATGCATCACATTTGAACAATGCATTTGCCTGATTATCTCCAGATATGCAAGCCTGTCAGGGATAGTCTTGGGGAATATGAATGGAGCATCCTCAAAACCATAAACTCTAATCATAGTAGCATCTTCAAAGCAATACCAGTCTCCCCAATTATGAGTGATAGTAGGGGGGCCACCAAAATCTTTTGGTCTGAGGAATCTTTTTATTTCAGTTGAAATTGAATATTCACAAGGGTGATTAAAATACTTATACAACACTTTTACACAATGCTCTTCAAATTGAGCATAACTAGAGTGGGCATATCTACTATCCCAGATTCTGGTCCACATTTGTACAAGTATTTTTTCCCCTTTCTTATCTGCAACAACAACTCAAAACTCACTTGGCCATAACCCTACTTCCTGGCCGTAATATAACACCATGTGCATAAGCATTGAGTAATGCTCAAAAGAGCATGCTGGAGCACTATTTCTTATTGCAGACAGACCAGAGTCCATTCTATTAGCAATATAAGAAGCATAATCAAATTGTCTTGCATTATGACACTGAATATCAGAAGCTATGACCATTAGAGGAATAGTCATGAACTCAGGGACCTCTGAACCCAGGACTTGGCCTACAGAGAAATAGGTATATTGTATATATGGTTCAAATATGGCTACATGAAAGGGAGGGCCATCATTTTCAGTTAAGGGAATCACTTCTCCTTCAACCCTGGGCCTATGAATGGGCAACCTCCATCCATTGTAAGTTGTGTCCATTCTCCAATACTCTTTATCCAGATCTTCATAAATGATAGGGACAGTGCATAAATCATCTAAATCAAAAACCTCACAAATAGCATTTTTTGACAAATGCACAATTGGTTCTCCCTATGGGTTGTAGATGGCTTTCAGGTTTGAATTATAATGTCTGGCAAGCAATTGAAGGAGTTCCACATTCAAGAATACATTAGGTACAACTAGTTTTCCTAAATTCATGTGCCATGGGTTTGACACAGGAGCATTCCTAAACCTTCTATTATAGTGGAATCTGAAAAGTTCATATCCCCGAATTGGGGTCCAGATATCTCCCAGGTGTTTGTGTTTATCTTCTAATTTCTCCACTTCTGCCCTGAGTTGGGCAGACCTTCTGGCCTTGGGAGTTGACCCAGGCAATTGGTCAATTAGGTCTTGATTGAGTTTTCTTTATTTCACTTTCTCCTCAGGGGTTTGTTCAGTTTTTTGTTTCTTAGGCTTACTAGTTTCCCCTTGTAACTTTCTTCCTTTTCCTTTTCCTGGAGTTTCCATTTTAAAACTTTGGCAGAGAATTTAAATACAGGCTATACAGTGGTTTGTGTATATGTACCTGTCATTCGGTGGCTAGAATTGGAATCCTCTGCTTTTGCCTTAAGAGTTCCTCTGTATTCTCTTCTCGGACGGTTTTTTGCAACTATAATGATCGTAGAAATTTCGTAGCCATTTGTATTTAATTATCTGATCAATTCAATGTTCATTGCTGTGAAGTGTCACATCGCCATAACTCTTCTTATTGGCGTGAATTTTAAAATGTCTGGTCGACCTTAATGCTTTTATGGCGCAAACAGTCAATCGGCATGACCCCTCAATTGTATTCCCGACGCTGTGTAATGTCATATCTTCAAGTGGGCGCGACCATCGGCATGACTTCCTTCATCGCCATGTGATTTAGATTTCCTTCCAAAGTAATGAGTCTTACCGATATAATTTGTTTATCGGGGTGATTAATACTATCGGGATAACATAATTACGTTTCCCAGACTTTGTTGTCCCACCGATAGTCATGTTACTTTGGATCGGAATGATTGCTTTAATGTCTTGCCGCTAGAGTATACCCATCGGAATGAAACATACTATCGGGATAGCTTTCAAAAGATAACCTGATCCGAATCATCTCACCGATGGTTCTTTCATATTCTTTATCAGACAGAGTATGTTAAAGTATCACCGATACCTTTTGATCGCCGTGACTTGTGAATCAGCGAGACCTAATTCCCTTGTCCCGATATGTTGAGTCATCCTGACAGATACTTGTATCGCTGTGAGTCTTGCCGAAAGCTCTCTTATCGCCAAGACATTGAGTATCGAAAACTTCTTTGTGTCTTATCCCGATAGTTTACTTCTTGCCGATGGCTATTTGCTTCGTTACCCCCGCAGGATGTTCGGTGAGACTCTTGCCGAAATACTTCATCGGTATGATATATACCGTCGGGGCAATTTTTAAAAGGTCATCCGATAGTTGTCTGTCATACCAATCGGTATGACCACTTGCTTCTCTTATCGATGTAAGGTCATCGGTATTACTTATTCCATTGGTGACTTCCATAGATCTCCTTCCGATCTGCCTTCTCATGCCGATGGTTATTTTGAAATGATTCCTTATGTATCGGTGTAAACAAAACAACATCTTGCCGATGGATTGACTTTGAAGAAATTTGGCACTGCTCATCTATAGACACCTTGTGAGATACATTAAATTTTTATTATGGTCTTTTGGGGTGTTTTTTAAGGATTTGTTCAAATATAATGGAGTGAAAAGATAGTAAAATTTTCAAAAATTTTACTGTCCTAACAGGTCAATGGACCTTATTACAAAAGAAAACATGATTTCCTAGGTGCTCCTGCACCATACTCCCTAGGTGAAAGTTGTCTCAAGTCCTCTTAGAGACTAATTGCTGCAAATCACCACCCTTCTTTTGATGTCTTCTTCCAGCATCCATGTGGCCTCTGAGTCTGGAATTCCTTGCCATTTGACTAAGTGCTCAAAATAGGTCTGATGTCTTGTCTTCTTGGCTGTCCTGCTATCCAAGGTGCACTCCATCTTCAATGGTTCCTTAGGTGGTAGATACTGCACCCTCTCTACATTGTCTTGGATAGAATCTGCTCTACCTTCTCCTGTATTAGGACTCTGATATAATGTCAGATCAGTGACATTGGAAATAGGTGAAATAGCAATATCATCAGGGAGTTTAATTTTGTAAGCATTAGGACCATATTTCTCCAGAATCTGACAAGGTCCAATTTTTTGCATCATCAACTTGCTGTGTTTTCCTATGGGTAGTCTATTCTTATTGAGATGAACCATGACAATATCTCCTATTTGGTACTGCACATCCCTTCTTCTTTGATCCACTCTAGCGTTGATCTTCTGACTGCTCTGGTGTAGAGTATCTCTGACTTGTTGATGGATCTCTTTCATAGCCTCTGCAAATGTATCAGCATGTCCACTCCTTTAGTCCAACCCTTGAACATCTCGCAATTTAAAAATTCCTCTAGGATGACTACCATAGACAACTTCAAAAGGACTTAGACCGGTACTTCTATTTGTAGAATCATTATAGGCATACTCTGCTTGTGGGAGTACCACATCCCAACTACTGCCATGTTCTCTTGTCAAACATCTCAACAGATTGCCTAATGACCTATTCACAACCTTAGTTTGGCCATCAGTCTGAGGATGATAGGCTAAACTAAAAGACAAATTTGTACCTAATATTTTCCACAAGGTTCTCCAGAAATGTCCCATAAATTTATTGTCTTTGTCAGATACAATACTCAAAGGTAACCCATGAATCCTAATAATTTCTTTAAAGAACAAACCTGCAATGTAACTAGCATCATTGGTGGTCTTACAAGGAATAAAGTGAGCCATCTTGCTAAACATGTCTACCACAACAAACACATTGTCATAACCTATCCTTGTCTTGGGCAATCCCATCACAAAATCCATACTCAAACTTTCCCAAGGTCTGTTTGGTATGGGCAAATATTGGTACAGTCCTGCATTGGTTGAGATCCCCTTTGCTTTCTGGAAAATCATACAACTCTCAACAAACCTTCTAATATCAGATTGCATCTTTAGCCAAAAGTAGAACCTTCTTACAAGATCTAAGGTCTTATTGAGCCCAAAATGTCCTCCTAAACCACTACTATGTTTCTCCTTCACTATATTATCCCTCATTGAACACTTATGATACATAGTTGACTTCCTTTAAACAAAAGTCCATCCTGCAATGTATAATTTGAAAATTCACTGTGGAAAGCATTGGCAAACTCACTGCATACCTTGTAAATCTCCTTGAAATCTTGGTCCTTGTCATACAATCCTTTGAGTGCCTCAACACCCATGCTTTGTAGCTGCACTTCTTGCACTGTCAACACCCTTCTGCTTAAAGCATCAACAACCTTATTGGTTATTTCTTTCTTATGCTTGACGATGAAGGTGTATGCTTGAAGACTTTTCCCCCATTTCATGTGTCTATGGCTGAGCATTTCCTGTCCATTCATAAAACTGAGAGCATGATTGTCAGTGTATACAATAAATTCCTTAGGAAGCAAGTAGTGCCTCCATTTTTTCAGAGCTTGTACCATAGCATACAACTCTAAATCATAAGAGGAGTACTTCCTCTTGGCTTCATTTAACTTTTCACTGAAGAAGGCTACTGGTCTGCCTTCTTGGCTCAACACTGCTCCTATGGCCAGCCCACTTGCATCACATTCAATTGTGAAAACCTTATTGAAATCGTGAAGTACTAAGATAGGATACTTGGCAACTTTCTGTTTTAGACTTTCAAAACTCTGATCTGCCTCTTTTGTCCACACAAACTTCATCTTGCCTCCACCCTTGATGGTCTCTAACATAGGTGCACAAATTGCCAGTATGGGCCTAACCAGTGTTGTCATTGATGTCAACATACTCATGTTGCATTAATGAGAAGAATTAGATGAGCTGTGTGCTGAGGATATTGAGAAAATTAGTCTCAATCAGGAACAGTGAAGAACAGTGATGACAAGAAGCTAAAAGTCCTCAATAGGTTGAGGATCAGAGGATGCAGTTTAAAGGGTTTGTAGATATAAGTCTTGAAATGCTCCAGTCAAGTTTTTAGAGGTCCGCATGAAGATCTGAAGAAGTTATGGTCGCTCAAGTAGAACTGGTTCTGGCAGGTGTTCAGAGGTGACAGAATGTCACAGATAGGTCCGGTGAGATCCGGAATTTCATTATCCCATTCTGCAGATTTGAGGGAGTGTTGAGGACATCCCTGTGAAGTATCAACTAGATTGGTTCATGATTTGAAGGTCCAGAAGAGCCTATTCATTTGTGACAGTGATGACAGACTGTGTTCTTGAAGCTCTGGATGAAGGAGAAAAGAATTCCAGTAGGATGATGAAGTGCAGATGTTCTTGGTGATTCAAGGAAGGTTATGATGATCATTGAATCATGTTCAGTTCATGTTGGTGGTCCGCATTAAAGTTAGAGTTTGCATTTGAAGAATAACCACCAGATATTGGTGTTCTTCTTGAGACTAGCCGACCGGATGTATTACACGTCTTGCGGATGTTCTTGTAGGTGTTTGCCAACTTAGATGATTGTTCCTAAGTTGATGCCTTGTATAAATAAGGGATTGTGAAGTCATTTTGAAGTGTGTCTTGTGGTGATGAGTATGTGGTAGCGAGGAGAGGTGCGAAAGGCAGAGCAGAAGTATTGGGCTTAAATGGAACTGATTCAAGCATGGTGAAGATGCTATTCTCCAGTTCATGAAGGTGATACTTATTTCTTTGTAGACAGTGTGTCTCTTGTAGGTAGTGAGCCTCTTGTAAGCAGTGTGCTCGGGCAGTGAGCCCTAATTGGCATGTGCCATTTTGTTCTTTCTATTCTTCTAACAGAGAATTCATTCTTGGGTTAATCACCCCGTGGTTTTTCCCTTAACCAGGTTTTCCACGTCAAAATCTTGGTGTCTTATGTGTTGATATGTTTCTGCTTTTGATTTGAATGCGTTATGGTTCATGATTAATATTCTACTAATCACTAAAGAAGATTTAAGTGTTTAATTTGAGAAAGTTTCGCACAACTGATTCATCCCCCCTCTCAGTTGTGTGCCCTAAGTCTAACAATTGGTATCAGAGCTAAGTTCCTCTAAAAGGAGCTTAACCGCTTGAGGAGATCCAGGATGCCGTCATACAAGAAGGATAGTCTAAAGTTTGATGGAACCAACTTTACTCTTTGGAAAGGTCGCATGAAATGTCACCTACAGTGTATGGGAATGGCATACTGGTCCATGGTCACAAAAGCGTATGTACCTCCACAGGGTGGTCCGACAACCCTTAATGAAATCACAGATGCTGAAAACAATCTGCGGACCAACAAGGCTCTTCTAAGCGCATTAACTAACTCAGAGCTCTCAAATGTTATTGGCCTACCAACTGCCTATGAGATTTGGATTAAACTGGAACTTTTGCATGAAGGAGATGAGTATGTTAAATGTGCAAGGTTATAGAGTCTAAAAGGGAAATTTGAAAAACTGAAGATGAGAGATGATGAAAATATTACCACTTTTATGCCAAGAGTGAATGAGCTGGTTTGTGGAATTAGAAACTCTGGTGGAGTCTTGGATGAAAATGAGATTGTTGGTAAAATTCTCAGATCCCTTCCTGCCTCTTACAAAATCAAGGTTGCTACCATTGATGAATTCAGAGCCCATACAACTGTCACAAGAGACCAATTGGCTGGCAAACTGGCTGCTTTTGAAATGACCAAGTTTGGAGATGATCCCCCCAAAACTGAATCTACATTCAAAGCTAGTGCCTCTATGAAAGGTAAACAAGGATTTGATTCGGGAGAGAACTCATCAAGAAAACTGTCATGGTATGAAAAAGCAAGAAAAGACCTGGAAGAAGAAGAAGTAGAAACTGCTCAACTTGAAGCCCTCATTGCAAAGAGACTGCCAAGAGGATTCAGTAAGTATGAAGGAAAATTGCCTTTTAAGTGTTTTAACTGCAACAAGATTGGTCATTTTGTCTTAAGATGTCCGGAAAGATTTTCAAAGCCAAATCCTAACATATCAAGGTTCCAAAAGAATTGTTACTATGTTCATGAAGAAGATGATAATGAAGGAGTAATAGATGATGAATCAGAGACATGAAACAAATTCGGAAGTGAATGGGTGTTTATTGCCATCAAGGAAGAAGAACCAATATCCTCTGTATCTATCAATCATAAAGTTGTAGAAAGAGCTCTGGCTGCCCAAGTTGAAGAAAAGAATGATTGGGTCATTGACAGTGATTACTCTCACCACATGACAGGTGACAAAAATAAGTTCATAGACTTGGAAAGGTATGAAGGAGGAGTGGTGAAGTTTGGTGATAATTCTGCTGGTAGAATCAGAGGAAGAGGAACTATTTCTTTTCATGGAAGAAACAAAACTAGTAATGTACTGTATGTTGAAGGTTTGAAGCACAATCTTCTCAGTGTTGGACAGTTGGTGGACAAAGGCTATGATCTCCGATTCAAGGATGGAAAATGCAAAATCTTTGAAAAATTCAGAACAGAGATTGCATCCGGTGCTCAAACTAAAGGTAATATCTTCCACTTGGTTGGTACTGGTAAAAGTTGCTTATTTGTTCAAGTTGATCAGAGTTGGTTATGGCATAGAAGGATGTGTCATGTGAATTTTGATAATATCATCAAGATAAGCAATACTCAGGCTGTAAGAGATCTTCCAAAATTGGTGAAACCTACTAACAGCTTGTGCAAGGAATGTCAGTTGGGTAAGCTGAGCAGAGTCACATTCAAACGCAAGGAACTGTCTTCTACCGGATTATTGGACTTAGTTCACATTGATCTTTGTGGTCCAGCAAGAACCAAAAGTATTCAAGGTGATAGATACTTCATGATGCTAATAGATGACTATTCCCAAATGATGTGGTAACCTTTCTAAAGGAGAAATCAGAAGCTCTTGAGAAATTCAAAATATTCAAGGCTATGGTAGAGAATGAAACATGAATAAAGTTTGAAATGTCTGAGCTCTGATAGAGGTGGAGAATTCACATCCGGTGAGTTCATAGAATTCTATGAGAAACATGGAATTAAGAGATAGTTGTCTGCTCCGAGGACTCCACAGCAGAATGGAGTAGTGGAGAGAAAGAACCGGACCATCCAGGAAGCATCTAGGACCATGATGATGGAAGCAAATGTTCCTCAGATCTATTGGAGAGAAGCTATCAGCACTGCAGTCTATACTCTTAATCGAGTTCAAATCAGAAGCAATACCGGTAAGACCCCTTATGAACTCTGGTTTGGCATTACTCCTACTGTAAGATATTTCAGAGTCTTTGGTAGCAAATGTTACATCAAAAGAGATGAAGATTTAGGCAAGTTTGATACTAGAAGTGATGAAGGAATATTCTTGGGTTACTCTACTCAAAGCAAAGCATACTGGTGTTATAACAAGAGACTAAGAAAGATGATAGAAAGTACAAATGTGAACGTTGATGAGGGAATAGAGAAACCCTCAAGGTTTTATGAATATGATGAAGATGATCAGAATGGTGTTCTAGTTCAAGGAGCTCAATCCTCTTCTGAAAGTTAGATTCAGACTGATCTGGTAAATCAAGAAGAAGAGTTAGGTCTGAATGAGCTTGATCAAGGAGCAGAAGTGCAAGAAACTCCCAAAGTTCCAAGGTATGTAAGACTGAACCACTTTGAAGATCATATCATAGGTGACAAAAGCAAAGGTGTGCAAACTAGAAGGAAAATTGCTCAAAATTTAAATGAATATTGTCTGATTTCAAAGATTGAACCTAAGATAATAAATGAAGCCTACAATGACGAAAACTGGACCAAAGAAATGGAGGAAGAGTTTATGCAAATTGAGAAAAATCACACTTGGGATCTTGTTCCCAGACCTAGAAACAAGAATGTGATTGGAACCAAATGGGTCTTCTGGAACAAACTAAATGAAGTTGGTGAAGTAATCAGAAATAAAGCCAGATTGGTCTGCAAAGGCTACTCTCAAATAGAAGGGATTGATTTTGAAGAAACCTTTGCTTCGGTGGCAAGAGTTGAAGCAGTCAGATTATTTCTTGCATTTGCTGCCTTCAAGGATTTCAAGGTGTATCAGATGGATGTCAAGTCTACCTTCTTGAATGGTGACTTAGAAGAAGAAGTGTACATTGAACAACCAGATGGTTTTCAATTATTTGAGCATGGTGATATGGTCTGCAAATTGAAGAAGGCACTGTATGGACTAAAGCAAGCCCCAAGAGCCTGGTATGAAAGACTGGACAAACATCTTTTGAAGATTGGTTTCAACAAAGGTACTGCTGACAGTAACCTATATTTCAAAATTGATCATGAAAACATCTTTGATTGTTGAAGTATTTGTTGATGATATCATCTTTGGAGGAAGAGATAGTATGTGTAAAACCTTTGCAAATCAAATGAAAAGTGAGTTTGAGATGTCAATGCTCGGTGAAATGAATTTCTTCTTGGGTCTGCAAATTACTCAGACAAAGAAAGGAATCTTTATTTCTCAGACCAAATATGTGAAAGAACTGTTGAGAAAATTTGGAATGGAAGATTCAAAGCCAATGAACACTCCCATGGCAACCGGATGTAAGTTGAGCAAAGATGATGACTCCCCTAAGGCGGATCAGACAAAGTACATATCAATGATTGGAGGATTATTGTATCTCACTCAAACTAGACCAGATATAATGCAGGCTATTGGTCTTGTTGCGAGATTCTAGGCTGATCCCAGAGAATCTCATGTCATGGCAATCAAGAGGATTTTTAGGTACCTAAAAGGAACAATTGAGTATGGTCTGTGGTATCCTAGAGATCATAATTTTTCTCTTCATGCATATATAGATGCAGATTGGGTAGGAGATGTGGATGACAGGAAGAGTGCCAGTGGTGGAGCATTCTTTTTGGGAAAAAGATTGGTTTCTTGGCTAAGCAAGAAACAAGAGGCAATATCCCTGTCTACAACTGAAGCAGAATACATTGCAGCAGTAGGTAGTTGCACTCAAGTTTTGTGGATGAAGCAGATGCTAAGAGATATTAAAGTAGAATATGAGGAGCCTATCACAATTTTCTATGATAATTCAAGTACAATAAATATTTCTAAGAATCCAGTGTTGCATTCTAAGACTAAGCATATATCTATCAAGTTTCACTTTCTGAGAGAGCAAGTGAACAAGGATGAAGTCAGATTGGAGTATGTGCCCTCCAAGGATCAGATTGCAGATATCTTTACTAAACCTCTTCCCAAGGACTCTTTTGAGTATCTCAGGGAGAAATTAGGGGTTATTGCCCCTCCGGTGATGAACTAGGATGCACTGATGTGCATCAATCCAGTGGATATCACAGTCATATCTTGTGATCCGGATTGATGATAGGGAGCTGCTACTCAGGGGGAGCAGCTGGTATGTTATGAAGTAATGGAGTTGTAAGTATGAGCCCTTTGCCATTGATGTCAAAGGGGGAGAGAAGACATGTGAAAAACAAGTGGTTGCTGATCAAAGGGGGAGCAATAAAGGAAAAGAAGACATGTGAATAGTTGTTGTTGTTAGGGGGAGTTGTGACAGCAAGGAGAAGTTCTTGTCTTGATGGGTTTTCATATCATATGTTGCCATCATTGACAAAGGGGGAGATTGTTGCAAGTATGGGCCTAACTGGTGTTGTCATTGATGTCAACATACTCATGTTGTATTAATGAGAATGATTAGATGAGCTGTGTGCTGAGGATATTGAGAAAATTAGTCTCAATCAGGAACAGTGAAGAACAGTGATGATAAGAAGGTAAAAGTCCTCAATAGGTTGAGGATCAGAGGATGCGGTTTAAAGGGTTTGTAGATATAAGTCTTGAAATGCTCCAGTCAAGTTTTCAGAGGTCCGCATGAAGATCTTAAGAAGTTATGGTCACTCAAGTAGAACCGGTTCCTACAGGTGTTCAGAGGTGACAGAATGTCACAGATAGGTTCGGTGAGATCCAGAATTTCATTATCCCATTCTGCGGATTTGAGGGAGTGTTGAGGACATCCCTGTGAAGTATCAACTAGATTGGTTCATGGTTTGAAGGTCCGGAAGAGCCTATTCATTTGTGACAGTGATGATAGACTGTGTTCTTGAAGCTCCGGATGAAGGAGAAAAGAATTCCAGTAGGATGATGAAGTGCGGATGTTCTTGGTGATTTAGGGAAGGTTATGATGATCATTGAATCATGTCCAGTTCATGTTGGTGGTCCGCATTGAAGTTAGAGTTTGCATTTGAAGAATAACCACCGGATATTGGTGTTCTTCTTAAGACTAGATGACCGGATGTATTACACGTCTTGCAGATGTTCTTGTAGGTGTTTTCTGACTTAGATGATTGTTCCTAAGTCGATACCTTGTATAAATAAGGGATTGTGAAGTCAATTTGAAGTGTGTCTTGTGGTGATGAGTATGTGGTAGCGAGGAGAGGTGTGAAAGGTAGAGCAGAAGTATTGGGCTTAAATGGAACTGATTCAAGCATGGTGAAGATGCTACTCTCCAGTTCATGAAGGTGATACTTATTTCTTTGTAGACAATGTGTCTCTTGTAGGCAATGAGCCTCTTGTGAGCAGTGTGCTCAGGCAGTGAGCCCTAATTGGCATGTGCCATTTTGTTCTTTCTATTCTTCTAACAGAGAATTCATTCTTGGGTTAATCACCCCATGGTTTTTCCCTTAACCAGGTTTTCCACGTCAAAATCTTGGTGTCTTATGTGTTGATATGTTTCTGCTTTTGATTTGAATGCATTATGGTTCATGATTAATATGTTGCTAATCACTAAAGAAGATTTAAGTGTTTAATTTGAGAAAGTTTCACACAACTGATTCACCCCCCCCTCTCAGTTGTGTGCCCTAAGTCTAACAATTGGTATCAGAGCTAAGTTCCTCTAAAAGGAGCTTAATCGCTTGAGGAGATCCAGGATGTCGTCATACAAGAAGGTATTGTACATGGGCTAAGGCTCTTCCTTATCAACCCTTTGTTTAGGAGTTCTTGAATTTGGTTTTCTATCTCTTCATTCTGTTGAGGGGTCATTTTATATGCTGCCTTATTAGGAAGTACCGCTCCTGGTATGAGGTCTATCTGATGGCTAATATCTCTGATAGGTGGTAGGGAATCTGGTATATCTTTTGTAATCACTCCTTTGTAACTCTCAAGCAAATCTCTAACCTCCTCAGGCCCTACTTCTCTCACACTTTTCTTCTTTTCCCCCTTAGGCTTCACAATCAAAGCAAAACCTACTCCATCACCTTCCTTTAATGTGTCCATGAATTTTTTCTCTAGTACCATCATTACACTAGACCCTACATGCTGTGGATCCTCTTCTACCAATGACTGTATCCTATAAGTCACACCATCCTTTTGGAATGAGTAAGCATTATTTTCTCCATAATGATGAGCCTTTCTATCAAATTGCCATGGTCTGCCTAACAAAAGATGGCAAGCATCCATTGGAAGGATGCCACACAAAATTTTATCTCTATACCCCCTAATACTGAATTCTACCCATGCCTATTCATTGATGAGTATGTGTTGCCCCTTATTCAACCAACTACCTTTATATGGACTGCTATGGGGTATCTTTTCTAGATTCAACTTATTCATTGCTTCCAAAGATATAATATTTTTAGTAGAACTAGAGTCAATAATAACTTTACAAACCTTACCTTGGATCTTGCAGTTGATTCTAAACAAAGCCCTTCTTTGAGATGGTTTAGTTTGCATTGGTTCCTTGAGCAGCGTCCTCTTGATCATCAAATTTTCTTCAATTTCTGATGCTAGATTCACTTCAGGAAATGTCACACTCTTTGCATCTTCTTGAATCAAAGTGGTTCTCTTCTCACCACCATGAGAAGTTGAGGCCTTCTCTGGACATTTGTATGCTGGTGCCCTATTTGATTGTAGTTATAACATCTCATATTGGAGAATTTGGATCCTCTACCTGATCTACTTGTCCCACCTCTTCCATTAGGCCTTCTTCCTCGGTAGCCTCCTCTGCTACTAGTGTCTCCAACTTGCTCTTCTTGGCTAGACTCACCACTAGGCCTTTAGTTAGGACTTCTTCCTCCAAAATTGCCTCTGCCTCTAAAATTCCTCCCACCTCTACCTCTATTATTCTGCTCACTCTTTCTCTTTATCGTCTCTTCAACCAAGGCCATTTGGAAACACTTCTTCACTGTTTCTGGTGCTAAGATGCTGATTTCATCTTGGATGTTCATCCTTAGGCCATTCAAATACCTGGCCACCTTCTCTTACTCTTCTTCTTGTCTCTTTGATCTGAGACTAAGTTTATGAAACTCTTGTGTGTATGCATTCACATCAAGGTCTCTCTATCTGAGGTTCTGCAATTTCTTATACATCTGCATGTTATAGTCCAGAGGTAAGAATTGTGCCTTGATTTTGGTCTTCATCCTTTCCCAGGAGGTTATCATATTCTTCCCCTCCTTGACTCTCTCTCCTTGCTCATAATTCCACCATGCAAGAGCAGATCCCTTCAATCTTGCCCTTGCCAACTCAACCCTCTTATCATCAGGGACTTCTTTGTATTTGAAATGATTGTTCAATGCCTCAATCCAGTCAATCACCTCTTCAGCTTCCATACTTCCACTATACATAGGTAACCCATCTATGGTGTCCCTATTGACTGACTTCAATGCATTTACAAATGCCCTATGGTCTGTTGGTATCTCCTCTATCTTTTTATTGGTTTCATCAATTTCTGTATTGCCTTCATCACTGTTACTTTCATCTTCCCTATCTTTGCTTTTGGACTGCTTGAACTCTCCCAACTTGGATTCAAGCATCTCCTCGACTAGCTTCTTGATGGCGTCCTGCGACATACTTTTGGGAGGCATCCTCTCCACCTCTATTTCACTTTCTCTGTCTGACATACACTATTCACAAATAACACCCAAACTCCAACACTCCTGCAAATCCTCAATTTGACTTGCTGCCCAAATATTTTTGAGCTCTGATAACAATATGATGGGGAGCACACAACGGCAAATGCAAATAGGTCACTATTTCCTTACAATTAGCAAGACTAATAAATGAGCCTCCGATTCGTCACCATCATCCAGACAACCATCATCAGAAAGACTTTCCTAAGTCTCTCCATGACCAAACTCACACCGATAGCTCAACTGGCTTTAACTTTGGTGAGACATCTTCTATCGGCCAAGTCTTCCATCCTCCTACTGATGTCCCGATGGTGGTTAAGTCCCTCTCATCTTAACCGTGACAGTTAACACGTCGGTTAGTTGTGACCTTATCGGCAAGACCCTTCCCGTCGACAAATCTCTTAACTTATCTCCCGATGTGCCGATGGCATTTAGCTTCGGTGAGACTTATTTTGTCGATGAACACTTGCAATCTTTGGCCGATGCGCCGATGAACCAACACCCTCGACTAGACTTGTTATGTCGGTGGGACTTACTCTGGAGTTGCTAATATGCCTATCACTCCGATGTTAACTTTGACCTTCTTTCATTGGCATGACAATTACTATCGGCCACCTTAGGGTTTGCTACGCCGATACTCCGATGCACAGTTTACCTTCTTCCAAACCCTAGCACATGGAGATGCTAGGTCAACCTACTATGCAACTCGCGCTGTCTGGATCCTCTACACCACCGAACAATGAAATAAAATAGAAAATAAAAATGAATACTGATACAACGAAGCCATTCCATTGATTTCGACTGAAATCTTACCAGTGGAATGCTTCACGACAACATACGACAACAATGAAAAGCACAGAAAGAATGGAAATCTACAGCTATACAAATTTGCAATTACAAAGAATATAAATTGAATTGACGAAACATAATATCTTTATTTCTCCTTGGAACAATACTTAATCACACTCAACCTCCTCTCTTCGATCTGATTACAATATCTTCATTTGGTTCATTCCTCTGGGTTTATAAACTTGCCTCGAGGAAAACCAACTGATTCCAAGAGGCTGGGAGACCAACCATCTTGAGATTAACAATTAGACCAATGTGACCTAAGTCACTTGGGACTTACAAAATAAACCTAGATACAAACTGAAATGACATGCATTGGTCAATGGACCTTATTACAAAAGAAAACATGATTTCCTAGGTGCTCCTGCACCATTACCGATGCCTCTGGAGAAGGGTTAGGAGGTGTGCTTATGCAAAATGGGCATGTAATAGCCTATGAATCAAGAAAATTGAAAAACTATGAGCAGAATTATGCTCCTCATGATTTAGAACTGGCAGCAACGATTCACGCCCTTTAGATGTGGTGACACTATTTGTTGGGAAAGACTTTTATACTAAAAATAGATCATCAAAGTCTTCCTTACATATTTACACAACCTCATCTCAATGCAAGACAAAGGATGTGGTTAGAACTAATATCAGATTACAATTTTGAAATTAATTACATAAAAGGTAAAGAAAACTGAGTAGCTGATGCTTTAAGCATAATAAGACACATAGCTTCTATAATCTCTATTCATGCTAATTTTAAAGATCTATTATTGCAAAGTTTACTTAGAGATGAATATTATGAACAGGTGAAGCAAGCTCTGCAAATAAACCCCAAAGATCCAAGATATGATGGATTCCATTTTGAGACAGATAGATTAATGAGATTTAAGGAAAGAATCTACGTTCCTAATTCTGTAGAACTAAGAAACCTTGTATGGAAAGAAGTTCATTGTGCACCTTATTCCAGACACCCAGGAGTAACAAAACTTTTAGCTGATGTCAAATTGCTATACTTCTAGAAAGGAATGAAAAGAGATGCTGCAAGGTTTGTGGCAAGTTGCTTGGAATGTCAAAGAGTGAAGGCTGAACACCAACATCCTATCGGATTGTTATACCCGTATGATATTCTAGAATGGAAATGGCAGGTTGTTAGTATGGATTTTGTTCAAGGGTTACCAATGTCCAAGAATAGACATGATGCAATTTTGGTTGTAGTAGATAAACTAACCAAAGTAGCACACTTCATTCCTAGAAATTTGATGGATGGAGCTCATATTTTGTCTCGTAAGTTTGTTCAAGAAATATTTAGATTGCATGGGGTACCTGAAAAGATTATATCTGATAGAGATGCTCGAATAACCTCTCAGTTTTGGCAAATTTTATTTTCAGCACTAGGGACTAAACTCAATGTGAGCACCACTTATCATCCTGAAATTGATGGACAAATAGAAAGGGTTAACCAGGTCCTAGAGGATCTATTAAGAATGTATTGCATGGACTAGCAATACAGATGGGAGGAATATTTACCTCTTGTTGAATTTGCCTATAATAATTCCTATCATTCTGCCATTAAGATGGCACCATTTGAAGCATTATATGGAAGGAAATGTAGAACTCCTGTAAGCTGGGACAAGTTGGAAGATAGGATAAGCATTGGACTAGAAATGCTAGCAGATATGGAAGAAAAAGTGAAAATTATTAGGAAAAGGTTGGCGGAAGCCAACGACAGGCAAAAAAGTTATGCAGATCGCAAACGGGTGCCTAGACAATTTTCTATTGGAGAGAAAGTTCTTTTGCCAGTGAAACCCCATAAAAGCTCAATCAAGTTTGGTAAATCATCAAAGTTGGCTCCCCGATATGTCAGACCTTTTGAAGTCCTTGAGATTATCAATCCAGTGGCCTACAAAATTGCTCTACCTCCAGCCTTGTCTAAAATACATAATGTTTTTCATGTTTCTTACCTAAAGAAATATTTTGTAGGTAATGACCACATTCTTAAATGGAATTCTTTATAGATACAAGAGCCAGGAGTGGTTGTGATCGAACCACTCAAGGTACTCAAAATGCGTAAACTTTGTTTGCGTAATCAAGAGGTCTTACAATACAAAATTCAGTGGGACCAATATGGCGAGGATAGCGCCACTTGGGAAGACTATAATGACATCCACCAAAGATTTCCTTATCTTTTCAAAAACATTAATGTTAAACTATAAAAGCTTGTTTTTATGTTAAAATTTTGCTTGGTAAACTCGATCATCGGGGACGATGATTCTACAGGGGAAGGATATGTTACATCCCCCTTTTGGATTCAATATTACTATTTACCTTTTCTTAAATAGTGCAGTCATGTGAATATGTTTAACATCATAGAAAATGATGATATGATTAGAAAAGATTAATTTTATGAAATCATGGATTTTTACTTGATTATGATCAATCTGATGTTATGAATTAAAATATCTTTTTGATATGAAAATGAAATGATTTGATGTAAATGTGTTTTTCTTAGAACATTGGTACTCTGACCACAAATTGTATGTGAGATTGTTAATGGTAGGAATAGATGGAACATGTTCACCAAGAAGCAAGAAGAAGAGAAAGTATCTTCGAGAAAGAGAGAATAGACTCTGGAATAACCAATGGGTGTTTGCCATTGAAAACGAACATCAGGTAGATAAACCTAGTTGCCTTGAGATAAGTATTGATTTTGGGTTAAGTCAATTTTGGATGAGAATGTCAAGGTTTATAAGAATAGGTCACTCTTCCTTTTGTAGTTGTCGTGATGAGTATGGGTAATCGACATCTGTGTCGTAATACTCTGAATCATGTCGCCAAATATGGATGACCGATATATATTTATATATATAAATGTATACACTTGAGAATGAGTTGTATGTTGTGTCTTGTTTAGTGGTTCGGTGTAAAATTTGAAAGTTGTGCGTAAAGTTGACCCCAAACCTCGTATTGTGTTTACACTCCAATCATCGTCATCGTCATAAAGCTCTATGAGCATATGATGTAAATGTTTAATTACATATTTCATAGGATGTAGAATTATTTCTAGTGTGGGTTATCATCGTATAATAAAAGGTTTAAATAATGTTTTAAAACTATGAGATCGTCAAGTGTAATACCATGGGTCATGTGGTAAGGGTAATATATAAAATCATATTTATATTTAAATAGTTATTAAGGAACAATTCTTATATTCTTAATGGTGATAGTTAATGGGCAATAGCTTGAAGGGTTTCACTCAAGTCACTATTTATGATGTCTTTAATCCTATAACGTTTTATTCATTCTCGAGCTTCAAACTCAAATGATTGGTCATTAGCTCAGCAATAATCCCAAGTTGTGCAATCGATCTAAGCTCAAGAATTTGTTAGACTTAGTATGGTATTATGTCCAAAACAAAAACCTCCACCTTGCCAATTGATAGCTCCACCTTGCGAATAAGCTGTGAGGATAAAGGAAGATAAAACCAATTTTGTGTTAGTGGTCACAGGAAGGAGGTAGATGGATAGCCATGCTTGGAAGTTACCAAGTAGATAGGGCATGGATTAGTTAGGGAGAAGTTAGTTTTCTTTTTGGACTATCTTAAAGAGCAAAAGAAAGATGGTTTTAGAGAGAACGGTGAAGAGAAGCTGATAGGAGGCGGAGAGGAAAGAGCATGTGAACGAGCTTTGGACCAGTTTTAAACAGTCACCAAATATTTCCTTCAGGTTCCATCTCCTCTCTCTTACCATGTTGACATAATTAAACTGGAATGCCATAATAGAAATGGCACCATCATGTAATAAGAAGGAATTTAGTGTTTTACTGATGTTGTAATGTGTGGTCTGGTTACGCCCTTAAAGACTTGTGTTTTACACTTCATTTAAATGAAAATAATTCTATTTCCTTGAGCAACACCACGCAATCTTAAACTTCACAGTAGTAACATACTTGTTTCCCCGGAGCATCTTATGATGGTTGACTAAAACCGTGTAGCTGTGTCTTCTTGTCATAAGAAATAAATGGGTTATGTGGTGAGCACATTACAGTTTGAGTCTTGGTCGACTGTCAACAAGAAAGATATCTTCAGTTGCAGTTGTCTAATGTTGGTCGATGTTAGAAGTGTGACTAGTTGGCCTGCCGACTATATATATTTGGTCTTGTTATATCCAAAAGCAACTAATTGTATGAAAGACTTAAAGAATGTGTAACCCATCGACAAAATGGGAAACAGTGGTGTGAAATATATGTTGTATGTTGTGTAACTATTTAGTCTACCACAAGTCAAGAGTCTATATTAGCTGGTTGAACATAGAGTCATTCCTTTCATACTGTGAAAGATATCTAGTTTTAGACCATCTTTTATAATGAATATAATTCTTTCTACTTTAATACCGTTCATGTTGATGTGTCACCGAAAGAGGGTATAGAATCATTATTTGGGCTAAAACTATCGAACATGTTAAGTAATGAAGTTTTAGAGCAGACACAATGGGTCAATAGTTAAGTGTTTAATTAAAACTTACATGCATTCTTCTCCCAAAAAGAAACAACAAGTTAGGATTGTTAAATGCTTAGTATGATATAAAGATTAAGCTATGTTGAGGATTCGATAGGTCGAAGAAGACTTGTAGGAGTACTAAAACTTTTGCTCCGGATCTTCGATTATTAGAAATCAATAACTGATTAATTGATAAACCACTCTTGAGCTTAATTTGTTAGTTTAGTGTCCTCTCTAGATAGGATAATTTTAAGCAGAGGACCAATTTAAAGATCAACTGATAAACTAATAGCATTAACCGATTAACTGGTAAGCTAGAATCCCATTCCTCTAACTTATGGACGAAAATGTCTCCAAGAGCCCAAAAGTGAGAAGTAAACCTAACTGCCATGTGTTAAAGCATGATGAGTTGAAAAACCAAAAGATTATCATGGTTATTATATTATACTTATACATATGTAACTATAGGATTGTGATTAATTCAAGTCGAGTTGGGGTGGATGAACTTACTACTTGCGTTGACACAACGCTAATCATATTCAAATCCTTTGGCCAAGGTAGTGCACTTGCCTCTAGTACATTGATAGTTCACCGTGACTGGATGGCGTAGCTTGTGGAGTGGTCATGCTTGACTAGAGGGTATCTAGGGGATTGCATGATAACAAGTTACATAGGTCACAACACTAGTACTCAGATGGCTAACACTATTGGTTATCCTAAGTCTATACTCTTCGAGTAGGGTAGGGCCACTTTCGGGTAGGAAGGTGTGTGGGAGACCGACGGTCTGTGGTTGGAGGTTAAGCTCCTTGAAGATACTTTCTCTTCTAAATTCTAGAGGCTTGCTGAGACTTGAATTTGGATGGTCGACAATCGAGATGCAATGACTTTGGTAATTTTCTATTTTGAAAATGTTCTTAATAACTTTAATCATCATATTGATAAATGTTGAAGATGGATAGACCCCTTTGTGTAACTTATAATTTCATGATTCTTAATTAGTTGGTGAATGAACTTCTTGGTTTTAAAATGAAAAATAATTTATCATTTTCTTCTTTTAAACTTTAAAAAAATTACCTTTGGTTGAACGTAGTTTTTAAGGTGAAAACTAAATTGGGTGTTACACAATGAGACACCTACCTCAATTAACAAAAATGAAACACCAAACTCCTTAAAATTTTGACAAATTCATGTGCAAGAGATGATTCTATACAATCTGATTTGTACCAATAATCAACAAATAATACCCTCTACAAAACAACCTCAATAAACCAACTCACTCACACCTCTGATCAACAAAATATCTTCATGGCAATGCCTTGTTGTTCATCTCTTCAAGGTTAAAAAGAACATTCTACATTATTTGGCTTAGTCTGTTGTAGCATACATTTCCTCTCACCTCTAAGCATTTGTTTCTTGTTCACACTTATTATCCAATTTGCCCATCATACCTCAAAAGAACTCACTTCATAACAACAAGCTCTCAACATTTCAAACTAAGAAATGAACATGAATGAATCTACCAGAATACATTAGATTTGATTATTAAATACCTTCAAACATACCTTGTTCTGTTTGACATTTTCTCATTGCTTTCAGGAAGTCTCTACTCCATAAACTATACATACAAAGTTCTCACAACAATCACTATATATCTGTGTAAAAACCTTCTTTTTCTGCTATTTTCTTAGTTATATTTTACACACATAATCATCATATCAATTTTTCTTTTATACCCTACACACAATACTTTGTATATAGACACATTCAATAATTATTGAGCATCATCAACCTTTTAGGTTTTGTCTAACATCACCGACAGGACATGATACAATTATAAAACTAACTTAAAATTGCTCAGGTACAAAGTTGCATTCGGATGACCGTCAAACTTTTGCCACTAGGAAGAGTCTTTAAGATTTGAAATAATTTAAACATGAACCCTTGATTAATTTTTTGCTCCCTAAAGATTTCTTTAAAACCATCGTTAATTTGCTTTTTGCATTGTTCACATTTGAACATACCGGTGAGAGCTGGTTTCCCTAGGTAGAGGAGGCCGGTCATAATATGACATAAAACCCTTGAAGTTGTTACTAAAGTGACTTGCTACTTGTAGTTGTAAGTCAACATTAAAACATAAAAAAGTAACTTCCTGTCAATAAAGTCTTAATAACTTTTACTTTAGGGTTTAAACAATTAGGACTTAGGGTTTTAGGTCTAGGTTTATAGAGATTTACAAACCCTAATTTCAAAATTGCCCATTGACATGAAACCTCACTGTATACACCTCAAATTGGCTTGTGTCGAGTTAAGTAAATATTTTAATATTTATTTTAATTCTTATTTTCTTCTATCAATTAAATAAATATTCTAAATTTATTTGATTGGTTCATTATCCCATAATTAAATAAAGTCAATTTATTTAATTAAATTCCCTAAATTCTTCTATTGTCTCACATAATTAAATAATCCTACATGATTTAATTAATCATAAATTCCTCTATCCTAAGTCCTAATTCCATAAATCCACCTCACCAATCCACATCACCTTTCCACCTCACCTTTTCCACCTCACCATGTTGCACATTTAATTAAATATTTTAAACATTTAATTAGCTAATATTCCCCCACCCACATGTCCTATTTATCCTCCAATCAAAATTAGTTAACTCATCAATCAAATCTGTTAACTAATTAATCATTCGAGTTCACTAATCAATCAATTCAGTCCACTCCCCAATTAATTCACTTAACTGATTGGTTTATTCTGTTAACTATTCAATCAATTCAGTTAACTCCCTTGTTGCAAGATGGAGCTTGGACACTTGTCCTCTTTCTGTTCACGCACATTCCTCAACCATTCTCAACCTTTGATCTTCTTATTTCTTCTCAACCGTTGATCTGCTCTCACATATTTCTATAAATGCAACCCTCTTCTTCTTCATTTTATCCATCCATCGTTTGAGTAAACTCATGCTGCAGAAACACATAGCGCGCCTTTGGCACCCCCATATCCATATCACTTATCATCCATCCATAGTGTGTTGAAGATCATCTTCAATCACACAAAGTATCATAGCCAACTTCATCTTGTCATCTTGAGGACTTCGAATCAAGGAAGCAAGCTTCCTGAGGGCCATATTAATCTCCATCAAGATCAAGACAGAAAAGGCGAACAATGGAAGACGAAAGGTAAAAGGTTGTAAGTATCATTTGTTTGTTATTTAAATCTCCTTTTCTCCTTCATATTCTATTGATGTTTGGGTTTATTATTGTTATTGATTAATCCACATTTTACCCTCACATTTTTGGTGCCCACCATGGGGCCCTTGCCCCTTTATCTCATCAAATCTGAGATTTTTTGTCGATAGGTTCCATACAGGTGTTGCACAAGTTTTTGACAGGCTAATCTGGCACATCTGATCAATCCTGCGGCACTTTTGTCTTCTATTCTGGCACCTGTGGTCATCCGGTACATTTACTCCCTGAGACGATGCATACGATTCATTTTACGACACTTTTGAAACTACGACGCATATACCTCACTAGACGGTGCTTATACTCTGTTTAATGGTGCATATGTTATTTTAATGTATTCATCTCATATTTTTGCACTTTTGACATGTATCTCAGCGCATATGTACAACGGCGCATGCAATCTCTGTCTCTGCGCATTCAGACTACATAGCGGCACTTCTGTCTTGCACTGTGGTTTTAGAGTTCCATTTGATTTTTATGTTTGAGCTAACGTTTGTCTTGTAGGATTAGAGGCTGGATTAGATCATTTAGCTACATTTACTAGTTCATTTAGATTAATTAAGGGAAAAAGTAAAAAAAATGCTTGCATACAAACTTCACATAGTTCATAACTAGGAAGAAAGTAACTGAACCATTGCTATCTTTGCATTGTTGATTTCTTTTCCTAAGTTAGATTATTTCTATCTTACAAATGGGAAAATGAACAATGCTATATTTAAATACACTTCCAAGTTAACAAATGCGTGAGTGCACAAGTAGATAGCCCATTTAGTTGTTTTCCTTTTGACTAGGTTTGGATTAATCAGTGTCTTCTGTGTTTATCGAATGACAATAGGCTTATGCTCTCCCCTTAACTGGGTGACCAGAATGCTAGACTGGTTATTCCATTTGTTCAACCTTTAGAGGGGCCTGCCCTTGGATGCACGCCTATCCAAGTGGGAACGACCTTGAGTAGAAACAGGCTAAAGCCAAGCCCTACCAATCCACTTAAAATAAATGTGCTTGAGGTGAAAACCTCCTGCAACGAGTGTTGCTGTGTTACACCGACGGCTAACCTCCCCCAAAACCCTCTAAGGTGTAACCCTTTGAGGCTGGGAGACTCCATAATAGAGAGTAGTGCCACCGTACGTGTAACCACTTGAACGATTGCCTTGACTACGAACCAATTGTGTAGTATACCAAAAACCCCTATTTGTTGATGCAAAGGGCGGAGACCTTGAAGCGGCCTCGATTCATGTGATTCTTAGTAGAGGTAGCAGGGACAATCCTATGGTTTGGTGGGGGTACGAGGTTAAGGAAACTTGGATCTGGTATGCGTGAGAAGTGAGTGCCATGGAGGGGAGCTGGTGCTACCAGATCTTGGAGCTACACGCTTTGAATTTGCAAAGCTAGAGGATTCAATAGATATTGTCCTATCCAGCTTAGGGTGTACTTGTTTTTGAGTCAAAAAGTCTAAAAATACAAAAAAAAAGAAGATAAAATTATGAAAACTTCTATGTGTTTGCTGTGTCTTTGCCATAATTAAGCATCATATTTCAGAAACACCAAGTTCTCAAGCAAAAAAATCTAAAAAATCTTGAAAAATGTTCCAAAATTCTAAAAAACCAAACTAAAATCCAGAGTTGCGCATTTGTCATGACTTGTGGCACATTTGATCCGACTTACGACGCAGTTAAACTCTATTGCAACACTTTTGAAAAACCACAGAATTGCACATGTGATCCAACTTTTAGCGCATTTGATCTCTGTCGTGGCACTTTTAACTCTACGTATCCATTCTAGAGAGTAAAATCAGTACCTTCCAAGAGCAAATTTTTTCAAATTTTCAAAAACCATTTCAAACTGTCTCAGTTTTTCCAAAACCTGATTAAGATCTTGCAAATCCACCATTTTCCTCATCTTCCGTACCTTAATTGCTTTTTTCTACCTCATCCAAAAAATCTCGCAAATTTCTTCCAAAGTCCAACAAGGTTAGAACCAGGCTATTCTTGATCACATCCAAAATCTCAAACAAACCTAGTGAGGCTCCGCTATCAAGGATCACTTATCCTTTTCTCTAGGAACTCCACTAGTGGTTTGTGTCGAACTAGTCACTCCAAGCAAACAGATTTCTATCATCCTTGCTTCGACTATCGTCTTGTTCACCCATTTTGTTTGATACCAAACCAATCTAAGAAGAACCTCGCTATAATCTTGTTCCATTCTAGCATTTTATTCAAAATTTTCGCAGCATGACCCAAAATTTCAATGCCTATTAGAAGGGGTACTTGCCCAAGATCCTACCAAATTATTTTTACACCTAGCAAATCTAGGAGTCAAGCTCCCTAAAGATTATGACGTAGAGGCTGTAAAATAAATTGAGGAAGAAAGAAACCCTAAAGGAAGTAGACATGAGGAAGTACCCTCAAATAAAAGCAAATCAACCATTGATTCCATGGATGCCCTAAGTCTAGTGAACCAAAAGATTCAAGCTTTACAATAAGAATTCACAGACATGAGAACAATAGCATCGACCAAATATTACACCCTAGAGGATATTTCACCATATCCTTTTGATAGGACCCTGATCATGATACCCTTCCCCTCTAAATTTGAGGTGCCAAAATTTGATAAATATCGAGGCAAGGGTGATCCACGGGACCACATCAGGGAATTCAATGTTGCATGCCTTGAGGTCGCACACAATGACACTTACCTTATGCAACTATTTCCACGAAGCTTAGGAGGACAAGCCATGGAGTGGTTTTCTAGACTACCACTCGGCATTAAAACATTCAATGAACTTGTGGACAAATTTATCACCCACTTCTCTTACAATATTGAGCACGACACCTCAATATTGGATCTTTGTAACACCAAGCAAAAAGGTGGAGAATCTTTTGCCGCCTTCCTACAAAGATGGAGATAGTTGAAAAGTAAATGCCCACACCAAATGCCTGAAAAACAAATGCTGGAA
This sequence comes from Cunninghamia lanceolata, assembly GCA_027924645.1. NCBI lineage: Eukaryota > Viridiplantae > Streptophyta > Pinopsida > Cupressales > Cupressaceae > Cunninghamia > Cunninghamia lanceolata. Next base: position 9,168,471 of record BSBN01000476.1, on the reverse strand, counting down.
ATGTTCATCCATAACTTGCAAACCGATCTAAGCCATCAGATACAAATCGAATGTCCTATTTCCTTTAGCAAGGTCATTGAGATGGGTCTCATCATTGAAAAAGCTTTAATCGCAAAAGGGCAAATCAAGCTCTATAAGGACACTCCTAGTACCAACAACAACAATGATAAACCAAGATTCTGGATGAAAAACAAGAATATTGTGAATGATGGGGTGGTGGATGCCAAGAATGCGGTACCTAAACAACCAATTTTCAATTTATCGGCTCCTCAAAATAACCCCCTGCAAAACAAACCAAGAAACACGGAATCACGGTTTTTAAACTTTCAAAATAGGAGAAAGTTCACACCTTTGGGTGAATCATTGGAAACTGCCCTACGGAAGTTAATCACAAACAAGATCATAACACTTCCCACAGCACGAGATTACGAACCAAAAGTCAAACCCTCTTGGTGGAATGACAACGATTTCTGTGAGTTCGATCGAAACAAGGGGCACAAAGCCAACGATTGCATTGCCCTAAAACACACTATCCAAGATTTGATAGAGAAAAACTAAATATCCATTGATGGACATACCTCTAACAATGATCACCAGGCATTCAAGGATCCTCTTCCCAACTACGAGCAGGGAGGACCTTCCAAATGAAATAACAATGGAAATAACAATGCCAATTACACAAACATCGCCTTTGACTATGTTGTTACCACATATCAGAGAGTGAGCCACATATCAATGTGATCACTATAAACAAGGATCTGGATTGTAACGTTACCACCTGCAGTAACAAAGTCACTCTTAGAGGAGCCTCCACCTCGTCAGCTAGTCAGTACAGTATCTTGGATCAGTTCCATAAAACATCTGCACATATCTCCATCCTAGAACTTCTATGTCTATCCCCGTCCCATAGGGCCATACTTGACAAAGCCTTAGTGGAACTCTCCATTCCCATGAACCTAGCTAAAGAATAGTTTCAAACCATGGTCGGTCACATTTCCTCACCTCACTCCTTATCATTCATTGAAAAGGATGATATGTCAATAACCCAACCCCATAACACCTCTCTTCATATCGAATCTTTCATACACAAACACAAGATCAAAAGAGTCCTAATTGATGGAGGAGCTAGTTTGAATATTTGCACCTTAAAGCTAATCCTTGCATTGGGGTTTTCAGAGAAAGCCATAGATCTGAAAAAGAAAATCACTATCAAAGCCTATAATGACGAGGAAAGAACTTCCAAGGGAATTGTTACTTTACCAATCAGAGTGGGACCTATAGCAAAAGATGTGGCTTGCCAAGTCCTTGATATGGAGCTAGCGTATAATATCCTTCTCGAGAGACCATGGATACATGCTCTGAAAGCAGTTCCATCAACATACCATTAGTGTATCAAATTCCCTCACGAAGGTCAAGAGATCACCATCCAAGGTGACCCCAATCCATATCAGTACTGCAACTCCATTCAATCTAAACCTGAAGTTGTGATTTCGCACAATCGTGCCTCTGATTCCTCTTCATCTCATGTTGACCCAGCTTCGCTTGTTTCCTCTTCAGGAATGTCTCAACCTAAACTCCAAATCAAGGATAAGGGCTTGGGTGAGTACACAATTTCCCAATCCCTTTGTTTGGCACAACTCCCCTTATCTCCCAAATCTTACGGGAGACCTATCCTGAGAAAGCCCACAGCAGAGAAAGCTACCAAAGGACCTTTCATCAAATGGGGAAGCCTCGAAGAGGAGAGCGATGAAAAAGATATCATGCAATGGCTATATAAGGATGAAGGCAGTTCATCAACACAACACGACCATCCCACTATACCAACTGCAAAGTATGGTCAAGGATTCCAAATGTTACAAAGAATGGGGTATGAAGGACACGGTCCACTTAGTTCAAGAAAGGATGGTATCACTGAACCCATCCAACCTCTAACCTTGACATCCTGAGAGACTACAGGGCTAGGATATACTGGAGCATCAAGAAACAATAGGGAATATAAGAATAAAGGTAAACAACTAGAAACATCTACTAGCAATCTCGTGGAGCAAATTCAACAAATGCAACTTCTTCATGAGAGTGAAACTGACTCAAATGAATATCAGTGGGATAGTCTATCAGAACTATCTTGTGATGAAAAAGATATCAACATTGTCCACGAGTATGACCCAACCCATGATAATGAGGAATGAGGTCCACGGGCTAGACCGCTAGAGTCCAACCTGCATAATAACAATAGTGAAAGTCATGAGGAAAGAATGATACCCCCCTTGATGGATCCGCTAATAGAGAGTACCATTGCAGACCTTGTCCATGCTTTCAACAACTCTATCCTAACCATCAACACCGTTGAACCTGAGCAACCCAATGATCCCTTACCATTGGTGCACCCTGAACTTATAGACTGGGACCTAGAAGGTACTACCCCTGAGCTTAATACCTTTGAAAATGATGAAGCCATCATAGATTACCTTGAGCTTAGAGATCATATACCCACAGGGGACCATAGAGCTGGCTATGTTATAGAACTCAATGAGAAGGCCTATTTTGGAGAGAGTGCCAAGCCTTTCAGTCTCAAAAATGTGAAAATAAAAGAACGATCTAATGGTGAAAACCGCTTTGTGGCAATGTTAGATCATGAAAAAAGTAAAAATAAAGATGTATCCAACGGTGAAAACCTCTCTGAGGTGCCGAAGGATGGAAGGCTTGACCCTCTACCCAATCTTACACATCAGGAGAGATTGTCAATCTTGATAGAACCAACAGAACTGATCAATGTTAGCACAAGTGATAATCCCAGAATGATCCACATGGCAAAGGCTCTAACAGAACAAGAAAAACTGGCATTCACCGACTTCTTCAAGAGAAAACAAATCAACTTTGCATGGACATATGCTGACATGCTAGGGCTAGATCCGAATCTCATCATCCATCACTTATCTTTAGCTCCAGGAGTTAAACCGGTCAAGCAAAAACTTAGAAAGATGCATCCACATGTGGCCCTCATGGTAAAAGAAGAGATGAAGAAATTGTTAGATGTCGACTTCATTAGACTAATAGACTATCCTGAGTGGATTTCAAACATAGTACCAGTGGCTAAACCGGATGGCAGAGTTTGACTATGTAATGACTTCAAGGACCTGAACAAAGCTTGTCTGAAAGATGACTTCCCCCTACCAAACATTGACATGATTGTAGATCTCACGGCAGGACATACCATGCTGTCACTAATGGACGGTTTTTCTGGATATAACCAGATAAAAATTTCACCTGAAGACCAACACAAGACTGCATTTACATGTCCTTGGGGCACCTACTGTTGGTGTGTCATGCCGTTTGGTTTAAAAAATGCTGGTGCAACATATCAGAGAGCTATGACCACAATCTTCCATGACATGATGCACACTATAATGGAAGATTATGTTGATGACATTCTGGCAAAATCACTTACAAGAGAAGGACACCTGGCAGTGCTGGATAAAATCTTCACAAGACTAGAATAGTTCAATGTGCGCCTCAATCCAAAAAAGTGCGTATTTGGAGTTACCTCAGGTAAGCTGCTAGGATACATAGTGTCTGCAAATGGAATTGAAGTCGACCCAACTAAAGTTAAGGCCATCATGGAAATGCTGCCTCCCAAGAATCTCACTCAGCTAAGGTCCCTACAGGGAAAACTACAATCTATCAGAAGGTTCATTTCTCAGTTGGCAGACAAGTGTCACCCATTTTCTCACCTTCTACATAAGAAAGTCCCTTTTAGATGGAATGAGTCATGTGAGCAAGCATTTCAGCAATTAAAAGAATATCTGATGACACCACCTGTGTTGATGCCACCAATTCAGGGTAAGCCTCTACTACTGTATATCTCAGCTACACCAACAACTCTAGGAGCTCTTCTTGCACAACAAAACCATGAAGGAAAAGAACAAGCAACATACTATATTGGTCGAACACTTGTTGGGTATGAGCTGCAATACACGCCCATTGAAAGAGCATGTCTCGCTGTGGTCTTCGCCTCGCAAAAGTGGAGACATTATATGTTGTCACATTCTGTCAAGCTCATGGAAAAGATCGATCCACTCAAATACTTACTCAACAAGGCAGCATTAACAGGTAGATTATCTAAATGGGTCATGCTCCTCAGCAAGTTTGATATCGAATATGTAGACATAAAAGCAATAAAAGGTCAAGTACTTGTAGATCAACTGGTAGATGCACCTCTCACCGATGACACCCCTTTGAGCTTTGAGTTTCCAGACAAATCTATCTTTCATGTCACTACAACAATCTGGAAAATGTACTTCGACAGATCTTACACTCAGCATGGATTGGGGGCAGGTATCTTGTTGGTTACCCCTAGTGGTGACACTATTCCAAAGTCATACAGACTACTCTTTCCCTGCACTAACAACATGGCAGAGTATGAAGCCCTAGTCATTGGTGTTAAGCTAGTAGTGGAATGGAATATCAAAGAACTACAAGTATATGGTGATTCACAGCTGGTCATAAATCAAGTAAATGATGACTACCAAACAAAAGATGAGAAACTGATCCCTTACAAATGGATGGTAGATGACTTCAAGGAATACTTTGATCAGATCTCTTTTGAGTAGATACCACAGATAGAGAACAAAGATGCAGATGCCATGGCCACGATTGCATCTCTCCTTGATATTCCTGCTAATCAAGCACATTATGAGTTCTTGGTAGAGCCAGTGATTTGTCCTGCATATGACACCCCTAAATCCCATATCATTTGCCACATTGTCGGTGTTGATTCCCCCCTATATGGAAAATTCTTTGCCTACCTTAAAGAGAATACCCTCCCACCTGACCTCTCTAGTAACCAAAAATGAACCTTCATCCGTCAGGCATCCCAGTATGCCATTATCGCTAATACCCTATATCACAGAGGTCTCGATGGTACTCTCCTTAGATGTATCGATAGTGAGGAATATCAAACTGCCTGAGCAAACTGCACAACGGTATATGTGGGACCCACTCTAGTGGCCCTACCCTGGCTAAGAAACTCACATGCATGGGATACTACTGGCCAACTATGGAACAAGATGCCTATCATTTTGTAAAGAAGTGCACAAAATGCCAAGTCCATGGGAATCTGATACACGCACCAGCATAGGAGCTGCAGCCATTAACGACTCCTTAGACTTTCTGTCAGTGGAGACTCGACTTAGTGGGCAAGATTCATCCTCCCTCATCTAGCGGCCATAAATTCATAATCATTGCCACGGAGTACTTCACGAAGTGGATTGAAGCCGTGCCTTTAGCTAACATCATAGGCAAACAAATTGCCTCTTTTATCCTGAACTATATCATTTGTCATTATGGTATCCCTTCGTCCATTGTCACGGATAATGGACGCCCCTTCAAAAATCAAGATGTCAGGGAACTATGCGACAAATTCTGTATCCAGCACTGTTTTTCAACCCCATACTACCCCCAAGGCAATGGTCAGGTGGAGGCATCAAATAAAACCATACTAAAAATCCTAAAGAAGACTGTCAATGATGCCGGCCGTGATTGGCATGTCCAGCTAAATCCCACATTGTGGGCCTACCATACAAGCATCCGCAGACCCACAGGTGCAACACTGTACTCCCTAGTCTATGGATCTAAAGCAATCTTTCCCATTGAAGTCAAGATCCCCTCCTTGCGAGTCTCGTTAAAAGGCCTCATATCTAATGAAGCATACAAAGTGACCAGACTCCAAGAATTAGAGCTGCTCGAAGAGAGAAGGCAACAGGCCTTTAACCACCTAAAAGCATATCAATAGAGAATGTCTAGAAGCTACAATCATAGGGTCAAGCCCCAAGTCTTCCAAGTTGGTGATCTAGTCCTCAGAGAAAATCCTAGAAATCAGTAAGATAGAGAAAAGAAAGGAAAGTTTGAACCCAACTGGCTAGGTCCCTATGTCATCATTGTAGCCTATGGATCAGGGGCATATCGACTGGCTACATTTGATGGTGCACTGTTTGATGATCCTATCAATAGTATGCATCTCTGAAAGTTCTACACTTAAACCCCAATGTAAGGGAGTCCTAAAAAATTCAAAAAAAATAAAAAAATTCAAAAAAATCTAAAAAATTAAAAAAAAATAAAAAAATAAAAAAATAGAAAATAGCAAAAAAATCATCCTATGGTGAAAACCTGGCAAACAGGCACCTAGGATAGGTACCATGATGAAAACCTGGCAAACAGGTGGTATGTGTAATTTTAGCTTCCATGCAAATAAAAGCAAGTGGTGAAAACCTCATAAACAGGCGCTATTCTATGACAAACCACTTCCTCCATCTGTTGTGACTTCATATCTCTTGTGTCTCCCATATCGTTCATCTTGAACCAGTCCTTTGAACCGTTGTTGAACTATGTCACCTCTGAGTTATCACGTAGGCAAGGCCATTCTCAATGCACCCTTGAGGCTCCACTGTCCCATCCGTCCCATGTCTAGTCCTCCTATCTATCTGAGTCCATACCATTTCTGCATCTTTCTGTCACCTAGGTCTTAGGTCCATCAGGTTCACCCCAAACTACGTGGCCTCTACGTCGTCACGTAGGCAAGGCCATTTAGCAATGAGCCCCCAAGGCACTAGGTTAGTCCCTTAGGGTTTGTCTCTCCATGTCCTATTGCCCATAATAAGTCGATCCCTTGTCTGAACTGAGGGCAACTCCTTGACCTAGTTATGGATTTTGGATTCTTGAATGCCACATGTTCTAAAGAGGATACCAATAAAGGATTGTGATACTTTCACTAGACAAGCACGCACAGCAAAAATGCGCTTCCAAGCAAAAAATCTTGATGCAGAACATCAACCTATCCAAAACAAAGGCAAGAACCATACCGAAGCACCCAAAACTGATTCTATATCAATTATGGCAAAAAGACACATCTAATGCAAGAATGTTTTGTGAACAGGTGAACTTACACAGTCTTCAATTTTTGTCATTATGTCTTCCTATGCTACTCGAGGATACCAAAAGCTAGAGATGCTATGATGGGGGCATAATCATTTTCTTTGTCTGCTGCTTGTGGATTAAACTTTAGTAATATGACGACTTTCTGTCTAACGACATGATCAGCAAAAGATCATCGAGGACTTTGTAGTCTGAACATGAGAAGGGGCAATCCTTGTCTGTTGAAACGCAAGAAGTACTCAGGTCATCTAGATTCAAGTTTGACTAGATGCTTGTATCAACTTGCTATATCAAAATCCATGTAAGGAATACTCGGGTCATCTCAGTCTAATTATACCTAGATGCTTGTATTTTCTTACAACATTTCAAAAAGTGAAAAGCGCCCAATGATGAAATAAGCACTTCAAAATACTTGCAATATCAAGATGGAAAAGTCCATTTGCATTCCATATCCATAACATGTCCAATTGCATTCCATATCCATACCCATACCATATCCAATTATATTTTACATCTGTATCCATATCCCATGCAATAATGATTCTATGCAGAGTATCAATGTTTACAAACAAAGCTTGTGAGTCATTCTTCTATCAATCAACTTTCTATCTATCATCATATCTCTCGTCAATAGTTCTAGCTGTCAGTCTAAGCAGTGATCTAGATGCAAGGTCCATCCTTAATCCATACTGATCAAGTCAAGTCAATCTTGTCAAATGATCCAATCACAATCAGTGGTCTTGATCCTTGTCTGGTCAAAGATCAACTCAATCAATTATAAATCAATTGTCTTATATAGGATGTTGCATTGTCAAAATTAGACCAATACATGTGTCTTACCTGACATGTTTCATTTCCTAAAACCAGATATTATCCTTCGTGTTGCTCTAGGGATATATCATTCCTCGCCATGACAACACTGTCATATATCATTATCAATTAATCAATTGGTTTACAGCTTGACAGGGGCAATACCTTGCTTGTTCTGGTATCATTTGTGCATACTTGCTCTCTTGCTTGTGTGTGTTATCATTTTCTCTTGCATCACGTATCATTCGGCTCTTTCTTCACCCATTTCTTCATTCTAACCTATTTTTCACCTTCTTCATCGTGAGATTGTCTGTCTCATGCCGTCCACCTTGGCTTCCCCGTCCAATCTTCCGAGGGGGCATCCGGTCATCAAACTTGTACCAGGGGCAAACTGGGGCATGTATCATTGTTAGAAATTTATTCTTTGAAACAACGTGATGAAACACATTGCTTCAAAGAGGGGCAAAATGTATACACCTAAAATTGGCTCATGTTGAGTTAAGTAAATATTTTAATATTTATCTTAATTCTTATTTTCTTCTATCAATTAAATAAATATTCTAAATTTATTTGATTGGTTCATTATCCCATAATTATATAAATCAATTTATTTAATTAAATTCCCTAAATTCTTCTAATGTCTCACATAATTAAATAATCCTACATTATTTAATTAATCATAAATTCCTCTATCCTAAGTCCTAATTCCATAAATCCACCTCACCAATCCACATCACTTTTCCACCTCACCTTTTCTACCTCACCATGTTGCACATGTAATTAAATATTTTAAATATTTAATTAGCTAATATTCCCCCACCCACATGTCTTATTTATCCTCCAATCAAAATTAGTTAACTCATCAATCAAATCTGTTAACTAATTAATCATTCGAGTTCACTAATCAATCAATTCAGTCCACTGCCCAATCAACTCACTTAACTGATTGGTTTATTCTATTAACTATTCAATCAATTCAGTTAACTCCCTTGTTGCAAGATGGAGCTTGGACACTTGTCCTCTTTCTATTCGCCCACATTCCTCAACCATTCTCAACCTTTGATCTTCTTACTTCTTCTCAACCATTGATCTGCTCTCACATATTTCTATAAATGCAACCCTCTTCTTCATTTTATCCATCCATCGTTTGAGTAAACTCATGCTGCAGAAACACATAGCGCGCCTTCGGCACCCCCATATCCATATCACTTATCATCCATCCATAGTGTGTTGAAGATCATCTTCAATCACACAAAGTATCATAGCCAACTTCATCTTGTCATCTTGAGGACTTCGAAGCAAGGAAGCAAGCTTCCTGAGGGCCATATTCATCTCCATCAAGATCAAGACAGAAAAGTCGAACAATGGAAGATGAAAGGTAAAATGTTGTAAGTATCATTTGTTTGTTATTTAAATATCCTTTTCTCCTTCATATTCTATTGATGTTTGGGTTTATTATTGTTATTGATTAATCCATATTTTACCCTCACACTCACAAACCCTAATTTTATGGCAGAGAAATAATTATCAGGAAGGACTTTTGATTTTGGAAGAGAGACTGACTTAGGCAACCTAGGGTTTGAAAAACCTTATACCTAAGACAATGTACACAATCCTTGATGCAAATATCAAATGATCCTACTATACTGCTATGATACTCCTACCTTAATGCCACTATGCCATTGGCCATTGCAATGCGTACAACTGAGCAAACATTTCAATTGAGTGATCCAAGATGATCAAGCATGATACAACACTGCATAATCATTGTGCCTTTGTTTGGAGATGTCAAGTCACCACCAAAACACCAAGTAACCACCTGTGAAAAGTATTACTATTGCATCATTACATCAATGTGGATCATCACTATTAATGATATCACTACATCACTTGCACTGCAAGGACATTAATGAGCCATCTATGAAAGATATTGGATCTTGGTCATCAATAACAAGCTCTTGGATCTTGGACAGCAATGACAAGCATGTTACATTGCTTTAACATAAATGACAAACATCAAAGAACACAATACCATGTGATGAAACAATCCTTTTGCATCAAAACTTTGATAAGAACATCCAACTACATTAGCATGTAAATAGGTCTTCCTCTATCATCTTAGATGATCAACAGCATACCATTTTTCATATCTGGAATCTGCCATACCCTGTCATGAAGCACTGCAACTCTTTGCATTGTATATTGTACAAGCACGCATCAAACATCAATAATTACAATCAACTCCTGATAATTAGCATCTTCCTAATGCTTTGCAATAATACCATGTGAACAAGTTTTTATCAACTTGTATCAACCTTTCCTTTGCACCATCAACAACAAACAACAAACATACATCGTATCATGAAACTTATCAAGAAGAACATATCAAGAAGAACATCCACCATATCATGAATATTGACATGAAGCATCTCCCAATTCCTGAAGCATGAACACCAAAATGACATCAATGATCAAGCATCAACTGAAATCAACTTTTGACATCAATGACAAACAAATATCAACAAAGTCCCCCTTTGTCATTGATGGAAAAAATAAAAATTCCCCACTTTCTCTCTCCCCCTTTGACATCAAGGACAAGGAACTCTTGATTGCAAATCAATCACTCCCCCTGCAAGATAGGTAAACCTCTATTGAGAGCTAGAAACTATCAGGCATGAAAGATTGAAAAATGGACACTATTATCACAAGAGGATAGAACACTTGTCAAGACTGTCATGGACTAGCACTATCACCATACTTATTTTCATATCTAACATGACACTTACACAATTACCATACCTGCAACATACTCAAGGAAAAAATAACAAACTGAGAATACTCGGGACCACTATGAAGGAATCACTGTTCTAAAACTTAGAAATCAATGCCACCTTGTATGCCAAATCTATCTCATTGTATAAACTGCACACTATCACAATAGATTGAGGAATGCAAATAACTATTACATTATCATTGTTCTACAATAATCAAACATGTAAGAGTGTTAACGTTGATCAGTACCACTTGACTGTCTAAATGTCATATAACAAATGATGACTGTCCTGATCTGCAGCTTGATGACTATCCTGATCTCTACAACTTGATGACTATCCTGATCTCTGCAACTTGATGACTGTCCTAATCTGTAATTATCCATCACTTTCCAATCCTACTACTCCCCCTATCAAAAAGCACTGAATATTAGTGTAGATCCTGATGAAATCATGAAACCACATTAATATCACCTTTGTCAAAGGATAATGGACCATGACTTCTGCTTGATACAAATTACCTGCTATCTTTCACTGTCTACAAGTGAATTGCTTATAACCTTCTACTGTCTTTTGATCATACCCTGCATCCCTGCATTGTACCTTGTCTTTTCACATTGTACAGTGAGTACTTACCCATACTATTGTTTGAAACAACTAGCATCACTTTGTTAGTGACAACATCACTCTATTAGGACTTCCAAGACTTGATAACTTCAAGGCAAGAAAAAACAACTTCACTATCAATCTCTTTATATATATTGATTCTGATGCTAACCAAAGCTGATCATATCATGGCAATCAACCACAACATGGAAACCAACCACTATCACTTATCACTGATGCACATGATGTCTAAATTCTAATTGACTGATATCTTAACTAACATGACATTACTGATAGAGATTAAGTAGTTTGAATTTCCACCCATCAGATGCTTTTGCTTAGAAGTTTCTATGGCATTATTATCAAACCCATGTTGAACATATCATGAAAACATGACAGTCCATTAGACTACATTTCTTTAAAGCATTTTGTCACAAAGTTCATGTGCCCTGTTTATTCTTCTACATTATGCATACATGTCTACAAGAACATTTGCAACTAGAACATTTGAGAACAAACCCTTCCTTTAAACTTTGATGGATGACATACCCTATTCTAAAGTTCTTCTCTCTATTGTACAGTACTAGAATGCTGACAAAGATTGCAGAGTCTGATCTTATACTTGCCAACTGTATCTTCTTAAAGATTCCTAAGGCCTTTTCAACAAAACTATCTTTTGTATCCTGCAGACATTGCATAAGGCATTAATGCCTCCTTACTCTCATTGTATTTCTGATGTCAATCAATCTCACTATCATCGTATCAAAAAGCATGAAACAAAAGATCACTATTTGTATGTCTGCACTGTCAACTGTCAAGGATTATTATTTGTGTCTAGTGTACATGGAAATTGTTTGATGGCTGCATGTCCTTATGGATGTCTTCAATGGTTTGCTTCCTAGCAGAGTCACACCTTTTTGCATGATAGGAGTAGACCATTGTTAGAAAGATCTTTGCAAGGTGTTACCATTATCACAAGGACCTCTGCAAGATGTCTCTATTGTTTGATAGTCTTCCTATATCTTTCAATGTCAATCTCTTCATTCACTAACTATCTTTATATTTCCTGGCATTGTATCTCAGTCTTATTGATTGTCCTGTGAAAGTATTGTCATCATGATATCATTTTCAATCTTGATATTTGTCTCTTGTAGGAGTCCTTTGACATCTTGAGTAAGACTTGATATAGCAATATTATTCTTGATTTGTAATGATATAACACGTTACCGTTACATTCGAATGATCAACTTACTATCACTGTTTAAACAAGATCGCCATTGTTTGAATCACCACTCTGATATCTCTACCCTTCTTTATCTTTTAGGGGACTGCATGACAAAACTATGATCATCTCCCCCTAAACTTATGGATCTCTTTATGCACTTGGAGATGCCTTTTGTGCATAAAGCACATGCATAGGTTCTTTCCCATTTTGTTCATGTTTCCTCCTCCAAACTTTCTCAGGCTCTTTCCTTTTCCAACCTTTCAAATACTCTTTCTTTTTCTTGGTTAACATATCCACCTCCTTGATATAACCATGTGATCTTACAAAACCTTTTCTACAACAATGTGCTCTATGTCCAAGTGTGTTACACTTATAACATATGATATTGCAATCTAGATCAAATGAATGATAGTTTCTTTTTGGCAACCTATGAGCACTTCTATTGTTATTCCATACATGGTCATACCTTCCATCCACTCTACAATTTCTTTCTATGTGGCCTACATTCATATTTCTATAAGATGCAAATTGACTCCTTTTACAATCAATTGCTTTATGTCCATAACCATTACAAGAATAACAGTAACCATGAAAGTGTGAATAGTTGTACCTGATTTGTCTTGTTGATGACCTTCTTCTTAGACTTTACTTGGGATCATGAACCTTATGTATCCTTCCTCATTAGTATTCTGATCTACAAGCCTTTTGAAAAAAGTGCTTGATTCTCCTTGTTCATATATTGCACCTTTTGATGAGTTTGCTAAAATCACTTGTGCTTTTCCATCACTCTTCTTGGACATTGCAACATCTTTGTATCTCATTTATCCTTCATATCCTATCCCAGATTTGTTTGACAGTGACCTTTGACTTAAAATCATTTTCTCAAACTCAGTGCTTTGCTCATTTTGAAGACTTCTATTCAACTCCTGATTTACCTTCTCTAGTTGCTTTCTTAGAGACACAATTTCTAACTCATACCTATCACAAGCCATCTCCTTGACCTTTAACTAATTTGTTATTTCTCCTTCTTTTGTCTTTACCTCTTCACCCTGTATCTTTAGGTTCATAATTAGTTTTCTTGCCTCTTCAAGATCTGAAAATGCTTTAGACTTGATATTCATTTCTTCTTGAAGTTGTAACCTTAATTTCTGGTTCTCCTTTTTGAGTTTCTTGATTTCATTAAGGGTAGAAATAAGTTCACCTTCAAAATCAATTTCAAACTCATCTTCATCATATGCTTGTTCATACTCACTCATAGTGTGGTCTTCATCTATCATGACAACTTTTTCTTATTTCTTTATCACCTCCTAGGTTAGACTTAACCTCTTCTTCAGGTATATCGCATGATTTGTTTGAGGCTGGTTGACTAATGTTTTTCTCAGCAATAACCTTTCTCTTATTTCTTTTACTTTTTCTGGTAGTATTCCACCAAGATCAACCCAAGTCTATTAGACTCCTGTAAGGGACTTGTAGCTCTGATACCAATTGTTGGAATACTCACTATCACTAGGAAGGGGGTGAATCAGTGATATACAAAAACCAAAGAAATTAAGCAATGTTAACTTTTGACAAGCATAAACTTCAATGAAAACACATAAAGATCACTATGACACAAATATGTACATGGAAACCCTATGAGGGAAAAAACCACTAAGAGTTTCTTGAGTCTACTACTCAAATCTAACCTCAAAAAGAAAGAATATTACAATTGTTTTAGAAGCACCCACTTCAAGGTACAACCACACCTAATACATTGTTTTCAAGACACCAATCTCAAGGTACAATGCACACCTGATAAACCACATACTTTGCTTGAGACACCAACCCCAATGAGGCACCTACCTCAATTAACCAAACTGAAACACAAAAATCCTTAAAAATTTGACAAATTCATATGCGAGAGATGATTCTATACAATTTGATTTGCACCAATAATCAACAAGTAATACCCTCTACAAAAAAACCTTTAATAAAACAACTCACTCACACCTCTGATCAGCAAAATATCTTCATGGCAATGCTCTGTTGTTCATCTCTTCAAGGTCAAAAAGAACATTCTGCATTCTTTTCCTCAGTCTGTTGTAGCATACATTTCCTCTCACCTCTAAGCATCTGTTTCTTGTTCACACTTATTATCCAATCTGTCCATCATACCTTAAAATAACTCACTTCATAACAACAAGCTCTCAACATTTAAAACTAAGAAATGAACATGAATGAATCTACCATAATACATCAGATTTGATGATTAAACACCTTCAAACATACCTTTTTCTATTTGGCATTTTCTCATTGATTTCAGGATGTCTCTACTCCATAAACTATACATACAAAGTTCTCACAACAATCACCATCTATCTATGTAAAAACCTTCTTTGTCTTCTATTCTCTTAGTTGTATTTTACACACATAATCATCATATCATTTTTTCTTTTGTACCCTGCACACAATATTTCAAATACACACACAGAATAATTATTGAGCATCATCATCCTTTTAGGTTTTGTCTAACATCACCGACAGGAGAGGATACAGTTATAAAACTAACTTGAAAATGCTTAGGCACAGAGTTGCATTCAGATGATCATCAAACTTTTGCCACTGGGAAGAGCCATTGAGATTTGAAATAATTTAAACATGAACCCTTGATTAATTTTTTGCACCCTAAAGATTTCTTAAAAACTGCCATTAATTTTCTTTTTGCATTGTTCACATTAGAACATACCAGTGAGAGCCAGTTTCCCTAGGTAGAGGGGGCCGGTCAGAATATGACATAAAACCCTTGAAGTTGTTACTAAAGTGACTTGCTACCTGCAGTTGTAAGTCAACACTAAAACATAAAAAAGTGACTTCCCGTCAATATAGTCTTAATAACTTTTACTTTAGGGTTTAAACAATTAGGACTTAGGGTTTTAGGTCTAGGTTTATAGAGATTTACAAACCCTAATTTCAAAATTGCCCATTGACATGAAACCTCACAAACCCTAATTTTATGGTAGAGAAATAATTTGCAGGAAGGACTTTTGATTTTGGAAGAGAGACTTTGACTTAGGCGACCTAGGGTTTGAAAAACATTATACCTAAGACAATATACACAATCCTTGATGCAAATATCAAATGATCCTACTATATTGCTATGATACTCATGCCTTAATGCCACTATGGCATTGGCCATTGCCATGCATACAACTGAGCAAAAATTTCAATTGAGTGATCCAAGATGATCAAGCATGATACAACATTGCATAATCATTGTGCCTTTGTTTGGAGACATCAAGTCACCACCAAAACACCAAGTAACCACATGTGAAAAGTATTACTATTGCATCATCGCTTCAATGTGGATCATCATTGTTAACGATATCACTACACCACTTGCACTGCAAGGACATTAATGAGCCATCTGTGAAAGATATTAGATCTTGGACAACAATGACAAGCATGTTGCATTGCTTTGACATAAATGACAAACATCAATGAACACAATACCATGTGATGAAACAATGCTTTTGCATCAAAACTTTGATAAGAACATCCAACTACATTAGCATGTAAATAGGTATTGCTCTGTCATATTAGATGATCAACAACATACCATCTGTCATACCTAGAATTTGTCATACCTTGTCATGAAGTACTGCAACTCTTTGCATTGTACATTGTACAAGCACACATCAAACATCAATAATGACAAGCAACTCCTGATAATCAACATCTTCCTAATGCTTTGCAACAATACCATGTGAACAAGTTTGTATCAACTTGTATCAACCTTTTCTTTGCACCATCATTGTACCATCAAAAACAAAAAACAAACATACACCATATCATGAAACTTATCAGGAAGAACATATCAAGAAGAACATCCACCATATCATGAATATTGACATGAAGCATCTCCCAATTCCTGAAGCACAAACATCAAGAACATGAACACTAGAATGACATCAATGATCAAGCATCAACTCAAATCAACTTTTGACATCAATGACAAAAAAATGTCAACATAAAGGGAGCCTCAAACTCCCTTCAAATTATTTTAGTTCTTACAAAGTATCCAAGAACGTGTCGAAGTCATGGTCTATATGCAAGATGAGTATGATTTACTCGTGGAATTATTGAACTGCAATGGAGTCTTGTATTGGACTCCTTCTCACCAAAATGATTACAAATCCTTAGCCTATCTCCCCTTACCCCAAATTCCATAGAAATACCATTACAATGGGAAAATCCAACAAGACCTTACAAAGTAGGAGAGATAGTCCTCAAGAAAGATAGTGAAGAACAAGAAAACTACACAGGTTAGAAACACAAACAAAATGTATAAAACATACATATACCTTGCAATCTTCGTCCTCTTAGATAAGGTTGAGAGCTTAGCACCCACAAGCTCTAGCTTTACTCAAAGCTATATCTTCAATGTGAAATGCTCTCAATGTAATTACAAATTGCTATAGCCTAGCTAAATTGATGGAAATGGATGAGAAGATGAGAGAAATTTTAGCATAATAACTCTACTCAAAGATTGGATGATAAAATGGCTTGTGAGAGCTTGTATTTATAGGCAAATTGGAGGGAGATTTGATCCAATGGTGGAGATTCAATGTTGAGATCAATGGATGAGGTTGATTGCAAGATGGAGGGTTTGGATTTGATCAAGAAGATTAGATGGATGAGAATAAAAGTGAATTTTTAATTCACATTGGGAAGGGGTTTGCATTAATGAAGATTTGGACAAGTTAGATGAAGGGGATAAAAAGTGAATTTTTAATTCACATGGGGAAGACTCCTATTAAATGGAGACTAGGACAAGTTAGGTGTGTAAGAGCTCATTTAATGGAGTTTAGGACAAGTTAGAATAAAAAATTACCTTATGTGGAATAAAAGTTAATTTTTTATTTGTAAGGTGTGGGAATGAGTGTTAAATGAGGTTTGACCAAACTAGTCAAGAGGATTGGCTTAATTAATATGGGTGGAGAAAATTAGTAGATGGATTAATTAGGGGTTAAAATTAATTAAATAATGATCTATTTAATTAATTTTAGGTCTAGGGGTCATGTAGGCTAGGGTAGCTAATTAAATAATAGGTATTTAATTAACTAGGTTAGGGGTAGGCTAATTAGTAGGTGATTAATCAGAAAAACACAATTTATCTAATTAATTAGGTTTAGGGAAGTGGAGAATTTAACCAAATAAATATTTGTCATATTTTTTTAATTAATTGGGCTAATGTTAGTAAGTGTAACTATTGAATTAATTAAATTAATTCAACTTTAGGGATTAAATGATGAAGAAAAGGTGAATAATTCAGGTGTTGGATGAAGTAATTAATTAAATAAAAATTTAATTAATCAATTAGAAGAGGAATTAGTGATATGGGTGATGTCAGAGGATGGTTAGATGATTAAGACATTTTTAGGTGTCTACATTTTCCCCTCTTTCACGTGAAATCGTGACCTAATAGGGATATGGCGTCAAGTCAAAGAATTTGCCTCAGCTGCTAGGAAGGAATAAAATGGATGAGGGATGCCCCCTCGAGAGGTTGGGTGAAAAATTTTATTTTGGGTGAGCTCTCGAAAGGAGGAAATGATGGTGCAAAATTGATAGAGGACAAAAAAATAGGTTGACAAGAAGAAAAACGGGCGAAAAAGGTTATGTTTTGCACCCTGGGAAGGAAAAAGTGTGTTGGAGGATGACATGGCCTTATATAAATAGAAAAAGTGGGCCCAAAGTGCCACATTTGCACACATTGAGCCTATTGGACGAGAGGAGAGAAGAGGAGATGGTTGCGCAACCACCATTCCCACTCTATGAGCATCTATCTGAGCGAGTGTGCACATACATGAGATCACCGCTAGTGGAGCCCTAGGTATGTGGACTATCCTTGACTTTGTCAATTTTAGGGTTATGGAACATTTATTGCACGAGAAAGGGTAGGTTTAGGGTTTTGGCACCATAACGTAGTCATTTGGCGCCATAATTAGCTAGATTGGCATCATCCTCTGGAATGGTGCCATCGACCAAGGGGAATTTTTAGGGATTTTGGCACCATTCTAGTTTTTTGTGGCGCCATCTTTTGGTTCGACGCCATGTGGAATTGGGGGTTTTTCAGCATATTGGTGCCATAATGAATTTTTGTGGTGCTAAACTCTGGTTTGGCACCATGCATTTGGGATACTGGGTTTTGGCACCAAACACTGGTGCAGTGGTGCCATCCTAAGGAATGGCACCATACCCAGGTTGTGTGGTGCCATCCTCTAGAATGGCACTAGGGTTAGGCAAATGGAATTGGGTGTTTTTAGGGTTAAGCGCTAGATTGGCACTAAAATCAAGAGAATTGGTGCCATTTTGTGAAATGGCGCCATATCGGGAAAGAGTGGCATCATCCTCTGGAATGGCGCCATGTTTGGCAGGATTGGGGCCATCCTCTGGAATGACGCCATGTTGGCTATAATTGGTGCTAAAATCAATTTTGGTGCCAAATGCAGAAAAATTAGTGCCATAACACTAATTTGGAAAAAAGGCTAAGTTTTGACTCATATTTTACGGATGGAGATTGATGGGGGGATTGTGGCTTCGCGGGAGCGGTGAGTTCCTGTAGTTATGCAGTTGTTAGATGGTTTCAACCAGGCTACATTAGCTAGGTTAGGGAGATTCTGCCTATGGACAATGGCTGAGATGCCTATCATATGGGCACATAGGGCCATGATGACGGCCCTAGTAGAGCGATGGTGGAGCGAGACATTCTCCTTCCTCCTATCCACAGGTGAGATCATGATCACCTTGGAGGATGTGTATTAGATTCTGAGGTTGTGAATCGCCAAAGTATGGGCTACTTATGACATCGCTACAGGATGAGCAACCCTAGATAGAGATTTTGCCCCAAGCCACCTAGTTCTGATGCAGGATCAACGACAGATGAGTTATGGTTAGACTATGGCGGTGGGAGTAGGGGTCTGGTGATGCCAGATCGACAAATGTAGGGCTTCTCAGTGGGTTGGGGAGAGGAGATTGAGTAGATGGTGTGACATGAGATGATGTATGCATGGAGACCATGCATGCTAGGGTAGCTATATGATGCAGAGGCATCCACACTAAAACCTTGACATACAGCATGGATGTCCGCAACCCTTCATCATCATCATCATATTTCTTGCTAACACTGTCAGCATCATCATATTTTCTCCTGCCGACCGATATCCTCCTGCAGACAAACCTTCGACCTCTCGCCTGTCAGCAGCATCATCATATCCGACTATCGGCAGCATCATCATATTCAGCAAGCGCAAACATCCTCCTGACGTTCACTGTTCATCTTACCGCCAACCTCTTTCCACAGCATCATGATGTTCAACATCATGTTCATCAGCAGGATATAACACATCCAGTTCCCTCCATATGTCCTGATGACGATTATCCTGATGACGATGACGTCACATGCAGTTCCTTCAATATCCTGCTATCGGCCAAACTTAACATTATCGGCCCGCGATGGTTTTATCAACCCGATCTTCTACCTTATGCCGATACGCTCCTCCTCGGCAATACCTGATGATGATCACCCTGAAACGCTTTCACCTTATGCAAACGATAGCATCATACTCCCCTCCTTCTACTCGGATGACGCCCGAAGTAACTGCAGGATATACGCAGAAATATCCTGATGATGCCGTTGTGATGGATTTTCCAACCTTAGCAAATTTTCAATCCGCTGAACCTCCTGGGGTGACCCGATCTACTTCCTGGACAACTTTCCAGACTCAAACTATCAGCACGACCTAGCACATACCCATGCTAGGGTTCTCAACACATCTCGACGACGATTCTGCACGCCTGCATGCAAACAAACACAAAATGTAGACTAACTCCTAACCTACTGTACATCGCCATTCCACCGATTCGACGAATCAACCGGTGGAATGGATCGGCGAATCCATGCAACCACCAAAACAGCAAATCGATCACACAATGGAATCCAAAACAGAGAATTGGCACAACAGGATCTCTTTATTGATTTCAAAAGATGCAATTACAATACTCAGTCTCTCCCTCTGCCTCACTCTCTGCAAAGTCTGATCGATAATCGAAGATATGCAATACCAACTGATCCTACTACATAAATAGGATTTCCTGCGAGTACTACCACTCGATTCCAAGTGGCTGGGAAATCTCTCCAGGTGGCTGGGAGGATCTAACAAACTACACAGCATAACAGCTGTCATAACAAACTAGCTAAAAATAGTAAAGCATGGTCAACATGACCTTATTACATGCATTGGTCTTATTAGACCTTCTTGAAAACATTAACAAGACTTAAACTAACTAACTGCCTCATGGAGGCCAGCTGTCAGGTAGGTGCTCCTGCACCATACTCCCCGATAGAAAAGAACTCATGTCCCATGAGTTTGGTTGTGGAAGTCCTCCACCTTTACACTTTGCCATGTCAGCGTTCTGACCTGTTCCAGCTTTGTCCTCTGCTGGCTCTCGGCTGCCCCAAGACTTCTGAACTGTAACTTGCTTTCTTGCAAGTAAATCCTCATGCCTGTTAATGTAGGCCCCTTTCTCACATACCTTGTGTTTGTCAGGTTGTCTGACCAGAACCTCTGTCTAAACTGCCTCTTGAACTTCTGCAATGTTCAACTCTATCTTCCTGTCAACTCTTATAGGACAAACAATAGTCCCAACTATGACAACATCCTTGTTATTCCTCTCAACTGGTTGCTGTTTGCAAACCTGTTTCTGAACCTGCTGTTGACCTCTGTCAGTCAAAACTGAAACTTTCTTCAAACTGTTGTTCTTAACAACTCCTTTCCCTGCAGTGTCCTCAACTGCCTTTATGCCTGCTCCTCTAGGCATCTGCACAAATTCCTTCTTTCCCACTAAAATGATTTTGGCTGCCCTCTGTGCTGCAGCATCTTCCTGCAATGGCATCAACATAATAGTCTTCCCATCTTTCTTGATGGTGTAGGTATTAGCATACCCATCATACAGTACCCTTCTATCAAATTGCCATGGTCTACCCAACAGTAGGTGACAACATTCCATGGGCAAAATGTCACACAAAACTCTATCATGATATGCTCCAATCTGAAAATCCACATATGCCTGTTCATAGACAAAAAGTGATTGACTATCACTCACCCAAGATGCCTTGTAAGGGTGTTGGTGTGGAATCCTTTCCAAATGCAGTTTATCCACCATTTCCTGAGATACCATGTTGTCTGTTGAACCAGTATCAATGACAACCTTACAGACTTTACCTTTGCTCTTGCATGTGGTCTTGAAAAGAGCTCTTCTTTGCATCATATCCTTTGATGCCTGCAAACTAATTCTCCTAAGCATCAATGCTTCTCCCTCCTCAGGATATCCATAACCATCAGGAACTCTATCTCCTTGATAAGTGTTTGAACTCTGCACACTTTGCTCTACTTTCTCTTCTTGCACAAGTTGTACTCTCTTGTCATTCGTTCTATCATTTCTGGATGATGAACCTTTGTTTTCTGGACATTTGAAAAATGGATGACCAAACTCACCACAGGTGTAACACTTTCCTAAAAATGTAGTAGAACCTCTACCACTTCCAAATCTGCCTCTATTACCTTTCCATCCACCTCTGAAATTAGACTGTCCCTGTCCTTTACCAGTGTCTTCTTGACCCTCATTGGTTTGCCTTGTTGTAGGGGCTACTCCTCTTCCCCTCATATCACTGCCTCTTCCTCTCATGGACTTATCTTGTCTTCTATTCATCTTTTCTTCAATCCTGATTGCCATTTGGTAACAATCCTCCACATTCTTAGGGTTAGCTAAAACTAACTCATCCTGTATGTTCAATCTCAAACCAGCCAAGTACCTAGCCACCTTTTCTACCTCATTCTCATGATGACCAGATCTCATACTCAATTTATAAAACTCCTCAGTATATGCCTTCACATCCATTTCCTTCTGCCTTAAAAATTGCCGCTTCTTAAACATCTGAATCTCATAATCCTTGGGCAAGAATTTACCTTTGATCCTTGCTACCATCTTATCCCATGAAGTGATCTTTGACTTTCCTTGTTTCCTTCTCTCGGATTGTACATAATCCCACCATACCAAAGCATGACCTCCTAACTTGGTCTTTGCAATCTTTACCTTCTGATCCTCAGCAACATCTTCACATTCAAAATGATTATCAAGTGCAGCAATCCAATCCAGTAACTCATCTTCATTCAAACTTCCATTATACTTGGAAACATCAACCTTTACCTTAGGTTTATCACTCTACACTGCCTTTAACAGTTTTGCAAATCTCTGGTCTTCAGCATCCAGATCTTCAGCTACCTCTTCATACTCTTCAACAGTATCTTCATCTTCTTCAGACTCACTGTCTTCCACTTCCCTCTTCTTGTTCTTTTCCAGGGCTACAAGCCTGGCTTGAAGTGCTTCAGCAAGCTCCTTCATCTTCCTCATCTCTCTGGCATGTTTTTCCTTCATCTCCTGCAACTCCCTTGCAGTACCACTACCTTTCGGAGGAATTTTGTCAACCTCTCACTTCTCTACCTCTGTCCTTTCGGTGACAGAATCAACTCTACCTCTGCCCTTTTGGTGACAGAATCAACACACAACAGCCCAGACCTTTTGTTGAGCTCTGATACCACTATGATGCAGAGGCATCCACACTAAAACCTTGACATACAGCATGGATGTCCGCAACCCTTCATCATCATCATCATATTTCTTGCTAACACTGTCAGCATCATCATATTTTCTCCTGCCGACTGATATCCTCCTGCAGACAAACCTTCGACCTCTCACCTGTCAGCAGCATCATCATATCCGACTATCGGCAGCATCATCATATTCGGCAAGCGCAAACATCCTCCTGACGTTCACTGTTCATCTTACCGCCAACCTCTTTCCGCAGCATCATGATGTTCAACATCATGTTCATCAGTAGGATATAACACATCCGGTTCCCTCCATATATCCTGATGATGATTATCCTGATGACGATGACGTCACATGCAGTTCCTTCAATATCCTGTTGTCGGCCAAACTTAACATTATCGGCCCGCAATGGTTTTATCAACCCGATCTTCTACCCTATGCTGATATGCTCCTCCTCGGCAATACCTGATGATGATCACCCCAAAACGCTTTCACCTTATGCAAACGATAGCATCATACTCCCCTCCTTCTACTCGGATGACGCCCGAAGTAACTGTAGGATATACGCAGAAATATCCTGATGATGCTGTTGTGATCGATTTTCCAACCTTAGCGAATTTTCAATCCGCCGAACCTCCTGGGGTGACCCGATCTACTTCCTGGACAACTTTCCAGACTCAAACTATCAGCACGACCTAGCACATACCCATGCTAGGGTTCTCAACACATCTCGACGACGATTCTGCACGCCTGCATGCAAACAAACACAAAATGCAGACTAACTCCTAACCTACTGTACATCGCCATTCCACCGATTCGACGAATCAACCAGTGGAATGGATCAGTGAATCCATGCAACCACCAAAACAGCAAATCGATCACATAATGGAATCCAAAACAGAGAATTGGCACAACAGGATCTCTTTATTGATTTCAAAAGATGCAATTACAATACTCAGTCTCTCCCTCTGCCTCACTCTCTGCAAAGTCTGATCGATAATCGAAGATATGCAATACCAACCGATCCTACTACATAAATAGGATTTCCTGCGAGTACTACCACTCGATTCCAAGTGGCTGGGAAATCTCTCCAGGCGGCTGGGAGGATCTAACAAACTACACAGCATAACAGCTGTCATAACAAACTAGCTAAAAATAGTAAAGCATGGTCAACATGACCTTATTACATGCATTGGTCTTATCAGACCTTCTTGAAAACATTAACAAGACTTAAACTAACTAACTGCCTCATGGAGGCCAGCTGTCAGGTAGGTGCTCCTGCACCACTATACCATGAGATGCACGCTATCGTGTCTCTATTGGATGGGGCTTTGTCTACTGGGGTCACACTGCTTCACATATGGGCTTTTGAGCACATAGGGATTACGAGACCACAAGGAGCTTTATTTCGGGGACAGTTCGAGGTATTCATCTTTTTATATAGGGCCCCTATTTAGTACTCCTATGTTGGGTAGCTGTGGTACTATCAACAGACTCTAAATGACTTGGTTTGTATTACATGGTGCCCATACATTGGAGTGGAGGCATGGCCAAATGAGCATATTCATTTGCCTTATGCATTTCAGGCATGGTATCTGATGGGCCAAGGGGATCATATGATTGATATGTATCTCCCCTCTCGGGTGATGAGATAGTTTGGATTGCACCAGGACCTGCCACATGTGATGGCTATTTTTGTGAGGATGCCTTGAGATATTAGATGGCCACCATAGATAGCACCCCAGGTGGCTATAGCAGATTTTGCATGATTGCAACTTGAGCAGTGGGACTAGAGGAGCACAGTGATTCATGCAAGGACCACCCCTGCTTTGATCAGTGGTGGGCAGTGTGGAGACCGTTTCGTTTGATGGATCTAGCTACAGAGCTAGACATGATGATAGAAGAGAGGGAGGAGGGTGATGAGGTGGAGGAGGAGTTAGTACTGGAGGTAGAGGTGGATGAGGATGATGTCATTGGGATGTTGGCTATGACAGAAGCAGAGCAGGTTTTGGCTAGGAGAGGACGGGGGTGAGGATAGTAAAGTCCTCAATGACAGTGGGCAACTAGGCAGGTTGCACAATAGAGGCAACAGATGTCACCGCCATGGGCACCATCACAGCAGTAGGGACCGAAGCTGACACCTCCTCAGGCACCACCATAGGCACCCCCACAATAATAGGCACAAAGGGGGTAGATTTGCCACCATGGGCACTGCCATAGCAGCAGGGACCTAGGAAGGTACCCCCACAGGCATGACCCCAATAGCAGGTTAGACCGCAGACACAGCAGCGGCAAGTGCCAGTGACTCAGATGGCATTTATAGGGGCTGGGGCTGCAGAAGCAAGGAGTTCAGGGACAGGACCGGGTCCTGTTCCAGGTTTGCATATTGGGCGTCAGCACACTCGTGCCGATGATGAGGAGGATGTGGACACCTTATGAGCCTAGGTTGCTAGTTTAGAGGATACAGTGGAGAGGTAGAGGTAGGAGCTCCAGCAGCTATGGAGAGCAGCTGCCCTGTTGGATGGGAGTAGTGGAGCAGATGGATAGATCAACGTACTATAGGCATAGCTAACACAACTATAGGGATAGGTACAACAGTTGCACACTCAGGTAGCAGGTGTTACTACGGAGAGAGACATAGAGAGGTCTCTACATCAGGCTGCGGATGCTCAGGTGGGGGCCTTATAAGTAGAGGTTACTAGGTTGAAGGGGATGGTAGCCGGCACTAGCATAGGCCAGATTTACTCAGACTCTTAGCAGCGTATCCAGAAGTTACAAGATCAGTTATTAGAGCAGCGTTCTAGAGTTGAGTATTACTATGGTTCTTACCGTGCAGTGGTTCTAGAGGGTCACGGGTGCCTACCTATAGCCAGAGGAGCAACTCTAGGATGTCTAGATTGTACAGGTCTAGGAGATCAGTGCAGTCAGTGCAACAACCACATGCACCTCCATAGCAGCCACCTCAACAGCAGAAGTTGCTGCATCCTGGGTCTCCTACCGACTCTGCTAGGAGGTCATCAGCCCAGGGTTGATTATTATCTGATGTATTTTAGCTCTTGTGGCATTTTGTATCATGACATTTTATTATTTTGAGCGATGTATATTTTTGGCAGTGATGTACTTTATGATATGATGGTTTATGATGTTATGGATGTATTATGGTATGATGGTGTATGCATTATAATGGTTTGTGGATGATGTTGTTTATATGATGATTTATGCCTTATGGATGCTTATAGATGTTTATGGATGTGATGGATACTTATGATGTGATTATTGTTATGGATGATGTTATGGATGCATTATGGATGTGTTATGGATTGTATAGATAGATCGATTTATGTATTATGAATGGTTATGTATGTTATTCTATTATGGATGCATTTTCTATTTCTATATGTGATGATATGGATGGGATATATGCTCAGATTTATGCATGATGAAAAGAATGAATTGTATATGCAATGGTTATGTATGTTATTCTATTATGGATGCATTTTTTGTTTCTGTATGTGATGATATGGATGGGATATACGCTTAGATTTATGCATGATGAAAAGAATGAATTGGATATGTAATGATTATGTATGGATAAATGGATTGGGATGTGGATTATATGCTCAAATTAATAAAAATATATTATTAATGCAAATGGATGTGAATGAGTAATATATGCTCATATATTATGTATGCAAATGGATGAAATGGGTACATTATTTAATGATTTAATTAAATGGATGAAAAAAATGGATTAATAATGATGATAATGTTTATATGAAATGATTAATGAAACAATAATGGATAAATGTAATGGTTAATGAAATTGATAATGCAAGTGAAATGATTAATGAAATGGTAATGGATAAATGCAATGGTTAATAAAATTTATAATAAGATGGGAAATGGGATGGGTTGATGTTATAGTTGGATGTCATGATACATGTGATGTTTGTATAACCCTAGGCAATGAGGTTAGGTGGTGGGGATGGGTTTGGGGAGGGTTGGGATAGGTTTGGGAATACTAGGTCATTTAAACGCCACGTTATTAGAGGGGCTTTGTTGGGATGGGTGAAGTGTGAAGAATGAATTGATTGGGGGGGTGTTAAAGTGGGTGGATGGATGGGGGTGGGGTTTGAATAATTCTAAATGTTAAGTCCAAATATTATGTTGAATGGGTGGTGATAGAAAGGGAAATGGATAAGCTAGGCAAAGTACTTGTATTACATTATTGAGAGCATTTCTAGGTTTATTATAGCAAAATAGGATATTTTTCACCAAGGTATGAAAGGACCAAGGTGATGATACATATCCATCTTTGCATGGACTAGACTCACAAACAATAGGTTGATCTCATGCATGCCCAAGGTAGTATAACCTTGCCTAGATGAGGGAAGGGGACTCATAACATAAGTTCCCTAGTACATAGAAGGTATGATTAACCTTATATGCAAATGGGAAACACTATGCTAGAACCGACCCTATATTTAAGACATGAATACTATTCTTGGAGTAATGAAATCAACCCACAAGAACAACATACAAAAATAGTGAACATGTCTATTCTAGGTGTTTTTCGCCACATACCCTGATATAGTGAGATCAAGGTAGCTTTGGAATGATTCCGAGAACAATTCAAAAGATAAAAATCAATAAACAAAAAGACCAAGAATTTAGACAAACATCCATTATATCTCTTGCCAAGATAAGTGTTGATGATTGATTCTGCCTATTGTAGGAATGATATATTCATTAAGGCAAGAATTGATTGGATGTTGTTGGATAAAATTTGAAAGGTGGGAAAGGGATAGCAAAGCCATGTGTAATGATTATGGTTGGTTTGTTGATTGATGATTTTTGCGTAAGATGTGATGTTTTGACATTATGCTTAGCATGTGCCTTGTTTAGCAAATTTAGTAAGCTCAAACGATTGGGACCATCTAAACGGGTTGGATGGGTGCATCTTATATACCTGAGTACTAGATACTTCCTTCGTATTCTAGACTGTCTACATACCATGTGTCCATGGGATCAAGGTATTTTAAGATGTAGGTGAGATGAATATGTAGTTCTAGTTTGACTTGATGATTTGGAAATGCTTCGGGATAGATGTGACAATAATGGAAGATGATGTATTGAGTGGGATGATGATGTGGAATTGTTTTTGCATTTTTCATAATTTTTGTGATTTTTTTTGAATTTTTGGATTTTCTAATGTTTTTGGATTTTTGGATTTTCTAGTGTTTTTTGATTTTTTGGATTTTCTACTGTTTTGGGATTTTTTGGATTTTCTAGTGTTTTTAGATTTTTTGGATTTTAAGAGATGTACAGGAGAAGCATACAAGGATCCTTGTTCCATGGATTAGCTTTGGTGGGAAAATGTAGGGTGGGTGATGGGATTTGATGTTTTAGAATTCCAAGCCATGGGATGCGCGTGATGTGGAATGTTATGATGAGTAAGAGGACTTATTGGATGGTAGAACTGACCACTACGCATGGCGCCTAAGATAGGTTTTCACTATGGCACTTATCCAAGGCATCACCGAAGTGATTTTCACCATTGGACGGCTTTATTGCAATCAGGTTTTTCTTGATTTTTTTATTTTTTTGGATTTTTTTATTTTTTTATTTTTTTGTACTTTTTGATTTGGGATACTCGATGGGCTATGCATAAAACCTTTTCAGGTGTAGGATGTTCATAGGTTCATCTAGAGGCTACCCCTCAGGTGTTTGCCAATTGATATGCCCCTGACGCATAGTTGGCTGTGATAACATATGGTCCCAACCAATTAGGCTTGAACTTTCCTTTCTTAGTGTGCTCTTGTATATGTTTCTAATTCTCAATAAGGACAAGATCACCTATCTCAAACTTGTGGTTCTTGATCTTTTTGTTATAGCTCCTGCGTAGGCAATTTTGTTAGGCCTGAAGGTGATTGAGAGCATCCAAGCATTTCTCATCTAGGAGTTCTAGTTCATTTATCCATGTGACTCGGTACTCAGTGATTATATTCTGTAATGAAATCTTGAGTGATGGGAGCTCAACCTCAATAGGTAAAATAGCTTTGGAACCAAATACTAGGGAATATGGTGTGGCTCATGTAGGCATGCAGATGCTTGTATGGTAGGCCCATAGGGTGGGGTTGAGCTGAAGGTGCCAGTCACGGTTGACTTCATTAACTATCTTTTTCAGGATGTGTAAGATGGTTTTGTTAGAAGCTTCTGCTTGACCATTACCTTGGGGGTAGTATGGTGTGGAAAAGTGATGTTGGATATGGAATTTCTCACACAGGATGTGGACTTCCTGGTTTTTGAATGGTTTCTTGTTATCTATGATGATGGAATGGGGAATGCCATAATAACATATTATGTAATGGAGGATGAATTTAGCTATTTGGATGCCTGTGGTAAAAGTGAGTGGAATAGCTTCGACCCACTTAGTGAAGTACTCAGTAGCGGTGATGATGAACTTGTGGCCATTGGATGAGGGTGGGTGAATTTTACCTCGAGGTTGAGTCCCCATTGTGAAAAAGGCCAAGGAGTTGTTATCACCTGTAGCTTCTGTGAAGGTGCATGGATGAGATCACCATGTTGCTAACATGGTAGACATTTCTTCATAAATTGGTAAGCATCTCATTCCATGGTCGGCCAATAGTACCCTATCCTCAGAATTTTCTTTTCTAAGGTAGGTCCACTAGAGTGTGCCCCACAAATGCCTTCATGTACCTCTTGTAAGGCTAGTTCGGCTTCCCTAGAGTCGAGACACCATAAAATAGTACCATCAAGACTTCTTCAATAGAGGGTATCTCCTATGAGGGAAAAACGGGAAGCTCGACAGATGAAGCTTTTGTGTTGTGCAGAGGATAGGTTTGGTGGTAGGATGTTGTCGTGAAGGTACATGTAGGTCTCTTGATACCAAGGGGATAAGGGACCAATGATGTCACACACTAGCTCTGATTGTGGTACGTCATAAGCTGGTATTGGAAGCTCTTCGATCAGGAACTCACACTTTTTACTATCCTTTTTCATGTTAACCAAAGATCCTATGGTAGCCATAGCATCTGTCACTTTGTTATTCAATCTTATAATTTGCTCAAAATGGATGTCATGGAAATAATCTACCATTCTTTTGTAGGGCAGGAGCTTGTCATCCTTTGTCTTGTACTCATTGTTAACCTATCTGATGACTAGCTAGGAGTCTCCATAAATCATTAGCCTCTCAATTTTCTATTGAATAGCCATGCAAAGTCCTATGATGAGGGATTCATAGTCTACTACATTATTTGTGCATAGAAATGTGATTTTGTAGGACTTTGGAATGGTATCTCCTTGAGGGGTAACAAACAAGATGCATGCCCTCGAGCCATGATGTTTGTAAGACCCATCAAAATACATTTTCCATGTGTCTATTGTTGGCGCTACTATTAATATGGACTCATCTAGAAATTCTGCAAGCAGTGGATGTTTTGTTGGGATTGGTGCATTGACCAATTGATCAGTGATTACTTTTCCTTTGATGTCTTTACTTTTTGTGTATACAATGTCAAACTCACTCAGGATCATAACCCACTTAGCCATTCATCCCGTAAGAGCTGCTCTAGTCAGTAGATATTTCAGCGGATCAATCTTGGCAATGAGATTGGTCTTTTGGTTGAGCATATAGTGTCTTAACTTTTAGGAAGTGAAGACAATGGTGAGACATCCTCGTTCAATAGGAGTGTAGTTCAACTCATAGGTCACCAAGGTGTGGCTGATATAGTATATAGCTCTTTCTTTTCCTTATTCATCATGATGTGCTAACAAGGCCCCTATTGTTGTTTCTGTTGTTGAAATGTACAAAAGGAGGGGATGTCCTTGCTTTGGTGGAATAAGGATGGGTGGGTTAGCAAGATATTCCTTCAGCTGTTCAAAAGCATTCTGACACGGATTATCCCATACAAAGGTTGTGTTCTTTCAAAGGAGATGCTGAAACAGTTGGCACTTGTTAGCAAGTTGTGCTATGAAGCGGCAGATGGATTGAAGTTTCCCTTGTAGGCTTCAAAGTTGCTTGAGTGTCTTGGGTGGAGGCATCTCCACTATAGCCTTGACCTTTGTGGGATCAACTTTGATTCCTCTTCTTGACACAATGTATCCTAGGAGCTTTCCAGAAATGACCCCAAAGACACATTTCTTGGGATTTAGCTGCACATTGTATTGCTCTTGCCTGTCAAAGATTTTATCCAACACCTTTAAGTGCAATTCTCTAGTTTTGCACTTTCCCAGCAAATCATCTATGTAGTCTTTCATTATGTTGTGAAAAAGGTCATGGAAGATGACTGTCATTGCTCTATGATAGGTAGCTCCTACATTTTTCAACCCAAAGGGGATCACAACCCAGTAGTATGTCCCCCACGGACATATGAAGGAGGTCTTATGTTGTTCTTCTTCAGATATGCTTATTTGGTTATACCCTAAAATCCATCCATCAAGGATAACATCTCATGACCAGCAGTGAGATCCACTATGATGTCAATGTTAGGTAGCGGAAAGTCATCTTTAGGGCAAGCTTTGTTAAGGTCTCTGAAATCTATGCAGCAATGGATGCCCCCAGTGACTTTGGCTACTGGTACAATATTAGATACCCATTCAGGATAGTCTATAGGGTGAATGAATCCCACATCTAGGAGCTTCTTGAGCTCTGCTTTGACAAGGAGTGCCACTTGGGGATTCATTTTCCTTAGCTTCTGTTTTGCCGGCTTCGCATCAGGATGTACTGCAAGGTGGTGAACAACTAGAGCGGGATCTAATCCCAGCATGTTGGCATATGTCCATGTGAAGTTATGACTCCTCTGTTTGAAGAAATCTAAGAAATCCTCTTGTTCTCCTATTGTGAGGGACTCTACTCAGAATGTGATCTTGGGAGTCTCTTCTATTCCAAGATTCATGTCATGTGATGCTTCAACTAGGATTGGTGATCTTGCTTGATATAGCTTAGATACTTCAGGGAGGTCCATTCTCTCATCTCCTAGCGCCTTGTGGACGTTTTCACTAGGTGATACATCCTTTATTTTGATTTTTTCTTCATCTAAAAGTGCCACAAAGTGGTTTTCACTAGGGGATGTTATTTTTATTTTCATATTTTTGCAACTAAGAGTTTGGGTTGTCTCCTTGAAGTAGGTGGATGTGTTTAGTTCCATGATGTAGCCGGCCCTGTAATCTCCAAGGGGAAAGTGATCTTTGACCCCCATCATTTTGGCTATTGCTTCATCATTTTGTGTGACATCAAGGATGAGAGGTCCTTGTTGGTTCCAATCTATGAGTTGGGGGTAAACAAGAGGTAGGTCATTGGATGTGGATGGAATGGTGGTTAAGGTGTAGATGGTACATATCAATGATTTGAAGAACTCAGCAAAGTCATCGAAAGAGTCTTGATGGTCCTATTTGTTGATGCTATCTACTATGGGGAAGGCCTTGGTGACCTCATTTAAGATACACTCAACATCGACAGGGGTAGACTCTTGTTTTCCATACCCTAACCCATGGCGATATAGATTTCTTGTTGCTTGGATGGGCTCTACAATTCCTTGTTCATGAAGGCCTATGCCGCCTTGTCCTTTCTAGCCCATATACTTGACAATTTCGAGAACTTTTCCATAGATCTCGGTTGGGAGAGTAGGAGCTTCTTGATTTTCTTCTTCTTTATATAACCATGAAGATATATCTTCGAGAACATCTTGTTTAGGGAGGTGCTTTTTCTCAAAGGTAGGTAACGACTTGCATTTAACAACCACCGTAGAGACTTCTTCTTCTTTAGGAACACCAAATGTCTTAGGATATGGCAATAGTCCCACACAAAATGTGCCATGTAGGTCATACTCACCACATCCCTTGTCATTTATCTTGATCTTGACCTCAGGAGGAAAGGATGTTTGTGACGTGGTTGCGATGTTGGAGGGATCAATGTATGTCGTGGATGATGTAGGATTGGTCTATGAGGTGGATGCTTTGGTGGCATTGTTGTAAGGGCAGAAAGTGCGGTCATGTCCTTCCAAGAAACTACAATATTGGAAAGGATGGGGATCAACATAGATAGTAATATATGTGCCGTTGTGGGGGAATTTTAAGCATTGATGGAAGGTGGATGGAACAACTTGCATGGCATGAATCCATGGTCGGCCTAGAAGAATGTTAAATAGGAGGTCAATATCAAGTACTTGAGATTTGATTTCCAAGATCTTTTGTCCTACTTGAATAGGAAGTTTGATAGTGCCTTCAAACAATGTTTTAGTGTCATCGGAGTATCCCAAATATTTTAATAATTTTAGTGTGCAAAGATTTAAGCTGGAGCCACCATCTATTAAGACTCATTTGATCGTATGCTTGTGGATTAGGACTTTGATGTGTAAGCCTTCGTTATGAGTGGCATTGGATGTAGGTAGATCTTTTTCTAAAAATGTGAAGCGATGTAGCAAGGTGATGTTGCCTACCATGGCTTGGAATTGGTCAATATTCAAATTGGTAGGGACTTGGGTTTCCATTAAGGCTTTGTCGAGGACTTCCTTATGGAGGGGAGACTTGTGGAGTGGCTCAAGGATGGAGATTTGTGTGGGGGTTTTTTCGAGGTGATCCAAGAGGTTGTACTTGTGAGTGGATGGTGGATTGGTAGGTGCAGATGTGGAGGGTTGATCATTGGTAGGGGCTCCACAGATGGAAATGCAGCAGCGACGGGTAGTAACGACGCAATTGGGTGTTTTATCTCGAATGGTGATAGTATTGACATGGTTGGAAGAATCCTTTATTTGTCTCACAATGGTGTCGAAAGAAGAGGGAGGTGGCACAACATTATATGTTTGGTTGGAAGAGAATGCTTTACCTTTGTTATGGTCAGGAAGGGGATCCTTGTATGCTCCCAAGTTGGCATTGGGTGATTGTCTTGAAGGTTCGTCGATGGTTATGTCACCTCTATCTATAAGGTCTTGTATACAATGTTTCAACCTCATGCAATTATATGTCTTATGCCCTTTTACGCGATGGTATTCACAATAGGCATTCTCATCAAGCCAAGAGGGTTTGAATTGATTCTCGTCGTAAGGTTGAATTAGGGGTAACGTGATTAAGTATGCCTTCATAAGGTTATTCAAGACATTTTCAATAGGCTCTCCTAAAGGTGTGAATTTCCTCTTAGGGTTGTTATTTTGTCTCGGCGGTCCCTTAGGAACATTGACATTATTGTTTGTGGATGTACTTGGTGGGATGGGATATTGTACATTTTGGACAACTTTCACATCGGTGACGTCATCATTGAGGGTATTATTGTTCTTACCTCAAAATCAAGGTTTGTCATTGGATTGTGTGTTTTTGTTTGTGTGGGAAGTGTTGGTGTTGTTGTTGTTGACTTTGTTGTTGTTGTTGGTCTTATTATCATGGTTGTAAAGTTTTATAGAGCCTTTAATGATAAGGGCTCTTTTGATGGTTGTTCCTTTGTCTATAACATCCTCAAAGGTCAATGCGAATTGGATTTGTAAATGGAACCCCATTTCTTGGTTAAGGGTTAGTCACAAACATAGTGACTAGTTGTTTCTCAGGAACGGGCTAAGGGAGTTTGCTTGCTAAGCCTCTTCATCTTTGTAAAAAGGTGGCGAAGGATTCCCCACTCTTTTTCTTTGTGTTGCAAACATCAATCATGGATATTTCATGCTCAAAGTTATAGGAGAAATGGTTCACAAACTTCTCTGCAAGCTCATGGAATGTCTTAATGCTAGGGGGAAGATGAGCAAACCATTCGGTAGCTTGACCACTGAGGCTTCTAGGAAATAGTCTCATAAAATAGGTATCATCATATGAGACTTCTAGGCAAGCTATGTAAAACTCCCTAAGGTGTTCCCTAGGGTCTCCCTTTCCTTTGTATTTGTCAAATTTTGGCATTTCAAAATTTTTGGGAAAGGGAGGCATGTGTAATGTTCTATCAAACAAATATGGGCAAATACCCTCGAATGAATATTGCTTTCTTTTTCTTCCATGTTGTATGTCATCTACCTTTTGGATCAATGTTTTTACAATTCTAGATAGATCTTGTGTGGGTGGTGGTTGTGGAAAGTAGTTTTGTTGATTTTGGATTAAGTGTTGGAGGAAAGGTGGAATTTGGTTTTGGGGTGGATTTTGGTGTTGTGAGATTTGGTTTTGGGTGATTTCATTTTGATGGGCAAGGTGTTGTTGATAGGAAAGAAATTGTTGTAGAACATGGGGTGGAATTTGTTGGATGGAGGATGTGATAGGTGCTTGGGAGATTGGATTTTGCACATAAGTGAAATTAGATGAGGGGTTATTACATGGGTTGTTGTTAGGGATGTTGGATGTGTTGTAGTTGGTTGTGAAAATAATTGGGTCATGAAAGCTATGGTGTTACCGTCAAGTTGGGGAGCACTTGTGGAAGTGCTTGCGTGCATGGTGTTGTTGGGGATGTTAAGGGTGATTTGTGGAGTAGATGCGGTGATGGTGGATGTCAACATAGTCGAGACATTTGGTGTAGTAGATGTGTTTTAGGAATTGTGGATGTGGTGACGTTTGAAGCTTGGGATGTGTTGGGAATGTTATGGGATGTGGATGGTTGTGATGATGTGCTAACAATATGTATGGTGGCACCATTTTGAAGGAGGAATTCAACATATCTGTTGGGATCCAATTTTAGGACTCTATCGAGTATGTCCATGGAATCGACGTCGTGTGTGAAGTCTAGAACATCTTGATCCACTTGATTGGTGTTGGTTGTTTGGGTAGGTGGAAAAGGATTTATCATAGCATTGGCATCAAATGTTGGTAGTTGTTGGACTATGGGGACATTTTTTGGTCAGTTTGGAGCATCCCTATGCCCGTGTTGATTCTAAAAGGCTCCATGTCCTTGATTTTCTTAGCTTGGGATCTTGTCAAGGGCATACAATGGTTTTGGATGTGGATTTAGTTGGGTGGATGAAGGTTGAGACCTTAGAGAATGGATTTTTAAAGTATTGGACCCAAGGATAAGTGATGATGAAAATTTGATGGAAGGGAATAAAGATTTAGCTTTAAGAGAATAAAATCTCAAAAATCTAAATCTAAGGATAATTATATGGATATGGTAAGATATAGGTTTTTAGATCTAGAGAATAAATCTCAAAAGTCACAAACCTAAGGATGATTAATGAAAAAAATATGAAGATGGATGGAAAACCTTAGAGGTTAAAACCTCAAAGATAAATGGATAAATTGATTTTCAAAAATTTTGGACCAAAGAGGATGGTGGGAATGGATGAAGTGAGATGGTTTTGGGGATGTAGGTCAAGAATGATTTTGAAAGGGATTATGATGTGACTAAGGTAGTCTTAAGATGGTTTGGATAATAATCAACCAAGGGAGACCTTAGGTGATTTGGATAAATGGATTTTAGATGATAATCAACTAAAGAGAACCTTAGTTGATTTGGATGTTTTGGATGATTAAAATTTTGATGATGTTTAGAAAGGATGTTCAAATCAAAGGTGAGCTTGAATAAATCTAGATCTTTGGATCATCAAAAGGATGTCCTTTACTTAAGGTAGACTTTTGACCTTAGGCAAAGAGGGGATGATTATTTTACTTGAAGGTAGACTAATGACCAACAAGCAAAATGGGATAGGATGGTAAGATCTAGATTTAATTTTTGCACCAAAGTTTATTTGAGGTATGGTTTTGGGATGTTGGTTGATGTTTGGATTTTTGGATTTTAGATTTTGGATGATTTTGATTTTAGAGTTGATGGATATAATTTGGGTAAGGTTGGGTGAATGTTGGATTTGAAATGGATAAATTAAAGGTCCAAGGGTGAAAATTCAAAATGTAGGGTTAGGTTGGACTATGTGGAGATTAAAAAAGGTGATTGATTAATGATATGAGATGAAGGGTCCAATAGTCAAAGCGATTATCTCTAAGGTCAAAATGGAAGTATATGGATGAATTTTGGGTAAAATGGCTGAGGTGATGGTAAAAGGTGAATTAGGGTTTTGATGGATTTTGACAAGGTGACCACAGATTATGACTTGGCAAGACTCAAGGATTCTGGGACAATTCACCAGATCACACATGTAAGGTTTATTTTCTAGATGGCATCAAATATTAGGGATAAGGCGTCA
Organism: Cunninghamia lanceolata; assembly: GCA_027924645.1. Classification (NCBI taxonomy): domain Eukaryota; kingdom Viridiplantae; phylum Streptophyta; class Pinopsida; order Cupressales; family Cupressaceae; genus Cunninghamia; species Cunninghamia lanceolata. The sequence goes on along the minus strand of BSBN01000476.1, from coordinate 9,131,365 downwards.
AAACAGAGTGAAATGGTGCTAGAAATCAAACAGATGGCACCAAAATAGTAAATTATGGTGCCAGGGAAAATGGCGTCATAGGGGAATTTTCAGGCGCTAAACAAACCTAAGTTGTAGCACCAAAGTGAGATAGTGTCTTGGATTTTGTCTAGGTTTTTGGCAATTTTTGGCAAATTTGGATTTTGGTCTCAAAATTTTAAATTTTGAAGGTCAAATGATTGATTTGGAAGGCTCAAATGTTCAATGGTTTGGTTTTTTCAAATGGTTCAAGTGGTTTTTGGATAATGCCAATGAGATTTTTTAGCAAGCATACAAACACTCCAAACAAGAGAACACAATGGCCAAATGTTTGATGGGAAGTACAAGCGTTATGTGTATGTTCAATAGCCCCTTAAGGCCAAATTTCCATGGGTCTGGACACAATTGAGTACACTCGAAAACAATGCTTAGTCTACCTAAGGTCAATGGTGAATGGCAACTTGTTCAACCCACACTTGGAATCTTCGTCAACTCAAATATCATCACACCTAAAGCAGGTGTGTACATTCTTTTGTCTTTGTGAGAGAGGACAGGTAGGGGCCTCTAGGACTGGAAGGATGACCCAATCACCCCCTCCCCGAAAAGCTACAAGTAGCTTATGCTAAGTCAGGGATTTTTGTCTCATCTCAAGAGAGCCTTATGGTGAGTAATCTTGGGAGCGTCGTACCCTTGTATTGAACAAGACACCAATAGGTCGATAGGGTAGGCTTCTAACTTAAGGTGTCTAGTGGAAATTCAAGGACTTGATGCCCATTCATACGACAATGACTCACTTAAGAGACTATCCCAGCCACTTACATCAATCCTTTTGCAAGGAAAGAATGGGGTTGACATATCACATACACAAGTTCATGGATACCGGGGAACTGTTGAAATGGGAATACTTCGCCAAGAAGTTTCAACTTTCACCTAAACCATTTGTATAGTGGACCGAATTAAAAGTATCACTTAGTCATCCCTTGGGGTGAGTACCTCTTTTCCCACCAAGGCAGGCTCTTCTAAAAGATAAAAGAAGATAGAACAATTTCTCTTACACCCAAGATCCTTTGAAAGGTGAGGGGAGAGGATACTTTTGTTCTATCTTTTGGGATCTACTTGACAAAGTGTGCAAGTGCACCAATCACACCAAACAATTTAAGTTCTTTTTAAGCACCAAATGAAATGTTCCTAAGTTTGAGCACACAAGTTCATTTTAGGTGCACCAAATCAAAATGTTCCTATGATAGCAATGCACACACACATAAAGAACCTTGCAAGGAGATGTTAGTAGTCTTATGTTTTTGTCTTTGGCAAGCATTCTTTTTCCCTACAAAATGTGTTAACAACCTGCACAGACCCCAAAAAGTTGTTATGAAAATGGTGCAAAAATAGAGAGAAATGGCACCACGAATCACTGAAATGGCATTAAAATCAAGCAAAATGGCACTACAGAAACAGTAAATAGCATGCAGACTGACAGCAGGGAACAAAATTAAAATAGCATCACAAATGAGTAAAATGGTGCTAATACTAAAGATAGCGCTAAAATGTGTTAAAATGGTGTCAAAATTTTGAAAAATAGCATCAAAACAAGTTTATACCTATGCTTACCCTATTGCTGGACCAGATGGCATTGAACTGTGTGTATATAGCACCAAACCGTGACAGTCTTCCTAAAACCTGCTCAAAAACTCATTAGTCTTAAAAATATTAACTGAAATAGGGTTAGAAACTCTTCTCCCTACCAAGCAACACTCAGAAGACTAGATTAGAGATGAGAAACAAGTCAATATAAGCTAAAATATGCTAGGGTTAGATGAAAAAACCATTACATGCATCCATAGACAAATTTTGACACTACAACCCCTTGTTTCTGTGTTATCTTGATAAAAATAGAGAGGAGACCTGAAAATCCACCAAAAAGCTCTAAAAAACCTTAAGAAAAACTTCTAAGCCTAAAGAGTTAGCAAAATGTCATAGAAATATGGCACCAAAATAGAGAGTAATGGTGCCACAAATCGGGGAGATGATGCCAATCTGCAACAATATGGTGCCAAACCAAGAGGTTTTAGCATTGAACATCTAAAAATCTTGTTTCTTCACACAAACTCAAACAAAACAAGTTAGATAGGGACCATGGGGTCCCACCGAGCGTGCCAAATGAAGAACAAGAAAATTACACGGGTTAGAAACACAAACAAAATCCATAAAACACACACATTTATACCTTGCAATCTTCTTCCTCCTAGATAAGGTTGAGAGCTTAGCAACCACAAGCTCTAGCTTTACCCAAGGCCATATCTTCAATGTGAAATGCTCTCAATGTAACTACAAATCACTATAGCCTAGCTAAATTGATGGAAATGGATGAGAAGATGAGAGAAATTTTAGCATAATAACTCTACTCAAAGATTGGATGATAAAATGACATGTGAGATCTTGTATTTATAGGCAAATTGGAGGGAGATTTGATCCAATGGTGGAGATTCATTGTTGAGACCAATGGATGAGGTTGATTGCAAGATGAAGGGCTTGGATTTGATCAAGAAGAATAGATGGATGAGAATAAAAGTAAATTTTTAATTCACATTGGGAAGGGGTTTGCATTAATGAAGATGTGGACAAGTTAGATGAAGGGGATAAAAAGTGAATTTTTAATTCACATGGGGAAGAGTCCATTAAATGGAGACTAGGAGAAGTTAGGTGTGTAAGAGCTCATTTAATGGAGTTTAGGACAAGTTAGAATAAAAATTTACCTTATGTGAAATAAAAGTTAATTTTTTATTTGTAAGGTGTGGGAATGAGTGTTAAATGAGGGTTGACAAGCTAATCAAGAGGATTAGCTTAATTAATATGGTTGGAGAAAATTAGTAGATGGATTAATTAGGGGTTAAAATTAATTAAATAAAGATCTATTTAATTAATTTTAGGTCTAGGGATCATGTAGGCTAGGGTAGCTAATTAAATAATAGGTATTAACTAGGTTAGGGGTAGGCTAATTAGTAGGTTTGACTAATCAGATAAACATAATTTATCTAATTAATTAGGTTTAGGGAAGTGGAGAATTTAACCAAATAAATATTTGTCATATTTATTTAATTAATTGGTCTAATGTTAGTAAGTGTAACTATTGAATTAATTAAATTAATTCAACTTTAGAAATTAAATGATGAAGAAAAGGTGAATAATTTAGGTGTTGGATGAAGTAATTAATTAGATAAAAATTTAATTAATCAATTAGAAGAGAAATTAGTGATGTGGGTGATGTTGGAGGATGGTTAGACAGTTAAAACATTTTTAGGTGTCTAGAGGTAGCATTAAAAATAAGAAGCATAAAAGAAAAAGGAAATTTCAAGAAGATTGTAAAGGTCCGTATATAATTAAGGAAGAGGTTGAAAATTATTCTCACCTTTTATGCACAATGGAAGGTGAGAAATTTAGTGAAACTATTAACACCTTTCATCTAAAGAAGTATTACATTTAAAAAATCATAAAATCATAAAAATCTAAAAAATAAAAAACTTCTCAAAATACAAAAAAATTACAAAATCCAAAAAAAAAAACATTGTTTTCATTTTGTTCACCATGCACTTGTTTGTGATATGATGTTGTTCAATTTTTATCTTAGTAAGGAGTCCTAGGTTGCCTAGGTATAGGTAGACACTCTAAGCCTTCAAGATGCCCTAAAAATCATCTTCACCATCTATCATTCCCCTTTACAGTCCTAACAAATTCAAAATGAAGTCAAGATCTTAGCTTTATATTGATCCTAGTCCTTAAAAACCATGAAGTCAAGTCTAAGCAAAGTAAGTATTCAAACCTACAGTACTCAATATAAGCTTGCAAGTCTACCATCCCTAATTCTCCTTAGCAAAAGGGAAGTCTGACTAGATAATGAAAGATCTTGGTTGTGCTTAGCCCCTTATCTTTCTTGGCCAAAAAATTTAAGGGGGTCAAAACTCCATAAAGCAATAAAAAAAATAAGAGTGCAAATAAAGAGAGAGATCATGAAAAAGTAAAAATTCAAAAAAGACACAAAAAAGAAGAGTACAAAAAAAGGGAGAATCAGGAAAAGAAATTGCAAAATATAAAAAAAGAGAAAAAGAACAAAGAAAGAAAAAAATGAAAAGAGAAGATTGTTGATGTTCATACTCTTGGGTGGAGATAAGTCTAAGCTCAAAGCTATGAGGGTGGAATCTATCAAAGAAAATAAAAAAGAGAGGTACAAAGCACACACATGCACTAGCTAGGTAAAGCCAAGAATCTAACTATCTTTAGGGCCATCTTTTTCTCTAGAGCCTTTCTTTTACCCTAGGTCTATCTTGTTGTCCATCTCTAATCTGATTCTAGAAGTTACTAATAAAATTTGTTACTTGTCTAAGATGAAAACGGGTCAAAGTGTTTTGTCTAGATAAGGATCAATATTTATCCTTTTTCAGAGATAAATGTAGAAATTGTTTCATTTCCCTCCCATTCTCACTTGAGTCCTTAATAAATTTTCATCCCAAAAGTTTAACATGTCTTCCCATACTAGGTCAACTTGTAATCCCCTAGGTCAAAAATCCTACTAAAGAGTAGTCACAATGTTTGTTCCATTTTCATACATATTATCAAAAACAAATCAAAGAAATAACTCATGTCATAATCAATGGTGTGTGTAGAAGTAGAAAGTAGAATACATGCTACATTTGCATCCACACATGTTTTCACATCCATACATTTTATGTTTCATCTTATTCATTTCAAAAAGACAAAAGCATAGCATAATCATTGTGTTGTCATCCATATGTAAATCTTAGAGTACAAATAATAAAAATTCTAAGCTATCTGCGTGCACAAGAGGTAAACAAAGTGAAACATTGAAAACAATCATATGCAAGACTTAACCAATCGAAGCCATCATATATAGTGCATATCAAATGTTTGAGTATATTTCACTCCACCAATGGAGCTTGAAAAGACTAAACATAGCACACTCAAGTGTGCAAATCTCCCCATGTAAGGGGGCAAGTCAAAACTCATCAATAAACTAGGTCTCTCTTAGACCTCAAGGATGACTTTGACCAATGGAACCATTAGGGATCCTACTCCATATTGAATGCACAAGACAACTGAGAGGGGGCAATGAATCCGTTGTATCAAAAACTTTAAACTTTCATAAACATGATCACATCCACATCAATTCACTTAAACCCTGATTCTGTTATGAAGATTAAACATGAAAAATAGATAACAAAAACTTAATCACAACAATACCATGCACAAGAGAACACCAAATTTTACATGGAAAAGCCTAAAAGGGAAAAACCACGGTGAGGATTAGCTCACAATATATAGTAGTATCAATACTGAATTACAAAGAGGCTCACTGCCAAAGGGCGAGCACTGCCCAAGGACTCACTATTCAAAGTAATGCTTACTACAAAAAAGGATCACTGCCATAAGGGCTCACTGCCTAAAGGGCTCACTGCCAAAAGGGTTCACTACCAAAAGGGCTCACTACCATGAACTGATATAATAACATCTACCGCATGCCTGAGTTTAGTTCCATTGAAGTAAAATATATCTCCTTCGCAGCCTCACAACACAAACATCCTCATCTTCACATCCCCGCACATTCACACGAGTCCTTTACACTATTTATATCAATCATCAACCTTGGAGCATACATTAAGGTCAGCAACACATTCTACAACCTTTGGAATAGTCTTCAAGGTCGGCAAATATACACAATTCAAATTAGGCCTGGACCTAAACAATCTTGCAAAGTAAATGAATGAAGGTGGAACACTTCATAGCTTAGCTTGGACCTAAATACATCTTCACACGCTTCAACACTCTTCCACACTCCATGAAGCACATCTGCAAAGAGTGTAAACAACCAGGTTGACCAAAGCTAGTGTTAACACTAGGATCTTTAGGCACACACCTCCAAGAACACAACCATAACTTGTAGACCAAGAAAAAGCCTTCAAAACAATCTAGAGACATCCATGAACAACCTTAAGTCACCTGAGAATCAACAAAATCATCCACAACACCTTTCACCTGAAGAAGGTTCACTATTTACTCACAAACAACACTGTCAAACTCTGCTACACGATAACTTGCTTTTTCAGAGCATCATATCACAAATCCTTTAGAATGAAGATAGATAAGGACCTTATAAACATATGTCCAAAACTGCACCACCTGAAACCACTCTGCAGAGAAATGCGAAGAAAACTACTTTCTCCCAGACACCTTTGCACAACCTTGGAACTTTGTCAATTACAGTCTTCAAACTGGTGAACATAACTTCTACTGCACAGTGATCCAGACCACCAAATTATGGATTTAGCATATTGAAACACTTCTCTAAGATATATCCAAATCTCACACTCTGGTCTTCAACACAGAAGAAATGTGAAGCAAAAACTCAGACAGTATCCTGCAAGCTAGAATACTCTGCAACACATTGTTTCCTCTAGAGAGCACAATTTTCTCAAAAGCACTTGGAAACTCAGCAACAAGAGCAATATACCAACATCATCAACACTTCTATAAGGCATTCAAATCACTTTAACATGACAAATCAATCAAGAAATAATCAGCAATACTTGTACTTGTTCTTAACAGCTCTGAATACTTCCCTCTGACTGCAACACTCTTCAATGTCACTACCTGCTCCCCTGAGAGGTAGCCTCCACAATCAGTCCAGAAAAGAAATTACTCCTAAATCACACTAGATTAATGCACTTTCTTATGCATCTATTTTAACAAAGGAAGGGTGATAACCCCTAACTTTTCCCAGAGATACTCAAATGTATCCTTAGGAAGAGCCTTGGTGAATATGTCAGCAATTTGATCTTTTGTAGGCACATACTCAAGCTTCACTTCTTTCTCTACAACCTTCTCTCTCAGAAAGTGATACCTGATAGAAATATGCTTTGTCCTTGAATGCATCACTAGGTTCTTTAAAATGTTAATGGCACTGGTATTATCACAGAAAATAGGAACTAGATCATCATACTCAACCTTGATATCCTTCAAAGTTTGTCTCATACATAACACTTGTGTGCAACATGATGTTATTGCAATGTACTCTACCTCTGCAGTAGATAAGGATACTAAATCTTGCTTCTTTCTTTGCCATGACACAACTCTGTCTCCAAGAAAGAACACACCACCACTTGTACTTTTCCTGTCATCTACACATCTAGCCTAATCTGTATCTGTGTAGGCACTTAGGTTGAAGTCATTGTTCTTAGGATACCACAAACCATGATCTAGTGTGCCCTTCAAGTACTTGAATATTCTCTTTACTGCCATGACATGTCACTCTCTAAGATCTATTTGAAATCTTGCCACAAGAAAGACTACATGCATGATATCCGGTCTGGTAGTAGTTAGGTATAGAAGTCCTCCAATCATTGGTATATATATTTTCTCTAATCAATCTTAGGGGATTCATTATCTTTGCTCAACTTGCAACCAGTTGTCATGGGAGTGCAAATTGGTTTAGATTCTTCCATTCCAAACTTCTTCAATAATTCCTTGACATACTTTTATTGTGAAATAAAAATGCCCTTATCTGTCTGATTAATTTGCAGTCCAAGAAAGAAGTTCATCTCACCACACATTGACATCTCAAATTCTTTTTGCATCTTGTCTGCAAAGTTTGACACATACCTTCATTTCCACCAAAGATTATATCATCTACATAGACCTCTATAATCATGATTTGATCTTTGCTTACCTTGATATACAAATTACTGTCTATAGACCCTTTATTGAATCCCAGCTGCAACAAATACCTATCCAATCTGGCATACCAAGCTCTAGGAGCTTGCTTCAGTCTATAGACACCTAAAATTGACTCATTATCATTAGCATTTAAACATCACATTACACATCTACATTTGTCTAACACACTTGAGCAATATTCTAACACATCTATTTCTTCTAGTAATTAAATAAATTTATATTTATTTAATTAATTCATTAGCCATTTCTTCTAAGCTATAATTAAACAATCTTTAATTATTTAATTATCTTCATTCTATCTATTTTTAATTAAATAAATCTTATTTATTTAATTAAAAATTCCTTTTATAAACCCACTTTCTAATTAATTAAATAAATTTTATTTATTTAATAAATTTATCTTATCATTTATCTCATGAGCCGACATGTGTGCCTCTTTCATTTAAAAAGATAAGTGCTACTACATCCTTTTATTTAATATCTTTCATATGTAGTACTTTTTATATACACAAGCACACATAAGCCCTATCTTCCCGCCACTTGTCATCTTCATATTCACCTACGTCTATCCTTTAATCTTAGCCATTCATATAGCCACCAAATCTCCACCGTTGATTGATTTTGGTTGAGTTCTATATAAACACCCTCTCATTCCATACCTCAAACAATCCAGCATTCATATAGCATCTACATTATCATCCTGAGCATATTGAGCACTTGAGCATCCATAGCATCCATTGAGCTTTTACCATTATCATCCATCCATCATGACATCTTTTATCTAAATAATTTTTCATTGTTGAAGAAGCAATCCACATCATAAACAACGAATCACACAATCTAAGTGATGTTGTGCTTGAATTGCATATTTTTGGTTTCATTTAGATTAGATTCTTTGATGATGGTAGGGTTAGGTTTTCATGGCTATGCTTGATCTTATTAACTTGATTTTTTACCTATCACATTTTGGCACGCCCGGTGGGACCCACGTCCTTGATTAACTTTGTTGTTTGAAGTTGTTTTTATGAAGATCAAATTTTTTGAGTGCTTACGGCAAGTTCCAGTCGCTTTTGAGCAAAAATCATCTCTGTCTGAATACTTGCGTAGCTTCTATGTTGAAATCTGCCGCCTGTAGCATTTTTTGGATCACTTTTATACTAACAGTGGTCACTTCTTGTTTGTTCTGCATCACTTTTATACTAACGGTGGTTGTTTTTGCATTTAATTGAATCTCTTTTGATCTGACAGTGATCAGTTTTAGCTAACCGCACCGCTTATTGCAGAACTAGGGTTTTTGTTGCGTATTATTTCTTTTGCAGATCCAGGTCTCTTATGAGCCGTAACCAATAGCTTCATGCTTTTTCGCATTGCTAGTGAGCTTTAACAATTTGCATCTGGCACTCTTGGCATCGCTTATGATCTGTAAGATGTCGCCTGTGACAGAATAGAGGTCACTTTTGATAGATAGTGGATCGCCTTTGGTAAACTGTGTCGCTTTTAGTCTGTATCCTTTACAGTTTGTTTTTCTTGGCTACTAATTGGGTATTTGTGCAGCATCTTATCGATTTGTCCAAAAAAAGGAGGTTATCAAACTACTAACATATCTATTGCAGCTTTGATCAGTCTAAGACTTGTGGTTTTTCACTAAATTAGGAACATTTTGGCTTAGTGCTTAAAATGAATCATTGCTTGCTCCGTGCTTGATTTATCTTTTTTGATTGCTTACATGTGATTAACTGTAACCCAAATTTAATAACAAAAGTATCCTCTCCCCTTTCCTATCAAATGGATCTTGGGTGTATGAGACCTTGTTATTATCTTTAGAGTGCCTGCCTTCCCGGTGTGAGAAGGGATACAACCCAAGCGATAATGGGCTAAAGCCAAGTCCTTCCGAACCGCTATATATGAAAAGTGTTTGTGTCGAAAGCCACAAACAACAGGTGTTGTTGCATTATACCAACAACCAACCTCCCCCAAAACCCTCCAAGGCGTAACTGTTGAAGGCTGGGAGAATCCACAATGGAGAGTAGTGTTGCCGCATGTATAGTCTCTCAAACGGATGCCCTCATTAGTAACTTTGTGTAGTAGCCAAAAACCCTCTATTTGTTGACGCAAAAGGTGGGACCTTTGAAGCCCCCTCGATTCACTTGGTTCTTAGAAGAGATAGCAGGGACAATCCTAAGGTTTGGTGAGGGACAGGCCTTACAGGAAACCTAGATCTTGGTATGCGTGAGAAGTTTGTGCCGTGGAGAGGAGCCGGTGCTACCAAGATCCTAAAGCTATCCGCTTTGATTAAGCACGGCTAGGGGATTCAACAAATATAGTTCTTTCCTAGCCTAGGTTGTACAAGTTTGTGATTGACTGCAATTACTATTTTCTTGTCAAAAAATCACAAATCAGACATCCTTCCTAACAGACACAATCACTTTTAAGCCTAAACTACCCACATACAGAAACCAAAATCACTTTTAAACCACAGTTAGCCACTTTTTGCCTAAACCAAATCACTTTTAAACTGCAGTTAGCCACTTTTTGCCTAAACAGAGTCACTTCTAAACAACAATCCGCTACTTTTTGCCTAAACAGAGTCGCTTCTAAACAACAGTCTGCCACTTTCTACCTAAATCGGTTCACCTTTAAACAACAGTCTGTCACCTTTGGAATAACTTGTGTCACTTTTAATCAGCAGTAAATCACTTTTGAGCCAACAGTTGTCGCCTGTGAACAATCGGATCACCTCTGGTTAACATTGTAACCTACTGTCGGAACCTAAACCAGCCCGCATTTGAGCTATTACCAGTCGCCTTTGGTCTTTTCTGAGTCGTATATGATCTATCACTTGTCGCCTATGGTCTAAAGCTAGCAAATCTTAGTGACTCAGCCGAATTAGCCATGAATCTAGCTTGCTCAGCTTCAGCATTAGCTTTCAGACCTGTCTCTGATCATTAGCAGATACCTAGACTTTGCCTCTTGTTTTGAGCTTATCAATCAATCACAATTCATGAGCTTTTCATCTTTTTGAGATCCCAAACCAGCAAACCAAACATCAAACCAATTGTTTCGATCAATCAACAAAACATTAGCTTTAGCTTCAGCAAACATCAGCAACATAGCAACCTTTAGCAAACTACTTTTCCCTTGAGTGTGTGAGCTATTCTCTAGGGAAAACCAACCAACAACTAAGCAACCAACCAACCAACCAAGCAAACTAGCAACCAAGCAAAACAACAAAGCAAGCAACCAACCAACCAGTAAACTATCACCTTTCTTTTGGGTCTCAAACCTTTGACAAGCTAAACTTTAGTTTTCAACATCAACATCATGCCTCAAACTAGGAGTCAATATAGAGATGAAATGGAAGCCAAATTGCAAGATAAGATGCAACAATTTAGATCAACACCTCTTAAGGACGCAACTCAATTCATGACTAGTATGCCTCCTCATATGTTTACGCCTTATGGGTATACCGTTGGAGAGTCATCTTCACATCAAGTGCAACCTTAAACATCTTTCAAGACTTTTGAAGAACAATCCCAAGAAGACTTATCAGAATTTCAAAACACCCATGTGTGGGATCAAGTTGAGAGACTTGTTTTATCTGAGCCTAATCACTACTTCTTGCAACTTGCCCGCATGGGTACTAAATTACCAAGAGATTTTGACATATCCGCTATTAGAGAGAATGATCCAAATACTCCCGTTGTTGTTGCAAAGGGACCATCCATGATAGTCACACCATCTCCCACCATATCACAAGCTCTATCTTCCACCACATCTATTTCCTTGCCTATTGTTACTTCATTTGATCTACCACGCTCGGAGCACACTCTAGAACCTTTGATAATGCCAACCAATGTGCTTCCTCTCATGTCACAAAACCTGAACATTCCACCTTTCCATGTTCCTCAACATACTCCTCCTCCTACCATGACTGTTTCCATGCCTCAAGTAACACAAGCTGTCCATGTGGCCCAAGCGCAAACTTCCCAAACATCACAAGCTATTCCCATATCCCATAGTGTGCAAGCCTCCCAAACTATCCCAACAACACCAATAGTCCAAGCTTCACGACCATCACAATCTACCATATCTCATATACCAACTGCTAATACATTTTCTACCATCTCCACTAATCCCTCCACTACATCATATAATCCCAATGTTAGTCTTATTGATATGAGTGACCCTCCTATCATTTCTCAAGCCAGTCCTAGCTCTACGGTCACTTATGCTGAGCAACTTACATCCATTCCGTCATATTCTTCCAATCCTTCACACACCATCAATCCATCTTATGCACCAACACATGACACATACCAATCCTCATGTTGTCCAAAATAAAAACCCAAGTGTCCATCCTTCTTTCGCATCTACCAATCCTTCCATCACTTATCATGTCACAAATCCAACTCCAATTTCCCAACCATTAACTAGTGTCAATCCATCTTCCACTTCTCATGTGATACAAAATCTTGGTGCCAATTCATCACAATATACTCATCCACTGCTTGTGTCTCAAGGACAACACTCCTCAACCACATATGTGTCACATCCTAATCCTTTGACATATATTGTGAGTACGCAACCACAACAAACGGTCATGGCTTCACATATCCCACAATAACAACCTCAATATACATCATACCATGTTTCACCCCCTTTGCAACAATAGCAATTATCTTCAGCGAATGTTCAACAAATGATCAATCAAGCGGTAGGATAAGGCAAGAAGACATTTTCTCTAGAAAACATATGCACTTATCCATTTGACAAATCTCTTCATAAGATACCTTTTCTGCCACACTTTGAAATTCCACAATTTGATAAGTACAAAGGAAAAAGAAATCCGGAAGACCATCTTAGAGCATTATTTGTGGCATGTCTTGATGTTGCTTATGACGATACATATCTTTTGAGACTATTTCCTCGAAGCTTAGCTGGACAAGCTCTTGAATAGTTCTCTCATTTACCTCTGGGAATTAAGTCTTTTTCAGAATTAGCAAATAAGTTTTGATCACACTTTGCTTTCAACATTGAACATGAGGTAAACATGAATGACCTTGTCAACAATAAACAACGCAATGGTGAAGCCTTTTCTTCATTTACTCAACGATGACTTAATATGGCTAGCAAATTATCATGGGAAATCCCTGAGAAGCAACATCTCGATATCTTTGTTCAAAATCTTCATCCCAAGCTATCATTTCAAATAGAATTACAAAGTGCTAGCACCTTTGATGAACTTGTTTCCAAAGGAACCATCATGGAACGAGCTTTAATTGCTAAAGGAACTATCAAGATCTTTCACGATAATAAAGACTATCCTCAAAACGCCAACGATAAGTCTTGCTTTTGGAACAAAAATAAGAATGTTGTCAATGATGGTGTTGTAGACGCAAAGAACATCCAAACTATGAAAGCTCCCATCAACATTCAAGTTGCTTCTACAACAACACAACCTTTTCAACGAACGCGACAACGACAAACTTCCAAACTGCGTCCACAATTTACACCATTAGCGGAACCTATGGAAGTTATCTTTCGAAAGCTGCTCCAAGAGGGCGATATTATCTTATCAGATGCACCACCCAAAGGTGAACCACTTTTCAAAGCTCCTTGGTACAAAGAAAATGAGTATTACGATTTCCATAGAGTTAAAGGACACAAAACAAATGGTTGTATGCGCTTAAAACATGTCATCCAAGATTGCATCGATCAAGGTTTAATTAAAGTTACACCTTCAACAACTCAACCTGCACAACAATCAACATCGAACTATGATCTATAGACTTTCAAGAATCCACTTCCATCTCATGACAAAACAAGTAACCCTCATGCTGGGAATGTCATTCAGTACAACTATGAATCGTCTACCATTGGTTGCATTGACCATGCTCGCATTTCTACCATTACTATCCAAGGCAAAGCACCTGACTGCGCTATAACAACTCGAAGAGGTTGCGTCACTATCCAAGGAGCACCTACTCATCCTCCTCGACCATTCTCTAACTATAATATCTTGGATCACCTTGGCAAAACACCTACGCACGTATCCATTCTTGAGTTGCTTCGCATATCTCCTGCTCACAAAGTTTCCTTGACAAAGCCTTACAAGAATCTTTAGTGCCCAACGATATTGATATCACACAATTCCAATCTATTGTCGCTAGCATTGCAGCCCCTTATCATTTAACATTTTCTGACAAAGATCTTCAGCCCTCCATCCATCCTTCCCATAATGAAGCCCTCCACATTGAAGTGTTTGTTAAACAACGCCGTATCAAACGAATCTTGGTAGATTGTGGAGCTAGTCTTAATATATGTTCTTTGAAATTAATCAAACAATTGGGATATTATGAGAAAGATGTTGACACCTCCAAGGTTATTACTATCAGAGCATATAATGATGCCGAGCGAGATACTGAAGGGATTATTTTCTTGCCTATCCAAGTTGGGCCGGTCACCACAGAAACCCGGTGTCAGGTCCTTGATATTGACCTTCCTTATAACATCATCCTTGGTCATCCATGGATACATTCCCTCAAGGCAGTTCCTTCCACATACCGGCAATGTCTTAAATTTGCACATAACGGTGTTGAGGTTACTATCCAAGATGATCCCAATCCATTTGAATTTTGTCGTGCCTTTCAAGCTAAATATTAGAGTCCAAATCGCATTCCTATCAACACTGAGGCATATCCATCTTCATCCTATGTAGACCCATCTGACCTACTCAAGCCATCATCTAGCAAAGACACTTCCAACCTCTGTATCAAGTACACCGAACATGGCCCTAGTGAATACACACTGCAAGAATCTTGTTGTGTTAGCACCCTTCCATTGTCTCCTAAATCCTATGGTAAACCTTCTACATCCAAACCAACTTCAGCTCCCGCTGTCATCAAAGCTCCACCCACCATATTCATTAAAGGTGGATTCTTGGATGATGAAGACATTGATGATATAGACTCTTGGATATTCTTTGATGAAAATGACCAAGTCCAACTAGAAGTAGAGAGATACACCAATGGGTTCCGTATCATAAAGAACATGGGCTACAAAGGACATGGTGGATTGGGATCACAGAAACAAGGACCTATTGAACCCATTATTGTGTCTAAGAAGTTTAATAAGCAAGGCCTTGGTTATCAACCAGAGGTACCTCGACTCAAGGACATTAAGTGTATTTCTGATACTAACACTGGACCTTCCTCGACAGGAGAGACTTCTAATTTGGATACTATCGATGACTCCTCCCTTCATATTATCGACCTTTTCCAAGAACACTCCATCTTCATGATTTCCGCAGCCTCCTCTAGCCATAAAAATTCATCCATTAACCTTTCACTTGTATATCCTGACCTCGTCGATTGGGACCAACAGGGGGCATCGATATTACATACATTTGAAAATGATGAAGCTATTACATAATTCATGGGCTTGCGACAAGGCATTCCATTGGGTGATCACAAAGCAGGTTTCATGATGGACCTACCTAAACTATCATATTTTGGCAGAAGTATCAAATCCCTCAGTCGTAAAAGTGAAATAAACAAAATCAAACAAAATAGGTCACTAGGTGAAAACTGAAAGGCACCTCTTGACCTTGAAAAAGTAAAAATAAAGGACGTATCCAAAGGTGAAAATATCTCTGAGGTGCCTGAGGATGGGGGATTTGATCTTCCTATTGCTACTGATTATCATGAGAAATCAACTGTGCTAGTTGAATAATCACAAGACAGGAACTTGGGTACAGAGCATAATCCAAAGATCACTTTTTTGGCAGCATCACTATCAGAACAAGAAAGAAGAAACTTCGCAGCATTTTTTATGAGAAGAGCTATAAATTTTGCATGGACTTATGTTGACATGTTGGGTCTAGATCCATCACTTGTGGTACATCATCTAGCAGTATCTCCTAATGCAAAACCTGTCAAACAAAAATTGTGTAAAATGCATCCACAGGTAGCTTTATTGGTCAAGATAGAGATTCAGAAACTATTAGAAGCAAAGTTCATAAAGCCTATTGATTATCCAGAATGGGTTTCAAATTTGGTACCTATAGTAAAACCTGACGGACAAGTTCATTGTTGCACAAACTTTAGAGATCTTAACAAAGCATGTCCTAAGGATGACTTTCCACTACCAAGCATAAACAACATTGTAGATCTTATAGCTGGACATGAAATGCTATCTTTGATGGATGGATTTTCAGGGTATAATCAAATCAGAATAACAGAGGAAGATCAAGATAAAACATCTTTTATTTGTCCATGGGGCACATATTGTTGGGTTGTAATGCCTTTTGGTCTCAAGAACACTGGAGCTGCTTATCAGCGAGTCATGATAGTTATTTTTCATGACCTTTTTCATACTATCATGGGGGACTATGTTGATGACATCTTGGGAAAATCTAAGACAAGAGAAGGACATCTACAGGTATTAGCACAAATCTTTTATCTATTAGAAAAGTATCAAGTCAGACTGAACCCAAAGAAATGTGTATTTGGTGTAACATCTGGAAAACTATTGGGATACATTGTGTCTCGACGAGGGATAGAAGTGGACCCAGCTAAAGTTAAATCTATCATGGAAATGCCTCCGCCAACAAATCTCAAGCAGCTCCGCAGTTTAAAAGGTAGGTTACAGTCCATCCGCAGATTTATCTCACAACTAGCAGATAAATGTCATCCTTTTCAGCATCTTCTTTGTAAGGGTGAACTTTTTAAGTGGGATGAAAAGTGTCAACAAGATTTTGATAAAATAAAGGAATATTTGGCAACACCTCCTATGTTAGTACCTCCTATGCTTGACCGCCCATTATTGCTCTACATATCACCAACAACAACAGCATTGGGTTCCCTTCTAGCTCAACATGATGATTCAGGAAAAGAACAAGCCATTTACTACATTAGCAGAACTCTTGTGGGATATGAACTTAATTATTCATCTATGGAAAAAGCATGTTTAGCATTAGTGTTTGCTTCCCAAAAGTTGCGACACTATATGCTAAACCAAACAACCAAGCTCATATCAAATGTTGATCCACTCAAATATCTTCTTTCTAAAGAAATTCTCACAGGAAGATTAGCAAAATGGGTCATGATCTTAAATGAATTTAACATACAATATGTGGATCAAAAAGCCATCAAAGGACAAGTCATCGCTGATCAATTAGCTACAGTACCCATCATAGATATTCATCCAATGTATCCATAATTCCCTGATGAAGGATTGTTTAATATAACTTCTCCAACATGGTGGCAGCTATATTTTGATGGATCATACACACAACACAGATCAGGAGCAAGGATCTTATTTGTTACCCCTCAAGAAGATTGTATACCCAAATCATACAGAATTGCATTTCCATGTACCAATAACATAGCAAAGTATGAAGCTTTAATCATAGGATTGCACATGGTTTTACAATGGACCATCAAATAGTTACAAGTCTTCAGTGATTCTCAACTAGTTATCAAACAGGTCTTAGATGAATATCAAACAAAAGATAAGAAACTTCTTCCATACAAGCTAATGGTGGATGATTTTAAAAAGTATTTTGACAATATCACTTTTGAACAAATTCCAAGACTACAGAATAGAGCAGCAGATGCCATGGCTATGATTGGGTCTCTCCTAGACATGCCATCTAATACACATAAATGTGAGTTTTTGGTTGAACAACTTTTGATTCCAGTATTTGAAGTTCCATAGTCTGAGCTTATATGTGACATTGTTGGTCCCAATTCACCGTGGTATGAGGATTTATACGAGTTTCTCCATAATCAAACCTTTCCACTTCAACTATCTAACAACCAACGCAAAACCTTTATCCACCGAGCCTCTCATTACACTATTTTGGGAGACACCCTTTATTGCCGGAGTCTTGATGGTATCCTTCTTAGGTGTCTTGATTCTGAGGAATCAAAAGTGGCCTTACGTGATGTACATGAAGGTGTTTGCGGATCGCATTCCGCTGGCCCTGGCCTTGTTAAGAAATTTCTACGAGAAGGATACTATTGGCCAACCATAGAAATAGATGCACAACAATTTGGAAAGAGATGTCTACAATGTCAAAAACATGGAGATTTAATACATGCACCAGCACATGAGCTTCAGCTTATCACTACTCCATGGCCTTTTTCATAGTAGGGACTTGATCTCATAGGTAAAATCCATCCTACTTCATCAAATGGTCATAAGTTCATTATCACCACCACTGAATATTTCACAAAGTGGGTGGAAGCCATACCAATGACTTATATCACAGGCAAACAAATATCTAAGTTTATTCTACACTATATCATTTGCCCTTATGGAGTTCCTCAAGCTATTGTCATAGATAATGGTCATCCCTTTAAGAATCAAGAGGTTAGAGATCTTTGCAATGAGTTCCATATCCAGCATTGATTTTCTACCCCTTACTATCCACAGAGCAATGGCCAAGCTGAAGCTTCTAATAAAACAATTATCAAAATTCTCAAAAAGACGGTCAATGAAGCTGGTCGGGATTGGCATTTACAACTCCATCCTACATTATGGGCATATAGAACAAGTATCAGAACTCCCACTAGAGCCACACCTTATGCTCTTATGTATGGCACTGAAGCTATTTTACTTATTGAGGTTGAGATCCCCTCACTGCAAGTATCCTTAAAACATACCATCTCAGAGGAAGAATATCAAGTATCCAGACTCCATGATCTTGAGCTTCTAGACGAATGATGTCTTACATCACTCAACCATCTCCAAGTCTATCAAAACTATCTACGCTGCAGCTACAACAAAAAAATTAGAGAACGCCGCTTTCAAGTTGGAGATCTTGTCCTTAAAGAAAATCGAAGGAATCAGCAACACCGTGAGAAACAGGGCAAGTTTGAACCAAATTGGCTTGGTCCTTTCATCATCACAACAATTTATGGATCAAGTGCATATACTCTTTCAACACCTGAGGGCATTCCCTTGGATGAACCAGTCAACAGCATTCATCTCAAGAAGTTTTATCCTTAAATCTCAGCTATCCCCCCAAAAAAAAACCTAAGATAAATAATCCGTCCTCTGGTGAAAACCTGTTAAACAGGTGCCTTGGATAAGTACCATAGTGAAAACCTGGCAAATAGGTGCTATGTGTAATGACCATCTTCCATCATCTGCTTAGCTTTGTTGTATCATCACTCTTCCTACCATATTTCACCATCCTATCCTACATAATCCATATCATAATCCACATATTTTCATAATAAACAGCCTTTCCACCTTCGCCTCTGTTCATGCTAGCTATCATACTTGAGACATTGTTGCGATAACTATCTCTTTTGGCACCTTAGCATCTTCCCCACATGCCTTCTTTATCATCACTCCTTCATAATAAGCCTCATCCCACACTGGGGGCATTTTGTTGAGTCTTATTTGGAAGTGGATACCGCTATCTCTAGCTCATAACACATCAAACACTTTAGCTCACAACACAGCAAACTTTCAACTTCAACCATAGCATTCATCCAACAACAAATGTGGTACAATATGTTGCAACCAAGATTCACATCTTTGCAATCAATTCACACTCATCTGACATCCAAAAATCACAAGACATCGCCAACGCAAACATTCCAGCAATCACATCAGTCTTTCAACATCACTCGTCTAGTGCAATAAGCAAGAACTACATCCCAGCTCTATCGTTAAAGCCTTGATCCTGTGGATACAGGGTATGTAGGCAATCTAAGATGTGAAGGAAGCACTCTGATTCAGGCTAAGATGATAACCCCTTCTTTTCATCATCCATCTTTCATCTTTCTTCTAATCATCCTCCAATCTTTCATCTCACATTCTTCTATCTTTCATCACTTATATCATCAATAAAACCTAGAACTACATATTCATCATGTCTCATCTTCATCATAAATGTGCTTTGATCCCATGGATACAGGGTATGTAGGCAGTCTGGAATACGAAGGAAGTTTCTAGTACTCAAGCACAGATGATCCATCCCATCTTCTTCATCTTTTTTTCATCTTCCATCTTCTTCTCTTTGATTAGCTCAAGAAGGAAGCAAACTATGTGTATACTGAAAGCTCAAGCACTTTAACTAATCAAGAATAAGCCAGAAGCTATTTGTCCACATGCCTTAAGCCAACATTTTCTATAGCATTTTATCAACATATTTAGCCTTCAACAGGATGCAGCTTTCCTCTTAACAAGGCACCAGTTTAAACCCATCTAAGAGCACCTAAATTTGGTAAGAGAACATGATGATAGTATCTTTTGTCCCTTTTCTATGCCTAATCAAGACTGCCTTGATCCATCTATATCTTGGTATGTTGCGATGAAGTAAGGAATGGGGCATGGTCATATTGCTTTCATATGCTGTGTTTGTGGGATGATCTTATTCTCTTCCTATGCATATTGGTATCTTGTACATGTTGGGATTAGCACCTTACATATCAATATCTCTAGCATCTGAGAAGCTAAATAGTCTCTTATGCACTTGAGACTCTTCTATGTCAAGACTAGCTCCATACATATAACCAGCAAGCTATCACTATGTGTAGTGGAGATAAGCTCAAACCATTGCTTGTAGTGTCAAAGTCCATCTCGAAACACTAGTTGTTAGTCATATCTTGTGCATATTGGCTCAACATCTTGACCTCATGTGTTCAGACAAGATTGTAGCATGCTAGTTGCACATTGGATATCTCGACACCTTGGTCTTCTATACCCTGGTGCATAACATCCACATGCTATATCAAACATAAGGATTGCATTTCTTTTCATTTTGAGCAATTACTTAAAAAGATGCCCATCATCCCATCTATTCATCCCATTATTCGTCTACATAGTCCTCAACCAAGATCAATCATTTCCATCGTCCTTTGTCCACATCTCGTCTCCTACAAAACAAGTGTGTTAGACATACCTAAGTTCATCATATATCATCTCATTACCATCTATCTATATCTATAAATCCATCCATATCATTACCATTTGCATATTTGCATTATCATAACCATTTCCATTCGTATCATTTGCATAAACATCCATACATAATCCAGGAAAATACAAAATACAACATGCATAACCATCATAATACCAATAGTGCTTCCATTACAACATCATATTGATCAACAATACTCCATCATATATATATATATATATATATATATATATATATACATGTGTCAATATACAAGTGTCCACATATACAAGTTGAGCCATAACGAATGTAGGTACACTCGGCTCTAGGCCTCATCATGATACAATATCATACAACACAAAACAAGGTAGCCCTAGTGACTACTAGCAGGTCCCTCGCCCTGACCACCACCAATGGGTCTTGCACCTGGCCCCCTATCTCTTGATGGCCCCATCACTGAGGCTACTGATTGAGATCCACTTGATCTCCATGAACCTAAAGCCCTTGACTTGATTCTAAAGCTATGCTGCCTCTACTCTGCTAGCACAACCCCATAGTATAAGCCTCTATAGTACTCCACCTCACCTGTACTCTCCACAGCTCTACTTGTACCTCTGTCAACTGTGTGGCCAAATACATCATAGCCCCATCTATACCTAATGCATCCACGGCTCTATCTCTCTCACTAGTCATCCCCAGTAGCTGTTGCACAGTCGTATCTCTCTTTGCCCGCAGACCATCTCTCTCAGCTCTCATAGCCTGTACTTGTTGTACTGATGTATCTAGCTCTAACCTCATCATCTACTCACTCTGTCTCACTACATCTCTCTCCCCTATCACCCTAGCAAGTGCACCATCATCTTGTCCATCCCCAGCCTGTGTTCTCAACTGTAACTGAGCCTGGTATGTCTGAGCCTGAGCCCTAGCATGCCGCAAGCCAATCACGGCCTAGTGTCTATCTATCTCCACCCTCCTCTACCTTATCTGTGCTTGCTACCTCCATCTCCTCTCCTCTCTAATCTGCCTCTGCAGCTGTTGAATCCCAACATCATCACCCACCAATATTTGCCCCTGAGGCTGTGTAAGTATCTGAGGTTGTCCTGGCATCTGTCCTTGCATATGTATCCCTGGCACTGCTGGTACAATAGCCTGCATTGGTGGAGCCCATCATTACCTCCTCCTAACCGGTCTCTCCAATCTCTCAAACCCTCATCAACTAAGTCGGTCTAGCTATCACCTAGTATGCATCATAATCTAGTAGTGTCCCCGGATCTGTCAGACCCTGTCCCCACGGCCATACAACTGGCTGTAGCCCATCTCTCTCTGCCAACACCGTGTCAACCACAACCTCTAGCCCCCAATCAAAAACCGCCTGTCTAGTCCTCCAAAAAATGGCATCACCAACCGGTACTCCCTGTGGCAACCCGAACTATCTCAAAACCCTCTCTGGCAAATAGTGCTCTATAATGTATATGTTGTGTCCAAAAATATATCTCACCTACCTAGCATAGACAAGCTCAGTATCCTCATCATCCCATCTCTCACATCCCATCCATGGCCTCCATACAAATCTATCCACCTCATCCAATCTCCTCCGCCAGTACACTACTCCTCTACGCTGTCGGTATGTCAAAGCTCCTCTATACATCCTAGCATAAGGATCTCCTGTTGCTCTAGCCACCCATCCCTCTAGTCTCGTCACTGGAATATGCTCATAAACCCACACATGCAAAACTGTAACTCCTACAGAAATACTCGCTCTGAACATATATGTGCAATCATGTAGGAAATGATAGAGCTGTCCAAGTACACACTCCACCCATGCATATCTCGTACTATAGGAGAACATGCCCTCCATCACTGTCCCCCATCCTACTAGAAAGCCTCTTGCTCGTCTATGTCCCACTAGCCATCTGATGATACCACTACCACTCGCTGCAGCCTGTCACATAGCTCCTCCATCCTTACCATCAAAATCTCTGAGCCCTCTACTCCAATGTCTGGTGTCCCAAACAATCTCCTGAATGCAGCTGGACCCATGTCAGGATCATAATCAACTTGGTCCCCATCTATAGGAATCCACAGAATCTAAAACACATCCTCTAGCGTGATCATAGCCTCTCCTGTCGGTAACAAGAAAGAACTATGCTCACTTATCCATCGGTCCACCATCACCGTCATCAATCCTTGATGTGCCTGCACTGCCTCCAATCTCTACACATGCTCTAACCTGAGGATCTCTAACACTATCCGCTCCTCTGCATCCAACAATCTCACCAATTGCAAATCCCTAGGATTGGCTCCTGTGATAACAAAGGTGGTAGTATATCCTACATCATGTCATTAATCATTTCAGTCCCTTGCACTACTTAAATGCTATAAAAATTTGATCATTTATTGATATCCTAGCTTCTATCTATCATAAGCGGTTCATTTTACCATCTGCGCCTATTTGCTGATCAAAAGTGACCTCTTTTACCATATGTGTTTCTATCTCGATCATATGCGACTTATTATGCCTATGCGATCATTGCTGGACTATATGCGAGTTGCACCTCTACATGCGCTTATCTTTTGCCTATAAGCGAGCCATATCTCATAAGTGACCACTTTTTCTTTGTAAGCGAGCTTAGCTTCTGCATGCACCTATTGTTTGCCCATAAGCGACTTCTTTATATTTATATGCGCATTTTGCCTCTATATTGCCTAGCTGACTAAAAGTGACCTAGTTTTTCTATATGTGACCAAGACGCACCTAAAAGCAAACTTAATTACTGTAAGCAACCCGTTTTCACTCCTAAGCGACCTAAACTGCCTATCCTAAGACCTAGTCACTTATGGTGACGTGTGTGCATTTATGACACTTCTAGCCTATCAAAATCACGCTTTTAGCAAAAATTTTGATACATACCGATACGTCTGATCCCTTTGGTCGCCCATGTGTCCTCACTCGCTTGGCACGATGATCTCTACATGGAATCACCATCTTGATAACTCTCTCACTCTCGTCGCACACCAACTCTAAGGAGCTCTAGATCTCTATAGCTTTCTAAACATAATTGAGCACAAATGAGCCTATTTGCCCTTGCAGAACCTACTTATAGCTCTATCCCAAACCCTAATTCTTCTATGCCAAAGCCTATTTTCCTCTACATCATCCCATTTGTTCCCACCCAACCCCCATTTTCTTCGTGTCAACCTTGTTTCTAGCCTTTCATCTATCGCGAGCCAACCCAGCCCTTCCTGGTTAGCCTGGCTTACCTCTCAAGGGGGCATCACCTACCAGTTACATTGGGGCATAACTTTGTTTATCGAAGGCATATCGTATCTTCTTTGACACAACGCTCTAACGAACATTGTATCAAAGAGGGGCAAAATGTAGACACCCAAAATTGACTCATTATCATTAGCATTTAAACATCGCATTACACATCTGCATTTGTCTAACACACTTGAGCAATATTCTAACACATCTATTTCTTCTATTAATTAAATAAATTTATATTTATTTAATTAATTCATTAGCCATTTCTTCTAAGCTATAATTAAACAATCTTTAATTATTTAATTATCTTCATTCTATCTATTTTTAATTAAATAAATCTTATTTATTTAATTAAAAATTCCTTTCATAAACCCACTTTCCAATTAATTAAATAAATTTTATTTATTTAATTAATTTATCTTATCATTTATCTCATGAGCCGAGATGTGTGCCTCTTTCATTTAAAAAGATAAGTTCTACTACATCCCTTTATTTAATATCTTTCATATGTAGTACTTTTTATGTACACAAGCACACATAAGCCCTATCTTCCACATTCACCTATATCTATCCTTTAATCTTAGTCATTCACATATCCACTGAATCTCCACTGTTGATTGATTTTAGTTGAGTTCTATATAAACACATTCTCATTCCATACCTCAAACAATCCAGCATTCATATAGCATCTACATTATCATCCTGAGCATATTGAGCACTTGAGCATCCATAGCATCCATTGATCTTTTACCATTATCCTCCATCCATCATGCATCTTTTATCTTCATAATTGTTCATTATTGAAGAAGCAATCCACATCATAAACAAGGAATCACACAATCTAGGTGATGTTGTGCTTGAATTGCATACTTTTAGTTTCATTTAGATTAGATTCTTTGATGATGGTAGGGTTAGGTTTTCATGGCTATGCCTGATCTTATTAACCTAATTTTTTACCTATCACACGATCCATACAATGCCTTCTTCAATATGCATACCATGTCTAGTTTGTCTAATAACTAAAATCCATCTGGTTGCTCTATATATACTTCTTCTTCCAACTCACCATTCAGAAAAGCAGACTTTACATCCATTTGATATACCTTGAAATCTTTATGTACTGCATAAGACAGAAACAACCTAATAGCTTCCAGTCTTGCCACCGGAGCAAAAGTTTCATCATAGTCTATTCCTTCCACTTGTGAGTAGCCTTTGCATACAAGTCTGGCTTTGTTTCTTACCACTTCCCCATTCTCGTTCAACTTATTCCTGAAAACCCACTTTGTTCCAATCACATTCTTATTTGCAGGCCTAGCGACAAGTTCCCAAGTCTTGTTCTTTTCAATTTGCATCAATTCTTCTTCCATTGCCTTGACCCAATGTTCATCTTTACATGCTTTAGAGACATTCTTAGGTTCAAACTTTGAAATTAAACAAAGATTTACCTATTCTTTTACAACTCTTCTTCTTGTTAGAACTCCTTTGTTTTTGTCACCAATGATTTGATCCTCTGAGTGATTCTTTTGCACATACTTGGGGGTTTTAGGAACTCTTTCTGGAGCTTCTTCTTCATCAATCTAAACTTCCTTGTCGTTGACTTCTTCAACTTCTTCTGTATCAGTAGACTCATTTGACTCATATCCATTAGGCTCTGAGTTTTTCTGAATATCTTCATCTACCTTTACATTTGCACTTTCAATAATCTTCCTCAACCTTTTGTTGTAGCACTAGTAGGATTTTCTCTTAGTAGAGTACCCAAGGAATATGCCTTCATCACATCTAGCATCAAACTTTCCTAACTCTTCATGTCTTCTGATATAGCATTTACTTCCAAAAACTTTGAAATACTTGACAGTAGGAGTTCTTCTATATCATAGCTCATAAGGTGTCTTTGTTCCATTTGCTTTGACTTGCACTCTATTCTGAATGTAGACAACAATTTGAATAGCTTCTTTCCAATATACATCTAGAAGGTTAGCTTCTTTGATCATTGTTCTAGTAGCTTCTTGAACTATTCTATTCTTCTTTTCAACTACTCCATTTTGCTTAGGAGTTCTAGGGGCAAACAATTGTCTCTCTATCCCATGTTCTTCACAAAAAGCATTGAATTTATTTGAAGTAAACTCACCACCTCTGTCAAACCTCATGCACTTGATTCTCAAATCCATTTCATTTTCAACTATTGCTTTAAATGCCTTGAACTTGTCTAGGGCTTCTAATTTTTCTCTACGAAAAGTAACCCAAGTCATTCTTGAATAATCATCAATAAGTAGCATGAAGTACATGTCACCTTGTAGACTTCTTATTCTTGTAGGACCACATAAGTCTATATGTACCAACTCTAATAGGCTGGTAGAGGTTTGTTCTTTGCTTTTGGAACTTGTCTTTGTTTGCTTCCCAAATTGACATTCTTTGCAAATTGCATTTGCAGGCTTCACAATCTTAGGCAGGTCTTTTATAGCTTGAACTGAGCTTATTCTCACCAAATTATCAAAATTAATATGACACATTCTCCTATGTGATAACCAGATTTCATTTGTCTGAACCAACAAAGAACAATTGTTAGTACCTTTCAAATGATAAACATTACCATGAGTCTTCTTACCAGCAGCAATTATTGCTCAAAAACTTTTCGTTATCTCACATCCATTGTCCTTAAACATCAGATTGTATCTTTTGTTACACATCTTTCCAACACTTAGAAGATTATGCTTTAAGCCTTTGACATAAAGGACATCATCTATATTATGCTTGCCATCAAAAGTTATTGACCCTTTTCTACAAATCTTGCAAGTTGCATCATCATCAAATCTAACTAGTCCTCCATCATACTTTTCCAATTTGACAAACTTACTCTTATCTCCTGTCATGTGGTTTGAACATCTGTTGTCAATGACCCATTCATCCTTTTCCTTTCTAGGATGAAATGCATACATCTCTTTCTCTTCTTCTAGACTTCCTTCCTTCACACAACTTGCAAGGTTAGCAGAAACAGGTTCTTCTTTTATAGCAATAAACAAGCATTCACTAGCATTACCATCTTCAAAATCAGATTCATCATCAATTACACCTTCATTGTCTTTAACATAGTAACTTTTCCTTACCATCTTACCTCTACCTTCTTTGTTCTTGATCTTCAAAGTTCTATCAGGACATCTTGAAGCATAATGGCTAATCTTATCACAACTAAAACATTTGAAAGGTAACTTACCTCTGAACTTTCCAGTTCCCTTTTTCATTCTTTTTACAAAGTTTACCTCAATCTCATCAAAATCTTCCTCATCTGATTCCACGACATACTTATCTAATCTAACAGTCTTTTTTTATTTAGCCTTAAAAGTAGTCTCAATTTTCACAGGACCCTCAATAGTGCCAAATTCTCTCATCTCAAAAGCAGTTCGTTTTCCAAGCAATTGATCTTTTGAAAGCTTACTCATATCTAGAAATTCTTCAATGGCAGACACTTTATGACTATAAGATTTGGCAAGTGTTCTAAATATTTTAGTAACAACTTCTTCATCAATCAGAGTTCCACTAAGACCCTTGATGCCATTGTCAACTTCATCAACCTTCTACATATAGCTTGTTATGTTCTCATCTTCAGACATTCTCATAGTTTCATATCTGGACTTCAAGTTCTGCATCTTGGCTTTCTTAATGGATTCATCACCTTCATAGATACTCTTCAATTTTTCCCAGATCTCATGAGCAGTTTCCAGATCTAAAACTTTCACCATTTTAGTATTAGATAGAGCATTCAGTAGGGCATTTCTAGCTTTGCCATTAGTCTCATAATCCCTTATCTCACTTGTAGTCTCTGGATCATCTTTAGGTGTAGTTTATTTCTTTTCAACCATTCTCCACACATTATAACCAAGAGAAATAAGATAAATTTACATTTGTACGTTCCAGAAGGCATAGTCAGTTCCATCAAATTGAGGAATGTCTTTCTTGTGCGACATCCCAAATCTACCTTAAGTTGTTAGGCTTTCTTCCAAGAAACCCTCGCTCTGATACCAATTGTTGAATGCATAAGACAACTGAGAGGGGGGGTGAATCAGTTGTATCAAAAACTTTAAACTTTCATAAACATGATCATGTCCACATCAATTCACTTAAACCCTAATTCTGTTATGAATATTAAACATGAAAAACATATAACAGAAACTTAATCACATCAACACCATGCACAAGAGAACATCAAATTTTACGTGGAAAATCCTAAAAGGGAAAAACCACAGTGTGGATTAGCTCACAATATATAGTAGTATCAATACTGAATTACAAAGAGGCTCACTGCTAAAGGGCTCACTGTCCAAGGACTCACTGTCTAAAGTAATACTCACTGCAAAAAGGGCTCACTACTATAATAGCATCTACCACATGCCTGAGTTTAGTTCCATTGAAGCACAATATATCTCCTTCGCAGCCTCACAACACAAACATTCTCATCTTCGCATCCCCACATATTCACATGAATCCTTTACACTTATTTATATCAATCATCAACCTTGGAGCATACATCAAGGTCGGCAACACATTCTACAACCTTTGGAATAGTCTTCAAGGTCGGCAAACATACACAATTCAAATTAGGTCTGGACCTAAACAATCTTGCAAAGTAAATGAATGAAAGTGGAACACTTCACGGCTTAGCTCGAACCTAAATACATCTTCACACACTTCAACACGCTTCCACAATCCACAAAGCACATCCGCAAAGAGTGTAAACAACCAGGTCAGCCAAAGCTGGTGTTAACACTAGGATCTTTAGGCACATGCTTCCAAGAACACAACCATAACTTGCAAACCACGCACAAGCCTTCAACACAATCTAGAGACATCCACAAACAACCATAAGTCACTTGAGAATCAACAAAATCATTTGTAACACCTTTCACCTGAAGAAGGTTCATTGTCTTCTCACAAACAACACTGTCAAACTCTACTACACAATAACTTGCTTTCCAGAGCATCAAATCACAAATCCTTTGGAATGAAGATAGTTAAGGACCTTATGAACATATGTCTAGAATTACACCACTAGAAACCACTCTATAGAGAAATGTGGTGCAAAATACTTTCTCCAAGACACCTCTACACAACCCAAAAACTCTATCAATTACAGTCTTCAAACTAGTGAATATAACTTCTACTACACAACAATCCAGACCACCAAATTCTAGATTTAGCATCTTCAAACACCTCTCTAAGACATATCAAAATCTCACACTCTGGTCTTGTTGTGTGGTTACACAACATGCCCCATTTTGCCTTAGCAAAACAAGGACCCAACTTTTTGCCTCTGTTTGTTGTGCTTTCTTGCTTTGGGCGGTTTGGTAAAATTCAATCATGAAGATCACCCTTACTTATGCATGTGCATCACAAAGAGGGGTTCATTACCAAAATTAGTGTTTTCTATCATAAACCTCATAATTGGAAAGAGCAAAAGATTCTAAGCAGGTTTGCCTTTTAGATCACCCTGATATTGTTTAAGGGTAGAAAGTTATGCTAGGTCAAAATTTGATCAACCCAGATATTTCCTATAGGGTCATATTTTTGAATATCAATCACATTCGTTAACATGACCCTGACTTACAAAGATCACCTGATGTCCATTCGTCCCCCGATATGCGAATGTCAAACTTAAATGAGGACGGATATCTACCCGTCAAGAACTTGTACACCCGGAGGGTCATATTTCTAAATATCCGTCATCTTACAAAATATCACCATTTGTGAATATCACCCTTCGCAAATATGACCATGACATCATTCAGTTCCAACAAATATAAGAGATCACCATGATGATGATGTAATCAATACACCCGACCCATAGCGGGTCACATTTCCAAACATCCATCATATTTCTTAATATGACAATAACGTCACAATAACTCGATAACAAAAAGAACATGATAGAATGATGATGTCATCATGATCTAACCCGAAGAGGTCACATTTTGAAATATCCCTAACCTTAGCAAAAATGACCATGATGTCATATTTCGCAAATAACTATCAAAGTCCATACGTCTATGATGTTACCCTTTGCACTTTCGAATGAGGAGGATATTTCTGAGTATCAAAGATCTGGATATTACCAATATCCCTCATTTTGGAATTTATGACCCGATATGCCTAGCTTCGCAATAATCAATCCAATCATGCCATGTGGTAAAATCCTCGGGGTCATATGAACACAATATTATCACAATTTATTGATAAAGGTAATGTGACCTGATCTTGCTTATTAGTCAAAGGTTGACCATATGGATGGTCAAGTCACCCTGATCATTAGTAAACGATTGTCTCAGAGGGTCATATTCTCAAATATCCCTGATCTTCTAAGAGATCACCCTCCAACATTAAATGCTAAGTCCAAGGGTAGGTCATGCCCTATCAATTTCAAATATAAACCTGACACTTGGCAGCATCCACGAACGTCTTGCAAATGATTAACAGATTTAAACAAAATGATACACGCCCTAATTTGTCGTATTGATAGGTTAAAAGGTGAATTTTAGAGATTATTTACATTTACCCTACGATAATTGAAATTTACAGAGCTCTGAAGGTTAGCACCTCACAGTCATCTGCAAATGGAATGGGATCATCAACTCAAATGGAACAGATGATACAATGTATTCACATCTATCACGTTATCAATCATATAGTTAGAGAAGAGGGCGATTATCAGGTAAGTAAAGTTAAAACCCTCTCTTTTGTTGTTTACTGCAAATCTCAAGGTAAAATGGTTTTTATTAGGTTAGTCAGTATGGTGATGCATGAAATGAATTAAAAATGTTGAATTGGTGCTATGAAATGCATGACATCCTCAAATCCCTCTCCATACAAACATGTTAGGGTAAGAAATGCATGTCTTTATCATAGGATTTAATGTATATCAGAAGGAATAGATTCGACTTGAAGTTCCTAAACCCCATGTTCTTACAACCTGAGGGGGTAGGATTCAAATATGGGATGATAGATGACACGCATCAAGGGAAGACAAATTTGGATGCCTGGACAAGAAGGTTGGACAATGGAAGAGGGAACCTGTTGTGTGGTTACACAACACACCCCATTTTGGCTTGGCAAAACAGGGACCCAACTTTTTGGCTTGGCTTGTGTTGTCTACTTTCTGGCGGTTTGGTAAAAATGAGTCAGGTGCATCATCATCATGAAGGTCAGGATGAGGTTGGTCATCATCATGAGGTTAGTTTGTCAAAGTTCATATTTTGTTTCTATGACCTCATATTTAGAAAGAGCTTGAAATTTTAGGCAGGTTTGCCTTTTACATCACCTGAAAATTCATCCATATGAGGAAGTTATGCACAGTCAAAGTTTTGGTCAAACTTGATATTCACAAGAGGATCATCATATTTTTATCCTCAGTCATGTTGTCAAGGTCATCATGATCTTGATCTATCACCCGATAAAAATCATGCAGTCCCAATATCCGGACGTCAATCTTAGGTGATAGTGCCCTTTACCCGTCAAATGACCTTATGCGCATCGTGAGCATAATGTTTTGAGTGTAACCCGATATTTCATAACAACGAGCATCATGATATTATAACATCACCTGATATTATAATATCATGCTGATATTATAATATCACCCTGCTTAGAAAATCCACTATCTGCATATTTGCATGCGCACGTCAAAGTCCTATCGGAGGGTCATCATCCTGATCTTTCAAGGGAGGGTCATATTTGCTGATATTCGCTAATATGATGATGACGTCATCATATCCTCCTGATCTCCTTTTGCATGATCATGATGATCACCCTATCTTTTAAGGGGGGGTGATATTCTCAGCAGCATGATCATATTTTAAATATCACCCTAGCGCTAACCTGATGATGACCTCAACTCATCCTCATGCTCCGAAAGCGGAATATGATGGTTACGTCATCATGATATTCGATGAGGAGGATCATCATATTTTTATCCTCAGTCATGTTGTCAAGATCATCATGATCTTGTTTGTCTACCCGATATTTCGTAATGTCCTCCTGCCGAGAAATATGACCTTTTGCAAATATCCTTATGACGTCATCCCAATCTGATAAACGAAGAAGCAAATATCAAGATGACATCATCATCACATTTCCCTTCGGCAGGATATTTTCCAAAACATGATCCGGTTCGCGAATATGACGATGACGTCATATTCTAAGTTTAACAAAAGCCCCAGATATCCTGATCATCATCATCATCCTGATCTTTCGAGAGGGTTACCTTGGCCGCAAAGGGGTCATATTACATTCACCACCTGATCATGTTCCTTAGGTGACCCGATATTACATTTACCCCCTGATCTTAACTAAACATGACGGTGACGTCATCTTTTGCATTTTAATGAAGCCCGGATATGACGATGACGTCACCATCATATTCCATTTCTCAGCAGCAGGATCATATTTCATATCCTCCTATTTTCCTTCGACATGATGATGATGATGATGTCATTCTTTTCCCCAATATACAGAAGCGAAACATGACGGTGACGTCATCTGGACATTCGGAAGGGGAGCATCATATTTCCAAAATATCATGCAGACGAAAGCTCTAAGTTTCCCCATCAGCCGCGCTTTGAATTTTCTTCCCGACAGTAGTGGTCTCGCCGATAGCATGCAAAGCCGGATTTGAAATAATTTGTTAAAAGCGATTGGTTCCTCGTATATGTTGCGATGTATATGCACTATTTTGAACCCGATATACATGAAAATGGGCGGGAAAATGAAGCGATGGAAATTTAAAGACCCGATTGCATTTTCCAGTCAACAATGGTTGACCCGAGTATTTTTTAACGCTGTTTAGGCATTTAGTGCATAATTTTCACATATTTGAAGCTCGATTTGTCTCTAGCTGCACATTTTGGAAGCCTGTTTAATAAAACGTTTAAATTCCTGTTGTTTATCCACATGATGATGAACTTAATGTTTGTCTGTTTATTGCAGGAAGTCCCAGAGCTATTTGAAGCTGATAATTGCAAAGTTGCACAAGGAGGCAACATGAACCAGAAATGAGGAGGATATTGTCAAATATGCTGTTTGCCAGCTGGAGACCGAATCAAATCAAAGATGCTGGAATATTCTGTGCCAGCTGTACATTTGCCAACTGGCGAAGCATGTGCTTTTCATCTGGACCATTGATTGTTCTGGGAGGATCCTGATCCTTGGATCATTGTAACTATTTTCTGGCATTTGCTCTATATAAGAGCCAGAGCTTGTCAAAAATTATTAGAGATAGATAGATATATCTGGCAATAAGGCTAACATTAGAAAGAAGAAAAAAGATATACATTGGAACATCTGGCAATAAGGCCAATTACTGTAGAATCAATTAGGAGATCGGATTACTGAGACTAATGAGGATAGAATTGTTGAAATGTCAAGGTTCTTTCTTCAGATCACTGTAAATGTACCTGTTCTTGAGCATACTGAATGGATATGAAGTTTCAGATTACATCCTGATTGTAAATTTTACGTAATCTTCATGTTGATTTCTAGATATGTACTGGTGAATGCTGTGTTCAACTAGAAACGCTTTCATTTCATTACATGTTGTTGTCAACTTTTCCTTTGAAGATTTGCACTAGATCATGCGGATTTGTGGAATGTCCTGGTGAAGTATGATTCTAGTTTCCTTCTTTTCATTGCATGTTTGGGAGCTTGTATGTGGATCAGTGATCTAAGTCAAGTAGTTTTGGGAATCTCATTCTTTAACCCTTTTCCTTTTTTTAATTTCATAAATTCATCACCATAACTGCAAGTCATGACAAATAATAAGCAGAAATAGAGAAATATGCTGAAATCCCATAGGTAACTGAAAATCATTAGCATATTTGAGTTAAATGCATGCAGTATTGAAAATATCATGCAAAGAATTGCAAATAATGGTAGAAATCATGCAAATATCAGCCTGTAGGCACATTATTTGACTAAATTCACAGTGCAGATGTAGAATTATTGGAGATTTATGCAAAGCAGACATACAGAGCAGGATATTTGGAGGAATAATGATGAACTTTGCAGAAATACGTAAGGCCCCTGAATGGAAAACAGCAACACACATCAACCACTGAGTAACGTCAGTAGATTAAGACCTAATCAACGGAGACTTGGGATCATGAATTCTCTGAATTCATCGTATCTTTCAAGATGAGTAAAGGTTGTTGTGTAACTTTTATTCTATGTTTGTGTATGACTAACATCATCATCAACATAAATTGGCGCTAGAAGGAGGGCCGAGCTGTTTCTCAGCAAATAAATTCTTTTCAGTTGAAGTGATATCCCCTGCCTTAGTATAGCAGCTTGCCCTAAGTCTTGCAATTAATCTGCAGGCCCCTTGCTTCTAACGCAACATAAATTGGCGCTAGAAGGAGGGCTGAGCTTTTTCTCAGCAAATAAATTCTTTTCAGTTGAAGTGATATCCCCTGCCTCTGTTTATCAGCCCGCTTTAAATCTTGCTAACATATCTGCAGGCCCCTCGCTTCTAACGCAACATAAATTGGCGCTAGAAGGAGGGCCTGAGCTAGGAGATTTCTGGATTTCTACAAATATTGCATAAATATTTCAACATTTCAGTTAAATGTCTGCAAATATCTCTTATCTGAGATGTTTTGGTTGCACCTTTGTCAAGATCTAGCTTGAAACATCAAAGATTAGTTTGATTTTCTGGACTTTCAAGTTTTATTTTGAGATATGATAGATCTCATTAAAATTTCAAAATCCTAAAAAAATTGAAAAATATAGTCTCATTTTGATGGATGTATATGAAGGCAATTGTCAAATTAACATTCCTTTATTTCAGGAAACTTTGAATAGGCAGCTTTACCCTCACAGTTTGTCTAACTTTGGTTTATCCACCTGTTGCAGGATACACCAGACTGTGGAACACAGCGAAATAAATTGTTTAACTTTCCTTACAAGGTTGGATTTATATTTGAAAGGACTAATATTCTTCCCAGATGTGTTCAGGGTTGAAATTTGCCAGGAAAATGAGGAAATTCTGGAACAACAAGCAGATGCAACACCAGAAGTTATTAATTGTCCAGACACTGAAGTGGATCATTCTGAAGATTTTGAATTATAATTGTCTAGAAATATATAGTGTAGTCAATTATTAGGTTTACCCATTGACGATGTCTTGATTGAAAGCTGGTGCAGATTACATGACAAAGAGCATTCAGAAAGGGATTGTTATGCCTGCTTGATCATGTTGAAAAAGATTCTCAAAAATATAGTGGCTGAATCAGTTCCAGAAGGTAAAAAAGAGGAAACATCTTTCCTTGATTCATTCTATGGTGAGATTGATAGGAGTTCTCTACTTCCTAATACAAGTAAGGATCAGTTAGTATGCAGGTATGAATCTTGTGAAAATTTTAGAGAAGAAACCACTCATCAAGATAATATTTTTGATTCTGATCTTAATACTTTTGATAAAGAAGATGAAACATCTTTCCTGGAGTCATTCTATGGTAAAGAGAAGTGTAAACAAATAGTAGAGCAATTTAAATGCACTCTTTCTGATGAAGTTCCTATGATAGTAACTCAGGGAGTCATAGAGAAGAAAATAAATGCTGATTTACTACCTAACTGGGTTGAATTGAATGATCAAATACAGGAATGTTGCAGGTTAATGGAACCAGATCCTCTAATAGATAGAAGATGTGAATTATTTAATGAACAATTCCTGAAAGATGAAGATGTAGAAGACTTTGGAGTTGTTGTGCATAATCAGACGTTACTCCAGAAATATTTTGAGAATGAAACAGGGGAGTGTCCTTATCAAGTGAAAGTTGTTTCTCTTTTACAGTCAAGTGATTTAGAAATGATAAATTTCTGTATTTCAGGTTATGATCATAAAGATACTCGTTTAGATGCTGATGTGCAGGAAATTGAAGAAAATATTGAGAAGTTTCCTGAACTGGAAGATAAACTGAACATCCAGAATGAAGGGATAAAGCTGGATAAAGATGAAGAATTAATACATCAAGAGTCATACATCCTTCAATTTGAAGTGAGACCAGGCATTGGGCTAAGCAATGAAAATATAGAATTAAATGGAGGACCAACTGCCAATCAAGAAGCATGTCCAACAGAATCAGAAATACACCAGCTTGTATTTCTCCTTTCCACAGTAAATGATGTTGATTATTATTTTGATTATGGAAATTTGAGAGATAGGACATGCACATGGATTAATCATGAACATGATGAGCTTCCTCAGTTGTTGATCATCAAGAGTTGTTCTGTTAAACATAATGAATTCAGAATAGCAGAATATTTTTCAGAATATAAAGATAAATTTGCTAGGTTGAGAACCATAACTAATACCCTAATGCTCCTGCACAATCAAAAGAAGTATGCAAATACAGGTGTATTTGGGTCGTTTGCTGGTTTTTGTTTGCCTAGTAGTGGTTTGTATATAATTTTGTAGGTTAGTTGTTTGTACAGTTTGCTTGTTTTGCTTTCTTGTTTTGCTTTCTTTTGTTTCCTTTCGTAGGTTAGTTGTTTGTACAGGTTGCTTTGTGTTTTGCGTTGTTGAGTCTTTGTTTTGGTTGGGCAAAACTGGTGCACCTTGTTACTTAAGAACACTGCATAAATTGTTAGAATTCAAAAGTTGAATATAAGTTTTTACATAGGTTGTAATTCATATCAGTGTAGGTATTCTTGATCAGGTCTGTGGTATCATATTCATCAGTACTACTTTTCTTGAGTCAAGGTGATCCTCACAATGACACACCTAACAGCCTTGGGTTTATTGAACATATCAGTGTAGGTGTTAAGTGAAAAATCTAAAGGTTGCCCTTGCTACCATTGCAATTCTCAACTTAATTTCAACAAGTGACCATTCCTTGTATCATGAGGCTACAACTGTTATATCTTAAGAATTAAATTCAAAATATAAAATAAATACAATAATAAAATGGATTTTCTGAAATCCAGATTAAGTCATCTAAGTAACTCTACCGGAGCTATAGACGCTTGCTGGCAATGGGGCTCTACTTAGGAGAATTGCAACGATAACCTTGCCGGGGCTATGGACGCCTACTGGCAGCAAGGCTCTATCCAGTTGGCTATGAGGGATGAACCAAACTACGTAGCTTAACACCAGTCACTGACTTATTCAACTCACTTTCAAGATGAGTATATGAATCACATGCACACAATTGATCCCTTATCAATTCATTGTTACATTGATGAACATGATACCAGTTAGAAAGGATTAGGATGCTCATGCTTAATAGGAGTTGGAAATTTATGTTTTAATTTATCCTCACCTTTTGAATTATTTGAATTTTGTTGTTTTCTTTGGTGGAAAGTTGTTGTGTGGTTACACAACACGCCCCATTTTGGCTTGGCAAAACAGGGACCCAACTTTTTGGCTTGGCTTGTGTTGTCTGCTTTCTGGCGGTTTGGTAAAAATGAGTCAGGTGCATCATCATCATGAGGTCAGTTTGTCAAAGTTCATATTTTGTTTCTATGACCTCATATTTAGAAAGAGCTTGAAATTCTAGGCAGGTTTGCCTTTTACATCACCTGAAAATTCGTCCATATGAGGAAGTTATGCACAGTCAAAGTTTTGGTCAAACCTGATATTCGCAAGAGGATCATCATATTTTTATCCTTAGTCATGTTGTCAAGGTCATCATGATCTTGATCTATCACCCGATAAAAATCATGCAGTCCCAATATCCGGACGTTAATCTTAGGTGATAGTGCCCTTTACCCGTCAAATGACCTTATGCGCATCGTGAGCATAATGTTTTGAGTGTAACCCGATATTTCATAACAACGAGCATCATGATATTATAACATAACCTGATATTATAATATCATGCTGATATTATAATATCACCCTGCTTAGAAAATCCACTATCTGCATATTTGCATGCGCACGTCAAAGTCCTATCGGAGGGTCATCATCCTGATCTTTCAAGGGAGGGTCATATTTGCTGATATTCGCTAATATGATGATGACGTCATCATATCCTCCTGATCTCCTTTTGCATGATCATGATGATCACCCTATCTTTTAAGGGGGGGTGATATTCTCAGCAGCATGATCATATTTTAAATATCACCCTAGCGCTAACCTGATGATGACCTCAACTCATCCTCATGCTCCGAAAGCGGAATATGATGGTTACGTCATCATGATATTCGATGAGGAGGATCATCATATTTTTATCCTCAGTCATGTTGTCAAGATCATCATGATCTTGTTTGTCTACCCGATATTTCGTAATGTCCTCCTGCCGAGAAATATGACCTTTTGCAAATATCCTTATGATGTCATCCCAATCTGATAAACAAAGAAGCAAATATCAAGATGACATCATCATCACATTTCCCTTCGGCAGGATATTTTCCAAAACATGATCCGGTTCGCGAATATGACAATGACGTCATATTCTAAGTTTAACAAAAGCCCCGGATATCCTGATCATCATCATCATCTTGATCTTTCGAGAGGGTTACCTTGGCCGCAAAGGGGTCATATTACATTCACCACCTGATCATGTTCCTTAGGTGACCCGATATTACATTTACCCCCTGATCTTAACTAAACATGACGGTGATGTCATCTTTTGCATTTTAATGAAGCCCGGATATGACGATGACATCACCATCATATTCCATTTCTCAGCAGCAGGATCATATTTCATATCCTCCTATTTTCCTTCGACATGATGATGATGATGATGTCATTCTTTTCCCCAATATACAGAAGCGAAACATGGCGGTGACGTCATCTGGACATTTGGAAGGGGGAGCATCATATTTCCAAAATATCATGCAGACGAAAGCTCTAAGTTTCCCCATCGACCGCGCTTTGAATTTTCTTCCCGACAGTAGTGGTCTCGCCGATAGCATGCAAAGCCAGATTTGAAATAATTTGTTAAAAGCGATTGGTTCCTCGTATATGTTGTGATGTATATGCACTATTTTGAACCCGATATACATGAAAATGGGTGGGAAAATGAAGCGATGGAAATTTAAAGACCCGATTGCATTTTCCAGTCAACAATGGTTGACCCGAGTGTTTTTTAACGTTGTTTAGGCATTTAGTGCATAATTTTCACAAATTTGAAGCTCGATTTGTCTCTAGCTGCACATTTTGGAAGCCTGTTTAATAAAACGTTTAAATTCCTGTTGTTTATCCACATGATGATGAACTTAATGTTTGTCTGTTTATTGCAGGAAGTCTCGGAGCTGTTTGAAGCTGATAATTGCAAAGTTGCACAAGGAGGCAACATGAACCAGAAATGAGGAGGATATTGTCAAATATGCTGTTTGCCAGCTGGAGACCGAATCAAATCAAAGATGCTGGAATATTCTGTGCCAGCTGTACATTTGCCAACTGGCGAAGCATGTGCTTTTCATCTGGACCATTGATTGTTCTGGAAGGATCCTGATCCTTGGATCATTGTAACTGTTTTCTGGCATTTGCTCTATATAAGAGCCAGAGCTTGTCAAAAATTATTGGAGATAGATAGATATATCTGGCAATAAGGCTAACATTAGAAAGAAGAAAAAAGATATACATTGGAACATCTGGCAATAAGGCCAATTACTGTAGAATCAATTAGGAGATCGGATTACTGAGACTAATGAGGATAGAATTGTTGAAATGTCAAAGTTCTTTCTTCAGATCACTGTAAATGTACCTGTTCTTGAGCATACTGAATGGATATGAAGTTTCAGATTACATCCTGATTATAAATTTTACGTAATCTTCATGTTGATTTCTGGATATGTACTGGTGAATGCTGTGTTCAACTAGAGACGCTTTCATTTCATTACATGTTGTTGTCAACTTTTCCTTTGAAGATTTGCACTAGATCATGCAGATTTGTGGAATGTCCTGGTGAAGTATGATTCTAGTTTCCTTCTTTTCATTGCATGTATGGGAGCTTGTATGTGGATCAGTGATCTAAGTCAAGTAGTTTTGGGAATCTCATTCTTTAACCCTTTTCCTTTTTTTAATTTCATAATTTCATCACCATAACTGCAAGTCATGACAAATAATAAGCAGAAATAGAGAAATATGCTGAAATCCTATAGGTAACTGAAAATCATTAGCATATTTGAGTTAAATGCATGCAGTATTGAAAATATCATGCAAAGAATTGCAAATAATGGTAGAAATCATGCAAATATCAGCCTGTAGGCACATTATTTGACTAAATTCACAGTGCAGAGGTAGAATTATTGGAGATTTATGCAGAGCAGACATACAGAGCAGGATATTTGGAGGAATAATGATGAACTTTGCAGAAATACGTAAGGCCCCTGAATGGAAAACAGCAACACACATCAACCACTGAGTAACGTCAGTAGATTAAGACCTAATCAACGGAGACTTGGGATCATGAATTCTCTGAATTCATCGTATCTTTCAAGATGAGTAAAGGTTGTTGTGTAACTTTTATTCTATGTTTGTGTATGACTAACATCATCATCAACAGAACCCTATACTACAAAGAATATATTCCACAGGAATATGGCACGCTGGGGGATTTCCCTATGCTATGGAGGCTACTGAGTTAGTGGTGGAATGTGCAAGGAATTACAACCCTGAGACCAAAAGAGTGGAGAAGCATGGCAGAGTGTATGCCGACTTCTCAATTAAGGGCATCACTTCTGCATTTAATTTACCTGTAGGGAACAATGTGGTCAGATTAAGCCTAAGTAGGCTAGAAAAAGAATACCGTGGTAATGAAAAGGAAGCTAGGA
Source organism: Cunninghamia lanceolata (assembly GCA_027924645.1). Lineage (NCBI taxonomy): Eukaryota > Viridiplantae > Streptophyta > Pinopsida > Cupressales > Cupressaceae > Cunninghamia > Cunninghamia lanceolata. The sequence continues at coordinate 9,090,662 of BSBN01000476.1, read as the reverse complement.
GAATCATGTATCAGTGGAGGAATAAGAGTAGCAATTACAAAGCTTCTACTAAGCTGCCCAAATACTTGTTTAAGTTTGATTTTGCTGAAGAGTATCAGTATGTGATGACCATGTTAAGCAGGATGACTAGGAGACAACATGCCAGGAACTTTGAGAATTGGATGTATGGGATTATCTGGATGGTACAATATTCAGATAACAAGCCTCTCTAGGCCAAGATCATTAGTGATAGTTTAGATGAAGGGATGAGAAGGCTGGGTGGTAAAATGTGTGTTTTCCATATGACCTCTTATGTCATATATGCCTGTGCTTTCAGGGGCACATTTAATGCTTTACAAATGGTGGGAAAGGTTGGAAACAATCCTGGTGAGGTGAACATATGGGAACATTACCCACAGCTTCAAAGGAGGGAGTACCTTGAAAATTACAAGTTAATGAATGACTCCTTTTCTATGCATCTGGTCAGGACCATGGAGGAGGATAGAACGAAAAGGTTAAGTATGGATTCTTAGGCTGTTATCTACAAATATGGGGCTTAGTTTATCCAGTTCCCTACCTTTTCATACATGAGAATAAAAGGATTTGAGGGACACCCCCTCATGTTACCCAGATACCCCACTGATAAGGTCATTTTAATGGAGTTTGTTAGATAGGTATCAACCTCAGTTGAAGCTCACTTGGAGAAGGGGAAGATCCTGCCTGTATTGTTTCCAACATTCATTGGCTGGTATTTGTGTCCTGACAGGAAAAGTATTAAAGATGCCATCGGAGGATTAAAGCTAATGCACCTGCAGCCATTTTCTATAGCTAGGTCATATGACCCATATGGTAGAATGCAAAAGTTATTGGGGAAACAAATACATCAAAGACACCTTGAAGATTATTGGACTGATTGTGATGATGAGGCAGAGGTCAGGAGAAGGACCTGTCAAAGGCTCACTCTCAATCATATCCAAACCTTTGACTGTATTTTAGTGCCTGCACAATTGCACAATGATGATGGAAAGTTTATGTCCAGTGAATAGGAGGATAATAAGGTGTATAATCACACCATCTTAGCTCCTGATTTGACTCAACTTGAGGAGACTTCACTTGACCAAATAATGCAAAAGTTTATCCAGCTGACTCGAAACTGGGTTAATACTAAAGTCACTAAGTGAAGAAGAAGAAGGAGATGAAGAATAAATAAAGATGCATGATAATAGAATTATATGCATAAGCAACTTACAAATGATCAAGATTTGCTAGATAGTTGCCAGTTGGCAATTTGTGCCCTATATGTAGATGTTGACTTGGTCAAAGAGAGGAATGTTGGTCATTGATCTAGATAGACAAATCTTGACCATTGGTCACTTGTAACCACCTCCTCTCCTTATTCTATAAAAGGGGATGGAGTGCACTCTTTAAAGCATTAGAAACTTAATTGAAGTTAGATTGCTAAAGCATTCAGGACTAATTTCAAGGCTTTTGTGAATGTACATGTCTTTTGAGTACTTAATGAAAGAGAAGCTGTTTTGATTACAAATAATTGTACATCTTGAGTAATCAATGGATAAAATCTAGATATATGCATTGATTAGCTATGTTCCTTGGAGTGCTTATCAGTCTGCATGTGTTGTTTTCATTCCTTGTTTCTTTGAAGTTAGCATCAACCATACCTAGCTGTGGAACAACCTGGTGAAATTATGGTTTGATTTCTTCTCTTCATGAATGTATCTAGAATGTATGTGACTCAATAGCTAAAGGTTCACCAAATTTAAAAGTATTCTTTTAATTTTCTTTAAATTTCATTGCAAATCACCTTCATAATTGTAAATAACATACAATCTAAAGGAAATAAACATGAAATATGCCTATAACTCGTAAATAATTGAACACACAGAGCATATTTTGAGTGAAAGCATGTCAAAATGACAAATATCATGCAAATACATATGAATATCAATGATACACATGTAAATATCTGCTTATAGGCACATTATTTGATTAAATACATAGTGCAGAAGCATAAAACAAGTTCATGACAGTAAATGCTCAAAAGAATTGATCAAACTTATAAATATAATCATTATCTGTGGAGCATAGTGGAAATAACCTTGTTTGTGAAGTAAGTTTATAGGAAACAGATGCGGAATCAGACATATAGGCAACAATTCACAATACAGACAATGTAAGATCCCTTGAAATGGAAAACAACATGTCACATCAACCTCTGAGTAACGTCAAAAGATCATGATCTGATCAACAGAGACTTGGAGTCATCAGTTTGTTCCAAATTGATCATACTTTTCAAGATAATAAAAGTTTGTTGTGTAAATTTTTATGCATGTTGTTATGACTAAAAATCATCATCAATAGGTCTTCCACATAGAAGAAATGTAGAGAAAAAACTTAGACAGTATCCTGCAAGCCAGAATACTCTGCAACACACTGTTTCCTCTGGAGAGAAAAATTTCTCAAAACCACTTGGAAATTCAGCAACAAGATAAATATACCAACATCATCAGCACTTCTATAAGGCATTCAAATCACTTTAACATGACAACTCAATCAAGCAACAATCAACAATATCAGAAGACACAGTTGACACCAATGACAACACAAGCATGTTGAGATCAATGACAACACCAGTTAGCACATACTTGCAACACTCCGATGTCTCCACTATTGGATTTAGACTAGACAAATGAGAGGGGGGGCTGAATCAATTGTCCCAAATCTTTAACACTTATAACTATTTCTTTATCACACAAAATTGATTAATGATATAAACATCTAAAGTATGAATCAACAACACATGAGCAAAAATAGATGAACACAAAACACCAAGATTTTTACGTGGAAACCCAATTAAGAAAAACCACGGTGGGGGTTAACCCACAAAGATTTGTACCCTGTTAAAAGTACTTTAGAAAAATAGAAGGCACATACCTTCGGGTGCACTACCCAGAGCTCACTGCTCAAAAGAGAGGCTCACTGCCTACAGAATTTATTTTGGAACAAAAAGAATTAACTGAGAAATAGCATCTACTTCATGTCTGGTTCAGTTTCATTGAATGCTCACAAAACTTATGCTTTGCCCCAAACACTTCTTCTCTAACTCTTCATCAAAATGGCTCTTATTCTTCTGCTTCTCTTCTGCTCTGCTCTGCCTTTAATCCTTTCTTCAGATTATATTATTTTCGCACAAGCATGATTTTTCACAACTCATCAACAAATATTTATACACTTCATCAACCTTGGAATGAACATCAAGGTCGGCACTACAAACATCTAACTTAATGTGAATCCCTAAGCTGTCGTCCAAACATAACTTAGACTCAAATCTTCCTTAATCAACATGCGATGCTTCACATAATTGTTCTTAGATCATCGGCAACACGCTTGAATCATCCAGTCAGCCAAGACTGGGACGAACAGCAACACCAAGAAGAAAATATTTATTGACAAGCTCAAACTTCAATGTAGACCTCCAACATAGCAGTCACATGATCCAGAGACTTCCACAAGCACATTGAATTCAACAAAAACATCCGCACTCCTCCAAATCATTTGAATCACTTGCATCTTCCTCTGGAACCTCAAGAACACTATTTGCCATGACTATCACATTAGAAAGATTGCTTGCGGACCTCCAAACCATGAACTAATTGAATGGATGATACACACTGACTTCCCAAACCTACCTTCAGATCTGCATATCATCATTTGACATAGCCAGAACAATCCAGACCTCTTTTCTGTCACTCTATCTCTTCTGAATATTGCAAGAACTAGTTCTACTTAGATGATCATGACTTCTTCAAATCTTAATGTGAACCTCTCAAATCTTAACTAGAGCTTCTTCAGAAAAACCTCTTCATAGCCATCTAGTTGGCATACATTGATCTTTATTAATTTTCTCAATATTCTCAACAATCTAGTCTTCTATACAGGTAGCAAATTAGGATACAGTTGACACTAATGACAACAGGAATATGTTGACATCAATGACAACACTACTTAAGCACATATTTGCAACAATCTCTCCCTTTGTGATTAATGGCAACATATGATGTGAAAACCTGAATTCAACCATCAAGACAAGAATTTCTCTACCTTTCTCTTCTCACTTCTGCAAATCCTTTCTTCGTTGTTCCCCCTTTCATCAGCAACTGGTTTTTCACATGAACTTCTCTCCCCCTTTGACATCAATGGCAAATGACACATATTTGCAATCTTTTCTCCCCCTATTTGTTTCAGACTGATCTCCAAAAATTGCATACTAACTACTCCCCCTGAGTAGTAGCTCCTTAACATCAATCCAGATCATAGGATATGACTGTGAATTCCACCAGATTGATGCACCTTAGTGCATTTTAGTTCTGATCAGGAGGGGTAATAACCCCTAACTTTTCTCGAAGATACTCAAAAGTATCCTTGGGAAGAGGCTTAGTGAAGGTATCCACAATCTAATCTTTTGAGGACACAAACTCCAACTTGACTTCATTCTCATTTACCTTCTCTCTCAAGAAATGAAACTTGATAGATATATGCTTTGTCTTTGAATGCAACACCAAATTCTTTGAGATACTTGTTACACTTGAATTATCACAGAAGATTGTGACTGGCTCCTCAAACACAATTCTGATGTCTTTCAACATTTGCTTCATCCATAGAACTTGAGTAAAATTATTTTCTGCTGCTATAGGCTCTACCTCTGCAATAGACAGAGATATTGCCTCTTGCTTTTTGCTCATCCAAGAGACCAATCTTCTTCCCAAGAAAAATGCACCACCACTAGTATTTTTTCTATCATCCACATCTCCTGCCTAATCAGCATCTATATATGCATGAAGAATGAAGTCATTATCCTTTGGATACCACAATCCACAATCAATTGTCCCCTTGAGATATCTAAAAATTCTTTTGACTGCCACAACATGGGATTCTTTTGGATCAAATTGAAATCTAGCAACAAGTCCAATCGCATTCATGACGTCAGGTCTGGTCTGAGTTAGATAGAGCAATCCTCCAATCATTGATCTATACCTTTTCTAATTTTCCTTGGGGGAGTCATCATCTTTACTTAACTTGCATCCAATTACCATAGGTGTACCTACTGGATTTGAGTCTTCCATTCCAAACTTCTTCAACAATTATTTCACATACTTGGACTGAGATATGAAGATACATTAATCTATCTAAACAATTTGTAGACCTAGGAAGAAATTCATCTCACCAAACATTGACATCTCAAATTCACTTTTCATCTTATCAGCAAATGGTTTGCACATACATTCATTTCCACCAAAAATGATATCATCAACAAAGACCTCAACAATCAGGATGTCCTCATGATTAATCTTGAAGTAAAAATTACTATCAACAATACCTTTGCTAAATCCTATCTTAAGAAAATATTTATCCAATCTTGCATACCAGGCTCTTGGGGCTTGCTTGAGTCCATACAAAGCTTTTCTCAGTCTGCAGACCATATTTCTCTGATCAGACAACTGAAAACCTTCTGGTTTTTCAATGTAGATTTCTTCTTCCAACTCTCCATTTAGGAATGCTGATTTGACATCCATCTGATAAACCTTAAAATCTTTGAAAGTAGCAAATGAAAGAAATAATCTGACTGCTTCTATTCTTGCCACCAGAGCAAAAGTTTCTTCAAAATCAATTCCTTCCACTTGAGAATACCCTTTGTATACCAACCTTGATTTGTTTCTTAGAACTTCACCATCTTCATTTAGTTTATTTTGGAAGACCCATTTGGTTCCAATCATATTTTTGTCCTCAGGTCTAGGAAGAAGATCCCAAGTGTGGTTCTTTTCAATTTGCATCAATTCTTCCTCCATTACTTTTACCTAGTTTTCATCATTGCAGGCTTCACTCACTGATTTAGGTTCAATCTTTGAAATCAAACAAATCTCCTCTTGATCTTCAGAAATTTTTCTCCTAGTTTGAACACCTTTACTCTTATCTCCTATGATCTGATCTTTAGGATGATTCAGTCTTACATACATGGGATTTTTGGGAATTGCTTGAACTTCTATTTCTTGAGCTTGCTCCTCAACATTTGTACTATCCTCTTGAGTTCCTGGAGTTTTTGGATCAATCTGGATCTGAGTCTGGGATTGAACTTGCCTTCCTTAACTTGGATTTTCATCTTGATCATCTAAATCATATCTTCAAGACCTGGCATCTCCTTCTTTGCTCTCATCAACTCTGACATTAGCACTTTCAACAATCTTTTTCAACCTCTTGTTAAAGCACCGGTAAGCTTTGCTTTGAGTAGAGTAACCCAGAAAAATTCCTTCATCACTTCTTGCTTCAAACTTGCCTAGATCCTCATCTCTTTTGATATAGCACTTACTGCCAAAAACTCTGAAATATCTTACAGTAGGAAGATGACAAAACCAAAGTTCATAAGGAGTCTTACGAGAATTGCCTTTGATCTGCACCCAGTTAAGAGTGTAGACAGCAGTACTTACATCTTCTCTCCAATAAACTTGTGGAACATTTGTTTCCATCATCATGGTCCTGGTAGCTTCTTGAATGGCCTGGTTCTTTCTTTCTACAACTCCATTTTGCTGAGGAGTCCTAGGAGCAAATAATTGTCTTTTTATTCCATGCCTTTCATAGAATCTATCAAACTCACTGGAGGTCAACTCTCCACCTCTTTCGGATCTCAGACACTTTATCGTCACACCAACCTCATTTTCAACCATAACTTTGAACACCTTGAATTTGTCAAGAGATTCTGATTTTTCTTTTAAGAAGGTTACCCACATCATCCAAGAGTAATCATCAATCAGCAGCATAAAATATCTATCTCCTTGCACACTCCTAATTCTAGAAGGACCACATAGATCAGTATGCACAAGTTCCTATCGCCCACTTGAAAATTGCTCTTTACTTTTGAATGATGTTTTGTTTTGTTTACCCAATTGACATTCTCTACACAAGCTATCAGGTTTAACAAGTCTTGGAAGATCTCTCACAGCCTGAGTAGAACTTATCTTAACAATGTTATCAAAATTCACATGACACATTCTCCTGTACCAGAACCAGCTTTGATCTGTCTGAGCAATTTAACAACTTTTACCAAAACTACTTAGTTGAAAGATGTTACCTCTAGTTTGTGTACCAGATGTAATTTTAGTTCCTGAGCTTTCTAGGATTCTGCATTTTCCATCCTTGAATCAGAGATCATAACCTTTGTCAACCAATTGTCCAACACTAAGAAGATTATCCTTTAGCCCTTCCACATACAGAACATCATTGGTGTTATTCTTACCATCAAAAGAGATGGATCCTCTGCCATAGATTCTACTAGTTGAGTTATCTCCAAATTTTACAAGCCCGCCTTCATATTTTTCAAAGCTTATAAACTTACTTTTATCACCAGTCATGATGAGAACATCCACTATCAATCACCCATTCATCCTTTTCAACAACCTGAGCAGCCAAGGCACTTTCCACATTTTCACAGCTAGTAGATTCAGTAGACACCAGATCTTCTTCTTTGATAGCAATGAACACCCAATCATTTTCAGTGGAACCTCCATGATCAGATTCATCATCTGTGACTCCTTCTTATCTAGCTTCTTGGACATAGTAACATTTCTTCTGACCTTTATATTTGTTAGGGTTTGGTTTTAAAAATCTCTCCAGACATCTTGAGGCAAAATGACCAATCTTATTACAAGCAAAACATTTGAGTGGCAACTTTCCTTCATACTTACCAAATCCTCTTGGCATTCTTTTGGAAATAAGAGCTTCAAGATCTGCAGTCTCAATTTCATCATCTTCAAGATCCTTCCTTGCCTTCACAAATCTGTTTGATCTTGCTGAAGAGATTTCACCCAGATCATATCTTTGTTTTCCATATACATTGGCCTTGAATGCAGATTCAGACTTACGAAGAGAATCACCAAATTCACTTAATTCAAAAGCTAAAATTTTGCCAACCAGGTGATCTCTTGTGACTTCTAAGATAGACCTGATCTCCTCTATAGTAGTAACCTTATGTTTGTATGAATTAGGCAAAGATCTGAGCACTTTTGCCACAATCTCTAATTCTTCCAAAGTTTCACCAGCACACCTGATACCACACACAAGTTCATTTATCTTTTGCATGTAGATTGTGATGTTTTCATCTTCACTCATCCTCAAATTTTCAAATTTTCCTCTCAGACTTTGTAGTTTGGCACATTTGACATATTCATCACCTTCATACAGATTCTCCAACTTCTTCTAGATTTTATGAGTAGTTTTTAGTCCAAAAGCATTTGTCATTTCTGAATCAGTTAGGGCACTCAACAAGGCTTCTTTAGCTCGAAGGTTATTTTTAGCATCCTTGAGTTCATATAGAGTTGACAGACCTTTCTCTGGGGGATTATATTCTTCCCTAGTTATCACCTAATAAGCATCACCCATGCATTTCAAATGGCACTCCATGCAACTCTTCTAAATAGAGTAATTCATTCCATCAAATCTCAGACTATCCTTTTTGTAGGTCGACATCCTAGATCTCCTCAGGCGGTTAAGCTCCTTTTAGAGCAACTTGGCTCTGATACCAATTGTTGGATTTAGACCGGACAACTGAGAGGGGGGGTTGAATCAGTTGTCCCAAATCTTTAACACTTGCAACTATTTCTTTATCACACAAAACTAATTAATGATATAAATATCTAAAGCATGAATCAACAACACATGAGCAGAAATAGATGAACACAAAACACCAGGATTTTTATGTGGAAACACAGTTAAGGGAAAACCACAGTGGGGGTTAACCCACAAAGATTTGTACCTTGTTAAAAGTACTTTAGAAAAATAGAAGGCACATGCCTTTGGGCACACTGCTCAAAAGAGAGGCTCATTGCCTACAAAATTTATTTTGGAACAGAAAGAATTAACTGAGAAATAGCATCTACTTCATGTCTAGTTCAATTTCATTGAATTCTCACAAAACTTATGATTTGCCCAAAACACTTCTTCTCTAACTCTTCATTAAAATGACTCTTGTTCTTCTGCTCTACTTTGCCTTTGATCCTTTCTTCAAATTATATTATTTTTGCACAAGGATGATTTTCACAACTCATCAACAACTATTTATACACTTCATGAACCTTGGAATGAACATCAAGGTTAGCACTACAAACATCTAACATAATGCAAATCCCTAAGCTGTTAGCCAAACATAACTTAGACTCAAATCTTCCTTGATCAACATGCCATGCTTCATAGAATTACTCTTAGATCATCCGCAACATGCTTGAATCATCCGGTCAGCCAAGCCTGGGAAGAACAACAACACCAAGAAGAAAATTTGTATTGACAAGCTCAAACCTCAATGCGGACCTCCAACATAGCAGTCACATGATCTAGAGACTTCCACAAGCACATTGAATTCAACAAAAACATCCGCACTCCTCCAAATCATTCGAATCACTTGCATCTTCCTCCTGAACCTCAAGAACACTATCTGCCATGACTGTCACATTAGAAAGATTTCTTGCGAACCTCCAAACCATGAACTACTTGAATGGATGATACACACTGACTTCCCAAACTTGCCTTTAGATCCGCAGATCATCATTTGACATATCCAGAACAATCCGAACCTCTTTTTTTTCACTCTGTCTCTTCTGAATACTGTAAGAACCGGTTCTACTCAGATGGTCATAACTTCTTCAGATCTTAATGCGAACCTCTCAAATCTTAACTGGAGCTTCTTCAGACAAACCTCTTCATAGCCATCTGGTCTGCATATATTGATCTTTATTAATTTTCTCAATATCCTCAACAATCCATTCTTCTATACAGGTAGAAAATTAGGATACAGTTGACACCAATGACAACATGAATATGTTGACATCAATGACAACACTGCTTATGCACATATTTGCAACATCCACCATCTATTACATCAGAATCTCTATGAGTCCTATGGGAATAAGAAGGAACCCAACTAGGAATTCATGAATGAGATAGACCCACTATCTAAGTCCATAGAGCATGCCGATGAACACGTAAGTGAGCCATCATCTAAAGTAAGGAATTCTTAGCCTTTAGTGCACTAATCTTGGCTATCTGAGATGTAATTTTCTAACCTTCATGATAAGTAGAATCCATGATGTATGTGTGATGACCCACTAAAGAGGTTATGTGAGCATAAACAAGAAGAACCTCTCTCTTCTCCTCTTAACTCTTACACTATTGACATCACATGCAACCTTCACAACACAACTCTATTGACATCAATGACAACACATATGTAACAATCCCCCCCTTTGGTATTGATGGCAACACTAACCTGATATACAAAATTTCTCCCCCTTTGACATCAAGGACAAAGGGCTAGTGGTCTTCTTTTGTATCTGCAAAAACACACAAGCTCCCCCTGTCTACACAAACCTTATCATCTTCCTTAGTCTCTTTCTACCTACTCCCCCTAAGAGGTAGCCTCCATCAATCCAGGGATAAAAATATGTCTTAAACTACTCCCTCGAGATAGATGCACCATCTATGCTTCTAGTTAGAAGAAGGAGGGGTAACAATCCCTAACTTATGTCTAAGATATTCAAATGTGTCCTTAGAAAGTGCCTTGTAAAGATGTTTGCAACTTGATCCTTTGTAGGTACATATTCCAATTTTACCTCTTGATTTGCAACCTTCTCTCTCAAAAAGTGATACTTGATATATATGTGCTTGGTTCTAGAATGCATCATTCTATTCTTTGAAATATTGATGGCACTTGTATTATCACATAAGATAGAAGTGGGCTCATCATACACTACCTTGATATCCTTCAATGTTTGCTTCATCCACAACACTTTAGTGCAGCAGGATGTTGCAACTATATACTCTTCTTATGCTATTGAAAAGGAAACTGAATCATGCTTCTTACTAAACCATGAGACCAATCTGTCTCTCAAAAAGAAAGCTCCACCACTATTACTTCTTCTATCATCAACGCTATCAACCCCAATCTATATCAGTATAAGCACTCAGGGAAAAGTCGTCACCTTTTTTATACCATAATCCATAATCCAAAGTGCTCTTCAAATATTTGAAGATCCTTTTGACTACCTTTACATGTGTTTCTCTTGGATCAACTTGAAACCTTGCAACCAAATAAATAACTTGCATAATGTCGGGCCTTGATGTTGTTAGGTACAGTAGTCCCCCAATCATAGATGTAAACAGAGTCTGATCAACCCAAGGTGACCCATAATGCTTACTCAAATGACAACGTGTTACCATAGGAGTACTCACTAGTTTACAATCTTCCATACCAAACTTCTTCAACATCTCCTTGACATACTTTGCTTGACAGATAAAAATACCATCATTTGATAGAGCAATTTGGAGCCCAAGAAAGAATTATAACTCACCTATCATAGACATTTCAAACTCCTTATGCATCTCTTCTATAAACTTCTTACACATCTCATCATTGCCACCAAAGATTATATCATCAACATATACAACCACTATTAGAATTTGTTCATCCTCAATTTTGATATAAAGATTGCTATCTGTGATACCTTTATTGAAGCCTTGCTAGAGTAAATACTTGTCCAATCTTGCATACCAAGCCCTAGGGGCTTGTTTGAGACCATATAAAGCCTTCTTAAATATGCATACCATGTTTGGGTCTTTTGATAGTTGAAATCCATCAGGTTACTCTATGTAAACTTCTTCTTCTAAGTCCCCATTCAAGAAAGAAAATTTGACATCCATTTGATATACCTTGAAGCCCTTGTGAACTAAAAATACAAGAAACATCTTGATTGCTTCAATTCTTGTCACCGGAGCAAATGTCTCCTCAAAATCAATTCCTTCCACTTTGGAATAGCCTTTTCAGACTAGCCTTGCTTTGTTTCTCACCACTTCTCCATCTTCATTCAATTTATTTATGAACACCCATTTTGTCCCTATCACATTTTTGTCAACAGGCCTTGGCACCAATTCCCAAATCTAATTTTTCTCTATCTAATTTAGTTCTTCTTCCATTGCTTGTATCCAACCTTCATCCTTTCTGACATCAACAAAAGTTTTAGGCTCTATATTAGATAGCAAAGAGAAGTTTACTTGTTTATTTGTCCTTGCAAATCTTCTTCTAGTATGCACTCCTTCATTCTTGTCTCCAATTATCTAATCTTATGAGTGATTCTTTTGAACATACTTGGCAAGAGTCTTGGTGACCTTCTCTTGTGTTTCTTCCTTTTCTTCAACTTCTTCTTCTTCTTCTATGCAAGTAGGTTCATCTCACCAACAATCTTCTTGCTTATATGTGATTTGATGTGACTCTTCATCAACCCTAACATTTGCACTCTCAACTATCTTACTCAATCTTTTATTGTAGCACTTGTAAGCTTTGTTCCTAGTTGAGTAGCCAAGAAAGATTCCTTTATAAGATCTTGAGTCAAATTTTCCCAAACCTTCTTCATCTCTTTTGATGTAGCATTTGCTTCCAAAAACTTTTAAATACTTGACAGATGCTGGTCTTCCATATCATAGCTCATAAGGTGTCATAGTGTTGTTCACTCTTAGTTGTCCTTTGTTAAGAATATAGATAGTAGTAGGGACTACTTCTTTCCAATATGTATGAGGCAACTTAGCTTCACTCAAAATTGTTCTTTCCATCACTTGAATAGTTCTATTCTTCATTTCCGCAACTCCATTTTGTTGAGGAATTCTAGCAACAAATAGGTGCCTCTTGATTCCATGTTCTTCACAAAATTCCTCAAACTCATTTGATGTAAACTCTCCACCTCTATCAAACATTAAACACTTGGTTCTAGCATTCATTTCATTTTCAACCATGGATTTGAAAATCTTAAACCTACTAAAAGCTTTCGATTTCTCTTTCAAAAATGTAACCCATGTCATCCTAGAGTAGTCATCAATAAGCAACATAAAATACCTCTCACCTTGTAGACTCTTTGTCCTGGTAGGTCTGTACAAATTAGTCTGAATCAATTCCAATGGCCTTGTAGAAGAATACTCCTTGGTCTTGAATCTTATCCTTTTCTGCTTCCCAATTTGACATTCGTTGCATAAGGTGCTTGCAGGCTTGATAATATTTGGCATGTCTCTTACTGCTTGTATGGAGATGATCTTCACAATATTATCAAAGATGTGTCCCATCCTTTTGTGCCATGGCCTACAATCACTTGTTTGTCCTAGAAGACAACTTCTTCCATAAACACCTTTTAGGTTATACAAGTTGTTCTCTGTCCTAGAACCTTCATCCACCAATCTACCAGATTTTGCTCTTCTAATTTCACACCCTTGATCATGAAATATGAGATTGTATCCTTTGCTGCACATCTAACTTACACTAAGAAGATTGTGCTTGAGACCTTTTACATAAAGAACATCTTCTGTTTTGGATTTTCCATCAATACTTATAGTGCCTTTTCCACAAATCTTTGCAGATGAATTGTCTCCATACCTGGCTGATCCACCATTCCACTTACCAGGATTGATGAATTTGCTCTTATCACCTATCATGTGGCTTGTACATCCATTGTCTATTACCCAGAGATTTGTTTTCCCTTGAGCATGAAATGTTGTTTGGACAATCATTGAATTTTCAACTTCATTATTTCTCTCCTATCTTTTGGAAGAGTCACTCTCCTTGTCTTGCTCAGTAACATTTGTCACCTAAGATTTTGATTTCCTGATCCACTCCTGCAGTATCTTGCTATATGTCCAAAATCATTACAAATATGACATACCACATTGACATCCACTAGTGAAGCAAGAGAATTCCTACTTACAAGATTTCTTCTATTCATTCTAGACTTGCAATCCATAGACTTATGACCAAATTTATTGCAAATAAAAGAATAACCAGAAAAAATATGATTGAACCTATTTATGAGGAATCATATTGCATGAAAAGAATTTCCTTGAGGCATGATTTTAACAAGATCTGCTTCTTCAGGGTCATCCGGATTCCCAAACTTTGCTTTCTCCAATTTCCTTTTGAGTGACAGAATTTCTTTCTCAAGTTTTGTGTATTCATTTGTCTTGGCTTCAATTAGGTCTTTTTGTTCTTTGCTCTCTTTCCTTCCACATTCGAAGTCTTCAAGAGCATAAATGAGTTCACCTTCAAAATCAACTTCACATTCTTCTTCATCTATAATCTTGGTTGAACCATCAGAGATCACCATGGCCATGAATAGGGATTCTCCTCTTTCATCATCTGATGAGTAGTGATCTACTTCTTCTAAGGAGCTATAATCTTCTTTGGAAAGGAGGTTCCTCTTGAAGTTGTTTCATTTGAAATATTTGCTGATATTTTCATTCTCTTGTTATGTATGAAAAAGATGAATGATGAAGTCTAGCATGCACATTAAATCAAACCCTCTTCCACAATAACATTCAAGGACAAGACCAAGCCAAATCACTACCAAATAGAGGAGGACTCTCCTATAGATCTTGTACTTAAGAGTGTTATGGAAAGATATGATTTAATCAAGCCTTTTATCAAACCCTAGGTCAATCAATGCACTAAACCCTAGATTTGTAAAGATCTGATCATAACAGAAGATATACATTAGATATTCATAAACTAATTTCACAAGAGTGATCAGATAGATATCAAACCCTATGTCCTGGAAGTTGGAAAGGTGGAGGACTATTTCATGGGCACCCAAGTCCAGAAAGATAGAATCTTCAGATACTAAAAACTAGAGAAATGTCATAGAGGATGTCGTAATGTCAGCTCTGATGTTTGTTTAGGCAAGAAGACTTTCACAGGTGCCCAAGTCTTCTATAGAGGAATATTCTGAATCTACTTTTGGATACTAAAACCCTTTCCCTTACTCATCCTTCCTGTGTCTTCACCTTTCCTGATCTCACACCTATAATCTACACACAAGAAGAAACAGGGTTTGGGGGTTATGGTGTTTAGGACTTGCCTCAGTCAAATCCTGAGATAGCATTCAAGCTTCCGAACACCATTGTTAGATAGAGAGTGCATGCCCTAGCAGTGCAAAAGCTAAACAAATCAATGATGATAGAATGATTCAAATAAAAATGATATCACCTCAGAGGTGAAGCCCTTAAGAGAATGAAGATACTTCAACTCATAAGGAGATGGATGATGATTCCAAATTTACAACAACACATACAATACAAACACAAATCTTCTCTAGAAACATAATGAATGCTTTGAATGCTCTTTGCTCCAATATCATAAGTTCACAATATCCATCTAAGTTCATAATGAATTCAAAAATACACTTATATATGCTTTCCCGCTAACATTTGTGAAATTAAATCACAAGAGCTGACAAAGAGGAACATTTTTAAAAGTCCCATGCCGACATAGCATTAATTGGTCCCGACCAATCAGGGGAGACGTGGGTGAATGGCAACCAAGCCTAGGAGCCCCTTTTTAGTCTAGGATGAGATTAAGGAAGGGCCCAAGTGTTGTAAGTATGTGCTAATTGGTGTTGTCATTGATGTCAACATGTTTGTGTTGTCATTTATGTCAACTATACCTTCTGGCATTGTTGTTTCTTGATTGTTTGAGTTGTCTCATTAAGAACACTATCTGAGTATTTTGCTCCGCATATTTCCTATGTTGAAGAATGGAGTATGAGCTTTGGATATTGTGATAGGTAAAATATCAGGTTAATAAGATCAAGCATAGCCATGAAAACCTAACCCTACCATCATCAAAAAATCTAATCCAAATGAAACCAAAAGTATGCAATTCAAGCACAATATCACCTAGATTGTATGATTCCTTGTTTATGATGTGGATTGCTTCTTCAACAATGAACAATTATGAAGACAAAAGATGCCATGAAGGATGGATGATAATGATAAAAGCTCAATGGATTCTATGGATGTTCAATATGCTTAAGATGTAATGTAGATGCTATACAAATGTTGGATAGATCAAGTATGTAATGAGAGGGTGTTTATATAGAACTCAATCAAAATCAATCAACGGTGGAGATTCGGTGGCTATGTGAATGGCTAAGATTAGAAGATAGACATAGGTGAATGTGAAGATGACAAGTGGAGAGAAGATAGGGCTGAAAGATATTAAATAAAATGATGTAGTACCACTTATCTTTTTAAATGAAAGAGGCACACATGTCAGCTCATGAGATAAATGATAAGATAAATTAATTAAATAAATAAGATTTATTTAATTAATTGGAAAGTGGGTTTATGAAAGGAATTTTTAATTAAATAAATAAGGTTTATTTAATTAAAAATAGAAGAATGAAGATAATTAAATAATTAAAGATTGTTTAATTATAGCTTAGAGGAAATAGCTAATGAATTAATTAAATAAATATAAATTTATTTAATTAATAGAAGAAATAGATATGTTAGGGATATTGCTCAAGTGTGTTAGACAAATGCAGAAGGTGTGTAATGTGATGTTTGAATGCTAATGATAATGAGTCAATTTTGGGTGTCTACATTTTGCCCCTCTTTGATACAATGTTCGTTAGAGCATTGTGTCAAAGAAGATATGATATGCCTTTGAAAAACAAGGTTATGCCCTAGTGTAACTGGCAGGTTATGCCCCCTCGAGAGGTAAGCCAGGCTAACCAAGAAGGGTTGGGTTGGCTCGCGATAGAAAAAAAAACTAGGACGCAAGGTTGACACGAAGAAAATGGGGGTTGGGAGGGAACAAATGGGATGATGTAGATGATAATATGCTTTGGCATAGAAGAATTAGGGTTTGGATAGGGCTATGAGTAGGTTCTGCAAGGGCAAATAGGCTCAGTTGTGCTTAGAAAGCTATATAGATCTAGAGCTCCTTAGAGTTGGTGTGCGATGAGAGTTGGAGAGCTATCAGGATGGTGATTCCACACATAGATCATTGTGCTGAGTGAGTGAGGACACATGGGCGACCAAACGGATCAGATGTACTGGTATGTATCAAAAATTTTGCTAAAAGTGTGATTTTGATAGGCTAGAAGCGTCATAAATGCACACACGTCACCATAAGCGACTAGCTCTTAGGATAGGCAGTTCAGGTCGCTTGTGTAGGAAAATAGGTCGCTTACATTAGTTTAGGTCACTTTTAGGCGCGGCTTGGTCGCATATAGAAAAACTAGGTCGCTTTTAGTTGGCTAGACAATATAGAGGATAAATGTGCATATAGATATAAACAAGTCACTTATGGGCAAACAGTAGGTGCATAGGAAAAAATAGCTCACTTAGGTGTTATAGCTCACTTATAGGCAAAAGATAGTGCATGTAGAGATTCAGCTCGCATGTAGTCTAGCAGTGATCGCATTGGCAAAAGAAGTCACATATGATCAAGAGATAAGCGCAGATGGTAAAGGAGGTCACTTTTGATCAGCAGATAGGCACATATGGAAAAATGAACCGCTTATGGTAGATAGAAGTTAGGAGAGCAATAAACAAGCAAATTTTTATAGCATTTAAGTAGTGCAAGGGACTGACATGATGAATGACATGATGCAGGATATACTACCACCTTTGTTATCACAGAAGCCACATCCTAGGGATTTGCAATTGGTGAGATTGCTAGATGCAAAGGAGCAGCTTGTGTTAGAGACCCTTGAGTTAGAGCATGTGTCGAGATTGGAGAAATGGTGGAGCGATGGATGAGCAAGCATAGTTCTTTCTTGTTACCGACAGGAGAGGCTATGATCACACTAGAGGATGTGTTTCAGATTATGCAAATTCCTATAGAGGGGAAGCAAGTAGATTATGATCCTGATATGGGTCTAGCTGCGTTCAGGCGACTGTTCAGGACACCAGACATTGGAGTAGAGGGCTCAGAGATTTAGATGGCAAGGATGGAGGAGCTATGTGATAGACTGCAGCGAGTGGTAGTGGCTATCATCATATGGCTAGTGGGAGACAGATGAGCGAGGGGCTTTCCAGTAGGATGGGGGATAGTGATGGAGGGGATGTTCTCCTATAGTATGAGATATGCATGGGTGGAGTGTCTACTTGGACAGCTCTATCATTTCCTGCATGATTGTGCATATATGTTCAGAGTGAGTATATCTACAAGAGTTACAGTTTTGCATGTGTGGGCATATGAGCATATTCCAGTGACAAGACCAGAAGGATGGGTAGCTAGAGCAGCAGGAGAGCCTTATGCTAGGATGTACAGAGGATCTTTGACATACCGGCAACGTAGAGGGGTGGTATACTAGCAGAGGAAGTTGGATGAGGTGGATAGCTTTGTATGGAGGCCATGGCTGGGATGTGAGCGATGGGATGAGGAGGATACTGAGCTTGTCTATGCTAGGTAGGCGAGATATATTTTTGGACATGGCATATAGATTAAGAGCACTATTTTCCAGAGAGGGTTTTGAGATAGTTTGGGTTGCCACAGGCAAGACCAGTTGGTGATGCCATTTTTGGGAGGACTAGACATGAGATTTTTGATTGGGGGCTAGAGGTTGTGGTTGACATGGCTTTGGTGGAGAGAGATGGTCTACAGCCAGTTGTATGGTAGTGGGATCAGGGTCCTATAGATCTAGGCATGCTACCAGATTATGATGCATACTAGGTGACAGCTAGACCAAATCGGCTGACGCGGGTTGGCGAGATAGGGGAGATAGGGATGGAGAGACCAATTAGGAGGAGGCGACGATGGGCTCCACTAGCGCAGGTTGTTGTACCAGCAGTGCAAGGGATACAGGTATAGGGACAGATGCCTGGACAGCCTTAGATACTTGCACAGCCCCAGGGGCAGATATTGGTGGGTGATGATGTTGGGATTCAGTAGCTACGATGAAGGATTAGAGAGGAGAGGAGATGGAGGTAGCGAGCACAGATGAGATTGAGGAGGGTGGAGATAGATAGACACCAAGTAGTGATTGGCTTGCAGTATGCTAGGGCTCAGGCTCAAACATACTAGGCTCAGTTACAGTTGAGAGTGCAGGCTAGGGATGGATAGGATGATGGTGCACTTGCTAGGGTGACGGGGGAGAGGGATGCAGCTAGACAAAGTGAGCAAATGATGAGGTTAGAGTGAGATACAGCTATACAACAGGTGCAGGTGATGAGGGTCGAGAGAGATAGTCTGCGAGCAGAGAGAGATACAGCTGTGTAGCAGCTACAGGGGATGACTAGTGAGAGAGATAGAGCAGTGACTGCATTAGGTACAAATGGGGCTACAATGTATTTGGGCACATAGTTGACACAGGTATAGGCAGAGCTAAGGAGAGTATAGGGTGAGGTTGAGTACTATAGAGGCTTATACTATGGGGCTGAGTCGGCAGAGCAAAGGTAGCAAAGCTTTAGGAGCAAATCAGGGGCTTCAGGTTCATGGAGGTCAAGTGGATCTCAATCCGTAGCCTCAGTGACGGGGCCATCGAGAGATAGAGGACTAGGTGCAGGACCCAGTGGTGGTGGTCAGGGCGAGGGAGCTGCCAGTAGTCACTAGGGCTACTATGTTTATGTTGTATCATGATGAGGCCTAGAGCCAATTGTACATACATTCGTTATGGCTCAGCTTGTATATGTAGACACTTGTATATTGACACATGTATATATATATATATATATGATGGAGTATTGTTGATCTATATGATGTTGTAATGGATGCACTATTGGTATTATGATGGTTATGCATGTTGTATTTGTATTTTCCATGGATTTTTATGCAAATGATATAAATGGAAATGTATGATAATGCAAAAATGTAAATGGTAATGATATGGATGGACTTATGCATATAGATAGATGGTAATGAGATGATATATGGTAGACTTATGTATGTATAACACACTTGTTTTGCAGGATATGAGATGTGGACGAAGGACAATGGAAATGATTGATCTTGGTTAAGGACTATGTAGGCGAAGGATGGGATGAATAAATGGGATGATGGGAAGCTTTTTAAGTAATTACTCAAAAATGAAAAGAAATGCAATCCTTATGTTTGATATAGCATGTGGATGTTATGCACTAGGGTATAGAAGACCAAGGTGTCGAGATATCCAATGTGTAACTAGCATGTTACAATCCTGTCTAAATGCATGAGGTCAAGATGTTGAGCCAACATGCACAAGATATGAATAACAGCTAGTGTTTCAAAATGGACTTTGATGCTACAAGAAATGGTTTGAGCTTATCTCCACTACACATAGTGACACCTTGCTGGTTGTATGTGGAGTGTTAGTCTTGACATAGAATAGTCTCAAGTGCATAAGAGATTGTTTAGCTTCTCAGATGCTAGAGATATTGATATGTAAGATGCTAATCCCAATAGGTACAAGATACCAATACGCATAGGAAGAGAATAAGATCATCCCACAAACACGGCATACGAAAGCAATATGACCATGCCCCATTCCTTACTTCATCGTAAAATACCAAGATATAGATAGATCAAGGCAGTCTTGATTAGGCAAAGAAAAGGGACAAAAGATAAAACAAAAGATACTATCATCACGTTCTCTTGCCAAATTTAGGTGCTCTTAGATGGATTTAAGCTGGCGCCTTGTTGAGAGGAAAGTTGCATCCTGTTGAAGGCTAAAGATGTTGATAAACTACTATAGCAAATGTTGTCTTAAGGCATGTAGACAAATAGCTTCTGGCTCACTCTTGATTGGTTAAAGTGCTTGAGCTTTCAGTATACACATAGTTTGCTTCTTGCTTGAGCTGATCAAAGAGAAGAAAAATGGATGATGAGAGAAGATGAAGAAGATGGGGTGGATCATCTGTACTTGAGTACTACAAACTTCCTTCGTATTCTAGACTGCCTACATACCCTGTGTCCACAGGATCAAAGCACATTTACGATGAAGATGAGACATGATGAATATGCAGTTTTGGGTTTTATTGATGATGTATGTGATGAAAGATAGAAGAATGTGAGATGAAAGATTGAAGGATGATTAGAAGAAAGATGAAAGATGAATGATGAAAAGAAGGGGCTATCATCTTAGCCTGAATCAGAGTGCTTCTTTCGCATCTCAGATTGCCGACATACCCTGTATCCATGGGATCAAGGCTTTAATGATAGAGTTGAGATGTAGTTCTTGCATATTATGCTAGACGGGTGATATTGAAAGACTGGCATGATTTCTTGAATGTTTATGTTGGCGATGTCTTTTAATTTTTGGATGTCAAATGAGCACGAATTGATTGCAAAGATATGAATCTTGGTTGCAAAATGTTTTGTCATGTTTGTTGTTGGATGAACGCTATGGTTGAAGTTGAAAGTTTGTTGTGTTGTGAGCTAAAGTGTTTGAAGTGCTATGAGCTAGAGATAGCAGTATCCACTTCCAAATAAGACTCAATAAATGCCCCCAGTGTGGGATGAGGTTTATTATGAAGAAACGACAATAGGGGCAACGTGCGGTCAAGATCTCTAAGGTGCCAAAAGAGATAGTTATCACAACAATTTCTCAAGTATGATAGCTAACAATGACAGAGGCGAAGATAGAAGGGCTATTTATTGTGATGACATGTGGATTATGATATGGACTATGTGGAATAGGATGGTGAAATATGCTAGGAAGTCAAACAAACCAAGCAGATAATGGAGGCTGGTCACTACACATAGCGCTTGTTTGCCAGGTTTCCACTATGGTACTTATCCAAGGCGCCTGTTTACCAAGTTTTCACCAGAGGATGAATTACTTATCTTAGACTATTATTTTTTTGTTATCCAAAGCACCACAAAGTGGTTTTCACTATTGGATGTTTTTTTTTTTGTTTTTGGGATAGCTGAGATTCAAGGATAAAACTTCTTGAGATGAATGCTCTTGACTGGTTCATCCAAGGGAATGCCTTCAGGTGTTGAGAGAGTGTATGCACCTGATCCATAAACTATTGTGATGATGAAAGGACCAAGCCAATTTGGTTCAAACTTGCCCTGTTTCTCACGGTGTTGCTGATTCCTTTGATTCTCTTTAAGGACAAGATCTCCAACTTGAAATCGGTGTTCTCTAATTTTTTTGTTGTAGCTGCAACTTAGACAATTTTGATAGACTTGGAGATGGTTGAGTGATGTAAGATGCCATTCTTCTAGAAGCTCAAGATCATGGAGTCTGGATACTCGATATTCTTCCTCTAAGATGGTATGTTGTAAGGATACTCGCAGTAAGGAGATCTCAACCTCAATAGGTAAAATAGCTTCAGTGCCATACACAAGAGCATAGGTGTGGCTCTAGTGGGAGTTCTGATGCTTGTTCTATATGCCCATAATGTAGGATGGAGTTGTAGATGCCAATCCCAACCAGCTTCATTGACCCTCTTTTTGAGGATTTTGATGATTGTTTTATTTTAAACTTCATCTTGGCCATTGCTCGAAGGATAGTAAGGGGTAGAGAATCGATGTTGGATATGAAACTTGTTGCAAAGATCTCTGACCTCTTGATTCTTGAAGGGACAACCATTATCTGTGACAATAGCTTGAGGAACTCCATAACGGCAAATGACATAGTGTAGAATAAACTTAGATATTTACTTGCCTGTGATATAAGTCATTGGTATGGCTTCCACCCACTTTGTGAAATATTCAATGGTGGTGATAATGAACTTATGACCATTTGATGAAGTAGGATAGATTTTACCTATGAGATCAAGTCCCCACTGTGAAAAAGGCCATGGAGTAATGATAGGATGAAGCTCATGTGCTGGTGCATGTATTAAATCTCCATGTTTCTGACATTGTAGACATCTCTTTGCAAATTGTTGTGCATCTTTTTCCATGGTTGGCCAATAGTATCTTGCTCGCAGAAGTTTCTTAACAAGGCCAGGGCCAGTGGAATGCGAGCCACAGACACCTTCATGTACATCACGTAAGGCCACTTTTGCTTCCTCAGAATCAAGACACCTAAGAAGGATACCATCAAGACTTCGGCGATAAAGGTTGTCTCCCAAAATAGTGTAACGAGAGGCTCGGCAGATAAAGGTTTTCTGTTGATTGTTAGATAGTTGAAGTGGAAAGGTTTGATTACGGAGATACTCGTATAAATCCTCATACCACGGTGAATTGGGACCAACAATGTCACATATAAGCTAAGACTGTGGAACTTCAAATGCTGGAATCAAAAGTTGTTCAACTAAAAGCTCACATTTATGTGTATTAGATGGCATGTCTAGGAGAAACCCAATCATAGCCATGGCATCTGCTGCTCTATTCTATAGTCTTGGGATTTGTTCAAAGGTGATATTATCAAAATACTTTTTAAAATCATCAACCATTAGCTTGTATGGAAGAAGTTTCTCATCTTTTGTTTGATATTCATCTAAGACCTGTTTGATAACCAGCTGAGAATCACCAAAGACTTGTAACTGTTTGATAGCCTATTGTACTGCCATGTGCAATCTTGTAATTAAAGCTTCATACTCTGCTATGTTATTGGTAAGAGGAAATGCAATTCTATATGATTTGGGTATACAATCTCTTTGAGGGGTAACAAACAAGATCCCTGCTCCTGATCCATGTTGTGTATATGATCCATCAAAATATAGTTGCCACCGTGTTGGAGAAGTTAAATTGAATGATCCTTCATCAGGGAATTCTGGATATATTGGTTGAATATCTGTGATGGGTGCTGCAGCTAATTGATTAGCAATGACTTGTCCTTTGATGAATTTTTGATCCACATACTGTATGTCAAATTCAGTTAAGATCATGACCCATTTTGCTAATCTCCCCATGAGGATTGCTTTAGAAAGAAGATATTTGAGTGGATCAACATTAGATATGAGCTTGGTTGTTTGGTTCAGCATATAGTGTCGCAACTTTTGGGAAGAAAACACTAATGCTAAACATGATTTTTCCATAGATGAATAATTGAGTTCATATCCCACAAGAGTTCTGTTGATGTAGTAGATGGCTTGTTCTTTTCCTAAATCATCATGTTGAGCTAGAAGGGCACCCAATGCTGCTGTTGTTGATGATATGTAGAGCAATAATGGGTGGTCAAGCACAGGAGGTATTAACACAGGAGGTGTCGCCAGATATTCCTTTATTTTATCAAAAGCCTGTTGACACTTTTCATCCCACTTAAAAGGTTCACCCTTATGAAGAAGATGCTGAAAAGGATGACATTTATCTACTAGTTGTGAGATAAATCTGCGGATGGACTGTAACCTGCCTTGTAAACTGTGAAGCTGCTTGAGATTTGTTGGCGAAGGCATTTCCATGATAGCTTTTACCTTAGCTGGGTCCACTTCTATCCCTCGTCGAGACACGACGTATCCCAATAGTTTTCTAGATGTTACACCAAATACACATTTCTTTGGGTTCAGTCTGACTTGATACTTTTCTAATCGATCAAAGATTTTTTCTAATACCTGTAGATGTCCTTGTCTTGTCTTAGATTTTCCCAGGATGTCATCAACATAGTCTTCCATGATAGTATGAAAAAGGTCATGAAAAATAATTGCCATGGCTCATTGATAAGTAGCTCCAGCGTTCTTGAGACCAAAAGGCATTACAACTCAACAGTATGTGCCCCATGGACAAATAAAAGATGTTTTATCTTGATCTTCCTCTGCTATTCTGATTTGATTATACCTTGAAAATCCATCCATCAAAGATAGCATTTCATGTCTGGCTATAAGATCTACAATGTTGTCTATTCTTGGTAGTGGAAAGTCATCCTTAGGACATGCTTTATTAAGATCTCTAAAGTCTGTGCAACAGCGAACTCGTCCATCAAGTTTTGCTATAGGTACCAAATTTGAAACCCATTCTGGATAATCAATAGGCTTTATGAACTTTGCTTCTAATAGTTTCTAAATCTCTGCCTTAACCAATAAAGCTACTTGTGGATGCATTTTGTGCAATTTTTGTTTGACAGGTTTTGCATTAGGAGATACTACTAGATGATGCACCACAAGTGATGGATCTAGACTTGGCATGTCAGCATAAGTCCATGAAAAATTTATACTCTTTTCATAAAAAATGCTGTGAAGTTTCTTCTTTCTTGCTCTGATAGTGATGCCGCCAAAAAAGTGATCTTTGGATTCTGCTCTATACCCAAGTTCATGTCTTGTGATTGTTCAACTAGCACTGTTGATTTCTCATGATAATCAGTGGCAACAGGAAGATCAAATCCCCCATCCTCAGGTGCCTCAGAGAGGTTTTCACCTTTGGATACATCCTTTATTTTTACTTTTTCATGATCAAGAGGTGCCTTTCAATTTTCACCTACTGACCTATTTTGTTTGATTTTTTTTATTTCACTTTTGCGACTAAAGGATTTGATACTTCCGCCAAAATATGCTAGTTTAGGTAGATCCATCATGAAACCTGCTTTGTGATCACCCAATGGAATACCTTGTCGTAAGCCCATGAATTCTGCAATAACTTCATCATTTTCAAATGTATCTAACATTGGTGCCCCCTATTGGTCCCAATCGATGAGGTCAGGATATACAAGTGAAAGGGTAATGGAGGAATGGTTGCGGCTAGAGGAAGCTATGGAAACCATGAAGGGGGGAGTCATCAATAGTATCCAAATTAGAAGTCTCTCCTACCGAGGAAGGTCCGGCGTCAATATCAAAAATACACTTAATGTCTTTGAGTCACGGTACCTCTGGCTGATAATTAAGGCCTTGCTTATTAAACTTCTTAGACACAATTATGGGTTCAATAGGTCCTTATTCCTATGATCCCAATCCACCATGTCCTTTATAGCCCATGCTCTTTATGATGCGGAACCCATTGTTGTATCTCTCTACTTCCAGTTTGACTTGGTCATTTTCATCAAAGAATATCCAAGAGTCTATATCATCAATGTCTTCATCATCTAGGAATCCGCCTTTAATGAATACTATAGGTGGAGCTTTGATGACAGTAGGGGCTAAAGTTGGTTTGGATGTAGAAGGTTTACCATAGGATTTAGGAGATAATGGAAGGGTGCCTACACAACAAGAGTCTTGCAGTGTGTATTCACCAGGGCCATGTTCGGTGTACTTGATACGGAGATTGGAAGTGGTTTTGCTAGATGATGGCTTGAGTAGGTCAAATGGGTCTACATAGGATGAAGATGGATATGCCTCGGTGTTGATAGGAATACGATTTGGAATCTAATATTTATCTTGAAAGGCATGACAAAATTCAAATGGATTGGGATCAGCTTGGATAGTAACCTCAACACTGTTGTGTGGAAATTTAAGACATTGATGGTATGTGGAAGGAACTGCCTTGAGGGCATGTATCCATGGACGACCAAGGATGATGTTATAAGGAAGGTCAATATCAAGAACCTGACAACGGGTTTCTGTGGTGATCAGCCAAACTTGGATAGGCAAGAAAACAATCCCTTTAGTATCTTGCTCGGCATCATCATATGCTCTGATAGTAATAACCTTGGAGGTGTCAACATCTTTCTCAGAATATCCCAGTTGTTTGATTAATTTCAAAGAACATATATTAAGACCAGCTCCACCATCTACCAAGATTCGTTTGATATGGTGTTGTTTAACAAAAACTTCAATGTGGAGGGCTTCATTGTGGGACGGATGAATGGAGGGCTGAAGATCTTTGTCAGAAAAAGTTAAATGACAAGGGGCTGCAATGCTAGTGACCATAGATTGGAATTGTGTGATATCAATATCATTGGGTACCGAAGATTCTTGTAAGGCTTTGTCAAGGATAGCTTTGTGAGCAGGAGATATGCGAAGCAACTCAAGAATGGATATGTGCGCGGGTGTTTTGCCAAGGTGATCTAAGATATTATAGTTAGATAATGGTCAAGGAGGATGAGTAGATGCTCCTTCAATGGTGACTCGACCTTTGTGAGTGGTTACAGCGCAATTAGGTGCTTTACCTTGGATAGTAACGGTAGAAATGCGAGCATGGTCAATGCGGCCAATAGTAGATGATTCATAGTTGTACTGAATGGCATTCCCAGCATGAGGGTTACTTGTTTTGTTATGAGATGGAAGTTGATTCTTGAAAGCCTCTAGATCATAGTTTGATGTTGATTGTTGTGCAGGTTGAGTTGTTGAAGGAGTAATTTTGATTAAACCTTGATCGATGCAATCTTGGATGACATGTTTTAAATGCATACAACCATTCATTTTGTGTCCTTTAACTCTATGGAAATCGTAATACTCATTTTCTTTATACCAAGGAGCTTTGAAGAGTGGTTCACCATTGGGTGGTGCATCCAGTAAGATAATATCACCCACTTGGAGAAGCTTTCGAAAGATAACTTCCATAGGTTCCGCTAATGGTGTAAATTGTCGACACGGATTGGAAGTTTGTCGTTGTTGCATTCGTTGAAAAGGTTGTGTGGTTGTAGAAGCAACTTGAATGTTGATGGGAGCTTTCATAGTTTGTATGTTCTTTGTATCGACAACACCATCATTGACAACATTCTTGTTTTTGTTCCAAAAGCGAGATATATCGTTGGAGTTTTGAGGATAGTCGTTGTTATCGTGAAAGATCTTGATAGTTATTTTAGAAATTAAAGCTTGTTCAATGATGGTTCCTTTGGAAACAAGTTCATCAAAGGTGCTAGCACTTTGTAATTGTAGTTGGAATGATAGCTCGGGATGAAGATTTTGAACAAAGATATCGAGCTTTTGTTTCTCAGGAATTTCCCATGATAGTTTGCTAGCCATATTGCACCATCGTTGAGTAAATGAAGAAAAGGCTTCACCATTGCATTGTTTATTGTTGATAAGGTCATTCATGTTTACCTCATGTTTAATGTTAAAAGCAAAGCGTGATCTAAACTTATTGGATAACTCCGAAAAAGACTTAATTCCCAGAGGTAAATGAGAGAACCATTCAAGAGCTTGGCCTGCTAAGCTTTGAGGAAATAGTCTCAAAAGATATGCATCATCATAAGCAACATCGAGACATGCCACAAAGAATGCTTTGAGGTGGTCTTCTGAATTTCCTTTTCCTTTGTACTTGTCAAATTGTGGAATTTCAAAGTGTGGTGGAAAAGGTGTCATATGAAGAGACTTGTCAAATGGATAAGCGCATATGTTTTCTAGAGAAAATGTCTTCTTGCCTTGTCCTACCGCTTGGTTAATCATTTGTTGAAGATCCGCTGGAGATAATTGATGTTGTTGCAAAGGGGGTGAAACATGGTATGATGTATATTGAGGTTGCTATTGTGGGATATATGAAGCCATGACCGTTTGTTGAGATTGCGTGCTCACAATGTATGTCAATGGATTGGGATGTGGCACATATGTGGTTGAGGATTGCTATCCTTGAGGCACAAGCGGTGGTTGGGTCTATTGTGATGAATGGGCACCAAGATTTTGCATTACATGTGAAGTGGAAGATGGATTGACACTAGTTAATGGTTGGGAAGTTGGAGTTGGATTCGTGACATGGTAAGTGATGGAAGGATTGGTAGATGCGAAAGGAGGATGGACACTTGGGTTTGTATTTTGGACATGGGGATTGATATGTGTCATGTGTTGGGTGATAATAGGCAAGCCTTGGGTAGCATAAGATGGATTGATGGTGTGTGAAGGATTGGAAGAATATGATGGAATGGATATAAGTTGCTCAACATAAGTGATTGTAGTACTAGGATTGGCTTGAGAAATGATAGGAGGGTCACTCATATCAATAAGACTAACATTGGGATTATATGGTGTAATGGAGGGATTAGTGGAGATGGTGGAAAGCGTATTAGCAGTTGGTATATGAGTTATGGTATTCATATCGGATATGGTAGATTGTGATGGTCATGAAGCTTGGACTATTGGCATTTTTGGGATAGTTTGGGAGGATTGCACACTATGGGATATGGGAATAGCTTGTGATGTTTGGAGCATTTGTGCTTGGGCGACATGGACAGCTTGTGTTACTTGAGGCATCGAAATAGTCATGGTAGGAGGAGGAGTATGTTGAGGAACAAGGAAAGGTGGAATGTTCAAATTTTGTGAAATGAGAGGGAGCACATTGGTTGGCATTATCAAAGGTTCTAGATTGTGCTCCGAGCATGGTAGATCAAATGAAGTAACAATAGGAAATGAAAGAGATGTGGTGGAAGATAGAGCTTGTGATATGGTGGGGGATGGTTTGACTATAGTGGATGGTCCCTTTGCAACAACAATGGGAGTGTTTGGATCGTGCTCTCTAATAGCAGATATGTCAAAATCTCTTGGTAATTTAGCGCCCATGCGAGCATGTTGCAAGAAGTACTGATTAGGCTCAGATTAAACAAGTATCTCAACTTGATCCCACACATGGGTGGCCTGAAATTCTGATAAGTCTTCTTGGGATTGTTCTTCAAAAGTCTTGAAAAATGTTTGAGGTTGCACTTGTTGTGAAGATGACTCTCCAACGATATACCCATGAGGAGTAAACATATGAGGAGGCATACCAGTCGTAAATTGAGTTGCGTCTTTAAGAGGTGTTGAGCTAGATTGTTGCATCTTAGTTCCCATCTCAGCTTGCAATTTAGCATCAATTTTAGCTCTCAATTTGGCTTCCATTTCAGCTCTATATTGACTCCTAGTTTGAGGCATGATGTTGATGTTGAAAACTGTAGTTTAGCTTGTCAAAGTTTTGAGACCCAAAAGAAAGGTGATAGTTGGCTGGTTGCTTGCTTGCTTGCTTTGTTGTTTTGCTTGGTTGTTGATTCATTTGGTTGGTTGATTTCCATAGCGAATAGCTCACACACTCAAGGGAAAAGTTGTTTGCTAAAGGTTGCTATGTTGCTGATGTTTGTTGAAGCTAAAGTTAATGTTTTGTTGGTGGATCAAAATTATTGGTTTGCTAGTTTGAGATCTCAAAAAGATGAAAAGATCACAAAATGCGATTGATTGGTAAGCTCAAAACAAGAGACAAAGTCTAGGTGTATGCTAATGATCAGAGACAGGTCTGAAAGCTAATGCTGAAGCTAAGCAAGCTGGATTTGTGGCTAATTCAGCTGATTCACTAAGATTTGCTGGTATTAGACCATAGGTGATAAGTGATAGCTCATATGCGACTCAGAAAAGACCAAAGGTGACTAGTAATAGCTCAGATGCGGACTAGTTTAGGTTTTGATGGTAGGTTACAATGTTAACCAAAGGTGATCTGATTGTTCACAGACGATTAATGTTGGTTCAAAGATGATTCACTGCTGATCGAAAGTGACGTAGGTTAGGCCAAAGGCAACAAACTGTTGTTTAAAGGTGAACCGATTTAAACAAAAAGCAGTTGACTGTTGTTTAAAAGTGACTCTGTTCAGGCAAAAAGCGACTAACTGATGTTTAAAAGTGATTCAGTTTAGGCAAAAAGTAGCTAACTGTGGTTTAAAAGTGATTCAGTTGTCTGTATGCGGGCAGTTTATGCCTAAAAGTGATTATGTCTGTCAGGAAAGATGTCTGATTTGTGATTTTTGACAAGAAAATAGTAATTATAATCAATCACACTCACAACAATCACAAACTTGTACAACCTAGGCTAAGAAAGGACTATATTTGTTGAATCCCCTGGCTGTGCTTATTCAAAGCAAATAGCTTCAGGATCTTGGTAGCATCGGCTCCCCTCCATGGCACACACTTCTCATGCATACCAAGATCTAGGTTTCCTGTAAGGCATGTCCCTCACCAAACCTTAGGATTGTCCCTGCTATCTCTTCGTGAATCAGGGCGGCATCAAAGGTCCCACCTTTTGCATCAACAAATAGAAGGTTTTTGGCTACTACACAAAATTGCTAATAAGGGCATCTGTTCGGGTGGCTATACATACGGCAGTGCTACTCTCCATTGTAGAGTCTCCCAGCCTTCAAGGGTTACGCCTTGGAGGGTTTTGGGGGAGGTTGGTTGTCGATATAATGCAACAACACCCGTTGTTTGTGGCTTTCGACACAAACACTTTTCTTATGTAGCGGTTTGGAAGGACTTGGCTTTAGCCCATTACCTCTTGGGTCATATCCCTTCTCACACCGGGAAGCCAGGCCCTCTAAAGATAATAACAAGTTTTCATACACCTAAGATCCATTTGATAGGCAAGGGGAGAGGATACTTTTGTTATTAAATTTGTGTTATAATCAATCACATGCAAGTAATCAAAAAAGATAAATCAAGCATGGAGCAAACAATGATTCATTTTAAGCACCAAGCCCAAATGTTCCTAATTTAGTGAAAAACCACAAGTCTTGGACTGATCAGAGCTGCAACAGATATGTTAGTAGTTTGATAACCTCCTTTTCTTGGACAATCAATAAGATGCTGCACAAATACCCAATTAGTAGCCAAGAAAAATAAACTACAAATGATACAGGTTGAAAATGATACAATTTACTAGAGGCAATCCACTGTCGGTCAAAAGCGATCTCCATTTTGTCACAAGCGAAGTCTTACAGATCATAAGCGGTGCAAAGAGGTCGATATACGAATTGTTAAAGCTCACAAGCGATGCGAAAAAGCAAGAAGCGGCTGGTTACGGCTCATAAGCGACCTGGATCTATAAAAGAAATAGTATGCAAAAAAACCCTAGTTCTGTAATAAAAGATGTGGTTAGCTAAAAGCAATCACTATCGAATCAAAAGTGATTCAATTAAATGCAAGAATGACCACTGTTAGTATAAAAGTGATGCAAAATAAACAAAAAGCGACCACTGTTAGTATAAAAGTGATCCAAAAAATGCTGCAGGCAACAAATTTCAGCTCAGAGGCGATGCAGGTATGCAGACAGCGATGGTTTTTTACCCAAAAATGACTAGAACTTGCCATAAGCGCTTGGAAAATCTGATCTTCATAAAAACAACTTCAAACAACAAAGTTAATCAAGGACGTGGTTCCCATCAGGCGTGCCAAAATGTGATAGGTAAAAAATTAGGTTAATAAGATCAAGCATAGCCATGAAAACCTAACCCTACCATCATCAAAGAATCTAATCCAAATGAAACCAAAAGTATGCAATTCAAGCACAATATCACCTAGATTGTATGATTCCTTATTTATGATGTGGATTGATTCTTCAATAATGAACAATTATGAAGATAAAAGCTGCCATGATGGATGGATGATAATGATAAAAGCTCATTAGATGCTATGGATGCTCAATATGCTTAAGATGATAATGTAGACGCTATACGAATGATGGATAGATCAAGTATGGAATGAGAGGGTGTTTATATAGAACTCAACCAAAATCAATCAACAATGGAGATTCGATGGCTATGTGAATGGCTAAGATTAAAAGATAGACATAGGTGAATGTGAAGATGACAAGTGGAGAGAAGATAGGGCTTATGTGTGCTTGTGTACATAAAAATTACTACATATGAAAGATATTAAATAAAAGGATGTAGTACCACTTATCTTTTTAAATGAAAGAGGCACACATGTTGGCTCATGAGATAAATGATTAGATAAATTAATTAAATAAATAAAATTTATTTAATTAATTAGAAAGTGGGTTTATGAAAGGAATTTTTAATTAAATAAATAAGATTTATTTAATTAAAAATAGAAGAATGAAGATAATTAAATAATTAAAGATTGTTTAATTATAGCTTAGAGGAAATAGCTAATGAATTAATTAAATAAATATAAATTTATTTAATTAATAGAAGAAATAGATATGTTAGGGATATTGCTCAAGTGTGTTAGACAAATGCAGATGGTGTGTAATGCGATGTTTGAATGCTAATGATAATGAGTCAATTTTGGGTGTCTACAGATATGATTTAGAGAAGTGTTTAAAGATGTGAAATCTAGAATTTGGTGGTCCGGATCGCTGTGCAGAAAAAGTTCTATTCACCAGTGTGAAGACTATCCTTGGCAAGGTTTGCAGAGTGACTGGGAGAAAGTGTTTTGCTCCGCATTTCTCTGTAGATTGGATTTTGGCTTTGCAGTTCTAGAGTTAAGCTTATAAGGTCTTGAGTCATCTTCATTCAAAAGGATATGTGATTTGAAGCTCTGAAAAGCAAGTTTCTAATTAGCAGAGTTTGATAGTGTCTGTTAAGAAGTAGTCTGTGATCCATCTTCAAGTGAAATAAGTTGAGATCTGTTACAGTTGGATTTGCTACTTTCGAAATGATTCTATGATGTTCGTGGATGTCCCCTAAATACATTAAAGGAGTGTGTTTGATCTACAAGTTGTAATGAAGATCTTGGAAGCGTGTGTTCAATTGTTCTTGATGATTGCACTAGTTTGGCCAACCTGGATGATTAACACTCTTTGCGGATGAATTTCCTGAATTATAGAAGCTTGGGGT
Source organism: Cunninghamia lanceolata (assembly GCA_027924645.1). NCBI lineage: Eukaryota > Viridiplantae > Streptophyta > Pinopsida > Cupressales > Cupressaceae > Cunninghamia > Cunninghamia lanceolata. The sequence continues at coordinate 9,057,537 of BSBN01000476.1, read as the reverse complement.
AGTGTGTGAATATGTAATTGAGTCCATGCTAAGGCATGAAGTGCTCCTCCTTTATTCATTTAGTCCACAAGTTTGTTTAGGACTAGTCCTAATTTTATTGCAATACATAGGACAACTGAGATGAGGGGGTGAATCAGTTGTCACAAAAACTTAACTTCATATGACTATCAAACTATCAACAACTTAAGTACTAATAATCAGATTTATCCATAAAAGTATGAAACAAAATACTTAATTCACAATCACACATTCAACACAGTAGACACCAGATTTTTACGTGGAGAACCCTAAAAGGCAAAAAACCATGGTGGGTGTTAGCCCACAGAAATATATAAGTTATATCAATACCAAAAAATAGAGGTTCATTGCCTGTAGGGCTCACTACCCAAAATGCTCACTGTAAATATTGGCTCACTACCAAGGGGTGGCTCACTACCAAGAATCGGCTCATTGCTAAAGGGTGGCTCACTGCCAAGAATTGTTGAACTAATTTGACAACATATGCTCTATGCCTAAGTTTAGTTCCATTGAAGCGCAATATTCTTCCTTTGCTCTTCATTTCTTCTCTTCACACTTATCTACTCATTTTTCCACACATGCACTTTTCACAATTACATTACAAGTCTTTATACAAGTCATCAACCTTGGAATGTACATCAAGGTCAGCAATACATTCATACACCGTTGGAACAATCTCTAAGGTCGGCATTACAAAAACATACATAGAAATAGGTCAGGACCTAATACAAAAATTTGCTAAGGGAAGGATGTAAATATGTATGTTGATCACACCACACCTTAGCTGGGACTCAAACACAATCCTTCACGCCATGACATGCTTCCACAATCTTCAAAACATCTCCACAAATAATGAAATCAACTAGGTCGACCAAGACTGGTGAGAACACTATGTCTTCTAAGAACATTCTTCATCCACGATCCAACTTTCTCTTTGTGGACCAATCCAAGGGTAGGAACATGATTAGGAGACATCCACAAGCACATTGAAATCATCAAGAAACAACTGCAAAACTTCTAACCACTCTATCAAGAAGATTCTTCAAACCGGAGCACATAAACAAAGTAGCCAACTACTATCATAGTGAAAAGATCACTTGTGGACCACCAAATCACAAACCATTGAAGTTAAAGGTACTTAACATCATCTTAGACTTAACTCTAGAACTGTAGACAAAAATACTTTAATGCAGAGGAATGCGAAGCATAACACTTTCTCCCTGTCACCACCAAACATACAGAAAAAGTAGTTTTCACTCTAGTGAACATAAATCACTCAAATTTTCATATTGGAGGCTCAAACTTGGAATATAACATCTTCAAATAAACTTCTAAATAACTTCCAATCTACAGACAAGGATATTCATTCTATAGGAAATGTGGAGCATTCTTATGGACTGTTCTTATGTATTCAACACACTGTTTCCACTACAACTCACTGTTTCTACTAGAGGAGCTAATTTTCTCAATATCCTTAGCATTAGAATCAATTACATAGGTAAGTACAAAGCATCTAACTCATTACAAGCAAGTAACAAGATAAGGGCACAATTGACATCAATGACAACACAGATATGTTAACATCAATGACAACACCGGTTAGGCACATACTTGCAACAATCTCCTCCTTAATCATTGATGGCCACATATGATGTGAAAAACTGAAAAGACCATTAAGACAAGATTTTCCCCTTTCTCTTTACACATCTGCATTCTTGCTTGCCCTAAGTTTTTCACATGATTTATGTCCCCCTTTGACATCAATGGAAAAGGGCACATACTTGTATTTTGCTGCTCTGATCCAACTAAGCTGTTACCAACACATCTAGCTACTCCCCCTGAGAGGTAGCTCTCAAAACATCAATCCAAATCAAAGAATGAGACTTTGAACACCACTGGATTGATGCATTCTCATGCATCTTAGTTTAGGGTAGGAGGGGTAATGACTCCTAACTTTTCTCTAAGATACTCAAAAGTATCCTTAGGCAGAGGCTTGGTGAAGATATCTGCAATCTGATCCTTTGTGGACACATATTCCAACTTTACCTTTTCTCTCAAGAAGTGATACCTTATAGATATATGCTTTTTTCTTGAGTGCATCATTGGATTCTTTGAAATATTTATAGCACTTGTATTGTCACATCTCATTGCAATTGGATCTTCATATACAACTCTTATGTCCCTCAAAGTCTGCTTCATCCATAATACTTGAGTACAACAACATGTTTCTGCAATATACTCTGCTTCTACTGTTGATAAGGAGATTGAGTCTTGTTTCTTGCTCAGCCATGAAACCAATCTGTTGCCTAAAAAGAAAGCACCTCCACTTGTACTTTTCTTGTTATCAACATATCCAGCCCAATCAGCATCTGTATAAGCACTAAGAGTGAAATCATTATCCTTTGGATACCATAAGCCATGATCTGGAGTGCCTTTTAAATACCTCAAGATTCTCTTTACTACCATCACATGTGATTCTCTTAGATCAGCTTGAAATATTACAACAAGACAAACTACATGCATAATATAAGGTCTAGTTTGAGTTAGATAAAGCAATCCTCCAACCATGGATCTGTACTTTTTCTAATAAGTCTTAGGTGATTCATCAGTTTTTCTCAACTTGCATCCAATCACCATGGGAGTGCATACCGGTTTAGAGTCCCTTTCACATACTTAAACTAAGATATGAAGATTCCTTTATCTAATTGATTGATTTGCAGACCCAGAAAGAAATTCATCTCACCAAACATAGACATCTCAAACTCTTTTTACATTTCACCAGAAAATTTCATACACATACCTTCATTGCCTCTAAATATGATATCATCAACAAAGACTTCAACAATCAAAATTTGATCACCATTAATCTTGAAATAGAGATTACTATCAGCAGTACCTTTATTGAACCCTAACTATAACAAATACTTATCCAACCTTGCATACCAGGCTCTAGGAGCTTGCTTGAGTCCATACAATGCTTTCTTCAACCTGCATACCATATCACCTTGATTTGATAGTTGGGATCCTTCTGGTTTCTCAATGTAGACTTCCTCTTCCAATTCACCATTCAGAAATGCAACTTCACATCCATCTGATATACTTTGAAATCTTTGTGAGCTACAAATGCCAGAAACATTCTGATTGCTTCAATTCAAGCTACTCGAGAAAAAGTCTCTTCAAAATCTATCCCTTCAATTTGAGAATATCCTTTGCACACAAGCCTTGCTTTATTCCTTACAACTTCTCCATTTTCATTCAACTTATTCCTGAAAACCCATTTGGTTCCAATGATATTTTTATTGGTAGGTCTGGGAACTAATTTCTAAGTTTCATTCTTCTCTATCTGCATTAGTTCTTCCTCCATTGACTTTACCCAATTTTCATCATTGCAGGCTTCATTCACGATTTTTTGTTCAACTGTAGAGAGAAAATAGTAATTCACTTGTTCTTCTGCAGCTCTTTTCCTTTACATTAATCCTTTGTCTTTATCTCCAATAATTTGATCTTTAGAGTGACTAATTCTTACATACCTGGGGGTCTTAGTAGCTATTTCCGAAGCCTTATCTTCTTCATCTTGAGTGTCTTCTTGTTCAACTTTTTCTTCATAAGTTATAGAAGCAGGTTCATCTGATTCATAGCCACTCTGATCTGATGTTCTTCCTTTGCCTTCGTCCACCTTCACATTTGCACTCTCAACAATCTTCTTCAACCTTTTGTTGTAGCACCAGTAGGCCTTACTCTTGGTAGAGTATCCAAGAAATATTCCTTCATCACATCTTGCATCAAATTTCCCTAGATCTTCATCTCTTTTGATATAACATATGCTTCCAAAGACTTTGAAATATCTTACTGTTGGATTTCCTCCATACCACAATTCATAGGGAGTTTTAGTACCATTTCCTTTCACTTGAACTCTGTTTTGAATGTAGACAGCAGTATGTATAGCTTCCTTCCAAAAAACTTATGTCAGACATCCTTCCTTCATCATTGTCCTAGAAGCTTCTTGAACTGTCCTGTTCTTTCTTTCCACAACTCCATTCTGCTGAGGAGTCCTAGGTACAGACAACTACCTCTTTATTCCTTTCTCTTCACAGAAGGTGTTGAATTCATTTGAAGTGAACTCACCTCCTCTATCAAACCTCAAGCATTTGATATTCAGCTCTATTTCATTTTCAACCATTGCCTTGAAGGATTTGAACTTCTCTAAGGATTTAGATTTGTCTCTCAGAAAAGTAACCCAAGTCATTATAGAATAATCATTAATAAGCAACATGAAGTACCTGTCACCTTGTAGACTTCTTATCCTTGTAGGACCACATAGATTTGTATGAACAAGATCCAGCAAACTGGTAGAAAATTGCTCTTTGCTCTTGAAACTTGTCCTTGTATGCTTCCCCAACTGACATTCCTTACAAATGGTATTAGTGGGTTTCAAAAGTTTTGTTAAATCTCTCACAGACTGACTTGAACTTATCTTTACCATATTATCAAAGTTTATATGACACATCCTTCTATTCCACAATGAACTCTCATCTGCTTGGGCTAATAAATAGTAATCATTAGTCCCTCTTAATTGATAGATGTTACCTCTGGTCTTCTTACTAGTAGCAATCATAGTTCCAGAGCTTTCCATGATCTTGCACCCATTGTCTTTGAATCTTAGATCATAGCCTTTGTCACACATCTAACCAGCACTCAAAAGATTGTGCTTCAACCCTTTACATACATGACATTATCAGTATTATGCTTTCCATCAAATGAATAGATCCTTTTCCACAAATCTTACCAGCTGTATTGTCTCCAAACCTAACCAGTCCTCCATCATATTTTTCCAAACTTATAAACTTACTTTTGTCATTGGTCATGTGATGTGAGAATCCACTATCAATAATCCATTCATCCTTATATTTCTCAACTTGAACAGCCAAAGTACTTTCTTCCATTGGTTTTTCTTCCTTCACACAACTAGCAAGATTAGTAGACATAGGCTCTTCTTTAATAGAAATAAACAAGCATTCATTTGCACTAGTACTAGCATCATTAGATTCATCATCAGTCACACCTTCATCATCAAAATCTCTAACATAGTAGCATTTCTTTGGAGCTCTAGGCATGCTCTCAAATCTTTTTCTATTCCTTTCAATTCTTTCAGGACATCCAGAAGCATAATGACCTACTTTACCACATGAAAAACATTTGAAAGGTAGTTTGCCTTTGAACTTACCGAAACCTCTTTGCAATATGTCAACAAAGTTAGCTTCAATTTCATCAAAGTCATCATCAGGTTCCACCTTATATTTCTCAGCTCTGGAGATCTTTTCTAAAGTACTGGCTTTAAAGGTTGTCTCAACTTTCGGCAGGGAATCACCAAATTCTCTCATCTCAAAGGTTTTAAGCTTACCAAGCAATTGATCTCTGTCGATAGTTTTTACAGTCATTACTTCTTCAATTGCAGCTACCTTGTGACTGTAGGACTTTGGTAGTGATCTAAGAATTTTCATCATAACTTCCTTATCACCAATAGTTCCTCCCATACCTTTTATTCCATTGACAAGTTCATCAACCCTTTGCATGAAGGCTGTAATGTTTTCATATTCATTCATCTTTAAACTCTCATATTTTTCTTTCAGGCCCTGTAGCTTGGCTTCTTTTATAGAATCATCTCCTTCATACAGTTTCTTCAACTTTTCCCAAACCTCATTTGTAGTTTCTAGATCCATGACTTTTATCAACTTAGTGTCAGATAAAGCACTAAACAGGGCATCTCTAGCTTTTATATTCAACTCATATTCTTTGATTTCATCTTCAGTTGACAAACCATTTTGAGGCATGATATATTTTGATTCTACATCTTTCCACACTTTATAACCAAGCCAAAGGAGATGGTTTTTCATTCATACCTTCCAAAGAGCATAATTTGTCCCATCAAATTGTAGAGCTTCCTTTTTAAAAGACATCCTAGATCTTATTCAAGCTATTAGGCTTTCTTCTGAGGAACCTACTTTGATACCAATTGTTGAAATACACAGGACAACTTAGAGGGGGGGTGAATCAGTTGTCACAAAAACTTAACTTCATATGAATATCAAACCATCAATAAACTTAAGTACTGTTATTCAAATTTATCCATAAAAGCATGAAATAAAAGACTTAATTCACAATCACACATTCAACACAGTAGACACTAGATTTTTACGTGGAAAACCCTAAAAGGGAAAAACCACGGTGGGTGTTAGCCCACATAAATATATAAGTTATATAAATACTAAAAAATAGAGGCTCACTACCCAAAATGCTCACTGCAAAGATCAGCTCACTGCCAAGGGGTGGCTCACTACCAAGAATCGGCTCACTGCCAAGAATTGTTGAACTGATTTGACAACATATACTCTATGCCTGAGTTCAATTCCATTGAAGCGCAATATTCTTCCTCTACTCTGCTCTTCTTCTCTTTGCACTTATCTAGTCATTTTTCCACACACGCACTTTTTCACAATTACATTACAAGTCTTTATACAAGTCATCAACATTGGAATGTACATCAAGGTTGGCAATCCATTCATCAACCGTTGGAACAATCTCCAAGGTTGGCATTATAAAAACATAAATAAAAATTGGTTAGGACCTAATATAGAAATTTGCTAAGGGAACAATGTAAAGATGTACGATGATCATGCCACGCCTTAGCTGGGACTCAAACACAATCCTTCATGCCACGACATGCTTCTACAATCTTCAAAAAGTCTCCACAAATAATGAAATCAACCAGGTTGGCCAAGACTGGTGAGAACACTATGTCTTCTAAGAACATTCTTCATCCATGATCCAACTTTCTCTTTGCGGACCAATCCAAGGGTAGGAACATGATCAGGAGACATCCACAAGCACATTGAAATCAATAGGAAATAACCGCACAACTTATAACCACTCTGCCAAGAAGATTCTTCAAACTGGAGCACATAAACTGTTGCAAATATGTGCCTAATTGGTGTTGTCATTGATGTCAACATATCCTTGTTGTCATTAGTGTCAACTGTATCCCATTCTAGAAGACTTGTATGTTGAGGATATTGAGAAAATTAGCCTCTCCAGAAGAAACAAGTGAGTTACATATCTCTCTGTAAGAGATAGTGAAGACAGTGTAGTTCAAGTGAAGTAGTTTGCTCCACATTCCCAGTAAGATGAAGATCAGAGTCTACAGATTAAAGGGTTTGTAGAGGATTGTCTGAAGTTACTCCAATCAAGATTTGAGAGGTTTGCATGGAAAATTGGTGAAGTTGTGGTCATCTGAGTAGAACTATGAGAGGTGACAGAGTGACAGTAATCTGGTCTGGATTGATCCGCATTGAAATATTATGATCTACAGATCTAGAGGTGTGTTTTGGATGTTAGTGTGTATCCTCAACTTAAGTGGTTCATGGTTTGGAGGTCCGCAAGCAATCTTTCTAGTGTGACAGTCATGACAGTTGGTGTTCTTGAGTTCCCAGATGAAGGTACAAGTGGTTCTGGTGATCTAAGGTGGTGTGATTGTTCCTATTGATTTCATTGTGCTTGTGGTGGTCTCTAAATTAGGTTCATATTGTGTTGGTGGTCCGCATTGAGGATTGAGCTCATGGATGAAGATTTCTCCTTGGGTGTTTCTGTTCTTTCCAATCTTGGCTGACTGGATGCCTGATGCATGTTGTGGATGATCTACAAGAAGTTCTTTGAGGTGTGGCATGTTGTTCAAGGAAGATTTGGATCCCAACTATGTTTAGCTAATAGTATAGTGTTTTGCATTAAGTTAGATGTTTGTAGTGCCAACCTTGATGTTTATTCCAAGGTTGATGAAGCATATAAATATGTGTGGTTGAGTTGTGGAAAATCATCCTTGTGCGAAAATGACAAGATCATAAGAAAGGAAGAAAGGTAGAGTAGAGAAGAGGAAGATCAGAAGAGAAAGAGCAGTAAAGGATGAGGAGTTAGCAAAGAAGTGTTTAGGGGGCAGAGTAGAAGTATTATGCACATCAACGGAACTGACTGTTGCATGAAGAAGATGTTTTCCAGTTCAATCTTTCTGTGATAAACTTATAAAAAGCTCTGTAGATAGTGAGCCTCCTTGAGTAGTGAACTCTGGGCAATGCACCCTAAAGGCATGTGCCTTCCCCATTTTCTATTCTTTTAACAGAGAATAAATCTTGTGGGTTAACCCCCACTGTGGTTTTTCCCTTAACCTAGTTTCCACGTAAAAAATCCTAGTGTTATGTGTGTTGATTTTGTTTCTGCTCATGTGTTGTTGATTCATGCTTTCATGAATATATCATTCATCTATTATTAAGTGGTAAAGAAGTTTAATTACAGCAAAGGATAAAAAGTTTTGTGACAACTAATTCACCCCCCCTCTTAGTTGTCTGCCCTAATTTCAACAATTGGTATAAGAGTTGGTTCCTCTAAAAGAAGCTTGACCGCTTGAGGAGATCCAGGATGTTGACTTACAAGAAGGATAGTCCAATATTTGATGGAACAAATTACTCTCTTTAGAAGAGTCGCATGAAGTGCCATTTGCAATGCATGGGTGAATCTTATTGGTTGATAACAAAGGATGAGTATGAGCCCTCGGAGAAAGGCCCTTCAACTCCAGATGAACTCAAAGATGCTGAAAACAACATTCGAGCCAAAGAAGTCTTATTGAGTGCCCTAACTAATACAGAAATGACAAATGTCCTGGAATTGAAAACTACTCATGGAATCTAGAAGAAGCTGAAAACTCTATATGAAGGTGATGAATATGTCAAATGTGCTAAGTTGCAGAGCCTAAAGGGTAGATATGAAAATTTAAGGATCAATGAAGATGAAAACATCACTTCCTATATGTAGAAGGTGAATGAACTTGTGTACAGTATCAGGTGTGCTTGTGGAAAACTGGAAGAATCAGAGATTGTTGGCAAAGTGCTCAGATCCTTACCTACTTCATACAAACATAGAGTTGCTTCTATTGAGGAGCTTAGGACCGTGACAACTATTACAGGGGATCAATTAGTTGGCAAGCTTTTAGCATTTGAAATGAGTGAGTTTGGTGATTCCCTTCCTAAATCTAAGTTTTCATTTAAGGCCAATGTTTTTGGAAAACAAAGATTTGATCCAGGTGAAATCTCTTCAAGAAGACTAACCAGATTAGAAAAGGCAAGGAAGAATCTTGAAGAAGATGAATTAGAGATTGAAGAACTTGAAGTCCTTTTTGCCAAAAGACTACCAAGAGGATCTAGTATGTATGAAGGAAAGTTGCCTTTCAAATGTTTTGCTTGCAATAAGATTGCTCATTTTGTCTCAAGATGTCAAGAGAGGGTTTCAAAGCCAAACCCTAACAGACCTAGGACTCAGAAGAAATACTACTATGTCCAAGAAGCTGTTGAAGGAGTCACTGATGATGAATCTGATAAGGGAAGTACCTATAGAAATGAATGGGTGTTCATTGCTATCAAGGAAGAAGATTCGGTACCTACTGAATCTGCTAGCTATGTGAATGTGGAAAGAGCCTTGGCTTCTTAGGTTGAAGAAAAGGATGAATGGGTAATTGACAGTGGATGCTCTCATCATATGACAGGTGATAAGAGTAAGTTTGTAAGTATGGAAAGGTATGAAGGTGGAATTGTAAAGTTTGGAGACAATTTAGCTGGTAGAATCCATGGTAGAGGATCCATCTCTCTTGATGGTAAGAATAACACTAATGATGTCTTGTATGTAGAAGGATTGAAGCATAATCTTCTCAGTGTTGGATAGTTGGTTGACAAGGGATATGATCTCCAATTCAAGGATGGTAACTGCAGAATTTTGGAGAGCTCTAGAACTGAAATTGCATCTGGTACATAGACTAGAGAACATCTTTCATTTAAGCGGTACTAGTAAAAGTTGTTTGATTTCTCAAATTGATTAGAGTTGGCTATGGCATAGGAGAATGTGTCATGTAAACTTTGACAACATTGTTAAGATAAGTGCTACTCAGGCTGTAAGAGATCTTCCAAAGCTTGTGAAACCTACCAATAGCATGTGCAAGGAATGTCAATTGGGCAAACAGAGCAGAACTACATTCAAAAGTAAAGAACAATCTTCAAGTGAATTGTTGGAACTTGTGCACACCGATTTGTGTGGTCCTGCCAAGGTTGGGAGTTTGCAAGGAGATAGATACTTTATGTTGCTGATTGATGATAACTCTTGGATGATGTGGGTCACTTTCTTGAGAGAGAAATGAGAGGCTCTTGACAAATTAAGTCTAGGGTGGAGAATGAGATTGGTGTGAAGATAAAATGTCTGAGATCTGACAGAGGTGGAGAATTTACCTCCGGTGAGTTTAATGCATTTTGTGAAAAGCATGGAATAAGAAGACAGTTGTCTACCCCTATGACTCCTCAGCAGAATGGAGTTGTGGAAAGGAAGAACCAGACTATTCAAGAGGCTGCTAGAACCATGATGATGGAGGGAAATGTTCCACATGTCTATTGGAGAGAGGTTGTGAATACTACTGTCTACACTCTTAACCGGGTGCGGATCAAAGGTAATTCTAGTAAAATACCTTATGAACTGTGGTTTGGTAATGTTCCTTCTATGAAATATTTTAGAGTTTTTGGTAGTAAATCCTATATCAAAAGAGATGAAGATCCAGGCAAGTTTGATGCAAGATGTGATGAAGAAATATTTCTGGGTTATTCTAATCAAAGCAAGGCATACTGGTGCTTTAACAAGAGATTAAAAAAGATTGTTGAAAGTGCTAATGTCAAGGTTGATGAAAGCAAGGAGAGACCTTCAAGATTTTGTGGATATGAATCAGATGATCAAAATGAAGGTCCAAATGAAGGAAAGCAAGTTTAGTTTACTCCAGAGAATCCAATGACTCAAGAAGTCAATGTAGATGTTGAGGAACAAGTTCAAGAATCAAAAGTTGAAGAAAATCCCAAAACTCCAAGGTATGTAAGATTGAAACATTCTAAAAATTAGATCATAGGAGATAAAAATAAAGGTGTTCAAACCAGAAGAAGAATTGCTGAAGAACAAGAGGAATATTGTTTGATTTCAAAGATTGAACCAAAATCAATAAATGGAGCTTGTAATGATGAAAGTTGGATAAAAGAAATGGAAGAAGAATTAATGAAAATTGAAAAGAATCATACTTGGGATCTTGTTCCTAGACCTAAAGACAAAAATGTGATTGGAACTAAATGGGTCTTCTAGAATAAATTGAATGAAGATGGTGAAGTTGTGAAAAATAAAGCAAGATTGGTGTGCAAAGGATATTCTCAGGTAGAGGGAATTGATTTTGAAGAAACTTTTGCTCCGGTGGAAAGAATTGAAGCAATCAGATTATTTCTTGCCTTTTCTACTTACAAAGATTTCAAAGTTTACCAGATGGATGTCAAGTGAGCATTCCTGAATGGAGAGTTGGAAGAAGAAGTCTACATTGAGCAACCAGAAGGATTCTAGTTGTCTGATCAAGGAGATAAGGTCTGCAGATTGAAGAAAGCATTGTATGGACTTAAACAAGCCCCAAGATCTTGGTATGCAAGATTAGATAAGTATCTGCTAAAGTTAGGCTTTAACAAAGGCACTGCTGACAGTAATCTTTATTTCAAAATTGATCATGAACACATCTTGATTGTTGAGGTATTTGTTGATGACATCATCTTTGGTGGAAATGAGAGTATGTGTAAAAATAATTTTGATCAGATGCAAAGTGAATTTGAGGTCCATGCTTGGTGAAATAAATTTCTTCTTAGGTCTACAAACCATTCAGTTGGAAAAAGGCATCTTCATATCTCAGTCTAAGTATGTGAAAGAGTTATTGAAAACGTTTGGAATGGAGGATTCAAAACCAGTGAGTACCCCTATGGTAACCAGATGTAGGTTGAGTAAAGATGATGATTCTCCTAAGGCAAATCAAAAAAGGTATAGATCAATGATTGGAGGACTGCTTTATCTGACTCATACCAGACCTGATATTATGAATGCAGTTGGCCTTGTTGCTAGATTTCAAATTGATCCTAGATAATCTTATGTTGTAGCAGTCAAAAGAATTTTTAGATATATAAAGGGAACATTTGACTATGGCTTATGGTATCCCAAGGGTGATGATTTCACTCTTCCTGCATATACAGATGATGATTGGGTAGGAGATGTGGATGACAGGAAGAGTACTAGTGGACGTGCATTTTTCTTGGGAAAGAGATTGGTTTCTTGGTTGAGCAAAAAGTAGGAGGTAATAACTTTGTCTACTATAGAGGCAGAGTACATAGTAGTAGCAAGTAATTGTACCCAAGTTTTGTGGATGAAGCAAATGTTGAAGGATATCAGAGTTGTGTTTGAAGAACCTGTTACAATCTTCTGTGATAATTCAAGTGCAATAAACATTTCAAAGAATCTGGTGTTGCATTCAAAGACAAAGCATATATCCATCAAGTTTCACTTTTTGAGAGAGAAGGTAAATGAGAATGAAGTCAAATTGGAGTTTGTTTCTTCAAAGAATCAAATTGTGGATATCTTCACTAAGCCTCTACCTAAGGATACTTTTGAGTATCTCAGAGTGATGCTAGGGGTTATTACCCCTCCTATTCAGAACTAAGGTGCACTAAGGTGCATAAGTCCGGTGGAATTCACAGTCATATCTTGTGATCCAAATTGGTGTTTAGGGGATGCTACTTAGGGGGAGTAGTCAGTATGATTCTGGATTAAGAAACAAAAAGAGAAAGAAATGATTGCAAATATGTGCCCTTTGTCATTATGTCAAAGGGAGAGAGAAGTCATGTGAAAAAATTGGAAGTAAGTAGTTGATGGTGAAAGGGGGAGCAGTAAAGAAAGTGGTTGCAGGTGTGATAAGAGAAAGGGGGAGAAGTTCTTGTCTTGATGGTTGAAACAATTTTTCACATCATATGTTGCCATCAATGACAAAGGGGGAGATTGTTGCAAATATGTGCCTAATAGGTGTTGTCATTGATGTCAACATATCCTTTTTGTCATTGGTGTCAATTGTATCCCATTCTAGAAGACTTGTATGTTGAGGATATTGAGAAAATTGGCCTCTCTAGAAGAAACAAGTGGGTTACATATCTCTGTATAAGAGACACTAAAGACAGTGAAGTTCAAGTGAAGTAGTTTTAACTGTATTCCCAGTAAGATGAAGATCAGAGTCTAAAGATTAAAGGGTTTGTAGAGGATTGTCTAAAGTTGCTCTAGTCAAGATTTGAGAGGTCCGCATGGAGAATTGGTGAAGTCATGGCCATCTATGTAAAACCATGTTTTGCAGTTGTTTGGAGGTGACAAAGTGACAGTAATCTAGTCTGGATTGATCAGCATTGAAATATTATGATCTACAGATCTAGAGGTGTGTTTGGGATGTCAGTGTGTATCCTCAACTCAAGTGGTTCATGGTTTGGAGGTCTGCAAGCAATCTTTCTAGTGTGACAGTCATGATAGTTGGTGTTCTTGAGTTCTTGGATGAAGGTGCAAGTGGTTCTAGTGATCTGAGGTGGTGTGGTTGTTCCTATTGATTTCATTGTGCTCATGGTGGTCTCTGAATCAGGTTCCTATTGTGTTGGTGGTCCGCATTGAGGATTGAGCTCGTGGATGAAAATTTCTCCTTGGGTGTTGTTGTTCTTTCCAGTCTTGGCCGACTAGATGCATGATGTGTGTTGCGAATGATCTAAGAGAAGTTCTCTGAGGCATGGAGTGTTGTTCAAGGAAGATTTGGATCCCAACTATGTTTGACTGATAGTATAGTGATTCACATCAAGTCAAATGTTTGTAGAGCTGATCTTGATGTTTAATCCAAGGTTGATGAAGCATATAAATACGTGTGGTTGAGTTGTGGAAAATCATCCTTATGCAAAAATGACAAGATCATAAGGAAGAAAGGTAAAGCAGAGAAGAGGAAGAGAAGAAGAGCAAGAGAACTAAAGTATGAGGAGTTAGCAAAGAAGTGTTTAGGGGGTAGAGTAGAAGTATTGTGTGCATCAATGGAACTGACCTTTGCATGAAGAAGATGTCATTTTCCAGTTCAATCTTTCTATGATAAACTTATAAAAATCTCTATAGGCAGTGAGCCTCCTTGAGCAGTGAGCTCTAAGTAGTGTGCCCTGAAGGCATGTGCCTTCCCCATTTTCTATTCTTTTAATAGACAATAAATCTTGTGGGTTAACCCCCACCGTGGTTTTTCCCTTAACCAAGTTTCCACGTAAAAAATCTTGGTGTTATGTGTGTTGATTTTGTTTTTGCTCATGTGTTGTTGATTCATGCTTTCATGATTATATCATTCATCTATTATTAAGTGGTAAAGAAGTTTAATTACAGCAAAGGATTAAAAGTTTTGTGACAACTGATTCATCCCCCTCTCAGTTGTCTGCCTCAATTTCAACATAAACAACATAGCCAACTACTGTCATAGTGAAAAGATCACTTGCGGACCACCAAATCATGAACCATTGAAGTTGAAGGCACTTAACATCATCTTAGACTTAACTCTAGAACTATAGACATAAATACTTTAATGCGGAGGAATGCAAAGCATAGCACTTTCTCCCTGTCACCACCAAACATACAGAAAAAGCAGTTTTCACTCTAGTGAACATAACTCACTCAAATCTTCATACTGGAGGCTCAAAATTGGAATATAACATCTTCAGATAGAATTCTAAATAACTTCCAATCCACAGATAAGGATATTCATTCTATAGGAAATGCAGAGCATTCTTTTGGATTGTTCTTCTGTATTTAACACATTATTTCCACTGCAACTCACTGTTTCTACCGGAGGAGCTAATTTTCTCAATAACCTCAGCATCAGAATCAATTTTATAGGTAAGTACAAAGCATCTAACTCATTACAAGCATGTAACAAGATAAGGGCACAGTTAACATCAATGACAACACAGATATGTTGACATCAATGACAACACTAGTTAGGCACATACTTGCAACAAATTTAATGTATGTATGTATGGCGACCTTGGAGATTATTCCAATGGTTAAAGATTGTAATGCTAACCTTAATGTACATTCCAAGGTTGATGAATTATATAAATATATGTAATGTAGTCGTGAAAGAAGTGTGATTGGGTGAAGATGCGAAGATAAGAGTGAAGTGTAAAAGCAAACCAGAGTAGATGAGGCATAGTGCGCTTCAATGGAACTGAAATCAGGCATGGTGTAGATGCTACTAAATTAGCTCACCCCTGGCAATGAGCCAACCCTTGGTAGTGAGCCACCATTTTGGCAGTGAACCATTCTTTTAGGAAGTGAGCCCTGGGCAGTGAGCCACCATTTGATATTCAATATTGTTACCACATTATATTGTGAGCTAACACTCACTGTGGTTTTTCCCTATTTAGGGTTTTCCACATAAAATCTAGTGTGCATGTGTGTATGTTGTTGATGTGTTCATGTTTTTATTCTACTATTCATGTTTAATGTTCATAACAGAATAAGGAAATAAGTTAAGTGATTGAGAAGTTGATTGTGGTTTAAAGAAGTTAAAGTTTTGATACAACTGATTCACCCTGCCTATGCCTTTCAACAATTGGTATCAGAGTAGTAATGTGCAAGTATGTGCAATACAAGAGTTGTGATGCCCTTTGCCATTGATGTTAAAGGAGGAGAGAAATCATGTGAAAAACTCAGGGAGAGTTCTAATACAGAATTGTGTATTGATGGTAGAACATGTTTTTCACATCATATGTTGCCATCAATGACAAAGGGGGAGATTGTTGCAAGTATGTGCTAATTGGTGTTGTCATTAATGTCAACATGTTTGTGTTGTCATTTGTGTCAACTATATCTTCTGGCATTGTTGCTTCTTGATTGTTTGAGTTGTCTCATTAAGAACACTGTCTAAGTATTTTGCTTCGCATATTTCCTGTGTTGAAGACTAGAGTATGAGCTTTGGATATGATTTACAGAAGTGTTTGAAGATGCTAAATCCAGAATTTGGTGGTCTAGATTGCTATGCAGAAAAATTTCTATTCACCAGTGTGAAGACTGTGCCTGGCAAGGTTTACAAATTGACAGGGAGAAAGTATTTTTCTCTGCATTTCTCCACAGATTGGATTTTGGCTTTGCAGTTCTGGACTTAAGCTTATAAGGTCCTTAGTCATCTTCATTCAAAAGGATATGTCATTTGAAGCTCCAAAAAGTAAGTTTCTAATTAGCAGAGTTTGACAGTGTCTGTTAAGAAGCAGTCTGTGATCCATCTTCAAGTGAAATAAGTTGAGATATGTTACGGTTGGATTTGCTAGTTTCCAAATGATTCTATGATGTTCATGGATGTCCCCTGAATACATTGAAGGCATATGCTTGATCCGCAAGTTGTAATGAAGACCTTAGAAGCGTGTGTTCAAGTGTTCTTGATGATTACACTAGTCTGGCCGACCTGGATGATTAACACTCTTTGGGGATGAATTTCCTAAATTATAGAAGCATGTGGTAGCATGTGAAGATGTAATTGAGTCCATGCTAAGGCATGAAGTGCTCCTCCTTTATTCATTTAGTCTGCAAGTTTGTTTAGGACTAGTCCTAATTTGATGTATGTATGTATGCTGACCTTGGAGATTGTTCCAATGGTTGATGATTGTAATGCTGACCTTGATGTACATTCCATGGTTGATGAATTGTATAAATATATGTAATGTATTCGTGAAAGAAGTGTGATTGGGTGAAGATGCGAAGATAAGTGCAAAGTGTAAAAGCAAAATAGAGCAGATGAGGTATAGTGTGCTTTAATGGAACTGAACTCATGCATGGTGTAGATGCTACTAAATCAGTTCACCCCTGGTCGTGAGCCTCCCTCGGTAGTGAGCCAACCCTCGGTAGTGAGCCACCATTTTGGCAGTGAGCCATTCTTTTTGGCAGTGAGCCATTCTTTTGGGCAGTGAGCCCTTTGGTAGTGAGCCACCATTTGATATTCTATATTATTGCTACATTATATTGTGAGCTAACACTCACCATGGTTTTCCCCTATTTAAGGTTTTCCACGTAAAAATTTGGTGTGCATGTGTGTATGGTGTTGATGTGTTTATGTCTTTATTCTACAATTCATGTTTAATGTTCATAACAGAATAAGGAAATAAGTTAAGTGATTGAGAAATTGATTGTGGTTTAAAGAAGTTAAAGTTTTGATACAACTGAGTCACCCCCCCTCTCAGTTGTCTTGTGCCTTTCAACACCAAGGCCCCAAATTGACATTGGTACTGGGAAATCTCTTCAGGATGATCAATTATAATGCATAATGTAATTACAGGGACCTTGTAAGGAAGCTAAGGTAGCGGAACAACTTCCTACACTAATCTTGAGAGGAGGATAATGCAAAATGTTACAGATCTTTAACAGTTATAGCAACTAAAACATAAATAAACATAGAATCATGCATACCACAACACAATGATTTACGTGGGGAAAACCCTTTTGAGGAAGAAACCCCACACTCCAAAAGCCACCCAATATATTATTTAGAAATCATAAAGATTACAATATACTTGTAGAGAAAGCTTCTCATAGGAGTATCACCACCAGAGATCCAAAGACAACATGACCGCTATCAGACTCTCAAAATACATCACAATACCGCAGTTGTAATACAACACCCTCATAAAATAGGGTTTTCTTCTAGGGCAAGACAAGCCAACAAAATATCTACAATCAGATCTAAAACCTAATAATGAACGGTCCATATTTACAATATATCATTAATTTAATGTATGTCAGCCATTTAACAGTTTTTGTTAACAAAAAAATGTTAACACGCGTCCCACTCCACCCCATGCTCCCATTGTATATTACACCTATCAATGTAACTTGGAAATATATATATATATATATATATATATATATATATATATATATATATCCTATCAACAATAAACCTTATATAATTGCAAGGTTGAGACACATTTTCCCAACAAATCTCCCACTTGTCGAACACCTTGCAAGAGCAATGGGAGGGAGTCAACATTGTCTCTTAATTACTAGGGGCCAATAGGTCCATAGTCTCTGAACACCATCTAAACTTTTTTGTGCTCACAGGCTTAGTTAATGAATCAACAACATTCATAAAAATCTCTACCTTAACTAGCTTCACCTTGCCATCTTTGACCATATCTCTAACAAAATGATATTGTACATCAATGTGCTTGGACCTGGCATGAAATGTCGGGTTCTTAGCTAGACAGATCGCACTTTGACTATCACAATAAATTGTCACTGCACCTTGTTTTATTCCAATATCTAAACACAATCTCTTAATCCAAATGGCTTCTTTGTAAGCATGAGTAGCTGCCATATACTTAGCTTCAGTAGTGGACAAAGCAACCACAACCTGACTCTTACTCATCCAACTAATTACACCACCAAATAAAGTAAACACATAAGCACTAGTGGATCATCTACTATCAATATCACCTACCCAGTCTAAATCCACATAACCATGAATATCAGGTGAAATATTGTCTTCAGTCAAATTATTATGATAACATAAGGAATACTCTGAGGTACCATGCAAATATCTGAAAACTCTTTTAACTGCATCCCAATGAACTCTACTAGGATTAGACATATATCTGGAAAGAACTCCCACAGCTTAAGCAATGTCTGGTCTAGTATAAACCATAGCATGTACATCAAACTTCTAACTGCACTTCTGTAAGGTACTCTTCTCATCTCTTCCATCTCTGATGGAGATGTTGGACAATTTGAAATAGATAACTTTGTTCCAATTGAAAAGGGAACACACAATGGTCTACAGTCCTACATGTTAAACCTTTATACAATTGAATTGACATACTTACTTTGGCCAAGCCATGGCTTTTTGTTCACTCTATCTCTTCTAATTTCTATCCAAAGAATGTGTCTAGTTGCACCAAGATATTTCATTTCAAATTTAGTAACAAGTTGAGATTTCAATTCTAAAATCATACATTTCCCTTTACCAATAAACAACATATCATCAACATATAATGCAATAAACAAGAAACAATCACCATCAGTTTTATAATAAACACAATGATCTGATTTAGAATGCTCAAATTCCAAACTCAACACATATGTATCAAATTTCTGGTACCACATCCTAGGACTCTGTTTTAGGCCATACAAAGATTTCTTCAATTTGCAAACCAAATTACCTTTACCTTTCACCATGTCGTGCTTTGGATGTGTCATATAAATATCCTCCTCCAAGTCACCATGAGGAAAGCAGTTTTCACATCCATTTGCTCAACCTCTAAATCATAAGCAGCAACAATAGAAAGCAAAAATCTAATGGATGTCATTTTTGCAATAGGAGAAAATATCTCACCATAATCAACACTCTCAACTTGAGAGTAACCTTTCGCAACCAACCTTACTTTGTACTTCTTAATACCTCCATCTGAACCAATATTTTTCTTGAACACCCATTTGTAACCAACAGGTTTTCATCCTTCAGGGAATGGTACAAGATCCCATGTATCATTCTTTTTCAAAGATGCCATTTCTTCATCCATAGCAATCTTCCAGGATTCTACATCATTCATACCTAATGCCTCTTCTACAAATCTGGGTTCATCCATGTTAGTATTCAAAGCAAAAGTACATCTCCAATCATCAAGTGAATACCTTTCAGGTGGTTTTCTATGCCTTGTAGACCTACGAACAAGCTGAGCTGGAGGTTCTTCCTCCTCTTCTAAAGATTCAGAGCTAGATGAGCTCTCCTCAACTTCTTGTCTATCCATGGGCCTCGATTCAACTTTCTTAGGTGTAGAAGGAAATTGAATCACATCTTCCTATTTACTTTGTTCTGGATGCAATGTAACAAAAGGCTTAGTTTCTCTAAAAATAACACTTCTACTATATATTACCTTCTGTGCAATAGGATCCCAAAGCTTGTATCCTTTCACACCATAACTTTATCCGATGAAGATACATTTCACAGCCTTGTTCTCCAACTTTGTTCGCTTCTCGTTTGGCACATATGCATATGCCTCACAACCAAAAACTCTAAGATATCTTAATGAAGGCTTGTGACCCGACCATGCCTCTATAGGTGTTTTATCAACAAGAGCTGATGTAGGAGACCTGTTAATTAGGTAACATGTAGTGGCAACAACTTTAGCCCCAAACTTTTGTTCTAGACTAGCACTACTCAACATACTCCTAGTCTTCTCCATCAGTGTCCTATTCATTCTTTCTCCAACTCCATTTTGTTGTGGAGAATACGGAGTTATCTTTTGTCTATGAATACCACAATCTTTAAAAAATATATCAAAATCATTAGAGCGAAATTCACCGCCATTATCAGTCCTCAAACATTTTATTTTCTTTCTAGTCCACAACTCAACCATTACTTTAAATTCTTTAAATCAACTGAAAACTTCAGATTTACTCTTTGGAAAGTATTCACATGTCCTACTATAGTCATCAATAAATGAAACATATAATATGTAGATTTTCCAATTGAAGGAACATCTCCAGGACCAAACACATCCGAATGAATAAGATCTAATACACCACAAGATTTATTAGAACTCGAGTAAAACTAAACGTAGTTTTGTTTTCCATAAATGCAACATGCTCACAGAAATTAAACTCAAGATTACAATTAGACAACCCTTCAACAAGGTTTTTATTTTTCAAGGTCCTTAGACCCTTTTCTCCAATGTGGCCAAGTCTCTGGTGCCATAACATAGTTTTCTCTATAGGTAACTTTGATTCAGAAGAAAGAGCACCCTTGGGTACCCAAAAGCCATGACCATCTATTGAAGATGAAACCCTCACCTCTTCCACAGACTTGCTTTTCACAGAAGTATTATTGCACTCAATAATGCATGCATCAAGCTTATATAATGTGTCATATCTGACACCTCTAGAAATCACCATAGCACCTCTAACCATCTTGCACCCTGCATCAGAAAATACTACTTGCACACCTGCATATATTAGTTTGCTCACAGATAAAAAAATTCATGCTAATCTAGGGATATGCAACACACCATTAATCATTTTTATTCTACCATCGAGAAACTTGATTCTAACTTTACCATAGCCAACAATATTTAAATAAGAATCATCATCCAAGTACACCTTAACTCCATCAAATTCTTCATATTCAGAAAACCAATCTCTATTAAAGGTCATATGGAAAGATGCACCTGAGTCAATTAACCATGCATCATTACCTACACAAGTTACCAAAGCTGCAATGAATGCATCACCATCTTCCTTCTTAGACTTAGAATCAAAATCAAATCTTTTCTTTTTCTTCTTCTTTTCTTCTTTGCATTCCTTATGAATATGTCCAGGCTTACCGCAATTCCAACAAACAACTTTGGACTTTCTAGGAGATTTGGATCTCCCCTTGGACGTGGATTTATCACACTTCTCATTCTTCTTGCCTTTTTCCTTAGGTCTTCCACGAACATTTAGGGCCTCCTTGGCACTGATGGATACCTTCCTCCTCATCTCTTCAGAAAGAAAAGAACCCACCAGATCTTCAGTCTTCAATATAACAAAAGTACTCCCAATAACCATAACAACAGAATCCCATAAATCAGGAAAAGAACAAAGAAATATCTGACATTTCTCCTCCTCATCCATTTTGACACCAACTGATACTAATTGAGCCATCAACATATTGAATGCTTCCAGGTGGTCTGTACAGTTCATCCACCCTCTTCCATTCTCAAGAATTACAATTTATTCCTTAAGAAAATCATGTTAACTATAGATTTGGGTTGATACATCTCACCAAGCTTCTTCCATAGTTTTTGTGTAGAGGTCTCTTCATGGACATTGATTAAAACAGAGTCTACCAAACATAATTTGATTAGACCCTTGGCTTTACAGTCCATAACATCATATTGAGCAGCCAAAGTAGGATCTGCAAGCTTTAGAACCTTCTCATCAATAGCATCCCATAGATCTCGATCTATCAACAGATCCTCCATCTTCAGCTTCCACATTTCAAAATTATTTCCAGAAAATTTATCCACCTCTATACTCCCTAATGAACTTGCCATCTGAAAATTCCTACAAAAAGATCACAAAGTGTCTTCTACACAAGCTCTCACTCAAATCTGGATTAGTTCAAAAAACCCAACAACCCATAACTAAAACCAAAGGTGATCAGGCTCTGATACCACTTGTAAGGAAGCTAAGGTAGCAAAACAACTTCCTACACTAAGCTTGAGAGGAGGACAATGCAAAACTTTACAGATCTTTAACAGTTACAGAAAATTAAATAGAAATAAACATAGATATCATGCATATCACAACACAGTGATTTACATGGGGAAAACCCTTTCGAGAGAAAAAACCCCACACTCCAAAAGACACCCAATATATTATTTAGAAATCACAAATATTACAATATACTTGCAAAGGAAGCTTCTCATAGGAGTATCACCACCAGAGATCCTGAGACAACATGACTGCTATTAGACTCTCATAATACATCACGAATCCACAATCGTAATACAACGCCCTCATAAAATAAGGTTACCTTCTAGGGAAAGACAAGCCAACAAAATATCTACCATCAGATCTAAAACATAATAATGAACAGTCCAGATTTACAATATATCATTAATTTAATGTATGTCAGCCATTTAACAGTTTTTGTTAACAAAAAAATGTTACCACACATCCCACTCCACCCCATGCTCCCATTGTATATTACACCTATCGATGTAACTAGGAAACATATATAAATATATATATCTTATCAACAATAAACCTTATATAATTGCAAGGTTGAGACAAATTTTCCTAACAGACCTAGGATCTAAACAAGGAGGTAAAAAGGCAAGTGTCCACTATTTACTCCATAACATTTAGCCCCCACTTTAATGTGTGTATGATCTTATGATCATTACATGCATTAAACTATGGTCAAAGGATATCAAACACATCAAATAGTAGAGTGGAGACACACCATAAGTTGGACTATTTCTAGCCCCCAAGCTTAGGCAAACATAAGAAAATACATGACAGTCATCCAAAACATAGAGAATACAGTGAGGAAGCACGCAATACACAGAGAAGACATTAAAAGAACACAATACACAGAGAAGACATGAATATAGTCATGCAATACACAGAGAAGACAAGATTAAACAATTATATATATAATCCTAACACAAAACACACGACTTGGAGGGAGCTCATCTCTACGTGCCTTTAGACCACGCAAAATCATGTAAAACACACGGTGTGGAGGGAGCTCATTGCTATGCACCTTTAGACCAAGCAAAAACATGCAAGACACATAAGAAAGACACATAAAACACATGGATTACACGAGCGTTGTATAGTATGTTGTCAACACACTATACATCTTATACATAGCAAACACAAGTGATATGGAGGAGCTCATCACTACGATCCACTATCTAAGGCATGCCAAACACACCTGACGGTTGAGCTACGCTACCACAATCGCTAAAGACATGCTTAAGGGTGAATAACTCAAGATCCAACTCGGCCTCCGCAAAGGTCTTACTTAAAAGGATGTGCAACCGCTCAAGGGAAGACACAATCCTACCTTCCATAGAAGGGCTTTTAAAATGCAACCCCACCTGCATCCGCAAATGTCTTATGATGAAAAGGAAGCATGCTCAAAGTATACAACCCCACATGCATCAGAGAGACGCCTTATAGTGAAAAGGAGGTATATACCAAACAAAACAAAGTACACAACCTCACCTGCATCACGGAGACACCTTATAGTGAAAAGGAAGCATACACAAACATGCTTTATCATCAATATCTAAAACAATCAACCACAATATATGCCCCTACCTTAAAGTGGTTGATCCCACTTACTAGTATCAAACACATTTAAGGTAAAGTGAAAACACGCAAGGGAACAAGAGCTTTCACAAAGCCCATGCCCCCAAAGGTGACATGTGCTTACGATCGTTGAATGACCCCAACAAGCACACACGTTAGTATCAACTTTTAATCATCAATAACATTCATGCATAGAAATAAGGTAATATACCACATAAACAAACCAAGACTACACTTACGGGTTTGGAACCGAGTATAACCATTCAATTATACTACAATTATCTCAGAACTGAGTGTAGCTACAAGGTGAGATACAAAACAATCCAAGGTGCATAGAAGTAGATTTAGAGTATTGCAAAGGTTTGTTACAAGAAACTTCACAACACGAATCACAACACAAGGTGATTCTACTAGTCAAGCGTTAGTAATATATCAACTCCATCTTCATATGTGGACTAGGTCCATTTTTGCTTTCTTGTTGTAGGGATGCATAGTTCTTATCAATATTTATTTGTTTTCATCATCCACTGACTAGTAGAGCCACTGAAGAATGTAAACACTAAAAATGAGAGAGGGGACAAAAGTGACTTAGGGTCACAACATGAGAAGATGCCCTCAAGACATCCTCCACAATGTTATTCCCCCAAGGCACCACACACAACAATGACAATAAGAGAGAGGAGAGTAGAAGAATAGAGACACAAATAGAAGAAGTGTCACAATAGAGGTGGTCTCCTTGTATCCCTGACCTTACAAGAGTATCAAGGGTCATCCAAGGAGACCTAAACAACATTTAACACAATACGGGGGAAACACAACACAACACATACACATATAAATATATCTATCTAAGAGGAAGCCAAACTTGTGAGCATCTTAGAGAGGTGCTCCAACAAGTGTGGTAAAATGTGTGAGGAACTCATTACCTGTTTGATGTTTATTTCCAAGATGGTCACACGATGCATGTTTCTCAAGGCCTCGTACATTTGAAATCTTCTGATGCTTTCAAGGAGGAGAATCATTACCATTTTCCACATATGATTCACGCCTTGTTATTTTCCTTTATTTTTCTTTCTTATTATGTTTTGTTTGATGAATGAGATTTTCACGATGAAATGGGATGCTTTTCATTGGCATGATTTTCTCTTGCTTCAAGTGATTACATGTAGGTTGTTCTATTTGCATATCTTGTGCATTTTGGTTATCTCCCGATCCATAAAGGGATAATGGAGGAGGAACCTCAACATAGATACCTTTGCCTCATGGGTGAGGTAGATCTTCATTTGTTGCCTTATCCACTTATATCATACCAACTATTTCATCATAGTCGAGATAGTCATCTTCAAGATATATTGTATTTTGTTCCACCATGTTGTTGTCGCTATGCTTAGGAAAAGGATCAGTGAAGATTGTAAGTTTTGATTCAGAGGGGCTACCGACTTATTTCCATTGTCATTCACACCAGTAACCTGTATCATGTTAGAATCGATGAGGTCTTGAATTTCATGTTTAAGAAGCATACATCTTTAAGTATCATGTCCTGGCGAGCGGTAATAGTGACAATATGCATTAGAATAAAATGAAGGTTCTTGTGTCCTACTACTGTTGAATGGATGAGCAGGAGGAAGCTTCAAAAGATTGTTGTTCACTACCTAAGTCATTATCAAATGGAGAGAATTCGATGATGGAGTAAATTGTCTCTATTGTTGTCTGAATTGAAATGGTGTCTGAGTAGGCTTTGTAATAGCAGACACTTGTGTTGGCAAGAGACACTATATGGATTCATGATTGTTGTCATTGATGGCAACAAAGTTCATCCCACACATCCATAGGACATGGTATGTCTATACCAGAAGTCAGAGTGAAGAATGTTGTGGTCTGGTAAACAAGAACAGAGCATGTGACGAGGTCCGACAGACAGGTCCGGATCTCTCAGAGGAAGTACCTTGGTGAAGTGTGGATTTGGGCAAGTCAAGAGGACTACCTTGAGTGATAGATTCCAAGGATTTAGCCTCCGGTGATAGATGAAGAAAAAGATATGAATACTTGAGTATCGAGTTCCTGATTGGCAGTGTGGACAGAAGAAGAACTGATTGGCAGAACATCAGACATTATTTTGGATGTGTTACTGATGATGGTAAAGGTTATTAAGGCATAAGTTATGATTGGCCAACATGATTGATTACTTCTACAAGTATATCCTTGATCCACATCACGGTAAGCAAGGATTCAGCCAACAGATCAGAGTTTGTGGAAAATATTGACTATTCTGGGTGCCGACTAGAAAGGTGATGAAATCACTTGTGCGCATATATATACAAGATGTATTTAGTTGTAAGAGGTGTCATGGTTATTGGTGATGTGCGAAGAAAAGCAGTAGAGCTGAATAAAAGCAGAAAGGAAGGTCTAGTATGTGAAAGGAGAGCAGCACAAAAGAAGAGGAAAGATGAAGTGCAGCAGATCAGTGTACAGAGCCTAACCGGAACTGAACTCCAGCATATGTTGATGCTTCTTATCAGTTCAAGTATTGTATTACATTCTTTATCAATTGTAGACAGTGTGTCTCTTGTAGGCAGTGTGCCTCTTGTGAGCAGTGTGCTCAGGCAGTGAGCCCTAATTGGCAAGTGTCATTTTGTATTTCCATTCTTCTAATAGAGAATACAATCTTGGGTTAATCACCCCATGGTTTTTTCCCTTAACAGGGTTTCCACGTCAAAAATATTGTGTCATGTGTATTTCCATTTCATAGTTATGTTTGCTTATTTGAATTAATGCTACATTGATTATTAAGAAAGTTTAGAAAGCAGAAATAATTAGGATAACTGATTCACCCCCCCTCTCAGTTATCAACAATTGGTATCAGAGCTAAGTTCCTCCTAACAGAGTCTAACAGCTTGAGGAAGATCTGGGAATCCAAATGGATGCATATGGTTTAAGGGAGCAACTCAAAACTGCCCTTGATGATCTTGAGCAATCAAACTCTAAAGTCAATGAATTAAAGGAAAGACTCAAACAGGCTGATGATTTCATGAGAGAACTAAAAGACAAATTAAGTCTCTCTATGAAAAAGAGAAAGGAGCTACTTCAGCAATTGGCAAGTCAAGGTGAAGCAAATGATGCAAATGAAGAGCTAAAGGAGAAAACCAAGTTATGTGAAAAGTTATCAAAAGAAATCATTATGGTAAGACATGAAATGGAATTAGGAGTTATGAAGTTTACCCAAGAAGTTGAAGTGAAAAGAAAAACTAAAGATAATCTAAGACAATCTCTCAAAGGGAAATCAAAAGATTGCCACAAGATGGATAGAATTATCAGACATCTTGAATATGATCTTGAAGATGCTAAAGATAATGAAGAAAAACTTGAGGATCAAATTGTCTCTCTCAAAAGGGATCTTCAAATAGCAAATGAATATAAAGAGAAATTCAAGATAAGTTCTACTCAACTTGAAGTTCTTCTTGGAAGTCAAAAGAGGGTAGATGACAAGTGTGGTTTGGGATATGAGAAAGAAGAAAGCTCTGGATCCGGTCAGAAGAATTTTGGATCAGAAAATCCAAGGAACAGGCCTAGAAGACCTCCAGTAAGACAGCCTAATGCTCAAA
Source organism: Cunninghamia lanceolata (assembly GCA_027924645.1). Lineage (NCBI taxonomy): Eukaryota > Viridiplantae > Streptophyta > Pinopsida > Cupressales > Cupressaceae > Cunninghamia > Cunninghamia lanceolata. Next base: position 9,030,142 of record BSBN01000476.1, on the reverse strand, counting down.
GATATCCATCCTTCAATGGATACTGCCACAACTGTAATAACTTTGGTCATAAAGCTAATCAGTGCAAAAAGAAAATGAATCAGACTAATTCATCCTTCTCTGGACAGTGTTTTAACTACAAAAGGTATGGTCACAAATCTCATGAATGCAGAAATATGCAAATGAACAAATCATTCAATGGTAGATGCTTTGCATGCAACAGAATAGGTCATATGGCTAATCAATGCAGATCAAGAGGATATCAATCAAATATGCAAAGAAATGTTGTTTGCCAAATTTGTAATAGATCCGGTCATATTGCAAAATTTTGTAGAAGCAAGAATCAAGACAAAAGAGGTCCGGTATATCATAATCAGAATCAAGATAAGGGAAAACAAAAAGTGAATGTGGATGAAGTTCAAAGTGAGATGAACAAGATTTGGGTGAAGAAAAGTACAGAGAATGTAGAGGATGGATCCGCACCAGACTCTGGTGCTGATATTCCTTCCAGAAATTAAAAAGTGAGCTCTGGCTTAGGGGGAGACACAAAGAAAACCTTGTTCCCCCAGCTAGTCAATTGGTGCCGGAACTGGCACAAGAAGAGTTGCGGATTAAAGGGTTCACAAGGGAAACATCCAAATAAACTATGGTTAAGATTTGGAAGATCCGCAGGATGTTTAAAGATCAGGATTGATCTGGTTCTTCGAGTCATCCGAATGAGGCAAACTGAAATAACTTAAGTCGAGCATTTATTGCAACCTGACATTAGGGTTTGCGGAGCAATATAAGGGTTTTCTCATTAAACATTTGTTCATTCTGCATTCAAGAAGAAACAAAAAGTGAAGCTCTGCAACAAAATTCCTCAAGCTCATCAAAGATCATTTGCAGAAGACAATTCATCCAAAAATCAATCCGGCTAACTTCGTGAAACCAAAAGGCGCAAAAGGTATTCTCCTTTATCAAATATCTCTCTAAATCCTTGAATGATGGGTACTCCAAATATTGTAAAAATCTTTGATAGGCCTCGCCCCAAATTCAAGAAACATCCATACAAATCTTTGGAAGTAGATCCCCTAGGAGCATTTTCCAGTGTTTCGCATGGTGTGTTGCATACAGAAGACATTAGGGTTTACATACATGTGAATATTGAAGAATTTGGGGAATCAAAGTTAGTGGATATCTATCACAAACAGTTGATGGATGATTCTTTTGAGATTAAACCTCAGTTTAAAGCCATCCGGGATAAGCATTTTGCACAGTGCATTCATTTCCCCTATTTTGAAGAAGATGAATGGGTTCGGTATGTGTTGAGTAGAGTGCATGACAATTTCTTATGGTTGAATAAACCATTTAAGATCACCAAAGATGCAATTAGGGCAATAACCGGTCTACACTCATCCGGTGGAATTCCTGTTCTCAAATCTGTCAAGAATCAAATAGTAAGTGATGCAACTGGATCAAAATTTGACAAGAGAGCTATGACAATTGAAGACATCACTGAACCGGATGTCAAATTTGCATCCATGATAATTGGTTACAATATGTATCACTCCAGTAGGGAAAATTCAGTACCGGGAACTGTAGTTTACACAGCCTATCAAATGCTAAAAGAAAATGCTAACTATGATTTGTGTGAACTTCTTCTAAGCCAACTTTTGGAAAATCTGCAAAAGATTAAGAAGGATAAGAAGAACTCCTTCAAGTATGGTGGCTTGATACTCTGCCTATTCTTTTATTACATGAATGAGCTTCCCGGATCCAATGGATGGGTATGGCAAAATGACAGACCGGTTGCCATCCAAATCAGAGACTATTTGCATGGGCTTGGGGATGCCAAAGCAAGAAATACAGCCCTGTGGGGATATTTCAAGAATTTTTAGAACATGATGCAAGCAAGAGAGAGAATTCCCCAATCTCTTGTTGAGAAATACAAAGACACAGTATGCTTTATGGTAGAGACTGATCAGTGCCTAATGGAGGCAGTAGAACCAAGAACTGTGTGGATCATGCCTATGGGGTATGAAGTTGATGAACAAATTATGGAGCTGCATGTTCAACACATGCTAAGTCAGCCAAAGGATCTAAAGGCAGAAAGGTTTGGAACCTTTGAGGAGCTGAGTGTAAAGATTCATGTGGAACTCAGACAACCAGAGATCAAGAGGAAGGTAAGAAAAGAAGTTGAAGATGTTGCAAAAGGCTTTGGCATATCAAAGGAGGCACTTGATGCCAACAGGGAAAAGATGGAAAGGGCTGAGGAAGAGAAGAAAAAGGTAGAAAAGAAAAGTAAGGAAAGTGTTTCGGCAAAATCTTCCACCCGGACCAGATCATCAAAGAGATCGACACTTGTCACCGCTAAAAGATCAAAAACGGAAGTCCAAGCATCCAGAAAAGGAGAAAAGAGAACAAAGAAAAAGGCAACAAGGTCCTATGTTAGCCTAAAGGATGATGAGGAAACCGAATCAGATGAGGAAATAAAGAAATTGAAGAAGAAGAAGAAATCATTCGGTGAACACTCTACCGGTCAAGGAGAAGAAGAGAAGGAAGAGGAATTTGTTGAAAAACCCACTCTATCCTTAGATGTTGTAGTGAAAGCAGTCACTGTGGATGGGAACCTGCAATCCTTAATAGAATTCTATGATGCATATAATGAAGCAGATAAAAAGATTCTGGAGGAAGCCACAGTTAAGTTTTTAAACACTTACAATAAAGCTTTTATTGAAATTATCTCTCTAATTCCCAAAAGCTTAGAGAAAAGGCTTGAAATGAGGAAGAACAATGCTCGAGCAAAAGATCTAGAAATCTAGGAATAGATAGCAATTCAGCTATACCCTTCAATCACTCCGCATCAAATGAACATGATCTTCAAAGATTGCAAGGATGAGTTCCAGAGCAAAGCCAGGATGAATTAGCTCATGCTTGGTGAAACTGACAAAGTGGCAAGAGAGACTGAAGAGATCCTCCGAAATGCTTTTAAAAAATTCAACATTCCAATTATAGAGGACTTGGGTACTGACCCCTCAACCACAAGTGTTGAAAAAGAATTAACTGAGCAAGTCATGGACACTGGTGTAGAAAAGGATAAGGACTTGGAATCTTCTACTCCGAAGAGGTGGCTCATGAACAAACAAATATCTCTCCTCCGGTTTCCCCTACAGTCTCCGGATCCAAAGGAGAAGAAAGAATATAGGAGAAAGAAGCAGAGGTGAAGGAAAAAGAAGATGACAGTACCAAGGTTGCAGAAGGAGAGAAGACTTCAACAGAGAAGACCACAACTGCTAGTGGTAAGAATGTAGAAGGAGAGAAAGCTCCAAGAGACAGCTCTAAGAATGCAGAAGAGAAGAAAAATCTATCTTCGGCAAGAGACACTGCAAAAACTGTCCAAGAATTCTTGAACAAAGAAATAATGGAGATTGATGAACCAGAGCTTCTACAAGGACCATTTAATTTTGATTCTCTTTCTCTGGTACAGACAATGAAGATAGCTTCATTTGCTAATGCAAAGGTTAAAGAAAAACTCCTGAAGTCTCACATGGAAGACTGTGAGTTGATAGAAGCTGCTTTTGGAGTGCTAGAAAAGATTATGCCATCATTTCAGAAGGATCCCACAGCCTCCTCATCCGGTAATCTCAAATCTCTGATCAATAGTATTAATACACATTTCAATTCTCTAGAGAAATCAGCTGAGGAGAAGGTCAGGAAAGAGTTTTTGGATAAGAGATTCTCAGAGCTGCAAGGGTTAATATCAAATGACAGAAGAGTTATGAGTATTGGGATAAAAAGTTTGGAAAATGCCCTTAAGGATGGAGGTGATGTATACAAATTTTGTATATCCTGGTCTAAAACAACAGTGGAGATTGAGAAGAATGTCAAACGATTGCAGTTTTGAATGAAATTAAGAAGCTTGAAAAAGAAAAGAAAAATAGAATCAGCAGGTTGAGTGAGCTCAAAGGGATAATTATCCCTAAGTTAGAGGCCATGCATGAGGCCATAAAAGAAGCCCAGATCATAGCCCAAACCAGTGATCTGACAAATCTAAAAAGGGCAGATGTGTTTGCATTCCTGTTGAGCTGTCATATATCAATTTTGGACAAAATAAAGCAAAGTTGGGCAACAAAATTTGTCCAATTGAAGACAACTTTTGCAGACATTCTTTAGTATATGTAAGTATGCCATATGTATATACTTATGTGGCCAAGTATAGTTGCATTTTTGAAAATTTTGGTGTGCGGACCCAACCCTTTTCCATTGATGTCAAAGGGGGAGTGAGGAGCAGTGAAAAATGAGGAATCCAACTAAGGGGGAGCTCCAAAAAATGTATATAAAAACAGAGCATCAGCCAAGGGGGAGCATAGTGTAAACACTTAGTCATTTTTCACTAAGTGTTGCCATCAATGCCAAACGGGGAGATTGTTGGCAAGAGACACTATATGGATTCATGATTGTTGTCATTGATGGCAACAAAGTTCATCCCACACATCCGCAGGACATGGTATGTCTATACCGAAAGTCAGAGTGAAGAATGTTGTGGTCCGGTAAACAAGAACAGAGCATGTGGTGAGGTCTGACAGACAGGTCCGAATCTCTCAGAGGAAGTACCTTGGTGAAGTGCAGATTTGGGCAAGTCAAGAGGACTACCTTGAGTGATAGATTCCAAGGATTCAGCCTCCGGTGATAGATGAAGAAAAAGATATGAATACTTGAGTATCGGGTTCGTGATTGGCAGTGTGGACAGAAGAAGAACTGACTGGCAGAACATCAGACATTATTCTAGATGTGTTACTGATGATGGTAAAGGTTATTAAGGCATAAGTTATGATTGGCTGACATGATTGATTACTTCTATAAGTATATCCTTGATCCGCATCACGGTAAGCAAGGATGCAGCCGACAGATCAGAATTTGTGGAAAATATTGACTATTCCAGGTGTCAACTAGAAAGGTGATGAAATCACTTGTGCGCATATATATACAAGATGTATTTAGTTGTAAGAGGTGTCGTGGTTATTGGTGATGTGCGAAGAAAAGCAGTAGAGCCGAATAAAAGCAAAAAGGAAGGCCCAGTATGTGAAAGGAGAGCAGCACAAAAGAAGAGGAAAGATGAAGTGCAGCAGATCAGTGTACAGAGCCTAACCGGAATTGAACTCCAACATATGTTGATGCTTCTTATCAATTCAAGTATTGTATTGCATTCTTTATAAATTGTAGACAGTGTGTCTCTTGTAGGCAGTGTGCCTCTTGTGAGCAGTGTGCTCAAACAGTGAGCCCTAATTGGCAAGTGCCATATTGTATTTCCATTCTTCTAACAAAGAATACAATCTTGGGTTAATCACCCCATGGTTTTTTCCCTTAACAGGGTTTCCACGTCAAAAATATTGTGTCATGTGTATTTCCATTTCATAGTTATGTTTGCTTATTTGAATTAATGTTGCATTGATTATTAAGAAAGTTCAGAAAGCAGAAATAATTAGGATAACTAATTCACCCCCCCCTCTCAGTTATCAACAACTTGTGATTGAAAATTGTTCAAATGTTGTCCATTGATCTTAATAAAATTCATGTTATTCTTCTTAAATGTATTTTGAGATGTTCCAGCTACAGATTGACCAACAGGAGCCAATGAGGTATGATTCTCATATTGACTAGCCGAAAGTTGGTAATCTCGGAAAGCTATGCATAGATGTTGAAAATAATTATAGTTCATCAAAAGTATCTTGTCATGTATATTCGGTTGTAAATTCGTGATGAATACTTTTTGAACATCCTCATCTTTAATCAGATATTGTATTTGTGCAATGAGAGCTTGATATCAACTGATGAATTCTATTAATTTCTCTTTCTGACCTTGTTTACAATGGACCAAATCAATCAATGAGATAGAAGGTCTAATGTTTTCTTGGAAATGTTATAAGAATTGATCAACTAGCTATGAGAAATATTGTATTGAATTAGGAGGTAAAGAACAAAACCATTCCAAAGCAGTATCTTTGAGAGATCGAGGAAAACATTTTGCTAACAATGCCTCGTCAAAGAAGAAATCACTACACATAGATGTGAATGTTGCTACATGAGTATTAGGATCACCTTTACCACTGTACTTTTCAAAGTGGGGAGTCTCAAACTTGTCAAGCATTTGAGCTCTTAGAATTGTATAGGATAAAGGAATGCGAGCATGATATGTCGGTAAGGTAGGTTGAGAGGAAGCATTAGTTAAATTTGTCACTTTTTATTGTAAGGATGGCATACTCTACAAAAGTTGGTTGAGGAGAGCATCATTAGATGAAGTGGTTTGTGAATTTGAGATAGGAGTGTTAGATGCTGCAGTTGTGAAATTGAGAGGTGGTTGGTAATAAGTGGATGTGATGGGTGGTTGAGAATAATTATGCATGGGTATGGATACAGGAGGTGCTAAGTTTTGGTAACTGAATGAAACAACTTTGTAATTGTTTCCAGTAGATGTTCCCATGGTAGTACTAGTAGCATTACTACAAGCTTGTGGATTTGTGGTGAGAATTGATGATGTAAAAGTAGATATTCAAGTAGTTGGTATGGGTGCCAATACTTGTGAGGTTATATATGTTGGTGATAACACATTTTCAATAATATTCGTGTTGGTAGCCGCTGGCATAATGTTATGATCCACTATGTGGGCTAATCCATAGAGCATGTTAACACCATCTTGTCCTTCTTGTAACAATCCTCTTATACCATCAACAATAGGTATTATTTCTTGAGTGAGATGTGCACCTCCTATAGCTTGTTGAAAATCAGCTAGTTGTTTGTCTAGTTTCTTGAGTTGCTCATCAGGCACATGCAAAACAATATCAATCACATCTTCAACATCATGAAATTTTTTCTCTTCAATCATGTTGGTGTTTATGATATCTTGCAAAGATGTTGATTCACCCTTTGTAAAGTAGTTGTGTAATGCATTTTCTGATGTTTGCATATCGGTGCTATTCAAAGCACTAGAACCCATTAGTCTACAACTTCTCCTTACAAAGATGTTTGTATTAGGGTAGTGGGTTATACAACTCATGAAAAGTCCTATAACACTCAATGCACTAACCAATAATATGATCAATAAGATTAAGATAGTTATGCTTGTTGAAATACACAGTGTGTAATTACAAGACTACGAATTTTCAATCATTAATATGAAAGAATGTAAAATTTGTAAAAGAATGATTGAAAGTATGTTATGAATCAATGCAAGATCTAAAATTAACACTCAAAAAGATGCAAATGCTTGATGCTACGAGTTCACCAAAATATTATTTATGAAAAAGGTGAATGATGAAGTCTAGCATGCACACTAAATCAAACCCTCTTCGACAATAACATTCAAGGACAAGACTAAGCCAAATCACTACCAAATGGAGGACTCAGCTACATATCTTGTACTCAAGAGTGCTATGGAAATATATGATTTAATCAAGCCTTTTATCAAACCCTAGGTCAATCAATGCACTAAACCCTAGATTTGTAAAGATCTGATCATAATAGAAGATATACAACAGATATTTAGAAACCAATTTCACAAGAGTCATTAGAGAGATATCAAAACCTGTGTCCCAAAAGCTAGAAAGTTGGAGGACTATTTCGTGGGTGCCCAAGTCCAAAAAGATAGAATCTTCAGATATTAAAAACTGGAGAAATGTCATAGAGGATGTCCTGATGCTAACACTGATGTCTGTTTAGGCAGGAAGACTATTTCGTAGGTGCCCAAGTCTTCCACGGAGGAATATTTTGAATTTTCTTTTGGATCCCGAAACCCTTTTCCTTACTCAACCTTCCTGTGTCTTCACCTTTCCAGATCTCACACCTGTAACCTGTACATAAGAAGAAATGAGGTTTGGGGGTTATGGTGTTTAGGGATTTGCCTCGTTCAAATCCTAGGATAGCATTCAAGATTCCCAACATTGTTGTTAGATAGAGAGTGCATGCCCTAGCAGGGTAGAGGCTAAACAAATCAGTGATGATAGAATGATTCAAATAAAAATGATATCACCTTGGAGCCCTTAGGAGAATGAAGATCCTTCAACTCATAAGGAGATGGATGATGATTCCAAATCTGCAACAACACAAACAATACAAACACAAATCTGCTCTAGAAACACAATGAATGCTTTGAATGCTCTTTTCTCCAATATCATAAGTTTTCAATAACCATCTAGGTTCATAATGAATTCAAAAACACACTTATATATGCTTTCCTGCTAACATTCATGAAATTAAATTGTAGACACCTGAAACTGACTTGCCTCACAAGCCACTTTCCCGCATCCTCACATCACTAACTTATCCCTTCTACCAATTAATTAAATAAATCTAATTTATTTAATTAAGTTATCCTAAACCATTCACCCTTAGCCATTTATCCCTAATTCATCCCTTGTGATAAATTAATTCATCTAATTTATCACTAGACCTTACAACTTCATCCCAATTAATTAAATAAATATGTTATATATTTATTTAATAAATCTGTCCACTTTCCAAAACCTAATTAATTAAGTAAATCATGTTTATTTAATTAATCTAACCTATTCAATAGCCTAAACCTAGCCTAGTTGATTAAATAGCAATTATTTAATTAGCTACCCTAGCCTACATGACCCCTAGAGCAAAATTAATTAAATAAATCATTATTTAATTAATTTTAATTCTCCATTAGACCACTAACTAATTTTCTCTAGCCACATTAATTAAGTTAATCTCTTGATTAACTTGGTCAAATCTCACTTAACACATCCCACAAATAAAAAATTACCTTTTAATCAAAAGGGTCTCATGACCCTTCCAACTCACCTTTCCATTTCCATGTAAGAGCTCTTTTTTATACAAAGAGCTCACACATGTAATTCCCAAAAGAACACATGTGTCACATGTCATCTCTTCTATCAATAAATTTGAAGTTTTAATTCAACACTCCCCAATGAAATGAATTTTTAATTCATTGACATGTCATTATCCAACTCTTCCCAAGATGATCTTTAATTCTCCTCATCCTTCCCAAGGTGAATTTAGAATTCATTTTTATTCTCCACTCTCCAATTTTGTTGATGAGATATAAGCCCTTGATCTCATCCTCTCATCTCAAACATTCATTCCAACTTTGAATCCTAGCCATTGGATTCAAATCCCTCCAAATTTGCCTATAATACAAGGCCAACCCAAGCCATTTTCAACACATTCAATAGCATTAAAACCATGCCAAAATCTTTCCTCAACAAGTCTTCCATATCCTCATAATGCCAAAATTCCTCTAGCTTATAATCTCTTATCTCATATCCATATCCAAATCATCTCCATCCTTAGCCAATATCATCTTGATCCCTTATCAAATCCGTCATCATATTGTGTTGATCATCTTGAGCAATCCACATTCAAAACATCAACTTGGGTAAAGCAAGGATCTCTTAGGTGCAAGCTCCTCCACCTTATCAAGGAGTGAAGAAGGTTTGAAGACTCTTGGAAGGTATAAAATCTCTTCTTTTTGAGTTCTTTTCATCTTGTTTATGTCTTCTTATCTTTTTTCTATCTTCATAAATCACTAGAGCCAACAAAGAGGAACATTCTTAAAGGTCCCATGCTGACATAGCATTAATTGGCCCCAACCAATCAAGGGAGACTTGTGTGGTCGACGCCCAAGTCTAGGAGCCCCTTTTTAGTCTAGGATGAGATTAAGGAAGGGCCCAAGGTCCCAAATTCACATTGGTGTTGGGCAATCTCTTCAGGATGATCAATTATAATGCATAATGTAATTATGGGGACCTAGGAACTAAACAAGGAGGTAAAAAGGAAAGTGTCCACTTTTTACTCCTTAACATCTCCAAAAGGATATTTAGAGGCATAATGACCAACTCTTCCACATTTAAAACATTTGAAAGGTAACCTACTTTATACTTGCCTAAACCCTTCTTCAGCTTTCTCACAAAGTTTGTTTCTTCTTCCTCAGATTTACTATATGAACCAGATGTTCCTTCATTCTTCACAGCTTTGAAAGTAGCTTCTCTTTTGGATGTACCTATGACTTCATTTCTCATCTCATAGGCAGTGAGGGACCCGAACAACTCTTCCATGGTGAGTGTCTTCAGATCTTTGGCTTCTTCAATAGTAGAGACTTTTGAATCAATCCTGTGAGTGAGAGTTCTTAGAACTTTCTTCACAACCACTAAATTAGTTAATTCTTCACCTAGTCCTCTAATTCCATTGACTACTTCATCCACCCGGAGAAAATAGCTAGTGACATTTTCTTCTTCTTTCATCCTTATATTCTCAAACATTATTCTGTAAGATTGTAATTTTGCTTGCTTTACACTGTCATTTCCTTCATATAGATTTTTGAGCTTATCCCATATCTCCTTGGCTATCTTGCACTGCACTATCTTGACAAACTTTGAACTTGTTAAACCACTTAAGATAGCATTCTTTGATTTAGCATTATTTTCATGAGCCTTCTTTACATCTACTTCTGTAATAGGGTAAGCAGGTTCAGTATAAGCATCCTTTGCAGCTCTCTAAACATCATACCCTAGAGAGGTGAGATAGGCTTCCATCCTTACACTCTAGAAAGCACAGTTACTTCCATCAAATACCAATGCTTTAGAAGAGGACTCTCTCTGAGCCATGTGTTCTACTCCAAGATCTACCTTCAGTTGTTAGGCTACACCAAGGAACTCAACTCTGATACCAATTGGTAGAACACTTTGATATACTGAGAGGGGGGTGAATCAGTATATACCACAAATTAATCCAATTCAATTTTATCTTAAAAAAATTTCTACTACCTTAAACAGATAAACAGATAATGAAGCAATTCAAAACACAATCACACAACCATAACACCAGATTTAAATGGAAAACCTTAGAAGGGAAAAACCACGGTAAGCAAACTACTTGGATCTACTATCCAAATCTAGCCTCACAAATAATAAAACATATTTACAACAAGTTTTATGGGCTACAACCCAAAGAAAGCTACAACTCCCTGAATCACAATATGTATGGCTTCAACCAAAGGAGTCTACAACTCCCTAAAGTGCTACAACACTTACAAGAAGAGGCTACAACCTCTGTACAAAACACTTGAAAGAATTTTAATGATCAATCACCTCCACAGCATCAACACTTCACACTGACATGAAACTTCAATGCTTCTACTCAAAAAACTTTGATGTCTTCAACAAACTTCCATACACATATACTCACATCCACACTCACACATACATCCTCGCACACTCTCACACACTCATACATTTTACAACAAAATTGATCTTTCATTTATATCCTCCAGAAGCTTTACAAACTTTCTCTTTTGTTGGCCAAGATGAAACGTGTAACATGAAATGTGCAACAGACACAACAAGTCAGCTCCCAAAATATCAATGGTAATGTAGAAGTCCAATGTGGTTCAAACCAAGTGATAACCAAGACCTATTTTCCTTAGTACACATCTCCACACTGGCTCACACTTCCAAGCACACAACATAATCACCAAACCATACAAAGTTGGCTCAACAAACACTTAACCTCTCATGCATTAGCTCTAGACCTAAAGCGGTATCAGAGAGACCAGATAACATCATGTGGATCACTTCACAATCATAATGTGACTCGCAAACACAGTCCCATACATTCCTTTCTTTGAATTATGCATCTTCTTTCTGGCACAAATAAACAGACACTGAACCCAACATCTCTTGCAAACTTTGATCACACAATCATGAAATAGAACATTGAAAAACAAACTTGTAGTACTCCTCAACACCTGAAACTTGAAATGAGGAAACATACAATCACTATGAAATTAGTCTTCAAACATCAATGCCAAATATTGTATTGTGGTGAAATGCGGTGGCTTTTACTTTATCCTTCTGACAACCCTAATCAGTAACATGATTTGTCCTTACTCTGCTGACTCCAGAGAACATCTGCGGTACATCTTATCATTTGAAACTTGAATATATCATGACTTTGATCTATATATGACATTCCTTCAAGCCATAAGATCATGTCTTCAACTACGGTGAAATGTAGAGCATTCCTCTGACTCTTTCTGACTACAACACTGAACTATTGTCTCCACTCTACTAGCTCTAGAATCTTCTACAGTAACTTCTGTGCTCTGAAATTAGGAACATACATACTTCACACCAGTCTCTGTCTAACTTCTAAACTGGAAGGCCATATCTTTAAATGCAAAGGAAATGTAGAGCATTCCTCTAACTCTTTCTGACTACAACAACACTGAACTATTGTCTTCACTTTGCTAGCTTTGGAATCTTCTGTAGTAACTTCTGTGCTCTGAAATTAGGAACATACATACTTCACACCAATCTCTATCTAACTTCTAAATTGGAAGGCCATATCTTTAAATGCAGAGGAATGCAGAGCATTCTCCTGAGCTTCTTTGGTACATCTTCCTATCCATTAAAACCTTGTACACTTTCCTTCATAGCTTATGCAGTGCATTTCATCAAAAGACAATGAATGAAACATTCACAATACCATAGACAACAATCACAATTTTTTTTCATTAAACACAATAAAGTACAACTTCTTCATGTCAACAAGACCTTCAACTTGACAACTTTCACCTATCCATGAACTTCAGTAGATAAGGTACAACTGTGTACAGATGATACTAATCCAACAGCATGCTCAAGAATTTCATCACCACTTCTCTAAGCATCACTCCTCTATCTGCTCCTCTGAACTCTTACAATGTTGACATCACATGCAACCTTCACAACACAACTCTGTTGACATCAATGACAACATATATGCAACAACCAATACTAAAAGATGGCAATAAAGTTTCTAAACTGCAACTAGAATGATATAAATATGTGTTAAATGGAAGAAATGATCTAGGAGCTAAATTAAAACTAGATAAAGAGTGGGACACAAGACCTACATGCAATCAATTCACTATGGTACATATAGTTGGATAGAGAGAGAAGGTTTGACTACTTGGGAGCTTGTTGAAATGGTCAAGCCCCAAATATGGTCTTTCAACCTCCACGAGTAGTCGCAAAGAAAATATTTGATTGGAATGGTGTGTGCTCTAAGTCTTAAGTGCATCTAGAATGAAAAGAGCAACAATATAATAACATATGAATACCAATCACTCAAGTCTACAATGATCTTAATAGCTTAGTGTATATGAAAAAGAAAAGTGGGCAGCAATAAAATGAAAGTAAATGAAATAGAATGAATACACTTAAGGAAAAGCCATTGTTACCTCATGCGAAGAAAATAGGACATAATGCCTTCAAGGAAACTCATAAAGAAGTAAATATCATCACAAGCAAAAGACGATTATAACAAGATTCAATATCTCAATAGATGAAGTTGCACATAGAGATTTTGTTAGAGATCCAAAGAGAAATAACAATAAAAGAGTTCATAAACTGAATGAGAATAATTATACTAGATCATAGAAACTCAACAATGTAGAAGGAATTCTAGCGAAAGGGAGAGGTTTTTGTCTAGGAAGCTATAACTGAGAGAAAATTTGATAGATTGAATCCTTTTTGTTTCATACCCTTAATTTTTTGCTAGAATGAGCTTTCCTAGAGGTTGGGGAAGGATAGGGACATTGGAATTCATAAATATAGAGGTGTTACATGTAAGAAGAGATGTTACAACTAACACCAACATTCAAATGGGTGGGGAAACAAATATTTTTAAATTTTGAATTTATGGGATGATAGTGCAATTGCACAAACATCAACATAGTTGTGCTAGCATTCAAAAGAAAAAGCCAATGAAAATGTAAGAAAATTAGAAATATCCAAAGTATATCAAAACAACATAAAATTTTGGCAAATTGATGAAGGAGAAAGATTAAAAGTCATAGGTTCAATTTGTCCTAAAACATGCTATGGGAGTGGATGCTAAACTAAGTGTAAAACATAATGTGATAATCTCAAGGTATTCAATTTTTGACATTACATAGCAAAATGAGAAGCCATATGAGGGTTTATACAATCAATTCCTCTCAAAAGAAAATTTTGATTTCAATTGGATCTTGGCATGAACAAACCCTACAAAGATAAATAATGACAAATCAAGGGTTAAAGAGGACTAGAATGAATCTCACATATAATTAGCCTCAAATCTGTAAATAGAAAATAAAAAATTAGAAGATAAACCCTAAGGGGGTGTAAGAGTGGAGGGGTTCACCAAAATGAAAAGGAAAATAAAGAATCTATTTTACATAAAACCCTAAGGTAAAATAATTAAACAAACATAACCAAATAATTGCCTTAGGATGAAATAGTTGGCTTCAGTAACTACTTAGAGCAATGCATTGAAATAAATACAAAAATTAAATAAATAAAACAAAGGTACTTAGCTAGAAATCTGATGTAGATATGTCATGAGAAATGTCTAAAATGATTCATTAAGATGCAAAAAAATAAGGATTGATTAGATGATTCTCAGGAATTTAGAAATTCACTATCTATCACTATAAGTCACTTCTATGAGTGCAAAACCAATAAACGTGAATGCGTCTATATGTCCTAATCCTATAGATCTAAATGGTGCATAAATCTAATCTCTATTAAACTCAGATATGTGCTTTTTGGTTTGCATAAATGCACACAATTTGTTTTAGCTAACTAGTAGTGTTTAGGAACACCTTTGGAGAGTTTGCTAGGTAGGGTGTATTCTCCCCTAGTCAAACCCTTGGATGGACTAATTTGATGGCTATGAACAAGGATTGAAGATAATAGGAAATGATGCATAGAATATCTTAGATGTTGATTTAGGCATTTAATGCAGTAATGAATGCTCTAATTTAATGTTCCTTAAATGATGATGTAAGAATAGTGAGAGCTAGTTGATATTCTCTAGGTATGTAAAAATGAACTAGGGTTAGTTCTTAAATACAATTCTAGAGGTGATAAGTGAAAAGTTTTGTATTTTGAGTCTATACATAATGGCTTGTTGGAAGGGCTAGGTCAGCCCCAAATTTAAATTTGCATTTGAAAGGTTCTAAGCTTTTTCCACAAATCTTGCAACTGACCTAGGTCACTTGTGCAAAATATGAATTTGAAATTGGGCAAGGAATGAATATACTGAGGATTAGGACTAGCCCATGGGAAAGGGTGCAGATGGAATTAGGTAGGACTCGAGTTATGTACTAGCATTCAACGAAAATCATGCCACTTATACACTTGTCATTGTATACATGATAACTAAGTTAAAGTGAGCTCAAAATGAGGGAGAAAAGTGCAAGGTAAATAGCACAACATTTAGCACTTGTAAGAGTAAAAACACCCTCACATGGATTAATCTAGGCTAATTAAATACATGCTATTAGGATCATTAGGATTAAGTTCTCCTAGGTTAACCCCC
Organism: Cunninghamia lanceolata; assembly: GCA_027924645.1. Lineage (NCBI taxonomy): Eukaryota > Viridiplantae > Streptophyta > Pinopsida > Cupressales > Cupressaceae > Cunninghamia > Cunninghamia lanceolata. The sequence goes on along the minus strand of BSBN01000476.1, from coordinate 9,014,794 downwards.
TAAATGGATTGGCTTTACATCCTTAGGTGAATATTCGAAGACAACTTTTTTAAACGTGTAGATGGCATATCTACATATTTTGATGCAATGGGTTCCTTTTGAGCTCCAAATTCAAATGTTCATAGAATGATTTCTCCTTGTAGTCTTATATGAATTAAGTGTACATTGAATGTCTTTATTTACCAAAACATAACATGTCACATAGATGTGTACCAAGTTGGCTCCCAACAACTAGTTCGAATGGACAGAAACTTGAGAATTTAAATTTGGAAGTTTGAATTTTGAGGTCAATATCAAGCCCTTTAGAATTGAACCTAAATACCACAAATCTAACCCCTAGAAAATGAATCAACTATATAAAACTATATAACACTAATAATAAGATGAATATATAAAAATATATGTAGATAAGGTTGAAATAAAATTATATATATATATGAGTCATTCCATCAAAACTATGACCATTTCAGTACTAAAGGTCAACAAAGACCTAATAAATTGATTGAGGGCTATTTATATTGAAAGCCTATTCCCAACTTTCAACTTTTGCACCTAATATTACAGTACGAAAACAAAAAGCAGTTGACCCTTTCTCCAACTGAACACATGGGAAGAGCGAGGAGTTGGAGGCAATAAACGTTCCATTAACACCGCGCGGACTATTTATTAATATAATAATAATTGTCTTCAAAACCGTAGACCAACAACGTACAACATGAACAAGGGATCCTAAATAGCAAACCTAAAAGTAGGATTGAATCGTGCAACAATGATATAATTTATGAGCCGTCGTGAAAGAACGATATAAAAAAATATGTGGTCGTGAAAGCATAGTACCCAATCGAGGAAGTTTCGTGCGAGATGTTCGGTAACATGAGAGACTGGTAAGAGGTTTCTATTGTGAGAAAATGATGTGGTGGTGTTATTTGTGATGGTCTTATCATGTGAAAATGATACAATGGTGTTATTATTATTTGAAATTAATGTGATGTGATGCTAAGCAACAAGAGTTATATCCCCAAGGGGTGGAGGGAGATCATGGGTATTCGATTTTTTACATATACAATGGGGTTCAGGGCATCAAGAACAGACTCCTAGCCAATAATTACACCCTCTTCATTTTCTTCTTCTATAAGCGAGTATCACAAATAGGAGAAATGGCCAATGCAAGGCAAGGGAACTTGCCAAAGTTCTGCCATATAAAGGCCCCTCAATCATGAGGCTAAGAAGATGCTAAAGGTGGGCAAGGGCCATGAGACTAGCCACAAGCAAATTGATCCTTGACTCTTCTTGAAGGGAGCTAGGAAGCATGTGATTGAGAGTCATGACCTACCCAAGCATTCGGATTATGTACACGTCCACATCTATGGGGAGGAGAGTGGCCTTTGCTAGAAACTGAAGTTGATGGAACTTTGGCAACCATACACAAGGGCGTTACCTTAGTAATCTAAAAGCACTTGTAGATGTGCCACCTCAAGTGCAACTTTGTTTGCTTTCACCTGAATCTGCATAAGATCATTGGAACAAATCAATACCATAATAAAAAGCAAGAAGTGGGTGTCAATAGGATGACAAGTGAATATGGCATAATTTATGACTTCCAAAATGCTACAAAGAATTTACACCCTGAAAGCATGCCAAATTTGGGTGATTTAGCATGAATTTTGGGTTAATCTCCTAAAAAAATCATATGCCATTTCCAAGCTTCCTAAGCTCTAGGACAAAACCAGAAAAGGTGCTCGAGAGTGTCTTGTTGTCCATAGAATGGGAAAGGAGGGTTGACAACTCCTGGATGAGTTAATCTGATACTAATGGGAATGCCCTAATAAGGAATGCACTAGGCAAAATGGGTAAGCTTCGATTCAAGAATAACTTCAACCAAACAATCTAAAATCTGCATTGCCAAGAACCTAGAGAAGACTGGAGAAGCCATCTATGGTTCAATTTAGACACCATATGAAGATGTAAATAAAGTCAAGCATAACCCTTGTGGGGTTCGTAGTTACAAAATGACATGTATGGGTACCACTTCCAATCTTTCCACCAAGGTTTGAAACTTATAACTATAATTTTATGAAGCATATTAGAGGGAACTGAATTAATAATTGTCAGGCATGTCTCCAAACCTTGATTGGAAAGCCTATATTTTAATTTAACCATAGGCCAAGAGAGAAAATTCCTGGTTGTCATAGAAAAGAGATCAAACAAAATCTTGATACCCCTATTGTCAAATTTCAAAGCATGAACCCATGATGTGTTAGCAACCAGGTGGTCTTGAAAAAAAATTATAGGAGACCACCAAATTGATTTTTGATTAATAGATAATCCCTTGTTGGTTATTGTCATCCCATAAGAGCCTGGTTTGATGGTTTCTCAGGATTTCCATAAGTTTTTGATAACAAAAGTGCTATGTATTTGAATAGGTTCATTCATAATAAGAAGAGTATGAAAATCAAGACCCTTCCAAGCCTCATTACCATAAGGTACTCCCATGGAGATACAATGTCTAATCAAGACCTTCTAGGCTTCATTTCCTTCAAGGGTTCTAATAATTCATTTAGTACATAATGCTAATCCTTGGCGTTGGATATAAATCAACTATAGGCCTCCAAAATCATGAGGGAGGCAACATAACTCATAAGCCATGCATTGGAATCCTCTATTATTCTTAGAAGAAGCCCATAAAAGTTCCTTAGAAGTTTTTCAACCTTCAAGTAGGAAGCTTTGGAAGGAACCCAACAAAAAGAGTAATAGACATGCGTAGGAGCCAAAATTTTGGAACACACCTAGAATTTCCCTGCTAAAGAAGAGGCATAATAATCCAGTAGGCTAATTGCTTCTCAATTTTGAAAATAACAACTTTCCACAATGTGGAAGGAGAGGCCTTAAAGGCAAAAGGAATGCCAAGGATTTTGAAAACTTCCCCATGATCAATCCATTTCCAACCATAAGAATTTAACTAGTTAGGCTTAGTTGATAAAGATTGTCTATAACATTGAGTTTTTTTCCACTGGATACTTGACCCTAAAGTCTTGTAGAAAACATCCAAGCATTGTAAGGCCTAATTGATGTTCCAAGAAAAGGTTTGTTGTACACCTTTCATAATAAATAATAATGCTAATAAAGTAAATGAATATTTAATTGTGGTGCATCCTAGAGTTGTTATCACATCCTATTTATTTTGCCTAGTTTAAATACTTGATTAATGTATTTAATTGTTGATTAGCGAACAATTAGGAAAGATAATTTGATTATGTTAATTATCTTTTGAATTGTAATTAGAAATGATTTCTATTAATGATTAATTATTTTGAGAATTATGTGATTATCGAATTACGACATGATTATTATTTATATTTAAATGTCGATGTATGATTATTTATTATAAAATAATAGATCAAATCATGGGTTTTGATGATGATTAACTACATGTTTCCATTGATGAGTGACAAGAAATGATCAACACTCCCTTATGTTGGAGAGAGAGTATCATTAGGGAGAGAGTTTCAAGATGGTTGTAAAAGTGGCATAAATGATGGGATTTGGTCATGCACTGCACCTAGAAAATCATAAAGGTGATTGTGCATATAGGTGTGTTTGTTTATTCAAAGGGTATATTTTATTTATTTATAAAATTATGACAGTTGTAATATAATATGTGTGTGTGTGTGTGTGTGTGTGTGTGTGTGTGTGTGTGTCATGTTTTGATAATTAAATATATTTGTCTATCGAACAAATTATAAATAATTTATTCTATTAGTAAATCCATATTGGGTTAAATTAATTTAATCCTTCTGGGAGAAAATCTAGTTATGCACTAAATAATGTTTATTGAATTCTTTTTATATTAATATTTGTTAGAGTCTAAAATTAGACTAGAGGTGGTATGAAGAGGAAGTAGTGCAATTATTTTCGTTTGTTAGAAAAGAGTGGATAAACGATCCTAGAAAGTGGATCAAATGCTTAAGGAGAGATTTTAGACATGGGAGGTAGTTATGGAACTGTCACCTATTCTTTTTCTTTACTACAATTATAGTTTTAAAAAAAGGAGATACATGTTGGGGTTCTAGCAATGGAAGCCTTAAAATAAATGTGGTATGTGCTTGCATGACAACCAAAGAGTTATAATAATTGACATTATTCCTTTATCCTTTATGCATTTCAAAATTGATGGAGGAAGATAGAGAGGAAAAATATAAATTGTAGAGTGAGAATTGAATGCAACGTTTCATTATTTTTCTTTTCATTGGACAAGACATTTTCTTATCATCTTTAGTCGCACTTGTTCTTAGGTTTCCATACCAGATTTCTTCTACTATGTTGTAATTACTTACAAGCATGTTGCTCTAGAAATGTCTATGTTTTAGAATTAATTTGTTGGTTTTCCATTATTTTAATTGAAGCCTAGTTGTTCTATAATGTGTGGGCAAAGGTTATATAATTCGGCCTTACACTTGTTTATTGTATATCCTTGTAACTTTCTAAATTCGAATATGGGGAGCAATGTTACATGTAAGGATTTTTTGCTTATACTTAATTAACCTTCATTCTCTCCCGTAACTAACTATTATTCACATTTCATGAGGGTTCTTGTACCACCGTCAAAATCCATCCACCCTTTATGCTTGACTTCTCACCATAATTGCGGCGGGAAGGACGCAGGTAAAGGTTTTGGAATGACTTTACATTGCCAATTGAATTACTTAAAAGTTTCTATGGACTTTTCAAAATCTATTTTGTACATATTTTGTAACTGTAACATTTCATGAGATCACTATTCTTAGGCATTTGGTGGAATAAATCATGTGCCTTATCTATGCTTCCACATTTTTCTCTCATGTCTAATATCTAGTTGTAACTACAACACCTGACGAGAATTCTTCTATCCTTTTGCTTGATGGATGTTCTTATCCTACATAGTAGCTGCAACCCTAAGAAGGGACTTCTTTCCTTTCTAGAGCACCATGTTTGTGAGGAGTCTTTGTCGAACAAATTGTTACTACATCACCATGAATTTAAGCCAAGCAAATCATTTTGGGCACACACAATGTGTTGTAATATATGCTCAAACATTAATAAATGTAACAGTGAGATGTGCATGTAGACAGCTTGCCTATATGTGTTGTTAACATTTTGATAGTTGTTAGTGTGTTGTCAATTAGTTGAGTTAGATGTCAAGTGTAGATCCACTTTTGTAGGACTTTGTTATGAGTTTGTAATCTCTATAAATTGTAACCTTTATTTGTTGATCAATGAGGAATACAACAATTTTATTCTCCAATACACACACCCTATTAAACAAATTCTAGAAGCATTATAGTGCTAACACCCATTCAATGCCTAAACCACTATATATGCATTGGGAATTAATATAATAATGTAGGATATTGTCAGAAGAATAAGAGTACGTGAAATATCTAGACAAGAGTAGCTTCCTCAAGATAATAGTCGTAATATAGAGAGGGAAAACTACTCAATTCTATAAAGGTTCTAGTGTCTAGTAAGCCTTACAATAAGAGACAAGCAAGTCTCGTTGTGAAACAAATGATGGCAATCAACTACGTGTTTCTTTGCATATATTAATTATGATTTTACCGTAAGGTTCAACACTAAGCATAACTCACCCTACACCATGACTGTTATGTGACATACTTTTTCTTAGCAAACTATTCATGTGGAGAACATGAGTTTTATACATGGAATGTTTTAAAGTCTTCCTTATTTTATAAATTTAATTTAATTTATATGTGTTTAAAGGTCTTGTATATAGTTGAAAAACTAAGCCTTATCACATTATCGATGATTTGCTTTTGCTATATGGAAAACATTTGTCTTTTATATAATGAGTTATTATAGTTCATCAACCATCTATGTGAGTAAGCCTAGAAATGATAGAAATCAGTTCTATAATCATATATGATGCTTTATTGAAGGTGTAACCATAATCCATCATTGTGCAAACTTTTTGAAGTGATGCATTAGAGATTTGTCTTTTATATAATGAGTTATTATAGTTCATCAACCATCTGTGTGAGTAAGCCTAGAGAGGATAGAAAGTGGTTCTATAATCATATATGATGCTTTATTGAATGTGTAACCATAATCCATCATTGTGCAAACTTTTTGAAGTGATGCATTAGAGTTATTAAGATGTAATGATAGGAAGATCATTGTTTTACCTATTGTTTAATAGGCCAAGAGTGTGACCTTTGACCAATGATTTGGGTTTGAACCAATATAGGTAGTTATATAACCATGCTCAGTGTGCATTATGATTCTACATATCCTTGAGAGGATGGGGTCAACATGGGAAATAGTGGTTAAAATTTTGTTAGTGTTTGATCACACATTGATGATTAGTAAGATGCCTAGATTATACTTGCATTGCATCGCTAAATGTTGCCTAGCATTTGAACTTTGGTGACCTTATCAATTGGTTTTGATCAAGTTGTTTCATTATTATGATGTTATCTCCAGTTGAGGAATTATAATCACAATTAGTGATAGACTTGATCTAATATCTTTGCACTCTTCGTGTACTTTGAGTTGGTCACTTTTGGCACTCTTCCATTGATATTTGGATACCTTTTATGTTTGAAGGTTGTTAACAAACCAACAATGACTTTTGTTGTTCAAATTATTAAACGGTCTTTTTAAATCTAAAGACCACTTTTGTAGTTGATTATATCTCCTCCAATTAGTGGAGTCTTTATTCGTGAAATACTTAGGATCATAACCTAAGGTGGCAAATATGTTGTCAAAGTAATAAGATGACATTTTTTGTTGGGCGACCTAGAAGGTGGTTGATAAAATATTTCAAGAAATGTTGGCATTGTCTTTTAAACAAATGATAATAATCTTAGGAACCATAGCAATATAGTTGTCTACATTATCGAACTTGGTATCCAATAGCGGATTATGGTACATATTGTTTTTATGCATAAACTATGTTGCATCTGGGTAGCACTTATATGTGTAGTACCATTTTTTTGTTAATTAGAAAATATTTCCAATTTGATATGAACGTCAAGTTATCAAATTGTTATGATAGGACATTATTGCTTTCTTCGATAGTCATTGCTTGGTATTGTTGGAGGCATTTTGTTTTCCAATTGTCCTATATGGACTAAGATTATAAACCTTGTGGATTGATATGCATCCAACTATCCAACTATATGATGTTTCTTTTATTCAGTACAGTACTATTGATAGAACCCTGAGAGAGTGGACATGTGTCAAATATGGACATTCAAAGAATAGTAGTTTAATTTTATAGCCTAAAACTAATATGTTGTATGTAAAGCGTATATAAAAGATGCTTTGGCTAAAGCTTAGAAATCAAATTTAAGTATAGTACTTTGCTCGATTTCTGCCATATCATGTTGCTAAGGACATGTGCATTAGATATATGTATGCATGCATATAAGTATGCTAGATTGTCAATGATTCATGCTACACCAAATTCCTACATGCATGTTAGCTTTAGCTTTCTAGATCCTTCATGAAGGGTCGGGATTCTCTAGTATGGGAGGAAGCTTGGGGAAGCTTATTGCTTCATGGATGGGTAGAAAATTGCTCCGATGATGCTCTATCTCCTCTAATGATTGAGGTGTATGGCAATGGATGTGTAGTCATATGTTTGATATTCACTTTAGCATTCCATCAGATGATGTTTTTTTAAATTTTTTGATACTTTGTAATGAGCCTATAAGGCCTTAATGGATGTAAAAGGACTGAGTCCTAATTGTATTTCAAGAGCTATGTTATCTAACTTATTGTAACATTTAATGTTGGATATTCTTTTATGATGTTTTTTAAATTAGCTTCTCTTATCACTTTATGGATGATTATTCCGGATGAGAATTTTATTTCTTTAATTTATTGTAAACTATTACTTATTTTATTGATTGAATGAAAGAAGGTCTTTATAGATGTGGATACCACATGAGTTAAACATTCTTCAGGCCACTTGTATGTTGTAACATTCGAAAAATATTTAATTTTGGTCATGTTTTAGTGAGCTCATGGATCTGAGGCACATGGTTTATGTAATACCACTTAGTGGTTTTGTGCAAGCTTGTTTCTATAAAAGAAAGCACATGAGTAATTGTTGAGGTTGGCTTGTGTAACCTTTGGCTTGTTGGCTAAGGTTGGATTGAGAATCTCTTGTAGGTTTCATATGTGAGTAGAGGAAGTATGTATTGGAATGTGTGGCTACATGGTTCTCATTTGCTTCTTCACATGGAGGAATGCAACTAGGGTGCTTGATATTTCAAAAGCCTTGCATAGAGACTCTACAAGTGTATTGTAATCTTATTCTAGAGATAATATATTGATTTTTGTGGGTGATTTTCAAGGCTAAGTTTTCCCCTCATGAGGCTTTTTCGAGGGCACTCTAGTGTTATCTTGTGGTATAATTTGTTATTCTTTTGTGTTATAGATTATGAATACTTGTTTTACATATTTTCTCTCTTGGGGTTATGTGGAAATAGTTTATATGGCTGCAAATTTCCTTTTATTTGGTATTAGAGCCTAATTGTTAGGTTATAGGAAGATACATCTTCCTGGTTATTAACCCTTGGTATGAGTAGATCTTGTGCATAGTTGAATCCATGGTCTTGTAAAAAGATCAAGGTTTTCAAATGTGTTGTAGATCTAGGTTGTTGTAGATTTAGGGTTTTGAATTTATTTGGCAAATAGGTTTTTGATTGGGCTTATTTTGCGAGGGTTTTAGAGGTTAAGTTATATAGATGACCTCAGACAAAAATAGACCTCACCATTGGGTCCAAAAGGCTCAAAAACCTATATTTTGATATAAAACTTGATCTGTTTTAGAGAAAAATTTAGGCCATTTCTAAGGGGTTTGGAGGAATCTAAGGTGGTCAAAGTTTGTATAGTTGTATGGTTCATATGGCTACACTGTCACTGATAGTTGTCAAATCTACATCTTTTGTAGAATATTCTTTGGCCTTGCATTAGTGGCCATACAACAGTTTGCAAAAAATATTTTTTTATTTTTTACTTGTCGTGGGCCATATAGATGGTAGGTACAAATACATCATACAAGCATGAGACCTAAAATCACTAGTTGTTTATAGAGAATTGATGGGTCAAGTTGCGGTCACATGGGCAACTAGTGGCCTAGGACTTGGGTCCTAGTCAAACGGGAGCCTAGCGCCCAATCACACCCTATCAGAGGGGGTTTAGGGCCAACTAGCAGAGCTACCTATATTAGCAACCACCATTTAGTTGCACCACCTACTACTATCACCCACCTACCACCAGAATAGTGGCCAATTTAATTTTCTATTGCATAGAGGGGTATATTTTTTGAGGTATAAAATTCACCTAAGGAGATAGATTTGTGTGTTCTTATAGTTGATGGAAAGCTCTTTCCAAGCACTGGATAGTGGTGTTAGTGGTTTTTCTAGATTTTGTTATTTTGGATAGAAAATGTTAGTTGGAAGTTAGTTTTGTTATCCTTATTTCAATAGGTCATATCTTGTGACCACAATGTCTAATTTTGGACTTCTTATAGGTAATGATGAGCATTTTCTAAGTACTTTACACTGGATCAAGTTTGGAAGTGTTAATATGTGATTTGTTCACTTACATTTCTATAGAGTTGTTTTTGGGTACTTTGTGGATTTGTGGTAAATCAAATCTAGAGGCAATTTGGTGTTTGATTCATGGATAATCTACATCTTTATCTTTGGTTGTCTTTGTTTGACATGATTATCTCAATCCGGTATCACTTTCTAAGAGAGAAGGTTGCAAAGAATGAAGTGAAGCTGGAGTATGTGCATACAAAAGACCAAGTTGCAGATATTTTCACAAAGGCTCTTCCAAAAGATACATGTGAGTATCTCCAACAGAAGTTAGGGGTCATTGCCCCTCCTTCTTTCAACTAGATGCATAAGATTGTGCATCAGTCCAGTGAAGCAATTCAAGATTCATTCCTTGTTCTGGACCAATCTAGGCTACCTCTCAAGGGGAGTAGGTAGTGGTGGTTTTTGGGTGGTGCAATTAGGGGGAGCAAGTGTTGTCATTTGTGTGGAAAGAGATGAGTTGGTTACAGTTGGTTAAAGGTGTTTCCCTTTGCTAATGTTGTAAAAGTGGGAGAGCAGAAGGAAAAAGAGTTGGTTGTAGATATTGTCCTTTGCCATTGATGTCAAAGGGGGAGAGATACAAGTTGGGAGAGAGTTGGTTGAAAAACCAGTGCAAAAGAGATAGAAGTTTGATAAGGGAGAGATGTTGGTTATACCATGGAGCAAGGAGAGAGAGAAAGTGTGAGAGAAAAGGATGCTCAAGGAGGAGTGGTGCTTTGCTTTTGTTGTTGATGGGTTTTCATCAGGTGTTGCCATCAATGACAAAGGGGGAGATTGTTGGTAAGTGTTGCACTATGTTGTCATTGATGTCAACCTCTAGTGTAGTTGCGATGAGTAAGTGCTTGTGGATGTCAACCTCTAGTGTGGTTGAGTTGCTGAGAAGGTATTGCAGATGTTGTGATTGTATTGAGAAAGTGTTTTTGGTGCTTAGCTTCCAAGTGCTTTTGAGAAAATTTGAATAAAGAGTATACGGTGTGACATACAAGTGTTCTATATTGTGTTCCGCATTTCTTCAATCTTGAAGTTATGATTTTACAGTTTGGATATGTTGATCAGAGGTGCTCAGAGGTGCTATATCCAGAGTTTCAGGTTCCAGATTGTGTGGCAGAAGAAGTTGTGTTCACCAGCGTGTGGACTGTGAAGCAGGTTGTATGGGAGAAATGGAATTGCTCCACATTTCTCCGCGTTGAGTTTTCTTGTCTTGCAGATTTGGGAACATGCTAGTATTGTCTGTATCTATCTTCCCTTGGAGTGGTTCATGTTCAGATGCTTTGCAAGGTTGGATTCATGAGTTGTTGTCTGTGGTAGTTTGATTGGTTACATAGGATGGTTGTGTTCTTTAGTTGTATGTGGTTGCGACAGTATTTTTGGATATTATGTTGGTGTTGGAATATTCCAGAATGTTATGTGATGTTGTTATGTGGTCCACAAGTTGTTTCTGGACCTAGTGAAGCATGAATTTAATTGCTTAAGAGTGTTAATGCAGGTTTGGACAACCTGGCATGTTAGCGCTAATTGCGGATGTGCTTCATTGCTTGTGGAAGCGTGGTGTAGCGTGTCAGTGTAGATTTGGGTCCTAGTTAACCTTTAGTGTGGTTCACCTTCACTTCTTTCCACCACAGAGGTGTTTGGTGCCGACCTATTTGGTGTTTGCACATTTGAGGTGCATATGTTTCATTGTAGCTGACTTGAAGATGTTTTTCAAGTTGCAGATGGTATAAATGCAAGGTAAATTGTTGAAGAAGATGTGTGGTGTGGTGTGGTGTGAAATGTAATCAAGTGTTGTAATATGAGTGTGAGATTTAATGATTAAGGCTATTGGAAGCAATGAGCAGAAGGTGTCTACATTTCAGTGTACCTGAAGTTACTGGAGGTAGTGAATTGAAGGTTGTGGATGGTGTAGAGTTGTTGCATGGTGGATCCTCCTGTTACTCTGAGATAGAGTTCTCTCTATAACAAACTTTTTTTCTTCTTTCTAATCCGATAGTGAGCCATTGGAAATGAGCCCTTCTTTCTTTTTGGACAATGAGCCCTCCGAAAATGAACCTATTGTATTCGATGTTGCTATTCATTTATATTGTGAGCTAATCCTCACTATGGTTTTTCCCTTCTTGGGTTTTCCATGTAAATATGGTGTTCTATTGTGCATGGTGTTTTGATGTGTTATTGTTCCATTTGTTTACATCCATGCTAAATCTGATTAAGGGTTGAATGTTAATGAGGGTTTGATGTTTTAATGTACAACTGATTCACCCCCCCTCTCAGTTGTCCCATGTGTCTAACAATCCCCTCTCTAATATCTGTCATCCCCTCTCTGATATTTGTTTTCCTCTGTCACTCTATGTTTTCCAAACCCGTGGGTCACAAAATATGTAATACTTTTCAGTAGTATTGGGGGAAGCAAAATGGATATTTGTTTTGGTTTAGTATCACCAAACCAAAATAAACCTTTTAGCCAACCCATTCAAAAAGTCAAATATCCATTTTGGGATTTTGGCTAAGTAAAAACATGTTTTTTCCCTATTGCAACTGTTTGGCCCATGATGATCCTGCACTCACCCTAATCCTAGAACACCCCCCACCACCACCATCATCCTGATTGTTGAAGTGGATGAAGTGGGCCTCTTTCCATAGGTACTATGAAGCCACATCAAGTCTAATATCACTAATCTTAATTTCTTGAAGAAGCACATCAATCTTTTAGGAAGTCATAGTTTTCTTGACCTGTAACTTCCTTGCATGGATGGACACACCCCAAACATTCCAAGACTATATGTTGCACTTCATTGTGATGCATGGGTGACCATATTCTCTTTGGAGCAAAGTGAAATATACTGATTATCTAAAGCCATGAGTTAAGAATTCATTGGGAAGGTAGAAAGATGGTGGTCGCCAAGAGGGGATCGGGTCCTAGTTATAGCTTAAGTGGACAGCTACTCATGATTCATTAACAAGAGTTGTTGCAGGTTGATCCAGAACTAGAGAGTAGACAACTTCATTCAATGTTCGATCATCCACCAAATATCATAAGAAATTGCATCTTTATGGGACTTGATGTGTGAGGAGTGTTTAGAGGGAACAATGGCAAGATGGTTGGAAGGGTGAGAAAGGATAGAGAGTCTCAGGGTGGGTAGAGATATTTGGGAAGTTGTTGGGAGAAGATGAGCTAGGGTTAGAGGAATGGGTGGAAAAGTGGCAAGGGAAGGTTCATAAGTATCAACAAAGTGAGTAAGGTTAGGAATAGATCCATGAGAAGATGGAGGGTTAGGACGTGGTTTCAAAATAAGGTAGTCCCAAATAAGATGGCCTTCCTTGTGGAAGTAGAAATAGGCATGGAGCTTGTTTAAGTAGTTAATTGATTGAGGTGCTTCAAAACTAAGGTCAAAGAGTTTGATCGAATCAAGGAGGGGATAACTTGGGTCATGTTCCACACATGCTCTCTGTTGAACTCAAGGATTGACAAACTTATCAACATTATTTTTGTACCAAATGACTCTCCACAATTGGCTAGCTATGTCACAAAGGAAAGGGCAAAATACCAATTTCAAGTAGAGGAATTCGATTTATGTGGGATACTTGGATTTAGAAGAACCCTCATGATGAAAATTAAATTCCCAAGCCTATAGTAGTTGATTTGCCCACAAATCACCCAAGTAGCATATTGTAGCACCACTTGGATGTGTTCAAGGGAGTGGAACCCACAAGAGATTTACCCTCTCCCAAACCCTTGAATGGATTTAATGAACCATCCTTTACTTTCCTAGTTAGTCTTAGCCCATTTGTAAAACTAATGTTCTATCAATACTCCCTTTAGAAAGAAACACACTATTGTTCTATCTTTGTAATCAAAAATTACATTCTTAATATCATGACGGAGTGATAATTTGATAAGTTTGCCTCTTAGAGTGCCTCCCTAGTCAATAAGTTTGTGGCGAACTTGAAGATGACTTAATTGGATCCATTCAATTGTGAGTCCTTGAGAAGTGTAGAGATAGAGTTTAGAGACATAGAGATAGAGTTTGGAGTGCAAATGTGTGTTTGGATGGAAAAAGGGGGCTTTAAGGAGTTGTCATGGATTGCATTGTTTGAATAGGGATGTAGAGAAACCAAGGTCTCCATGGGGAGATTGGATGTGGGCAAAGGGTCAATGGTGGTGGCAAGTACAAGCTAAGGATTAGCTACGGTATCCTCAAGATTCTTGTCAAATTGAGGGCTTGTTTTCTCCTTGGCCTTCTTCTTCATGATGTCATGTCAAGTGTGCAAAAGAAGACGTGATCCTACATTATCAATTGAAGGTACATCAACAAGAAGAGATTTTGAGGATGTCATTGTGCATAGATGAGTAGCGAGAGGGTTTGTCAAAGGGCCCAATAAGAGAATCATCCACCATCTCACTAGCCAAATAGCTATCCTTATAATAGAGTTAAATCACTACTCACTAGGGAACTAGAAAAGTATATATAAATGTTAATAGAGATATGCATACAAATGAATATAGTAAGCCTATGTCTAAAGTCATGACCATTTAAAGGAAGATAAGATAAATAAATTGAGAATGAGCTTACAAAATAATATATAAGCTTATATCTAAAAGCACGATTATTTAGAGGAAGATTAATTAAATAACTTGAGAATGAGCTTGCAAAATAATATATAATATAAGGCTTGACTAAAAAAGCATTGAAAAGTATCTTAGGAACATTATAAAGCTTAATTAAAAAGTATTGGAAATTTGAAAGTACCTCAAGATGCTAAAACTACAAAATCTAATTAAAAAGTAAAACTTACTTTAAAAGTATTGAAAAGTATTTTAAGAACACTTAATAGAATAGTTTTTTTTCTTAAATCATGTCTTAAATACTATAAATTAACAAACAATATCTAAAAGCACGATTATTTAGAGGAAGATTAATTAAATAACTTGAGAATGAGCTTGCAAAATAATATATAATATAAGGCTTGATTAAAAAAGCATTGAAAAGTATCTTAGGAACATTATAAAGCTTAATTAAAAAGTATTGGAAATTTGAAAGTACCTCAAGATGCTAAAACTACAAAATCTAATTAAAAAGTAAAACTTACTTTAAAAGTATTGAAAAGTATTTTAAGAACACTTAATAGAATAGTTTTTTTCCTTAAATCATGTCTTAAATACTATAAATTAACAAACACACTTATTTTGGAAGATCTTAAACTGTGGTAGGCAGGCATTCATAATAGCCTGCTTACAGCAGTCCAGAGATACATCAGATACAGCTGTTCGTAATAGTATGCTTACAACAATCCAGAGATACATCAGACATAACTGTTCATGATAGTATTGCTTACAACTGTCCACAGATACATCAGACACAGCTGTTCAAAATATAGTATGTTGACAGCACTCCAGAAATACTACTTATCATCCACAACTGTTCATAATAAGCTGAGAGATCCAGGGTACTAGAAATCCAAAAGAAAACAAAGGCAGGGAGATCCAATGTCCCAAGCAATGTACAGATACCTTAGTATCCGTAGAAAAGAAATGTCTCACTTTTTGGACACAAGTTGTACATAGAACAACAAAGATCTCGTTAACTACGCACACCCTGCCCTAAACATTGTATTTCACTGAAGTATTAATAATGAAAGCATGTTCTCTTAATGATTTGTAGTAGGTATGGGCCTCGGTCAACTCAACCAGTTAATAAGATTTGAGTATTGTCCAAGATGCGTGGATTGTGGAATAGAAAAGGACGGATCACTTTAATAAGACACAGTAAGGAATATGAAATATCTTAAATAACAACGATGAATAAAATGAACTGCTTTCACATGATTCTAAGCCAGAGCAAACAAGAAAAAGAGATATTGGCGTATTCGTTGAGTTCAACCAAGGCAATGAATCTCTGAGTTGTAAAGACCTAAGAATGTGTGACTCAAGTACTTGTTTTGTTTCTTGTAGTTTTTGTTTGTAATTTAGAGTTGTTTAATGTATATATAAAAAAGAATACTAACTTTGATGGAAATAGTAACTTATAAATCTATGGCATATGTTTGTTAATGGGATAAACGTTATTATTATTTATTTTAATCACAGAGGAATCTGGTAGTCCAGCCACTGCAGGATGAGCTCCCTATAATCTCTGGGTTGTACACATATAAGGAAGTGGTCCTATGGAGGGGGGCTTCCTAAATTATCTCAGAGGTGTTGCTGAAAATTTTTAGGAGCATTTTAAAACAAGCGGTCCCATGAATTTTGTAGTTGTAGGTAGGCTTAAAATTTTAAACTCCGAAATTTATGGACGCTGGTGGTCTCATGAGGTTTTTAGTTTAATGCTAATTGAATTAGAAGAGATTTTTTAGGACCTACAAATAAAAGATTAAAAATCATCAAATAAAAATTTTTCCCTCCAAAATATTTCCTAAATTAAATGGAAGGAATCTAAAAATTGGTAGAAAAATCCCTAAGTTGGTGGAGGAAAGTTTCAGCCCCACCTCAAATGCACTCGCTCAAAATCAACCACCTAAAAAATAGCTACTTCTATTTTGGAGGAAAAGATTCTAATTTATATTGTAGCAATTTTTTTTGGACTTCATGGGACCCCTTGCTCCATAAAAGTAGATCCTCTAGCAGCTCCATGGGACCCCTTCCTAAGTGGGCAAATCAGGTTTCAAACATGAGACCATTGTCCAAATGTGATAAATGTTATATTATCGAGGATAATGATATTGTAGAGGGGAAACATGTATAATGTATAGTCGTAGTATATGATTTTATCTGATTTAGTGTACTCATTGATTCATACTCTCTATTTATCATTAGACATTATTTTATCTGTGTAGATCAATATTTTATTTATCAAGTTGCCTCCCATAAATTTATTGATATATGTAGACATATTTTAAAGTATTTTAATGTATTTTATTTTTGTGACTATCATCGGATATATGGACATTTTATAGCTAAATGAATTGCTCTTTAGTATTCTATTAATTGGGTGAGATCGACAACTACAATAATTGGACTCCCACCAAAACCAATGTTGGTTGAGAGGGACTATCAATGGTGGTTACCATTATAAATTGATTTTAATTATGTGTAATATTGAATATGATTGGAATAATCTCAACATGGGCAACCACCTTCAAATCCCATCCATTTTTACCATCGGTTGAACCGCATATAAGTCTCATCCTCATAATACCCCTCTTCCTCATTTGCCTCCCAAGTTGGGCATCACAGTCTGCATCATCATCATAATAAATGAACAAAAACTTGGAAAAAATCACCATAATACTCCTCTTCCTCATTTGCCTCCCAAGTTGGACATCACAATCTATATCATCATATAATAAATGAACAAAAACTTGGAAAAAGTCACCATAATATTCCTCTTCCTCATTTGTCTCCCAAGTTGGACATCACAATCTACATCATCATCATACTAAATGAACAAAAATTTGGAAAAAATCACAATGCTATGTTAAAGATAAAAACATGATAAGGATGATTAAAAATTTAGAAACAAGGATAACAAAAGTTCATAGATACATCATAAAATTTGATGTTAAGGTTAATTATAGGCATTATTGATCTTGTTAAATGTTGCACCACAACTCTCTCCTTTGCAAGCATCAATATGATAATAAAAAGTGAAAACACATAGTAGGATAATTATGTGAATACAATATAAATGAACAAACTTATTTAATCAGTTATTTACTTGATCCCTACATGATAATCAAACAACCCCAACATCAATGGAGCTTGGCTTGGAAATCTTATCTCAAACATGTATACCCTTTTCTAATGGAGCTTGGCTTGGAAATCCTATCTCAAACATGTATACCTTTTCTTATGTTTGAAGAAAAATATTTTAATATCCCATATACCCCTCAAAACACTTTCCAGATGATGTCACACAAAGCCTAAGCCATATTCTAAAAGGATATGATTTTTCTAAAATATTTGACTTTAATCCTTAACTATAATATACCATATGCGAGTCCTAAATCATCATCAAAACTTCCTCCTTTAAAATTTTATTGTAATTTGTTTTTGGCTATAAGGTTTTGTTTCCCTCTTTTCAAATCTAAAAAACATCTAATAAACAAACCCTATATACCTATTTTTTTGGGAAGAAATATGTTTTAAAAAGCAAGAGTTGTCAACAAAATTAAGTGGGTATTTTAGTACCTACAAGGAAAGATGACATTATTCCTTCTTGACTTCCTTTTAATTGGAATTAAATTTCAATTTGAATAACTTATAGTCCTCTCTCAACTTACCACAATTAACAAAGGCCATTGCTCAAACATTTTTGTTGTGCCATAAATTTCTATCTTCTCTATATTTTCTTCTAAATAAGGAATTGAGATACCCTTTGGTGCCAATAATCCTTCCAATTGCAATAGTCATAATTGATTTCTCAATGAAAAACCCAACTACAAAAGAAAACCCACATCTCTCAGATTTCACACCCAACTAGATGAAATATAATCTCAAACCCAAACTTCAAAATACATAATAGAGGGCCGCGTTATTACAAAAAAAAGGGTGGGTATCAAGGCTTGTATGGGGAATAAATAAAAAGAATGTGCATTAAGATCTTTACTTGCAAAATATCAATAAAATAGAACAATACATATGAAAATAACATGATGCTCAAAAAATAGTTGCAAATATGCTTATATTGATCACAAGAATCACAAGCCTCTTCGAAGGGGCAACCTCCTTGAGAGCAATGATCTATTACAACATATTCTTTATTACAACATATATATAAAGCCCTCACAAGGAGTGACTTACAAATTATAACCAGTGGGATAAATCCACATAATGTAATATTAACTACTAACTATACTATTGACTATTACAATGCTTAAAGTATTACACGGTGAGGACTTCAAGGTCCTAACATACCCTCCCCCTTTGAAAAGTTTTATCCTTAAGGCTTGAACTAGAAAAATGTTGTTATAGCTAGTGAAGAGGTTCCCAAGTGGCATATTTTGGTTTTAACCTTCACCACTGAACCAAAACTTTGATTATGGTGTGGTGATAGAGTCAATGAGTGTTTAAGGATCCAAGATGATAGATCCTTCCTCATCCAATTCAAAAAGTGTTGTTGGTATGTGATCATGCAAGCCAAGTACCTTATTTAGACATGAAACATGGTAAACAAGATGTAGCTTAGAAAATGGAGGAGTATCCAACTTGTAACAAATGTGCACACTACCATTTTACACCTAGTTTAGCACCTGGGTGGACCTAAAATATTTACACTTGTTAATTAGGACCTATTATAGCACCTTTTTTAGCATTAAGCGTGTAATTCATGATCCTGATGCACAAAACCCAGAAAAGTAATTATAAGGTGGAGCTAATGACACTTTAAGTGCATTATCTCGAGAGTTTGGGGCTAAGGGACCACGGCACCCAAGCGCCCTTGTCCCCTTTATAGCCCTGGCCTAATTAAGGGCTTGTCGGCTTGGGACCTCTCAAATGATTCCCAATGTCGGCATCATGTGGTTTAATTCTCTGGAAATCAACGGGAATACATATAAAAGAAATTTAGTTTCTTCATTTGAACACACCTAAGCTATCTCTAACTTATTCAAAGATTTGTATTCTCTCTCATGCTCTATACTCTTCTCTAAAGATCTCTATTGTGGATTATTGTTGCAGCATTAACATATTGCAGGTCTTGTGAATATCCTTCTAATTCTTTAGGCTACATCAAATTCTTGAGTCAAGTTGTGATGCCACATCAAGCATGCTAGGGTTTTCATGCTCGTGGTGACTTCTTTCCTTTATGCTTTGTTCTAGCATTCCATTCTACTTCAGATTTGTCTCTGCCCTCCTAGGGCATGCACTCTTTATCTATCATCTATGCTATTATGGAGGTGGAAACACCATTCATAGAGCTTGACTGAGGCAAGCTCCTAAATAACATCCAACCATTTTCCTTCTTGCATGTGTGTAGGTTAGATATGGAGAAAGTGCCCAAAGATAAGTTGCAAAGAATGGAAGCACAGGAAGGCGAACACATATGAGACATCAGTTTTTGCTAACCCTAACCAGGGTCTAGGGAACCTAAACACCCTTTTCCTAGGTAGGTATACCTTAGGATCTAGGTTCTAACTTGATCCCTCATCTCTGCTATTTATTTGGTTTTTGGGTTTCCACTTCTGACAATCTGTTTTACTTTGATCTTCGTCAATTAGGGTTTCTTGTCTTTACCCTAGCTTGATTGATTGGATTTGGTTAATTTCCTTTCTATACAACAAAAGGGTAGAACCCATGTAGTTTGGACCTCCTTCTTGGGTAGAAGTCAAGCTCAGTTTGTGTCCCAATGTTTTGTAGAAGAGGGTTTGACCTAGTTTGATCTATTGAGCTAGTATCTCTTTTCTACGAAACATTTTGGTGAACCCAAGTTTTCTTGCACTTTGGCACCCTTCTTGAATCAGATATGAGTTATTTTCTACCTTATATCTATTTAGATTGCATTCATTCATCAGCTTGCATACTTTCATAACTTAATTTTGCAATATTTCATTGTTAGGGCTTGAAAAAATCTTGCATTTCTAGGACATCTAGCTAATCTTCAACCTAGGGTTTGTAGATTAGTGTGTTGATTCAGATCTTGTTGCATTATTGGGTTGATTAAAAGGATTTAATTTTTTGTACCTTATCATCCTTGCTTTTCTAAGACATTCTTGCATTTTTTTGCATTGAAAAGGTGAAAAATCAAAGCATTTTAGGCTTTGAAAAAGGCATACTTGTGCATTGTTTTCATTGCATATGTTGTAGATCATCATATAAAAAATTTAAATTTCTGATTTTGAATCAGATCTTATTGAAATTACAGTAGATAATCATTTCATGGTGTTACATCTTTCATTTAAAGCTCTCATTTGTTAGGGTTTTGTCAAAAAAGTTACATTTTTTTTTAAAACCTAGTCAAAATTCAAAACCTAAGGTTTGTAATCAAGTTCTTGTTTCAGATTTTGCTGCTATCATTCACATCTCAATTGTTATCTTTCATTTCTGTAGCATGTCATAAATATCATTTGTTTTCAAAAATAGATCTTCCATTGAAAAATTGTGGTTTAAGAAGTAAACATTCAAAATCTAGAGTTTTGATAGTAAACCCTAGCTAGTCTTGCATTTAGTGCATCTTTATCAAAGCAAAGTTTTGTAAATCTTTGTTGCATTCAAGTGGATAAAAAATTTAGGCACTTCTTTTGCACATACTACACATCCTACATTTGCAAGACTTAGTTGTTGTGGTTACAAGAATATCACAATTTTTTGGAAGACCCCGCTTCTCTTGCACTTGTAGGTCTCTAATTGCAATATCATTTTCACATTGGTGGTACTTGATTAATGAATATATCTAATTGTTGTTCCTTATTATATTTGCACATATTAAACAAGAGATTTCATTATGGACTCTTCTTGTTTGGAATCTTTGTATACATACATTACAGATTTTGAAATTTTTGCTAAGTTCACTAATGTGCATCCTCATGTTTTAGATCACATAGCATCCATGAATGATATTGATGTTTCTAAATGTTCCATATATGAAGCCCAAGTCCTTTTTTATATGTACATGATTTTGATAGCTTCACAACCCCTATGGGTGTGTATCCTTTGATATTATAAGATCTAACTGAATTCATCTCCATGAACAATCATGAGAAAGATGATCATGGTAGTTCTTCTTCTACTTCTACTACAAGTCATAATAATTCCTTGTCTATTCTCATGGATATAATCTCTAATACATGTGATGGTGACTTTTCTTTGTCTATTTCACCCTATGATTTGGATCCCTCTCCCAAAATGGTCCCCACTTGTGAGGATATTTTGGTGCAAGAGGATGAAATCATTGACACATTCCTTAACATCACCCTACCCTCTCTTCATTCCAATGCTCTCCCTTCAAAAGATGAAGCATTAGTGGATGAGGAGCTTTCTCTCATAAGTGATCCTCCATGGGTAGATAATGGGCATTCATCTCATCATCTTAAATCTTCTATCTCTACTGGTGTAGGAGCACCTTGCTCACTAGATGGCTTTAATTGGCAAATTTGTAAAAATTGAACTTTCAAGTGTAAGAGCATTGTAATAAGGCCTATTAAGTGGGTAGGAGGTCTAGAAGTAGGGTCTTAGTTGGTTTTATGGCTTTTGAGTCTAATAAGGTCTATGAGACCATTTTGAATTCACTTTCACATAGGTTGAGTCTTAGGAGGTTTGGTGATATCCGTTTGCAAATTATTAAAAAGTTGCATATATGATGTAAAAGGCAATTTTGCATTTGTGTGTAAAAGGGAAACCAATGGGTATTTGTTAACCCATAATCCAAAATTTATTTTGTAACCATTGGGACAGGCTTAGGAAGGCATAAAAGGCCTGACTCCATCGTTGTTAAGTGTGGGCGATTGAGTTTCATGATTTGATCAACAGAAGGCAATGTTTTTATGCATCTTTCTACAGTAATTCATTGTTTCCAGGCACTCTACAACCTTGTACGGATAGAAGGATAGATATAAATGTTTGTGAGTGATAGCACACTCAATCACCTTCCTTATGCAGTTTGTCCCATGCAATTTGATGTTATTTTGTGTTAGTTATAGTGTTTCTTCTGAAAGTTGTCAAAACCCTCTCCTAGGGTAACAGTAAGCAATTTAAATGAGATTTCTTGGATACTTTATATGATAAAGAGCCCACTAATGAGTGAAAAGATGTCTAAATACCTATATTTACTTATGACTAGGGTTTAGATCGAATGATCAAGGTTTATAAAGGATTTGGTGATACCCTAGCACTGTTCTGACCCTGTTTTAGACTGGTAAAGGGCAGAAACTTGTGGTTTTGATGTTTTTATTGTGGATTGAACACTTGCCATGGTGATCTTATTCTTGGAAGGCTATAATTGAACTCTCTACAAATACCATGAGTCAGTATAGACAAAAAGATGAATGTTAGGACCCTCAAATAGTCTGCCCTGTTATGACTGGTTATGACAGTCACAGATAGGACTGAGTATGATGACAATTTTGTGTCCTACTAATGTTTGCAAATCATAGAATAGTGTTGGGTGGAGTCTTTTGGATGTTTCTAATCCATGGTAAAGGTGGCAAGATCCCTATATTGGGAGAATACCAAGAAGATAGAAAGTGGACAGTTTGAGATGCCTAGATCAGGCTTAAGGGGGCAGATTACCAGTCTTTATTTGGGGTTTTTGTTACAAAAAAATACATGCTAGTTTTCATATATGTTGTGAATGGTCCACAAAGGTGTTGAAATATGTCTTTACTTCATGGGTTCTATGCCTAAATCCAAAGTTTGGACTAACTTTTTTTAGTGAAGGGCTAGTGGGTTGTGAGGGTAGATTCGTGGAGGCTCTTAAACACAATTGTTAAGTCAAGGTTCCTAATGACCATGTATGGTATTGTCATGTCAAATACATCATTTCAAAGGTATTCTATGTAATTGTAGGCAGAGATTGAAGAGTTGAAGCAAGTTGTGGATTTGTAATCCTTGAAGAGTTCATGTCAAGATAAAGAAGGAACAGATATCATACCCAATTGTTGTGAAATATGGTATCAATGGTTTGATTTTCTCCTTCCTCTACATCATCTACCATAGCACATGAGGTTTCTATGGCCCATTCTAAGAATCTTCCACCTTTGGTCAAATATTCAAGTACCTTGAATATCACTAAGAATGTGAAGACCCTTGGTATTTCTCCTTTGGTTGCATGTTCAAACCCCTTGGACATCATTGAAGATACAATCATCAACAATTTTCTTAACAACAATTTACCCTCCTTTCATTCCAATTCTCTCCTTTCAAAGGATGAAGCATTAGTGGATGAGTATTGGTCTCTCACATTAAATCCCTTGGGGATGGATGTTGAGCTTACTCAAAAGGAAAACAACGTCAATTCAATCATCATTAATAGACTTATTCCACCCACTAAGGGGATAGTGAATAAGTGCACTAATGTTCCTAAAATAATTATGCATGAGGCATCTAAGATGCCTCTTTGCTTCAAACTAGTGATTACAGTTCAAGGTGATCCAACACCACCTCGACCCTCAGGTTACATCCTCAATTATGCAAAATAAATTACTCAAAGAAATCAATGTGTTCAAAGTGTGTCACAACAATATCATTATGATGCAGTTGCTCACACATACAACACCCATAATAACAAGCAAAGTAAGTGCACACCAAGTGTGCCCATTTCTCTTCCACCTTCTCAGTCTATCATGCCTCAAGCACCTCATCTTCCTCCACATATTGGTAAAGAATATAATCTTGTCAAGAATCTCCATGCTACTCTGACTAAGATCTCTCTATGGGATTTAATACAAACATCGCCTACATACCACTGAATGCTTGATAAGGCTCTACAAAAGGTAGTTGTTCCACCTTCTGGTAGAATGAATGATGTAGCATCTATACTTAGTTATATGCATGCAACAACATTAGATATATCATTTCAACAACATGAATTACCTCCCATAGAAGTTCAAAAACAATATGAACATCTTATGATATTCGTCATGTTTGGTAACAAAAGGATAAGACACACTTTGATTGATGGTGGATCAAGTCTTAATGTTTGTGGAATAGATTTGTTACATAAACTCAATGTTGATACATCTCTCATCAAACTAGATAATATGAGCATTTGTGGCTTCGATAATGTAGCTAAGCAATCACTAGGTACCATCACCTTAGATATTAAGACTAGACCTATAACATTACCTACCATTATCTAGGTCATGCCTAATGATCTTTCATACAATATTCTGGGTAGGTTGTGGATCCATTCCATGGGGGCAGTCCTATCTACCCTTCATTGTTCAATAAAATTCATCTTTGAAAATGAAATACATACAATTAAAGTTGATCCATTTTAGGAAAGTTTCTTACAAATAAAAGTGAGACATCAAATTCCTTTAAGTGATTTGATCCCTTCTTTAAAAACCAAACTAGTATTCTCCACTACTAACAACAGTGTTGGTTAGGATAGTGTCGATCCTTCAAATGCATTTTTCGGTGATGATTGGGGTTCATTAGATTTTACACCCTCCTTTGCGGGTGAATATAAAATCTCACCCCCACACTCAAAGACCTCAAAGGTAAATGAAATTTATTCAACACAATATCATACTCCTACAAAGTTTATACTCAAGTTTAATGATGATGGAACCTTTAATAGATGAAGATCCACCTTCTATAGAAATGATAGCCATTTGTGATAAAGTACCATCTAATTCTAATGCATGTCATGGAAGTGATGAGGTATCTTTAGATTTCAACCCCAATGGGATGGTTGAAAAAAAGTTTGAGCCTCCTCACCATGATAAAAAGAATGATCCTTCTTCTTCAACACACTTCAACAAGGATAGTCATATGACATCTCCTCTTCCTTCAGATTTGGAGAAGCATTATGGGCTTGGATGCAAAATTCTTTCTAAATAAGGATACAAAGGAACCTATGGAACCAACACCGAAATTGTCTAAAGTAGGTTTAGGTTTCTGGCCTTCTCCTATGTTCTCTCTACCATGTTCACAACAAAAGGATTGCTTCCTACTCCACCTAAATCATCTCTTCTATCCCAACAAGAGTGTATTTTGCTGAGTATACTCAATGACCACTTAATCACTCTTCCTACTCCAAAACATAAAAATATTCAACAAAATAATCATTCATCACCTCATTATTGTGCATATCATTGAGAACTTGGCCATTCCACTAGTGAATGTCGAGTCTTAGGTGACAAAATTCAACAACTTTGAACAAGGTTTGGCTCTAGCACTTCCGACCACACTTGATGTAGTCCCTAGAGCACCATGTCCTACATCCAATATATAATTAAGTTGGGGGAGGATAATTTGTTATAGGCCCGACTCACAAGAATGGTCCCTTCTTCTCATTTGTGTTATGTTTGTATGTATTGTTATCCCCGCATTGTGATGTTTTCCTTGTTCTCCCTTAGCACCCTTGTTAGCACAAAGGTACAAGGAGTAAGAATGCATTGTGTCATTCTTCTATATGTATCTTCATTCATATATATGTCGTGATGTGTAATTTTGTTATTTTTTCTTGGACAATTTAGCATCCTTTCATGTTGATTCAATTTATGTGTATGTGATATTTCTTCCGTCTATGTGGCACCTTGTAGAAATGTTCAGCATCATACCATGATTGCACAAGCCATTGTGTAACATGACTGTAAGCATCACCTTGGTTTGCTCTTCTTGGGGCAACCCCTTGTCACGATGTAGATTTTGAAAACACATATCATTTGGGCATGTACCTTTAGAAAGCTCTTGTTCTTGTTTTTATATCTTCATCACTCTACCTTAAAGACAATTGCTCCCTGATGGAGTTAGCAATCACTTTAAGGTGGGGGAATATATCATGCTATGAGCCTTACTCTCTTCATTCTATCTAAACACTTGTTGATTATCTTTGTTACTACACTCTCTTGGAAAGGATGACGACTAACTTGGAAACAAGATCTTGAGTCTATCTTGTTCTCTTAAGTTGAATCTCCTTGCATGTTTGGGAGAAGGGTTGCAACACCAACTAGATTTTGGTAGTAAGGTCACTTCACCTTCTTATTCTGCAAGACTTCATAAAAATCCTCTTGCGGGAGGTAGCTTGGTGTATTCCCTTGAGTGGAAACACTTTCCTTTTGAGATGGTGTGTGTGATGTGTTTGTACTTCTCTTGTGCTTCTCATTTCTAAATAACCCCTTAGCATTCTTATTTATTGTATCTTGGGGAATGATGCATGGTGATTGAGACATCATTTAGATCGAGGTCTCCTTTGTCATGTTGAATCAAGGTTTTTCATATAATATTTCTTGTGATTGATGTATGATGCATGTATTCCCCTTGTATATTCTTATTCTCTAAATGTTCTTCATGCTTCGTGCGTGCCCCACATATATTCTCTCTATGTATTCCTTATGTATTCTCCTTGAGTGTTTTCATCATGTATTCCGTGTGTGTTTCATGTATTCTATGTATACTTTGTACCTTGATTGTATACTTTGTGTATGGAATGTATACTTTGTCTATTACATGTATACTTTGTGTATGACATCTATGCTTTGTGTGTTGCATGTATACATTGTGACTTCTCAAGTGTATGCCTTATGTATGTCTTGTCTTAATCTCATGTTTTATGTGTATGCCAATCGTCATAGACTCCTAGGATCCTAAACTTGGGGGCTTGATTACCCCTTAATTTTGGTGACATCGTATGGCTTCTATGATCCTACGTTCTTGCAACCTTGGAATCCTAAGCTTGGGGGACTAATCACCCCTCAACCTTGGCAGAATTCTTTGGCTTCTATGTTTGTTGTGTTTGAAAATTGTCTTATTCATCCTTTAGTATGAGTTCAAACGTAACTTTGTAGCCACACTAAAGTGGGGGCTAAATGTAGCATCATAAAATGTGCACACTACCATTTTACACCTAGTTTAGCACTTAGGTGGACCTTAAATTTTTACACTTGTTATTTAGGACCTATTATAGCACCTTTTTTAGTACTAAGCATGTAACTATTGATCTTGATGCACAAAAACTAGAAAAGAAATTATAAGGTGGGGCTAATGACACTTTAAGTGTTGTATCCCAGGAGTTTAGGGCTAAGGGACCAGGGCGCCCAAGCACCCTTGTCCCCTTTTTAACCCTGGCCTAATTAAGGGCTTGTCGACTTGGGACCTCTCAAATGATTCCCAATGTTGGCCTCATGTGGTTTAATTCTCTAAAAATCAATGGGAATGCATATAAAAGAAAGTTAGTTTATTTATTTGAACACACCTATGCTATCTCTAACTTCTTGAAAGATTCTTATTATCATGCTCTCTACTCTTCTCTAAAGCCCTCTATTGTGGATTATTGTTGCGATACTAACATATTGCATGTCTTGTGAAGATCCTTATACTTCTTTGGGATACACCAACTTCTTGAGTCAAGTTGTGACACCGCATCAAGAATGCTAGGGTTTCCATGCTCATGGTGACTTCTTTCCTTCATGCTTTATTCTAGCATTCCATTCTACTTCAGATTTGCTTCTGCCCTTCTAGGGCATGCGCTCCTTATCTATCATCTATGATTTTGTGGAGGTGGAAACACCATTCAAGGAATCTGATTGAGGCAAGCTCCTAAATAGCACCCAACCATTTTCCTTCTTGCAAGTGTGCAGGTCAGATTTGGAGAAATTGCCTAAAGATAAGTTGTAAAGAACAGAAGCACAGGAGGGTGAACACATCTGAGACATCAGTTTTTTCCAACCCTAATTAGGGTCTAGGGCACTCAAGAGTCCTTGTCTTGGGTTGCTTTGCCTCCAAATCTAGGTTTTGACTTAATCCCTCATCTTTGTTGTTCATTTAGTTTTTGGGTTTCCACTTCTGATAATCTGTTTTACTCTAATCTTCATCAATTAGGGTTTCTTGTCTTTACCCTAGCTAGCTTGATTGGATTTGGTTAATTTCCTCTCTATACAACAAAAGGGTACATCCCATGTAGTTTGGCTCTCCTTCTTAAGTAGAAGCCAAGCTCGGTTTGTGTCCCAATGTTTTGTAGAAGAGGGTTTGACCTAGTTTGATCTGTTGAGCTAGTCTCTCTTTTCTACAAAACACAACTTATAGGCCACTTCACCCATGCATTGTATGATTTTAAATGGTTCATAAAATTTGGGTGCTAACTTCTATTTTCCAGTAATCTTTATGGATGTTTTCTTGTAGGGTTGTAGATGTAGGAAGAACATGTCATTGACATTGAATGTGTACTTAGGATGATGGTGATCAATCTATTATTTCATATGATTTTGTGCCAAGGCTAGGTTGTCCTTAGAGTGGAAAGGAGAGATTCATGGGTGTTGAGAGTGGAGTCAAACTCATAGACCTTAGAGGTACCTATCAAGTAGGATGTGAGAGACAGTGGAGGTTGGCCATACATAGCTTCATAAGGTGTCATCTTGGTGGCAAAATGATATGAAGTGTTGTACTGCCATTTGACAAAGGGCAGCCATTTAGCCTAGTGGGTCTGTTGTGTAGAAGTAAAGTAGTATAAGTACATCTCTAGGCATTTACTAACAATATTTGTCTAACCATTTATTTGTGGGTGATAGGATGAGCTCATCTTTATATTCATTCCCTGCAACTTGAATAGTTCTTTCCAAAATTTACTAGTGAATGTGGGGTTACAATCACAAACAATGGAAGTGGGTATACCATGGAGGTAGAGAATTTGGTCAAGAGAGAGTTGGCCAACATTAGAATCATGATATGGATGGGCCAAGGAATGAAAGTGGGAATATTTGGAGAGACAATCTACCACCACCTAAATGACTGTCTTGTTGCTAGACTTAGGAAATGCTTCAATGAAGTGTGTTGACCCATTTTCCTCTATCCAGAGTCAAATAGTTCACCTTGAAATTCTCTTGGATACCCCTTGGAATATAGCCCTACAGGCCTTAAATCCTCCAAATTCTAGTGCTCTGCCCTGCAAAAATCCCTAAAAATCTCATCTATGGAATCCTTGCAAAAAACCCAAAAAAACCCATAAACCTTCTACCTTCAATGTCTTCCTTCGTAGAGATTTTTCACCTCCATACTTGGTCTTTTGTATGGATATCTAATGTCTGGATATCTGGATCTTAGTTTAAGATCTGGATGCTATCTTAATATCTTGGATCTTAGTTAAGATCCAGATGCTTCTCGATATGTGGACCTTAGTTAATATCTAGATGTTTTCTTAACATCTGGATCTTAAATAACGTCTGAACCTTCCCAATAACCATGACCTTGCGAATGTCCTAATGATGCCATCCAATCCCTTCCCTAAACAAGTGCATATGATGATGACATCATCCAGACATTCCACCACCGGCATATTATCTGGTATGCTAATATCTTGATGATGTCATCCAAATCTCCTCTCTAACGAAGCTCTTTATGCCGATGACATCATTAGGTTATTCAAAGGGTGGTGCATAAAGTGGCATCTGGATATCAAGTTAATATCCTGACATTGGATATCTATGCGGATGATGACTTCTCCATGCTATGAAGGTAAATTTGATGAGTGCATGTCCAGATATCAAGATATGAAGACTCTTGTGTGCGGTCAGGATATATCATCTGGATATTTGTAAATGTGTAGACTTTAAAGATGCTCATGGATATCCATATGTCGGTTGACCACAACTTTGACTGTGAATATCTCCCTCATCCTGAGGAATTTCTACATGATCCAAAAGGCAAAATTGCTTAGAATTTCCTCCTCTTTCAGTTGGTGGGCTTTTGGGGGGGGGGGGGGGATATTCTCACTTTCAAAATATGATCCAAATTTGATGATCTAGATGTGCACATCCAGATATCAGGATAGTTGCGACTGAGGAAGGATATGCAGGCTTGGCTAACAAGACATCTCAATGACTGAATTGAAGTGTTGCGAGGACTTTTCAGATGCATATATTTCACATTAATGGTTGCAGGTGAGTGATTCAACAACTCACATTGAAGTCCCAAAATATCTCCCATATGTACAGGCTCCAAATATTTTCTGCAATGAATTCTTGCAGGCTGACATTCCTTTTGGCGGAGATATTTTCTGACAAAGCCCATGGGGCAATTTATTGTGATCTAGTTAAGTCATTTGGAATCAGATGCTATATATGCATTAATGTAAGATGTAAAAAGGGTTGGAAAAAATTTAGTCTGATGCTTCTGTATTCCAAACAGAACTTTCCTCTGTTGTAACTGTGCCTCTTGATTAATACATATGGTGTTTTACTTTTTCACGCTTTTAACTCCATGTAGCCTTAGAATCAGCCATTGTTTGTGAATGTTTAATTCCTGGCAATCCATTCTTTACCTCTATTAAAATTTTCATGATCTATGTAAGTTATCAACTATATTTCTTTATTTGTGCATCTTAACTCTGTGATTGTTCTTTATTCAAACCCGGTGTATCACATCCATTTACTTTCAGTTTTACTCCCCCTTCCTCTTTTCCTATCAGGTGGATAGATTAGGTTTAGTCTTAGGATTGTTGAATTTTCCTCATTCAACAAAGGAACCAACCTCTCTCTGGAGATTCGGCCTCCCTGTAGGGTCCCACACCTAAAGGTCATCTCAATGTTTCACTAGATTGTTGCAGCCCTAAAATCCTTCAACACTGGGTGCAAATCTATGTGACAACAATTTTTGGCACACCCGATGGGACCACCTGGATGATCCTTATCATCCATTTAAGAGTTTTGGCATGCTCTTCATTGCATCTTGTCATTCAAGGCAGTCTCTCCAACACCATGGTGATTCTATTGAACAAATCTACTGGTGCAACCAGTCCAAGCGCTTAAAGAACTCCAAGGAATAGGATTTTGGTGGTTTTCCTGGTCCATTATGCTTTTAGAAGCATCTTCAATCACCTAGCAACTATCTCCAGTATGTATCCAGATTTTCTCTGGTTGCATACCTATTCTGCTCTAATTCAAACAATTGTATGATTATACAGCATTTAGATTCTATAAAATGTCAATTTTTTATGGGGATCATGGTTATTCCCCTTCCCCTAATCCAAATATAGGCTATCGGCCCCCATTTCAACAATATCAGGCCCAAAACACCTCTAATTTTATGCCATACAACCCTGCCACTACAGAATATTAGCATCCTCATGATGCTTACCTCCCTCCCGCCCCTACTCAGCGTTCTTAGCAACTTAATAATGCTTATTATCAACCCCAAGAAGACTATTTGGATCCTAACCATTGTGGCTACCTTTCTAACCAGTTCCAAGATGTTGACTATGTGAATGCTGATGTGTTCAATGAGCTCATGGGCATGTTCCTAGAGCTTGACAGACATTTGGATGATGAAACAAGAGCAAGAGGGTATAGCCGGCCTCAACAGTTTTATGATCTCAGCATCATAAACATTTATGATCTCAAGGAGGTGCTCCTAGACCTACTGAGGGAGGGTGCAGAGTATGAAGAAATGAAGAAGCATGACTAGCAGCGAGAGGCACAGGAAACAATTTTTCAAGAAAGCCTTTCTTTGAATAGGACTGCAACTCATGAGCTTTAGATGAGGCAAATAGCCCAATCGTTTCTGCCCTCTCCCAGCTTCAAGCAGCCCCTTTCTCCTATCAAATTTCAACCAATGGAAGAGCAACCTCAACTTAACAAGTTCTAATGTTTTAAAGGTTCTCTTCCCCCACAAGTTCCTATTCCTGTGCAAACCCAGTTTATCACTCCTCAAGAACAAGCTTGCCAAGAACCCTCTCCCCTCCAAGAAATTCAAGGAAATATCCAAGCATCTTTCCCTAATACTCTTTCAATCTTCAAAGGTGGACCTATTGTCTACCTGTATAATTGGGAAGATGAGTCAAAGGAGGAGGTGGAAGAGGATGAAACTAATGAGGAGCAATTTGTTGTTCCTACACTCACAGAGGTAGAAATGTTTGAACCTATTGGACCTATGAGTATTGTTAAGTCAAACAAAGGGCTGAGTCCTCTAGACTTTGGTTCTTTTGAATCTTTTTCTCATGCATCCAATCAAGAAAACAAGGTTGAAATGCAAAGAGTGCATGAGGAAAACCTTCAGCTACAAAGACAATTTGAACAAAATCTAGTGGAATTGCAATCAAGTGATGAGGGTATTAAGGATGAAGCTGTTACAGAGATCACCCCAAAGGTGGATGATGTTGCCTTGTTTCATGCACTACCCAGCCACATTGAAAATGAGGATGAGGATAGGCAGGTGCCAACGGACCTAGAACAATATGGAGGCAATGAACATGATTGTGAGTTGCTGGCATGTGAGGAGATGCAAGTAGGCATTCCTACAATAGAAGGTGTAGATGCTGATAATACAAACCTGTTTGAGGAGCTCCCATATTTTATTACAAATGATGATGAGGAGATTGAACATGGACAAGAACAAATTGAAGATTTGTTCTTAATTATCCGATAGGGATATCAACTTCTTGGTGGGGAAGATTTCTCTATTGAGCATGTGCATGGCTCATTTTTTGAGCCTTGTTGTTCTCAAAATCAGCTATGCTCATTTTTGTAGACAACCCCTATGAAACTTGTCCATTTTGTAGCCTACACTCTAAATTCACAAATCAAGACAAGTTCTCTTGGCCTTGTACGAAGTCATTTGACACCGTAAAATAGCTTATGACATTGCCCTAGATCGGTTCCTCGGGATTCGTGAAAATCGACTAGGTCGTAAGCTTGTTAAAATATCAATTTTGATCATTTTGGGGTATTAGTAAAATTTTAAGTCTTCATGTGCAATGTCAGTTATATCTACCGCTCTTGCATACCCTTAATGTTTTAAAGTGTAATGTCGGCCGAAATTGCCGCTTCTACATACTTGTCTTGTTTCTTTATTAACATGCAGGAGTGGTTAAATCCGTCACCCATGAATGCCCCGTGTCAATTTCGCATATGCATAAGCAGTCATATCTGCCGCTCATGCATGTTGAACCTTCATGTGTATGATCGGTAATTCTGACCGACCAAGCATATATCCACAAAATCCTTGCACTACGGTGACATTAATGCCACTCGTGTTGGCATTAATGTTTTCGTTTCTAACCTTTTAAAACCTTTTATTCATTTTGATTAGTTTGTTTTCCATTTTTGAAACCTCAAACAAGCTGTGATACCTCTTTGAGATCGTTTGATCATGCGGATTCTGGATTTGGGTAGATTTTGGGTCTCCATGGTTGCATTTAGGGTTTCAATTTCTTGTTAGAGGTAAATCTTTGTTTTTGTTGTTTTTGTTTCTGTTTTAAAAATATGGTTTCATATGTATTGAACATGTTTATTATACTTTTATTTTATTGTGATCTTTGTTAAGTTTTCCTTTTGTTATGGGTCGATTGAAACTGTATCTTCTATATGTTTTATCGCCATTATTAGTGTTCATTCTTAAAAAAAAAACCCTAGTTTTCATTTTCGTATGGGTCATAACTTTTCCTAACTGTGTCTTTGATGCAGGAGCATCCAGGGTGTAAGAGCAATCTTGCATCAACCAAAAAGAAATGTTGTTTATTTTCAATAAGGGCTAAATTTGGTAGGGTTACTATTTTTAGTAAGTTTGCATTTGTGCACGGTTGGATACAAAATCTTACACGGACCTCTAGAATGGTGAATTGAAGCTAATGGTGAAGAAATCACTTCAATATCATTTGTCATTTGTGAGATATTAAAATTTCAAATTCCAAAAATCCTATTGAAATATTCAAAGTCAAATTTGAGGCACTTAGAGGCTCCGGATGGGCCCAAAATTTGGCGAGAAACCCAAGTAGTCTACCTTTAAGTACTGCTTGTGCACAACTATCTTTTCAAGAGATTTATGAAAAGGTATGATAATTGAAAATCCAACAGTCGGATCGAAAGTTACAGCCCCGCGAAGTTGACCTATTTTTGGAGGGAGATGCAAATTTCAAAATTAAGCTGGTGGCCGCCAAAAAGGGCTATATATGACCATTTTTGGAAACCCTTAGGGTAGTGGAGTTAAGGGGGAAACTGTAGAGTCAAGAATAGGTAGGAAAATAGAAACCCTACTTGATTTGGGGTTACAGAAGGTAGATGATTCCAGAGTCTTGAGAGAGGGAGCTGTAATGTGTTGTAGCCTGTAGGGGATTCATCCTCTGATTGTATTTGAGCTTCTGTAATGTAATGTTTTGCCCATATTAATAAAATATCATTCTATTTTCTATGTG
The DNA here is from genome assembly GCA_027924645.1 of Cunninghamia lanceolata. Lineage (NCBI taxonomy): Eukaryota > Viridiplantae > Streptophyta > Pinopsida > Cupressales > Cupressaceae > Cunninghamia > Cunninghamia lanceolata. The sequence continues at coordinate 8,980,416 of BSBN01000476.1, read as the reverse complement.
CAATTTTTGTTATTGTGTATTTTATGATTTACCCCCTTCATCAGTCTTCGAATCTTTTTAAACTTGTTTTTTTGTTTTTGATCTCTTGAGGTAGGGACGGTGAAATTCATCACTCCCACCTTTACATTTATTAGATAATGCATCAGCGGGTAAATCCGCCGCCGATGCACTTTACCTTAGTTGTTGTTCTACTCTGTGTAAGGGTGGTAAAATTTACCGCTCCTACACGAAACCTATGTACTCCACATGTATGAGTGGTGTATTCGCCGACTACTACACATGATAGTTTTTCAATAAACATATGCTCAAGCATCATTTCGACCGACTATACATAGAGTACCTTACATAAACTTGTTGTTTTACCCTCATGTAAGGGTGGTCAAATTGACTGCCCCTACATCAAGAACATTATCTTACCTCATACATGCAAAGGCAGCCCTTTTTTCTGACCGTGCATGTTGAATGATTTATCCCTCATGCAAGAGTGGTCATTTTGACTGCCCATGCACATTTTTCTAAAAATTTTCCTAAAACTGGAAGATTTTTCCTTTCAAAGCCTATTGACCTACTTTTGCCTTTTACCTTGATTTACGTGCTCTCAAGCACTTCAAAGCATGTTTCCCTGTTCATGATCATCAATTCGCAGTAACCCCAATTTGCCCATTTTTCCCCTAACTGCGAGATCATGGCTTTTTGCAGTTTTCAACAAACATTTGTGGTAGTTGTTGTTTCTAGTTTTCCTCACGAAGCTGATGTCAGAGTCGTCCCCATCAAAGGCTAAAATCATGAAGTATAAATACCAAGGGGTGTTTCTCATGACTTAATTACAGTCCAATGTGGACGAGATCAGAGATACAAAAATTGGTCATGTGGACATGGCTGAGTTCGTTGATAGAACCAAACAGTCAAATCCTCCTCGGTATATGCAGAAGATCATCAATAGTAATATTCACTTAGTTGCCTCTTTTCCTGTTGCTACCCACAATCCTGAGTTTGTTCTTTAGGTAGCTAGTCATTATAATAGGGATACTAGGATCGTGTCTGATTCCCAAGGGAATGTGATCATGAGATTGGATACATAATTTCTTGACAAAATCTTCATGTGTCCTCCTATTTAAAATATTGGACAAATTGATTTTGTTCAAGGGCAAAAGGATTATGATGAAGATGTGGAAGCCGCAAGGAAATATATCAACAATAAGTGGTTAAAGACTCCTAGGAGTAATTTGACCAGATGGCCAAAAGACCTCCCGAGAAGTGACTTTGTGGAGGAGGTAAGTGATTTGATTACACTGTTAAGTCGAATCAGATGCCTTCCTTCTTCATCCAAGTTTTAGGAATGGATGTACACATACATCAAGCTGATTCTCAAGGGTACACAACAAATCTTTTCGGTAGAATAGATTAGTAATGCTTTGCATGAGCAATTGGTGAAAGTCAATACCACCTTCAAGTTTTATATGACTTCATATCTGGTGTATGCTACTACAAGTATGAGGAGTTTTCCTAGTCTGACTCAGGTGGGTGATCGGAGATTGGTTCCAATATATGAGTATTATCCTCAAATTACTCTAAAGGGATCAATCCATCATTTCCATAGGGTTAATGATGCTTTCTTTTCAGTGTTCGTGTGTTTGTGGGATAATGAACTGGTACAGAAGAGAGTATCAGATGAAGCATGGGAAGTGGTGAATTCTTTTGGCTGTTTGTTCTTACAATTTCCAACTTTCACATATCTTAGAGTAAGGTATTATCCTGGTTATCCATATATACTTCCACGATATCCTAGTGATAGGATTGTTCTCATGGAACTATGTAGGCAGTTGATTGTGGTGCACAATAGACAAATGGAGCTGAAAAAGTCATGGATTAAGTTTCCTGTAGAAATTGGAAGGTACTCAGTCCAATCAGCTACCAAGGCTAAAATAGTTGAATCTAAAATGCAACTGGTCACAATGAAAACTTTCAAGAAAACAAATCATTTTGATTTTAGAATGGTACAGGATAAAATCAAAAGAAAGTCAATTTTCCACATGCCAATAGTTGAAGATATTTGGGCTGATCTCAAAACATAAAATGAGATCAGAAAACTAGATTATTGCAGACTCCACTTGAGTTAGATCAAAGAGTTGGGCCTTGCAGATATTCCGAAGGGAATGCAAGATGATGGGAATGTTTTGGATCCCAAATACAATACTGAGAACATCGAAGCCTCACCTCTTCCAAAGGTCAAATGGTTAGTCAAAGAGGAGACTTCAATTCGGAAAAGGTTTCAGCCAATTTTGGCTAATACAAATGTATGGTTAGAAAGCAAAGGAATTAGTTTGAAAGAATTCCTTACTGGATCAGAGACCAAGGTTCAAGAGTAAACAGGCAAAAATGTGGAAAACTGGACAAAAAATAAAAGTGACACTCCCTCCTCTTCTAAAGTACAAAAGCCAAAAATCAAATTTGTATCTAAAGGAGGTAAGAAGAAGGAGGTTGTAGGAACTTCTATTATCATAGATTTAGGTGCTGAAGATACAAATGTTGGGCAGATGGAGGTTGAAGAGGTTGACACTGAACAACAAAATATTGAGAAGCCTGGTGATACCCAACAAGTAGAGATGTCTGATAAGCTTGATGAGGAAGGCGAAACAGAATAAGGCAAGGATGAGAATGTAGAATAGGAACAACTTGGTGATCCACATCAATCTCCTCAGAAGAATCTTCCAACAGAATCACAAGTTTCTACACCCCTTCCTCATGCTCCTGTTTCTGGTAGTTTTCCAGTAGTTTCCAATGTTCCTATTTCACCTATTTTTGTCGTGTCTTCTGATAATACCCCTACTTCTATAAGAACAAGTTTTGGGACCATGTTTGATTCCTTTGGTTCCATTCCAAATTTATTTTCCCCATCTTTTCATATTGGTGAACAATCTGTTTTGGAGCATCTTCTGGATGGTTCAGAGAAAGTTGTTGACATAGGTGCAATTTTTACCAACACTAGTCCTATTGTTACTATAACAGGTGTGAGCATGGATATGACAAAATAGGTAATTGATTCTTCTCCAAATGTTGGTGCTTCTATACTTCCTCCATGGTTGTCTGCATACACTCCTAAGAGAAAGAAGCAAGCAATTTCACCAAATGAAATTGATATTGAGAAGCTATTGCCTGTTAAATCAAAGACTCTGAAGAAGAAGCCCAAGACTATTTCTAGGCTCATTAATGAAAAAGGAATCAGATATGTAGAAATTGCCAAGCCACCAGAGGATGCTACTATTGACACTTTCGATATGAATGATTATGTTGTCTTAAGAGTTGAGCTAGGTAAGCTAACTCATGAAGGTATTAAGGTAGATTTTCAAACTACTGCCAGCACCTTGCTTGAGAAATATGATGAGGTCAAGAAGGAGAAAGAGCAGTATAAAGCCAAAGCAGAACAACTTGCCGATGTTCTTCAAAAAATAGTAAAATCATCTGAGATTGTGGAACCTATGGCAGTAACGGTAGAAGATCCTCTGATTCAAAAAGTGGAAAAAGCTCAGGCTAGAGGGAGAGTAGTTGGTGATATTGTGGAGTGTTTGTTGGCACAAGGAAGAGTTCTATTGAAGACCACCGTAGAAAGAAAAGTAAAGATGGACAAGGAAAAAGCTGAGCTTGATAACCTGATTGATTTATTTTCTCAAGAGCTACAAGATCAAGAGGGAAGCTTAGAGGAGTGGATTGATATGAAGAAGATCAAAATAAAGAATCTGATAACCATTGGTGTCATCTCAAACCAGAAGTCTTATCTTAAGACTAAGGAATCTCTTGTCCATCGCATCAATGTAATAAAGGGTTTACTTGATGACTTGTGTCAGGTACATGAAAACAATGAAGATAGTAATGTCTTGATTCTACACAGGTTGGAAGAACTCTCATTCGCTTTGACAAGTGAAGGTCACAAGTTTCTTTCAGTAGAGGAAATGATAGATGCTTTCGATAAAATGGTGCAACAGAAATTTGAAGATGAAGTGCCTATAGTGGTTTCGATGGACAACCTTTATGATCATCATTCAACTTTTGAGAATCTAAAGGATAATCTTGAGAAGCATGAGAAAGCAATAAAGGCTATCAGGGATGTAGTTATCAGGGCTCATACTATCTCAGAGAATATAGCCAAGCCTGATGTATGTGAAATGGTAGTGGTGCAAACTATGTATTAAAACTTTTTGAAGAAGAATGATGGTGGCAGCTGAAGTTCCTTTTCAATGCCTTAGTTTATTTTAAGTCTTTTAGATGTAATTTGAATTTTGTTATGGACATACTCACGTGCAATTTTCCAAAATGTAATTACATATGAGACAAAAGAAGTCATAAGTCAAATAGGACTCTTTTGTTTGAATAAGTCAAGGTAGTTAAGATTTTCCTATTTTTTCTCTCGGTCTCTCCTATAAATAAAGAGGACCCCCATTGTAAATATTATCTTTTATCTATTGCAAAGAAACTCTGCCGGATTGGAAAACATTTCAAGACTTTTAGCTTTTTATGTTTATCAAAATTTCAAGTGAATATCAATATAAACAAGCAATTTGAGTATCAAAATTTGAGTTGAATCACATTGTGTTATAAGATCAATGTTCTTATGCCATCGGTGTTATATTATATTGGAGCATTGCTAGAATTGTGGAGTTTATTGGAATTTGAGAAAAGTGTTTTTGTTTTGATTGAATAGAATTTGTGCTATTTTATCATTAAGGAAGTTTGTGCTTATATTTGTGAAGATACAATTGTTTAGAGACTTTGTGCTATAAACTGTTGTGTGCAAGTTAGTTATATCATATTGGGTGAAAAGTGGAGACTTTGGGCTACACTTAAGTTCAATCAGGTTTATCTGGAGGAGATAAGTGAAGTAATAGAAAAATTTGAGTTTCTATGGTTCATCTTAATTCATAGGTTATTGAACATTGTTTTGTTGAAGTTATTATTTTGAAAAGAAAACATCTATTCTGAAAAAAGAGAATAGGATGAAGTGATAAACACCCAATATAGTTTTTAGTTTGTTATAAGTATTAAAAGTTGCTTGTTAGAAAGAGCTCATTATCTAAAGGGAACCTCCCCTTGCTGAGAGGAGAGACTCAGTCTCATTATAGCTATGGCGATATAACCATTTTGTCATTAGTTAGCTAAACGACAAAATATTCACCCAACAATTTTTTGGCGACTCCGTTGGGGAAGAACGCGCAACTTAGAGCCTCACGCTTTGAGTTGAAGAATTTCGTCCTCTTTAATTGTTTTAAGTTGTTTCCAAATATTTGTTGAGTACATTGCATTCTGGAAGATTCACGGTATACAAGAAGCAAGAGAGCTCAAGGTATTATAGATCTTGTATTTGAGTTGATGCAGCAAAATAACTTTGGTCTTTTGCCTCCACAACCTCGGCTTCAACGAACTAGGAGTTTTCCTCCTACCAATGCCAGGTCTCTAATACTAGGTGAAGCTTCTAGCTCCAGTGCTAATAGAGTTTTATCTGTTTGAATCCCTCAAAGGTTTGTCATCCCATCTTTCAATCAACGCATAATGGCAGCTCAAGGTCCATGGGGTAATACTTTTGGTCCTTTGAATTTAACGCCTCCATTGCATGAACTACCTCGTAGTTCAAGGAAGAATTTCCCTAAATTCTATGGAGATGGGAAAGTCCATCCTGATGAACACATTGCAGCCTTTTGCATAGCTTGTGGTGTGATAGGAGTGGAACAATGAAGATGTGGCTGTGAGACTTTTTGTAGAAACAGTGCAAGGCGCTGCTGCAGATTGGTTTTACCATCTTCAAGCCCAATCCATAACCAATTGGAATACTCTCAAAACCAAGTTTGAAGCTAGGTTTAAGCCTGTAGAAGATGCACACGCTCTATTAGCTCAACTAACACAGATGAAGAAAGAACCACATGAGCCCATGTGAGACTTCATCGTTGAGTTCAACAAATTGACAAATAGGATTCCTGCAACCGCTCAACCATCGACGAAGAATCTTAAATGTTTCTTCATCAACTTGCAGCTTCTTGAGGTAAGTTTTCTGCTAAGGCGGGCTAGTCCTGTTGATCTTCCTCTAGTTCAAAGTTTGGCTATAGAGGTTGAAGATGATCTTATCCTTGCGAGTAAGATAAGAAGAGATTCCAATAGAAATAAAGGTCAACCCTCTATTGATAATCCTTCCACAAGCATCACAAATCCTATGGTGCAGAAGTTAGAAAATGAGTTGCTAGCTTTGAAGAAACAAATGTCCCAAGGTATGTCCACTCCTTCTTATAGAGATATACTAAGGAGGATATTTCCTAACAATTCGTATCAAGGCAATGCTGCCAGAAATCAAGGGCAACAAAATCCTCTTTCACCCACACAGGGGAAACTTTCCATTGAAGCATCGCCGGTCAATTCAGTAGTTGGCTACTATGAAGCTGAACATGACAATTCTTTCCAACTTGACTTGGATCAGGAGAATGATGCTAATCGTTTTACAGAAGGAGAAGAAGAATTAGCTGGTGACTCTACCATTGGTTTTCTGAATTACCAAGATGAAGTTGAAAGAGAAGGAGAAGTTTAAGATGGAGCATATGCTATTTTTACCAGGTCCCATCCCAAAATCAATCAAATCAACAAGTTGATAAGGGAAAGACAAGAGAGGAACCTCAACCTGTGATCTCAATCGCCAAATGAAGAACTCCATCACCTTTTCAATCAAAGGACCTGGTTGTCACTAAACAAGTAAGTTCATCTAACAATCCTGTCTTTTCTACTTTTGTTCCTCAGACCAGTACTACCCTGACCAAAGCCCAGAATGGTGGATTTCCTTCCTCTGTATCTAGTTCATTTCAGCTCTTTGACATAATATATCATTCTAGGAAAACCAAAATCCAAATGTCTGAGGTTGAGTATTTACAAGCTAATCCTGAACAGTTTGATAGGTTAGCTAAATACGTTAAAAACAAGACTGTCCCTATAGGGCAAGATTCTCCCAAATTTGCCCATGACTCCTCAAAGAATAAATCCACCAAAAATAACCTAGTAACTACTCCCCTTGTTGCTCTAGGGAAAATAGAATCCTTCTATGTTTCTCTATTGGTCAATGGGCATAAATTGAGCAATTGTATAATAGACTCCGGGGCTTCTGATAATGTAATGCCTACCAAGGTGGCAAATGCTCTTGGTCTTACTTTGACCAAGACCTTTGGGAGATGTTTCTCAATGGAAAATAAGCAAGTCTCATTGTTGGGCCAAATCAAAGATGCCCAATTTGCATTTGCAGCCTTTCCAAATAAGAGGATCAAGATGACCGTCCTAGTGGCTGATGTTCCAACTTCTTATGGCATTTTGCTTGGACGTAATTTTTGTAAATATGTGGGTGGAGAACTAAACATGGATCTATCTAAGGCAAGGATACCTGTCAAAGGTGTCATGCAAAAGTTGCTTCCTGAGGAGGCAAAATATATCGTTACCCAAACTGAAAATCCAAAAGACCAAATTTTGTTTGAGTCTTCAGGAATGGGTAATTATTTCTTGTCTACTGAAGATACTTCAAGCTCATCAGATGAGAGTTCAGATATTTTAGATGGAGAATCAGAGGATAATTTAGGTGAAAGTTCAGATGAGAAAATAGTGATGTCAGATTCTTCTCTTTCTAATGAAGAGGAATCTATTGGTTGCAAAAACATCAAAGTGAGAAATTCAAATGATGTTTGGGTTTTAGAATTTGATGGTAGTTGTTCTTCCACCAGATCTAGAGCTGGAGTTGTTTTGATATCTCCACAAGGTGATATCTTTTCTTTCTCTTATAAGTTGTAGTTCAACAATACTAATAACACTGTTGAATACGAGTCGTTGTTACTCAGAATGGAGGCTGCTCATGTTAAAGGTATTAAAAATCTTCACGCACAAGGTGATGTTGAACTTGTGGTTTGTCAAGTGAGAAATATTTATTAGACCAAGAATGAAAGGTTGAGACATTACCGCAACCGTGTCTAGGATTTCATTGAAGGTTTTGATGCATTTGACATCTCAGCAGTACTGAGAGAGTTTAATGATCGTGCTGATTCATTAGCTGTCTCTGCCACCCTTATGGTTCCCCATAAGGACTTCAAAGGTAACATGTACACAATTGAGTTGGTTTTCTGACCAAGTGTACCAGATAATGCTGACTGTTGTGTGGTTACACAACACGCCCCATTTTGACTTGGCAAAACAGGGACCCAGCTTTTGCCTTGGTTTGTGTTGTCTGTTTCTGGCGGTTTTGGTAAAAATTAAGTCAGGTGCATCATCATCATGAAGGTCAGGATGAGGTAGGTCATCATCATGAGGTTAGTTTGTCAAAGTTCATATTTTGTTTCTGTAAATTCATGGTTGGAAAGAGCTTGAAATTCCATGCAGGTTTGCCTTTTGCATCACCTGAAAATTCGTCCATATGAGGAGGTTGTGAGCAGTCAAAGTTTTGGTCAAACCTGATAATTGCTATATGAACATCATCATCATGATATTTAGAAAGCCCCCCGATAATATCCTGAGGTCGAAACATCCGGACGTCAAGTTTAAGTCGTAGGTTCTCCCCGTCGGGCGGTCTTTTATATCGCCAAAGGTCATCATCATGATCTTACTCTCTCACCCGGTGAATATCATGCAGTCCCGAAACATCCGGACGTCAATCTTAAGTGCAGGTGTATTTTACCCGTCGAGTAACCTTAGAAACATTGTGAGCATCATCATGATATTCTCACATTGCGTCATCATGATATTCCAAAATCACCCGATGTGATAATATCATGCTGATGATCATATCACCTTACTTAGAGAAATCTGCCATCTGCATAATTTACGCGCGCACGACCAAGTCTGGGTGATCAACATCATCATGATATTTCAGGACCCGACATTTCTTAATATCCTCCTGACCTCCTTTTGCGTGATCATGATGATCACCTTATCTTTCGAAGCGGAGGGTGATTTTCATTTCTTAAGTCATGTTGAACATCATCATCATGATCTTTCTCTGCCCGACAGTTCGTAATATCCTCCTGCCGAGAAGTATAAACTTTTGCGAATATGATGATGACGATGACGTCATCATCACCTTTGTCCTTCGGCAGGATATTTTCCAAGGCGTGATCCATTTCGCCAATATGATGATGACGGTGACGTCATCTTCGAAGATTAACACAAGCCCCGGATATCCTGATGACGTCATCAGGACTTTCAGCAGGATCATATTTTTGATCACCCAGTGCGAATATGATGATGATGGTGTTCATCATCCTGATCTTTTGAGCGGATCGCCTTAGCCGAAAAGGGTCATACTGCTTTCATGACCTGATCATCTTCCTTAGAGGGAACCCGTTATTCCATTTACCTCCTGATCTTAACGAAACATGACGATGACGTCATCCCTTTGCATTTTAACGAAGCCTGATGATGACGATGACGTCATCATGATTTTCCTCAGCGGCAGGATCATTTTCCAAGTCCTCCTGTTTGTCTTCATCATGATGATGATGACGATGTCTTTCTTTCCCGAATGTGCAAAAACAAAACATCCTGATGTACTTTCCATCAGAGCATTAGGAAAGGAGGATCATCATATTTCAAATATCCTGCGGCCACTTTGAAGATATATAGTTGGTCACCACCATGATTTTTGGCGTCGGTATAACTGTTGCCGTCGGCCTAGGGTAAAATTGTCACCCTGATCGTATGTAGTCGCGCCGATGCAAATATGATGATGATGCAAAGCCGAATTCTAGAGATGGTTGAAAGGCGATTATTTCCTTGTATATCTGAGATCATCATCATCATATTTCGAACCCGATATACAAGAAAATGGGCAAAAACATGAAGCGATGGAAATTTGAAAGGGCCGACTGCCTGATTTTGGTCAACGAGGGTTGACCTGGTTGTTTTCATGCTGTTTATGCATTTAGTGCATATTTTTCACAGGTAGAGCTTGATTGCCTGTAGCTGCACATGGGGAGGTATGTTTAATAAGGTGTTTACTTCCTGTTGTTTATCATGATGATGATGAACCTAATGTTTGTTTACTTGCAGGAAATCATGATGATGCTGCTGAAGCTGAACATTGAAGTCATGATGCTGCTGAAGCTGAGCGTTGAGATCATGATGATGCTGCTGAGGCTGAGCATTACAAAGTTGCGCATAGAGTCAACATGGACCAGACATGAGGAGGATATTGTCAAATATGCTGTTCGCCAGCTGGAGGCCGAATCAAGTTGAAGATGCTGGAATATTCTGTGCCAGCTGTACATTTGCTAACTGACGAAGCATGTGCTTTTCATCTGGGCCGTTGTTTGTTATGAGAGGATCCTGATCCTTGGATCATTGTAACCATTTTCTGGCAGTTGCTCTATATAACATCCAGAGCTTGTCATTTTAAAAGGAGAAATACATTAGAATACATAGACGCATCTGGCGCAAAGAGTCAATTACTATAGAATAAGTTAGGAGATCGGATTACTGAGACTAATGAGGATAGAATTGTTGAAATGTCAAGGTTCTTTCTTCAGATCACTGTAAATGTACCTGTTCTTGAGCATACTGAATGAATATGAAGTTCCAGATTACATCCTGATTGTAAATTTTACGTAATCTTCTGTTGATTTCTGGATATGTACTGGTGAATGCTGTGTTCAACTGGAAGCGCTTTCATTTCATTACATATTGTTGTCAACTTTCCTTTGAAGCTTTGCACTAGATCATGCGGATTTGTGGAATGTCCTGGTGAAGTATGATTTCTAGTTTTCCTTCTTTTCATTGCAAGTATGGGAGTTTGTATGTGAATCAGTGATCTAAGTCCAGTAATTTTAGGAATCTCACTCTCTACCCCTTTTCCTTTTTTTTCAATTTCATTAATTCGTCACCATAACTGCAAATCATGATAAAGAACAAGTAGAAACAGTGAAATATGCTGAAATCCCGTAGGTAACTGAAGATCCTTAGCATATTTGGTTAAATGCATGTAGTATTGAAAATATCATGCAAAGAATCATAAATAATGGTAGAAATCATGCAAATATCGGCCTGTATGCACATTATTTGACTAAATTTACAGTGCAGAGGTAGAATTGTTGAAGACTTATGCAGAGCGAACATCCAGAGCAGGATATTTGAAGATGATGATGATGAACAGTGCAGAAACACGTAAGGCCCCTGAATGGAAAACAGCAACACACATCAACCACTGAGTAACGTCAGTAGATTAAGACCTAATCAACGGAGACTTGGGATCATGAATTCTTTGAATTCATCGTATCTTTCAAGATGAGTAAAGGTTGTTGTGTAACTTTTATTCTATGTTTGCGAATGACTAACATCATGACCAACATAAATTGGCGCTAGAAGGAGGGCCGAGCTCCGAAGATCACCTTCATCATCAGTACTTTCAGGTTTGATGATGCTCAGAGTAAGGTAACTTCAGATCATTTGTGAATTTCATCATATTGCGTAAATATTTGCTGCGACAAGTTTGTATTTGCACATTCTGTGTAAAGATTTCCAAATTTCACATAAATATTGCAAGCTTTACAGTAGATTTCTTTAGATTCACTAAATATTGGCCAAAGATGCATAAATCTGTTCAAGCTTTGAGGATTTGAGCCTTAGACACGCGAGATCTGGTGCTACCGGTTGAAATATCCCAATATCCTGTCATATTTGCAGTATCTTCGCAAATATCGCGTAAATATTCAGTCTGATTTGCAAGTTGACCGCAAATATCACCTCGTCCGGTGGAATCCAGCCAATATTTGCAAAGTTTCAGCTAATTGGCCTCCCAAATCGAGAAATCCTGGCTCACAGGATAAATACCAGGTCTAGACATAGTGAAATTTTCGAAGAATTGCCTGTCAGAGGTTTTAGACCTAAGACTGTTGACGTCCACCATACTCCAGAGTCTAGTACGTCCAGAGCTTCACCAGGACCTCCCCCTGTAACTCCTGTTGGTTTGCAAATACCTTCAGGTATACCAGTGACACCTTCTATTCAACCTCAGGGTATACCTTTAGTCCAACCTCAGCCAACTGCACCACCAGTTCAGCCCCTTCAGGTTGCAATGTCGTTCTTTGCAGCAGAATCACCATTGACCTTTACTGCGTATCATGAGTTACCAAAGTATCCGGACAAGCTTTGTCCAAAATACCATCCTTACCAGGATGCGGATGATCATATCAGGACGTTTAAAGAAGCTTGCTGCAGAGCCAGAATAGAGCATCAGGATGTGGTGTGCAGATTATTCCCTTTTTCCTTAGGGGAAGAGGCTTATAATTGGTTCATCAGTCTTGGTCAATCTTCTGTAGGTTCGTGGGCTGTCTTAGAGAAGGCCTTTCTTGACAGATTCAAGGTCCCTATTGATCCATCCATGAATTACCACCTGTTTGCCACAATCAAGAGATTGGAGCATGAACCTATTGCAAATTTCAATGCTAGGTTCCAGAAAATGTTGTCCAAGCTAGTTACCCCATATGTGGTGGCTGATGATGCTGCCAGAAGTATTTATTATTCAGCCCTGGATCCATTAACCGCCATGTTCATCAGGAGAACACATCCTGCGATCACCACATTGACAGGAGCTTTTCAAGAAGCTATCAAGGTAAATCAACAGCTGATACCTGCTCCTACTCCAAATATAGCATTCCCTGCTTTGCCTGGCATGCAGTCACAATATCCAGCACAGTATCCTGCAGCTTATCCTTCGCAATATCCTGCACAATATCCAAATGGAGCAGTGATGCCCCCAGCAATCATGCCTGCACCTTTGCAAGTACCTCCATTGAGTATCATGCCTCCTCCTAATGGAAATGGCCAATTGCCACAATATCCTGCACATACTTAGACACCTCAAGGTACAGACCTATCCCACAATAACCATGGATCTTCCTTTTTCCAGCCTCAGACTGAAAATGTAGTGGCCAAAGCTCAAGAGGAGAAAGAGGAAATCAAAGAAATTGCTGCTCAGTTGAGAAAGCTCACCACAGAAGTAACACACTTGAGAAATCAAGGGTTTTATTCACAGTCAGGTCAGAATAGGAGTTATTCCAATGACAGACCAAATTACCCTGACAGAGGATACAACAATAACTTCAACAGTAGTGCTGCAAATAACAATAATCCTCCTAGGCAGCCCAGAGTGTGGAACTCCAGGCCAAATAATGGTTCATTACCATCACCCCTAGACAATCAGCCTCCTGGTGAAGCCAAACAAACTACTAGAGTCAATCTTGTTGAAGCAGCCCTTACCAATTGGTGCAGGATTCACAACACCAATGCACATGCAGAATTAGATTGTCCACAATTTAGGATTGCTGCCAGCATCTTTCAGACTGAAGTGTCTAATACTTCTGGAAATCCACCTCAGGCAGAAGGAAATGAAATAGTTCCTTGTGGATATGACTCAGCTTTTGTGCTGGAAACCTACACTGATCAGCCTCATCAGGATTATAATCAGACCTGTGAAGAATCTGCCTTAACCTTTGAAGCAAACTATGTCTTCCCTTTTGAGGATGAAAATGAACCTACAAGAGAGCATGAGGAAGTACATGCATACCAGCAGCAATACCCTGGTAAGCATAATTATAACCTGAGGAGTAATGCCAACAGACCTGCCGGTCCATTGACATCATCTCTACCTCCAAATAACTTCAACACACCTCCTGATCCTAAGGCTAGCAATAACCCTGGGTTCCCTAAGGTGAATGCTCAGTACTTGTCTCCTCAAAACACAGTAACAAAAGTTGCAAATGCACCTCATGAGTCTGACAAGTTAGTCAGCTATTTGGCTGATGAAATGAAGAAAATCAAGATCAGCCTGTCCCTATCTGAGTTACTGAAAACTCCTGCCATCAAAAGGGCATTCATGAAGTCGCTGGATGATCCTGCTTCTAAAGAGGATAATCACCTTTCGAGTCAATCCAATAGCAGAGACCATACTGCTAAAGATAGCACTGTCAAGCCCAAAGTGTCAACCACAGTCCAAGCTGCTGAAACCTCTCACATGACCTTGTACAGAGATAAAACTGAATCACCACCGTTTCTCCTCACCATAAGAATGTTCAGTAAGAATTTGCACAACTGCTTAGTTGATTCAGGAGCCTCAACTAATGTTATGCCTTTGTCAATATGCAACGCATTAGGACTGCATCCTGCTAAATCATTAAAGAAGGTCACTCAACTGGACAAGACAGAAGTAAGTGTCGTAGGAGAACTCACTCATATTCACATGCAGCTAGCGTCTGATCCTAGGATCCAGTATTACATTGACATTCAGGTAGTTGACATACCTGATACATATGGGATGTTGCTTAGCCGGGACTGGTCTAAAACGCTTAACGGATACATGTCCACAGACTTCAGTCACATGTGGTTGCCATGGAAAGGTATACCTAATCAGATCAGGATTGATGCTGAGCCTAGGATGAAACATATGATCACGGAATATAACAGAACAAATGAGATCATGTATGTAAACGTAGAACCTGGAGTTTATCACATCAGGCCGCAAACTGTCCAAATAGAAGAGGTCCTGATGTTTGATGTTCATCATCATCATGATGATGATTATCATGAGGATATGCCAGTCGTAGAAATTAATAATGATCCTGATAATGAGAATGAAATAGATCGATTCAGGGATTTTCAGATGCATTTATCTACTCAGATAAAACGTTGTCAATTATTAAATATACCTGCTAATGATATTTTGATTGACGGATGGTGCAGACTACATGGCGAGGTACACTCGGAAAAGACTTGCGAACCATGCTTGGACATGATCATGCTGGAGCAGACGTATAGTGAAGCATCATCATCATATTCCGAGGTGAGTGCTACATCTGATGATGATGATGATACTAATTTTTATTTGTCTTCTGCAGGAACAGAAGAGTCGACGGATCCTGATGAGGATCATATCCGAAAAACAGAAGAGATCCTGGTGTCCAATCAGACAAATGATGCGAGAAAGGAAAAGATCACTCCTGGTAGTGATTGCTTCATGGAACCGGATTACGAGTTGTCTGATGAGGATAAAGGCAGTGACCTGACGAAGTTCGAAGAATTTTTGGTCAAAGAAATAAAAAAATGACACAACAGTGTAGATCTCCCCAGGAGGTTTTAATCAAAAGTTGGTGTAGGCTGCATGAGGCGCCTCACTCAGAAACCACTTGCTCACTGTGCTTGCACATTTTGAAGAAGCATGCAGTTGTATGTGCTGAGCATCATCCTCCTGCTAGGATGGAAGAGAAAACAGAAAAGCCATCAGGCTCATCAGATAAAGGAAAGAGGAAGCTTGAAGATGACACACCTAAGTCAAGGTGGATATCAGGCGGAGCAGCAGCCAGAGCTGGAAAGAAAAAGGAAAGTTCAAATAAATGTCCCGCTGAAGATAAGCCTTGGATCCTGAGGTTTGATGGATCCAAATCCAAGCAAGGTTCTGGAGTAGGGATTGACCTTACTGATCCATCAGGGAAATCCCATTTAGCAGCTTACAGACTACAGTTCCCCTGCACTAATAATGTCACAGAGTATGAAGCTCTGATTCATGGACTGTTGTTTGCCCATAAGAAGAAGGTGAAGATCCTGCATGTCTTTGGAGATTCAGAACTAGTTGTAAGACAAGTAAGGGGAATTTACTCTTGTAACTACAGAAAGCTGTCAAATTACAGACATCGTGTGTGGGACCTGATTGAAGACTTTGATGCCTTCAACATCGTTCATGTGCCAAGAGAACAGAACCAAAGGGCAGATGCACTTGCTCAGGCCGCCAGTACGCTGGAACCACTGTCTATATCTGGTCTGAAGAGATTTGCAGTAGAATTGGTGTCAGTACCTTCGGTACCTGACAATGTGACTAATCTCCAAGTGTTTGATGATGATCAGCATATCCTGGACTTCATATCAAACAGAGATGTATTTGAAGCTCAGATCATAGATGAAAATGGTATGGAAGATCATGTCTGGGAAGAAGATGAGATTTTAGAGTTGCCTGGCAACACAATTCCCAAAGGTATGATTGAATTAGAAAGAGCCTTTGATCTGGATAGTATGCTCGAGCATAAGGATCTGCCTAAGGCAGATGGAGGTCAATATTCACAGGTGAATATTGGACAAGCTGATGACAAGAAGAATGTCTTGTTGGGTAAGGTTTGTACACCTAAAGAGTTAGATGGAATAACTCAAGCCCTTAAGGATTATATACATGTAATTGCATGGACTTATGACGAGCTGAAGACGTATGACACTTCTGTCATAACTCATACTATACCCCTCAAGCCAGATGCAAAGCCTTTCAAACAGAAGCAGAGGCCAGTCAATGCTCTGCTTGAGCCCATCATCCTTGAAGAGGTCAAGAAGTTGTTGAATGCCCGGATAATTTTTCCTGTAAGGCACTCCACTTGGGTGGCAAATCTGGTACCAGTCAGGAAGAAGAATGGAGACATCAGATTGTGTGTGGATTTCAGGAACCTGAACAGAGCATCAGAAAAGGATAACTATCCTTTGCCCTCTTTGGATGAGGTTCTGCAGATGGTAAATGGAGCCAAGATGATGTCCTTCTTGGACGGTTTTTCAGGGTACAACCAAGTAATGGTTGACAAAATTGACAGATTAAAGACTGCCTTCACCACAAAATGGGGGATATTTGCATATAGACGTATGCCGTTTGGATTGATAAATGCTAGAGCTACATTCCAGCGAGCAATGGACATAGCCTTCAGAGGCTTAATAGGAAAATGTATAGTCATCTACATGGATGACCTGACAGTGTTCTCCAAAGAAAGGGGAAATCATGTTGCTGATCTCAGAAATATACTGAAGAAGTGTGAAGAATATGGAATATCTTTGAATCCCAAGAAGTGCATATTCGGGGTCACAACAGGAAAGTTACTAGGCCACCTGATCACAGAAGATGGGATTATCATTGATCCTGACAGGGTGGAATCTATTATGAAATTACCACTTCCAGGAAGCAAAAAGGAGCTTAAATCTTATTTTGGTAAGATAAATTTTGTGAGGAAGTTCATCACTAGCTTTGCTGAGATTGTCAGACCACTGAATGCCATGTTGAAAAAAGATGCACAAATTGACTGGACACCAGAAGCCAGAGCTGCTTTTGAAGATATAAAGAAGGCCATTTCAGATGCTCCTGTCCTCATTAGTCCAGATTATACAAAAGATTTCTACATCTACTCATTTGCTTCAGAACATACTTCTGTAGCAGTGTTAACTCAAAGAAATGAAGATAAAGAAGAGAAACCAATTGCCTTCATGAGCTGTCCTTTCAGGGATGCTGAGTTGAGATATGTAGATGTTGAAAGACAGGCACTTGCATTAGTCAGAGCAGTAAAAAAGTTCAGACATTATATACTGAGGAGCAAAGTGATTGCTGTGGTACCAGATGCAGCAGTAAAGATGCTGCTGATGCAGAGTGAACCTGGTGAAAAAAGGGCCAAATGGATTACGGTACTACAAGAATATGACATGGAGATCACACCCATGAAGCTAGTAAGAGGACAGGCTCTGAGCCAGATGATATCTGAAACTGATCCAAACATCATCAGTCAACAGTATGTGATAGATGAGAAAGACAATAAAGAATGGTATTCAGACATCAGGCACATCCTGATCACTGGAAGATGTCCTTTGAGGATGCAGGCTTCACAGAGAAGAGCCTTAAAGATGAGATCCCAGAAATATATGATGAAGGGAGGAGCCCTGTTTAAAAAGAATTATGAAGGGATATACCTGAGATGCTTAGAGAAACCAGAAGCCAATAAAGTTTTGACAGAGCTACATGACAAGTTTGGAACTGCCCACGGATCAGCGTTGGCCACCACACATGCAATCCTCAGAGCAGGATATTACTGGCCTACAATTTTTAAAGACACAGCTGATCATGTTAAATGTTGTCATGTTTGCCAGGTTGCTGCCAACAGAGAAAAATATGCTGCACAACCATTGCAGCCAGTGATGGAAGAGCGCCCATTTGCACAATGGGGCATGGATTTCATAGGACCAATCAATCCTCCGTCTTCTTCAGGCCAGAGGTATTTCCTAACAATTACTGATTATTGTACCAGATGGACTGAGGCTATCAGCAGCAAAACTTGTACTGCTGATGATGTCATTAAATTTCTGGAAAGCAACATTGTCACCAGGTATGGAACTCCTTATGCATTGGTAAGTGATAATGGTTCTGCCTTCATTTCCACTAAATTGTCAAGTTGGGCTTTTGATCATGGGATCATACTTAAGTTCTCATCCAATTACTATCCCCAGGGAAATGGATTAGCAGAATCCACCAATAAGAATTTACTGAGTATCATAAGAAAATTGATAGAGAAAAATCCCAGGGAATGGAACTCATTTCTGAAGTATGCCTTATGGGTAGATAGAACTAGAATGAAAATTGCATTAGGAAACTCACCTTTCCAGCTAGTATATGGGGTAGATCCTATCCTCCCTGTAAACTTGAAAATTCCTACTCTGCAGTTTGCCCAAGACTATCTAGGCATAGATAATAAACAAGAAGTTAGGTTGCTTCAGTTGATGCATCTGGAAGAAAAACGAAGCCAAGCAATTGACCAATTTGCAAAACATCAGGCTGTTGTCAAACGCTGGTTTGACAAGAGAGCCAGAATTAAAGCTTTCAGGATATCAGATTTAGTCCTGATGTGGGATAAAGCCCATGAAAGGAAAGGTGATCATGGTAAGTTTGACAGACTATGGATAGGTCCCTTTCAGATTTCTGAAATTTTAGGAGACAGCACTTATAGGCTTAAGAACCTGACAGGTGAGGATGTCCTGTTGCCAGTCAATGGATAATTCCTCAAACATTATTTCCAGGCCTGAGTGACTTCATGGCAGTCTTGTGTATCATATTGTATATTTGTATAGTTGTTTGTACAGTGTTTGCTTGTTGTTGTTGTTGTTTTGTTGGTTGGGACCTTGTTCTGGTAAGTCAGGATGATGCACTTCATCACCTAAGAAAATAACTAAATTGTTAGGATTCAAGTGATGAGATCAGATTTAGATATAGATTGTAATTCATTCTAATAAATACTCATGATCAGGTTTATGATGTCTTTTCATCAGGGTACTTTTTCTTGTCCAAAGTGAATCAAACACAATGAAACACCTAACAGCCTTGGGTTTGTTGAAGATATGAGTATAGGTGTTAAGTGAAAAATCTAAAGGGACTCCCTTGCTACCAATACAATCTCCAACCTAAAGCTGCAAGTGACTACACCTTGTACAAATGAGCAGACATGATGATATCAAATTTAAATTTTTAAAGGAAAATCAGAAATGAAATAAAATTAGGCCATCTAAGTAACTCTACCGGGGCTATGGACGCCTGCTGGCAGTGGGGCTCTACTTAGGGAGATTGTATAGATAACCTTGCCGGGGTTATAGACACCTGCTGGCAGCAAGGCTCTATCCAGGTTGGCTATGAGGGATGATCTCCAACTATGTAGTTTAACACCAGTTACTTATGTTTTCAACTTGCTTTCAAGATGAGGATAATTAATCATCTGCACACACATGATCCTTTGTTAGCTTTATCACCATAATGAAATTTTATCATTCAAAGATCATGATGATTTACTTAGACAGAATTAGAATACTATAGATGAATATGATCATATCACTTGAATTATTTGAATTTTGTTGTTTTCTTTGGTGGCAAGTTGTTGTGTGGTTACACAACACGCCCCATTTTGACTTGGCAAAACAGGGACCCAGCTTTTGCCTTGGTTTGTGTTGTCTGTTTCTGGCGGTTTTGGTAAAAATTAAGTCAGGTGCATCATCATCATGAAGGTCAGGATGAGGTAGGTCATCATCATGAGGTTAGTTTGTCAAAGTTCATATTTTGTTTCTGTAAATTCATGGTTGGAAAGAGCTTGAAATTCCATGCAGGTTTGCCTTTTGCATCACCTGAAAATTCGTCCATATGAGGAGGTTGTGAGCAGTCAAAGTTTTGGTCAAACCTGATAATTGCTATATGAACATCATCATCATGATATTTAGAAAGCCCCCCGATAATATCCTGAGGTCGAAACATCCGGACGTCAAGTTTAAGTCGTAGGTTCTCCCCGTCGGGCGGTCTTTTATATCGCCAAAGGTCATCATCATGATCTTACTCTCTCACCCGGTGAATATCATGCAGTCCCGAAACATCCGGACGTCAATCTTAAGTGCAGGTGTATTTTACCCGTCGAGTAACCTTAGAAACATTGTGAGCATCATCATGATATTCTCACATTGCGTCATCATGATATTCCAAAATCACCCGATGTGATAATATCATGCTGATGATCATATCACCTTACTTAGAGAAATCTGCCATCTGCATAATTTACGCGCGCACGACCAAGTCTGGGTGATCAACATCATCATGATATTTCAGGACCCGACATTTCTTAATATCCTCCTGACCTCCTTTTGCGTGATCATGATGATCACCTTATCTTTCGAAGCGGAGGGTGATTTTCATTTCTTAAGTCATGTTGAACATCATCATCATGATCTTTCTCTGCCCGACAGTTCGTAATATCCTCCTGCCGAGAAGTATAAACTTTTGCGAATATGATGATGACGATGACGTCATCATCACCTTTGTCCTTCGGCAGGATATTTTCCAAGGCGTGATCCATTTCGCCAATATGATGATGACGGTGACGTCATCTTCGAAGATTAACACAAGCCCCGGATATCCTGATGACGTCATCAGGACTTTCAGCAGGATCATATTTTTGATCACCCAGTGCGAATATGATGATGATGGTGTTCATCATCCTGATCTTTTGAGCGGATCGCCTTAGCCGAAAAGGGTCATACTGCTTTCATGACCTGATCATCTTCCTTAGAGGGAACCCGTTATTCCATTTACCTCCTGATCTTAACGAAACATGACGATGACGTCATCCCTTTGCATTTTAACGAAGCCTGATGATGACGATGACGTCATCATGATTTTCCTCAGCGGCAGGATCATTTTCCAAGTCCTCCTGTTTGTCTTCATCATGATGATGATGACGATGTCTTTCTTTCCCGAATGTGCAAAAACAAAACATCCTGATGTACTTTCCATCAGAGCATTAGGAAAGGAGGATCATCATATTTCAAATATCCTGCGGCCACTTTGAAGATATATAGTTGGTCACCACCATGATTTTTGGCGTCGGTATAACTGTTGCCGTCGGCCTAGGGTAAAATTGTCACCCTGATCGTATGTAGTCGCGCCGATGCAAATATGATGATGATGCAAAGCCGAATTCTAGAGATGGTTGAAAGGCGATTATTTCCTTGTATATCTGAGATCATCATCATCATATTTCGAACCCGATATACAAGAAAATGGGCAAAAACATGAAGCGATGGAAATTTGAAAGGGCCGACTGCCTGATTTTGGTCAACGAGGGTTGACCTGGTTGTTTTCATGCTGTTTATGCATTTAGTGCATATTTTTCACAGGTAGAGCTTGATTGCCTGTAGCTGCACATGGGGAGGTATGTTTAATAAGGTGTTTACTTCCTGTTGTTTATCATGATGATGATGAACCTAATGTTTGTTTACTTGCAGGAAATCATGATGATGCTGCTGAAGCTGAACATTGAAGTCATGATGCTGCTGAAGCTGAGCGTTGAGATCATGATGATGCTGCTGAGGCTGAGCATTACAAAGTTGCGCATAGAGTCAACATGGACCAGACATGAGGAGGATATTGTCAAATATGCTGTTCGCCAGCTGGAGGCCGAATCAAGTTGAAGATGCTGGAATATTCTGTGCCAGCTGTACATTTGCTAACTGACGAAGCATGTGCTTTTCATCTGGGCCGTTGTTTGTTATGAGAGGATCCTGATCCTTGGATCATTGTAACCGTTTTCTGGCAGTTGCTCTATATAACATCCAGAGCTTGTCATTTTAAAAGGAGAAATACATTAGAATACATAGACGCATCTGGCGCAAAGAGTCAATTACTGTAGAATAAGTTAGGAGATCGGATTACTGAGACTAATGAGGATAGAATTGTTGAAATGTCAAGGTTCTTTCTTCAGATCACTGTAAATGTACCTGTTCTTGAGCATACTGAATGAATATGAAGTTCCAGATTACATCCTAATTGTAAATTTTACGTAATCTTCTGTTGATTTCTGGATATGTACTGGTGAATGCTGTGTTCAACTGGAAGCGCTTTCATTTCATTACATATTGTTGTCAACTTTCCTTTGAAGCTTTGCACTAGATCATGCGGATTTGTGGAATGTCCTGGTGAAGTATGATTTCTAGTTTTCCTTCTTTTCATTGCAAGTATGGGAGTTTGTATGTGAATCAGTGATCTAAGTCCAGTAATTTTAGGAATCTCACTCTCTACCCCTTTTCCTTTTTTTTCAATTTCATTAATTCGTCACCATAACTGCAAATCATGATAAAGAACAAGTAGAAACAGTGAAATATGCTGAAATCCCGTAGGTAACTGAAGATCCTTAGCATATTTGGTTAAATGCATGTAGTATTGAAAATATCATGCAAAGAATCATAAATAATGGTAGAAATCATGCAAATATCGGCCTGTATGCACATTATTTGACTAAATTTACAGTGCAGAGGTAGAATTGTTGAAGACTTATGCAGAGCGAACATCCAGAGCAGGATATTTGAAGATGATGATGATGAACAGTGCAAAAACACGTAAGGCCCCTGAATGGAAAACAGCAACACACATCAACCACTGAGTAACGTCAGTAGATTAAGACCTAATCAACGGAGACTTGGGATCATGAATTCTTTGAATTCATCGTATCTTTCAAGATGAGTAAAGGTTGTTGTGTAACTTTTATTCTATGTTTGCGAATGACTAACATCATGACCAACACTGACCATTGGCAAGTCTTCAATGGTGATAATCAAATCATTGCTTTCTTAGAAAAGATAGATAACTTTGATGAGCTCTATTTTGAAGGTAGTGATGCTCTACCACGTGAATATGTTTCTGAAATAGATTCACAAACTGGTGAGGAGTTTCTTCAACTAAAAGGGAATAAGATTCCAAAAGGTTTGGTTTCTTTAGAAAAGTTATTTGATAAGCATGATAGATATGTCAAACAGCAGCAACAACTTGATCCAAGTTCATCCATGGAATTCGAACAAGTAAATTTGAGTTCTGAAGCAGATCCCAAAATGGTTAACATTGGGAAGTGTTACACTGCTGATGACAAATTCAAATTCACTACACTTCTTCACCATTACATTGATGTTTTGGCATATTCTTATGATGATCTGAAATCATTTAGACCTAAGGAGATCCAACATGAAATCCTTCTCAAGGTTGGGTTGTTGCCTTATAAGCAAAAACAGAGGCAATATAATCCCAAAATATCAGGTACTTTTTGAAAAATCTAGAAAATGTTGAATGCAAGGATAATTTTTCCTATCCATCATTCTACTTGGATTGTAAATATTGTTCTTGTGAGAAAGAAGAATGGAGAAATTTATATATGTGTTGACTTTAGAAATCTCAACCAGTCTTCTTTAAAAGATAACTACCCTTTGCCTATTATGGACCAAGTGTTACAAACTGTAACTGGTTCAGAGATGCTGTCTATGTTAGATGGTTTCTCAGGCTATAATCAAGTAGATGTTAGTGAAGCAGATCAATATAAAACTACTTTTACAACACCTTGGGGCACATTTGCATACCGCAAGATGTTGTTTGGTTTGATCAATACTGGCGCTACTTTCCAAAGAGAAATGGACCTCGCTTTCAGAGATGAGATGGGGAAATTCATTATGGTGTACCTTGATGACTTGACCGTTTTCTCCAAACAACGTCAAGATCATGCCTACCATTTGCGACAGGTTCTGGAACGATGTCGACAAAATGGTATTTCTCTTAATCCTAAGAAATTAGTTTTTGGGGTTACAAAGGGTAAGCTTCTCGGTCACATTGTGTCTAGAGAAGGTACTAAAATTGATTCAAAAAGAGTCAAGTCTATCCAGAGTCTTACTTTGCTTGCTAGTAAGACTGCAGTTCATTCTTTCTTTAAAAAGGTGAATTTTCTGCGAAGGTTCATCCCAGAATTCATAGAGAAAACCCATCACATTTTCAATATGATGAAGGGTAAGACCACTTTCCGTTGGAGTGCGGAAGGTAAAGCAACATTTGAGGACATTAAGAGAGCCATAGCTCATGCTCTAGTTCTAGTTTGTCCTGATTATACTAAAAATTTTACAATGTACAGTTATGCCTCCGAGCATACACTTTCATCCATTCTTGTTCAGCAGAATGAGGAAGGTGTGGAATCTCCTATTTCATTTATGAGTTGTCCTCTGAAGGCTCATGAATTGAAATACTCAAATATGGAGAAACATGCTTATGTCGTGGTCAAGATGGTAAAGCATTTCCAATTTTATATCCTGAATTCTCATACTGTTGTTTTGGTGCCAGACACAACAGTGAAATCTATCTTGACTCAATAGGAGTTTGGGACCAAAAGAGGAAATTGGATTGCCAAAATTCAAGAGTTTGATCTTGATATCAAACCTACCAAGCTTGTGCGCGGTAGAGGTTTGTGTCAACTAATTGTCAAGAATGTTCTAAAAGAAACAGGTGATCAAGAAGACGTTGAGAATATGCCAATTGTTCTCTTTGTTACTACTACAGATGAGTGGTATTCTGATATTGCTCATTTTATTACCTATGGTGAGTGTCCTCATTTATCTTATAAAGAGAAGAAAACTATCAAATTAAAGGCTGCAAACTACGTCTTGTGGGATAATAGTTTGTATAAAAGAAGCCTTGATGGAGTTTTTCTCCGTTGTGTGGATAAAGCACAACAAAGCAGACTTCTGGAGTCTTTTCACAATTTGGCTTGTGGAAGACATTTTTCTGCACCTGTGACGACTCATAAAATTTTACGGGCTAGGTATTATTGGCCCACATTGTTTCAAGATGCGTACAATTGGGTACGTAGGTGTGAGCTATGTCAGCAGTTTGTTGGAAAGCCTAAGTTGGCTGCACTACCACTTAAGCTAGTGGTAATTGAAGAACCTTTTCAGCAATGGGGCATTGACTTCATTGGTATTGTGAACCCACTATTGAGTGTGGGATACAATTTTGTTCTCATTGCAATTGATTACTTCACCAAGTGGGTGGAGGCCATTCCAGTCAAGCATGCTACTTCTGAGGTGGTATGTAATTTTCTTAAGGAAAATATTATTTCCCGGTTTGGAGTTCCAAACAAAATTGTAGCAAATAATGCTACCTGTTTCTCTTCCAATGAGATCACTAGTTTTTTCTATGAACATGGGATCATCCTTTCTCATTCTTCAGACTATTATCCACAAGGGAATGGTCAGGTAGAATCTAGTAACAAAAATCTGGTTACCATTATCAAGAAACTGGTTGAAGATAATCAGAGAACTTGGCATAAAGATTTGTTTGATGCTTTATGGGCAGATAGGATTACCCCCAAAAGGGCAATAGGTATGTCACCGTTTTAGCTTCTATATGGTCTGAATGTAGAGATACCTATTACCTTGGAGTTGTCGGCATTAAAGTTGGCAAAGGTAGTAGAAGATAGAACTTTTGAAAGTTCTATCAACAAAAGAATAATGTACCTTACTGAATTTGAAGAGCAGCGGGTTATGGTACTAGACCATATTACTAAACATCAAAGTCAAGTAAAGAAGCTCTTTGACAAGAAGGTGAGGGCTCGTGAGTTTCAAATTGGAGATCAAGTCTTGTTATGGGACAAGAGGAGAGAACCAAAAGGAATGCATGGGAAATTTGATTCCCTATGGAGAGGCCCATTTGTCATTCATCAATTTTGTAGTGAAAATAGCTTCTTGCTGGAGTATCTTGATGAAACACCATTCTTGCTGCCTCACAGTGGACAACATTTGAAGCACTTCAATCCCTGAAGTATTAAATAAGTTCATTTGTACATTTGTATAGTTTTTGTGTTTTTATTTTTCATTTTTGTTTAGTCTTTTGTGTCTTTTTCTTTTTGGTAGCTTGACTCTATAGCCCAATGGCATGGATGAAGGCACTTAGAGTTTGGATTCTACTCCCTTGGATCATTTCAAAGAATGATCAAAGGAAGTTCCCTAGTTAGAGCCAGTTGTTGTTCTCAAAATCAGCTACGCTCATTTTTGTAGACAACCCCTACGAAACTTGTCCGTTTCGTAGCCTACACTCTAAGTTCACAAATCAAGAGAAGTTCTCTTGGCCTCGTGTGAAGTCATTTGACACCATAAAATAGCTTATGATATTCCCCTAGATCGGTTTCTCAGAATTCGTGAAAATTGACTAGGTCGTAAGCTTGTTAAAATATCAATTTTGATCATTTGGGGGTGTTAATAAATTTTTAAGTCTTCATGTGCAATGTCGGTCATATCCTTCGCTCTTGCATATCCTTAATGTTTTAAAGTGCAATGTCGGCCAAAATTGCTGCTTCTACATACTTGTCTTGTTTCTTTATTAACATGCACGAGTGGTTAAATCTGCCGCCCATGCATGCCCCCTATCAATTTCACATATGCATAAGCGGTCATATCCGCCGCTCATGCATGTTGAACCTTCATGTGTATGATCAGTAGTTCTGACCAACCAAGCATATCTCCATGAAATCTTTGAACTACGGTGACATTAATGCCACTCGTGTTGGTATTAATGTTTTCATTTTTAACCTTTTTAAACCTTTTTATTAATTTTGATTAGTTTGTTTTCCATTTTTGAAACCTCAAACGAGCTGCGATACCTCTTTGAGATCGTTTGATCGCATGGATTCCAGATTTGGGCAGATTTTGGGTCTCTGTGGTTGCGTTTAGGGTTTTGGTTTCTTGTTAGAGGTAAGTCTTTATTTTTGTTGTTTTTGTTTCTATTTTAAAACTAGGGTTTCATATGTATTGAACGTGTTTGTTATACTTTTATTTTATTGTGATCTTTGTTAAGTTTTCCTTTTGTTATGGACTAATTGAAACTATATCTTCTATATGTTTTATCACCATTGTTTGTGTTCATTCTTAAAAAAAAAACCCTAGTTTTTGTTTTCGTATGGGGCGTAATTTTTCCCGACTGTGTCTTCAAATCTTTTTAAACTTGTTTTGTTTTGTGTTTTTGATCTCCTAAGGTAGGGATGGTGAAATTCATCATTCCCACCTTTACATTTATTGGATAATGCATCAGTAGGTAAATCTACCGTCGATGCACTTTACCTTAGTCATTGTTCTACCTTGTGTAAGGGTGGTAAAATTTACCACTCCTACACGAAACCTATGTACTCCACATGTATGAGCGGTGTATTTGCCCACTACTACACATGATAGTTTTTCAATAAACATATGCTCAAGCGATCATTTCGACCAACTATGCATAGAGTGCCTTACATAAACTTGCTATTTTACCCTCATGTAAGGGCGGTCAAATTGACTGCCCCTACATCAAGAACATTATCTTACCTCATACATGCAAAGGCGGCCCTTTTTTCTGACCGTGCATGTTGAATGATTTATCCCTCATGTAGGAGCAGTCATTTTGACCGCCCATGCACATTTTTCTAAAAATTTTCCTAACACTGGAAGATTTTTCCTTTCAAAGCCTATTGACCCACTTTCACCTTTTACCTTGATTTACACGCTCTCAAGCCCTTCAACGCATGTTTCCCTATTCATGATCATCAATTCGTAGTAACCCCAATTTGCCCATTTTCCCCCTAACTATGAGCTCATGGATTTTTGCAGTTTTCAACAAACATCTGTGGTAGACGCCGTTTCCAGTTTTCCTCACAAAGCTGATGTCAGAGCCGTCCCCATCAAAGGCTAAAATCATGAAGTATAAATACCAAGGGGTCTTCCCCGTGACTTCATTATAGTCTAATGTGGACGAGATCAGAGATACAAAAATTAGTCATGTGGACATGGCCAAGTTCGTGGACAAAACCAAATAGTCAAATCCTCCTCGGTATATGCAAAAGATCATCAACAATAATATTCACTTAGTTGCCTCTTTTCCTATTGCTGCCCACAATCCTGAGTTTGTTCTTCAGGTAGCTAGTCATTATAATAGGGATACTAGGACTGTGTCTGATTCCCAAGGGAATGTGATCATGAGACTGGATACATAATTTCTTGACAAAATCTTCATGTGTCCTATTGAAAATATTGGACAAATTGATTTTTCTTAAGGGAAAAAGGATTATGATGAAGATGTGGAAGCCGAAAAGAAACATATCAATAGTAAGTGGTTAAAGACTCCTCGAAGTAATTTTACCAGATGACCAAAAGACCTCTTGAGAAGTGACTTTGTGGAGGAGGTAAGTGATTTGATTACACTGTTAAGTCGAATCAAAGGCCTTCCTTCTTCATCCAAGTTTTAGGAATGGATGTACACATACATCAAGGTGATTCTCAGGGGTACACAATAAATCTTTTGGGGAGAACAGATTAGTAATGCTTTACATGAGAAATTGGTAAAAGTCAATACCACCTTCAAGTTTTATATGACTTCATATCTGGTGTATGCTACTGCAAGTATGAGGAGTTTTCCTGGTCTGACTTAGGTGGGTGATCAAAGATTGGTTCCAGTAAATGAGTATTATCCTCAAATTACTCTAAAGGGATCAATCCATCATTTCCATAGGGTTAATGATGCTTTCTTTTCAGTGTTCGTGTGTTTATGGGATAATGAACTAGTGTAGAAGAGAGTATCAGATGAAGCATGGGAAGTGGTGAATTCTTTTGGCTATTTGTTCTTACAATTTCCAACTTTCACATATCTCAGAGTAGGGTATTATCCTGGTTATCCATATATACTTCCATGGTATCCTAGTGATAGGATTGTTCTCATGGAACTATGTAGGCAACTAATTGTGGTGCACAATAAACAAATGGAGCTGAAAAAGTCAAGGATTAAGTTTCCTGTAGAAATTGGAAGGTACTCAGTCCAGTCAGCTACTACGGCTAAAACAATTGAATCTAAAATGCAACTGGTCACAATGAAAACTTTCAAGAAAAGAGATCGTTTTGATTTCAGAAGGGTACATAATAAAATCAAAAGAAAGTCAATTTTCCACATGCCAATGGTTGAAGATATTTGGGCTAATCTCAGAACACAAAATGAGATCAAAAAACTAGATTATTATAGACTCCATTTGAGTCAGATCAAAGAGCTGGACCTTGCAAATATTCTGGAGGGAATGGAAGATGATGGGAATGTTTTGGATCCCAAATACAATACTGAGAACATCGAAGCCTTACCTCTTCTAGAGGTCAAATGGTCAGTCAAAGAGGAGACTTCAATCAGGAAAAGGTTTCAGCCAATTTTGGCTAATACAAATGTATGGTTAGAAAGCAAAGGGATTAGTTTGAAAGAATTCCTTACTAGATCAGAGACTGAGGTTCAAGAGAAAATAGGCAAAAAGGTGGAAAACCAGACAAAAAACAAAAGTGACACTCCTTCCTCTTCTAAAGTACAAAAGCAAAAAATCAAATTTGTATCTAAGGGAGGTAAGAAGGAGGTTGTAGGAACTTCTATTATCATGGATTCAGGTGTTGAAGATACAAATGTTGGGCAGATGGAGGTTGAAGAGGTTGACACTAAACAACAAAATATTAAGAAACCTGATGATACCCAGCAAGTAGAGATGTCTGATAAGCTTGATGAGGAAGGTGACATAGAACAAGGCAAGGATGAGAATGTAGAATGGGAACAACTTGGTGATCCACATCAGTCTCCTTAGAAGAAGCTTCCAACAGAATCACAAGTTTCTACACCCCTTCCTCATGCTCCTATTTCTGGTAGTTTTCTAGTAGTTTCCAATGTTCCTATTTCACCTATTTTTGTTGTGTCTTCTGATAATACCCCTACTTTTGTAAGAACAAGTTTTGGGACCATGTTTGATTCCTCCGGTTCCATTCCAAGTTTATCTTCCCCATTTTTTGATATTGGTGAACAATCTATTTTGGAGCATCTTCTAGATGGTCATTAGAAGAATGTAGGCCTTCTTCTTTTGTGTTTTGGGAGGTAGGTTTTAGTTGTTTTGACCTATTTTAATTCCTCTTTTGGACTCCATGTCCAAAGGATGCTTAAGGCCACTGATCTATTTGTTTAGCAGGAAAACATCCCTGAGAGGTCGCTAAAATGTTGACCCATTTTCCTCTGTCCAGAGTCAAATAGTTCACCTTGAAAATTTTCTAGATACCCCTTGGAATATAGCCCTACATGCCTTAAATCCTCCAAATTCCAATGCTCTACCCTATAAAAATCCCTAAAAATCTCATCTATAGAATCCTTGCAAAAAACCCAAAAAAACCCAAAAACCTTCTACCATTAATTTCTGCCTTCATACAGATTTTCCACCTCCATACTTGGTGTTTTGTATGGATATCTAATGTTTGAATATCTGGATCTTAGTTTAAGATCCAGATGCTATCTTAATATCCTGGATCTTAGTTAAGATCCGGATGCTTCCTAATATGTGGACCTTAGTTAATATCTAGATGTTTTCTTAACATCCAGATCTTAACTAACATCCAGACCTTCCCAATAACTATGACCTTGTGAATGTCCTGATGACATCATCCAGTCCCCTCCCCAAAGAAGTGCATATGACAATGACATCATCCAAACATTCCACCACTGGCATATTATCCTGTAGTGCTAATATCATGATGATGCCATCCATATCTCCTCTCTAACGAAGCTCTTTATGCCAATGACATCATCGAGATGTTCAAAGGGTAGCACATAAAGTGGCATCTAGATATTAAGTTAACATCCAGATATCAAGTTAATATCCTGACATTGGATATCCATGCGGATGACGACTTCTCCATGCTGTGAAGGTAAATTTGATAGGTGCATATCTAGATATCATGATATGAAGACTCTTATATGCATTCGGGATATATCATTCAGATATTTGTGAATGTGTAGACTTTAAAGATGCTCATGGATATCCATATGTCAGTTGACCAAAACTTTGACCGTGAATATCTCCCTCATCTTGAGGAATTTCTACATGATCCAAAAGGCAAAATTGCTTAGAATTTTCTTCTCTTTCATTTGGCAAGATTTTTGGGGGATATTCTCACTTTCAAAATATGATCCAAATTTCATGATCTGGATGTGCACATCCAAATATCAGGATAGTTGTTGACTGAGGAAGGATATGTAGGCTTGGCCGACAAGAGATCTCAGTGACCGATTTGAAGTGTTGCAAGGACTTTTCAGATGTAGATATTTCACATTGATGGTTGTAGGTGAGTGATTCAATAGCTCACATTGAAGTCCTAAAAAATCTCCCATCTACCCAGGCTCGAGATATTTTCTACAATGAATTCTTGCAAGCTGACATTCCTTTTGGTAGAGATATTTTCTGATAGAGCCCATGCGGCAATTTATTGTGATCTAATTTGGTCATTTGGAATCAAATGCTATATATGTGTTTAGGGTAAAATTTGGATTGTTTAATGTTTTGGTGCTGTTAGATGTTTGAATCCTCCTTTCACCCTATACATTCAAGGATCTAGGGTCGAGTGGCAATGTACTATGATACCCTAGGTCATTGTGAAATGTAGGGAAGGTTGGATTAGGGTGTTTAATTATCAATTTTCCTTCTCCTATGCTTAATTAACCATTAAAACTGTAATTTCATAAATACGATTGTAAACAGAAGAATAATCGAAAAAGCTCTTGCAGAGGGAAGTAAAATATCAAATCATAGAGTACCTATTTTTAGGGCTCTGAGATAAAAAAATTTAGGGACATAGGAGCAAGTGCCCAAGTCCAGGGCCCTAGTTTTTGTCGAGATCTGGAAACTCAGTCTGCAATTCTTTCCTGTTGTTCTGGAGATTTTCCCGTCATGAAAGTTGGAGGACTAATGGGTGGGCACCCAAGTCTAGGGTGCTATTTTCCTTCTGTTCTAAAATTTTGACACTTCAAGATGCCTTCCTGTAAATTCACTTTGCCCAGCTCTGTAACCTATAACCTGCAACCATGAAAACTTTGGGAGGGGGTTGTGGTGTTTAGAGGCTTGCCTCAGTTAAGCCCTGGAGGACACTTAAATCTTCAAACACCATTGTCAGATAGAGAGTGTGTGCCCTTGTGAGGCAGAGGCAAAAACTAAAGGAAATGATGATGAAAACACAATATAATGCCACCTTGTAGTGAAGATCTCATGGGAGGAAGAAGCTCTTTATTCCATGAGGAAATGGATGCTCAAATTTGCAAACACAAACACATAAACCACACAAGTTTGCTCTTGCAACACAATGAAAGCCTTGAATCACCTTGAGAACATAATAGCTTGCTAGTAATCATCTAGTTTACAAATGAATACCTAATCATGCTTTTATATGCAACTACAAGCATTCCCACCAAGATTTCTTAAATTCAAACTTACCGTGTCGGTATAGGACCCAAATAACAGTCACAAGATGACACCCAAAAATTGAGACCACCCTAAAATAGGGCAGGACTAGGGTGCGAGTGCCCAAGTCATCCCCCCCTATTTTGGGTAGGGTCTATCTCAAGGGGTCCTCCTAGGTCCCATTTGCCATGGTACCTAGGTCTCATTCCATCGGGATGCCAAATTATGAAGTAAGATGTCCTAAATGCATGCAAAAGACCTGGGAGCTAAACCTTATGAGGAAAAAGCCCCCAAGGGGACATTTTCTGACATTACAATATGTATGAATGTAAGATGTAAAAAGGGTTGGAAAATAGTTAGCCTGATGCTTCTGTATTCCAAATAGAACTTTCCTCTACTATAATTGTGCCTCTTGATTAATACATATGGTGTTTTACTTTTTTATACTTTTAACTCTATGTAGCCTTAGAATCGTCCATTGTTTGTGAATGTTTAATTATTGGGAATCCATTCTTTACCTCTGTTAAAATCTTCATGATCTATGTAAGTTATCAGTTGTATTTCTTTATTTGTGCATCCTAGCTCTGTGAATGTTCTTTTTTTAAACCTGGTGTATCACCTCCCTTTACTTTTAGTTTTACTCCCTCTTCCTCTTTTCCTATCAGGTGGATAGATTAGGTTTAGTCTTAGGATCTCTAAATTTCCTCATTCAGCAAAGGAACCAGCCTCTCTGGAGATTCGGCCTCCCTGTAGCGTCCCACACCTGGAGGTCGTCTCAATGTTTCACTAGATTGCTAGAGCCCTAAAAGCCTTTAACACTGGGTGCAAATCTATGTGACAACAAAATCCATGGAATATCAAGTCCATATGGTAGTTAGAATGGGAAATGGTTGTAAAGTGCCCAAGGTATTAAAATTTTCATCCTTATGGTGTTGGCATGATTCACATTTAGATATAAATTTCTTGATGCATTTTTAATACCAACCCAAAAGAAAGTGTGTTTAATCCATTCATGTCTCTTTAAGAACCCAAAGTGCCCTATAGAAGTGGAGGCATGTAATTCACATAACAATGGTTTTAAAAGAGTATAATTAATAGAGAGAACAATTCTCCCTTTGTACTGCAAGTAACTACCATCCCAAGTGTATCCAAGCTTGGTTGTACACCCATTTTATAATTGATTAATAAGTTGAAGTGTCAAATCTAGTTACCATTCCTATTTGATTGATTGGAAGCAATTTGGAGTTGGAAGAGATAGATCACATAAGGTCCCTTGCTTCTCATATTACTAGGATAGGGCATCAACCACCACAAGTTGACAAGAAGACACTAAGTAACAAACACACCAAACTAAAGAAAAACTATAAATATAACCTACTATTATTTTTGGTGATGCAAGATTGCTTGTAGACCTAGATGCTCTTGCATCACTCTTCCATGACTTTATCCCAATCTCCCTAATTTATTCACACTAGTTTTTTTATGTCAAGAATCATCCTATGTCTTCCTTCTATTTGGTTGCTCCTTTGGAGGTTGGTTATCATTCTTTAAACTAATGAATATATAGTAAAAATAAAGTATATTCTTTGCATCTTAAATATAAAGAAATAAGATTGTGTAAGGTGTATACTCTATGGACTACTTTAGTGGTGACCACTTTTGATTTCCTACATTTCTTAATCTCCATTTTTTATTTTCTCATGGGTTTCATAGCCTCTTGTAATGCATCTTGTATCTTAACTTTTAGGTCTTCAATGTTATCATTTGCTTCTTGCATCTTGTAGATAACAATTTTAATAGCTTCCTTTTTAACTACATTTGATCTTCTTGTAATGATATATTCTTTTGTATTAGTATTTTATATAGAATATATGTCAAATGTTTAGATGGAAAAACTTAGCCAACTTTCAAATATAAAAATGTACTGAAAATTCAAAAATATAGTTAGATAAATGGTAAGAAATTTTTTATGAAAAACATATATTAAAAAATTTGGTAGTTAAATAAATTCAAGTATATAATAGCCTATTGGTCCAAAAATACAAGATCTTATTAACAAGCAAGTGACACAAGTTTAGGATAGTGATGGTTATGAACATATATCTTTATCACCTCATTATGATAGGAAGGGCTAGGGATAATACAACTAGTGGTTCTATAGACAAAATCACATTTACATCTAGCACATGATTCAACACACATGGTGAAGATCAAGCCAATGTATACATATAAGTGAGTATACATGGAGCATAATGTGGTGATATGATGGTGGATCTTGCCCTTCCACTAGATATCAAGATAGTTTTACAAAGGTATATAATGAGAATTAAAAGGAGCAAAAATATAAAAAAAAGGTGTAACGGTGCATCTCAAAAGCAAGAAAAGGTGACTTCTATAAAGACTACATCAAACTTGTCACCATTACATGACATCTTTGTTCACAAAGAAATATTATTCAATTGTACTTCACTTGTTCATCATGATGTAAGAAAGGATGGTTTCATTAGGGCTAACAATTCAAAAAGTTGTTACTTTTTATATGTTATGTGTACTCATGATTACTCCAATTGGGGGAAAAAAGTGTGGGCATCTTTCATCTAGACATCTTACATATCACATATTTTCTCTTATTTCCTTATCACATTTTATACTTAATTTATCATACTTGTACTTAGACTTTATATACTTATATTATCATGATTATACTCAACATTTCATACTCATTTATCATTCTTATACTTATTTTTTATACTCAAATTATCAAAGCTTATACTCAATTTTTCATACTCAATTTATAATGCTTAAATGCTTAGTTTTTTATACCTGTATTATCATGCTCCATTTTTATCCCAATTTTCTTTCTCCTTGGTACACAAAATCAAGGGGGTCATATTATTATTAATTACACTTTTAGTTTATGTGTAATTCATAGGTAGACTCTAGTTGTTACTCCAACTATTTTGCTTCTAGTTGTGCTTGTCTATTTTATTTTAACTTTGGTATTCTTTCTTATATATATTTACATGCACAGTGAAGTGGAGACAAAAGGTAAAGGAGAAAAGTACATACCCTTACACTTTGCCCTCTTATTTTATGCCACCTTGTGTGGAGGTTCTAACTACACAATTTGGATACATGATTCTGTTAAATTTGGGATGCCCATTGACCCTAAATGTTGTTTATTACCTAAAAATACTATTTTATCTCTACTCAAATTAGTATTAAAATTCTTTGATCAATATTTCCCCTACCCAATTTAAGATGACTTTGGTAACCTTAATATTAGATTAGGCCACTAGGGTATCTTTTACTTTCACTTGCAAATTCAAATTTAATATGGCCCCATACTAACTTAGCTTAATCTTATCATACCCATTTGCATGTGTACCAAGAAAATCAAATTGTGTAGCTAGGATGTGTATAAAATGACATCACCCCTTCATTTCAATCAATCAATCAATCATTATCACTATAATGTATTAAAATACATAAAATCATGCAATGCCTTTCATAGTTTTATCTTTGCATTAGTCACAACAATTACATCAACTCTTACATCAATAGCATCAAACCTTTAGTTTATGCACACAATCTATCATCTTAAGCATTCATTACATTAGCATTTCAAGTATTCACTATAGTTCTACTAAATCATTGTCAACTACTTACTCATCCATTACATAATTTATTTGGCGTGTCTTCCAATTTATCACAAAATCATCAAATCAATCAAAAAATTTTGAATACAATTAAGGAACTCTCCAAAAATTGATTCAATTTACTTATAAAAGTGAGTCATCTATATATAACATATCTATAATGAGCTAACCAAAATACTAAATCAATACTCAAAATGATAATATGATCTAGTCATCTTCACTTTTTACAAGGAGATCATGTTGTGATTTTAAATATATCTCAATTTTTCTATGACATGACTTAATCCAAAGAGGAACTAAAATGTTCAAAAAAGGATTGAGACAACCTAGATAACTAAATAATAATCACAGAGGGTGTCTAATCAATTGAAAAGTAAGCATGAATAGACCACATATGTCCCAAATAGTTTATCACAAAAATGGTCAAAAGTAGATTATGAATTTGTGTTATGAGAAGTAATATCTTTACTTTCACATGGTTTGTAATATATATGCAATGCTTTACCAATATTAAGGGTTAAATGACACTTAGGTGAGACAAAATATATTCAAAATGGTGTATGGGTTTGACTTTGTACAAGATTACATCAGTTGTAAATGGACCCCCTTAAAGAAATTAATAATACTCTTGTGAAGTCAATAGATGAATATAGTTTTCCTAGTCTAGCATAGGTAGGCTTGAGAAGTAGATCATCTATTGCTTTAGTTGTCATGTCAATTTATCAAATCAAGTTTCATTTTTCAAGTTCAATGTAAAAAAAAATATCTTTGAACCTTGTAAATCTATTAGGATAATCCTTATAGATGGAACGTATATTTTCTAAGATAATTAACGATAGAATTATCAAATAAAATGACTAATTTACATCCATAACTGCAAGAATTTTAAACCAAGTTTTGCAAAAATAAGAAAATTGTACCACTTTTCCTATAAGATTAATCAAGTATGTTAATAGTGGTATTATTAACATGGAATGATATTCCATATATTAGGATATGCTACTTTCAACTTAGAATCTTAATGTTAACCTATTCTAGGTTTCTTCTCACTTTTAGAGACAAAGTGGCTAGATTTATTTCTCAATAGTATTATTTGAATGAATAAACTAGTAATTTTAATACCAAGAACCTAGTGTATAATAAACATTACTTGCTTCTATCTATGAAAATTTGCATGTTGAATGAAATTTTTGATAAATTTCAAGTGTAGGGTGTTAGAACCTATTATTTTTATAAGGTTTTATGATCATTTATTCAAATCATCATCCTAAGTCTAAAACCCTAAACCATTCTTCTGATTCATTTAAGCATTATGTTTCATCGTTGACCTTTTAGCCCCGGTTTCCAGTCATTTAAGTTATGAATTAAGCCTTCGTATGTTGTGTCTCACTAGCCCCTTTATCCTAGGTTACCTTTTGATAGTGTGTGGACCATGGAAATATTTAAAAAGTGTACAAGTCTTTAGTGTGGGGGTCAATGTGGATTTGACGCATGGAAGCTTATCGCGAGCCCACGAGCTTCTAAAAGATGTACCATGTCGAGGCCGCACTACTACGGAATGGTGCCACATGTTGGTGGGTCCACGATCGCATTGAAGCCAAAGATGACAGAAGTCCAACTATTGAACTATGATTGGTCACGCGCTACCGCAGAGGACAAGCTATCAGAGTTGAGTCAACCTTGCAATGTTGTGGTTTGTTTCCATGTGTACCCTAGTCATCTAAATACTTGTAGAGCTTGAGGAATAGTGTGTTCCATGTGGACAAAAAGCATAAGCCCACAGTGCCATAGTTTTGGTACTTGATAGGGAGCACGAGGATGTGAGATGGTGGTATGTGGTAAAGTCTCGATGATCTAATTTGGAAATTTTTCTCTCTTGGCACATTCTGGTTGGTCAAGGACTTTTCAATGCTCGCAGTGGATTTTAAACTCCTAAGGTTATCTTGACCCATTGATCCTGCCATGATATAGCTCACATCGACAGTCCATATTTAGATTTGAACTTTCATGTTGCAGGTGGTCTAGTTGAGTACACGGGTAGTAATGGCGGAGCAACTGTTGCACGGTAATTTTCACATAGATTTCAAAATTCTCAGCTATGTTCTGATAGTGGCTAGGGCTTTTGAAATAGGAGGGTTTCATTCGAGCATAAAGGATTACGATTTGACAATAGGTACATCTTGACATTGGGTCCTAATCTTCAGTTAGATTTTGGTAAGTAGATTGGACATTTGTTGTCTATGCAGGATGTGTTCGTAGGCAAGCCCTGATGAGCTATGAGTAGTTCGCACCTCCATTTGCTACTTTGGGGGTTGTGATGTGATCTTCAGATATTTCAAGATAAGGATTAAGTGTACGAAGCTTAGAGGTGTTTGAAATGGAATTATGGGAGTTGTTGGCAAGTAGGAATTACTCGGGTGAAGAGCTTCCTTCACTTTTGGCTATAAATGGAAGTGTTTTCATGATTAGTTTACATTGGCTTCCACCATGGGTACGATGCAGAGTTTCTCATGCATGTTTTACCTTTTTTGTCCTCTGTTTCCCAAAGAGGCATGCCCCTATTGTCTTAGTTACAAATTTGTCCATTCCAAATTAAGAACATGGAGGGCATTGCTCAGGTAATGGGTGGTTTAGGGAAGAAACTAAGTATTTGGTAGAAGTGACATAAATGCTCCCATTGGTTCACCTACTGATAGTGTCATTCTAGTGAGGGAGGGTTTAGACCACTTAGGGAATCTAGTTGCATGTAGCTGCTTGGCTGAAGTAGAGAACCTTGTTGAAATTTCAACAACCTCAGCCAAGTTTCAAAGTCAGGTGCTCAGGCAGAGAGGTGTCATTATGCTCTCTCCCCTTTTCTAGGCTAGATGTCACTCATCAAAGGGACAATTGTGATAGTGGAAGAATATCACATTCAGATGGTCTAGTTGGTGATGAAGAATTGAGAGTTTATTGACAGAACTAGGAAGCTGCATGCTTGAATGATGGTGATACCTACAACAACTTCCTTTAAGGAGAAATTGTGATTGCTTCTTGATCTAACTACTAATGGTTACCTCAACAATTCCAAGGGCTCTGACATATGATGGCCTGAAATTAAAATATGGGGAGTCATGTTGACAACCCAATGACCCATGCTAGAGAAGTAAGTGTAAAACAAAAAGGCGGTTGTCTTGAATTGTCCAAAGAGTTTTTGAATTGTGTTTCATATTCTCTCAAATAACTGAATACGTTGTAAGAGCCCCCCTTTGCATTATAAAATGGTGGTGCTTGTTGGTTTAAGGGTTCTAGAAAAATTTAAAAAGGGGAGCTTTGTAAAGGGAAAATAGGCTAAGTCTATTATAGGGTATCAGACCTTTGTTTGTAAGTCATCTATGACAACATTGTAGTATCATGAGTTATGCAGATATGAATACATACTGTTGTGCTAGTATCTCCATTTTTGAAATGTAATGCTTTGTTAATGAATAATCAAAGATTATAGAGTTTATCATACACATTTGTTGTACTGAGTTTTTCTTCTGAGTTTGCTTTTTGTTCAAGGAACGGTGTAAATGCTTACTTAAGAAATATAGGAATATTATATTTTCAAATGGGTTACTAAGTATGGTTGCATTGGAGGCTTTAGGATGTCTTAATATTGCTAGGTGATAGCATTTTATTGACCATCAGGGATATGTTTGAATGTTGTGATACATGCATAACATTGTGACTCTGTAGCACATGATAGGCACTGGTTTATCTTTTACAAATATCCATTTCCAAAATCCTAACCTTAAATGATAAATTTCAAATCATTAGCAAGTTATTTGTAAGTATTTATCAAGCTTCATATCAGAACCTTGAATGATTACAAAGAATATGACATCCCTATGATTAGTTTTACAAATATTTGTCAATCTATATGAAGCCTCTCATCTTCTAGGCACTATATTTCAACTCTGTTACTAAACTATGTTTAGTGCCACTAAAAGGGAAACCCAGCTAGGCATTGCAGAGCCTGAAGAGTAGGGGAGAAAAGTGTGAAACAAACTCTCCCATTCGTTGGCCAAAGTTCACTAATTTTGATTATAAAGGTTTCCCACCTTTTAGGAATTAGTGGGTACAGTTTGGAGAACCAACATAGGGTTTAACATAAAAGTTAGAGATTTTAAATTCTTTGTGAAATCTTTGATATCAAAAAATACACATAAAAAATTGTAAAGAACTACTACTTGCTTGCCTGATTCTATGTCTAATACCATATATTAGTAAATCCAAATTTTATTCATTTTAATCCCATGTGAGTTTTCATTAAATAATTTAATCCAAGCTATAGCTTTCATTCTAAATAAATGGTTCCAAACTTTTACGTTTTCATAAAATTGGTACATGTTTAATTGAGTTTATTAAAAACAAAACATGTTTTTTAAAAAAAATTAGACCTAAGGTCAATTGTGAATCCTTAGGCTAATGGTTCAAAGTTAAAATGTTTGGTACAACCTCAACACACACTTATTTTCATTTAATTCTAAGAATGCATGTAAATGGGTAAGGTCTAATTTATTCCCAATCTTGGAAGTCAAACATAAGGTGGAACAACTTTAAAAATTTATAGAAGGTTATGTTAAAAATTATTTGTTCCCACAACAAGGAACCAAATATTGATTCACAACCTTGTAAGTTTCAATATCTAATCCCTAGGAACCCGACTATCCTTCCATGAGGCCTATACAAGCTTACATCACAAGATTTAATTTTTTTATATTGACAGTTAGTTAATCATTTTAAATAATATACATTACATTCTTAGTAATGGGTGATCCATCCTTTCTAGGCTTGCTCCCTAGATAGTTCTTAAGGCAATAGTCACCCAGTACAAATAGGTACCCTATACACAAGAAGTTTATTAAATCATACATTTAATTTAAAGGAAAGATATTATTTACAAAATTTATAACACTATACTATCAAGATTTATTTAAACTCAAATAATAGTGCAAGGGATATTTAATTAGCTCAAATAAGCATATAGTAGACATAAGTACTTTCAATCACTAACATATATTATTATAATTGCCCTTGATTCCTCCAGGTAGAATTATTTGGAATGATTGGACAAGTATTTCATGACCTTTTTAATAGGTGTTTGTCATACCACTACAAATAGACAATAAAAAATGATAATTGCATTTACAAGCATCTTCACAATTTCCAAAAGATAATCTATTCAAAGTTTTTCTAGATTTATCATACTTTTATAGCCACAATTACATAATCATCACCTATTATTGTCATATTGTATTTCTATTAATTATTTCCTTTAAAATTTTAGTTAATAATATTATTATAACATAATGTTAGTAAGCTTATTTCCCTTTAAAAGTCATAATTAATAATATTATAACTTAACTTTGAAAAAATTGGCAAAATTAATATATAAATGCCAATGTATTAATAATTTCTTCAAAATAAGGATTATGTGACAAATGTGGGGTCTTTCTTCATACTTGAATAATGACCCATTGTTTAATTAGAATTATTCAACAACTTACTTAGAATGTTAATCTAATATTTTTACAAAAACAAATAATCCAAATGTGAATTTTTTTCAAGGAATACTTGTGTCCATAAATTATGTGCTTGATTCTTCTTGTATGTAAAAAAATATTTATACTAATAATAAATTTATATGGCCTAGATCTTGTTATATTATTAGAATAATCCAAATGTGAATTTTTTTCAAGGAATACTTGTGTCCATAAATTATGTGCTTGATTCTCCTTGTATGTAAAAAATATTTATACTAATAATAAATTTATAAGGCGTAGATCTTGTTATATTATTAGAAGCTAGGTCTTAAAACATGAGACCTAGAATAGACAAGAAGGTAAAAAAAATGATTTTTCATTTAAAAGTCCTTTGATAAAAAAGTGTTGAAATGAAACTTTAGATAAAATACATATGGATTTTAAAAGAAAAGAAATGCATAAAAATTAACAAGTGGAATTAGGGCAACAACCTAAAATTTTTAAATATTAAAGTGGTTCATTCTAAAAATTTCATTTCATTTTTAATTTTTTCTATAGTTTACCTTTGAAATCCCAAAAAAAATGGAGGTAGAGAAGAAATGATAGCAAAAGAGTTTCATATAGGTTTTCCCTCAAGCTTCAAATATTGTCATATTATACCATTTCTTTTCAATTTTATTTATGGAATGGAAGTATTTTGTTAGTAGAGCTAGGGTTTGTGTTTAAAATTTATATTTTTTAAAATTTGTTTAGAGTTTTATATTTTAAATATTATTATTCT
The DNA here is from genome assembly GCA_027924645.1 of Cunninghamia lanceolata. Lineage (NCBI taxonomy): Eukaryota > Viridiplantae > Streptophyta > Pinopsida > Cupressales > Cupressaceae > Cunninghamia > Cunninghamia lanceolata. Next base: position 8,938,082 of record BSBN01000476.1, on the reverse strand, counting down.
ATATGTTTCTATATACATACTTTTTTAACAATATATTGAAACCATAGCAAGCCAACCATACCTCTTATGAGGTTGCAGGCTTACATAGTAGGTTGCAAACCACTATGGTAACCACAGCTCATAGATTCATGGCCTCCCATTGGGGGTGGCCAAAGGCCCAAAAAAAAAATTTTATTTTATATAAAAATTTAATGTATATATTATATATTTATATATTATTTTTCTATAATTTAATTTATATTATATATACATATATATTAACAATCTTTTTTATATATTATTTTTACTTCATAAATATAAATTTTTCTTTCTTATTTTATTTTATGATATGTAAGATGACCATGTGGGCAACTCCTATTATAATAAAAGAAAAGATATACAAATCAACCCATAAATGGGAAGTTTCACATGTTTCCTTCATTCTATTTGGTGTGGCTTGTAGGCCAATAGATACCTATATCCTAGATACACATCAATCCATGATTAGAATAGCTAGCCTGACAAGTAGAACCTTCCATGATTAATCTTCCTTCATGTTCTTAGAATAGCTATATCCTCCTCATGTTGTGTTGCATAAGATATACATTAGACCTTCAACCAACCCCCTTAGCCAACTTCTTTGTTCATAATTTATTAAGGTCTCATGATAGTCTAGATGTTTCCACATATCTTCGAGGGCATGCTTGATGAGTCGTGCTCTCAGCAACTTCATCATTTTATCCATCCCTATGTTCTCCTTAAGGGATTAAACAATAAAAACACCACGAATCTTGCCATTGGAGTGTGACATGTTGTATTCCTTAATGGTTGTGAAGGCATCCTCACAAGATTTTCTTTGGATGTAATTAACAATAATAGATTTCACAATGCTCTTATCCTAAAGAATGTCAATGAGATTTTATGGAAAGACTTATTAATAGAATTGGTTATGCATGTGTGTCTCCTCCTAATCAAGAATGTTATTCCTAATAACCACTCCAATAGCTTTCATTCCATGTGAAGAACTAATAGAAAAGATTCAACATAGTTGGTTGTCAATGGGGGAATCTTCACATTTACATTGAAGATTGGGAGGAATGACCATGTGATCCATCTTTGACACACCTTAACAAAGAGAGTATCCAAATTTAAAACTTCCATAGTGGGAATCAAACTGCTTAAGATCTTATGGAGATTTTGCTTATGCAAAAGGTAATTTCTTGAGCATATGTTTCATGGATCTTTGTACCATATATGATAGTTCAAGTTACTCTTGTAGACTGATATTAATCTAAGAATTTGAGATATTAGAGATAATGATTTCCTTAGTTTTCTAGATAGAATTTGCCAATTTGTTTGCTTCTCTTTAGCAATGTTGAATAGAGAAATTTCAAAATTTGTCAAGGATAGCTCAAATGTGCCCAAGGCTCCTTCTTAGTTTCTAATTCAAAATTTTCCTTTTTAGGATCATGTTGATGGAGATCATCAAGTCACCATCTATATCAATGTTGTTGATGTGTTTTTGCACACATAGTTTTAATCTTGCTAGCAAAACTTGTAGTTCTACCTCAATATTTGTGCCTGGTGATAATTTTTGGAAACTATTTATATTAGTTTTCCATTGTCATCCCAGATGATGCAACCTACACCTAAGACCCTAGGGTTCCCACATGAAGCTCTATAAAATTTGAGTTTTAATTTTCCACATGGAGGCATAACCATTTGATCTTTTCCATGTCATTCCTTGATATACAATTTAACCCACTAGCCCCTTGAATGGGGAAATATTATTCTCTAGGAAAGGTTTTTTATTTATTATATATATATGTAGACATCTAAAGTTGACCACTTTATCCCAAAACAAGTCTTGATCCCTTATATTGACCACTTTATCCTTAAACCATCCTAATTATCCCTAAATCATCCTAAATTATCCTAATCATGGTCAATTATCCCCTTACGTTCTGATTTATCATATTTGCCTAATTGGCCTAATTATCAAGACTTGAGCCTATCATTATCCCTAATTATCCCCATTTATCCTTAAACCTAATAATTTTCCCTAAGTCCTAACCCATTTCCTAACTTAAATCATTCACAATCCCTCACCACATGATTTAATTAATTCTTATTAATTAAATCCCACTTTCTCTCATAAATCAATAAAAGAAATATAAAAATATTTTATTTTCCACCCCAACCACTTCATAACCATCTCCCAAAATATTAAAAATCAAATAATAATATCTTTTATCCTCCACCTTTGATCTTGCAACCAACTCAACCAACTCAATCTAAGCCGTTCATCTTCCATCAAATCATCACCGTTGATTTGCTTCTTTGAAGGTCTATAAATTGACCTATTGAGAGTTCATTTTCATCGATGATCTATCCCACAACGTCATGTTATCGAATCAAGCAACCAAAATTAACACTTGAGTACATCCACCCTCGTGGTGCAACAAGAATTGAACTATGGGCAATCTCACTTTGTTTATTCATTTGTGTTTTGGTTTCTATGCTTAATCAGAGGTCATATTGAATGTACATTTAAGGTATTTCATTGTGTTTAAAATCTTTTCTTTTGATCTACATTTTAATGTGCATAGTATGTCAATGGCTTGAATTATTCCATTCAATATGACATAATCATGGTGCAAATACAAAGTGTGGAAGAATCTTATTAGTATGCCTTGAAGACAGAAGGGAAACTTACAAGAAAACAACAAAATAATTCAAGAGGTAGATGTAGATTTTCTCGTGGAAGAGGATAGTCCAGTAGTGGTAGAGGATACCAAAACAAACAAGGAGAAGCAAGCACCTCTCAAACAAGCACCCAAGATAACAAAGGAAGAGGATATTACTCTAGAGGAAGATGATATTATTCTCAAGGTAGAGGATATTTTGGAAGAGGTAGACGATGAGGATTCAGTGGTACATGTTTTCAATGTGGAGAGACTGAGCATAGGGCATTTGAATGTCCTCAGATATAACAAAGCAGTGGAAAAGGAAAAGAGGCAAGAATCAATGTGGCACAAGCAGATAATGAAAGTGTGGCTTCACCAAAACATGGAGAGGATCTCGAAGATGAATATTCCTTGATGCTGTGAAGGATTTTTTTAAATCTTGGGAAAAAGAAATTAGAACTAGTCCATAGAAGGAACTTGTTTCAAACAAGATACAAATTAGGTGGAAAATGTTGTAAAGACATAGTGTATAACAGCAGTGTTGATAACATTGTGCCCGAAGAAATGGTGGAAAAGATGAAGTTGAGGAGGGTGAAGCATCCCAGTCCATATAGAGTTTCCTGGCTACAAAAGGAACATCAATTGGTGGTAAGTGAGCAATATCGTGTGAATTTTCAAATTGGTAGTTATAAGGATGAAATCCTATGTGATGTGATTCCTATGGGTGCATGCCATATTCTTTTGGGAAGGCCTTGGAAATTTGATAGAGAATCTTTTCATGATGGTAGAACAAACACATATAGGATAAAGAAGGATGGGAGCAAATATACTCTGAATTAACTGAAAGATAAGGGAGAAGTAGAAAACAATCCCAAAGTTTGCTTGGTTTTTGGAAAGAAATTCTTGAAAGAGTTGAATAAAGAGGGAGCATGTTTTGCATTTATCCCTAAGCCTACAACAACTATGATAGTAGAAAAGAATGAAGAGTTGCCAATATAAATTCAAGAAATTCTAGATGAATATGTAGATATACTGATGGAGTTGCTAGATGGATTGCCACCAACGATGAGTATCAGTTATTGTATGGACTTAATACTTGGTATGATTTTTCCAAATAAAGCACTATATAGAATGATGCTTATGGAGAATGAAGAGCTAAATAGACAAGTGCAAGAATTTTTGGATAAAGGGCTAATTAGAGAAAGTCTCAGTCCATGTGTTGTTCCAGCAATGTTGAAACCCAAAAAGGATGGGGAATGGTGGATATGTACAGATTCAAGAGCCATCAATAAGATAACAATAAAGTATAGGTTTCCATTTCGTCATATGGATGATATGATGGGTTGTTTGAGTGGAGATAAGTACTTCTCAAAGATTGATTTGAAGAGTGGATACCATCAAATAAGGATAAGAGAAGGAGATGAGTGGAGGACAACCTTCAAGACAAAAGATGGCTTGTATTAATGGTTGGTGATGTTGTTTGGATTGACAAATGCACCCAACACCTTTATGAGGTTGACGAATGAAGTGTTGAAGCCTTTTCTTGGTAAGTTCATAATTGTATTTTTGGATGATATTTTGAATTTAGTAAAACAAAAGAAGAGCATTTGCATCATGTTAGGGTAGTCTTGTAAAGGCTGAAAGAGGAAACGGTGCTAGTTAATTTTAAGAAATGTAGTTTCATGAAGGAAGAATTGGTATATTTGGGATTTGTTGTGTCTGAAGGACTAAAAATGGATCTAGAAAAGGTCAAAGCAATTTTGGATTGGCCTTCACCGAAGAGTATGTTTGGAGCAAGGAGTTTTCAAGGATTGGCAAGCTTCTATAGGAAGTTCATTAGGAATTTTAGTGGAATTTGTACACCTATTACAAAGACCATGAGGGGTAATAGGAAAGAATTTGTTTGGACAGTAGCAACAGAGAAAAGTTTTCAGCTATTGAAAGAAAAAGTCACAGAACAGCTAGTGTTGGCGCTGCTTGATTTTGGAAAAGTATTCCAAATAGATTGTGATTCAAGTGGGATAGTGATTGGAGGAGTCTTAAGTCAAGAAGGAAGACCGATAACATACTTCAGTGAGAAGTTGAATGAGGCAAAAAGGAAGTATTCTATATATGATTAATAATTTTATGCAATTGTATAGGAACTCAAGAAATGGAGATCTTGTTTGCTACCTAAGGAGTTCATGTTGTATATTGATCATTATGTATTATAGTTCATAAACAACCAAGGTAAGTTGAATCAGAAACACATAAAGTGTGTTGAATTTTTTTAAAGTTATACACTTGTTTTAAAACATAGAAGTGGAAAGTCTAATCAGGTAGTTGATGCATTGAGTTAGAGATGCTTGTTGCTGACTAAAATGAGAGTGAATGTTGTTAGTTTTGATTCTGTGGGAGTTATATGAAGAAGATATTGATTTCAAAGAAGCATGGGCATCATGCAAGAATCCAGTGGAAAAGGATAGAACTCCATGGCTGGAGTATTTTGTGTAAGAAGGTTTGTTGGTCAAAGGGAAGAGATTGTGCATACCTCAGGGATCAATGAGGGAAAATTTGATAAGGGAGAAACATAGTGGAGGTCTAAGTGGACATTTTGGAGTGGATGCAACATTGGCATAACTAAATGAAAGTTATTATTGGCTTGGGATGAATGTGGATGTAAAGAAGATGGTGCAAGGTTGCATAGTTTGCCAGCATGCCAAAGGAGTAAGACAAAATATAGGGTTGTATCAGTCATTGCCTATACCAGAGACCATGGGAACACATAAGCATGGATTTTGTTTTGGGATTGTCATGAACACAAAGAGGTAATGATTCTATTTTTGTTGTAGTTGGTACATTTTCAAAGATGGTTCATTTTATTCCATGTCAAATGTGTAATGATGCTTCCCATATAGCTACATTATTCTTTAGTGAGGTAGTTAGGTTGCATGGATTGCTAAAAAGTATTATTTCAGATTGGGATACCAAATTTGTTGGTCATTTTTGGCATACTTTGTGGAAGAAGATGGGAACTCAGTTGGGGCTCAGTTCAGCTTACCATCCCCAGACTAATGGTCAAACTGAAGTTGTAAATATAAGTCTTGGTAATTTGTTGAGGTGTTTAGTAGGTGAGAAACCCAATATGTAATGCCCACCTGCACACATGTGTACAAATGGGCACACATACGTAGACATATTTTTTAAGGTTAAATGTAAAGAAATGAGTGACAAGTCTACCTAATGAAGTTTCTTGTGACCACAAGCAAATTAAAAGCATTGGTTTGATGATGACCTTGCACAAGCTATCTAAGTTCATAATGATAAGACAATTAGTCAAGCATTTGAAAAGAGAGTTCTAAACTCAAACGTAATTCATCCCGCGTTGTCTAATGTCTAGTCATGGATTTAATTTGTTTATGGAAAGGTCAAGTTGAATACACAGTTAAAACTATCTATTAACTAAATAAAATGAATTAATTAATGTCATCCTAACAATATGAAATTTCAAATAAACATAATTTCAAAATCTACAAAATTTGCAAATTTACTTACTAATTCCAATATAAAACAAAATCATTTATTTTAAAAACAATTATTTATTGACTTTACGATTTTTAAAGCTCATTTACTAATTTGAATAAATCTAACAAAATGACTAAATAAAATAATTTGTTCTATTTCAAAAGTAAATTAATAAATTATAAATTATGCAAACAATTAAATCTTAAAATAATTATTGCATTCAAATTTAATGAACAATTTACAACAAAAACAAGAACAAATAAAATTAAATAAATTATTAATTAAAAATAATAAAACATGACAAACAAATTATTTTAATAAATATGATAATAGTAAATAAAGAAAACTATATTTTTCTATTTTCTAAATCTTATTGCTTTACTTTGTTTTTTTATTTTCTATTTTTTTATTCCCTTCTATTCATCTATAAATTTTGTCTCAAGATTCTAGGTTTCAACATAAATCAATATTCTAAGTTTCACCATAAATCTAATTTTGTGTCTGTGGGTTTGTTTATGCAAGTTTGATCAAAGGATGGTGAAGTTTTTTGAGATTCATGGTTGAAGAAAAAGAAAGATCTAGTCAGATTTAGAACAATATTTAATAGTTATTTAATTTCTGATATAAAATATAATTTTCTGGTAAAAGACTTATGTGATAGATATAAAAAAGCTTTGACTATTAAAAAAATTGAAGAAACAAAACAAAAAAAAATGTTTTAAGGCCTTATGGCCTGTGGGAGACACAACCTCCACAATGGAGAGTCGTGGGCTCCCATGGCACTCACAAGCCTACGCCTCTGAGGCCATGGGCTCCCAAGGCCAATCAAGGTTGCACCCAAAGAACAACTTTTTTAATTTATTTATTAACATTCAATACAATTATTGCATACGATATATTATCTGTAGATTTATATATACATATATAAATATGTATATATATACACACACAATCATATACACAATAAATTAAAAATACAGGTCAATTAATTTCTTTTGTCCAATACTACATCAGGTATATATATATATACATCATAAACTAATTCAACCATAATGATATAATATGCATTTAACACAGCAAATTGGAATTTCCAAACAAAATAAATTGCATGCAAATAAACGCATAACACATATTTTCTATGACTAGAAATATTTTCATCAATTTACTAGAAATTTACAAATCCATGACTTATATACCCAAATACTTGATCCTTTTTAGAAATACCATAAAATGGATTTTAATCTCCATTATAGAAAAACTACTTATAAAATCAAAAGAGAGCTTAAACGCTCTTATAACAGAACCAAGAAATAACCATAGGTCTCTAATATTCATCATCAAAATCTTGCAATCACAATTACCACACTGACTAGGAAACCAAGGCATGCTCTCCTCCCTACTATAGGATTGGAAAACCAATCCACCCCGAGCTAGGAGATCTTCCAAGAACAAGGATTCACAAGTATCAACCAATTTGACAAAACATGCAAACACAAAATCAATCCCATAGTATGACACACAAACTAAGAAGCCAAATGGATTCTTCAAAGGGGGAAAGAGGGGATGATCATCTTTCTTGGGGTCAAATACCAATTCTTTTCACAAGATTCTTCTTCAATGGAAACACAACACACAACCACATCCTCATCAACACCACAACAATAAACTCCATTTCACACCTCCACACAAAACCCCCTTTTTCTCCCAAATAACAAGACTCCTTTTCCCTCCCAAATAACAAAACATCATAAAACCATCCATCACATCACAACTCCATAATCAACAAAACCCCACAATCAAAAAGGTCCCCCAAGAGAGGCTCCACTCCTCTCTCAAACCCCAAAACATAGGAGGCTCTCACCCCTCAGGGAAGAACAACTCCCAAACAACCCAACCCAAAAAGAAATAAACACATTCAAACATACAACAATATCAATTTTTAGAAAAACATATCAAAATATCTGCAATAAACAATAAAATATGAAGATCCTACCTTCTGCTCTCCAAGTTAGGAGAAGCACACAAATGGTAAGATTCTTTCCTAAAATTTTGTACTATCCAAAACCTCTTTCCTTCCAAAATCCAAGTCTTTTTCCTTCTTTTCCAAAATATCCTTTCTTCCCACTTTCTTCACAAAAATTCCAAGAATGCCATAACGAAACCCAAAAATTGAATAGAAGATGCCAACAAGAATGAAAAAGTCCCTTCTTCTCCAAATATTAATCAATAGATAATAATCCCCCAGAAGACTTCTTTTTCCTCCAAAAAGAATTCATTAAAACAAAATAAAGTGTAAATTAAAACAATTAAAACAAAATAAAATTTTAATAATCTAATAAAACAATTTTTTTAAAAAAATCAACTAAAAAAATAAAGCTTTGTCATAAAAAAAATTAAAAACAAAGAATAATATTTAAAATAAATTAATAATCACCGGGAAATTATTCATGCATATCCAAAATTAATAATATTAATTAAAATCACCAAAATATTTAAAATTAAATAAATAAATAACATTGACTCAACACATTTACAACACACACACACACATATAAGACAATATTACTCTATGCAGAATAGGCTTGGGATAATAAGTTTAGCACATGATGATGTTCTTGAAAAATCTTTGAATTCTATTGCATTGGCCACCCCTTGCAAAACTCAATTTTTGAATATCAAAATGTCTTGGTATAAATAGCTGAAGCAACATTAAAATAAACATATAATTAAAATATTAACTAAACATTTATCATCAACTATAAATTTAATTAAAACAACATTAACTTTCACAATTTCAATATAAATATTTAAATTAAACGCATCCACTCAATCATATAATATTCTACTATTCAATTTTCTAATTCAACATATGTCTACTTATCACAAACACAACATAACACATAAATAATGTTCAATCCACATAAACCACAATCCCCTAATCTATGCATAATAGTATCATCATAATAATAAAAGAATGTAGTCCTCAAAATATATAGTCATAAGAGCATATAAAATGTCTAAGTAAATAGGTAGGAATTACATCCTCCCTCTTAAAGAGGTGAGGATATGAGGTCCTCATCTGCCCTGCATCCTCCCAAGTGGTCGAATCTTCATCATAGAGGTCCCATTGGACCTTGACTTGGTCCTGTTGAATATCAGGAACACTGAGAGGGGGGGTGAATTAGTGTTCCATAAAACTTATCATGCACTTTCACTTGTAACCATTTTCCAAAATTAATTAAACAAAAGCACAATATGCAAATGAATAGCAACCATAAAGACATAACACATGGACACCAGGATTTTTATGTGGAAAACCCCAAGGTGGGGAAAAACCACAGAGAGGATTAGCTCTCAATATATATTACAATCTTTTACAAATGGTGATGTTCAGGCTTGGTCACTCCACAGGCCTAGAACATGCTGGCTCACTACCATGAAGTACAACTAGGTCTAGCAGGCTCACTGCCTCAACCCTAGATCTAGAAAGATTACAATGAGGGATGTTAAACCCTAATGGAGGCTCACTGCCAAGTGCAAGTGGAATTATATAAGAAAATTTGAATACTGCAAAAGCATCTGTCAGCATGCCATGGTGCAGTCATTTATTGACTGAATTTTGAATCTTGAGTCTTCATCATCACTAATCTTTTATCTCTTCTCTGCTATTGTCATGCTTGCATCAATCACATCACACATCATCATCTTCTCAACCAAATTTCAATGCTCTTATATATCCGCATCATGATTTGGTTCATAATCAGGTCGGCATCCAAGATATGAAACATGTACATTGAAAGATGTAGCTTGTTGGCTCAATCCAATGCATTATATGCTATGTGGACCCAAATCTTTGCACAAACATGTTCATATAGGTTAGCCTTAGTTATATGACCACCCATATTGATTATCCAAACATTACATCTTCTCTGCATAACGACCTAACATACCAGTTGACCTATTCTTTGAGAACATATATGATAGGTTCCTCTGTCACATCATAACTTATGCTGTGGACCATATGGGACTCCACAATCCATATATAACATTCATAGATGACCTCTTAACATGTCTTCAAATCTGCAGAGTAAAATAATTTTGTATGCCAAAATGCAGATCTTAGAACTGTTGCACTGTCACACTAAAACACTGACAAACTGGAAGCTGATACTTGGAAGCTTGTAAAATATTATTTGGTGAACTTCAGAGGCTATAATCTTGGATTTAGGTAGTCATGACATATCTCTAGGTTTCCTTAGTACTGCAGAACAAAATATGCTATTGCAGAGGAATGCGGACCATTTTACTCTGCACTATACACTATTTCTCTCATACCTCTATTCTTCCAGAGTTAGACATTTTCTCCAAATGACTTCCAGAGGAAGTTAAGACTTGATCACTGGACTATAGTAACATCAAACAACTATGAACATTATACCTGAGGTGTATTTCCAGGTCTTCATCTATGGAAGCACACTGATCCACTTGTTGTCCCTTACCCTGTAACTTCCCATACTTCGCCATTTTGGGCTTCTAGACCAAAATACTTTGTGCCTTGTTGCCAACTCAAGATTGTCTGTAGGAGTAGTGTCTTCTAGTCATATTGAAGGGATCTTTGAGACTTGTTTCCATCAATGACAACATACAAGTCTATACCAGAGCAGTGTCTCTTGCCAACAATCTCCCCCTTTGGCATTGATGGCAACACTTATTGAAAAATGCTTGACTGCTCCCCCTTACTATGTACACTTTATTCTCCTACTCCCCTTAAGATTCTTAACCATTTTCACTGATTTTCTTCTCCCCCTTTGACATCAATGGAAAAGGTGCAACTTCAGGCAAAATGGGTCAAAAATGTTCAAAACTGTTATATTTTGTCGCATATATATATAGATACACATGTTCATCTCAATTTGTCATTGAAGGTAGAATATCATTATAGATAGTCTTTATTAGAGCTATCTCTCAATTCCATCTATTGCACTTTCTAGGATATGGATGTGGCCATTCATCATAAATACTAACTTTTCTGCCCTCTACACATCTAAAGGTGTATCAACTAGTGCTTGTGATTTCAAGGCTTCATCTGCCAGATTGGTCATGGAATCAATTTTTAGACATATCAGTCCCCTTAGCTAGCACAACCTATCTCTAATTTCTTCCTTTTTCTTCATCAGAGTGCTTAAATCACTATGAATATTTTCAACTTGAGCTTCTTTGGCATTTATTGACTCAACTACTAAATTATATGTCTCAGACATATTAAGTAGTTTGAGTTCCAAGTCTCTGATTTTATCTTCTAATTCCTTTGTAACTTTTGGCCAAGATAAGCAAAATTTGTAGACTTTACAGGCTTCTTCAATGGCACTTTGTATGCATTTTATTCCATTTTCTAATGTAGTTTTATCTTTTTCTATCATAGCCTTTAACTCAATCATTCTCTTTTCATTGAACTCTTTTCTAACTTTTGCTTCTACAGATTTTTCAAAAGACTCAAAATTTGTACTTACGGAGTTTAATAGCCCTTTGAGATGATATGCAGAGGATAATGAGGTATCCTTTTGAAATGTCGGCATCATCTTTTCCAGAATGTTGGATGCATCATTGATCAATTTACTGTCTTGTGCATGAGATTGCACCATCTCCTCCTGTGCCTTGGCTTGAACAATTGAAACTAATTTGAACTTTTGTACATGAGATAATGAGGCTAAGTTTATTGGACCTTGAAGAAGCTCAGACTCCTCTATATCTTGTTATATTCTGGAACCAATTGAGACATCTGTAGTGTCTCTTGCTCTCCCAGATACTTCTTCTTGACTACATTCCAGAGGATCCATGTTTATATTTTCTTGTTGATCAATGTTTTGTTTTGGTGCAGGGCTCCTTACCTGTTCCATATTCTCTTCAACCTCAGCATGTTGCTTAGGAGGCAGATCAGTTTCAGTTCTGCCTTGATCTGACATATCTAATGTGTCTGTGTCAGGGACTTGATCACTCTGTTTTGGTCCTTGATCCTAGCTTATCTCTGGCAGAGATGTGTCTTCATCATTTTCTCCTTCATTGTCATAGATAGTAGGAATATTATTTTTCTTTAATGCTACCAGAGTGATCTCCTTTATTTCCTTGACCACTTTATCAATTTCTCCCAACATCAGTGAGTTCATTCTTCTCTTGGTCCTGAATGCATCCTTGATCTCTTTAGAAATTTTGGCCTTCTCCTTAGGGGCGATCTCCAGACATAATCTTATCAATGAGTCTTCCCTGAGCTCAACATCCTTTGCCATAGCCACTTCTTTTCTAGCAGTCATTAAACTTGCCAGGCTATAAGGAAGATCATCAACTATTTCGATTAGGGCCTTGTTGTAGATGTTTAGGTATTCTACCACAGTAGTCTCAATGATTCTTTTGTCTGGATCATTATATTCATCATACAATTGTGCAATTGGATTTAGATTGCCATCTATTGTTATGGATTTAAGCACATCCTCAAGACTTATAGTTGCTTCCTCTGTTTGAGGCACATCTTTCTTTTGCCTTTTCCCTGATTGACCCTTACCGGAGGGTTTCTTTTTGCTAGTTCCAAAGACTTTTGTAGCCTCAATTTTCATCTTCTTTACTTCCTCATCTAATTCTATTTCTTCTTCATCAACAACTATGCTTACATGCATTCTCTTGGCCTTGGTCTTGTTTCTCTTAGAATTGGAGGCAGGAGTTTCCACACTTGCAGATGGTGTGGAACCTGAGGGTAAGGATACAGCTTCTACAAAGGTGGATCCTCTGGTTCTTTTTCTTGAGACCTCTGGCTTTTCCAGTTCACCTTTGGGTTCTTTTGGAGCTCCATTTGATTAACTTTTTCTCTTTTCTTTTGCTACTTTAGCAACTTGTGCTTTTTCCCTTGCATTTGTTACTTGTTCTTTTGTGAATCCATATCTAGCAGCAATTTCCTCTACATATTTTCTCACCTTCCTGGTGGATTCTGGCTTCTTGAGTTCAACATGAAGTTTTAAACTTAGTTCTTCATAAGTCCCAAACCTCTCTTCATTAGTGTCTCTAGGTTTGTTGAGTAGGTGCTGGGCATAATTTTCAATTATTTGTCCATCTACCTCATAACCCATTGGTATAATCTAGACTGTCATGGGCTCCGTAGCTTCCATCAAGCATTGATCTTTTCTAACCATAAAACATATGGTATTCTTATACTTCTCAACAATTTTCTCCAGGATTCTTTCTCTGGACTGCATCATGCTTTGAAAGTTTTTGAAATACCCCCACAATGCTGCCTTTTGCTCATCATGGTTTCCAATGCTACTTAAAAGATTTCTAATTTGAACAACTACTAGTTTGTTAGTTAACCAGAACATACTCTTCATCCTTGGTAATACATTCATAAAATAGAAGAATAACAGATGATCAACATACCGAATTTGAATGGGTAGTTTTTGCTTTCCTTAATCTTCTTTAGATTCTCTAGAAGTTGGATTCTTAGCAACTTACACAAATCATACTCAACATTCTCCTTGACCATTTGATATGTGGTGTAAATTGCAGTACCGGAGATAGAGTTCTCTCGATTTGAGAAATAGATTTTGTAGCCTATGACCATAGAAGCAAATCTTACCACAGGGTCTGTGATGTCATTTATGGTTAATGCCCTCTTGTTAAATTGGGCTCTGGTGGCCTCTATAATAGTTTGGTTCTTCATAGCTTTTAGCAAGGGTACTCCTCCAGTGGAATTTAACCCTGTTACTGTCCTAATTGCTTCCTTGGTGATTTTGAAGGGCTGCCCTAACCACACAAATTTATCATGAATTCAACTTAGGATATACCAGACCCATTCATCCTCTGCAAAAACAAGAAACTCTAGATACTAGATGAATTTCTTCTCTTCTAATAATTTGTACTCTTCCTTTAGGTCAAACTGATCATTGCTTAGTACCTTCAAGTATAGATATGAGAATTTGTCATCGTCGAGCTCATCTAGGGCTACATGGATATATGCCCTAACGTCTTCCACATACAGAACTCCATATGGTATTTTTGAGAATGCACCCATTGGATCAACTTTGGTTGCCTTGTAGGGGTGTTTCTTAAACTTAGGTTGAGGTCATTCAGTGATATCTACAACTTGTGGAGTTGCCATTGTAGAATTTTTACAGATTCACAAATGGGGTTTCAATGAAAATACCTTGTTTCACTGTGCTAGGGTTTCCTTTCTTCAAATTTCTCCAAACACTTCAAATCTTGGTTGTCGTTGCTCAAATTATGAGTTTCAATCTCTCTAAAGACTTGATAGCTTCGAGGGCAAAGTGATTTTGAAACTAAACTAGTTCCCTTTTATCCTCTACATGACTTAACCTAATCGTCATTAATGCTTGTTCCAAAAAACTCTTAAACTCTTCACTATAGAATACAGTTGATTAGGATTGCTCCGCAATACTTTGCATTAGAACTTTTTCTTCCAGAATCTCTTTCAAGATAATCTGTCATGTCAGATTCTACCACATATCTCTGTGCTGGATTCTAGCACCAACTTTCTGGCTGGGGGATTTAGATTTTTTAACACTGCTCCCCCTGAGCTAGAGTTCTCAATTTACTTCCCAAAGGAAGTATCTGCACCAGAGACTAGTGTGGATCCATCCTTGACCTTAGTAACATCCTTCTTGATCTAGATCTAACTCATCTCTTTCTTGGTTTCTATCGAATCAATCTTCTTTTTGCCTTTGTCTACTCTCTGCTTTGTTTTCCCCTTTTCTGCAGGATAGTCTCTTTTGTATTTCTACTTCTGCAGAACTTTGCAAAGTGTTTGGATTTGTTGCAAATGAAGAAAACAACATTTTTCTGACTTTGATTCCTTTTGCAATTTGGAATTGGCCTTGATCTGCACTGATTGGCCATATGTCCAAACCTATTACATGCAAAGCATTGTCCATTGAAAGGCTGACTAATCCTTGAATTGTTTGGATACCTTCTTGACACACTTCTACACTCAACTACTTTATGACCTATTTTCTTGCAGTTGAAACATTGACCAGAGAAAGATGGGGCATTTTGATTCATTTTTCTTCTACACTGAATAGCCCTGTGACCATACTTATTGCATTTAAAATAGTAACCATTGAAAGATGGGTACCTTTGAGCATTTGGTTGCTTGACTGGAGGTCCTCTAGGTCTTCTTCTTTGATTCCTTATCGGATTGTTTTTGCCTCTTCCTTCTTTAGATCTGCCTTGCCATGAATTTGAACTTTCTCCCTTTTCAAATCCCAAACCTTGTTTATCATCTGGATACTTTTGACTGGCTAGTAACTCATCAAGTTTAGTAGAGCTTATTTTGAATTTTTCTTTGTAGTTGTTGGCTACTTCTAGACCAAACTTCAAGAGTAGAACTTCTTTCCCTAGTTTTTCACATTCTCCTGACTTGTCCTTTACAATTTGATTCAGACATTCCTCACTCTTAGTCTTTTCTTCAATCACCCTGAGAAGACTCTCTGTGGATTCATTTGCTTGTCTTAGTTGCTCATATAATTCTTTCCTTCTTTCCTGATATTTATTGATCTGCTCTTTTAATTTTAGAATGCAATCACTAGCCTCTTTGATAATCTCCTCTAAACCCTTGATATCAGCCTTGGAGTTGTCAAGATCTTCTAGAGCTGCTTCAAATTGTTCATTATTGACATATACTTGATTGCCAATTATAATGTTTCCAGAAAGATTTGCTTCAGGACAAGTGACATACCTTTGTGTTGCCATAAGTGAACCTTCCCAGATCTTCCTCAGGCTGTTAGGCTTCTTCCAAGGAACCTTTCTCTAATACCAATTGTTGAATATCAGGAACACTGAGAGGGGGGTGAATCAGTGTTCCATAAAACTTATCATGCACTTTCACTTTTAACCATTTTCCAAAATTAATTAAACAAAAGCACAATATGCAAATGAATAGCAACCACAAAGACATAACACATGGACACCAGGATTTTTATGTGGAAAACCCCAAGGTGGAGAAAAACCACAGAGAGGATTAGCTCTCAACATATATTGCAATCTTTTACAAATGGTGACATTTAAGCTTGGTCACTCCACAGGCCTAGAACATGCTCACTCACTACCATGAAGTACAACTAGGTCTAGCAGGCTCACTGCCTCAACCCTAGATCTAGAAAGATTATAATGAGGGTTGTTAAACCCTAATGGAGGCTCACTACCAAGTACAAGTGGAATTATATAAAAAAATTTGAATACTGCAAAAGCATCTGTCAACATGCCAGGGTGCAATCATTTATCAACTGAATTATGAATCATGAGTCTTCATCATCACTGAACTTTTATCTCTGCTCTACTATTGTCATGCTTGCATTAATCACATCGCATATCATCATCTTCTCAACCAAATTTCAATGCTCTTATATATCTGCATCATGATTTGGTTCATAATCAGGTCAGCATCCAAGATATGAAACGTGTACATTGAAAGATGTAGCTTGTTAGCTTAATCCAACACATTATATGCTATGTAGACCCAAATCTTTGTACAAATGTGTTCATATAGGTTGGCCTTAGTTATATGACCACCCAAATTGATTATCCAAACATTACATCTTCTCCACATAATGATCTAACATACTAGTCGGCCTGTTCTTTAAGAACAGATATGATAGGTTCCTCTGTCACATCATAACTTATGTTGCAGACCATATGGGACTCCACAATCCATATCTAGCATTCATAGATGACCTCTTAACATGCCTTCAAATCTACAAAACAAAATAATTTTGTATGAGAAAATGCGGATCTTAGAACTGTTGCACTGTCACACTGAAACACTGACAAATTGAAAGTTGATACTTGGAAGCTTGTAAAATATTATGCGGTGAACTTCAAAGTCTATAATCTTGGATTTAGGCAGTCATGACATATCTCTAGGTTTCCTTAGAATTGTAGAACAAAATATGCTATTGCGGAGGAATGCGGACTATTTTACTCTGCACTATACACTGTTCCTATCATACCTGTGTTCTTCTAGACTTAGACATTTTCTCCAAATGACTTCCAGAGGAAGTTAAAACTTGATCAATGGAATATAGCAACATCAAACAACTATGAACATTATGTTGACTTTTTCCCAGACTGGATGCTTATTCCCAGATATCCCTACAAGGTAGCCATCAGTGATCAACAGGATCTCTGGGCCAGGGGGCCAACAGTGTAGGAGATAGACTCTATATTTTATCTCCTCTTCTTCTTCAGGCTCTGCAAGACCTAGGGGGGTATTCCCTATTCAACATCCATAAGGATATGCATGCAAGGCTGGGATGTTGACAGAAAGCAGATGAGTCCTCCTGTATGTAGACCAAAACTGAAAGATAAGGGCAAAGGGGCTAGCTTTGGGCCTATTTGCAGTTGTAGACAGAGGACTGAGGATCCTAAACTAACTCTAATGTCCTAATGTTGGTTTTAGATTTTGCTTTGGAGTTTAAGTGTGGATGCAAAGCTGGATATGGTTATAACACAAAACAAAGCCTGATTGGTGCCTATCCAGGGCCTGGAGTCAATAGACATACACCTGTGAATGATCAGCATAAACAACTAAAACTGGATTTCAAGGGGATCTATGTGATACCTGCCTTACAGGCATCTCCCAATACAAAGTGTTAGGTTATCTCTACTTATGGTATCCCTACTGCAGTATATCCCTCCCAATGTTCAACCTGAAAACAGTTTAATCTACCCCTTGAATAGAAGTTAAAAGATCAGACATTCAACACAGGAATTCTATGCTCTAGAACCTAAACATTACCAAACATCCAGATTCAGAAGAAGGATACATGTAATACTGGAGACAGAATTAACACAACACATGCCAAACAGCATTTCTCATATAAGTTTAATCATGAAATCAGTGGGTTCATGCCAAAAAACAAACAACAGGGGATACATAAACTCACAGGTAAGCTGTACAGAGCAACCAGATCAGCTTGTTATGCATTACAGAGCCAAAATCATCAACTTTCAACAACCTTTCAAATGAGCAAGACCACCTGCTTATATCAGCCAGGTAGGTGCTCAGCAATTAATTACAATGTTGACCAAAATTTCGCCAGATACACAGTATCATGAAAATGGCGCTCAAACACAACCAGATTGGCGCCCAAACTTGAATGCAGCAGGTAGGGGAGGAGACAGGAAGATTTCTCGAGCCCTGCGCTCCTGCCCGCTGATTGACACCTCCAGTCGGGTACAAGATCGACCCACGCCATCGCCCACACCTCTGCAACGATCGCCATTAATGGCGCACCAACCCGCGGCCTAGGGAAAATCATCATACAGACCATCGCAAGCTTTTCCCGCCGAGACTCATCATCATGATATTTCGAAAATGCAGGATCACATTATCCCACATGCACCCCGCAGCAACTTCCTTTGCACCTTATATACTAAGTCATGAGCATATATCATGTCGGTACTTTTGCTCCTGACAACACTAGTATAAGACTTCATCATCATCATCCTCCAGCAGCATGATATCCTGTTGTTCGAAATACCACCCTGACGTCATCATCATATTTGCAAATATCAGGAGGTCTCTTCAAGATGATCGGTGTTAGAGATATGACCCCCGCGGACCTTGATGACGTCATCATCATATTTACATCATCATGATATTCGGAAGACAACCGGATATTTGGAAATATCCTGATGATGTTCGAATATCAGGTTGCACTGTAGCTCCTTTATAAGATCGGGGCGAAAACTGAATATGATGATGCTGCTTGAAAAGATCACCCTCAATAGATAACACGCGAAACTAGCAGGCGGATATCTCCTCAACATCATCATGATGTTCGAACAAACATATATCCGGGTGATATGAAAATATCACCCCCTCCTTCGCAAATATCATGATGCAGATAGGCAGAAAGAAAAATATCACCCTGATATACGGATGACGTCAGCATCATCAGGATGAGAAACAAAGAAAAGGAAGTGATACAACATCATCAGGATGATATTGACTAAGATCATCCTGACGTTCCAAAATATGATGACCCTAGTGAATATCGGGTCGCAATTACAACTCTTCAACAACATCATCAGGATGATGTTAACCAAGATCACCCGATGATAAAAATATCACCCCGGCGAAATATCATGAAGGCAGAAAATATGATGACCTCCACAAGCAGCAGGATGATAACTGGAAATATGATGATGATGAACACGACCCTTAGGAAAAAACAAGTTAGGTCGAGCAATTCAAAGAATAAGCAACATCATCATCATGCTCGCGCAAGGTGATAAATGGAAGATCACTGGAGACTTTGAAACATCACCCTCGCAAGCAGATCAGGGCGCACTGTAGCTCGTCAGCATCATCAGGATAAAACCCGAACATCACCCGACAGTTGAAATATGATGATGACGTTGAAAAACCCAGTCGACGAAGAACATGATGATGCGGACCATCGAAGACAAGATGATGATGATGACCTCCTCCTCAAGAAAATATGATGATGCAGCTCCTGATCATGACAAATCAACCCCTGGTCAAAATGAATGTCAACAGTGGCTCCGAATGGGGACGTGCAGGTGAAAACCTGCAGCGAGAACCAGATCTCCGGGCAGACCTGACAAAAAGCCAAAAAACGCGAGCTGCACAAGGCATTTACACTACATACATATTTTACAAATGTGCACAGCAACCAGATATTCATGTAAAATAGAACTTAAGGAATTGGCCATGCACAGGCAATTCCAGAATTTCACCATCTAGGGCCTGGAGGAAATAAGAATCCTCCCCATGAGTATTGCAAACCTGATATGGGCCCATCCATAAGGGCTGAAATTTGCCATGTTTACCCTTTTCCTGATCTTTAGCATTCCAAATAAGCACCAGATCATTAACCTGAAACTTCCTTTTTGTAGTTCTCCTGTCAAACTGATATTTCACATCCTGTTGTCTTTTGAGATTGATCTGGTGGGCTCTCCTCCTGTCTTCATCCAATGCAACCAGCTGATTCACTCTTTCTGTCATGGGATCTTCAAGGTCTTCATCATACTCTTGAACGAATCTGTAAACTGGTAGGAGATTGTTTATGGGCAGTCTAGCTGATGTACCATATACCAGCTCAAAAGGTGACTTCCCAATAGCCCTTTTCACAGTCACTCTGTCAGCCCATACTGCTAAATTCAACTTTGAGTCCCAAGCTCTCTTGTTCTTGTCCAGTATCCTCTTGACAATTTTCATGATGCTCCTATTGCTTGATTCTGCTTGACCATTTCCTTGTGGGTGATATGGTGATGTATATGACAGGCTTATCCCATACTTGTTGCAAAAATCAACAAACTCACCTGATCTGAAGCACATAGCATTATCAGTGATTATTTTAGATGGTACTCCAAACCTGATGATGATGTTCTCTAGTATGAAATCTGTCACCACCTTACTTGTAGCTCTTTTAGTTGGAATGGCCTCAATCCATTTGGTAAAGTAGTCAGTTGCCACCAAAATCCAACTGTGTCCCCCACTTGATTTGTCTGCAATTTCCCCTATAAAATCAACTCCCCATTGCTGGAATGGAGCATCCACAGGTGCAGTTCTGAGGGGTAAAGCACCATGATATTTCAGCTTTCCTGAGAATCTCTGGCAAGGGTCACATTTTCTTACTAACCTCTGTGCATCTGAAAAGAGAGTGGGCCACCAATATCCTGCCCTGAGAATTTTATGAGCTGTTGTTTGGGCAGTATAATGGCCACCACATAATCCTTTATGCATGTCAATCAAAATATTGTTAGCCATATTCTTATCCACACATCTCAGCAGCACACCATCAGGATTCTTCCAGTACAACTCACCTTGAACAATGACATACCTGATTGCATGTAGCTTCAGAGTCCTCTTTTGATTGTCACTGAAATGGGAGGGACAATTCAGATTTTGCAAATAATAGACAATATCCTTGTACCATTCAGATCCTGATGCACTTACATTCTCATCTTGGACTGCATTAACTTGGCATGCTTCCAAGTTTGACTGTGCCATCATCTTGGCTAATCCTTGTCCCCTTATCAACTTAGTAACTTGTATGTCTATGTTGAATTCCTGCAGTTTGTTTATCCATCTGCACCTTCTTCCAGTCACCTCCTGCTGAGTGAATATGTCTTTGACTGCAGCATGAGGTACATATGCAATTATATGTGACCCTACCAAGTATGGTCTGAAACTTTTAATGGCTCTAACAAGTGCATATGCCTGCTTCTCCATAATGTCATATTTCAACTCAGAGGCCTGCAGGGACATACTGAAGAAAGCAATGGGCTGTTCAAAACCATCTTCATTTTTCTGTAACAAACATGCAGCTACAGTATGAAAGGAAGCAAATGAGAACACCTGGAATGGCCTAGAAAAATCAGGAGATTTAAGAACAGGGGCCATCTTTATTGCCTCTTTGATATTCTGAAATGATTCTGTTGCTTCCCTTTCCCAGTTGACAGTTGCATCCTTCTTCATCATCTTGGAAATGTTCCTTGTGATCTCTGCAAAGTTGGGAACAAATCTTCTGACAAAGTTTACCTGTCCAAAGAAGGACTGAACTCCTTTCACAGTTTTTGGCATTTGGATCCTGTCTATGGCTGCCACTCTGTCTGGATCTATCCTGACTCCATCCTTGGAAACAATATGTCCCAGAAGTTTTCCTTCTACTACTCCAAAGGCACACTTCTTTGGGTTCAGAGAAATACCATATTCTAGTGCTCTTATAAAAATCTGCTCCAGATGCAAACAGTGCTGCTCTTCCTTCTTTGAGTAGGCAGTCAAGTCATCCTGATATACTGCCAGGATTGAATCAATCAGCCCTGCAAAAGCAACATCCATTGCTCTTTGAAATGTAGCACCTGCATTTGTTAGTCCAAATGGCATTCTAACATACACATATGTTCCCCATGGAGTGGTAAAGGCAGTCTTATACTGTTCTGATTCCTTTACCTTTACCTGATTATATCCTGAAAATCCATCCATCATGGATAGGAGTTCACAACCAGTCACTCTCTGCAACATAGCTTCCATATTAGGCAATGGATAGTTATCCTTCAAAGAGGATACATTCAAGTTCCTGAAATCAACACACAACCTAATATCACCATTCTTTTTCCTGACTGGGACAAGGTTAGACACCCAAGTTGAGTGTCTGATGGGCACAATTATTCCAGCATCCCTAAGCCTCTTGAGTTCTTCCTGCATCTTGGGAGCTAAGGTAGGATTTATAGGCCTTTGCCTCTGTCTAAATGGCTTAGCTTCAGGCTTCAGTGGGATCTCATGCTGGAATAAGTCTTCTCTATAAGCTTTTAGGTCCTCATATGACCAAGCAAAGACATGCTTATACTTTTTTAGCAATGCAATCAGCATACTTCTTATGTGTGGTTTGAGTTGTTTGCCAATATATACTTTCTGAGGGGCCTGAGATGTCCCCAAATTTATTTCTTCTAAATCCTCCTTATTTGTGGGGGATGTCTTTGTGACCATTTTGTCTCTACTGTCAAAGGCTCTTTCCAAAGCCACTAACCCTCTAGGGATCTTGTTAGTCTTCAACTGGATGATCTCCTTCCCTACAAGAGTCTCTTTTCCATCTACAGTTTCTACAAAAGCTTGGAAATCAATCTGTTGGTTCTCATACTCATCTATGCAGTGCAAAAATTTCAGCAAATCCCTATCATCATTAAAAACTTGCCAACTGCATATGTTTTCTGGTATGGCAGGCCTAATTTTAACTTCTACATCTGTGACACCTGACAGAGTGATGTCATCTGGCCTTATTGCAACATTGGCTAAGAAATCAGCCATAACATTTTTTGACCTTTCTACCCAGCCAATTGAAAATGCATCAAATAACTCAATAGTATCCCAAACAGCATGCTTGTATTGTTTCAGTCTTTTATTCTTTGCAGCATACTTATTTCTGATTTGGGATACAATCAGCTCAGAGTCTCCAAATACTCTTAACATTTTAATTCCATGTTTGAGAGCAATATTCAGGCCTAAAAGTAAAGCCTCATATTCTGCAATATTATTTGTGCAATCAAACCTCAACAAGAAAGAGGATTTGAGGAGCTTACCAGTTGGAGACAGGAAGACAACTCCAGCTCCAGAACCTTCTTTTGCACAAGCTCCATCAAAAAACATGGTCCACAATCCTTGCTGATCCAGCTCTTCAGTGCAGACATTTTTCTTTTCATCCTCTGTATCATCTGAGACAACCCTGAAGTTATCACAGTCAGTGTCCACAAAGCATACCTGTTCATTTGCTTCTTGGTCTTCCACTGTCTCTGATGATCTCTGCTCTCTGATTAACTTGACATCCCTGCCATTCATTGGAATCATGGCATATGATAGGTCCAGCTGCATACTTCCACCTATTAGTGCTGCCCATCTTCTTGACAGCAGCATACCATACTGTGGCTTGATGTCAACCACTGTTATATTCATCTTATATTTCTTTTCAGGAAATGCTGCCAGTTTGAAATCCACATCCTTCATGATTCCAATAACTGGTACCTCTCTGGCATCCATTGCATAGCATTTTCCACATGCCTTGTCAATTTTTAATCCTGTTTGTTGCATGATAGCCAAAGGCATGACATTTGTGGATGCTCCAGAGTCAAGCATACAATTTCTAATTATTTTACCATTTATAACCAGGGAAACATAAAATGGTTCCACCTGTGAAGGACACTTTGTCATGGTCATTCCTAAATAGACTTCAGGAGTCTCATCCTCTTCATTGCACATGACCTGTTTCTCACCCTGGGTCTGATCATTTTGCTTAGCTTGAAAAGGTGCCCCTGAGATTAGGGATATTGTCCTATTCTTGATCTCTTCCACCTTCATGAGTTCCATAAGTGGAACAGAGACCTTTACCTGAGTGAGGATCTGGGCTATATCAAATGGAGCATAGTTTTGTACAGCAGTTGTAGCTTGCTCCACAATCTTGCTTTTATCCTGAGCTGACTTAGCTTTCATTCTCATAGTTCCCTGATCATCATTCCTGTCTTGGGAACCTCTACTTTGATCTTCAGCCTGAGGGGTTTTGTTTTCTGGTCCTTGGAAATCATGACCTGTTCTGTATCTAAAGTTTTGCTTGTTATTTACCCACTGCCTTTTTTGTGGTTCAGTTCCTTTATGACCATGCATCTGCTGACCTGCAGAAATATCCTCTGGCTGATGTGGGCTGCCAACCTGATTTTTACCTCTGAGATTGTAGTTGCTCTTGACCTGAGCAACTGCTGCAGCTGTGAAGGCTCTGATTTCCTCATCAGAAGGTCGGTGTAAGCTACTCAGAAAATTGTGTGAGTTCTGAGCATACACATAATTATCCTCATGATCTTCATCATATGGGGACTGTTGGCAGGCCTGAACCTGATCATCTGTCTTCTCATCAGCATCATATAGAGTATATCCATTACCTATGGACATCATGTTAACATCATCATCCTGCACATGATGTGGCTCATTGCACTCATTACAAGATGTAGCATTATCATACAAAGATTGGGCAATCATGCACTGTGACTGTGAATGTGGCATCTGACAGATTATACACCACGGAGCATCATCAGCAATATTTATAGTTTTCTTTAGAGGATCAGGAGTTTCCTTGGCATGTTGAGCCCTCTGACTTGTGTTGTTACGTGGATATACAGGCTTACCATCATGCCAATTGGTGTTATAAGGCATATCATGTAATGATGGCCTCTTTTCCTGTCTTTGATAGACTTGCCTATCAGGACCCATCCCTTTTTCACTTCTAGCTAATCTATAGCTCAGGTCCTTAACAACATTTGCCAGTTTGTCTATCTTATCTTCAGGAGCAGATGTACTACCTTGAGTGTTCTGAGGCTTATTTGGATTCTGCAGAATTTTTACATCATCCCTTCTATTTGTCTTGCCTGATGCTTTCCTATTGTTTTCAATATTTACTGCAATCCTGAAAGCATCCCTGAGAGTGGCAGGACCTTTATCTCTCAGTCCATATGCAGTCTTTGCATCAAAGGCATTGATGTACAAAATTATGCACATTGGTTCATTTGGCCTCATATGATGTGGCAATTTGTTCAACACTTTAGTAAATCTTGCATTAAAGTCTGCAACCTGTTCATTTGACCCTTTGGTGATGCTGGTGAACTCATTTACAAAGAAGCTAGGGTCAGTTTTATCACCATATTGCTCCTTGAACATCCTCTTAAAATCATCCCACGATGATATACTCCGGTCAGGCAGATTCCTGTACCATTCTCTTGCCTCATCTATTAAGGATTGCATGAATGACTTCATGAAAACATCCTCATGCTCAACCTCAAAATTGTCCATGACATTTTGGAAGGCCTTTAGATGATCTTCTCCTGACACTGTATTGTTTCCTGAAAACTTAGGCACTTGCAGCCTCAGATGCTTATCAATGGGGTTAGGATACCCAGGAATACCATCAAACACCAGCTGCCTGAATCTATCTAGCTGCATAGGCTGTCTGTTTGGCTGATTAACATTAATATTTCTATTTGCATTTTGGTTTCCTGCATTGTTTAGTGGTATCCTAGCATCATTCACATATTGTCTGTCATCATGATGCTGATGATGCACTTCATATCTTTGCTGATGTCTTTGCATATTTGCATTTTCTAAGGTAGGAACTGAATTATTCTGGGCAATTCTCAAGGCTTGCACTTTCTGCTGTATATCATCTCTGATTTTCATGGCTTGTAGGTATTCTAGTTCTGCTCTTAGACTTTTGATTTCTTCAGCTAGTTGTTCATCCTTAGGTCTGGAGGTAGATGGTCTCATACCATTTTGGTCATCATCTTCATCATCCCTTAGGGACTCTGCCTCTTCAAACCTCTCACTTGGGTCTAGAAAAGGGCGTTCTTGGAACACCTCTGACCTCATTCTCATACTACCACCCTGTTGCCTCTCATATGCACCTTGGATATCAGCTTCTGCACTTGAAAAATAAGGAGCATGCTGTCCTGATGGCCTAGGGTTATCTTGTACATCATCACTTTTTCTGGGGGAGCTCTCATGACTAGCTGAGACAGTTCCCTTTCTTCTATACATCATTCTTTTTGTTAATGGTAACTCTTCAAATAAAGGAGTTTGTTGGGATCTTCTCCCCTGCATATAATTTTACTTTGACCGGTTGGGAGATTACTTCGGAGTCGCCACCTATTGCTAGGAATTGTTTTCTTCTGAAAACCAGGGTTCTTTCACAAGGTTCCCCAGGGGAGTAGATTACTGTTGCTGACTCAGATGGGTCACATATATATCACTGGAGATGATTAGATAGCACTTTTACTTCTCACTACCCAGCGGAGTCGCCAATTTCTGTTGACTTTTTCCCAGACTGGATGCTTATTCCCAGATATCCCTACAAGGTAGCCATCAGTGATCAACAGGATCTCTGGGCCAGGGGGCCAACAGTGTAGGAGATAGACTCTATATTTTATCTCCTCTTCTTCTTCAGGCTCTGCAAGACCTAGGGGGGTATTCCCTATTCAACATCCATAAGGATATGCATGCAAGGCTGGGATGTTGACAGAAAGCAGATGAGTCCTCCTGTATGTAGACCAAAACTGAAAGATAAGGGCAAAGGGGCTAGCTTTGGGCCTATTTGCAGTTGTAGACAGAGGACTGAGGATCCTAAACTAACTCTAATGTCCTAATGTTGGTTTTAGATTTTGCTTTGGAGTTTAAGTGTGGATGCAAAGCTGGATATGGTTATAACACAAAACAAAGCCTGATTGGTGCCTATCCAGGGCCTGGAGTCAATAGACATACACCTGTGAATGATCAGCATAAACAACTAAAACTGGATTTCAAGGGGATCTATGTGATACCTGCCTTACAGGCATCTCCCAATACAAAGTGTTAGGTTATCTCTACTTATGGTATCCCTACTGCAGTATATCCCTCCCAATGTTCAACCTGAAAACAGTTTAATCTACCCCTTGAATAGAAGTTAAAAGATCAGACATTCAACACAGGAATTCTATGCTCTAGAACCTAAACATTACCAAACATCCAGATTCAGAAGAAGGATACATGTAATACTGGAGACAGAATTAACACAACACATGCCAAACAGCATTTCTCATATAAGTTTAATCATGAAATCAGTGGGTTCATGCCAAAAAACAAACAACAGGGGATACATAAACTCACAGGTAAGCTGTACAGAGCAACCAGATCAGCTTGTTATGCATTACAGAGCCAAAATCATCAACTTTCAACAACCTTTCAAATGAGCAAGACCACCTGCTTATATCAGCCAGGTAGGTGCTCAGCAATTAATTACAATGTTGACCAAAATTTCGCCAGATACACAGTATCATGAAAATGGCACTCAAACACAACCAGATTGGCGCCCAAACTTGAATGCAGCAGGTAGGGGAGGAGACAGGAAGATTTCTCGAGCCCTGCGCTCCTGCCCGCTGATTGACACCTCCAGTCGGGTACAAGATCGACCCACGCCATCGCCCACACCTCTGCAACGATCGCCATTAATGGCGCACCAACCCGCGGCCTAGGGAAAATCATCATACAGACCATCGCAAGCTTTTCCCGCCGAGACTCATCATCATGATATTTCAAAAATGCAGGATCACATTATCCCACATGCACCCCGCAGCAACTTCCTTTGCACCTTATATACTAAGTCATGAGCATATATCATGTCGGTACTTTTGCTCCTGACGACACTAGTATAAGACTTCATCATCATCATCCTCCAGCAGCATGATATCCTGTTGTTCGAAATACCACCCTGACGTCATCATCATATTTGCAAATATCAGGAGGTCTCTTCAAGATGATCGGTGTTAGAGATATGACCCCCGCGGACCTTGATGACGTCATCATCATATTTACATCATCATGATATTCGGAAGACAACCGGATATTTGGAAATATCCTGATGATGTTCGAATATCAAGTTGCACTGTAGCTCCTTTATAAGATCGGGGCGAAAACTGAATATGATGATGCTGCTTGAAAAGATCACCCTCAATAGATAACACGCGAAACTAGCAGGCGGATATCTCCTCAACATCATCATGATGTTCGAACAAACATATATCCGGGTGATATGAAAATATCACCCCCTCCTTCGCAAATATCATGATGCAGATAGGCAGAAAGAAAAATATCACCCTGATATACGGATGACGTCAGCATCATCAGGATGAGAAACAAAGAAAAGGAAGTGATACAACATCATCAGGATGATATTGACTAAGATCATCCTGACGTTCCAAAATATGATGACCCTAGTGAATATCGGGTCGCAATTACAACTCTTCAACAACATCATCAGGATGATGTTAACCAAGATCACCCGATGATAAAAATATCACCCCGGCGAAATATCATGAAGGCAGAAAATATGATGACCTCCACAAGCAGCAGGATGATAACTGGAAATATGATGATGATGAACACGACCCTTAGGAAAAAACAAGTTAGGTCGAGCAATTCAAAGAATAAGCAACATCATCATCATGCTCGCGCAAGGTGATAAATGGAAGATCACTGGAGACTTTGAAACATCACCCTCGCAAGCAGATCAGGGCGCACTGTAGCTCGTCAGCATCATCAGGATAAAACCCGAACATCACCCGACAGTTGAAATATGATGATGACGTTGAAAAACCCAGTCGACGAAGAACATGATGATGCGGACCATCGAAGACAAGATGATGATGATGACCTCCTCCTCAAGAAAATATGATGATGCAGCTCCTGATCATGACAAATCAACCCCTGGTCAAAATGAATGTCAACACATTATACCTAAGGTGCATTTCCAGGTCTTCATCTGTGAAAGCACACTGATCCACTTGTTGTCCCTTACCCTGTATACTTCCCATACTTAGCCATTTTGGGCTTCTGGACCAAAATACTTTGTGCCTTGTTGCCAACTCAAGAATGTCTACTAGAGTACTGTCTTCTAGTCATATTGAGCAGATCTCTGAACCTTATTTCCATCAATGAAAACATACAAGTCTATACCAAAGCAGTGTCTCTTGCCAACAGGTCCAGCACCTGACCTCATAGGGCCAAGGTTCGACGATCCAAAATGTAAATAGATTCGGAAGTTAGCTCCTATTTTTCTCCACCTATAAAGCATCCTAATCCAAAACATGAGACAAATCCAACATATACTTCCTTAGAACAAAAACATGAAATTCATCATGAATGTGAGACAGGCTAGGTAGTAACGTTAAGCGATAAGCAACAGGACCAATCCTCTCCAGAATCTCAAAAGGGTCTAAAAATCTTGGCACCAACTTAGAGCCTTTCCCATAATGGATTGGACTCTTATGTGGGTGTACTCACAAAAACATTTTATCACCAGCCTAAAAATTTCCTATCAATCCTCTCAACATCAGCATACTGCTTCTGTCTATCTTGTGCCTTTTGTAAATGTTGACGTATAAGAGTTACCTACTTCTCCATCTCCTGAATCAATTTTAGTCCCACTGCAACCCTATATTCAAGGTGATCCCAACTCAGTGGTGTCCTATAGGGTCTTCCATACAAAGATTCATAAGGAGCCATGTCTAAAGAACTGTGATAGCTATTGTTGTATGTAAATTCCATCAATTACAAATAGTCCTCCCACTTAGACTATTAATCCATGACATGAATTTTGAGCATGTCTTCTAGCACTTGATTCACCCTTTCCATTTGTCCATCGGTCTTGGGGTGATATGTTGTGTTGAAATTAAGCTTAGTGCCTAAATCCTATTGTAAAGCAGTCCAAAAAGAAGATGTGAACACGAGATCTCTATCAAAAATGATCTTACGAGGGATGCCATGGAGTCTAACTATGTCATTCAAGAAAACCCTTGACACAGAAGGTGCATTATAAGAAGTTATCATAGGAGAAAAGTGAGCCACTTTTGTTAATTTATCCATTGTAACCATAATGGCATCATGTTGCTGAGCTGTCAAAGGAAGACATATAATGAAGTCCATAGAAATAACATCCCACTTCCATTCTAGGATTCTGTGAGGGTACAATGACCCTATTGAATGTTGATGTTTGACCTTTAGTCTCTAACATTCGAGACATCATGCTACAATTTTTGCTATATTGTGTTGCATACTAGCCCAAAAGTACAACTTCTTAAGGTCGGCATGCATCTGCTTAACCCCCAGGTGTGCAACATAAGGTGCCTTGTATGCCTCTGCTAGGACAAATGATCTAAGATTTCCCAAAGGAGGAATATAAATACATCCATTATGCCTTAGCAAACCATCTTAATCAAAAGAGTACCCTTCAAATTTGCCCTTCAGGACCCCATGGAGTTGATTTTCCTACAATAGTTCATTATACCAAGAGTCTTGAGGTAATTGTTCTAAAATGCATCCTCTCAAGTCAGTCTTCATGGCTATAGATGATATCTCATGTCTTCTTCTTCTTAGAGCATCTGCTACAACATTCTCCTTCCTTTTGATGTACTATATGTCAAAATAAATAATTCACAAAGGAATTCCATCCAACATCATTGACAAGCATTGAGATTTGGCTGGGTAATGATATACTACAAACTACGGTGATATGAATGGAGTTTGAATCGATGACCAAGAAGAAAGTGTCACCATCTCACCAATGCATGAACTACTTGACTGCTAACTCAAGATTATGGGTTGGATAATTGAGCTCGTATGTTTTCAACTTATAGGACTCATAGGTAATTACTTGACCCTCTTACATAAGAACTACTCCAAGACCCTCAATGGAGGCATCCGTACAAACCATAAAGTCAGCCATACGATCAGGTATAGCTAAAATAGGATCACTAGTGAGTCTTTCCTTAAGAGTCTAAAAATATCTCTCACACTATTCAGTCCACATAAACCTCTTACCTTGCTTCTAAAGAGAACTGATAGGTGAGCAATTATGGAAAAAACCCCCAACAAATCTTTGATAGTACCCAATCAAACCCATAAAACTCCTAACCTCATAAACATTAGTAGGAGCAGGTCATTCCATGATAGCCTTAATCTTAGATGGATCCACTAAAATTCCATCCCCTAAAATAATGTGTCCCAAATATTGGATTTTTGTTTGGAACAAGGCACATTTGGATAAATTAGCAAATAATTGATTTTCTCTCAAACACTGCAAGAACAACCACAAATGTTCCTCATGCTCTTCCTCTGTATGGGAATAAATCAAGATATCATCAAGGAAGATAACTACAAATCAGTCAAGGAAAGTGCAAAAAACTCCATTTATTAGAATCATGAACACCGTCAGAGCATTAGTCAACACAAAGGGAACTACAATAAACTCGTAATGACCATAGCAAGTGCAAAATTTTGTTTTATGTGTGTCAACTTCCATTATCCTTAGTTGATGATACCCTGATTTGAGATCAATTTTGGAGAATACTTTTTCTCCTTGAATCTGATCAAATAAGTCATCAATTCTAGGTAACACGTAGCGATTCTTCACTGTTAACTTATTCAGCTACCTATAGTCTACATAAAGGCAAAGTGACCCATCCTTATTCTTAATAAAGATGATAGGTGCACCCCAAGGAGAAACACTAGGTTGAATGTGACCCTTCTCCAAAAGTTATTCTAACTAAATCTTAAGGTCATGAAGCTCCTAGGGAGCCCTAGAGATGGGCTTCACCCCTAGTACTAAATCAATATTAAAATTTATTTCTTGACGAGAGGGCATTCTTGAAAGTTCTAAAGGGAAGCCATTAACAAACTCCTTGAGAATGGAATGATCTTCTAGTGATGTCTTAGGTCCTTCCTCTAACCTATCACTAACTAAAATAGCAAAAAGTTGACAACCATTATGTATATTGTGTTTAAGTTGCTTATGAGAGATCATTCAAAGTGACATTGGCATCCGAATACCCGTGTGAGATGTTGAAAATTTGATTCTAATTAAACTATTGTCAATTAGAAGAAACTTCAATCACACATTCCCAACCAATGAAGATGTCTATCTTGTTGCTATCCAAATAGGAAGAGCAAGACTATTTGGGTTGGATTCTTTTGTTGCAATTGAAATGGAAATGAACTAACTAAACTAACAAAATTAACTAAGTACAATGGGAAAACAGGAAAATAAACATAATCTGATCTAGAATCTAAAATAACAGATTATAGGGAACCTAGAACCAAATTTTGGAGTTCATTGCCAAGGACACCAGCGTGTGGCATGGACGTCTGTGTCTAGCATTATCATCTGTATGACCCCAAAAACTATAGTGTATACACGTATGGCTTTGCATGAGTTTCAGTAAATCTTGTTGACAATAGAAACATACATTAGTGTACAGAAATCGTGTATTAACAGACATAATTAGAAGTGAAATAAAGAGAAGGGAAGTGGAGAGATGCACAAACACTCATGTGTTTGTGATCCTTCTTTGCTCAATCTTCAACCTGCAAGAAAAGGGGAAAAGGGGTTGGGTTGTATGGAGGTTTGTATTAGTCAAACCTTGTCTTTTTGATATTTCTACCTCAACAACAACTAGATGTAAATATGATTATAAAAAGTGTGTGCTTTTGTATCATATGTGTGTCTAGAATAGCAGTGAGTAGTGACAAGTGATAATGTATTTGAGATAAATGATAAATATGCTTTAAATCATAAAGACATACATTAATCTAAATGAAATGAAATTAATGTGCAAGAGATGGTTACAAGAGATTCGTCAGAAGGCTATTGCGTTGGAGAACAAGACTCTATTCTTGAGGATGGTGATCACATGTGAGAGTGCAAAGAAAATTAGAATAAATCACACATGAAATCAATAGCCTACAATAGATAGTTAACACACAATTCACTAGAGAAATTAATATGATAGTGAATAATCAATTCGACATATAATTGCTATTAAAATTTGTGATCCTTTGAATGGTAAAGTGAAAGGGTTTTTCTAGAATGAGGAGGGGAAAAAGTTGTGCAAAGAGCCATTTGGATGTGGATAGACATGCAGAAAAGATTTGAATGTCACACAAGCAAAAATGTACCTTCTAAAATGAGTTGATGAATTGGAAGATGTTATCGGGATGCCAATGCTTAGCATAGATGTCTGCACCTAGTGCTCTAGTCTAGGCAACTTAAGGTCTTAAAAGGTCGTGCCAAGTGTTGACACTCATTTTGACCAGGGGGTTGATTTGTCATGATCAGGAGGTTTCTTCATTTGAAGCCTTTATCTTCTTGCCCATTTTTTCTAAGTGTTGGACCTCCTCAGCATTTTTCAACTGCAGCATCATGTTTTCCTGAGGAGGAGGTCATCATCATCATCTTGTCTTCGATGGTCTGCATCATCATGTTCTTCGTCGACTGGGTTTTTCATCGTCATCATCATATTCAGTCATCGGGTGATGTTTGGTTTTTATCATGATGATGCTGCCGAGCTTCAGTGCGCCCTGATCTGCTTGCGAGGGTGATGTTTCAAAGTCTCTGGCGATCTTCCATTTATCACCTTGCGCGAGCATGATGATGATGATTGCTTATTCTTTGAATTGCTCGACCTAACTTGTTTTTTCCTAAGGGTCGTGTTCATCATCATCATATTTCCAGTTATCATCCTGCTGCTTGTGGAGGTCATCATATTTTCTGCCTTCATGATATTTCGCCGGGGTGATATTTCTATCATCGGGTGATCTTGGTTATGATCATCCTGATGATGTTGTTGAAGAGTTCTAAGTGCGACCCGATATTCACTAGGGTCATCATATTTTGGAACGTCAGGATGATCTTAGTCAATATCATCCTGATGATATTGTATCACTTCTTGTTCTTTGTTTCTCATCCTGATGATGCTGACGTCATCCGTATATCAGGGTGATATTTTTCTTTCTGCCTATCTACATCATGATATTCGCGAAGGAGGGGGTGATATTTTCATATCACCCGGATGTTTGTTTGTTCGAGCATCATGATGATGCTAATATTAAGGAGATATCCGCCTGCTAGCTTCGCACATTATCTACTGGGGGTGATCTTTTCAAGCAGCATCATCATATTCAGTTATCGCCCCGATCTTATAGAGGAGCTACAGTGCAACCTGATATTTGAACATCAGGAGGATATTTCCAAATATCCGGTTGTCTTCTGAATATCATGATGATGTTAATATGATGATGACATCATCAAGGTCCGCGGGGGTTATATTTCTAACAACTGATCATCTTGAAGAGACCTCCTGATCTTTGCAAACATGATGATGACGTCATCCGGATATGAGGAGGTGCGCAGTAGGCGGATATGATGATGACGTCAGCAGGATATGATGATGACGTCATCAGGATGTTCATCGGCCAGACTTTTGGTATCGGCTCAGCAGGAGGATGTTCCTCCGATGGATCAGGTTGTGCCGATGAAGGCGATTATCATGCAGTTTGTATTCCGAATATCATGATGACGTCAGGGTGATATTTAGAACAACAGGATATCATGCTGCTGGAAGATGATGATGATGAAGTCTATACTAGTGTCGTCAGGAGCAAAAGTACCGACATGATATATGCTCATGACCTAGTATATAAGGTGTTATTGAGGTCATCGCGGGGTGCATGTGGGATATTGTTATCCTGCATTTTCAAATATCATGATGATGAATCTCGGCGGGAAATGCTTGCGATGGTCTGTATGATGTTCTTCCCGAGGCCGCGGGTTGGTGCGCCATTAATGGCGAAGGTTGCAGAGGTATGGGCGATGGCGTGGGTCGATCTGGTACCCGACTGAAGGTGTCAATCAGCGGATGACGGCGCAGGGCTCGAGAAATCTTCCTGTCTCCTCCCCCACCTGCTGCATTCAAGTTTGGGCGCCAATCCGGTTGTGTTTGAGCGCCATTTTCATGATACTGTGTATCTGGCAAAATTTTGGTCAACATTGTAATTAATTGCTGAGCACCTACCTGGCTGTTATAAGCAGGTTGTGTTGTTCATTTGTGGTTGTTGAAAGTTGATGATTTTGGCTCTGTAATGCATAACAAGCTGATCTGGTTGCTCTGTACAGCTTACCTGTGAGTTTATGTATCTCCTGTTGTTTGTTTTTGGCATGAACCCACTGATTTCATGATTAAACTTATATGAGAAATGCTGTTTGGCATGTGTTGTGTTAATTCTGTCTCCAGTATTGCATGTATTCTTCTTCTGAATCTGGATGTTTGGTAATGTTTAGATTCTAGGGCATAGAATTCCTATGTTGACTGTCTGATCTTCTAACTTCTACTCAAGGGGTAGATTAAACTGTTTTCAGGTTGAACATTGGGAGGGATATACTGCAGTAGGGATACCATAAGTAGAGATAACCTAACACTTTGTATTGGGAGATGCCTGTAAGGCAGGTATCACATAGATCCCCTTGAAATCCAGTTTTAGTTGTTTATGCTGATCATTCACAGGTGTATGTCTATTGACTCCAGGCCCTGGATAGGCACCAATCATGCTTTGCTTTGTGTTATAACCATATCCAGCTTTGCATCCACACTTAAACTCCAAAGCAAAATCTAAAACCAACATTAGGACATTAGAGTTAGTTTAGGATCCTCAGTCCTCTGTCTATAACTGCAAATAGGCCCAAAGCTAGCCCCTTTGCCCTTATCTTTCAGTTTTGGTCTACATACAGGAGGACTCATCTGCTTTCTGTCAACATCCCAGCCTTGCATGCATATCCTCATGGATGTTGAGTAGGGAATACCCCCCTAGGTCTTGCAGAGCCTGAAGAAGAAGAGGAGATAAAATATAGAGTCTATCTCCTATATTGTTGACCCCCTGGCCCAGAGCTCCTGTTGATCACTGATGGCTACCTTGTAGGGATATCTGGGAATAAGCATCCAGTCTGGGAAAAAGTCAACAGAAATTGGCGACTCCGCTGGGGACTGAGAAGTAAAAGACTATCTAATCATCTCCAGTGATATATATGTGACCCATCTGAGTCAGCAACAGTAATCTACTCCGCTGGGGAATCTTGTGAAAGAACCCTGGTTTTCAGAAGAAAACAGTTCCTAGCAATAGGTGGCGACTCCGAAGTAATCTCCCAACCGGTCAAAGTAAATTTATATGCAGGGGAGAAGATCCCAACAAAATCCTCTATTTGAAGAGTTACCATTAACAAAAAGAATGATGTATAGAAGAAAGGGAACTGTCTCAGCTAGTCATGAGAGCTCCCCCAGAAAAAGTGATGAGGTACAAGATAACCCTAGGCCATCAGGACAGTATGCTCCTTATTTTTCAAGTGCGGAAGCTGATATCCAAGGTGCATATGAGAGGCAACAGGGTGGTAGTATGAGAATGAGGTCAGAGGTGTTCCAAGAACGCCCCTTTCTAGACCCAAGTGAGAGGTTTGAAGAGGCAGAGTCTCTAAGGGATGATGAAGATGATGACCCAAATGGTATGAGACCATCTACCTCCAGACCTAAGGATGAACAACTAGCTGAAGAAATCAAAAGCCTAAGAGCAGAACTAGAATACCTACAAGCCATGAAAATCAGAGATGATATACAGCAGAAAGTGCAAGCCTTGAGAACTGCCCAAAATAATTCAGTTCCTACCTTAGAAAATGCAAATATGCAAAGACATCAGCAAAGATATGAAATGCAATATCAGCATCATGATGACAGACATAATGTGAATGATGCTAGGATACCACTAAACAATGCAGGAAACCAAAATGCAAATAGAAATGTTAATGTTAATCAGCCAAACAGACAGCCTATGCAGCTAGATAGATTCCGGCAGCTGGTGTTTGATGGTATTCCTGGGTATCCTAACCCCATTGACAAGCATCTGAGGCTGCAAGTGCCTAAGTTTTCAGGAAACAATACAGTGTCAGGAGAAGATCATCTAAAGGCCTTCCAAAATGTCATGGACAATTTTGAGGTTGAGCATGAGGATGTTTTCATGAAGTCATTCATGCAATCCTTAATAGATGAGGCAAGAGAATGGTACAGGAATCTGCCTGACCGGAGCATATCATCATGGGATGATTTTAAGAGGATATTCAAGGAGCAATATGGTGATAAAACTGACCCTAGCTTCTTTCTAAATGAGTTCACCAGCATCACCAAAGGGTCAAATGAACAGGTTGCAGACTTTAATGCAAGATTTACTAAAGTGTTGAACAAATTGCCACATCATATGAGGCCAAATGAACCAATGTGCATAATTTTGTACATCAATGCCTTTGATGCAAAGACTGCATATGGACTGAGAGATAAAGGTCCTGCCACTCTCAGGGATGCTTTCAGGATTGCAGTAAATATTGAAAACAATAGGAAAGCATCAGGCAAGACAAATAGAAGGGATGATGTAAAAATTCTGCAGAATCCAAATAAGCCTCAGAACACTCAAGGTAGTACATCTGCTCCTGAAGATAAGATAGACAAACTGGCAAATGTTGTTAAGGACCTGAGCTATAGATTAGCTAGAAGTGAAAAAGGGATGGGTCCTGATAGGCAAGTCTATCAAAGACAGGAAAAGAGGCCATCATTACATGATATGCCTTATAACACCAATTGGCATGATGGTAAGCCTGTATATCCACGTAACAACACAAGTCAGAGGGCTCAACATGCCAAGGAAACTCCTGATCCCCTGAAGAAAACTATAAATATTGCTGATGATGCTCCGTGGTGTATAATCTGTCAGATGCCACATTCACAGTCACAGTGCATGATTGCCCAATCTTTGTATGATAATGC
The DNA here is from genome assembly GCA_027924645.1 of Cunninghamia lanceolata. Taxonomy (NCBI): domain Eukaryota; kingdom Viridiplantae; phylum Streptophyta; class Pinopsida; order Cupressales; family Cupressaceae; genus Cunninghamia; species Cunninghamia lanceolata. The sequence goes on along the minus strand of BSBN01000476.1, from coordinate 8,900,190 downwards.
TACATCTTGTAATGAGTGCAATGAGCCACATCATGTGCAGGATGATGATGTTAACATGATGTCCATAGGTAATGGATATACTCTTTATGGTGCTGATGAGAAGACAGATGATCAGGTTCAGGCTTGCCAACAGTCCCCATATGATGAAGATCATGAGGATAACTATGTGTATGCTCAGAACTCACACAGTTTTCTGAGTAACCTACAAAGACCTTCTGATGAGGAAATCAGAGCCTTCACAGCTGCAGCAGTTGCTCAGGTCAAGAGCAACTACAATCTCAGAGGTAAAAATCAGGTTGGCAGCCCACATCAGCCAGAAGATATTTCTGCAGGTCAGTAGAGACAAAATGGTCACAAGGACATCCCCCACAAATAAGGAGGATTTAGAAGAAATAAATTTGGGGACATCTCAGGCCCCTCAGAAGGTATATATTGGCAAACAACTCAAACCACACATAAGAAGTATGTTGATTGCATTGCTAAAAAGGTATAAACATGTTTTTGCTTGGTCATATGAGGACCTAAAAGCTTATAGAGAAGACTTATTCCAGCATGAGATCCCACTGAAGCCTGAAGCTAAGCCATTTAGACAGAGGCAAAGGCCTATAAATCCTACCTTAGCTCCCAAGATGCAGGAAGAACTCAAAAGGCTCAGGGATGCTGGAATAATTGTGCCCATCAGACATTCAACTTGGGTGTCTAATCTTGTCCCAGTCAGGAAAAAGAATGGTGATATTAGGCTTTGTGTGGATTTCAGGAACTTGAATGTATCCTCTTTGAAGGATAACTATCCATTGCCTAATATGGAAGCTATGTTGCAGAGAGTGACTGGTTGTGAACTCCTATCCATGATGGATGGATTTTCAGGATATAATCAGGTAAAGGTAAAAGAATCAGAACAGTATAAGACTGCCTTTACCACTCCATGGGGGACATATGTGTATGTTAGAATGCCATTTGGACTAACAAATGCAGGTGCTACATTTCAAAGAGCAATGGATGTTGCTTTTGCAGGGCTGATTGATTCAATCCTGGCAGTATATCAGGATGACCTGACTGCCTACTCAAAGAAAGAGGAGCAGCATTGTATGCATCTGGAGCAGATCTTCATAAGAGCAATAGAATATGGTATTTCTTTAAACCCAAAGAAGTGTGCCTTTGGAGTAGTTGAAGGAAAACTTCTGGGACATATTGTTTCCAAAGATGGAGTCAGGATAGATCCAGATAGAGTGGCAGCCATTGACAGGATCCAAATGCCAAAAACTGTGAAAGGAGTTCAGTCCTTCTTTGGACAGGTAAACTTTGTCAGAAGATTTGTTCCCAACTTTGCAGAGATCACAAGGAACATTTCCAAGATGATGAAGAAGGATGCAACCGTCAACTGGGAAAGGGAAGCAACAGAATCATTTCAGAATATCAAAGAGGCAATAAAGATGGCCCCTGTTCTTAAATCTCCTGATTTTTCTAGGCCATTCCAGGTGTTCTCATTTGCTTCCTTTCATACTGTAGCTGCATGTTTGTTACAGAAAAATGAAGAGGGTTTTGAACAGCCCATTGCTTTCTTCAGTATGTCCCTGCAGGCCTCTGAATTGAAGTATGATATTATGGAAAAGCAGGCATATGCACTTGTTAGGGCCATTAAAAGTTTCAGACCATACTTGGTAGGGTCATATATCATCGCATATGTGCCTCATGCTGCAGTCAAAGACATATTCACTCAGCAGGAGGTGACTGGAAGAAGGTGCAGATGGATAAACAAACTGCAGGAATTCAACATAGACATACAAGTTACTAAATTGATAAGGGGACAAGGATTAGCCAAGATGATGGCACAGTCAAACTTGGAAGCATGCCAAGTTAATGCAGTCCAAGATGAGAATGTAAGTGTATCAGGATCTGAATGGTACAAGGATATTGTCTATTATTTGCAAAATCTGAATTGTCCTTCCCATTTCAGTGACTGTCAAAAGAGGACTCTAAAGCTACATGCAATCAGGTATGTCATTGTTCAAGGTGAGCTGTACTGGAAAAATCCTGATGGTGTGCTGCTGAGATGTGTGGATAAGAACATGGCTAACAATATTTTGATTGACATGCATAAAGGATTATGTGGTGGCCATTATACTGCCCAAACAACAGCTCATAAAATTCTCAGGGCAGGATATTGGTGGCCCACTCTCTTTTCAGATGCACAAAAGTTAGTAAGGAAGTGTGACCCTTGCCAGAGATTCTCAGGAAAGCTGAAATATCATGGTGCTTTACCCCTCAGAGCTGCACCTGTGGATGCTCCATTCCAGCAATGGGGAATTGATTTTATAGGGGAAATTGCAGACAAATCAAGTGGGGGACACAGTTGGATTTTGGTGGCAACTGACTACTTTACCAAATGGATTGAGGCCATTCCAACTAAAAGAGCTACAAGTAAGGTGGTGACAGACTTCATACTAGAGAACATCATCATCAGGTTTGGAGTACCATCTAAAATAATCACTGATAATGCTATGTGCTTCAGATCAGGTGAGTTTGTTGATTTTTGCAACAGGTATGGGATAAGCCTGTCATATACATCACCATATCACCCACAAGGAAATGGTCAAGCAGAATCAAGCAATAGGAGCATCATGAAAATTGTCAAGAGGATACTGGACAAGAACAAGAGAGCTTGGGACTCAAAGTTGAATTTAGCAGTATGGGCTGACAGAGTGACTGTGAAAAGGGCTATTGGGAAGTCACCTTTTGAGCTGGTATATGGTACATCAGCTAGACTGCCCATAAACAATCTCCTACCAGTTTACAGATTCATTCAAGAGTATGATGAGGAGATTGAAGATCCCATGACAGAAAGGGTGAATCAGCTGGTTGCATTGGATGAAGACAGAAGGAGAGCCCACCAGATCAATCTCAAAAGACAACAAGGGGTGAAATATCACTTTGACAGGAGAGCTACAAAAAGGAAGTTTCAAGTAAATGATCTGGTGCTCATTTGGAATGCTAAAGATCAGGAAAAGGGTAAACATGGTAAGTTTCAACCCTTATGGATGGGCCCATATCAGGTTTGCAATACTCATGGGGAGGATTCTTATTTCCTCCAGGCCCTAGATGGTGAAATTCTGGAATTGCCTGTGCATGGCCAATTCCTTAAGCTCTATTTTGCATAATGACTGGTTGCTGTGCACATTTGTAAAATATGTATGTAGTGTAAATGCCTTGTACAGCTCGCGTTTTTTGGCTTTTTGTCAGGTCTGCCCGGAGATCTGGTTCTCGCTGCAGGTTTTCACCTGCACGTCCCCATTCGGAGCCACTGTTGACACTCATTTTGACCAGGGGGTTGATTTGTCATGATCAGGAGGTTTCTTCATTTGAAGCCTTTATCTTCTTGCCCATTTTTTCTAAGTGTTGGACCTCCTCAGCATTTTTCAACTGCAGCATCATGTTTTCCTGAGGAGGAGGTCATCATCATCATCTTGTCTTCGATGGTCTGCATCATCATGTTCTTCGTCGACTGGGTTTTTCATCGTCATCATCATATTCAGTCATCGGGTGATGTTTGGTTTTTATCATGATGATGCTGCCGAGCTTCAGTGCGCCCTGATCTGCTTGCGAGGGTGATGTTTCAAAGTCTCTGGCGATCTTCCATTTATCACCTTGCGCGAGCATGATGATGATGATTGCTTATTCTTTGAATTGCTCGACCTAACTTGTTTTTTCCTAAGGGTCGTGTTCATCATCATCATATTTCCAGTTATCATCCTGCTGCTTGTGGAGGTCATCATATTTTCTGCCTTCATGATATTTCGCCGGGGTGATATTTCTATCATCGGGTGATCTTGGTTATGATCATCCTGATGATGTTGTTGAAGAGTTCTAAGTGCGACCCGATATTCACTAGGGTCATCATATTTTGGAACGTCAGGATGATCTTAGTCAATATCATCCTGATGATATTGTATCACTTCTTGTTCTTTGTTTCTCATCCTGATGATGCTGACGTCATCCGTATATCAGGGTGATATTTTTCTTTCTGCCTATCTGCATCATGATATTCGCGAAGGAGGGGGTGATATTTTCATATCACCCGGATGTTTATTTGTTCGAGCATCATGATGATGCTAATATTAAGGAGATATCCGCCTGCTAGCTTCGCGCATTATCTACTGGGGGTGATCTTTTCAAGCAGCATCATCATATTCAGTTATCGCCCCGATCTTATAGAGGAGCTACAGTGCAACCTGATATTTGAACATCAGGAGGATATTTCCAAATATCCGGTTGTCTTCTGAATATCATGATGATGTTAATATGATGATGACGTCATCAAGGTCCGCGGGGGTTATATTTCTAACAACTGATCATCTTGAAGAGACCTCCTGATCTTTGCAAACATGATGATGACGTCATCTGGATATGAGGAGGTGCGCAGTAGGCGGATATGATGATGACGTCAGCAGGATATGATGATGACGTCATCAGGATGTTCATCGGCCAGACTTTTGGTATCGGCTCAGCAGGAGGATGTTCCTCCGATGGATCAGGTTGTGCCGATGAAGGCGATTATCATGCAGTTTGTATTCCGAATATCATGATGACGTCAGGGTGATATTTAGAACAACAGGATATCATGCTGCTGGAAGATGATGATGATGAAGTCTATACTAGTGTCGTCAGGAGCAAAAGTACCGACATGATATATGCTCATGACCTAGTATATAAGGTGTTATTGAGGTCATCGCGGGGTGCATGTGGGATATTGTTATCCTGCATTTTCAAATATCATGATGATGAATCTCGGCGGGAAATGCTTGCGATGGTCTGTATGATGTTCTTCCCGAGGCCGCGGGTTGGTGCGCCATTAATGGCGAAGGTTGCAGAGGTATGGGCGATGGCGTGGGTCGATCTGGTACCCGACTGAAGGTGTCAATCAGCGGATGACGGCGCAGGGCTCGAGAAATCTTCCTGTCTCCTCCCCCACCTGCTGCATTCAAGTTTGGGCGCCAATCCGGTTGTGTTTGAGTGCCATTTTCATGATACTGTGTATCTGGCGAAATTTTGGTCAACATTGTAATTAATTGCTGAGCACCTACCTGGCTGTTATAAGCAGGTTGTGTTGTTCATTTGTGGTTGTTGAAAGTTGATGATTTTGGCTCTGTAATGCATAACAAGCTGATCTGGTTGCTCTGTACAGCTTACCTGTGAGTTTATGTATCTCCTGTTGTTTGTTTTTGGCATGAACCCACTGATTTCATGATTAAACTTATATGAGAAATGCTGTTTGGCATGTGTTGTGTTAATTCTGTCTCCAGTATTGCATGTATTCTTCTTCTGAATCTGGATGTTTGGTAATGTTTAGATTCTAGGGCATAGAATTCCTATGTTGACTGTCTGATCTTCTAACTTCTACTCAAGGGGTAGATTAAACTGTTTTCAGGTTGAACATTGGGAGGGATATACTGCAGTAGGGATACCATAAGTAGAGATAACCTAACACTTTGTATTGGGAGATGCCTGTAAGGCAGGTATCACATAGATCCCCTTGAAATCCAGTTTTAGTTGTTTATGCTGATCATTCACAGGTGTATGTCTATTGACTCCAGGCCCTGGATAGGCACCAATCATGCTTTGCTTTGTGTTATAACCATATCCAGCTTTGCATCCACACTTAAACTCCAAAGCAAAATCTAAAACCAACATTAGGACATTAGAGTTAGTTTAGGATCCTCAGTCTATAACTGCAAATAGGCCCAAAGCTAGCCCCTTTGCCCTTATCTTTCAGTTTTGGTCTACATACAGGAGGACTCATCTGCTTTCTGTCAACATCCCAGCCTTGCATGCATATCCTCATGGATGTTGAGTAGGGAATACCCCCCTAGGTCTTGCAGAGCCTGAAGAAGAAGAGGAGATAAAATATAGAGTCTATCTCCTATACTGTTGACCCCCTGGCCCAGAGCTCCTGTTGATCACTGATGGCTACCTTGTAGGGATATCTGGGAATAAGCATCCAGTCTGGGAAAAAGTCAACACCAAGTTGGGACATTGCTAGGATTAAGGCACTTTTGCAGATTTGGGTTTAGGAAAGTAGAAAGAAGTCAACACGGTGGTTAAAGGGAAGGGAATGCTAAAGCGAGTACCAAATAGAGCGTGAAATTGTGTGCGAGTACAATTTACAATGTTATAACCTGAAATACTCACAGGGTTGCCAACACTATCCAAGCACTCAATTTTTTTTATTCTGGCAATCTAAATTCGTCCCACAGATGTTCAACCAAACCATACCCAAAACCACATCATAAGATCCCAAGGGAAAAACTTAGAGGTCCACTGATGTAGTGAAGACCCCAAGTCCTAATTGACAATTTCTCACTACTGAATTAACTGGTACCCTAACTCCTATTGCTAATTCCACATTCCAACTATCATCCTACCTAACTGCCACTAGCCTGCATTGCTCCACTATAGATGGGATATGAATAAACCCGTAGCCCCAGAATGAAAAAGTATAGAAATTGTAACATTATCAATCATACCTGGGGCCTATATCACTATCATCTAATGATCAGCTTGTCGGTTATCCACTGCCACAAAACCCTATGTGACCTCCCTACATCTCCAACTGTTGGCTCAGAAACACATACCTGTTGACCCCCTACTGAATTATTCTGAGGGCATTCTCAGGCTATATGTCCAACACCCCCACACGCATAACAAGGTCCTCTAGGTGGTGCCTAAGACTATTGTTAAAATCTGGGTTGGCTAGAACTGGCCTGACTACCTCTAAAAGACAGTTGTAGACACACTAAACCTACACTTTGTGTTTGTGATCTCTGATCTCTAAATGGTGGTTGTGCCTTCTAAGTCTTAGGAGGGCCTCCCTAAACTTCTCAAGGCCTCTATTCCTGATGTTTCTGTTGTGAGGCAAGTTTAGGAGGAAGTGGATTTTCCCTGTAAACCACCCCTCTACTAAAAAGAAGGCCTAACAAAGTTTTGATTATGTGGAGGCTAATTAAGGTTCCTAGAGCAGTCTATATTATTTGAGGTTTGTGATGAATTTCTTCTACAATGAGAGCCTTTTCAATAGCAATCCATAAAGTTGGAGGTTCTTCCATACACACCGATCTAGATATCCCCTAATTAAGCCCTCTAATGAAGTGATTAACTAGTAGCTTCTCATCATGAATATAATCAACATACTGTATAAGCTCTAGAAATGTGTTCTCATATTGTGCTACAATGAGTCCCTTCTGTTGCAGATAGTGGAACTCATCAATTCTTCTCTGCCTAAATTGCTCTAAAATGTACTTGTTTTTAAAACTCTTAAGAAACAGCTCCCAAGTCAAAGTGTCCACAACTGTTGAACACAAGGAATACTGAGAGGGGGGTGAATTGGTATTCTATAAGACCTTTCTTTCACATATTCATTAATCTATTTACCAAAGTCAATAACATGAAAGCAAAATAAACATAAGAAGAGCAACCACAAAGTCATAACACATAGACACCAAGATTTTTCTGTGGAAAACCCAAAAAGGGAAAAACCACGGTGAGTGTTAGCTCACAATATATTATGATATCAAAACTGGATTACAAAAGACTTACTGCCTGAGGGCTCACTGCCCAAGGACTCGTTGTCCAAAGAAGTACTCACTGCAATAGGCTCACTACCATAGACAAGAGAAGGTAGAGAAAGGGTGGCTCACTGCCAAGAAAGCACTGCTATAGATGCATCTACAAAATGCTGAAATGCAGTTCCATTGAAAGCTTGAAATATACAGATTCAAAAGTCTTCATTATATCTGCCCTGCTTTTCTGCTCTACTTCACATATACTTTGTTCTTTTGACCTTACTGTTATTTTCTGATTACAAAATTGCTCAGATCACATACACATCAAATTCGTACCACATTCACACAATCTCATCACTCCAATACCGAAATCTATCAAATATATATCCACAACATGAATTATCCCAAAACTAGGTCGGCATGCAAAATATGAAACTTGTATACCAAAGTTGTACCTTGTCAGCTTGATCCTTTGCACAAACAACAATGCAAACCCATAGAATCATTCATGAATTTTTATATAGGTCTAGACCTATTATCAAACCACTTAGAATAATGATTTAAACATTATCTCCTTACTACACATCGATCCAACTGTGTGTCGGCCTTATCCCAAAGTACACACTTAAACCTTATTGTCTGTCATATCATAACTTCTAGTGTGGACCACTTGAAACTTCAAAATTCACATCAAACATTCATTAGACATCACCAATCACAGCTTCATAACTGTAGCTCATAATATTCTTGTGTGGTGATATGCGGATTTCAGAACTGTTTCCTTTGTCTTAGTTAAACACTGTCAAACTGACTGTCGAGACTTGGAAGCTTGTAGATGATCTTATGGTGGACTTCAGATATTACATATCTTGAATTAGATAGTTATCATACGTGTTTACAACACCTTCAAATTGTACATCAAGATAACCAATAGCAGAGGAATGCGAAGTGAATTACTCAAGTGTTTTGCACTATTCCTCACTGCACCCTGCTTACTGGACTTAGGCAATTTACAATATGACTTCTAAAGATTTTCAAGACATGAAACTTAGGATACAACATTGTATAACATCTAAGTATAACATACCAGAACTGCATAGCAGGATCTTCATCTACGAAGGAGTACCAACTGAATCACTATCACTGTCTTGGTAAACTGCCAACACTAGGTCAATTTTGACTAATTTAGTCTTTTCGGACCAAAAGGATACACACAAATTTGCCTCACAAACTGTTACAAATCATGTCTGATTGTTGCCATCAATGACAACATCAAGTCTCCAACATATCAGCAGTGTCTCTTGACTATGTTGCCAACGATCTCCCCCTTTGGCATTGATAGCAACACTTAGTGAAAAATGCTTATGCAGCTCCCCCTTACTATGTACACTTTGTTTTTCTTCTTCCCTTAAGATGTTTGGCCATTTTTCACTGGATCTTCTTCTCCCCCTTTGACATCAATGGCAAAGGTGTATGTACAAGTAACAAAATTGTATTGCAAAATTGTTATACTTAGTTGCATGTGTACAGGTGTAATCAAAAGCTTACTAACTAAAAAGTGGAGAGGATGTCTGAGCATATGACTTTCAATTGATCTATCTCTCTGTCCCACTTGGTCTTGGTACTGTTCAAAATTTTAATGTTTCCATTCACTTGAAGCACCAACTCCTCTGCCTTATCAATTGTTGTAGGCACATTAGTTATTACCTTTATCCTTACTACCTCTGCTTGCAAACCAATCATAGAATCAAACTTGGATTCTATTATTTCTCTTACTTGGCACATTATGCTCTTGGTGGCCTCTTTCTTACTCTGTAGACTATTTATTTGTGCATGAATGCCTTCTATTTCTAACCTTTTGTTTGAGATGGAGTCACTTGCTGGGTCAAAGGTTTCAGAGATCTTTAATAGTTTAAGGTCTAATTCATCTATTTTCTCCTTCAACTCTTTTGTTTACTAAGGCCAAGATAGACAAAACTTGTCTATATCACTAGCATCCTTAATGGCAGTCTCTATATTCTTGATGCTATTATCTAACAAAATTGCATCTTTAGCTAACTTATCCTTTAGCTCAACTATCCTCTTATCACTGATTTATGCTCTAACCTTAGTATCAACTGTTATTTCAAAGGATTCAAAATGAGTACTTACAAAGTTTATGACCCTTTTAAGTTGCTCAGATTGTGCAAGTGTTGTATCTTTCTGCAGTCCAGGCACCAATTTCTCCAATACATTAGATGCCTTATCAATGAGCTCACTATCCTAAATATGAGATATTAGAATTTCTTCTTGAGCTTTGGCTTGTACATTTGATACTAGTTTGAACTTATGCAGAGGTGACATTGAGGCTAAGTTGATTGGACCTTGCAGAAACTAAGGTGCATCCAAAACTTGTAATCCTTGTTGCTTCTCCAAAAATTCCTTGATAGTATTTACCAGATCCTGTGCGGCAGCAATGTCTCTTGCCATATCATCAGACACTTCTTCTTGATTATTCTCCAATGGTTCTAGGTCCATAGCCTCTTGTTCATCAATGTTTTGTTCCGGAGGAGAGCTCTTCACAACTTGTTCATCCTCTTGATCATCAGCTTCATTTTGCTTCGCATGGGTCTCAACATTCTCAGGAGATTTATCCTTTTCTTGCTCTTCCATTTCTTCACCTTTTCCTAGACTTATCAGAGGAGTCTTTGTTTGATTTAAACCTTGATCAGGACTGACTTCCAGTAAAGAATTATCATCACCAACATGTTGTTCTTCTTTGTCATAAATGTTTAGGATGTCAAGATCTCTTAGGATATCAAGTATTACTTGTTCTGTGTCCTTCACAAATTTTTCTGTATCCCTAGACATTAGAGTGTTGATCATCTTCTTTATTTCAATTTTATCTCTAAGGATCTTGAAGATTTTGGATTTCTCCTCAGGAGTTACATCTAGACATAGTTTCAACAATGTATTTTCTCTTGTCTCCAAGTCTTTTTCCATTGCTACTTCCTTCTTGGTAGACATTATACTTGCAAGGCTGTCAGGGAGATATGTAATCACCTCAATAAGAGCTCTATTGTACATCTCCAAATATCTTATTACAACAATCTTAATGATGTCTTTATCTGCATCATCATAATCATCATATAGTTGATACAGTTGTGCTATGGGTTTTAGGTTTCCATTGATTATCATAGCATTCGAGACATCTTCCAGATTTATTGTTGCTTCTCTTTTCTCAGGCTCATCTTGCCTTGGCTTTTTACTAATCCTACCCTTACTGGAGGGCTTCTCCTTTTTGTTCCTAGAGGCTTTAGTAGCCTCAACTTTTATTTTATTCACTTCTTCATCTATCTGAGTTTCCTCATCATCAACCCTTATACTCACATGCATCCTTTTGGCTTTGGTCTTCATTATTTTGTGCTTTCATCAGTAGGTTTATTTGCAAGTGCTTCCACAAAGGGTGTGGGACTGGAGGATGCAGATGCAGTTTGTGAAGTTGAGGCTCTTGTTCTCTTCTTTGTTGCTTCAGGCTCCTTTGTTCTCTTTTCAGATTCTTTGGGAGCCTTGACTAGTTCATCTTATTGTTTCTCTCTTGATGTCCTCGCTGCTTCAGCCCTTGTCCTTGTTTCTATAATATGTTATTTTGTAAACCCATGGCTCTTGGCATATTCCTCTACCATTTTCTTCACCTTTTTCTAAGTTTCTGGCTTTCTCAATTCAACATGAACTTTTATAGATAATTCCTCATAGGTACCAAACCTTGCCTCATCGGTGTCCTTGGGTTTGCTCAACATGAGTGATGCAGAGGAAGGAGGACCAAAACTATCCTCAATAACATTAACAAATCAAAGAACTAATCCAATTGCTTTGGTCAGGTTGAAGAGAACATTAATACATATTTTTCCTCCAATTTTCATAAAGATCCAATGGTAAGGGAGAAGGTTATGATTTTTTTTCCAAAACTGCAAACCCTAGGCAGCATTCAGACCTGCCCTCACCAAAATTGCAATATCTCTCACAAAACTTAATGAAATTATACCAAACTAAAATAATTGTAAACTAGAAACACATATATTTCCATCCTTCTATTATATGCATCAATGTGAGGCTGTACCAGGTCGTACCATGCATACTTTTAGACTACATTTTCAGAAAATTAAACTCTGCAGACCTGCCCTCAATAAAAATGCCATAACTTATTCAAATCTTAATGAAATTTGATGTAACAAAAATAAATGGAAAGTAGACTCAATACTCTTTCCATCCATACCACATTCTAGTCATATAAAATCTATACAAATCTGTACCAATCTATGAAACAACAGTTTAACATTCAGAAATGCAGAAACAAGGGTATCTTTTATTAATATCACATCAAAATGTAACAACCCACATTCTCCAACCTTCTCCCCTCCGCCTTCACAAATGGATACAAGGCCTTTTAAATGCATTACATCATGACTCCTCACATTCCAACTTGACTCTTAAGTTTCTAACTTCCTAGGAATGAACCAAGAGCCAAATGACTCTTCATCTTCCAAGTTTGCACCTTTTTTTTCAATTTTACATGACAACCTTTACATTGTATGCAACATTTTGCATATTTGAACCTCCTAATGACCTAAACACCTAATAGTGACTTGATTAACCTCATTACAATGTTGAACCATTAAAATTTAATCAAACTCCTATGGAAATATCAATTTGTCAAGGTGCTCCTGCACCATACAACCAACCAACAAAGATTTCCAAGTCCCTTGGAAATGTATCTGCAAAACAAAACTCTTTTTCTGCATCTCTGTCTGTCTCTTCATCTTTAGCTTTAGGTTTCAATCTTCACACAAATAGAAAGGTGACCAACCAACCAACAAAATCTGAACTACCATCATCTTAGAGCATCTTCAGGCTCCCTCTACTCCCATCAGTGGAGTACTCTTCAGGCTGCAACATCAAGTGCTTCTTCAGTCAGGTATCCATCTCTCTATTGCCTTACCACACCAACTCACCAAACCATCCATCTCACCCAACAGTAGATTCTGGTGATGCACCTACCACTCTCTCCTTCATGGTTTCTCTCTGCACCCTTATCCAGCCTAATCTCCATTGGAGAATGGTCATGACAGACCTCATCTTGTCTGCCCTCACACACAACCTCAGAAACTTCTTTCTCACAGCTAGATGGAATAAGCACCTGCAACCAAACAACTTAGCAAACAAATAATGGTCACCAACACATTCTTTCCTTCAGTTCTTCACCTGCCTTCTCAGTGACAGGAACAAATACAACACCCAAATCTTTCGCCAGCTCTGATACCAATATGATGCAGAGGTAGGAGTACCAAAACTATCATCAATAACATTAACAAATCAAAGAACTAATCCAATTGCTTTGGTCAGGTTGAAGAGAACATTAATACATATTTTTCCTCCAATTTTAATGAAGATCCAATGGTAGGGGAGAAGGTTATGATTTTTTTTCTAAAACTACAAACCCTAGGCAGCGTTCAGACCTGCCCTCACCAAAATTGAAATATCTCTCACAAAACTTAATGAAATTATACCAAACTAAAATAATTGTAAACTAGAAACACATATCTTTCCATCCATCTATTATATGCATCAATGTGAGGCTGTACCAAGCCATACCATGCATACTTTCAGACTGCATTTTCAGAAAATTAAACTCTACAGACCTACCCTTAATAAAAATGCCATAACTTATTCAAATCTTTATAAAATTTGATGCAACAAAAATAAATGGAAAGTAGACTCAATACTCTTTCCATCCATACCACATTCTAGTCATATAAAATCTATACAAATCCATACCAATCTCTGAAATAGCAGTTTAACATTCAGAAATGTAGAAACAAGGGTATCTTTTATTGATATCACATCAAAATGTAACAACCCACAATCTCCAACCTTCTCCCCTCCACCTTCACAAATGGATACAAGGCCTTTTAAAGGCATTGCATCATGACTCCTCACATTCCAACTTGACTCTTAAGTTTCTAACTTCCTAGGAACGAACCAAGAGCCAAATGACTCTTCATCTTCCAAGTTTGCATCTTTTTTTTCAATTTTACATGACAACCTTTACATTGTATGCAATATTTTGCATATTTGAACCTCCTAATGACCTAAACACCTAATAGTGACTTAATTAACCTCATTACAATGTTGAACCATTAAAATTTAATCAAACTCCTATGGAAGTATCAATTTGTCAAGGTGCTCCTACACCAATGAGCTCAACATAACCATCCAGTATATTTTCAACTACTTCATAACCCATTTGAAGGACCCAGACTGTCTTGGGCTCAACAGCCTACAACATGCATTGATCTTTATTTACAATAAAACATATATCATTCTTGTATTTCTCAACTATTTTCTCCAGTATTATTTGCCTCTTTGCATGGCCTTTTGAAAGTTCTTGAAATAGCGCCATAGGGATACATTTTGTACATCATGGCTTCCTATGCTATTTAAACGATTTCTAATTTGTATGGCAACTAGTTGGCTACTAGATCAGATCAACTTCATACCCAGTAATTCTTGCATGAAATAGAAGAATAGGCAGATAATTAATGTACCAAATTTGAATGGATACTTATCTTCCTTGGTCTTCTTTAGATTTTCCATTAGTTGTTGCTGGAGCAACTCACAGGGGTCATAATCTACATTCTTTACTAATAGAAAAATAGAAATAAATGACTAAAAAACTACCAAAAATTGGTCATGTGATTAGTAGTTTGGTCACGTGACCATTGGTAGTTTATTACTGGTCATTTATCCCGCGACCAAATTTATGACTAAACAAATTTTAGTCATTAATTTGGTAGTATATTTAGTCATTAATTTGGTAGTATATTAGTCATCAATTTGGTAGTATATTTAATCATCAATTTGGTAGTATATTTGGTAATTTGGTAGTATATTTAGTCACATGACCATTGGTAGTTTATTGCCGGTCATTTATCTCACGACTAAATTTATGACTAAACAAATTTTAGTCATTAATTTGGTAGTATATTTAGGCATTAATTTGGTACTATATTTAGTCATCAATTTGGTAGTATATTTGGTAATTTGGTAGTGTATTTAGTCATCAATTTGGTAGCATATTAAGTCATTTATTTAGTCATTGTAATCATTTAGTCATTGATTGTTGTTAACTGGTCATTTATTTAGTCATGGTAGTAATTTTTATTTACTGGTTTCCATTAATTGGTAGTAAATTTAGTCATGATATGAATAATTTATTAAATACCATAAATTTTATAATGCAGAAAAAACATATTATTAAATTTGAATTAAAACCTAAAAGCAAATAAATTTGGAAAACTATATATTTATGATGCTGCCAAGTAAAGATTGGTAAATTTGAGCCAATACTTTCTATTTGAGAATCGACCAATAAGAAAATGAAACAAGACAAAGCAAAGTGGCAATAAATATTTTTTGTATTGGAACAATGCAGGAAAAGAACTACAAATAATAAAAAAAAAAACAAGGCTGTCATAAGAAAAAACCAGTTCAACTCTATGATGTACAGCAAACTACAAGGACTGGCTGAAGAAAAAACCAGTTCAACAGCCACATTAGATACAATAGAAAAACAATGGAAAGGCAGGTCAGACCGATGAAGCCCTTCACATCTTTTGATACTTAGAAAAGAGATGTTGCCACTGAGCATTCCATGATACATCATTTCTTTTGGCATTCTATTAACCAATTCAGGTGCTTTGACTGCAGCCTTGATGCATTCCATATTCTCCTTCACACAACCCATTGAGCTATTAACAATCTAAACTAAAATTATGGCAACAGGAATAACTTGCCGAGGTAGTTAACAATAATAACAAGTACCAAAGTTGCAACATGTTTTTTGACAAGCAAGATTCAAAAAATATAAACAACAAAATCTAAAATGAAATCATGTTAACATTTCAAATTCAAGAATTGAATTCTTAATATATTACTGAGTGTTGAAATATTTTCACAAAACTTACGGAAGAGCCCAAATAGTTTTAGATGCAATGCAATTGTCTTTCGGCTCACAAGTTTGTAGAAAAGAATCACTTGTCTTGGAGGCAAGCAAGAACGGGGTAACCTCAAACTACAAAAACAAACACATATTAAAGTATTAACTAATCTCAAAATTTTAATGACATAAATTTCTTGAAGAGCATTGAAAAACTTTTAGTTGGTTTAGGTCATGCAAAAGTTGTCTATATGTGATGTCCCGATATCTAAGACATTGTTTAAATTAAGATGTAAACATCATGATAAACAATGAAATTGCCTTCTTAAAATATGGTGTTCATCATCAATTTGAATGATAAACATATATAATATAATACTTAATAAATAATATTAAATAATATTATTTTTATATAATTAAAATATAATATATATTTTATTTTCAAGACATATTATATTTATAAATGTAATTATAAATATATAAATATAAACATTAAATAATATTATTATAAATATGATTATTAATATGTAAGTAATATAAATATAAATATTAATATTTAAATATATTTAAATTAAATATTATAAATTAAATATACTATATTTTATATACTCAAATATTATAATACAAATATATTCTATATATTGATATATTGATAAATCATATATATTTAATACAAATATAATAAGGCCCAAAAGCAAACTATTAACTTTATTGTCTGATATGATAGGCTGTAAATAGAAACAACGATCATATGATAGCCTGTGCAAGAATGGGAGCTTTGGAACAGGGTATGGACATCCATAAAAGCATAAAGGATAAAGGAATTATGTCAGATGTTGTAGTTGCAACTGTCCTGGTAGACATGTATGCAAAATGTGGAAGCACAGAGAAGGCACGTGAACTATTTGAAAAAATGCCTGAAAGAAATGTGGTCTCATGGAATGCCATGATTGCAAGATATGGACAAAATGGATTTTTTGAAAAGGCTTTAGAAACTTTCAAGCAAATGCAATTGGCAGGTCTAAAGCCAAATTCCACAACCTTTGCCAACATCCTCCCTGTCTGTGCCAAAATGGGAGCTTTGGAACAGGGTATGTACATCCATCAAAGCATAATGGAAGGGGGATTTTTGTCAAAAATTATAGTTGGAAATGCTCTGGTAGACATGTATGCAAAATTTGGAAGTATAGACAAGGCACATGACCTATTTGACAAAATGCCTCAAAGAAATGTGGTCTCATGGATTGCCATGATTGTAGGATATGCACAAAATGGATTTTGCAAGGATGCTTTCAAAATCTTTGAATTAATGAAGCACTCTAGAGCATATCCTAATGTTGTAAGCTTTGCTTGTGTTCTATGTGCATGTATCTATTCAGGTTTAGTGGATGAGGGTTGTACATACTTCAATCACGAGTAACCCTTATTACATTACTCCTATAGTCAATCGTTATGTGTGCATGGTTGACCTTCTCTCCCATGTTAGCTATCTTGAGGACAGCCTAAACTTTATCATTAAGATGCCAGTTAAACCTGTGGTGGTTGTGTGGATGTGTTTTCTAGGTGCCTGTAAATCACATATGAATATAGGCTTAGGAGTATTTATAGTAATGCCTCAAAGAAATGTGGTCTCATGGAATGTCATGATTGTAGGATATGCACAAAATGGATTTTACAAGGATGCTCTCAAAATCTTTGAATTAATGAAGCGCTCTAGAGCATATCCTAACATTGTAAGGTTTGCTTGTGTTCTATGATATGATAGCCTGTGCAAAAATGGGAGCTTTGGAACAGGGTATGGACATCCATCAAAGCATAAAGGATAAAGGAATTCTATTAGATGTTGTAGTTGCAACTGCCCTGGTTGACATGTATGCAAAATGTAGAAGCACAGAGAAGGCACGTGAACTATTTGAAAAAAATGCCTAAAAGAAATGTGGTCTCATGGAATGCCATGATTGCAGGATATGGACAAAATGAATTTTTTGAAAAGGCTTTAGAAACTTTCAAGCAAATGCAATTGGCAGGTCTAAAGCCAAATTCCACAACCTTTGCCAGCATCCTCCCTGCCTGCGCCAAAATGGGATCTTTGGAACAGGGTATGGACATCCATCAAAGCATAATGGAAGGGGGATTTTTGTCAGAAATTATATTTGGAAATGCTCTGATAGACATGTATGCAAAATGTGGAAGTATAGACAAGGCACATGACCTGTTTGCAAAATGCCTCAAAGAAATGTGGTCTCATGGAATGCCATGATTACATGATATGCACAAAATGGATTTTGCAAGGATGCTCTCAAAATCTTTGAATTAATGAAGCACTCTGGAGCATATCCTAACATTGTAAGCTTTGCTTGTGTTCTATGTGAATGCAACTATTCAGGTTTAGTGGATGAGGGTTGTACATACTTCAATCACATGAGTAACCCTTATTGCATTACTCCTATAGTCGATCATTATGTGTGCATGGTTGACCTTCTTGCCCGTGCTTGCTATCTTGACGACAGCCTAAACTTTATCATTAAGATGCCTGTTATCACTGGGAATTGCACCCATATGCAAGGTTGGAAAAGCATTGCAATTCTATGTAACATGGGACTAATTTCAGGTTGTGGGTGCCCTATAACGAAATTAGACCTCCAGATTATGGGTCGGTTCCCTTCAAATGTTCTATTGAGATGTATGTGGTTACTATTTTGGAAAAGGGAAGAAAGAAACTAAATGAATGCTAAAGGTAAAAAATGGTGATGCACCTGATTTGGATAAAAATAATGCAATCTGATCCACAATGTTTACCCAGAAATCTAACTTTTACACAATCCAGACTTGGCATAAATATCACATAAGTGATTCTAAGGAGGGTTTGAAAATAGGTTTTTATGAAGGAAGTGGCTTTTTCACAACACAAAAGACTATTTTTGGTTAACACAACCTAAGACCTGTGATGAATATATGATTAATGCTGCAAGCAAGGAAGTGAGACAATAATTTTAAAGGTTTAATAATAAAACAAAACAAAATTTTATCACAATCACTTCAATAATCAACACTAAAAGGAAAGGTAATTTAACTGATCTTAGAAAAACAAAGGAAAATTCTGCAAAGAAGACAAAATTATAACCTGTAACCTACCGATCTCTCAATAAAACTATAAAAAAATGAGCTACAAGAATTCTCCAATCTGTCTGAATCAGAATGAGAATCAAGAATTAGCAAAAACAAACTTTTTTCTTTACAATATATAGGTTTGCTCTCTCAAAAGAGGCATGCAAAATATGGACTTACAAATAACTGCATCTAAAAATAATTATTCCTGAGCAACCTCCAAAATCCTCAAAATTAGGGTCTAAAACTGCCACAAGTTGAGCAAAAATAGCTTCAATTTGGGCCTCTCCATATTCTTGACCAAAAAGTTGACCAAGAACCCTAAAAATACTCCAAAAAATTATGCAAAAACCTCCTAGGTGGCCTAGTTAACTAAACAAATTAATTTGCATGAGCAAAATTGATTGTGAGTAAATAATAAAGTAATAGAATAATTACTTTATTATTGGTTACAATTTGTTCTAAATTTGACTTTACAATTTGTGGAAAATAATAAAGTAATTTAGAAAATATTACTTTATTATTTATTTACAATTTATTACTTTGTAAAATCATGCATTATTAGAAGAAAAAATATCACTCCAATTACACTTGCCTAATTTGCATGATATGAGCACAAATAGGACTTTAGAAGAAGATGAAAATCCCCTTATACCTCCATGTGAGAAAAAATACCTAGTTTGCATGATACAAATACACATTAAGGCAAAAAAATTTACCCTTATCTCTCCATGCACCAAGGAGAAAATATTATCCTCTCTCTGCAAAAAATCCATGAGTCATTCTATGCATCCTAATATATCCATGCACAAAAATAGTATGCATAAAAACTTTATGACTCCCTTTGATGCCTTAGTGCATATATATATCATTATATTTTTAAGCCACCTTATATCTTCATATGCAAACTCAATATCAAATAAAAACCCTATACTCCATGACACCATCTCCAACACTGCACCATCATACTTGCACCATTATACTTGCTTACCTTGGAAACTCCATGCTATGTCCTCATACATGCCATGTCTGAAACAATACTCCCTTGGCCTTTTTGGCCACCATGCATAATCAAGAAGTATCTTTACCTTTGGATGTTTGCAAAAAGACAAGGAACTTTGAATAGCATGTGTATCATATAATACATTTTTTGACCATGCCATCTATTCAACCACCAAGGAATTTTCAAATAGTTTATAAGGCATGAAGCCTTTCTTTCTCAACATACGACCCCTCTTGACTTAATAAAAATCAAGTCCTAAGCAATGTCGATCGGCCACTTCATGCTATGATGGTTAGGAATATTCAAGACCAAAGTCTTGACCACTGGCACTTCTTGGATAAGGTAATTATTTGTCTTTTGTAAAGTCAAAAAATACACCTAAGAGAAGGAATCTACGAACAAAAACAAAGAGACAACCCTAAAAGTTGCTCATTCTTCATTTGGCATATATCTTCATTTGCTCTGCAACTTTATTCTGCTAGTTTAGGGTTTGAAGGTTTGAAGCATATCTCTGGTTTTTACTCCTTTCCATGGCTTCTCTTGGTTGAAACTTTGGAACTTCGCATCATAAGGAAAAAGGTAACATTGCTTTGAGTTTCGTATGAGGCATTTTATTGATATCTGTAGCTTTATTTCTCTTTAATGGCCGTGGCCTCCTTCTTCTTTCATGGCTATCTCCATCATTGTGCATTCTTTAACACCTTCTTTCTTGTTTCTGTATCTTTCCTCTTTGCAACTATTCACTTGTTCTTGAAAGCTTAAGGATATTGTAAGGCCATGGGTAGATGTCTCCTCCTGTCACCAAAACAAGGTAAGCACTTGCCTTTCTTTCTCCTTTGTAGCTTCATTTGACTTTTTTACAGCTAAAGAATGACAAGGGCCTGTAGTTGAAATGGGTATTGCATTTTTTAACAGAAAATGGCATATCTCTGTTAGCTTATGTCTGTATATATCTCCTTTCATCTTTTGCTTGACTATAGGTGCAAAAAAACCTTGAGGGTTTCAATCTTTCTGATAAGGGTTTGTTTCTTTTGCACATTCAAGGCCTCCATTTGCTATGGCTATGCTTCTTGTGTATGTAGACACCAAAATGTGGTAGACTGTTGAGGGTTTGTAAGTTTTAAAACTAGGGTTTCAACCTTTCTTGCACAAAAACTCCTTCACTGTTATGGTCATTCTCCTGTAGTATTCCCTGTTCTTCTTTTTGACTTGTAAGTGCAAAAAGAAACAAGGGTTTTCATTTTATACATAGATAGGTATTCAATATTTTGCATGAAAATTATCTTCCTCTGGTTTGGCTATGACAATAGATACACTTACGCATTCTTTTTGCCTGTAAGTACAAAATGGCACTAGGGTTTAAATTTTCTTTCAAGGGTTTGCTCTTTCTTTCATATGGGTATACATTTTAGCATGAGAAATCTTTCCGGTATAGCATCTCCTTGACTATACTTTCCTGTAGGCAAAAAACATTAGGGGTTGAAGTATTAGTAAATGGAATTCCTCTTTGCTTCACACAGAACCTTCTCCTCCTACTCCTTGTGACTATCATAGATGATGATACACTTTACCTTATTTGCTTTTCATTGTAGCTCCTGGGTATGATAACAAGTCTTTTGATATTAAAAAAGAATCGCTGTTATTCATTTATCTCCATCTTGTAACTATACCATATGATGCTAGCTCCTTTCTCATTGCAAAGTATGAATGTTTGATGATTGGTTGTTTGACTGTGGAATCATCTCCTGACATGTGTAATTGTCTTTGATGCATTTGGATTCAACTAGACATATCATGCTTTGATTTCTCCTTGGCTGTCTATGGCATTCTTTATATACTCTTGTAGTTGACTTTATGCATACCCACTGCTTATCTCATGATTTGGATGTCATAGTATCATATATATCATGCATTTCTCTTTAGTTTTTTATCATGACAACTGTTTACTATGACTGTATCACTCAGAACAATGGCATAAAAGAAAGAGAACTGTTTACCTTGTCAAATTCATGTTCTTTGTCAATCACCATTATTGTAGCATTTGGCATATGTCATGTTCTTCTTCTGTTGTTTCTCCTTCATTATTGATCTACTCCTGTAGATGGATATGGCAACTATGATCCATTCTGACTGTATTTTGCTTGTATAAGCCACTTTATTGATCACTGCCCTGACTGTCTATAGTGAAGGTGACTGCACTTGTCCCTATTCTTGCATGATACCTCTCTTTCTGGAATTTATTGACTATATCATGATGTTACTGTAGCTCCAAGGTATATGAGATAAGGCTTGTTTGATTAAAACAGTGATAAGATGCATGGAAACCACTTTGTTGTATTTGGACTATGGCATTCCTGTCACTCCACTGTGCTTAATGTATTTGGATCCTTCTGTTCTAGACATGATTGTCTCTTGCTTTTGAATTTGTACTTGATTGTCATGTCAGTGATGACCCTACATTGTATACTCTAGTATTTGCTTATGCATCTTGTGCTTCATCTTTGGATGCTTGAATATTTGAACATCTGACTACATTTGGACTGTAGCAGTCATGTGGGAATATAGGCTCTCCTTTATGCCTGAATCATATGAGATTCTTGGCTTGGTTGTTTCATCTTTGAAAACTAAAACCTATCTGCTCCACTTGAACTATTTCATTTGTACCTCCTTGTATCTTGATGATTTGAAGTTTTAAGGCATTGATGACTGCCTATTTATTGGCCCATGACAATGATATATTCATGACTGTATTTTCACACTGCCATATATCAGCTAGAGCTAATGATGCCTTGCTATTTTGATTTTGTCTTTTAAAAGGCATAACTTGTATCTTTGAGTTGACTTGATCACCTTGAATACCTATATCATGTCACTTACTTCTTACTCTTTTGTCATAATGAGATGATACCTTCACATGATTTTTTCTGCAACTTGTTCAAATGATACATAAGTTCTCGCATCTTGCAGTTTTATTTTGCTTCTCTTCTCTTTATCAGGCACATTAATCTAAAAACTTGTATCATATCCTTGTACTATGAATGCACTCTATTAGTTGCTCTTATTAGCTATGATGAAATAAAAATATGCATTCATAATGATATTGTACCTCAGATGGTTCCTATAGCCTAGATGACTATAATCTGATTTGCTCCAATCAACTATAATAATGTCATGATGACATATCTTTTCTATAAGTTGATTAGATGATGCATGATATAGCTTGGAATGATGCACCCTGTCTTTTCTTATTCTCTTTTCAAAAAATGAAAACAAACATGTTGGGCTCAAACCCTTGTGGGAGCCACATTTAATCCACATGTCTATTTGTCTTCAAATCAGCAACAAAAATTGTCCTATACTTGCACAGTGAACAAACAAGTTAGCATAAAAAAGTACCTGAGATTGTTGATTGATCTTCTTCATAATTTCTTCTTGATTTATGTCATTATATCTGATCTAATTTCTCATCTGAATGCATGATGTGATAAGTAGATGTCTCTGTTTGATAAAAGCATGTGATAATTTTAAACATCCGGAGCACTAATAGGGATGTTCCCAAAATTTTGTAGGTTAAATTGATGATGACTTGGAGTGAAGACTGAAGATTGAAAACTTGAAAGTCGGCATCAACAACAATCTCCATCATCGGGCAATGATGGATGTTTAAATTTATCATGTGTTCATTTATTTTCTTTTTATCAAATAGATGCATAGCTTGCATGTCTGCAATTGCTCAGTCTAGTTACTCCCACGACTTGTGCGGGACATATTTGAACACTTCTTTTAAACATGATCAATTAATTTCTCTTATGGATATGATGTATATGTATTTCCTTTTTCAATTAATGCATGAGATAAATTAATAGATACTTGAATGTATGTTCAAAACATGACATGAAATAATAGTGGAATACAAAAAATCTTTCTTTCTTTTATTCAAAACTGATTAACTAAATAATCAATTTAACTTATAACTCCTGAAAGATCAAACTGTGTAGAACAACTATATCTCCTTGAATTTTTTATTTCTTGAGAACTTATTCTCTTGTCATGATAACTCATCAGTCTTGATTAGATTGATGGATTATCCAGACAACTGGATATCTTTCTCTACTCTGTCAAGGCATCAACTGTTCAATGAATGCATAACTTTGAAGTTTTCATTTATTCCTTCTGAACAATTACACTTAGGTCCAACTAATTTTAAGTGTGAACAAAAAATTAGTAACATTTCTGGTGACCTCTCTGGGGTGTTTGCCTGCTAAATAGTTTAGAACCAGTAGCCTAGCCTTTCCATTGGGCATAGAGTCATTTCTAGAGAAATTCTGCAACTCATACTAACTGAACATAATAGCAGCAACTAACTGAAAACTAAAACTAAAACTGATTTACCTAAAACAAAACCAACAACATGTGCAAAAGCACTTCTTGGAAACAAAACAACAAAATTGAAACTAAATGTGCAAAAGCACTTATTTGCAGCATAAGGCTGCCTTACTAGTACATATCTTGAGGTGAATCCCATTAACTGGGATTGGCAACACCTCACCGTCTAACTTAGCAAGCTGAAATGCATTGTGTTGCTTGCATTCTGTGATTATCTATGGTCCATCCCATATTGCATCAAACTTTGTATGTTGTCCTGGTCTGTTCTTCATCTCATTTCATTTGAAAACTAGATCTCTTTCTTTATAAACATCTGGTACTGCCCTTTTATCAAAATTCCTTTTCATTTGGGCCTAGTGTGCTTCCAATGTTTTTAGTTCAATCAACTGTGCAAGCCTGATTTCCATTGGTTGTTCTTCAAGTAACTCTAGCTCTTTTATGTTGCTAAGTGTTGCCAACTCCACTATTATTGGTAACTTGGCTTCCTTTCCATATATAAGCACATAGGGTGAATTACCTATTGATCTTTTAGGTGTAATCCTATCAGCCCATAATGCTAACTTTAACTTATCATGCCAAGACCTCTGATTCTCATCAACTATTTTCTTTATAATTTTAATCAGATTTTTGTTATTTGATTCAGCCTGTCCATTACCTTGAGGGTAATAATTTGATGAAGTATTCAAGAATATGTTGTTTTTGATAGACCAATCAAATATTCTTAATCCAATAAATGCTAAAGTATTATCTGAAATAATTGAGTCAAGAGTTCCAAACCTGGACATTAGATCTTGATAAAAATTCAAGACTGATGTTTCGTTAGCATCTTTCAAAGTGACTGCTTCAGTCCACTTAGTGAAATAATTAGTAGTAGTCAAAATCCACTTGTGTCCTTGGCTTGAAGGTGGATTAATAGGACCAATGAAGTCCAATCCCCACTTGCCAAATGGTTGTTCCACTTGAATTGGATGCAAGGGCATTGCTGCTAGTCTTTGTTTAGCTGCAAAAACTGAACACTTTAGACATTTCTTTACCCATTCATGAGCATCTTTGAACATGTTCGGCCAATAGTAACTAGCTCTCATAATTTTTAGAGCTATTGTTCTAGCTGCAAAATGACCTCCAGCAGGTCCATCATGAAATTCTGCTAGAATCCTTTGAGTCTGATCTGGTTGTACACATCTTAACAAAACATTGTTAAAATCTCTTTTGTACAGAATTCCATCAATTATAGCATAAGGGATTGCTTGTAATCTGTAATATGTTCTTTTAGATCTGTCTAGGCCTTGTGGACAATCACCAGTGTGCAGATAATGAATCATATCATGCACCCAACTTGTAGGGGGGTCTGGGACAGCAGTTGTTTCATTATTTTGAAACACTGTCTCAGCCTCTCGTTCAAGTTCTTTGTTGTATCCTTCATTTTCTGCAAGCTGTTCACACAGTCCTTTGCCTTGGACCAGCTTGGTGACCTTAATTTGTATATCATATTCCATGACCTTGGTTATCCACCCTACTCTCTAATCATTTAAATCCTTACTGAGCAAAAATTCTTTCACTGTTGGGTGAGCAACCATTAACTGAATTCTATTATTTGAAAGCATATGTTTGAATTTCTTTAAGCTCCTAATAACAGCTAATACATACTTTTCAACAAAAGAATATCTTACCTCATAGTCATGCAAAACCTGGCTAAAAAATGCCACAGGTTGTTCCATTCCTTCATTGTTTTGCTAACAAAGCATAGCTGATATAGTATCCACACTACCAAATGCATATAGAATGAATTCTTTATCAAAGTTTAGATTTATCAGAATTGGAGCAGCAACAAGTGCCTCCTTTATGTCTTCAAAGCTTTGCTTTCCTTCTTTGGTCCAACTGAAATTCTTCAGCATTGTTGTAAGAGGTTGTAAAAGTGCTACTATGTTAGGAATAAACCTTCTCACAAAGTTAATTATTCTTAGAAATCTTTGTAAGCCTTTCTTATGTGCAGGAAGAGGTAATGCCAATATTGTAATGATTCTTTCAGGATCAATTGATATTCCATCTTTAGACACAATGTGTCCCAACAGTTTTCCTTAATGAACATAGAAAATACTCTTCTTTGGGTTTAATGATACCCCAAATTCTCTACATCTTTCAAATATTAGTCTTAAATGATGAAAATGATCTTCAACCTTTTTAGAAAAAATAGTCACATCATCCAAGTATACAAGCACAATTTTATTAATCAAGCCTTGAAAATCCATGTTCATTGTTCTCTGAAATGTTGCACCTGCATTTGATAAGCCAAATGGCATCTTTCTGTATGCTAATGTGCCCCATTTTGTGGTAAAAGTTGTCTTGTATTGATCTTCCTCTTTTGCAAGAATTTGGTTATAACCTGAATAACCATCCAATAAAGAAAATCTTTTTGATCCAGAAACAACCTGCAATATCTACTCCATAGATGGTAAAGGATAATGATCCTTTAAAGATGCTCTGTTTAAATCACGGAAATCAACACATAATCTAATTTCTCCATTCTTTTTCCTGACAGGAACCAAGTTAGAAACCCATGAAGTATGTTTGATAAGAAAAATGATATTACCTTCAATGAGTTTATTGAGTTCTGTTTTCCTGAGTACTTCCAGTTTGGGATTCAATGGCCTTTGTTTCTGTCTGATAGGTTTAGCTTTGGGTTCCAGCTCTATTGTGTGTTGAGCTAACTCAGGGTTGAAACCTTTCAAATTCCATATTCCCATGCAAAAATGTCACTAAACTCTTCACAAAGCTAGATGAATGCTTGATGTTCTTGTCTTGTACATATCTTTCCCAGTTTAAGTAAATTTCCTTTAAAGATCTCAATAGGTTCATAATGCTCTTGCTTTATTGACAAGATGGCTTTGTCTTTTCTTACTTGATCATCAGTATTAAAGATAGATTCCAAGGTCACTAAGCCCTTGGATAGCTTGTTTGATCTTAACTGAAGTATCTGATCATCATACTGTTGTGTAAATTTTTGTTGATTACGTGCAGAAAATTTAGCCTCTTCCATTAAGAAATTTATAATATGTTCATCACTGTCAAACACTTGCCAACTGACATTATTACCTGGAACTGATGGTCTAACAACAACTTTGACATATAAAGGAGAGTGAATATTCTTCATTTCAGTAGGAATATCATATTTAGCTCCTATAGCAGCTAATTTGTTAGCTTGCTTGTTACTAGTTCTAGGTATAGATATCAGATTAAATGCATCAAACTCTTCTATCATGTCCCAAACTCTGTGTTTATACAACTTTAACAAGTCATTCTTTGTAGCAGCAAAGTTTCTGACTTGTTTAACCACTAATTCACTATCTCCAAAAACTTTTAAGCACTTGATTTTTCTTTTTCTTGCCCATCCTAATCCATGAACTAAAGCCTCATATTCAGCTGAGTTGTTAGAAAGCAAATCTGAAAGATGAATAATATTTCTCACCTGTAGGAGAAACTAAAACAGCATCTCCTCTAGCTCCTACCTTACTTCTAAAACCATCAAAATATAGTTCCCAAACATCATTTTCAAACTCTACAGTTTGTTGTTTTTCTTCTTTAATCAGATTTGGAATAACTATATTATTTTCTTGAATCATGTACACACCAAGGCCTATCTTGTCCATTTGCTCAAATGGATCTGTTTCATGATTTTCTATTGCCCATTGATCTAAAACTATATCTGGAATTCCTTCTAATGGTGTATTTGGGTCTTGGACAGGAATCAGATCTTCTTGATAAAAAATGGAAAGGTTGGCATTTATGGAATTGGGTGTGTAAGGTTCCAGGTGATCTTTTGCTAGTGGTTTAGACTTGATAGTATCCTTGGTTCCATATCTAGTTCTGAAGAATAAATGTGTCCAATCAGATGATAAATACCCTCCTAACCTTGCTATAAAATCTCTGGATAAGCAAATGGCAAAGGTAGGTGGTAGATCAATGACAAAAATGTCCTAGTATATAACAAAGTTTGGACAAGCATGCAAAGTAAGGCCTAAATTTTTGGACATTCTAACTGTGTTTACTTCAGTTCCATCCATTTGTACAACACCTCTAACAACAGGTTCATATTTCAAACCTAACTTGTCAGCTAGTTGTTTTGGCATAATTGAGCTACTGGCTCCTGAATCTATGATGCAATTATTTACTAGATAATCACCCACAATCAAAGTGACATAAAATGGTGGAGGTTTGCCTACTGGTTTAGGTTGTTCTATTCTTTTTTCTACCTCATTTGCAATCATAATCTGAGGTCGATGTGATTTTTGTACTTCATTTGACAAAGGCAACTGAGATAATGCATTTTGTAACAAATCTTTTTGTCCTGGAATGTGTAAAGCATCTAAAATAGACATGCTTACTATTGTCTTTTTCATATGATCCAAAATATTAAATGTAGGACCACTAACCTTTTGTTGTACTTTTGGGACATCAACCTCTAGTTGGTCTTTAGCTGGCTGTTTATTTTCTGCCATTGGTTGTCTTGACAAAATATGCAAATCCCTTGATGTAGAAGCTTGATTCTATTCATTCTAAGTTGTAGAAACTAAAATTTTTCCTTTACTAGCTTGTTGTGGTACATTTCCAGCTTGTTGTTTACCAATATCAGCTTGCTGATTTACAGCTCTAGACTGTTGTTGCAAGTCAACAGTTCTCTTTTTTCATCTTGTATTTGCTGCAATATTAGTAAAAGATTGCTTTTGACTTGGCAACTGATTTACACCACAAAATTCATTAGCCTGCCAATTCATTAAAGCTACATCAGGATTAACATACTAAGTCTAAATGTCTAGCTGGTTGTTTACATCACTTGCTAAATTTTTAGCAGCAACATAGTTATTCTATACCATCAAAGCTTGGTTTACTATTCCATTTGGGCAAGTGGTCTGATTATGAGGCTGATTACAGGGATAACACCATACATAGTCTTGAACCATGTTGTTTTGTATAGGCACTATTTCCTTTGATGTACTAACAACATTTGGATTATATTGTT
Organism: Cunninghamia lanceolata; assembly: GCA_027924645.1. Taxonomy (NCBI): domain Eukaryota; kingdom Viridiplantae; phylum Streptophyta; class Pinopsida; order Cupressales; family Cupressaceae; genus Cunninghamia; species Cunninghamia lanceolata. Next base: position 8,871,145 of record BSBN01000476.1, on the reverse strand, counting down.
GATTTGGCCTATTGTTGTAATTTCTCCTTTGACCCTAATAATCTAAATGATAACTAGGTCTATCTGCTTGGTAAGGGGCTACTTGATAAGGCCTATTATTCTAGTTTGTTTGGATTTTCAGACTCACTAGGTCATTGCTCACAGTCTGCAGTATTTTTGCTATACTTTGTTGGTTTTCTTTCAACTCTCAAAATTCAAAATGAATGGGATCTGTACCATTTTGTGCATTTGCTTGATAACCAAAAGATGGTATTGCTAAAACATGTGGGGCTAAAATTGGTATTAAATGTTGTATATTTAGAAAAATTGGCATTGGAGGCCTAGGTACTATCTTACCAGCTTGTATTAAACTATTTTTTACTCTTATTGCAATATCAAAAGCAACTGGTAAAGTTACCCCTCCCATGGATTGTATCATAACAACAATATCAAAATTTAATGCTCTTAAACAATATAAAAAATCATGCTCTGGTGATGGTTTCATTGTTTCAGGGATTCTATTCCATGTTTTCTAAAATTTGAAATTAAAATCTGTCATTTGCTCTTGTGGAGCCCTCTTAATAGTAGTCATTTGTTCAACTAATGATAAATGATCATATTTGTCTTGAAATTGCCTATTCAAAGCAACACCTAATTCATCCCAATATCTAATTGAATTAACTCTTATACCTCTAAAGCATTGAAGAGCTTTACCTTTTAATGATGCTGCCAACAACCTGATTGCAATGTTCTCTTTGATGATGTGGTGAACAGAACACAAAGAAGCCACATCTCTGATATGTTCAATGGGTGTAGTCCCATCTTCTCCTGTAAAATTTGGTAAACTTTTCAATGCAACCATCAGTATGTCATCATGTTGATTCAGATTAAAAGGGCTGCCTCCATTAAATGAAACAAACAATTGATTTCGAGGTGGTGGTGGATTTCTTCCACCACCTCCACCTCCTCCTAGAGCTGGTATTCCTCCTCCTACTCCTCCAAGAGGTGGAATTGGTCCTCCACCTCCACCTCCTCCAAGTAGAGCCATTGGAGTAGATGGTATTTGAGTTGGTGCCTAGACTAGAACTATTTGGAATATTTCTTGTAAAATAGGTTCTTCCGTAAACTCAAGAAGAAGAGGTTCCTCTTGGAAAATAGGAATCTGCTCTCTTGGGCTTGTTGGTGGAGAACTAAAAAATTATGTTGATGAACTTGCAAACAATGGATTCTGGTGTGAAGCAAACTCAGGACATATATTTGGTAGATCTAAAACAACTAATAAATCTGTTGTATTGGATTCTTTATCTACTCTTATTTTCCTCTTTGGTGGAGATAACTGGTTATGATTCTTCTGTGAATTTTTACTTGACCTTGTTTGATATTTTTTCATAGGCTGCAAGATCTGATCTAAAAAAACCAAAGTATTAGAGTCCCCAGGTACTTGATAATGAACCTCTAAAAGGCTAGAATTCTGTTGTTCATACCAAAAATAGTAAAATAAATAAGTCCTTTTGAACTGAAAATCAGTTCAAAGTCCTACTGGGCATGCCAAAAACTATGAACACTGGGAATTGCACCTGTATGCAAGGCTGGAAAAGCACTGCAATTCAATGTAACATGGAACTAATTTCAGGTTGTGGGTGCCCTATAATGAAATTAGACCTCTAGATTATGGGTTGGTTCTCGTCAAATGTTCTATTGAGATGTATGTTGTTACTATTTTGGAAAAGGGAAGAAAGAAACTAAATGAATGCTAAAGGTAAAAAATGGTGATGCACCTAATTTAGATAAAAATAATGTAATCTGATCCACAATGTTTACCCAAAAATTTGACTTTTACACAATCCAGACTTGGCATAAATATCACATAAGTGATTCTAAGGAAGGTTTGAAAATAGGTTTTTATGAAGGAAATGGCTTTTTCACAACACAAAAGACTATTTCTGATTAACACAACCTAAGACCTATGATAAATATATGCTTAATACTGCAAGCAAGGAAGTGAGACAATAATTTTAAAGGCTTAATAATAAAACATAGAAAAATTTCATCAAAATCACTTCAATAATCAGCACTAAAAGAAAAGGTAATTTAACTGATCTCAAAGAAACAAAAGAAAATTTTGCAAAGAAGACAAAAATATAACCTGTAACCTATCTATCTCTCAATAAAACTGTAAAAAAAATGAGCTACAAGAATTCTCCAATCTGTTTGAATCAAAATGAGAATCAAGAACTAGCAAAAACAAACTTTTGCTTTATAATATATAGGTTTTCCCTCTCAAAAGACGCATGCAAAATATGGACTTGCAGATAACTGCCTCTAAAAATAATCATTCCCAAGCAACCTCCAAAATCTTCAAAATTAGGGTCTAAAACTGCCACAAATTGAGCAAAAATAGCTTCAATTTGGGCCTCTCCATATGATTAACCAAAAAGTTGACCAAGAACCCTAAAAATACCCCAAAAAATGATGCAAAAACCTCCTAGGTGGCCTAGTTAACTCAACTAATCAATTTGCATGATTTTGCATGAGCAAAATTGATTGTGAGTAAATAATAAAGTAATAGAATAATTAGTTTATTATTGGTTACAATTTGTTCTAAATTTGACATTACAATTTGTGGAAAATAAAAAAGAAATTTGGAAAATATTACTTTATTATTTATTTACAATTTATAACTTCATAAAATCATGCATGATTAGAAGAAAAAATATCACTCCAATTACACTTGCCTAATTTGCATGATATGAGCACAAATAGGACTTTAGAAGAAGGTAAAAATCCCCTTATGCCTCCATGTGAGAAAAAATCCCTAGTTTGGATGATGCAAATACACATTAAAGCAAAAAATTTTACCCTTATCTCTCCATGCACCAAGGAGAAATTATTATCCTCTCTCTGCAAAAAATCCATGAGTCATTCTATGCATCCTAATATCTCCATAAACAAAAATAGTATGCATAAAACCTTATGACTCCCTTTGATGCCTTAGTGCATATATATATCATTATATTTTTACGCCACCTTATATCTCCATATGCAAACTCAATATCAAATAAAAACCCTATACTCCATGACTCCATCTCCAACACTGCACTATCATACTTGCACCATTATACTTGCTTACCTTGGAAACTCCATGCTCTGTCCTCATACATGCCATGTCTGAAACAATACTCCCTTGGCCTTGTTGGCTACCATGCATAATCAAGAAGTATCTTTACCTTTGGATGTTCGCAAAAAGACAAGGAACTTTGACTAGCATGTGTATCATATAATACATTTTTTGACCATGCCATCTATACGACCACTAAGGAATTTTCAAATAGTTTATAAGGCATGAAGCCTTTCTTTCTCAACATATGACCCCTCTTGACTTAATAAAAGTCAAGTCCTAAGCAATGTCAGTCAGCCACTCTATGCTATAATTTTTAGGAATATTCAAGACCAAAGTCTTGACCACTGACACTTCTTGGATAAGGTAATTATCTGTCTTTTGTAAAGTCAAAAAATACACCTGAGAGAAGGAACCTTTGAACAAAAATAAAGGGACAACCCTAAAAGTTTCTCATTCTTCATTTGGCATATCTCTTCATTTGCTCTGCAACTTTATTCCGTCGGTTTAGGGTTTGAAGATTTGAAGAATATCTCTAGTTTTTACTCCTTTCCATGGCTCCTCTTGGTTGAAACTTTGGGACTCTACATCATAAGGAAGAAGGTAACACTGCTTTGAGTTTCATATGAGGCATTTTATTGATATCTATAGCTTTATTTCTCTTTAATGGTCGCAGTCTCCATCTTCTTTCATGGTTATCTCCATCATTGTGCATTCTTTAACACCTTCTTTCTTGTTTATGTATCTTTCCTCTTTGCAACTATTCACCTATTCTTGAAAGCTTAAGGATATTGTAAGGCCACGAGTAGATGTCTCCTCCTGTCACCAAAACAAGGTAAGCACTTGCCTTTCTTTCTCCTTTGTAGCTTCATTTGTCTTTTTTACAGCTGAAGAATGACAATGGCCTGTAGTTGAAATGGGTATTGCATTTTTTAACAAAAAATGGCATATCTCTATTAGCTTATGTCTATATATATCTCCTTTCATATTTTGCTTGACTATAGGTGCAAAAAAAACTTGAGGGTTTCAATCTTTCTGATAAGGGTTTGTTTCTTTTGCACATTCAAGGCCTCCATTTGCTACATCTATGCTTCTTGTGTATGTAGACACCAAAATGTGGTAGATTGTTGAGGGTTTGTAAGTTTTGAAACTAGGGTTTCAACCTTTCTTGCACAAAAACTCCTTCACTCTTACGGCCATTCTCCTGTAGTATTCACTATTCTTCTTTTTGACATGTAAGTGCAAAAAGAAACAAGGGTTTTCATTTTATACATAGATAGGTATTCAATCTTTTGCATGAAAATTGTCTTCCTCTGGTTTGGCTATGACAGTAGATACACTTAAACATTATTTTTGCCTGTAAGTACAAAATGGCACTAGGGTTTGAATTTTCTGTCAAGGGTTTGCTCTTTCTTTCAGATGGGTATACATTTTAGCATGAGAAATCTTTCCTGTATAGCATCTCCTTGACTGTACTTTCCTGTAGGCAAAAAATATTAGGAGTTGAAGTATTAATAAATGGAATTTCTCTTTTCTTCACACAAAACCTTCTCTTCCTACTCCTTGTGACTGTCATAGATGATGATACACTTTACCTTATTTGCTTTTCATTATAGCTCCTGGGTGTGATAACAAGTCTTTTGATATTCAAAAACAATGACTATTATTCATTTATCTCCATCTTGTAACTGTACCACATGATGCTAGCTCCTTTCTCATTGCAAAGTATGAATGTTTGATGATTGGTTGTTTGACTGTGGAATCGTCTCCTGAAATGTGTAACTGTCTTTGATGCATTTGGGTTCAAGTAGACATATCATGCTTTGATTTCTCCTTAGCTGTCTGTGGCATTCTTTATATACTCCTGTAGCTAACTTTATGCATACCTACTTCTTATCTCATTATTTGGATGTCATAGTATCATATATATCATGCATTTCTCTTCAATTTTTTTATCATGGTGATTGTTTACTATGACTGTATCACTCAAAACAATGGCATAAAAGAAAGAGAACTGTTTATCTTGTAAAATTCATGTTCTTTGTCAATCACCATTACTATAGCATTTGGCATATGTCATGTTCTTCTTCTGTTGTTTCTAATGCATCATTGATTTACTCCTGTATATGGATATGGCAACTATGATCTATTCTGACTATATTTTTCTTGTATAAGCCACTTTATTGATCATTGCCCTGACTGTCTATAGTGAAGGTGACTGCACTTGTCCCTGTTCTTGCATGATACCTCTCTTTCTGGCATTTATTGACTATATTATGATGTTACTGTAGCTCCAAGGTATATGAGATAAGACTTGTTTGATTAAAATAGTGATAAGATGTATGGAAACCACTTTGTTATATTTGGACTGTAGCATTCACTGTGGCATTCCTGTCACTGCACTGTGCTTAATGTATTTGGATCCTTTTGTTCTAGACATGATTATCTCTTGCTTTTGAATTTGTACTTGATTGTCATGTAGGTGATGACCCTACATTGTATATTTTGGTCTTTGCTTATGCATCTTGTGCTTCATCTTTGGATGCTTGAATTTTTGAACATCTGACTACATTTGGAGTGTAGCAGTCATCTAGGAATATAGGCTTTCCTTAATGCCTAAATCATATGAGATTCTTGGCTTGGTTGTTTCATCTTTGAAAACTAAAACCTATCTACTCCACTTGAACTGTTTCATCTATACCTCCTTGTATATTGATGGTTTGAAGTTTTAAGGCATTAATGACTAGCTAGTTATTAGTCCATGACAATGATATATTCATGACTGTATTTTCACACTTCCATATATTAGCTAGAGCTAATGATGCCTTGCTATTTTGATTTTGTCTTTTAAAAGGTATAACTTGTATCTTTCAGCTGACTTGATCACCTTGAATACCTGTATCATGTCACTTACTTCTTACTCTTTTGTCATAATGAGATGATACCTTCACATGATTTATTCTGCAACTTGTTCAAATGATACATAATTCTGCTTCTCTTCTCTTTATCAAGCACAGTAATCTAAAAACTTGTATCATATCCTTGTACTATGAATGCACTCTATCAGTTGCTCTTATTAGTTGTGATGAAATAAAAATATGCATTCATAATGATACTGTACCTCAGATGGCTCCTGTAGCCTGGATGATTGTAATCTAATTTCTACATTTTGTTTTTATCAATCTTGACTCAGTCATGTTAATCTGATTTGCTCCAATCAACTATAATAATGCCATGATGACATATCTTTTCTGTAAGTTGATTAGATGATGCATGATATAACTTGTAATGATGCATCCTGTCTTTTCTGATTCTCTTTTCAAAAAATGAAAAGAAACATGCTTGGCTCAAACCCTTGTGGGAGCCACATTTAATCCACATGTTTATTTGTCTTCAAATCAACAACAAAACATGTCCTATACCTGCACAGTGAACAAACAAGTTAGCATAAAAAAGTACCTGAGATTGTTCATTTATCTTCTTCATGATGTCTTCCTTATTTATGTCATTATATTTGATATGATTTCTCATCTGAATGCATGTTGTGATAAGTAGATATCTCTGTTTGATAAAAGCATGTGATAATTTTAAACATCCAGAGCACTAATAGGGTTGTCCCCAAAATTTTACAGGTTTAATTGATGATGCCTTGGAGTGAAGACTAAAGACTTGAAAGCCAGCATCAACAACAATCTCCATCATCAGGCAATGATGGATGTTTAAATTTATCATGTGTTCATATCTTTTCCTTTTATCAATTAGATGCATAGCTTGCATGTGTGCAATTCCTCAGTCTAGTTACTCCCACGGCTTGTGTGGGACACATTTGAACACTTCTTTTAAACATGATCAATTAATTTCTCTTATGCATATGATGTATATGCATTTCCTCTTTCAATCAATGCATGAGATAAAGTAACAAATACTTGAATGTATGCTCAAAACATGACATGAAATAATAGTGGAATACAAAATATATTTCTTTCTTTTATTCAAAACTGATTAACTGAATAATCAATTTAACTTATAACTCCTGAAAGATCAAATTGTGTAGAAAAAATGTATCTCCTTGAATGTTTGATTTCTTGACAACTTATTCTCTTGTCATGATAACTCATCAGTCTTGATTAGACTGATGGATTATCCTGACAATTGGATATCTTTCTCTACTCTGTCAAGGCATCAACTGTTCAATGAATGCATAACTTTAAAGTTTTCATTTATTCCTTCTTAACAATTACACTTAGGTCCAACTAATTTTAAGTGTGAACAAAAAAATAGTAACAATGACAATTAAACATGTGGTGGTTGTGTGGATGTGTTTTCTTAGTGCCTATAAATCACATATGAATATTGGCTTAGGACTATTTACAGCAACGCTGCTTTTTGATTTGGATCCTAAAAATGCTGCGACTTATGTTCTTCTCTCAAACATATATGCAGAAGTGGGCAGTTGGGGTGAGGTTCAAATAGTACGGAGATTGATCAAAGATAGAGGAATTAAAAAGATCCCTGTATGTAGTTGGATTAAAGGCCATAAAATGGTACATGCTTTTTCTGTAGGAGACAAATCATATCCACAAACATAGCATATCTATGCAAAGTTGGAGCAATTGGCTTGGGAGATGAAGGCAGCAGGGTATTTTCCAGATGCAAGACATTTACTTAATGAAGGGTACACAAAAATAAATGGGCTTGCAATCCTCAAATAAATGTGATCTCATGGACTGCACAATGATTGCAAGATTTACACCAAATGGCTTGTTGAGAAGGCTTTAGAAAATTTTAAGCAATTGGCAGGTTCAAGTCAATCTCCACAACCTTTTCCGACAACCTCTCTCCCTGTGCCAATATACAACTTTCAAACAGGATATGGACATCCATCAAATTGTAATGCACAGAGGAATCTTGTTAGATGTAGTTGCAACTGTACTGGTGGACATGTATGCAAAATGTGGAAGCCTAGACAAGGCATATGAACTATTTAATGCAATGCTTCAAAGAGATGTCATCTCATGGAATGCGATGATTGTTGGATATGCACAAAGTGGATTTGTTGAAAAGGCTTCAGAAACTTTCAAGAAAATAATTACATGTAATTACAAACACTATGAAATTGAACCCAAAGAGCTAGGAACTAAGAAAAACATAGAAGAGTGAGCCATTGAATTTTTAGAAGTGGTATTTGCCCTTCTACAATGTGTGAATGACATTAAAGGTCGAACGAATTCAATTTCCATTAGCAATCAGCATGTTACCTTTATTTTGGACTGTGTGAATTCAAATCTAGAGATGCAAAGGCTAAGGTGAGAGTTAAGGATTCTACATATTGGTGGATAGTATGATTTGTAGGGAATAGAAGAAACCCCTCTATTTTAGAAATGCATGAACAATGGGTTGCTACCAGAAACATCTCAGAAATTCCCTAGACAGATGCATTCCTTAGTCCCCATCTGATTTATCCTTTTTAAATAAGGGTAGATAAATCCAATCGAGTGCTATATCCTTGAGACCTATGATTTAGACTTAAGTCGTCATAGTGAATGAATTATAAAATATTAAGAAAAAAATGTAAGCAATTTTGACTTTCTTTTTAAATGATAAAATAGAGATTTAAACTATGAATTCCAACATATTTAGTTAAATTATGGTAATGGTTTTTCCATTGACAACTATTAAACATGGAGCAAAGGTGAACACAACCAATAACGGTAAACTAATCCCAAATAATAAAAGCTCCTAAAGCCTAGCTTCTCAAGGACAACATGGTTAAGTGTTCTTAGAATCACAACTCTCAGCTAAAGAGCATGACATATTATAGTCTACACCTTGCTATTGTAGTGTGTTGGTTAGTAACAAAGACATACTATAGAAGACAATAGACAATATCAAAATTAAAAATGGCAGACCATTAAGGAAGTAGAGTGTTTCATCAAGTATACCTAACTTGCACAGTCATGAAATGTGGCTCATTTTTTCAATAATTACGATGCTTTCTCAGTTCATCCTAACATGCATAAAACTTTTCTAGACCATCATCATTCCCAAAAATTTCTACATACCAATGGATCAAGTAAGTAATTTGCAAGTAACAATGGATTGCTTTGTCATTCATTACCTACATTGTTCATGAAATCATCAACACACCAACCTGCAAAGCACGTTTTCATGTCTTCACGTGCTCCATTACTATGAGGAACTTGAGCCACAACATAAGTGGGATCTACATACAAGAACCAAAAATGTTTTCATGATCAGAGACACAATGCCAAACACAATGCACAAGCGATAAAATAACCAATTTAACTAAGACAATATAGATAACCTGGCATAAAATGATTCATTGCTTTCTACCCAATTAAGAGCAAACATTGATTATTTGATTTGAAATTGATGAATTTTAGCAAAACCCAAATAGCAAAAAATATAGAAATCTTATGAGTTGCATCAATACTTCATTCTATGGACACCCATACGGTCCCCTCCAACAGCTATGGAGGATAAGCATCCAACAATATAATATGAAGGGTAAAACTTGAAACATGTACTTTTGGCTGGCTATCTTGAAGACACCCTAAACTTTATCATTGAGATACCTGTTAAATCTGTGTTGGTTGTATGGATGTGTTTGCTTGGTACCTATAGATCACATATGAATATAGGCTTAGGAGTATTTATATCAACACCACTTTTTGATTTGGATCCTAAAAATGTTGCACAACTTATGTTATTCTCTCAAACATCTATCCAGAAATGGGCAAGAGTAGTGAGGTAAGGAGATTGATGAAAGATAGAGGAATTAAAAAAATCCCCAGATGCATTTGGATTGAAGGGCATAAAATGGTACATGCTTTTTGTGTAGGAGACAGATCACATCCATAGACAAAAGAGACCTATGCAAAGTTGGATAAATTGGCTTGGAAGATGAAGGCGACAAGGTATTTTCCAGATTCAAGAATTTACTTAATGTTGTGGAAGGATGGGAAAAAGAATTATTTCTCTGCCACCATGGTGAAAAGTTGGAAATTGCATTTGGTTTTTTAAACATGCCCCATGGAACAACTATTAGAGTTGTTAAGAACCTTCGAGTGTGTATTGATTGCCACACTACAACAAAATTTATCTCCAAGATTATCAGAAGAGAAATTGTTGTGAGATGTGAACCCTTTCCATCATTTTAAATAGGGACAATGTTCTTGTGGAGATTATCGATGATGCTAAATGAAGCAATCTAAAAAATAGGCTTACACTATAATAATGTGCACCGTGTCAGATTTCCAACTGGCGGGTGTAAAGCCCAACTCCTCAACCTTTGCCAACATCATCCTTGCCTGTACACAAATTGAAGCTTTGGATGAGGATATGGACATCCATAAAAGCATAATTGGAAGTGGATTTTTGTCATATGTTTAGTTACAAGTGCCACTTCCGATCATGAAAGCCTTCACAAAGACTTATGCACAAAATTCAATAAAGAAGAATAGAATTTATGCACAAATTCACTCATGAATGATTTCAAATTGTAATCAATTTCTTTGTAGCTTATAATGTGTGGATAATAATTGATGTTCCTTGTAGTTTCCTATGCCATTAATTAAAAGGAATCTAGATCTACACATTCATCTTAGTTGCATTTGCATAGCTGAAGCCTATTGTTTTAAATCCTTTACACAAGTTTTCCATGGGTTAACATGATAACATGTCTCCTAGCAACAGAACGGAAATCCTCTCAAGGGGTTCTTAAATACCACCAATCTAGGTTAATTTATGCTGAGTTGTGTGCATAAAATAGATTACATCCCTCAAAGAAATGTGGTCTCATGGACTGCAATGATTGCAGGATATGCACAAAATGGATTTGTTGATAAGGCATTAAAAACTTTCAAGAAAATGTAATTGAATATACATATACAGAGAGAGAGATGTATGTGGAAGCATAGACAAGGCATGTGAAATGTTTGACAAAATCCCTGAAAGAAATGTGGTCTAATAGACTGCAATGATTGCATGATATGCACAAAATGGATTTGTTGAAAAGGCTTTAGAAACTTTCATGCAAATGAAATTGGCAGGTGTAAAGCAAATTCTACAACCTTTGCCAGCATCCTCTTTGCCTGTATCAAAATGGTAAGCTTTGGAATAGGGTATGGACATCCATCAAGGCATAATAGAAGGCAGATTTTTGTCAAATATTATAATTGGAAATGCTCTTATAGACATTTATGAAAAATGTGGAAGCATAGACAAGGCACACAAATGGTCTGACAGAATACCTCAAAGAGATGTCATCTCATGGAATGCAATGATTGCAGGATTGCACAAAATGGATTTGTTGAATAGGATTTAGAAACTTTCAAGAAAATGCAATTGTCAGCTGTAAATCCAAATTCTGCAACCTTTGCTAGCATCCTCCCTGCCTATGCCCAAATGGGAGCTTTGGAATAGAGTATGGACATCCTTCAAAGCATAATGGTAGGGGGATTCTTGTGAGATATTATAGTTTGAAATGCTCTCATTGACATGTATGCAAAATATGGAATCATAGGCAAAAATTGTAAACTATTTGACAAAATTCCTCAAAGAGATGTCATCTCATGGAATGCAATGATTGCAGGATATGCACAAAATGGATTTTGCAAGGATGCTCTCAAAATATTTGAATTAATTAAGCACTCTGGAACATATCCTAACATTGTAAGCTTTGCTTGTATTCTAGGTGCATGCAGCCATGCAGGTTTAGTGGATGAGAGTTGTACATACTTCAATCACATTTGTAACCCTTATTGCAATACACCTACAATTGATCATTATGTGTGCATGGTTGACCTCCTTGCTCATGCTGGCTATCTTGAAGACACCCTAAACTTTATCATTGAGATACCTGTTAAATATGTGTTGGTTGTATTGATGTATTTTCTTGGTGCCTGTAGATCACATATGAATATAGGCTTAGGAGTATTTACAGCAACACTGCTTTTTGATTTGGATCCTAAAAATGCTGCACAACTTATGTTCTCTCAAACATCTATCCAGAAGTGGGCAGGTGTGGTGAGGTAAGGAGATTGATGAAAGATAGAGGAATTAAAAAAATCCCCAGATGCAGTTGGATTGAAGGGCATAAAATGGTTGTCGAAATAGAGATACCTATTAAATCTATGTTGGTTGTCAAAATAGAGATACTAGCGATGCCACGGCAGGAAAAACCAGGAGTTGTGGATCTAAAGCTCCACTAGAAGCAACCCTTGGTAATACGCTCAATCACACCTCTCCCCTGAACCTCCGCTAACTTTTCACAGACATGAAATATTAGGGTTTACCGGGTGCCAAAATTTTAATTAAATTTTAACCATTTTAACATTTTGGTTTTGGCGCTCATAGTTTCTCATCTGATCATTATAATATTATAATATTAATATATGATATTATATAATATTATAATATTATATATTATATTATAATATTATATTATTATATAATATAATAATTATATAATATTATAGTATAAATATTATATTATATTATATTATAAAAATTATGTGATATTATAATATTATATAATATTATTAATATATAAATATTATATTATATTATAATATTTATGTAATATTATAATATAATATATATTATATAATTGTCTGATAAAGGGTTAGATCTTTAGGCAGACAGGAGAGTCCACGTGGAGGGGGCAGAGATAGCCCCTAAACATTTTATGTGGGCCGGCTCTGTTTTTCGATAGTCGAAAAGTGTGATTGAAGGCCTTGGTAGATGTTGTCAAGGTGGCAAGTAATGATGTTTTTGGCAAGTCAGGGCTAGACAGTCACTTCCCCAAGGCCTGCGGATCATTAATGGGCATGTTATGTTGTGGCTAGTGCACTGAGATAGATTGAAGACCCAAGATAATCTAGCTCCACTCGTGGGAAACGTCCGAGCTTTCTCTCCCTTTATTCCTTTGGTCTAAGTAGACATTTATTGCCTTGCCTTGTATTGTTTTTGAATTAATGGAATGATCAAATTGGAAAGAAAAAAGAATAGAGAAGTAATAGTCATTTATTTAGTCATTTTTATTTGTCTGACCAACTATTTAGTTGTGTTTTTTGCCCAATGACCAAATTAGTCATTTATTTAGTCATTTATTTGGTCATTTATTTAGTCATTTCAACTGATGACCAAATTAGTCATTTATAGTTGTGTTGCAAAAACATTTTGGTCATGTGACTAAAAGTTTTAGTCACCTAATCATTTATTTGCCATATTTCTACTAGTGCTTCTTAACCATCTCATAAGTAGTATAGATGGCTGTATTGGAGACAAAGTTCTCTCAGTTTGTGAAGTATATCTTGTAACCAATCACCATCGATGTAATTCTCACTGCATGGTCTTCAATATCATTAACTGTTAATGCCCTTTTGTCGAATTGGGCTCCGATGGCCTCCGTTATAGTGTTATTTTTCATGGCTTTCAACACATGCACTATTCTAGTAGAATTCAATCCTGTAGCAGCCCTTATTGTTGGAAAGAGACAAGACTACACATGACCAGTGTTGTAATTGATGGCAACTAAGTTCATTCCACACATCCACAGTGCAGTATCAGATCATACCAGAAGTCAGTTTCAAGATTTGTCAAGTCTGGATAGACAGGAATAGAGTATATGGCAGAGTTCAGTATTTTTGTCAATAGATTGCTCTAGTCAATCATTGTGTGTTGCGTATCTGAGGTAGTATAAAGGAATGTCATAACAATCTAAATCTAAGATGTCAGCCTCTGGTGACAAGGGGATTAAAAGTTATGAGCATCTAAGTACCGGGTCCTAATATGACGAAACAATTCAGTAAAGAACAGGCCAACCTGTGTTAGATCCTTATGCGAATCTAGAAGAAGTGTTTTGGTGAGTTGTGTATGGGATATAATGTTAGTGGCCAACATGAATGGTGACCTTCAAGTGTTATTTCTGGTACGCATCAACATCGGTGTATGGATTCAGCTAACAGAACATAATATTTGTGTTGTTTACTAAGTTCTTCACTAGGCTGACAGAAAGTGATTGAATTTCTTGAGGCGGATATATATAGCTGATGGATTCGAGTGTATTGGTGTGTGTAATGATGTGAATATGGAGTAAATGTGAAAAGGGTAGATAGGAGTGCAAAAAGGAAGAGATCTAAGGTCCAAATTATGGCATAGCAGGAAATAGGGCAGAACAAAGATGAAGTGTATCAAGTCAGTATTCTGTGCTTAACCAGAATTGAATCCTTACATTGGTAGATGCTAATTATCAGTTCAAACTCATTGTAATCTTCCTTGTGTAGGTAGTGAACCTTCTTTTGAGTAGTGAGCCCGAATGCATGTGCATTCCCCTTTGTAATACATTTAACAGAGTATAATCTTTGTGGGTTAACCCCCACCATGGTTTTTCCCTTAACTAGGTTTCCATAAAATCTTGGTGTCAAGTGTGTTATTTATGTTTCTGGTCATGTATTATTGATTGATGCTATAATGTTTATATCATTGTGATTATAAGTTGTAAAATAAGATTAAAGGCAGAAAAGATTAAATTGTGTGATAATTGATTCACTCCCCCCCTCTCAGTTGTCTAGACTAATTCCAACAATTGGTATCAGAGCAAGGTTCCTTGAAAGAATCCTAACAGCTTGAGGAAACATCTTGGAAGTAGTTTCAATGGGTTCACTCAAAGATCAACTTCGGTTGGCCCTAGAAGATCTTGGTCAATTGAAAGCAAAAGTATCTAATCTGGAAGATGAGCTCAAAGATGCTGATGATACCATTGAAATGTTAAAAGATAAATTAAAGAAATATATGGAAAATATAAAGGAGCTACTTCTGTAGTTATCCAGTTTAACTGAAGAAAATGACATGAATGAAGCCTTGGAAGAAAAGACAAAGGAGTGTGAAAAGCTGTCAAAAGAAATTACTATTCTAAAAGTTGAGATGGAATCTAGGACAATGAGGCTAACAAAAGAAATTGAACAAAGGAAGAAGACTGAAGAAGATTTGAATCAAACTCTAAAAGAAAGAACTGAAGAATGTTGTAGATTGGATAGATTAGCTAGCCATCTAGAGTCTGACCTACAAGAAAGCAGAGACAATGAAAGAGAACTTGAAAGGCAAATTGTCATTCTCAAAAATGACCTAGAAGTTGCAAATGAATACAAGGAGAAGTTTAAAATAAGCTCAACTAAACTTGAAGCATTGCTTGAAGGATAGAAAAAGGTTGATGACAAGCATGGTCTTGGATATGAGAAAAGTGAAAGCTCTAGATCTAGACAAAGAAATTCTCAATCAAGAAATAAAAGAAACAGACCTAGAAGACCTCCAGTAAGATAGCCAAATGCTTAAAGATATCCATCCTTCAATGGAAATTATTTCAACTGCAATAAATTTGGCCATAAAGCTACTCAGTGCAGAAGCAGAGTAAATCAAAATGGTCCATCCTTCTCCGGTCAATGCTTCAAGTGCAAGAGGTATGGTCATAGATCCAATGAATGTAGAAGTATGATAATGAATAACTCTAATGGCAATTCTTTCAATGGCTATTGTTTTGCTTGCAATGGATTTGGACACATGGCTAATCAGTGTAGATCAAGAGGAAATCAAATATATAAGAAAAGAAATGTTATGTGCTTTAACTGTAATAAATCTGGTCATATTGCAAGATTCTGCAGAAGCAGGATTAATGAAAGAAGGGGTCTAGTAAACAGAAAACTAGATGAGCAGAGACAAGACAAAGGCAAAGAAAAAATTGATGTGAATGAGATCCAAAATTAAATGAGCAAGACATGGGTCAAGAAAACAATTGTGAACAATAGTAATGGGTCCATAGCAAAATCCGGTGCTGATAATTCCTCTGGGAATTGAATTAGGAGCTCTGGCCCAGGGGGAGCTGCATTGAAAATCAAATTCCCCTAACCAGTAAGTGGGTGCCTAGATATGGCACAATGAGAGAAGATATTTTGAATTGTTTCAGAAACTTTGGAAGGATTTATGGAAGAAAAGATGTTGATATGGAAATTTGCAAAGTGATTCATGAAGAATTATTCAATCAACAGAGTAACCGAGTGAAGTTAGGGCAACGCATTTATTACAATGCCAAATTAGGTTTTGTAGAGGATAAAAGGTCACTTGGTTGTGCATTTGAATCACTTTGCATTTGAAGGAAACAAGAAGAAGATCATCTGAGCTGTAAATCTAGAAATTAAAGCACGAAGAGCGAATTCAACCACCAATTGATCAACCCTAACCCCATGGAAGAAAAAGGTACTTCTCTATAAAGCCTTGGATCTAAAATCTGTTGAGATGGCTACACCTCTAGTTGTTGATGTAACTGAAAGGCCCCGACCAATATTTAAGAAGCATCCATACAAGTTAGTTGAAGTTGAACCGTTAGGTGCATTTTCTAGAATTCCATATGGCATACTGCATGTTGCAGATATTAGGGCATACATCCACTGTTGCATTGATGAATTTGGAAACCTAAAACTCTTGTATTTGTTTAACTACCTAAGGGATGATAGCTATAAATTGAAACCGGAATACAAAGCCCTAGAAAGCAAACATTTTCTGCAAGTCATTAGATTTCTGACATTTGATGAGAATGAATGGTTTTGATATATCTTTGAGCTGAATAAATGATGAGTTCATATGGATATTGAAACCATTTAAGATTACAAAGGATGTTATCAAGATTGTAACTGGGTTAAATTCAACTGGTGGATTACCCATACTGAAAGCCGTGAAAAACCAGACAGTGACTGATGCTACTAGTGCCAAGTTTGACAAAAGGGCAATGACCATCAATGATATTATAGAACTGGGTGTTAAATTTGCCTCCATGGTGATTGGGTACAAGATTTATCACTCCAGCAGGGAAATTTTGTCTTTGAAACTGCAATATATGCAGCCTATCAAATGTTGAAGGAGAATGTTGATTATGACCTATGTGAACTACTACAAAATCAATTGATTGAGAATCTGAGAAAAATAAAGAAAGATAAGAAAAATACCTTCAAGTATGGTTCCTTGATTATATGTTTGTTCTTCTATTTTATGAATGAAGTGCAAGGAGTTCAAGGTGTGCACTGGACAAATGACAGGCCAGTTGCATGGCAAATAAAAGATCATCTACTCAGCCTTGGTGATTCCCAAGCTCAGAAGAAAGCCATTTGGAGTTACTTCAGAAACTTTCAAAGTATGATGCATGCAATAGAGAGAATCCCTAATTCAGTTGTGGAGAAATATGAGAATGGAATATACTTTATGTTTGACACCGATCAGTGCCTAATGGAGGTTGTGGAACCCAGAACCATATGGATTATGCCAATGGGCTATGAGGTTGATGAGAAAGTTTTGGAAATTTATGTTCAAGATCTCCTGAGCAAATCTAAAGACACATCTGTGGAAAGGTTTGGAACATACAAGGAGCTAAGTCTAAAATTGCATGTGGAGCTCAGACAGCTAGAGACCAAAAGGAAAGTGTAGAAGCAAGTTGAAAAGTATGCTAAGAGCATTGGACTAACCAAGGAAGCAGTGAAGAAAAACATAAAAAGAATTGAAAAGGATGAAAAAGAAAGATAGGACAAGAACAAGAAGATGCTTTAGTGGAACCATCCTCCACTTCAAGGACTACTAGAAGGTCTGATGCTGCTTCTATTCCCCCTAAACCTGTAAAACAAGAAAATAGACCATTTGGTGAAGGAAGTAAGAGAAAGAAAATAAAGGCCACAAGAACATATGTGGGCACAAAAGATGATGAAGAGACAGAGACAAATGAAGAAGTTAAAGAGATGAGATCCAAGAATGCCAAGACTTCAAAGGCTTCTAAGGACCAACCTTCCAGAAGCAAAAATGCAAGTAAAAAGCAAGAAACTGGTAAGGTTGCTATAACAATTGATGAAATTGTAAAAACAATTACTGTTCATGGAAATGTAAGGCCTAGCAAAGATTATTATGATAATTTTGATCAAGCAAATAAGAAAATTTTGGAAGATGCTACCATCATGTACTTGAATAAATTCAGTAGAGTTCTACTGGAAATTTTACAAGAACTTCCTAAAAGTTTAAGGAAAATACTAGAGATGAGGAAGGAAGCAGCCAAGGCTAAAGATCTAGAACTCAGAGAATATATCCTCTCCACTTTGTGTCCAATAATGTCCAAAAAGGAAGCAGATAAAATACTCAAGAAAGTAAAAGATGATTTCAGAAGCAAAGTAAGGATGAATAAGCTAATGCTTGGAGAAACTGAGGAAATTGCAAAAGAAATAGAGGAAATTTTGAGGAAGGCCCTGGATAAAGACAAATATTATGTTGTCTCAGAGGAACAAGTTGAGGAAGATAATCCTATAGTTTCAGAACTAGAAACCTCAAGAAGAGAAACTGGAAAAAGGAAATGATTACCAAGATGATACTCTAGATCCTCTGGAGCAAACCTATGAGGAGATAGATGTTGGGATTGATTCATCAATTCTAGATATTGAAAAAGGAAGCATCAGTGAGCAACAAACTGAAGTTGATGACTCCTCAGTTCTAGAAGAGGAGCAAATAAACAAAGAAGACTCAGAGATGATGGACAAAACTGATGATGTTGGAGATACTCTAACTCCACCTGATCAATCTAGTAAAGAAGATAATATTGCTAATACACAAAGCCCTCCGAAACAGGTAGCAAGTGATGAAGACAAAGAAAAGATTCCCCCTGCAGATGATACATAAAAAGGTGAAGCAAAGGAAGAGAAAGAAGAGGGTAAAGAAGACAAGGTAGAAGAAGATGGTGCAAATGTTAATGCACCCACATAAATAAATTATGATGCTGAGAAATCTCAAGGGAAGGAAGGTGGTTCAGGAATTGTAGCAAGAGACACTATAGATGCATTAAAAGGTCTCCTGAGTAAAGAAATGCTTGAGTTTGATGAACCAGAGTTGTTTCAAGGACCGATCAATCTAGATGCTCTCTCTCTCTAGTTCAAGTAATGAAGATAGCATCTTTCACACAAGCCAAGGCAAGAGAAAATATGTTGAAATCTCACATTGAGGACAGTGAGCTTCTAGGCCTTGCAACTGGAGTAGTGGAGAAGATAATGCCAACCTTCCAGAAGAATCCATCTAACTCTCCTTTTGATCATCTGAAGAATCTTGTAAATTCTATAAGTACACATTTTGATTCTTTTGAGAAGTCTGCAGAGACTAAAGTCAGAAATGAATTTTTGGATAAGAAATTTAGTGAAATAAAGAGCCTAATAAGGAATAAAAGGATGATACTTCGTATCAATATAAAGAGTATTCAAAATTCTCTAAGTGATGGAGGTGATATATACAAATTTTGTCTATCTTGGCCCAAAGTCAGTGAGGATATTGAGAAGAAGATAAAGTAGCAAGAACAAAAATTGTCAAATCTATCTCAAAATTTTGATCCTCTAGCAGTTTCTCCTATAAGTCAGGAATGTCAAGTAATTAATTTAACCGATGAAATAAAGAATCTTGTTAAATAAAAAGGCAATACTGTGAAGAGAATGTGTGAGCTCCAGGGATTGATTGCCCCCAAGTTAGAAACAATGTTTAATGCACTATCAAAAACTCAAACTGCAGTCCAGACAAGTGACCCTTCAGATATGACAAAGGCAGAAGCATATGCATTTCTACTGAGTGGACACATCTCAATTTTGGATGGCATGAAAAGTATTTCGGCCTCTAAACTTGAGCAATTGAAAATTAGTTTTGCAGATATTCTCAAGTTCATGTAAATATAACTTAAGGATTGGTTGTACATATGTGGCACTATATACAAAAATTTTGAGAATTTTGGCTTGTGGACCCCATCCTTTTCCATTGATGTCAAAGGGGGAGTGAAGAGTAGTGAAAAATGAGGAATCCAAAAAAGGGAGAGCTTTGGAAACAATGGAGAGCACAAGTGTACAGAGTAAGGGGGAGTAACTTCAACAGTTAGTCATTTTTCACTAAGTGTTGCCATCAATGAAAAAGGGGGAGATTGTTGGAAAGAGACACTACTATGCATGACTGGTGTTGTCATTGATGGCAACTAAGTTCATTCCACACATCCACAGTGCAGTATCAGATCATACCGGAAGTCAGTTTCAAGATTTGTCAAGTTTAGATAGACAGGAACAGAGTATATGGCAGAGTTCAGTATTTTTGTCAGGGTATTTCTCTAGTCAATCATTGTGTGTTGCATATCAAAGGTAGTGTAGAGGAATGCCAGGACAATCTAAATCCAAGATGTCAGCCTACGGTGACAAGGGGATTAAAAGTTATGAGCATCTGAGTATCGGGTCCTAATATGATAGAACAGTTCAGTAAAGAACAGGCCGATTTGTGTTAGATCCTTATGCGGATCTGGTAGAAGTGTTTTTCTGAGTTGTGTATGGGATATAATATTAGTGGCCAACATGAATGGTTACCTTCAAGTGTTATTTCTGGTACGCATCAACATTGGTGTATGGATTCAGTGAACAGAACAGAGTATTTGTGTTGTTTGCTAAGTTCTTCACTAGGCTGACATAAAGTGATTGAATTTCTTGAGGCGGATATATATAGCCGATGGATTCAAGTGTATTGGTGTGTGTAATGATGTGAATATGGAGTAAGTGTGAAAAGGACAGATAGGAGTGCAAAAAGGAAGAGATCTAAGGTCCGGATTATGGTAGAGAAGTAAACAGGGTAGAACAAAGATGAAGTGTATCAAGTCAGTATTTTGTACTTAACTGAAACTGAATCCTTGCATTGGTAGATGCTAATTATTAGTTCAAACTCATTGTAATCTTCCTTGTGTAGGCAGTGAGCCTTCTTTTGAGTAGTGAGCTCTGGGCAATGAGCCCAAATGCATGTGCATTCCCCTTCGTAATACTTTTAATAGAGTATAATCTTTGTGGGTTAACCCCCACCATGGTTTTTCCCTTAACCAGGTTTCCATGTCAAAAATCTTGGTGTCAAATGTTATTTATGTTTCTGCTCAAGTATTATTGATTGATGATGTAATGTTTATATCATTTGATTACAAGTTGTAAAACAATATTAAAGGCAAAAAAGATTAAATTGTGTGACAACTGATTCGCCCCCCCTCTCAGTTGTTCGGACTAATTCCAACACTTATGGCATCTTTTGTAATTATTACGGGTGTGTTAAGCCACATAAACTTATCATGAATTCTACTCAATACATACCAGACCCATGAGTCCTCTGTAAATAACACAAAGTCTATGTATTGCATGAATTTCTTCTCTTCTAAGGCTTTGTATTCCTCCTTCAATTTGTATCCCTCACCACACAGATGATTCATATACAATTCCCTAAGTTTTCTATTGTTGTGTTCATCTAGGACAACATGGATGTAAGCCCTAATGTCTTCCTCATGCATCACACCATAGGGCACTTCTAAAAATGCACCGTCAAGATCAACTTTCGTAGATTTGTATGGATGTTTCTTAAATTTTGGTTGTGTTCTCTCAATGATATCAATAACTTGTGGTGTCACCATTTCCACAAGAATTCAAACAAGTTCATGGTAGAGTTTTAAACTATAAATACCTCTTTTGCCGAATTAGGGTTTTCTTCACTTGAGATCACTCTAAGTTGATTTGAATCACTAGAAATTGTTGAAGTCGCTTGGAATTCTACTTCAGTTCTCCTTGGACACTTGATATCTTGAATGCAAAGTGATTAGTCTTTCGAATGTGCCCCTTTTTAACCCTTATTATGTAAAAACCTAGTCATCATAAATGTTGTTCTCAAAAAGTTGTCAAACACTTCACTGTTAGGCACAGTGGGTTAAGATTGCTTCGCAATGTGCCGCATTAGGTCTTTTTCTGTCAGTTTCTTCTCCAAATGATTCATCTAATACTGTTTCAAGTCATACCTTAGTGCTAGATCTTAGAACCCACTATTTGGCTAGGGGATCAGAATATTTAATAAAAGCTCCCCCTGAGCTAGAGTTCCCGATTTACTTCCCGGAGGAAGTATTTGTAGCAGAAGCTAGTGTAGATCTATCCTTTACCTCTTTACCATCCTTCTTAATCTATATCTTTCTCATTTCCTTCTTGGTTTCTGTCAAATCAACCTTGTTCTTTCCCTTATCTTCCCTCTGCTTTGTTTTCTTCTCTTCTACAGAATGGTTTCTTTTCACATTCTTGCTTTTGCAGAATTTTGCAACATGTCCATGTCTATTGCAATTGTAGAAAACAATATTCCTCTATCCTTGATTCCTTCCATTGATTGGATTCATTCTTGATCTACATTGGTTAGCCATATGCCCAAATCTATTGCATGCAAAGCACTTTCCATTGAAAGATTGAGTATTGCTTACATTATTAAAACCATTCCTTATCACACTCCTACATTCACTTGCTTTAAGACCAATTCTTTTGCAATTAAAACATTGAGTAGAGAATAATGAGACATTTTGATTTATTCTACTCCTACACTAAGTAGCCCTATGACCAAACTTATTGCATTTGAAACAATAGCCATTGAAAGATGTGTAACTTTGAGCATTTGGTTGCCTGACTAGAGGTCTTATAGGTTTGTTTCTCCTCTTTCAAAACCCAAACCTTGCTTGTCATATAGATTTGTTTGGCTGTTAATCAACTCATCAAGCTTTGTAGAACTTAGTTTGAACTTTTCTTTATAGTTATTAGCTACTTCTAGATCAAATTTTAGAAGCACAACATGTTTTGCCAATTTTTCACATTCTTCAGACTTGTCTTTCAAAACTTGATTTAAATGCTCCTCAGTCTTTTCTTTCTCTTCAATCAGCATTGATAAATCATTTAAGGTTTCATTTGTTGCTTTCAATTGTTCACTTAGCTCTCTATTCTTATCCTTTGATCTCTTAACTTGCTCTCTTAGCTTTAGGATGCATTGATCATCTTCTTTGACATTTTCCTTCAAATCTCAAATATCTGCTTCATACTTATCAAGATCTTCAAGAGCAAGTTTTAGTTCTTGATTACTAACATATGTGAAATCATCAATTGTGACACTTCCTAGAGCAAGATACCTTCTGGCTACCATGTGTATACTTTCCTAGATCTTCCTTAAGCAGTTAGGCTTCTTCCAAGGAATGTTGCTTTGATACCAATTGTTGAACACAAGGAACACTGAGAGGGGGGTGAATTAGTGTTCTATAAAACTTTTCTTTCACATATTCATTAATTCATTTACCAAATTCAATAACATGAAAGTAAAATAAGCATAAGAAGAGTAGCCACAAAGTCATAACACATAGACACCAGGATTTTTAAGTGGAAAACCCAAAAAGGGAAAAACGATGGTGAGTGTTAGCTCACAATATATTATGATATCAAAACTGGATTACAAAAGGCTCACTACCTGAGGGCTCATTGCCCAAGGACTCACTATCCAAAGAAGTGCTCACTACAATAGGCTCACTGCCATAGAGAAGAGAAGATAGAGAAAGGGTGACTCACTGCCAAGAAAGGACTACTACAAATGCATCTACAGAATGCTAAAATGCAATTCCATTGAAAGCTCAATATACAGCTTCAAAAGTCTCCATTATATCTGCCCTACTTTTTTGCTCTGTTTCACATATACTATGTTCTTTTGTCCTTACTGTTCTTTTCTGATTATAAAATTACCTCAGATTGCATACACATTGAATTCACACCACATTCACACAATCTCATCACTCCAATACCGAAATCTATCAAATATATATATCCACAACATGAATTATCCCAAAACTAGGTCGGCATGCAAAATATGAAACTTGTATACCAAAGTTGTAATTTGTCGGCTTGATCCTTTGCACAAAAAATAATGTGAACCCATACAATCATCAAGAATTTTCATATAGGTCTGGACCTATTATTGAACCACTTAGAATAATGATCTAAACATTATCTCCTTACTGCACATCAATCCAACTGTGTGTCGGCCTTATCCCAAAGTACACAATTAAACCTTATTGTCTGTCATATCATAAGTTCTAGTGCAGACCACTTGAAACTTCAAAATTCACATCAAACATTCATTAGACATCACCAATCCTATCTTCATAACTGCAAGTCACAATATTCTTGTGTGGTGATATGCAGATCTCAGAACTCTTTCCTCTATCTTAGTTAAACACTGTCAAACTGACTGCCGAGACTTGGAAGCTTGTAGATGATCTTCTGGTGGACTTCAGATATAGCAAATCTGGAATTAGATAGTTATCATATGTGTTTACAACACCTTCAAATCACACATCAAGATAACCAATAGCGGAGGAACGCAGAGTAAGTTACTCAAGTGTTTTTCATTGTTCCTCACTGCACTCTACTTACCGGACTTAGGCAATTTACAATATGACTTCCGAAGATTGTCAAGACATGAAACTTAGGATACAACATTGTATAACATCTAAGTATAACATACCATAACCACATAGCAGGATCTTCATCTGCGGAGGAGTACCAACTGAATCACTATCACTGGCTTGGTAAACTGCCAACACTTAGTCAATTTTGACTAAGTTAGTCTTTCTAGACCAAAAGGCTACACACAAATTTGTCTTAGGAACTATTACAAATCATGTCTGATTTTTGCCATCAATGACAACAACAAGTCTCCAACATATCAACTGTGTCACTTGACCATGTTGGCAACAACAACAAGGCGACCCTTGTGTTCCTCCTAATGCCACCAAGTGGTTGCAGCTCCCCTAAGAAGATGAACTACCATACAAGCCTTGAGATTGATTTCATATATCCTAAGTCCAAAGCACCTCTCAAGACTAAGAAACCAAGGCTCAGCCTCCACACCCTCTATGGTTCTATTGAAAGTGGGTGGTTGGAGGCAAAGTAACTCTCTAATCTATTTTCTTGTGTCCTGCCGAGCACCCTGAATCTCAAAATTATCCATCTATCTAACCCGATGAGGGGATACATGATGTCCTGACTCATCAACCCTTTCTTCTAAATACTCTGCCTTATCTCGAAGGGGACTCCTACTACACTCATGGTGCACTAAAGCACGCTCAACATAATGCTGAGACTGACCCCCAAGAGGAGCCTAATCTGGTGGTGGTAACCTAGTTTGCACTACATCTATCATCTATTTTAAGGCTTGCAAAATCTAAGGTTCCTGAGCCTCAGGAGGCTCCTGTTGAATAGGCTATGACTGAACGGGTTGAGATGGTACTACGGCCTAAGAAGGAGGTTGTCCATGTGGGTTTTGTTACTGAGCAAGACTATCCTTGGGCGACATCCTACACTAACAACAACCAAGAATTAAATCCCCATAGTTCCCAAAGTGTTGGAAACTTGGCTCTGATACCAAATGTAATGCGCACCTATATACACGTGTACAAATGGGCACACATACACATATTTTTTTAAGGTTAAATGTAAAGAAATGAATGATAACTTTACCTAATGAAGTTTCTTGTGACCACGAGAAAATTAAAAGTATTAGTTTGAGGATGGCCTTGCATGAGCTATCTAAGTTCATAATGATAAGACAATTAGTCAAGCATTTGGAAAGAGAGTTCTAAACTCAAAATTAATTCATCCTACATTGTCTAATGTCTAATCATAGATTTAATTTGTTTACGGAAAAGTCCAGTTGAATACACAATTAAAACTATCTATTAACTAAATAAAATTAATTAAGTAATGTCATCCTAATAATTCAAAATTTCAAAATCTACTTAATTTACAATTTTACTTACTAAATCCCATATAAAACAAAATCATTTATTTTAAAAATAATTGTTCATTGACTTAAAGATTTCTAAATGGGGCGGGGGCCCTGGCTCGATTGGCTAAAATTTCCTGTTGCAGTAAAGACAGTCACGAGGTCCAGTCTCCCCCTCGTCCCCATGGTACCGAAGGGCATGTCGTGCCAGTGTCACTGGTCACGTGAAAAAAATTTACTAGACGCACTGCAGTTTATAGGGGGGCTACCAAAAAAATTAAAGATTTCTAAAGCTCATTTACTAATTTAAATAGATCTAATAAAAGGACTAAATAAAATAACTTGTTCTATTTTGAAAGTAAATTATTACATTATAAATGCAAACAATTAAATCTTAAAATAATTATTCCATTCAAATTTAATGAACAATTTACAACAAAAACAAGAACAAATAAATTATTAATTAAAAATAATAAAACATGACAAATAAATTATTTTAATAAATATGATTATAGTAAATAAAGAAAACTATTTTTTTCTATTTTCTAAATCTTATTGCTTTACTCTATTTTTTTAATCCTATTTTTAATTCTATTCTATTCATCTATAAATTTTATCTCAAGATTCTAAGTTTCAACATAAATCAAGATTTTAAGTTTCATCATAAATCTAATTTGTGTATGCAGGTTTGTTTGTGTAGGTTTAATCAAAAGATGGTGAAGTTTTCTGAGATTCATGGTTGAAGAAAAATTTCTAATATAAATACATTTTTTTGGTAAATATTTATGTGACTGATATAAAAAAGTTTTGACTATTAAAAAATTGAAGAAAAAAAACAAAGAAAATGTTTCAAGGTCTTATGGCCTATGGGAGACACGGCCTCCACAATGGAGAGTCATGGGCTCACATGGCCCTCACAGGATTGCACCTGTGAGGAGCAGTGGGCTCCCACGACCCTCACAGGCACCATGGGCTCCCAAGGTCCATCAAGGTTGCACCCAAACAACAACTTTTTTATTTATTTAATAACATTCAATACAAGTTATTGCATATGATATATTATATATATATATACACACATTATAAATTTATATATAGATATATATGTATATATATATATATAAATGCACACACAGTCATATACACAACAAAAAATATAGGTTACTTCAATTAATTTCATTTTTTCAATATTGCATATATAACAATATGGATATATTTATATATATAAGTATATATAAATAATCATAAACTAATTCAACCATAATGATATAATATTCATTTAACACAGCAAATTAGAATTTCTAGATAGAACAAATTGCATGCAAAGAAAACACATAACACATATTTTCTGTTACTATTTCCATCAATTTATTAGAAATTTACAAATCCATGACATATACCTGAATACAATCCTTTTCAGAAATACCATAAAATGGATTTTAATCTCCATTGTAGAAAAACTACTTATAAAATCGAAAGAGAACTTAAACATTCTTAAAAAAAACCAAGAAATAACCATAGGTCTGTAATATTCTTCATCAAAAACTCACAATCACAATTACCGCACAAACTGGGCAACTGAGGCATGCTCTCCTCCCTATTGTAGGATTGGAAAACCAATCCACCCCTAAGCTAGGAGATCTTCCAAGAACAAGGATTCACAAGTACCAACCAATTTGACAAAACATGCAAACACAAAAACACAAAATCAATCCCATAGTACACACAAACTAAGAATCCAAATGGATTCTTCAAAGGGGGAAAGAGGGGATGATCATCCCTCTTTGGGGACAAATACCAATTATTTTCACAAGATTCTTCTTCAATGGCAACACAACACACAACCACCTCCTCATCAACACCACAACAACAAACTCCATTTCACACCTCCACACAAAAACCCCTTTTTCCTCCCAAATAACAATATTCCTTCTTCATCTCAACTAACAAAACATCATAAAATATTAGAAAACCATCCATCACATCACAACTCCATAATCAACAAAACCCCACAACCAAAAAGGTCTCCCAAGAGAGGCTCCACGCCTCTCTCAAACCCTAAAACATAGGAGGCTCGATCACCCCTCAGGGAAGAACAACTCCCAAAGAACCCAACCCAAAAAGAAATACACATTCAAACATACAACAATATCAATTTTTAGAAAAAAAACATATCAAAACATCTACAATAAACAATAAAACATGAATATCCTACCTTTTGCCTCCAAGTTAGTAGAGGCACACAAATGGTAAGATCCTTTCCCAAAGTTTTGTACTATCCAAAACCTTCTTTCCTTCCAAAATCCAAGTTTTTTTCCTTCTTTTCCAAAATATCCTTTCTTCCCACTTTCTTCACAAAATCCCAAGAATACCATAAAAAACTAAAAAATCAAAAAGAA
This sequence comes from Cunninghamia lanceolata, assembly GCA_027924645.1. Lineage (NCBI taxonomy): Eukaryota > Viridiplantae > Streptophyta > Pinopsida > Cupressales > Cupressaceae > Cunninghamia > Cunninghamia lanceolata. The sequence goes on along the minus strand of BSBN01000476.1, from coordinate 8,842,984 downwards.
GATGCCAAAAAGAATGAAAAAACCCTTTCTTCTCCAAATATTAATCAATAAATAATAACCCCCCAAAAGACTTCTTTTTCTTCCAAAACAAATTCATTAAAACAAAATAAAGTGCAAATTAAAACAATTTAAAAAATAAAATTTTAATATAATCGAATAAAACAAAATAAAGCTTTGCCATAAAAAAATTTAAAAACAAAGAATAATTTTTAAAATAAATTAATTATCCACCAAGAAATTATTCATGCATATCCAAAATTAATAATATTAATTAAAATCACCAAAATATTTAAAATTAAATAAATAACATTAAATCAACACATTTACAACACACACATATAAGCCAATATTCCTCTATGCAGAATAGGCTTGGGATAACAGGTTTAGCACATGACGATGTTCTTGGAAAATCTCCGAACTCTATTGCCTTGGCCACCCCCTACAAAACTCAATTTTTGAATATCAAAATGTCTTGGTATAAATAGTCGAAGCAACATTAAAGTAAACATATAATTAAAATATTAGCTAAACATTTCTCATCAAATATAAATTTAATTAAAACAACATTAACTTTCACAATTTCAATATAAATATTTAAATTAAATCCATCCACTCAATCATACAATATTCTAATATCCAATTTTCGAATTCAACATATGTCTAATTATCACAAACACAACATAACACATAAATAATGTTCAATGCACATAAACCACAATCCCGTAGTCTACGCATAATAATATCATCATAATAATAAAAGACTATAGTCCTCAAAGTATATAGTCATAAGAGCATATAAAATGTCTAAGTAAACAAGTAGGCCTTACCCAATCAATGGGATTTGATTTTGGCTTAAGAAGAGTTTGCTTATAATAATTCAGTTAATTAGAGTGTAGGGAAAAGCCTATTCCATATTGTTTATGGTTACAGTCCCAGAGGTGTTGATGAATTGAGGGATAGTGCAAATTTGGTGAGGAAGAGTGTTGTTGCAGAGGATTTTGCTAAATACATTCAATAATTGCATAGAGTGAAGGAAAATTTGGAGAGGAGTGCCAAAAAATATAAAGAATATGCATATGTGAAGAGAAGAGAACAAGAATTTTATGTAGGAGATTCAGTTTTCGCACATTTGAGGAAGGAAAGGTTCCCTCAGGGAACGTACAATAAATTGAAGTGGAAAAAAATAGGCCCATGTAGGGTATTGAGAAATTTTTCATCCAATGCATATGAAATTGAACTTCCAGCAGGTATAGATATATCTCCCATAGTCAATGTTGTTGATTTGTATAAGTATTACGAAGAAGAAACAAGTGCACAAGAGGATAGACATTCAAATATACATGATGACCAAGAATGGATACATCAATTTCTTGAGAAGAAATTTGAAGAAGTGGATGTCAAAATGCATAAGATAACTGAGAGGGGGGTGAATTAGTTGTCTATTAAAACATTAAACCCTCAAAGAAATTCCAAACATCAACCTCTTATTATGCATTAGCAGAATGTAACCATATGAAGCATCAATGCAAACGCATTCAAACACAAAAGAACACCAGATTTACGTGGAAAACCTGAGAAGGGAAAAACCATGGTGAGGATTAGCTCACATATATATAAATAACAACACCAAAATCAAATAGGCTCACTACCAAGGGCTCACTACCCAGAAGAAAGGCTTACTACCAAAAGAAAGGCTCACTGCTAAGGGCTCACTGCCTAGAAGAGAGAAGAAAGAAGAAGACTGTTACAGAGAGATTCACTATCTCAAAGCAACAGAAGAAATCCACCACTGCCACTCTTTGCCATCCGCAACCTTTGGCTCACTGCCTCCAACAACTTTAGGCACACTGAAATTTAGACACCTTCTACTCACTGCATTCCAGAGTCAAGCATTTAAGCTCACACACAACTCACTACCCTTGATTCACATTCACATCTTCTTCTCTACCTTGCTCCACTCAACTTCATCTTGCATTTATATCTTCTACAACCAAGAGCTATCTCAATTAGGTCAGTCCTATTGAAGCGTGTGCACCTCAAACGTGCAACACTAATTAGGTTAGCACTAAACACTTTCACGGTGGAAAGAATTGAAAGTGGACCACATCAAGGGTTAACTAGGACTCAAATTTTCATCACCAAACTGCTCATCACATTCACAATCCAAAAGGTACCTCTGCAAATGGCGCTAGCAAGCCAGGTCATCCAAACCTGAGCTAATGACCACATCCACACTTCTCCAAGAACAAAAACATCATGCAGACTAGAGAGAGACATTCCACATCATTCACACACCTTTCCATAACATTCAACACCATCAAAATCTCATGAAACACTTCCACAACCCCCTGAAATAAATAATGTCTTCAATCTGTACATCAGGATCCACTACCTCTGAACACCAACACTATAACTAAACTTGCGGAGCAACCCATCACTAGAAACTTCAAGGGAAGGTAGATATAGACTTTATAAGCACATCCCCAGATCTGCAGGACAAGAAATCTCAATGCAAAGAAATGCGGAGCAATCTCATTTCTCCCAGACAGTCTTCTACATAGGCAAACACATTGTAAAACACATCTTTCACTTATGCATGATCCAGAACATGAAACTTTGGATGTAACACCTCTAAACATCTCTGATCAACACTTCCAAACTACACAAGCATATCTTTAACTAAGAAGAAATGCGAAGCACAACACTAAGAATACCTCTATCACATTGTACACATTTTTATCAAATGTTCTCAAAAGCACTTAGAAACCAAGTGAATCATCTACTGGAGGTTGACATCAATGATAACACCAGCAAGTTTCCAACAATCTCTCCCTTTGTCATTGATGGAAACACTGACTCTTTGAAAAACCATCAAAACCTAAATCAATCAATCAACGGCTCAGTAGTACTCCCCCTGACTAGAGAAACTCTTACTCTTCACACACTTTCTTGTACTGTGGTTTTCCAACCACTCAAACTCTCTCCCCCTTTGAGATCAATGGAAAAGGGCAATAACTACAAAACCAACAAGTACCTGCTCTATTTTCACTACTCTCACTTTTTTGCACTCTCTTCCTTAAGTTCATAAGATATGCTTCATCTGACTGCACCAATCAATAGTATCACTACCTATTCCCTGAGAGGTAGCCTTCAACATCAGTCCAGGACCAAAAATGTATCTTGAAATGCTTCTTGGACAGATGCACACACTTATGCATCTAGTTAAAAGGAGGGGCAATGACCCCTAACTTCTGTTGGAGATAGTCAAAAGTATCCTTAGGGAGAGCCTTTGTAAAAATTTCTACAACTTGATCCTTGGTAGGCACATACTCCAATTTTACCTCATTCTCTATAACCTTCTCTCTTAGGAATTGATACCGGATTGAAATATGATTTGTCCTTGAATGCATTACTAGATTCTTTGAAATGTTGATAACACTAGTCTTATCACATAAGATAGGAATAGGTTCATCATATAACACTTTGATATCCTTCAATGTCTACTTCATCTATAACACCTATGTGCAACAAGATGTTCCTGCAATGTACTATGCCTCTACAATAGATAATGACACTGAGTCCTGCTTCTTACTTAACCATGAGACAAGTCTACTTCCCAGAAAGAAAGCACCACCACTTGTACTTCTTCTATCATATGTACATCCTACCCAATCTGCATCTATATATGCACTCAAGGAGAAATTAGTATCCTTGGGATACCATAGGACAAACTCCAGAGTGCCTTTCAAGTATTTGAATATCCTCTTTACTGTTGAAACATGTGACTCTTTAGGATCTGCTTGAAAACTAGCCACAAGGCAACGTGCATGCATGATATCTGGTCTAGTAGCGGTTAGGTATAATAGCCCACCAATCATTAATCTATACATGCTCTGATCAATCTTAGGATATTCATCATCTTTGCTTAACTTACAACCAGTAGTCACGGGAGTGCACACTGGTTTGGATTCTTCCATTCTAAACTTCAACATTTCCTTAGCATACTTTGACTGTGAAATGAAAATACCTTTTTTCTGATTGACTGATTTGTAACCCAAGGAAGAAATTCATTTCCCCACACATTGACAATTCAAATTCTTTTTGCATCTCTTCTATGAATTTATTGCACATACCTTCATTACCTCCAAAGATTATATCATCAACATATACTTCCACAATCAGGATTTTATTTTCTTCAACTTTGAAATATAGATTGCTATCTATAGTGCCCTTTTTGAAGCCTTGTTGTAATAGGTACCTATCCAACCTTGAATGTCAAGATCTAGGACCCTATTTGAGTCCATACAATGCCTTCTTCAATCTGCATACCATATTTGGATCATCTAATAACTGAAAGCCTTCTAGTTGATCAATATATACTTCCTCTTCCAATTCTCCATTCAAGAATGCAGATTTCACATCCATCTAATAGACTTTGAAGTCCTTATGAGTTGTAAAGGCCAAGAACATTCTAATGGCCTCCAATCTTGCCAATGGAGCAAATGTTTCCTCATAATCTATCCCTTCCACTTGTGAGTAGCCTTTACACACAAGCCTAGCCTTATTCCTAACTACTTCTCCATTCTCATTCAATTTGTTTCAGAAGACCCATTTAGTTCCTATCAGATTTTTGTCTACTAGTCTTGGGACAACTTCCCAAGTCTGATTCTTCTCAATCTACATCAATTCTTCTTCCATAGCCTTGATCTAGTGCTCATCTTTACATGCTTCAGTCACTATTTTGGGCTCTCTTTTAGACAATAAGCACAAATTTACCTGTTCATCTGCCATAGCAATACTTCTCCTTGTTAATACATCTTTGTTCTTATCTCCAATGATATGATCTTCAAAATGATTCCTCTGTACATACTTGGGGGTCATAGGAATCCTTTCTAGAGCATCTTCTTCATCAACTTGCTTCTCATTTTCCTTTTCTTCATCTCTTTCTTCTTCTCTACAAGGGATCTCATTAGATTCATATCCTTCTATTAACACTGAACTTTGATATGGTTCTTCATCCACTTTGACATTTACACTTTCCACTAATTTCTTTAGTCTCTTGTTGCAGCACCTGTAGGCCTTGCTCTTTGTAGAATATCCAAGGAAGATTCCTTTTTAATGCCCCGTCAGGAAAAATTATAAATCAAACATTTGCTTCAACAGAAAAATGAGATAGAAATTAGAACCAAAGGAACCTGATTTCGCTTGCTTGACTGGCTGAAGATTCGATGCTGGGTTCAACTGTTGCAGCCACAAACCATTCTCTCCCCAAAAGTTCCATCTGCTGAAGATTGTTATGAGAGAGAGATCTCCCCCCTAAATACAGCCCAAAAACTCCCTATTTAAAGAAAGAAATCCCCTAAAATCTTCCAGAAGATTCCCCCCACAAGAGGCAATAACTCCTGCACGAATAATATCTTACAGTTTGTTATTTTTAACATTTTACAACTAGACCAAGATAAATATATTTTATGGCAACACATAAATATTATTTATTTATTAGTACCTGCCTTCGGCTGGTACTATTGCAATGAGTTCACACTTATCTAGTTATTAATCTATTGATTGCAAACCAATAAAAAGATAGGATTATTTTTCTTGTTGGACAAATTTGATTTAAATTTGTACTTTTCCTATGTCAACATGATAAATTTTTAACAAAAATTTATTTAGAAATGAATTATATGTATTGTCATTGGCTGAAAAAAAATGACCTCTTCTCTGCGGATTGTCGGGAGAGTGCAACAAAAAACTATAAATGTGGAGAGAATTTTGGTTTGAGGGGAGCACGTGTCAAGTAAACAAATTATGAACACAAATTTTGTCTCCCACTAGTTAAGTCATGCAGATTAATTTTTTGCTTCATTAGCTAAAAGTAATTTAATTTTAATTTAGTTTTTAGACTTCTACACATTTTATTTTATGTAATTAGATTATTTTAGCAATTTCAATTTTATTTACTCAAAAGTTAAAAATTTTGGATTTCAATTTTATTTAGTCAAAACTTTAAAATCTACAATATCATGAATTTAATTACATTTTTTATTTTATTCTTCAAACTTACAATATTTTAATGCATTTTAAATTATAAAAGTATTAGTATTATTAGATTAATTAATTCTTTAATCATTATAGTCATTATAATTATATTATTTAAATATTTAATATTTAATTTTGAAAATTTATATTTAAATTTTAAGTGAAAATATGAACATTGAATATTTAATACATAGGAAATAGCTTCCTATTATATTAAATATACACCCTAATAATTTTTTTATAAAACAATAGTGACAAGAGTTTAAAGACTATTTTGTTACTTTGCTTGTATTTGATTAAATCTTTCCAGTGTAAATATTAAATTGAATTCTTTAATCATTATAATCATTATTATTATATTATTTAAATATTTAATATTTAATTTTGAAAATTTATATTTAAATTTTAAGTGAAAATATGAACATTGAATATTTAATACATAGGAAACAACTTCCTATTATATTAAATATACACCCTAATAATTTTTTATAAAACAATAGTGATAAGAGTTTAAAGACTATTTTGTTACTTTGCTTGTATTTAATTAAATCTTTCCAGTGTAAATATTAAATTGAATTCTTTAATCATTATTATTATATTATTTATGAACATTGAATATTTAATACATAGGAAACAACTTCCTATTATATTAAATAAACACCCTAATAATTTTTTTATAAAACAATAGTGACAAGAGTTTAAAGACTATTTTGTTACTTTGCTTGTATTTAATTAAATCTTTCCAGTGTAAATATTAAATTGAATTCTTTAATCATTATAATCATTTTTTTTTAAAATCCGTAATAGTATTTTTATATTTATAGATTCAAAAAGGAGTTACATATCATCAGCCTTTCATGGCTGGCCAGAGATTAACTGTCTATCTACAATAATGTAGAAGCTTAGGAGAAAGACTACGCAGGGTCACCAACCTTATTTATAGAGGATAAGCACTAGCACCTAGACTTGCAATGCAAAGCTCTGACTATACAAAATGGAGCATGAGGAGTAGAAAGACACTAGAAATTTGCAGAAGCAAGGAGTTTCCTGAAATCTTCCAACCAGTCCAGCCCGACCACAGTCTCCAAACCTAAAGCCTTCTTGATGAAACTGACTGCCAGTGTCGCTTGGTCTTTGAGCATAATCAAATTGAAGCCTCGGACATCCAAGATAAAAGGATAGAGCTTAATCACAGCACCAGGGTCTTCGAACTGGTTCCAATCCTTCAGCTGCAGAATTCCAGACCCCAAACTGGCCATTTGCAATGAAATCTTGAGATCCCCCAGAAGCTCTGCAATGAAGACACCCTACATGATAGACTTCACCAATTGTTTGTCCAAGCCTAGTTCAAGCAACATCGCCAGAGTCCTAGAGGTAATGTCTGTATCCACCCTATAACGTTCTCCATTTTCCACAAACATCCTACCCAATATCATTTTCACCGCTCCCAGCATCAGGGCGTCGAGCCATCGCAGCATTCTCTGAAGTCGAAGGTCCATAATGGCTCTGAGGAAAACCATTTGTCACTTCCGGCTGGTAAGATGCACTGGCGTATCCATGCCGCCACACCTTATAGCTTCCACCGAAAAGATCACAGCAAAGTATGTAGGCATTTGTCTTGAGCCAGGAATATTAAATAAGTTACCTCTGCCGTCTACTTATAAAGGAGCCTACCAAAACTTCTCGAAATCCAACCGGACTCCCAACTCATGCCTAAACTATCATTCGCCTTAATCAATGAAACAAAACGAAACATCCCTTCCGCTCGTGCCTCCCTGCTGCAGCTACGAATCATCATTGGCGCCATTGTTGTCTCGGCCTTGCCACCCATCATGGGGTGGCAAGGCTCCCTCCCTACCACCCACACTTACTTGTCTTAAGATGAACCGAGCTCTTGAGTTTGAAGGATCTCTCTAATGAATAATCCATTTGTCCCGAGATTAGACAACCTATCTACATCTTGGTTCCCCTCTCTCAATATATGGTTGAACGTGACTTTCTCAAATCCTTCCAATAGAGTGAGGGCCTGATCCAGCTGAGCTTGAAGTTTCCAGTTTTCTAGTTTCTTGGTTCTAAGACTGTTGATGATAATCAAAGTGTCTCCTTCAATTTCTAGATTTCTGATCTCCATCTCCCTACCCAAGCGAAGACCAAGTATTAAAGCCTGTATTTCAGCCTCATTGTTGGTTCCAATTCTGAGAGGAGCTGCTAGTGTACCCACCGTGCTCTTATCTGAGTTCCTGATAATGCAACCTGCTCCTGATTGTCCTAGATTACCCTGCGAAGCTCCATCAAAGTTAAGCTTCAGCCAGCCTGCCTCCGGAGGGGACCAACTAACCAATTTCCTTGCTTCCTTAGTTCTTCAACCACCTACTCCCACCTGGGGGATAAGTAAGAGGCCCTTCCAACATTTTGTCATCTCTGTATCCCACCCTGTATGAGTAAGATGGGTAGGGTCTTTGTCTGATAATCTTGAGTTTACTACTTCAACTAGACTTGATTCAATTTTGCTTCGAAGCGAAAACCAAGGCATTTCTTTCTCCTGGAAGATTCTTCTATTGCATTCTTTCCAAATCTCCCACACCAAAATAGAAGGAGCTGCAATCCACAAGCCACCAAACATTGCTTTCTGGAACAAGAGGGGCCAAGCAATCAACCAGTCCCTTAGATTTCTCGAAATAGCTGAACTCCAATGAAACTTTTTACATAGCCACTGCCACCCCCTAACTACAAAGGGACAATGCAGGAATAGATGATCTCCATCTTCTTCTGCTTCTCTACAGAGCACACACCTTGAAGGACCCTCAAAGCCTAACCTTCTAAGCCTATCAGCTGTTAATGCCTTACCTTGGGCTGCCACCCATAGAAAGACTCCTGCCTTAAGTAAGCATTGTTTATTCCAACAAAGCTTTGTTGGGATCAAGCCTGGAGGATCATTTAATCCAGCAAGAACTTTGTAACCTTCCTTAACTGAATACTCCCCTAATTTTGACACGTTCCACCTCAATCTATCCATGCCCCTTCACAAACAGATGCTTCTTCTAGCCAACTCCTCTTCATACCTATCTATCAGACCCGGATCCAACCCCAATCTCCTCACACTCTTCCAAATCGGGGGATCAAGAGTTGTAGAGGGGAAGGAGAGATAACTGGAAACTTTATCTCCCCATTCCTGCTTTGTGATGTTCATTAAAGGGGCCAAATCTACGATTCTCTCCAAGACCGGATATCCTTCCCAAGAATCCTCCCAGAACCTTGTGTTCTTACCTTCCTTGATCTCCCAGGTAAGGTACTTGGAGATTAAGTCCCTGCTCTTGCTAATAAAGTTCCAGATCCTAGATCCAGCTGGGAGAAATCTAGTAGTGAAAATGCTATCTTCTCTCCTATCCAGGTATTTGTTTTTTAGTAATCTGACCCATTTGAGAATTGGCCTATCATGCATCATCCAAACCAGCTTTGCACCAAGAGCCTGATTTTGCTAAAGAAGATCCTTAACCCTAGCCCCATCCTTTTCCTTCTGCTCACAAACTGTTTTCCACTTCACAAGCGAAAATTTGAACTGCTCGGCCGAGCCTTTCTAGAAGAAATTCCTCATCAGCTAGGTTAAATCCTTATATATTTTACTGGCCAACGGTCCGCAAGACATCATATAGATAGGCATGGCTGCTAGGACTACCTTGATAAGTGTCAATCTCCCTACCCATGACAACCATTTTCTTTTCCATGCTTCTAATCTGGACTTGACCTTTCCTATTAGGGAATCCCAGGAATTACCGGGATGAATCCCTTTTACTAGGGGTAGCCCGAGATATTTACAGGGTAGTGATCCTCTCCCAAAAGACAAAATCCTTAAAATCTTTTCTTCCCTCCCCAATGGGGTATTGAAAAAGAAAATCTCTGATTTAGCTTTACTAACCTCTTGTCTTGAGGCTCTCGAATACAAATCTAAAATTCTTTTAAACCTTATAGCTTCTCCTTCCTGAGTCATCCCAAAAAGTAGGGTGTCATCCGCAAACTGTTGGTGAGAAAATCGAGGCATATTTCTTGTAATTTGGATACCTGTAAGATGCTCTTCCTAACACTCCTTTGTAATAAATCTACCCAAAGCATCCGCCATAATAATAAAAAGGAAGGGGGAAATGGGATCTCCCTGCCTTAGTCCTCTTGATATATTAAAGAATCCCTCTGGGGAGCTGTTAAGAAGGATAGAAACTCTAGGACTCGAGATCCATTCAAACATCCAGTTTAACCACTCTTGCTAGAACCCAAAGGCCTCTAAAATTTTAAAAAGGAATCTCCAGTTCACTTTGTCATAGGCCTTCCGAATATCCAATTTGACCAACATGGAGGGAAACTTGTTTTTAAGAACTGAGTGAATTGCCTCCTGGGCTATTATCACACCATCCAAGATGGATCTTTCTGGGATGAAACCAGTTTGTTCCTCTGCTATGATATCTGGAAGGATCCTTTTTAGTCTATTGGCCACTGCTTTGGCCAAAATTTTATAAACTACATTGCACAAGGAGATTGGTCTGAAATCTTCAAAAGAGTCTGGCTTAGCTTTCTTAGGTATTAATGCTAGAAAGGTATTACCAATTTCCTTCAAAACCTTACCGTCTCTCCTAGACTCCTCATAGGCCTTTGTTAAATCCTTGCCCACGATGCTCCAACATTTCTGAAAGAAAGCTGCTGGAAACCCATCAGGTCCCGGGGCCTTATCTGGACCTAACTGGAAGAGGGCTTCTTTGATCTCTTCTTCTGAAAAATTACTTGTCAACATTCGGTTCTGCTCCTCTGAAACCAATCTAGGGATGACTCTTAGGAATTCCTGTTGAGCATGAAAGTCTGAACCCGTCCCTTCATTTAAGAGATCCTGGAAATAATCAATCGCTGCCTGACCAATCTCTGCCGGAGTCTCAATGATCCTTCCCTCTCTATTCTTTATTACCGAGATTCTATTGGCCTCTCTTCAGATTTTAGTTGAATTGTGGAAGAACTTGGTGTTTGCATCCCCGGCTTTCAACCAGACCTCTCGAGATTTCTGCCTCCAATACACTTCTTCTTTAGCCAAAATATCCTCTAACTTTCCCAGTAAATCTTTTTCCTTATTAAAGGACTCATTATCCATCCCTTCTCTTGAAACCTTTTCATTAAGAAGCTGTATCTCAGACTCTATTTGCTTCTTGGTTTCAAAAATATTCTTGAAATGGTCCTTATTCCACTGTCTTAAATTAACTTTAATGAGTTTTAGTTTGGTAACAATATTGAATAATCCAACTCCCCCAGGATTACAACTTTTCCACCAATCTTCTATCAATGCAAGAAAGGAAGGATCTTTGAACCACATAATTTCAAATTTGAACAGACATCTTACTAGTTTCCTTTCACCCTGAATCTTAAGACTAATTGGGAAATCGTCTGAACCTGATTCCAAGATAATCTCACTATCAAGAGTGAAAGGGAATTTACTCAGATCCCCTTTCACAAAAAACCTGTCCAGTTTTTTTGCTATATTGCAATAGCCCAACCTTCTATTATTCCAAGTGAAGTTTCCATTGCCCATCTAGATCTCAATCAGAGCATTCCTGTCCACAAAGTCCTCAAAATCCTTCTACGATTGAAGTTTCCTTCCAACCCCTCCCAATTTGTCTTCTGATCTTAGAATGGCATTAAAATCTCCCCCAGGATAATGAACTCCCAAGCACTAATGTCACATACTGCATCTAGTCCTACCCATAATTCCTTTTTCTAAATTTGGGAATTAGGACCATAGACATTTACCAGGAGAAAGCTCAAGCTTGAGGCCAGACTCCTGACCTTATTGGCTATCCATCCCTTGCTAGAGCCTACTTCTTCCAAAAGAATAGACTAGGGTCGCTAGAGGGTCATTAATCCTCCAAAAGGACCTCTTGAATTAACTTTACTTATCTTCCATTGACTGAAATTTTTTGCAAAGACATGGTTATCACTTTCCTCTAGTTTAGTTTCCTGAACCATACAAATATCAAGTTGAAGAGTCTTCAACATGTGCCTTAGAAGACACTTCTTGTTAGGGGTGTTCATGCCCCTAACATTCCAGGACAAAAATTTCATTGTTGTTTAGGAAGGGGACCCCCCTTCCCTACTTTCAACAGATCCATCAATTTTAGTTGGCCACTAGCCTCCCCATCCCACTTCAACTTCTCCTTGTTAGAGATCCGGCCTCTTGACTTATGATCTCCACAATCTGGAGAGGTTTTTTCAGAATCCATCAATCCAATCCCTAAATTTTCCAACGGTCTATAATCCTTGCTCTCTACCGGTGGTTTAAGGGCCATAGAATTGATTTCATTTTCAAGCCCGAAGATTTCCAGTTCTTTCTCATTATTCAACACCCAGTCGTCTTCCAAGGCATCTTCCCCTGATCTCAAGGAGCTCTCGTTGGCGGTTTTAGCAAGTTGAACTAACTCACTACCTACCTCAATTAGAGAGTCAAAATCTTCCTGTTGCATGTTGGGTTTAATCGCCTCTAGAGTCTCTGTGATCTTATTATTGATATTATGAGAGAATTTTGCTAGTTCCTCCATCTCAAGAATTAACTCACCCCCTTTTTCTAGAACCCTGTCTCCTTTTCCAAAACTCTTTTTTTCACAAACTGTTTTCCTAGCCCCCTCATCAAGCAACTCTCCCTCCTTCTGACTTGGAAGCTGCTCTGACTGGAAAAGGACCTCCTCAACCCATTCATCTTTCTACTTCGTCGCTTCCTGACCAAAATCTTTCCCCAGATCCACTCCTTGTCCCAATCTTTTGCCTGAGAGTGTAGCTTGATTCACCTCCTGATCTCTCCATCCTATCGTGTTTATCCATACTCCTGCTGGCTTAGATTCAAAGATCAGGGGTTGACTCAAAATCCCCCAATCTATGAAAATCTCAATATTTCTCCACCGCCACTCCGGACAATGGTTTTCAATATAGATTCTTACATATGATCCTTCTTCCATGGGATCCTTCCATTCCTCTGCGCAAATGAATTTTCCCAGATAGTTTCCAATTTCTTCCAAAATCCTGTGGTTCCAAAATTCTAATGGTAGGTTAGGCATTCTATACCAATCTTGAGATCAAGTCAATTTATATTTGATCAGATCAAAGCCCCTGAACCAATCTCTTAAATAGAAGCCAATGCCATTCATTAACCAAATCCCATCCAAGATTTCCAGTTTGATCTTCTTCGAAGGGCATAAAACAAAGAAAAAGCCATTCGCTAGGGTTCTAATAGATAGCTCTTTTCCCCATCTTTCCTGCCACCAATTTTTTAACTCTTCCGGATCTATTTTAAAGCCAAACCATTTCCCTATCACTCCAAACTTTTTCATGTTATCTATAAAAGGATTTAAAAGGTTCGGTCCTAATACCATGGTTTTTTTGTCATACCTGTATTTGATTGATTTCTTACCTTTGCTTCCCTCTCCATCAAAGGGTTGTCTCCAGCTCTCCCCAAAGGATCATCTTTGATTCTTTTGTTGTCCCTTGTTTCCCCTCTTACTCCAATGTTGATGAAAATTTTTGCCCTAAGAACTCCAAAAATGCCGATCTTTCTTTGCTCGCCAAGGTTCTCGAACTGCTCGATCCTGAACTTTGCTAATAGGAATTTCATTTTCTAATTCTTCGGCCCAAGTTCGAGAGTGCCTGGACTCTTGGCCTTCTAGGGATTTCTGTCACCCTTTGCGGCTGTCTTCAGCCCTACTAGCATCCAGACGCCCTTCATCCTCCCGCTTCTTTTCGCTAGCTCGCTCCATCATAACTATTATTAATAATTTTAATTAAATTAGATAGTAATATCATTATAATCATTATTATTACATTATTTAAATATTTAATATTTAATTTTGAAAATTTATATTTAAATTTTAAGTGAAAATATGAACATTGAATATTTAATACATAGGAAACAACTTCCTATTATATTAAATATACGCCCTAATAATTTTTTTATAAAACAATAGTGACAAGAGTTTAAAGACTATTTTGTTACTTTGCTTGTATTTAATTAAATCTTTCCAGTGTAAATATTAAATTGAATTCTTTAATCATTATAATCATTATATTATATTATTTAAATATTTAATATTTAATTTTGAAAATTTATATTTAAATTTTAAGTGAAAATATGAACATTGAATATTTAATACATAGGAAACAACTTCCTATTATATTAAATATACACCCTAATAATTTTTTTATAAAACAATAGTGACAAGAGTTTAAAGACTATTTTGTTACTTTGCTTGTATTTAATTAAATCTTTCCAGTGTAAATATTAAATTAAAATTAACGAATTTAATTTATTATTTACAAACCTAAAAACCTAAATCAAAACCTATTCGTAACAAATTGAAAATGTTAAAAACCGGTGTAGTTCACCTAACTATTACCGTTCAACTACCGAAACTGTTTTTACTCCAAAATTTTATAAATACCCTACATTTCCCAAATCAAAATTATGACGAGGACAATTTATCGAGTTATGTAGGAGGACAATCTATCAAGTTATGTAGGTTTTGGTACATTTATGGAGATATCTCCGTTTGTAGGTGTTGCGAAAAAATTTAAATTTTCCCAAATCAAAATTATGATGAGGAGTTATGCAGGTTTTGGTACATTTATGGAGATAGATATCTCCGTTTGCAAGTGTTGCGAATTTTTTTTAAAAAAGTTGTTTTTTAGTTCAAGGGCCTTTTAGCCCCTTTATCCAGCAGTATCATTATCTTTGCTATAACTCTTTTACAGTTCATAGTATATTAAATTAGATTTTATCTATTCCCTTGTGCTCGTGCAGGTTTTTCAATTGATTTGGGTTGGTGTAGTGGTTGTTATTTATTTCATTGGCTCAACAGTTTCTTGATCATTAAATCTTTAATCCATGGGTTGTTACTTTGTGTTGTTTATTTTAAAATATCAAAATTTAATATTTGATGGCCTTGGTTTTTGTTTTTAATCTTGACATTTAAATCTTTAGAGTTTTTGAATGCTTCAAATAACAAATCCTAAGTTGATAGTCTTTTGTATGTGAACATTATAGTGCTTTGAAAAATTTCTCACGCTGAAAAACAAATTCACTCCGGATAATGAGCTTGTGCCAAGGAAACTATAAGTAGGCATGTTCTTAACTAATTATTAATAATTCTTTTTGCAACCAATGAGAATTGAAATAGTTTTTCTATTTAAAAAATATTTAGCTATTGCTATTGTATAGATGCAAATATTATAAGAAATTAAAAAATTATTTTTTTAATCTAATTGGCAGAAAACTTTTATATTATAAGGGTGATTAATGCGCATCCATTACAATAATGGCGGTAGTTTTGCCTTATGAAAAGGGAGTGGCAGTTAATATATTATTTTATTTATGTTTAATAATATTTTATAACTATATTTTATTAGGGTTTTATCAAATCAAATAAAAAAGGGAAAAGTATAGGATAAGGAAGTGCATTATATTTTTAAGATTTTACTAACTATATTTAGGAACATGGCATCACTTCATTTAAGTATTTTCCATCACACTAGATTTTTAACTGTTGAGTAAATAAAATTGAAATCCCCAAAATAAAAGTATTTTTCATGACACTAGATTTTTAACTCTTGAGTAAAAAAATTAAAATCCCAAAAATAACCTAATTTTGTAAAATAAAATAACACTAAAAATTTTCTTAACTATTCATTTGATCTTAACCATTGATGTCTAATTAAATGGAGTTGAACCACATATTTTTATTAAATGAATGCACCCAAAATTATTACTAAACCACAATATTAGATTAATTAAAATAATTAAAATCATGTTCTCTAAAAGTACTTACTATTATTACTTAAATAAAAAATTAAGTGACTAAAATAAAATACTGTAGTGATGTAAATATGAATATGTTATTGTTATTATATTATGTAATTATTCTTCAAACTTACAATATTTTAATGCATTTTAAATTGTAATAGCATTCAATATTATTACATTTTAATATCTTAGACAGACATTTCAAATCTACCCACACTGTTATTATATTATGTAATTATTCTTCAAACTTACAATATTTTAATGCATTTTAAATTGTAATAGTATTCAATATTATTACATTTTAATATTTTAGGCAGACATTTCAAATCTATCCAAACCCATCTAGTGTTAGGGTTCTACACATTTTATTTTATGAAATTAGATTATTTTTGGGATTTCAATTTTATTTAGGCAAGAGTTAAAAATCTAGGATTTCAATTTTATTTAGTCAAAAGTTAAAAATCTATAGTATCACAAAAAATATTTTCCCATGTTATTACATTTTTTATTTTATTCTTCAAACTTACAATATTTTAATGCGTTTTAAATTATTTAAAAGTATTAGTATTATTACATTTTAAGGAAATATTTGTGTTATTTAATAGACTTTGTAAAAGTTTAGTTTTATAGTTAGGAAATATTTTAGTCCTATTTTATTTTTACCAAATTAGATTATTTTTGAGATTTCAATTTTATTTACCCAAGACATTTCAACACTCTTCAAAAATTAATTTTTCATTTATTGGAATGTAAATTTTTGTCTATACAACCAATACCTAATCAGCAAAAAAAATACAACTAAACAAATATTATATACAACCAATAGTTAATCAACAAAAAATATAGCAACTAAACAAATACTATAATAACAACACAACATTACAAGGCATGTACTAGCCACTATGTGGCACTTGTTTAACTCTAGTTGCAATTACATTTATTACTATTATTATTATTATTTATTAATTTAACTTCTAGAATAATATATTTTTCATAAACTAAATTTACATAAGGACATTTATAAATTTATTTATTTAGCAAAAATGCTTCATAACTAATTATTTTATTTTAAGGCAACAATAACCAAAACAATACCAACAAAATAACCCAACTGTCAAACCATACTTGACTACTATGCAAGATAAGAAAGCAAGACCACCACAACAATGACTATCATGACCAAACCGACAACACTGACAAGGTACACAACTAGATACTCATCCTCTTCAAGGATGATGGCTAGGCTAGGGGACCATATGTTATCTCCATTCAACAACTTCTATTGGTATGAAGGCATGCTCAGACCTACCAATTTAGGTGGAGTCGATGCCTGGAGTCGATGCCTGGTACCTACAACCTGTAGCAAACAAAAGTGTAGAATACATACATATAATCATCCAAGCAGGCACATAGTGACAAGGAATTGCAACGTAGTAGGGTACTCATTATGAGTAATACTACACTGTCCCTTCATAAAACACATCACAAGTATCCACATTAAACAAATTCATTACTAACTAAACAACCAAATAACACATAGATAGATAATCACATTAATCATGTAGTAAAACTAATTTACATAATCAATTAACCTATAACTAATCACAACATAAGCATAATGTATTAATCATAAAGTATCAACAATGTCATCATAATAAACATCAATGAGTGTCATCAACTATATCATAATAGTAAGCTTACCATCAACATGTCTATCATACCCTACGTATTCTGAGTATTTTACCTCCTTCTTCATGCTCCTTAATCCGACCACCTGCTCATCCAGGGTGAGAATGGAGGGACACTACATCGTTCATCTAATCTTGTATCAAACTTCCCCAAATTTTCATCTCTCCTAATGTAGCACTTGCTTCCAAACACTCCAAAATATTTTATAGTAGGAGTTCTTCTATACCATAGCTCATATGGAGTCTTTGAATTGTTGACCCTCGCTTGCACTTTGTTTTGTATGTAGACTACAGTGTGAATAGTTTCTCTCCAATAGATATCTGGTAAATTTGCTTCTTTCAACATTGTCCTTGTTGCTTCATGAACTATCCTATTCTTTCTTTCCACCACTCCATTCTTCTGAGGAGTCCTAGGGGCTGACAAATGCCTCTTTATTCCATGATCTTCACAAAAGCAGTTAAACTCATTGGAGGTGAACTCACCACCTCTATCAAACCTCAAACACTTGATTTTCAAATCAATTTCATTATCAACCATGACCTTGAATGCTTTAAACCTATCTAGAGCTTCTAATTTTTCTTTGAGAAAAGTTACCCAATTCATTCTAGAGTAATCATCAATCAACAACATGAAATACATGTCACCTTGAAAGCTTCCTACTCTTGTAGGTCCCCACAGATCTGTATGCACCAACTCTAGAGGTCCAGTGGTAGAATACTCTTTGATATTGAATTTCTTCCTTGTTTACTTCCCAATCTAACATTCCTTGTAGGTTGTATTGATAGGCTTTGTAATTCTTGGTAGATCCTTCACAACTTGAGTAGAGTTGATCCTCACTAGACTATCAAAATTTATGTGACACATTCTTATATGCCATAACCAAATTTCATTAATTTGAGTCATGAAGCACATACCATTAGCACCTTTGAGTTGATATATATTTCCTTTTGTCCTTGTTCCTATAGTAACTAGAGTTCTAAAATTTTCTTTTCTAATTTCACAGCCACCATCCTAAAATACAAGGTTATATCCTCTACTACACTTTTGTCCTACACTTAGAAGATTATGTTGGGGACCCTTGACATAGAGAACATCATCTGTATTGTGCTTGCCATCAAAACTAAAAGAACCTTTTCCATATATCTTGGCAGATGCATCATCTCCAAACTTAACAAAACCTCCATCAAACTTATCAAGCTTCACAAACTTATTCTTATCACCTGTCATATGATTTGAACACCCACTATCAATTAACCAGTGGTCCTCCTCTTCTCTTGCATGAAAAGCAGATACAAAAGCTCCTTTGATATTGAGCTCTATTTCTGGAGTAATTTCCTTGATACCCTTTTCAGAATAAATTCCATCATTCAAATCCATAAACAAGCATTCATTACTTTCATCATCCAAATATTCAGACTCGTCATCAGATATGTTGTCATCTTCCTTAATGTAATAACTTCTCCTAAAAGATTTACCTTTGTTGTCCTTGTATTTGTCATTTGAAATTTTGATTAGACATTTTGAAGCATAATGTCCTATCTTTCCATAGTTAAATCATTTGAAATGTAACTTACCTCTGTATTTTCTAGAGCCCTTCTTCAATCTGCCTACAAAATTTGCTTCCACTTCATCAAAGTCATCTGAATATGATTCAACATTCTTTTTTGTCTTGCTAGCCTTAAAAGAAGTTTCTTTTCTTGAATCATCTTGACCAAATTCTCTTATCTCAAAAGTAGTTAGAGTACCAAACATTTGATCCCTATTATACTGATCCAAATTTTGATTCTCTTCAATAGCAGAAACTTTAGCACTATAATATTTTGGAAGAGTTCTTAGTACCTTTGATGAGGTCAAAGTAGTGCTTTGTTAATGCATCACCATTTAGTTTTATCAATCCGGAGGTGTCTAGAGCTATCTGCAATAAGACTTCTTAGAATGTGGGGGTTTTGGTCGAGTGTTTTGATGAATGGGACTTGGTTTGTTGGTCTTGTTAGAATTGAAAGTGCATGCAAAAGTAAAGATCTATCTAATTGCTAAGAAATAAACACACTTTGTTGGGAAGGAACTATCTTAAATTGTTGGAAAGGAAACACAGTTTGCAGGAAAGGAAACTATCTTAAATTGCTGAAAACAAACACACTTGTTGGAAAAGAAATTAATCTATCATGCTGAAAAAGGATTCAATGAAGATCAATTAAATCCACTATTATTCTACAGCAATGAAACACTCTGAATATGACAATGCTGATTAAGAAAAGAACTATCTCTTTTTGGTATTTTTAGGATTTTTAAGAACTAACCTGCAGGGAACAATTAACAACAATCACACAGAACATTAAGGAAAAACTTAACAGAGATTAAAATAGAATTGCATAAATACCAAATAATCGAGAGATCTTCCCTTAGATGGGTAAGCGGGCCCTACTTCCCCAACCAAAGACGATCCTCTTGCTCAACTAACTTCTTTCAGCAGAAATTTCCCTTCATATTAAATCATAGTCCAGAAATGGATGGAATTACAAGCATGAGGAGTTTTCCTCCTGTTACAGCAATCTGGTGATAACTACTGTATACGCCTAAAAATGACATGATTCAGTCTAAATAAATATTCTTAATATTTATTCCCTTCTAATTCTTCTATCAATAAATAAATAAACAAATTTATTTATTTGACTTACATTTCTCTAAATTGATTAAATATTGAAATATTTAATTATCTCTTCTTAAGTCAAAATTAAATTAAATCCTTTATTTAATTAAATTCTTCCAAACAATTAAATAATTCTTAATTATTTAATTAAATCAAATTATTCCTTCAAATTTGAATAAATCAAATCAAATTTATTTAAATTCTCTCAAATCCCTAAAAATAAAATACAACCAAATATTTTATTTATTCTTTCAAATCATGCACAACAATTATATAAATTTATTTATTTAATTTGCTTTCTTATCTTCTAAATTAAATAATTCCAATTATTTAATTGTTTCTTCCAATAATATCTTCTCTAAATTTAAATAAATCAAATATTTATTTAAGTTGTCTTTTCTTCTAAATTGAGTTATCTCTAAATATAATTCAATCTTTGTGCACATGCAAATAAATATTCCTAATATTTAATAAAGCAAAATATCTTCTTATTCTCATGCAAATTCCTTCTTCTTGTTTTAAATCACTTAACTAATTATTATATTCTTTTAAATGCTTTAACTCATTCTTCTATTCTTGTTAACTCCTCTCATGCAAAAGAAAGCAAGACATATGTCTTCTTCTTATTCGCGCACGTTCCTCATCTATTCTATACCGTTGATCTTCTCATTCTTTCTATACCGTTGATCTTCATTCTCTCAAGTCTATAAATTGAACCCTATTCTTCCATTTTATTCATCCAAACTTTAAGTATTGTTACTCTGCAGGAATTACAGCGCGCCTTTGGCACCAATTCCTTCATTGCTTGTGATCACATTCATTACGACGCACTACTATCATTGTTGTGAACCTCATCTTCATTGCGATATTATCTTAGCCATTCTCAATTGACATTCTTGAAAGAAAGCAAAGAAGTGCACTTTCTGAGGGCCCTATTTCATACATGCAAGATCGATTGTGACAGGCGATCAATGGAAGCTACGAATTAAAGAGGTTTGCTTTGTTGTTTGTTCATTATTTATTTGAATCTTCATTGTTCACCATTTCATTGAGTTTTGGGTATCTTGATATTTGATATTATTGATTATTCATTTGAATCCAATTTTCCCTTAACATTTTTGGCGCCCACCGTGGGGCCTAGCCCCAAATTTAACCCAAAAACTAAGTTTTTGTGTTTTAGAAGCCGTACACAAGAGGAAACAGTGCATCTAATACATCCTAACACGCATATGTTGTCTATTATGGCGCATTCATTCCTGCAGCGCATACAGTCTCTATTATAGTGCTTTTACCCTCTGATACAGCGCATACATCAGATCAGTGCATATACACTATTTTCCAATGCTTTTAACCTCTATTTTAGTGCATATGTACTGCGGCACTTCTATTCACTATTTCTACGCATTCAGTCTTTGAAGTGGTGCATCTATTTTAGGCAGTGATTTTAGGGTTTTCTTGAAGGTTTTTGCTAATGCTAACATCTTTGTAGGAACTCTCTTGATCTGTTTTGCAGGCTAGGTACTGGTTTAGATTCATATAGTTGCACTTGTTAGCTCACACTTTGATTTCTAAACGGGAAAGTAAAAATGGATGCTTATGCAAATCTCACATAGTTTTAACTAGGAAAGCGGTAATTGAATCATTGCTATCTTGCATATCATTGAATCATTGCTATTGCTATCTTTTCAAAGTTAACATCTCATTGCTATCTAGATAAAATTGACCTCATCATTGCTATCTGGGTAAAACTGAACCATTGTTATCTCGACCATCACTTCAAAGTTAACAATTCGTGCTACGTGGATAAAATTAAACTCATCATTGCTATCTGAGTAAAACTGAACCATTGCTATCTCGATCTTCACTTCAAAGTTAACAATTCGTGCTATCTGGGATAAATTGAACTCATCATTGTTATCTTGGTAAAATTGGACCATTGCTATCTTGTTATCACTTCAAAGTTAACAAATTTTTGTGCTTGCCCAAGTAGATAGCTCATCTAGTTTTTCTCATTTTAACTAGGGGAAAAGAACCACTGTATTCTGTGTTTTAGGAATGATACTAGGCCTATGCTCTCCCCTATCTTGGGTGACCAAAATGCCAGACATATCATTTTCACATGTGTTTTTCCTTTAGAGGGGCCTGCTCTTGGATACCGTTCATCCAAGTAGGAATGACCCTAAGTGGTAATAGGCTCGATGCCAAGCCCTTCCAAGCCACTATAAATAAATTGTGTTTGGAGCAAAAGCTTCAAACAACGAGTGTAGTTGTGTTATACTGATAGCCAACCTCCCCCAAAACCCTCCAAGGTGCAACCCTTGTAGGCTGGGAGACTCCATAACAGAGAGTAGTGTTGTCGCATGTATAACCACTCGAACAGTTGCCTTTATTACTCATCCTTGTTTTAGTAGACCAAAAACCCCTATAATCCAATGTAGGGAAGGGTGATTATTACCTCCCGAAGATGCCTCACCTAGAGATAGGAAGAATTCAGTTTTATAATGTCCTTTGAAACGTAGGGTTGTACTTGCTTTCTTTTTAGTCCAAAAAAGAGTCAAAAAATCACAAAAAAATAAAAAACCATAAAAATATTCTTTGTGTTTGTTGTGTCTTCTTGCCATAATTTTAGAAAATCAGATCAAAGAGACCTTCTTGCAATCAAAGTACCAAAAACATCAAAAAAAAATTCAAAAAAATTGCAAAAATACTGAGAAAACCAGAGCGGCGCATCCGTCCTCTGTTCCTGCGCATTTGTGCCAACTTGCAGTGCATATGTTTTGACTTACAGTGCTTTTACTATCTTTTATAGTGCATCTACTTTTTACCAGTGCAGTGCCTTTGTTCTGACTTTGAGCACATTTACCAGTTTCTACAGCGCATCTGTTTCGATGCATGCGTGATTGTGAGCACTTGCACAATTTTTGAGAGAAAATTTTTACCAGTTTTGGGTACCCATTTCAGTCTAGCTCCAAATTTTGAGATCATGTCTTACCTTGCAGTCTTTTTTCCATCCATTTCACATCAAAAGTCTCTCTTTCGTTGGTCATCCCATTCACCTTCTATCAGGTCTTCCTAGTCCAAAGTCAAAGTATCTCATATCAGGTCAACATAGGCCCCTTTTTCATATCACTTTGGATTCAAGTAACCCTAGTAGGTCACATGACTTCGCTAGTGGTCTTGGTGCACGACTAGTCCCTACACAGTAAGACAGGTATCAAGTACCCTTACTAGTGGCTACCGTCTTGTATCGGTTGTCTTACTTGGAATCATTGATCAAAAAAATCCCTTGTCCAAATCTTGTCATAAGTATCCTAATCTCAACAGTCTCCATCGGCACCTTGCCAAAATCTCTAGTTTCATTCCACCTCATCCCTCATTACCTTGCATGGTTCTTACTAGATCTCAACACAAAAAGCAACTTGAAATGGTCGGATCATCCAACCACATCATCACACCTCATGACAGTGATGAGGAAATCTCTTGTGAAGAGTATGAAGGAACCCTCCAAGATCAGAAATTCCAACGCTTGTTAGAGAAAGTGCTCCATGATGACCCTCACAAGTATTTTTATCATCTTGCAAATATTGGAATAAAACTCCCCACGGAATTAGCACAATCCAAGAAAATGTGGAGAATAATCATGAAGAAAGAAAGAAAGCCATAGACCCAAATGCAGAGGATAATAATGAAAAAGGAAAGAAATCCATAGACCCAAATGCTCCTGTGGAAGAAATGAGGAAACAACTCGAGGGTCTAAAGCAACAAATGTCAGATCTCAAGATGGGTACAAACACAAAAACCTATTCCTTGGAAGATATTGCACCATACCCGTTTGATAAAATTTTGAACATGACACCATTTCCCTTTCGATTCGAGGTTCCTAAATTTGACAAATACAAAGGGAAAGGGGACCCTAGAGATCACATTAGAGAATTCAATGCAACATGCATGGAAGTAGCTCACAATGAGACTTACTTAAGGATACTATTCCCTAGATCTCTAGGTAGCAAAGCCATGGAGTGGTTCTCACGGCTCCCACCAGGCATCAAATATTTTGATGAGTTAGTCAACAAATTCAACACGCACTTCTCGTACAATATTGAACATGAAGTCTCTATGCTTGATTTATGCAATACCAAGCAAAAGAGTGGCAAATCATTCGCCACCTTTTTACAAAGATGGAGACAACTAGCAAGCAAGTGCTCATATGATGTACTAGAGAAGCAATTAATGGAGATGTTTGTCCATAACCTCAACTCCGATCTTAGCTATCAAATACAAATCCAATGCCCTACTTCATTTTCGAAGATCATTGAAATGGGATTGTTCATCGAAAAATCTATGATCGCTAAGGGGCAAATCAAGTTATACAAGGACACACCTACCTCCAACTACACGACTGACAAATCAAAGTTTTGGACTAAAAACAAAAATGTCATCAATGATGGAGTAGTTGATGCCAAGGTGGCAGCTCCCAAGCAACAACTGATATTCACTCTCAAAGGAAAGGCAAGTAATGTTACACCCAATAAAACATTCTCTAGGGAGCCAAGACCATGGTTCAACTCAAATCTAAGGCAAAAGTTCACACCACTGAGTGAGTCTCAAGAATCCGCATTAAGGAAGCTATTGGCTAACAATGAAATCTCTCTACTGCCAACAAGTGATTATGAGCCTCAAATTAAACCTCACTATTGGAAAGACACCAACTATTGTGAGTATCATAGAGGAAGAGGACATCAACCAACAATTGTATCTGTCTCAAACATGTTATTCAGGATGTGCTTGATCAAAATCAAGGAGGAACTCAACAACATACCTCCAATGAGACACATGTGGCTTACAGGGATCCACTTCTCAATCATGACAGGCCGTACAACAACAACAACAATGGCAACAACAACAACGAAAATAACAACAACAGCAACAACAACAATCGCAATAGATAAAATTAGAATAGTGGGAATAGTAATGCCAACTATGCAAGTGTGCCATTCGACTATACCATCAATTGCATATCAAAGCATGTCCCACAAATCAATGTGGTCACACCCAACCAACAATCAGAGCCTAACCAAAATGATTGTAGTATCATTACCCGTAGTGGTAAAGTCACATTGAATACCATTCCTCCAAGGTCATCACCTTCTCAGTCCAACTTCCATCAGTATAGTGTCATAGACCAACTACAGAAGACTCTGGCCCACATTTCTATCTTAGAGTTGATGCGTCTATCTCCCTCCCATAAGGACATTCTCAATAAAGCCTTAGTGGAAACCATTGTCCCCACTAACTTGGCCCAAGAGAAGTTTCAGGCCATGGTAGGTAATCTGACCTCCTCAAGTACGATATCATTTACCGAATAAGATGACCTCTCAGTGTCTCAACCTCATAACACCCCTCTGCATATTGTCACCTTCATCCATAAGCACTGCATCAAGAGGGTTCTCATTGATGGGCAAGCCAATTTAAATATTTGCACGTTAAAGCTAGTCCTTACATTGGGGTTCTCTGAAAATGTAGTTGATCCAAGGAAGAAGATTATTATCAAAGCCTATGATGAAGAGGAGAGAACTACAAAAGGAATAGTAGTCTTACCCATACAAGTGGGACCGATAATAAAATATGTT
This sequence comes from Cunninghamia lanceolata, assembly GCA_027924645.1. Classification (NCBI taxonomy): domain Eukaryota; kingdom Viridiplantae; phylum Streptophyta; class Pinopsida; order Cupressales; family Cupressaceae; genus Cunninghamia; species Cunninghamia lanceolata. Next base: position 8,817,162 of record BSBN01000476.1, on the reverse strand, counting down.
GTGTGTCAAGTCCTAGATAGGCAGCTCGCCTATAATATTCTCCTAGGTAGACCATGGATTCATGCCATGAAAGTCGTTCCCTCTACCTATCACCAATGCATAAAATTCCCGCATAATGGCAAGCAAGTCACCATCCAAGGTGACCCTGAACCCTTTCAGCATTGCAACTCTATCCTTTCAAAACCCCATTGCATCATACCAAACAATAGAGCATCTACATCCCCTAATCACATCATGATCATACCTCTGAAGCTTCCTCATCAAAGCCCAAAGAGCAGAAAATTGCCATCAAAGAAAAAGGATTTGGGGAATACTCCATAGAGCATAGTCTCAATCTAGCCAAGATGCCTTTATCTCCTAGATCCTTTGGTCAACCCAAGCATTTTCCAAAGCCATCTGCTCCTCCTATACCTCCCACAACTCCCTTTGTAAAATGGGGGACCTTATCAGATGAAACAGAGGAAAGAGATATCCTACAATGGCTTTATACTAAAGAAGAAGAGAGCACACAATAGGAACCACCTAGGCTCCCAACAGAAATCTATGGGCGAGGTGAATCTATCTTACATAGAATGGGTTATGAAGGAAAAGGCCCCATCAGCCTAAGAAAAGAAGGAATTATAGAAGCCATTCAACCTTCTTCCTCTTCATTGGCTAGAAATACAAAAGCCTAGGATATAAGGATAAGGGCAAAGCTAAGGAAAATGCTTGTCTAGTGGAGATGATCCTTACACTCCAAGTGGACAGTGACACAGATTCCAATGAATATGAGTGGGAGGAGTTGACAGAGCATTCCTATGACAACAAAGAGGTTGATACCATTCAAACTTATAGCCCCTACCGTGAGGGAAAAATGCTACCACATAGGCCGTTAGAGTGTGATTTACCTATCCCTGAGAATACAACTTTCAAGGAAGGTTTGAGTTCTATCGCAATAAATAACTTGGAGGAAAGTACCATCCCGAACACTCTCCCTACTAATACTCCTAGTATATCAATTCAAACTATCAATGAATCAGATCTATCCTCTGACTCCCTACCCCTTGTACATCCTGAGCTTATTGACTGGGATCTACGAGGAACCCCGCAACTAGATATGTTCCAAAACGATGATGCCTATATTGACTATATGGAACTTAGGGACCACCTACCCAAAGGAGATCATAAAGGTAGCTTCGCTATTGAACTTAATACCATGGCTTATTTTAGAGAGGGTGCCAAGCCTTCCAGTCACAAAAATATCAAAATAAAAACTGGATTTGACGGTGAAAACTGTTCCGCAGCAATGTCAGATCCTAAGACAGTAAAAAGAAAGGACTCATCCGAAGGTGAAAACCCAACTATGGCACCTGACGATGAAAGGCTTGACACTTTCCCCAATGACATGCACCAAGAGAAGTCTCAGATTGTTGTGGAACCAATAGAGCCGGTTAACATTGGAACAGAGGAATAGCCTAAGATCATTCACTTTGCTAAGTCTCTAACCCCACCAGAGAAGACTAAGTTTGTACCATTCTTCAAGAGAAAGAAAGTCAATTTTGCTTGGTCATACACAAATATGCCAGGGTTAGATCCATATTTGATTCTACATCATCTTCCATTAGATCCAGGAGTGAAACCAATGAAACAGAAGCTTAGAAAGATGCATCCACACATATCATTGCTTGTAAAAGAAGAACTCAAGAAATTACTGGATGTAGGATTTATTAGAGCTATAGACTATCTGGAATGGGTCTCCAACATAGTACCAGTGTCCAAACTTGATGGCCACGTTAGACTATGCAATGACTTTAGAGATATAAACAAAGCTTGCCACAAGGATGATTTTCTGTTACCAAATATAGATATCATAGTCGACTTAACAGCAGGGCATACCATGTTATCTCTCATGGATGGCTTCTCAGGATATAATCAGATCAGGATAGCACTGGAAGACCAGCATAAGATAGCTTTTACTTGTCCATGGGGTACTTTCTGTTTGAATGTCATGCCATTTGGGCTAAAGAACACAGGAGCCACATATCAATGTGCTATGACCACTATATTCCATCATATGATGCACGTAACAATGGAAGATTATGTAGATGATATCCTAGCAAAGTCACTCACAAGAGAATCACACCTGGATGTGTTAGAGAAGGTCTTTTAGAGACTTGAGCAATTCAAAGTCACGTTGAACCCAAAGAAATGTGTGTTTGGAGTCACCTCAGGCAAACTCCTAGGTTTTATTGTATCAGCAAATGGAATAGAGGTGGACCCCACCAAAGTCAAGGCTATTATGGACATGCCACCACCCAAGACTCTTACTCAACTAAGATCTCTACAAGGAAAGCTACAATCAATCCATAGATTCATATCACAACTGGCAGACAAGTGTCAACCATTCAGTCATCTCCTACACAAGAACATTCCATTCAAATGGGATGAGAAATACGAAGAGGCATTCAACAAACTGAAAGAGTATCTTATGAATCCACCCATTCTCATGCCTCCTATCCAAGGTAAGCCATTGATACTTTATATATCTGCTACACTTAGAGCTCTTGGGGCTCTTCTAGCACAACAAGATTATGAAAATAAAGAAAGAGTCATCTACTACATCAGTCAAACATTGGTGGGCTATGAGTTGCAATACTCTCATATAGAAAGATCATGTCTTGCGGTAGTTTTTGCTTCCCCAAAACTCTAACATTATATGCTTGCACATACAGTCAAACTTATTGCAAAAATAGGTCCACTGAAGTACCTACTAAGCAAAGTAGCTCTTACAGGTCACCTAACCAAATGGGTAAAACTCTTAAGTGAATACGACATTAAGTATGTAGACAAAAAAGCTATCAAAGGACAAGTCATTGCTGATTAGTTAGCGGATGCACCATTACAGGACACACACCAATGCAATTTGAATTTCTGGATGAATCCTTACTCAATATATCAACACATTCCTGGAAACTTTACTTTGATGGGTCCTACACAAACCATGGATCGGGGGCAGGAATCTTGTTTGTAACTTCTCATGGTGACACCATACCGAAGTCTTACCATTTGTTATTCCCATGCACCAACAACATAGCAGAATATGAAGCCTTAGTCATTGGTCTCAAAATGGCAACAGAGTGGAAAATCAAAGAGCTACATGTCTATGGTGATTCTCAACTAGTGATAAATCAGGTCAATGATGATTACCAAACCAAAGATGAGAAGCTTGTCCAATACAAGCAAATGGTTGAGGACTTTAAGGAATACTTTGTGATCATCTCTTTTGAGCAAATACCTCAGATTGAAAACAAAGTAGCAAATGCCATGGCAACCATTGCCTCTCTTCTCGAAATACCAAAGAATGAGTCACGGTATGAGTTCTTAGTGGAATCAATTCAGCAACCAGCTTATGATCTTCCTAAAACTCATTCCATATGCCTTTTAGTTGGATCTGATTCACCTTGGTATGGTAAGATTTATACTTACCTCAAGGACAATACCCTCCCACCCAACTTATCTTCAAACCAATGATGAACCTTTATACGACAAACCTCTCATTATACCATTATCGCCGACACCCTATACCAATGTAGTCTAAATGGTACTTTACTCCATTGTTTAGAACGAGAAGAATCCCAAACCCCCTTAGAAGATGTACACAAAGGGATCTGTGGAACACACTCTAGCAGTCCTTCCTTAGCTAATAAACTCATGTGTTTGGGTTATTACTGCCTGAACATGGAAATAGATTCATATCAGTTTGTGAAGAAGTGCAAACAGTGCCAAAAACATGGGAACCTGATACATGCACCGGCTCAAGAGTTGAGACCTTTAATGACACCTTGGCCCTTTTGCCAATGGGGACTTGACCTGGTGGGAAAGATCCATCCACCCTCATCCAACGGCCATAAATTCATAATAACCGCCACTGAGTACTTTACCAAATGGATTAAAGTCGTTCCCCTCACCACTGTCATAGGTAAGCAAATCTCCTCATTCGTCCTAAGTTACCTCATCTGCAGATACAGAATTCCCTCATCCATCATCATGGATAATGGAAGACCCTTTAAAAACTAGGATGTCCAAGAACTCTATGACCGATTCAAAATCCAACACCGTTTCTCCACACCCTATTACCCCCAAGGCAACGGTCAAGCTAAAGCATCCAACAAGACCATCTTGAAACTCATCAAGAAAATAGTCAATGATGTTGGCCGTGATTGGTACATCCAACTCAATCCTGCTCTATGGGCCTACGCACTCCCAGAAGTGCTACCCCTTATGCCTTTGTCTATGGCTCAGAAGCTATCCTCCCCATAGAGGTCAAATTACCATCTCTCAGGGTGTCGTTAAAAGGTCTCATATCATATGAAGAATACAGAGTTTCCAGATTGCAAGAACTAGAGTTTCTAGAAGAAAGGAGACAGAAAGCCTTTGACCATCTCAAAGCATATCAACAAATGATGTCACGAAGCTATAACCACAGAGTTCATCCAAGAGTCTTTAAGGTTGGAGATCTAGTACTTAAAGAGAATCCCCGCAATCAACAGGATAGGAAAAAGAAAGGCAAGTTTGAACCCAACTGGCTTGGGCCTTATGTGATTGTAGCTGCTTATGGATCAGAGGCATATCAGTTAGCAACATCAGAGGGTGAGCTGTTAGATGACCCAATCAACAACATGCATCTTTGTCGGTTCTATACCTAGGAGAACCCCAATGTAAGGAGGCATAAAATACAAAAAAAAAATCAAAAAAATACAAAAAAATACAAAAAAATAGAAAAGTACAAAAAAATCATCCTTTGGTGAAAACCTAGCAAACAGGCGCCTTGGATAGGTATCATGATGAAAACCTAGCAAGCAGGCATCATGCGTACTTTCTAACTTTCGTGCAAATAAAAGCAAGTGGTGAAAACATGGTAAACAGACGTTACTTGTGATAAATCGTTTCCTCCATCTTTGGGAAACCAATCACCTTGTGTCCATTCTTCCTCATGTCCCATTCAACCCATATCCGTTCCATAATAAAAACCTAACGATAACCGATCATGGCTTGATACTCTATCTCTTTGTTGCCTTGTCAACCAAGGTTTTATCCCATATCCTATCCATAGTGTCTCTCATTAGTATCCATAGTCCAAGTCCATGAACTACGTTGCCTCTACATTGTCACGTAGGCAAGGCCATATTTTTATGTGCCCCCAAGGCTCCCACTGTCCTATCCATCCTGTGTCCAGTCCTTCTATCTATCTGAGTTCACACCACTTTCTATCACCTAGGTCTTAGGTCCACTAGGGTTTACCCTAAACTACGTTGCCTCTGTGTCATCACGTAGGCAAGGCCATTTAGCAATGAGCCCCCGAGGCACTAGGTCAATCCCTTAGGGTCTGTCTCACCAAGAAAGAAGGCACAAACAAAACCCACTCTTCTCAAGCAGAAATCCTGACGTAGGACATTAACCTATCCAAGGCAAAGAAAACAAACTCCTAAGGCCTTCTAAATGATTTTACCCAAATTATGGCAAGAAACAAATACATCTAAATGCAAAAATATTTTGTGGATTGGAAACATGGTTAAAATACAGAGTCTTGGATTTTTCTATCATGCCTTTCTATGCTACTCGAGGATGCCAAAAGCTAGAGATGCTATGATGTGGGCATGATTATTTTGTTTTACTTCTGGTGGATTAAACTTTAGTAATGTGAAGCCTTGTCTAAAGACATAATCGGTAAAAGATCATCGAGGACATCAAAGGTCAAACATGAACGAGGGCAATCCTTGACTGTTGATGCACAAGAAATACTCAGGTCATCTTGGTTTGATTATACCTCGATGCTTGTATTAACTTGCTAAAGCAAAATCCATTTAAGCAATGCTCAGGTCATCTCGGTTCAGTTATACCTAGATGCTTGTATTAACTTACAACATTTTGAAAAAGTACCAAAAAAAATTGCCCAATGATGAAATAAACACTTCAAAATACTTGCACCATCAAGATGTCAAAAGCAAAGCATCCATCATACATCCATATCCCATGCAATAAAAAGATCCAAACAATGCAGAGTAACAATACAAAGTGAATCTTGTGAATCTTTCTATCAAGACATTCTTTCAATCAATCTTCTACCTATCATTCTATCATTTCTGTGTCGATAGAGTACATTTGGACATCACAAAAACATAGGATATAATTGCATATCATATCATATGAAATAGTCATTTTACATGATTAAATCAGTTGCATACATAGTAAAGTGCATCAGGTCATCCATATACAGTTTTTTACAAACATCATATAGTGTCAAAATGGAAAAAATCAAAAACATAGATAAAGTGCATCACATAAATTACATAAATCATATAGACACCATTTGCATTCACACACATTAGAGGCATATCAAGTAAAACATCTAAGTTTGCATTAAGTCATATAACATCACATAGCATCAAATAAACATCTAAGTCTGCATTAGATAAACACATGCATCACATCATACAATAGAAGTGCACCATAACTCATACACATAGAGAGCAATCAAATAGCTGCATCATCATATAAATATCATAAACACGTGTCCAAATGTACAATATCAAAGTGGTCCATCTCTGAATCAGTGTCATATAAAAAAAACATCGCAGGGATAGTGATACATGTCTTGAAATACAAAAGTGGTACATAAGTATATCCAGCTATCTGAGCCATCAAAAAGGTACACAAGATCTAAAATCTGTAAGTCTCTGCTATCCTTGCTACTATGGACCACTGCTCCCAGCAGTGTCTCCTCCTCCTCCTCCGCTGGCCCCAGACTGCTATGGGCCCATCACGGAGGCTCCTGACCTCGATCCACCTGCTCTCTGGGAGGCCATGGACTTGCTCCTATAGTTCGGAGCTCTCTAACTAACTGGTATAGCACCATGGTATAATACTCAGTAATATTGTGTCTGAGCCTGCGCTCTGACAAGCTCACCCTGTACCTGCGCTAGCTACCCCCGCACCTGTGTCAACTCTATTTGTGCCTACCCTAACTGTGTATGTGCCTGTGCCTGGTGCACCTGCCTAACCAGAAAACTACTTGTTGCATCTGTCCCCAAGGCTACCACTGCGATATCCCGCTCTACTCAGATAACTCATATCTACGCATCTGCCATATCTCTCTCTGGTGAGCCCCGCAATAAACTCTGCATCTGTCTCTCACTGGGCCTCGGCCATCCTGAGTTGTGCCCGTAGCTGTCTAACCTGTCCTCTCAAAGTAACTATGGCCCTCTCCTGGACATCTGACTGTGCTGGACCCTGGGCTACCTATGCCTGTCCCTGCCCCTGTGGCTAGGGACCCTACTGCTGTGCCACCTGCTGAGGTGGCAGCATCTGTACCTGCGGTGTCTGCTATGGTACCTATTGTGCAGCCTATGGCTGCACTACCTGCAGAGCATGGGACGGTCCCTCCCCAACTCTCCTCCTCTGTCTCAGTCTAGCTCCATCCCCACCACCTCCACCACCTCCTGCGTCTCTCCATCCTCCTCTCCCCCTCCCCCTCCTCCTCCTCTAGCCAACCTGGCCCTCATCATCTGAATCTACCTTGTCTATCCAAGGCACCAACTCCCCAGGCCTTGAGTATCTCAGAAATGGGTGGGCAGTGAACCAATCCTCATAATCCTAGGTCATCCCAGCATCTGCAATCCCCCTCCTCATATCCCAGGAGATGTAAGGCATCTACTAAAACTCTGCCAGTGCCTCCTCATAGGATGCCATTGGCCCCCATCTGTACCTCTCAGCATGAGTCGCAAATCGGGCCTACTCCTGTGGCATGCCCTGCCTCCTCCCAAATTGTCTCTGTACTCAACTGACAATCTGTCACTCCAAGATAAACTGTGTCTGCCCTATCAACCACCGCATCTGATAGCAGTAAGGTAGCTCATTTGCCTCATCCTCCCATGGCTCGCAATCTAGATATGACCGCCAAATGACCACATCTACTCCATCCAAAGCATGCCGCCAGTACTCGAGCTTCCCTAGCCTATGCTGGGAAATCACTCTTGCGTAGCCATAACTGTATGGCTCTCCTCTCTGCCTGTCAAAAACACATATCAGTCTTGTGATCACTATGTGCTTCCATAGCCAAAACTGTAGCAATGACACGCTTGCAGATAGGCTCGTACCCCTGTGATATACCACCTAATGCATGTCGCGGTATAGGTGCGCTAGTACACAGACACCCCAAGCATACCGGGTGCCCTCTGTCACCATCCTCTCCATGATCTAACCCCATCCAATGGGGAACCCGTGTGATCTCCTATCAGGGCATACCACGCCTTCGATCAGTCATGCTACAATCCCTAGGAAGTAGTCATAACAATCATAAATATCCTGCCAAGAGATGCCCTGCCTTACCAGCTCGGGCTCATTGAATACTCACCTGCACTCAGCAAGTCCTGCGTCTCTCTGTGGATCATACTCCACCAGCTCACCGTGAATAGGTAAATGGAGAATCCTATACACATCCTCCAATGTAACAGTCATCTCACTAGTAGGGAACTGGAAAGTCTCGTCCTCGCTATGGAACCTCTTCACTGTTGCAGTCAGCAACCTGTAGTTTACCCAAACCTCAGGCATGAAGCAAATGTAATCAAGTCCCATCGCGCCAAGTGCCTCCCTATCCATCCCAGTCAACATGTATCTCTACAACATAGGCATAGGGAACTTCTCCCTCGACTGAAGCGTATCTTGTATATCCTCCTGCAAAGCACACAAAGCAAGGCATCAACCTAAAGCTGTAAGTACCATACTCAACATATCTATAGAAACATATCAACTAACTTAACATTTCAAATTGATCCAAATAGCACACTACATCTCTTGACTAGATTCCTACAATCTCGGAGGTAGCTTATCAATTGATGCGTCAAATAGGATGCCAATCGAATCAATTTTGCTGAGTAATCTGCTTATCTATATCATATGCGCCATAACAGGTGGTAAATGCACAATTTCTTAACAAATGCGTTGTTTCTTGACATATGCGCCACTTCTGACAAGTGCGCCGCAAGAATCCATGCATGCGTCGTCCTATGCTATAAATGCATCGCCTCGTTGCATGCATCGCTACATACCATAAACGCATTGTAGAATTATGCATGCACTGACTAAACCTATACATGCGTAACTTTCACATATGCACCGCTTTATATCCTACATGCACTGCAGAACTATGTATGCACAGTTTTGCGTGGCATATGCGCCACACAGTGTTTCAGCGCATTTGTCTATCCTAATTTTCTCCTAGCATTTATGACTATTAAACTCAACCCTAGGGGAAATTTTTTGAGATACATACCGGGGGTCCTACCTCTACTAGCTGGTTGAATTGACGGATGCACTCAAATTGATGCTCCTCACGTGGAATGTCCATCCTCGTGCTGACTGCTCTATGCTCTATGCTCCTCTAAAGCTCTCCAAAGCAAATCCAATAAAGACAAGTGTGCAAATGAATTATCTTGTGGACCCAACTCCTATATATAGCATGCAAACCCTAATCTGGCTATGTGGTGACTACAACTACTTCCCGCACCCGTTTCTTCCAGTTTTCTTCCTGTTTCTCTGAAACGTGTCCTGTTTTCTTCAATCCTAACCAAGTTTTCCCTTCATCTTCATGAGATTGTCCGTCTCACGCCTTCTGCCTTCTTCTCGTCCAATATCCTGAGGGGGCATCCTATCGTCATAACCTGTACCAGGGGCAGACTGGGGCATGTATCATTATCAGACTATTTATTCTTTGAAGCAACACCGTAAACTGCATTGATCAAAGAGGGACAAAATGTATACACCTAAAAATGTCATGATTCAATCTAAATAAATATTCTTAATATTTATTCCCTTCTAATTCTTCTATCAATAAATAAATAAACAAATTTATTTATTCGACTTACATTTCTCTAAATTAATTAAATATTGAAATATTTAATTATCTCTTCTTAAGTCAAAATTAAATTAAATCCTTTATTTAATTAAATTCTTCCAAACAATTAAATAATTCTTAATTATTTAATTAAATCAAATCATTCCTCCAAATTTGAATAAATCAAATCAAATTTATTAAAATTCTCTCAAATCCCTAAAAATAAAATACAACCAAATATTTTATTTATTCTTCCAAACCATGCACAACATTTAAATAAATTTTTTTATTTAATTTGTTTTCTTATCTTCTAAATTAAATAATTCCAATTATTTAATTGTTTCTTCCAATAATATCTTCTCTAAATTTAAATAAATCAAATATTTATTTAAGTTGTATTTTCTTCTAAATTGAGTTATCTAAATATAATTCAATCTTTGTGCACATGCAATTAAATATTCCTAATATTTAATAAAGCAAAATATCTTCTTATTCTCATGCAAATCATTTCTTCTTGTTTTAAATCACTTAACTGATTATTATATTCTTTTAAATGCTTTAACTCATTCTTCTATTCTTGTTAACTCCTCTCATGCAAAAGAAAGCAAGACACATGTCTTCTTCTTATTCGTGCACGTTCCTCGTCTATTCTATATCGTTGATCTTCTCATTCTTTCTATACCGTTGATCTTCATTCTCTCAAGTCTATAAATTGAACCCTATTCTTCCATTTTATTCATCCAAACTTTAAGTATTGTTACTCTGCAGGAATTACAGTGCGCCTTTGGTACCAATTCCTTCATTGCTTGTGATCACATTCCTTACTACGCACTACTATCATTGTTGTGAACCTCATCTTCATGGCAATATTATCATAGCCATTCTCAATTGACATTCTTGAAAGAAAGCAAAGAAGTGCACTCTCTGAGGGCTATATTTCATACATGCAAGATCGATTGTGATAGGCGATCAATGGAAGCTATGAATTAAGGAGGTTTGCTTTGTTGTTTGTTCATTGTTTATTTGAATATTCTTTGTTCACCATTTCATTGAGTTTTGGGTATCTTGATATTTGATAATATTGATTATTCATTTGAATCCAATTTTCCCTTAACAACTACTATGAAACTTAAAAACTTTGAACTAACTAGAAAGAAAATGAATTGCCCCTACTTATACAATCGAGCATTCTTGCAAGAAGAAAACTAACAGTAAGTCTAACCGAAGCAAACTGGGACTAAAGCCAGTTGCATGGTTTATTACATTCAGAATTCCTAAACAGAACTGTAGATTAGAGATATGTGTTAATTCTAACTGCATGGCGAACTAGATGATTCTCCAGAAATGGTGCGATGCAAGATGGGAGTCACTTTAGTTGAGATTGAGGTCGGTTAACCGATATTTCAGTTAGTCACCAAGATTGTGGCGTCGTGGCAATGTTACCCTTCTTAGCTGTGTGATTGAAGCACAAGTTATGTTTACATTCAAGGATGGACTTGTGGCGATCATTGACTCAAGGGGAGGATGATCTGAGGGAGGTTTTTAGCATCTGGAGCTCTCCAGAGTTTAGGGTCTTCTCAGGACAGAGGGCTCCAGAGGGATCTAGAGACCACTAGTTGCTCATATTGTTGCAAGCCTTATAAAAACAATCACAACTTCGTACCATAATTCATAAAATATGCACATTTGAAATGTAATCCAATAAAATAAAGCAAGAGATTTCATCAAAGGAAATGAAAACTAATCATGTGCATAATCTAACCAAAAGACAAACATAATTATAATAATATGTATTTATTTATGCCAAAGTGTATGTGAAAGTTCTTAAGAGCAGAAATAGCATGAAATAGATGAGTCAATTATATAGCTCATCAACCTTCTTTACCACTTCGCTTTCCTCTAGCTTCCCACCTAGACCATTGATGGAATTGACAACCTCATCCACTCTCTGCATGTAATTTGCAATATTTCCATCCTCTGACAATTTTAGGGTTTCAAACTTGGTCTTCAAAATCTACATCTTTACTTGCTTGACCTTGTCATCTCCTTCATAGGTACTTTCCAACTTCTTCCAAATCTCATGAGCAGTTTTGTAACTCATCACCTTCACTAATTCAGAATCAGAAAGACTATTCAGAAGGGTACTCCTTGACTTTCCATTGTTCTCATATTCTTTAATCTTATCTTCATCCTTTGGACCATTAGTAGGTATAGTATACTTTTTGTCAACTATCTTCCATACGCCATATCCTAGTGAGAGAAGAAAGATTTCCATCCTGGTCTTCTAAAAAGCATAATTTGTTCTAGCAAACACTGGAACCTCCATACCTTTCTTTTCCACCATCTGGATCTACCCCAAGTGATTAAGCTTCTTCAGGGAACTCAGCTCTGATACCAATTGTTAGAATGCATGGGACAACTAAGAGGGAGGTGAATTAGTTGTCTACTAAAACATTAAACCCTCAAAACAATTCCAAACATCAACCTTTTATTATGCATTAGCAGAATGTAAACATATGAAGCATCAATGCAAACACATTCAAACACATAAAAACACCAGATTTACGTGGAAAACCTAAGAAGTGAAAAACCATGGTGAGGATTATCTCACATATATATGAATAACAACATCAAAATCAAATAGGATCACTATCTAGAAGAGAGAAGAAATAAGAAGACTATTACAGAAAGATTCACTATCTCAAAGCAATAGAAAAATCCACCACTACCACTATTTTCCATCTGCAACCTTTGGCTCACTACCTCCAGCAACTTCAGGCACACTGAAATATAGACACCTTCTGCTCACTACATTCTGGAGTCATAAGTATTTAAGCTCACACACAACTCACTGCCCTTGATTCAAATTCACATCCTCTTCTCTACCTTGCTCTGCTCAACTTTGTCTTGCATTTATACCTTCTACAACCAAGACATATCTCAATTAGGTTGGTCTTAATGAAGCGTGTGCACCTCAAACGTGCAACACCAATTACGTCGGCACTAAACACTTCTGTGGTGGAAAGAAGTGAAAGTGGAACACATCAACATTTAACTAGGACTCAAATTTTCATCACCAAGCTGCTCATCACATTCACAATCCACAAGGTACCTCCGCAAATGGTTCTAGCAAGCCAGGTTGGTCAAACTAGAGCTAATGACCACATCCATGCTTCTCCAAGTCCAAAAACATCATGCAAACCAGAGAGAGACATTCCACATCATTCACACACCTTTCTATAACATTCAACACCATCATAATCTCTTGCAACACTTCCACAACCCCTTGAAACAAAGAATGTCTTCAATCTGCACATCAGGATCCACTACCTCTGAAGACCAACACTATAACTGAACTTGCAGAGCAACCCATCACTAGAAACTTCAAGGGAAGGTAGATATAGACTTTATAAGCACATCCCTAGATCCATAGGACAAGAAACCTCAATGCAGAGAAATGTGGAGAAATCACATTTCTCACAGACAGTCTTCTACACAGGCAAACACTTTGTAAAACACATCTTTCACTTCCGCATGATCCATAACCTAAAACTCTGCATATAACACCTCTAAACTTCTCTAATCAACACTTCCAAACTGTATAAGCATATCTTCAACTAAGAAGAAATGCAGAGCACAACACTGAGAGTACCTCTGTCACTCTACACATCTTTTTATCAAATTTTCTCAAAAGCACTTGGAAACCAAGTGAATCATTTGCTGGAGGTTGACATCAATGAAAACACTAGCAAGTTTCCAACAGTGGACAAGGTGATAGATTCTTGAGTCATCAAAAGGACAAGCGAAAAGGAGTATAGGGAATATCTGGTCCATTAGAAGAATAGAGTAGTTGATGAAGCTTCTTGGGTGAATGCTTTAGATTTGGTCAAGTTTAGAATTTCAATTCTATACTTGCCTAAATGTTCATGAGTTGCACACTCATGGAACATTTCTCTTACCCAGCTTGTCTAATGCAGGAGCATCTACATGCAGACGTGATCTTGCATCGCCCAAAAACATTTCAAGTCTTTATTTTAAATTTTGATCCATTTTGTTGTTTTCAGTTGTTGTTGCAGTTGCATCAGGAATCTTAGAACACACAAGAGTTGTGATCGATCATGTAACAGTGTCATACTTTGTGTAGCTTCTTAACTTCCCAAGGGATGATGTTCGAGAGCAAGATGTTTGGGCATTGGGAAATATAGTTGGTGATAATTCTAAGTTTATAGATCTAGTCCTCAGTCATGGTGCTCTTATGACACTCCTAGCCCAACTGAAAGAGAAAACCAATTTATCGATGTTGAGAAATATCACTTGGATGCTACCAAATTTTTGTTATGGCAAGCCACTTTTTTTAACAGACCAAGCAAGCACTTCCAGCTCTTGAGCACCTTATTCACTCAGATGATGGGGAAGTCTCCTTTGGGCATCTACGCAACTTCATCCATGATGCAGGGTTCTAAAGTTGTGTCCTTTCTCTAATGGTCACTGAGTTTGTGCACTAGAGAAACTTTGTTCAAAATGTAAGAGTTTGAAGTTGCGCTCTTGCACTAACTTGCCAGATGAAATTCTTGAATTCCTTGTGCTGCCAAAGATGAAATTGTTGCTTTAATGGGAGGAAATTTTTTATGAAGAAGTTTTTTGTGCACTGGCGTATCTTCATCCAAAACACAGGGGTTTAAAGTTGTGACATTGTGCTAAACATCGGCATTGAGGAAGCCTCTAGCGTAGCTTCACAACTTTGTAATGGGCACATAAGTTTAAGGTTGTGCTCTTGCACTAAACTATTGATGAGGGAGTTGTTTTAGAGGCTGGAGACTTATTTCTTGGATGTTGATTCAGTTGTAATCCTTTAGGGTTGGAAATTGTTCAACTTCCACCATTAAGAGTATAAAATGTAGCTAATGTTTAGTGGGAGTTCATTGATTTTGGGAGAAAGAGTAGTCTAGATAAGAAGATATTGAAATCATAGGAAGACTATAATATTTAGGTTGTACTCTTGATGTTGCATACATGAATACATACATTGAAATTGATTTTTATTGTTGTGATTGAGGATATTGTTGTCCACCTATAATTTTGTGAGTATTGGCTGCTAAATTCTAGTTGTTTGATAAAACTCCTAGGTTTAGACTACATTAATTGGCTTTATCACCATAAGACAAAAGTAGATTACTTCATGAAAACTGTTAATTTCCTAAATGACTTGGTAAATCAAGTTCTAATCTAAGGGGTTAAGCGGGAAGCTAAGCTAAGGCAAATTTTAGCTATGCAACTCAAAAGTGCTAGAAAAAAGGGGTGTGACATGTATGCCATTAGTGTGGATCAAATAGAATATTCCAAGGAACTCACAAGACAAGACTATTGTTATGATTAATGGGAACTATTATGGGTTGACTTGGCCCATGGTTTGGCACCCATTGTTTTGTAAAACCACTATGTCGGTTACCTATTAATGTAATTATAAATAGACAAAACATACAGTAGGTAAAAGATATAGTAAGAATTGAGAAGGTGAATAGAGTGTGAATTTGGGAGAGTTTGTTGAGTGCAACTGCAAACAATATTTGTGCATTGTAATTGTGAGAAGACTAATCTGAGCAAGTTTTTCTTGGTGGACATAGCTTGCATTGGGTGAACCACATTAAATCTTGTCTTCATATTGTACAATTTTTATTTCTGTTCTTTATTTATCTCTCTTCATAATTCTTGTTGCACTGTGATTCTAAGAAATTATTCTGCATTGATTTCTATTTTATTTCTAACAACTATCCTTTTCTTCAAGACTTTTGAGATGTCTTTCTTGAATAATTACTTAGGCTACCTCCTCAAAGGGAATTTTATTTCTCAATTGATATAATTCTAGGATTAGAGCCTCAGTCCAAAGCTCCATACAGAATGACTATAATAGAGCTTATGGAGTTAAAGGCTTAGTTGCAGGAACTACTTTTTAAGCGATTGATCTGATCAAGTGTGTCTCCTTGGGGTGTACCACTAGTTTTTGTCAAGAAGAATGGGACTCTATGTCTGTGCAAAGATTATAGGATGCTCAATAAGGTAATGGTTAAAAATAAATATCCTTTGCCTCATATTGATGATCTCCTTAATCAAATGTATAGTGCAACTATTTTCTCTAAAATTGATCTCAAAGTGGGGTATCATCAACTGAGAATAAAAGAGGAAGACATTCCCAAAATAGATTTTAGAATGAGATATGGTCATTATGAGTTCACAGTGTTACCTTTTGGGTTAATGAATTCACTAGCAACATTCATGAGTCTAATGAATAGTGTTTTCAAAGATTTCCTAGATAAATTTGTGCTTATCTTTGTTGAAAATGAAGGTAGAATTGCTGCTATAAACTTTAAAATTTTGTGTATGCAAAGCTGAAATAAAGATTAATCTATAACAATTAATGAACAATTGATTTGCACATTCAATCCATTGTAGAAGAGAAGATAAGAGAAGAGAAGAGAAAAAGCTTGCACAATATTTACGTGGAGAAACCCTCTTGGAAAAAACTCCACACCCAAAGATGTTTCCTGCTTGTATTAAATCTCTTTGTAAAAGATTACATTCAATACTGCAATTTCTCTAAGTCCTTGATGCACTTCACAAAAAGCTTCTTACTTTTTTCTCTAAGTCTAATTACAAAAACTTTTGCTTTTTTCTTGTAAGTCTTTTTCCTCTTTCAACTCTCTGGAAAATGTATGGGGTTTACAATAAAATCAAAAACCCTGTTTTAATTCAAAAGCTTGAAACTCAAATTATAATAAATTACAATTGATAACATAGCTTCCAAAGCTCATGCAAAAATCAAGCTCACTTAAATTGAGAAGACTAAACTCAAACAAAGTCCAAACTTTGAGTTAACTACCCCTTCATGATGTGGGCACCCAAGATGGCTAAATATAGTTGTCCCAACATCAAACTTATCACCAAATAAAAGCAACATCAAAAACTCCTTCATTTGGGTGTCCATATTTTCCCAATGAGTTTCTGATAACTAAAGTGATCAAATACACATCAAAATCATGCAAACAACATGCAAGATTGATGTCCCCAAGGGTATTCTGAAATATCGTGTTTTGTACATGCAAGTGACATGCAAACACCAAATCCAACATGCAACTGATACCCATTACCTAAAACACTGAGATGTACCATCCTGCAACTTTCGGGAGTTGGAGTGTCCTGCAAGTAATATCTTAAAACTGACATGCAACTACATGCAAGGTCGTATAACTGACATGCAAGAACATGCAAGGTCATATAAGTCCATAGGAATGACATGCAAACACATGCAAGTGACATGCGACAACATGCAAGCACATGCAAGTGACATGCAAAAACATACAAGGTCATACAAGTCCATAGGAGTGACATGCAACAACATACAAGTACATATGAGCAATATGCAACAACATGCAAGTACATGCAAGTAACATGCAAGCTACATGCAAAAACATGCAAGTCCATACAAATTATTTTGACCACATGCAAGCAATATCCAATTCATGCATCTCTAACACTGTAGTTAACTCCAACATTATATCCATGCAAGGTGTCTCAACATTATCCACTCATGTACATAAAAAAGCACAACTCTAAGTCTAAAAATAAGTCCCATGTCTAACTCCCACTCACTAAGAGTTATCAAACTATATTTTAAGACTTAGGGGAATTCAACAAGGTCTTCATAGCTCCCATCTCAAAGTGTCCGCCCAAGTTTGACATTATCCATTTAGAACTTAATTGAAAAAGTCAAAGTGATGTAATTAATAAATAATTAATCTCTCAAAGTCTTAATGTGTTGGGGAACACATTCCAAGAACTTTGGAGACACATGCATTGGTTAGGATTGCAAGTTAATGGCAACTTATCCCAACATTCTCCCACTTGACATTATACATTGCAATAACTCTAAATGAATAATTCAAACTTTAAATCAAGTACAGTGATCAAGGCCAATGGTCTTCTTGCACCAAGAGAACTTATATGTAGTAACTGGCTTCATAAGATAAGCTACAGCATTAACCAAAGTGTCAACCTTTTCAATCAAAACCTTACCATTCTCAACCATTTCTCGCACAAAGTGATACCGAACATCAACATGCTTAATACAAGCATGATACATAGGATTTTTGGCTACACAAATGGCACTCTGACTATCATAATTAAGTCTTACTATCCTACAACCAAAACCAATACCTTTCCCAAGTCTATGTAATCAAACTGTCTCTTTGGAGGCATGTGTAGCAACCATATACTCTACTTCTATAGTAGATAAAGCAACTTTGGGTTGCCTCTTACTTATCCAACTTACCATAGCTCCAAACAAATTAAACACATAACCACTTGTGGACCTTCAACTATCCAAGTCACCTGCCCAATTAGAATCAACAAAACCCTGTATGTCCAATGATCTGTCAACACTATCAATACCATGATAAACCAAACAATAATCAGAAGTTCCTCACAAATATCTAGATACCCTCTTAACATAAGTCCAATATTCTTTACTAGGGTTAGACATAAACCTATTTAAAACTCCCACCACTTGTGCAATATCTGGTCTAGTGCAAACCATTGCATACATTAAACTACCAACAACACTAGCATAAGGAACATTAGACATCTCTTCAAAGCATCATCAGTGGTAGGACACATGTCTAATTTTAGCTTAGTACCAATATGAAAAGGAGTACTAACTGGTTTGCAATCATGCATATTAAATCTTTGCAAAATTGTATCAACATACTTACTTTGACTTAACCATAGTTTTCTGTGAACACGATCCCTGTTGATCTCCATTCCAAGAATGTATTTTGCAGCCCCTAAGTCCTTCATATCAAAATATTTACAAAGCTAAGTTTTAAGATCTCTAATCATTTCCTTGTTGTTCCCAATAAACAACATGTCATCAACATACAAGACAATGATTAGAACCTGATCATCAATAATCTTAAGATAAACACAATGATCTTCTTCACTTCTAACAAAACCAACTTTTAATGCAAAAGCATCAAATTTCTGATACCACATTCTAGGTGACTGTTTCGAAACATATGTTGGTTGTTTTAAATTCCCAACCTAATCTCAAGGAAAACAGATCTACAGAATAGCCACTTCTAATAACTGATCTACATCAAGGGATTGGCCAACGAACAGGAAATTTAGGGATTTCTCAATCCCTCTTTCCACTACACTTAAGGCTCTGTGAAACCAAGGAGGGTGTTCCTTACTTCTAATGATGTTTCTTTTTTGGGGGAAATTAGTGTTCTGCTCAAATGGATAGGGTGTCCCTGAGATACTAGCTAAATAACATTGTTCCTATAACATATATGTTCCTCATAGATTGCTTAAAGAATGTCTGATAAAGTAAACAATGGGCTAGATTATTAAGGTTTGATCCTATTTTTTGCAGAGGAACATACAGAATTTAACTTAACCTTCTAAAAACCTATTGCTGGAAGGGAAATATTATGATTCATTTTTAAAATATAATGAGGATGATTAAAGGGGTGTAAGCTTAGTATAGTATTCATGAATAGATCAATGTCTATCCAATGGCCATAGAGTCAAGAAACTGAAAGAAATGTGACGTAATAAACCTCAATTTACTATAAAGATGTAATAATGCCTTACATTGAAAATACTTTACTAGTTTTGGAGTTAACCATGCTTAGTTATCCCTGTATACCAATACTACATTCGATATTCTCTGGTAGTTGTTTATATTACTACTTGAGTAAATGCCACAAGAACAATATACAAACACAAGAAAGACTGTGATGATGAATAAAGATGATCCTTAATCAAATATATATTCATAAATGTAGAACTATATACATGAAGTAGGAGACAGCACACTCCAAGACTCAACAAGATTTGTAAAGCAAACTATTTAGTAAATTACAACATAGCCTTTGCAATTCTATCAAGAAATCTAAAAAACTCAGAATGAAGACTTGAAAACAGACGACTAATTCTATTAGTAGAAAACAAACTATTTACAACTCTTTAACCAGATTGATCCATTTTTTTAGACTAAGTCTGGAGACATGACCTTGAATCAATAACTTTCTCAAGCCCTAAATTCCCTTTTATAGATATAAGGGAGTAGACAAGCTTCAGGCTTCAAGACAAAAGAAGTTACAAATTTGAGTAACCAAAAGATGAAGCTGTGAGAGGAGGCCAATGTAATTGCTTCACAACTGTATGCTCGGATATTTTTGGTGGGGAATGGGGCCAAGATTTTGTATATGGTTGATACATTGTCAGATGTCATTGGAGCCAGGCACTCCTCAAATGCCACCAAAGTACTCAATAAGAGCATTCACTGCTTTGCCTTTCCAAGCCGCGCGCCAAAAATTGAGAAAACCTGCAAAGAACAATATCAAAAGGAAACCCATGAAACTTGAATCTCCTTCACTATTTCCAGATTTCTTTGCAGTGGTATGATTCCCCCCTCCTAGTTGAGAAGTTTCCAACAACTTCAACCAGGCAGAAACTTGGGGAATCCACACCTGGATGGCTTCAAAAGGGCTGGAAGCCAAGCCAAGAAAACAACAACAACAACAATAATTATCCTCTCATCCCTTATCTATATCATCCTAGTGGGCAGTTTCCTTACACCTAGAGTTAATGGTAATGAGGGAGTTTTCAAATTTTACTGAGTCAATGTCAAACCTAAAACAATCATACTCAGTCTCTTCCTTAAAATCTGACACTCTAATTTTATTTTCCATTATAACTAGCCATTCATCTTGAGGGTAAATATGGGTTTTGGAAGCATTACTAGGATGAAAATTTGGGTCTTGATCTATTAATGAAGCTTTTGTTCCCCCAAATACTTCTGTATGTTGAACTGATATTAGTTCATTAGCTTCTTCTATATTTTCTTCAAAGAGTGAATTATCTATGTATTCATATGACTCCATATCTTTTCTTGTTGATAAGTCCATAGGCTCATCATATAGTGGGTTGTCTCTTATATGCATTATATTTGCACATTCTTCAATATCACTGTCCTGATAGCCTACATTATTATTTGACTCAGAGCTTCCACAATTTGGGTGTGAGCATTCTGCTAACTACTCACTATTTTCTATATTACTGGTAAGAACCAATCCCCCCTGATATTCTGACAAGTTATTTCTCTAGGAGATGAAATCTTGTTATTTGATACAAGATATACCTCCTCACAAATAGGGGAAACATCTTTACAACTTGTCATAAATTCATAAGTCAAGGGAACCTCCTTAACTGATGTCTCTTTATGTACTTGGGTATCAATTACCTCATAAGTTGCCTTATAAGGTTCTGGGGATTTCCTTTTATTCTGATAATAAGGGGAAGAATGAGCAACAAGATTATATAGACTTTGAACTCTTCTATTTTGATCATAATCCTAATCCCCTTCAGTACACTGAGTTCTATGTATTGAGTGATCTATCATGGGTTCATTTGAGCTACCCAATTTGCCCCTCCTTTGGCAAATGGGGGGACAAATGGATCCATTCTTCCTTTTGTAACTACTTTCCATAAACTCACAAACCTTTATCATTGTATGTTTCAAATTATTTTCTATATTCATGGCCAAAGAATATGCTTGCATCATAGTAGTAGGGTTCCTATCTCTTAGTCGATAACTATCCTTTTCATTGAATGCACCTAGATATATGATTAAACACATAGCCTCATTAGGTCTAATATTTTCAGGAATATCCCTCACTATTTTGGAAAATCTTAAATTGAAAGTTGGGATTGATTCCTTATCTTCTTTCTCAATCTGTATGAGTTATTTAATCAATATACCGATGTCTATTCTTTCCCCAAACTGTTCCATAAAAGCAAACTTTAAATCTTGCCATGAAAAGATAAGCTGATTGGGTAAACATGCAAACCAATCTCTAACTTCTTTAAAATTTTAAACAAACAACTTTATGACTACATCCTCATGATCTATTTCACAATCTCCCATTAAGTCACAAAATTCTTGTAAATGGTTGCTAGTTGTTTTGGATCTATCATTATTGAACTTTGTTATATGACCCCTAACTTCATTAGGCACATGGTTTGGAAACCCACAAATATTATTGAAGTCAATAGCCTTATACCTTTCCATGACAAATCCACCTTGGTAAAAGAATTGTGATTGTTGAGTACACATCTTTAAATTTCTAGAAAAGTCTTTTGAAGCTTTGTAAAATACCTGAAAAGAACTTATGCTACTGGTATAAATTTCATTTTGATTTTATGAAAAATCAATAACACCAGACTGCACCACCACCAAATCCTTCTTCTCATAGAGTCGCCACCTCTGCTGATAGATGAATGAATTCTGAAAGCATATTGCTTCCCTTTTAAAATCAACTTCTGAATCCTGTTTCACAATAGAGTTATGTAGAACATTCTGGAACATAAAACGTATGTAGTAGACCTGTATCTATCCCAACTATAAATGAAAAAATATAGTAGAGTCACCATACTTCTCATAAAAGGAACATAATCAATCTGACCTCTGACTCTTCAACACATATGGGGATCAATCTAGCTAAGATCTTTAGAATAAAACATAGTTCTATCTTTATTTTTCAATAGAATCACAAATATGAGGGTGGATCAACTGGACAAAAGCTTTTTTATCCTTATCTATAAAACTGTTGGCAATTTTGCAAGGGAATGTATACTCTTAGGATAAGACACAGCTCTTATTTTAAAGTTCCCCAGTAGAGTCACCAATCTGTTGGTTGTTTTAAATTTCCAACCTAATCTCAAGGAAAACATATCTATAGAATAGTCACTTCTAATAATTGATTTGCCTTGAGGGATTGGCCAACGAACAAGAAATTTAGGGTTTTCTCAATCACTCTTTCCTCTACACTTTAGGCTCTATGAAACCAAGGAGGGCGTTCCTTACTTCTAATGATGTTTCTTTTTTTGGGGGAAATCAGTGTTCTGCTCAAATGGATAGGGTGTCGCTAAGATATTGGCTAAATAACACTGTTCCTATAACATATATGTTCCTTGTAGATTGCTTAAAAAATGTCTGATAAAGTAAACAATGGGCTAGATTCTTAAGCTTTGATCCTATTCTTTGCAGAGGAACATGTAGAATTTAACTTAACCTTCTAAAACCTATTGCTGGAAGGGAAATGTTTTGATTCATTTTTAAAATATGATGAGGATGATTAAATGGGTGTAAGCTTAGTATAGTATTCATGAATAGATAGTGCCTATCCAAGGGCCATAAAGTCAAGAAACTAGTAGAAACTGAAAGAAATGTGATGTAATAAACCTCAGTTTACTGTAAAGATATAATAATGCCTTACATTGAAAATACTTTACTAGTTTTGGAGTTAACCATGCTTAGTTATCCCTGTATACCAATACTACATTCGATATTCTCTGGTAGCTATTTATATTACTACTTGCATAAATGCCACAAGAACAATATACAAACACAAGAAAGACTGTGATGATGAATAAAGATGATCCTTAATCAAATATATATTCATAAATGTAGAACTGTATACATGAAGTAGGAGACAACACACTCCAAGACTCAACAAGATTTGTAAAGCAAACTATTTAGTAAATTACAACATAGCCTTTGCAATTCTATCAAGAAATCTAAAAAACTTAGAATGAAGACTTGAAAACAGACGACTAATTCTATTAGCAAAAAACAAACTATTTACAACTCCTCTTTAACCAGATTGATCCATATTTTCAGACTAAGTCTGGAGACATGACCTCGAACCAATAATTTTCTCAAGACTTGAATTCCCTTTTATAGGGATAAGGGAGCAGACAAGCTTCAGGCTTCAAGACAAAAGAAGTTACAAATTTGAGTACTAAAAGATGAAGCTGCGAGAGAAGGCCAGTGTGACCACTTCACAATTGTATGCCCAGATATTTTTGGCAGGGAGTGGGGCCAAGATTTTGTAGATGGTTGATACATTGTCGGATGTCGTTGGAGCCAGGAACTCCTCAAATGCCACCAAAGTACTCAATAAGAGCATTCACTGCTCTGCCTTTCCAAGCCGCGTGCCAAAAAATGAGAAAACCTGTAAAGAACAATATCGAAAGGAAACCCAGGGAATGATGAAGGGAGTAAATCATAAAACACACAATAATAGAAATGGAACATAGAAAATAGAATATTTCTTTATTGATATGGGCAACTCATTACATTATAGAATCTCAATTACAATCAGAGGAATCAATCCTCCACAGGCTACAACACACTACAGCTACACATCACCAGGTTCTGGAATCTTCTGACTTCTGTAACCCCAAATCAACTAAGGTTTTTGTTTTCCCACCTATTCTTGACTCTACACCTTACCCCTTAGCTCTACTATTGCCCAGGTTCCCAAAAATGGTTATTAATAGCCTTTTTGGCAGCCAACAACTTAATTTTGAAATTTGCATCTCCCTAACATTTTGACAGTATGGCTCTCCCCTATTCTTGTGTGTTCTATTTGCTCCTCTATTCAATCAGATTCTCTTCCTTTTTCTCATGGCTATTAATTTGTCCTTACAGAATTAGAGAGACCTAGAATTCCTTCCTCTAAAATAGGTGGTGCAGGGAAAATTAGAGAATAGTAGCAGCATCCATTGAGCCTCTGTGATTTCTTCGCCGGTCTCTTATGTCATCTGATGGTGGGTCCCGAGGGCTAATCTCCTAGCTCCAGTAGTTCCTTATTTCTGTGAGTTGGCAGAGTCCCTTCTGGAGTAGAGAAGCTTCTTAGCCTCCTCTACCCCTCTCTTACATCTAATTTTCCTAATAGAGCATTAACTCTAGGTGTAAGGAGACTACCCACCAGGATGATACAGATAAGGGATGAGAGGAGAATTGTTGTTGTTGCTGCTGTTCTCTTGGCTTGGCTTCCAGCCTTTTCAAAGCCAGTCAGGTGTGGATTCCCCAAGTTTTTGCCTGGTTGAAGTTGCTGGAAACTTCTCAACTAGGAGGGGGGAATCATACCACTACAAAGAAATATGGAAATAGTGAAGGAGGTTCAGGTTTCCTGATGTAGGAGTATCTAGTGGTGTTAGGACGATCTTGCATCACCCAAAAAAAGATGTGTTTCAAAATTGTCGATGTTCTTTCCATTTCTTTTCAAAATTTGTGGTTCTGGTTCCATAATCACTTGAATAATGATGTAGAACTTTTAGTTTTTCCAAATTGCTAAAAATAACAAACTGTTATTTTAGGAAAGTTTGCATTTGGGCATGGATTAAAGTGAAAATTTATAGGAAGCTTCATAACTGAAAAATAAGACCTTTGGCGAAGGAATCACGCAAAGATCATTTGTGTGCTAAAAGATATTAAAGTTTCTATTTCCTGAACAATGCCTGAAAATTATTTAGACTCAGGTTTGAGGCACTAAATGGTCCCGTATGAGCCTGAAAATGGACAGAACTGGCAAAGCAAGTTCTTAGCGCGTAGAGCACTCCACGAGATTTCTGACGCATAAAACGGTTCTTACATCGGACACCCGGATCAAAAGTTATGGCTCCCGGAAGTTGACCTATTTTTGTTAAACAGTATAAGGGGTAACATTAGCAACCTCCTATTTATATAAATTCTAGGATGCAAGCATACATCCACACATCTTTGGTCTAATAAATTCCAGTCATTTCGAAGAATTCCTGCCATAAATAGAAATATTTTGAAGATTACCATAAGTGAAGAAAAAGATTGGATCTCATAATTTTGCATAACTGAGAACATCACTTCTTGCATTGAATATGCTAGGTCAAGCATCTTGATTTCCTCATTAAGCACTGTCATCATGTCAAATTTCATCACACAGCAGATGAAATGTCATTCCTGGTAGAGGCACAGGTTTCCAAAGGTCGAGCTTGCATAAGCCAAATCTTTATGTTAGTAAATTCAATCATAGTGCCGGTGATGTAGACTCTACACATGTCTGAGCAGTTAATGCTTGCAATGGAGCATCATCATATCTAGCGCCAACACATCCCTCTATCATAATTTTAAATCTAGGTCGTCGATCACAATCTTAGTTGGCTTGACACAACGGCACCAATTTGATCCTTTTTCCTAGTAGGATGGTATTGCTTGTTTTTCCCAATGATGACCTGTCACTTGGATAGCTTTCCCCAATCGTAATCCCAAGAAAATATCCTCTTTGCAGTATAGTTAAGACAACATCCGCAATTATGCACTAAAAGGATATGGCCTAAGATATGATCTCAGCAGAATGGCAGATGACCATTAGATCAACTATATGAGAATAGGACAACTCTCCAAAAGTAGTCACGTCCCACGACATGTCAGATCCTTTCCATTAATGTACTAGTCCCATCCTTTAGAAAGCCACGTGTCACGATTCCGTCATTGCACAATCACCCAGAAAGGCTCCTTGGTGAAGTATGGCAGAATGTTGGAAACATAAAGAAATCACTTTATATTGCCTGGGACCCACCACCTTTCCTTCCTGGATGGTTACGACCAGTTGTCACCCTTTCTACAATTTTGCAGGTGCCAACTCCACCAATATTTTATTTCTAGTGGACTGGCGGAAATGAATCCACCATCGCCACCTATCAAAAAGAATTAGTAGGACTGGACCTTGGCGTATATATAAAAAATATCTTTTGCCTTCTAGGAAAATGGGGCCAATTGGGTCAATTTTTCCTTTAAAATAAATCTTTTCTAGGTGCGGGCTAGAAACAGTAACTGTATGGTGAGGGGCTAGTAAACTAATGTTCTGGGGGACATAAGGAAATGACTTAAAGTTTGGCAATAGGGGACAAGTGGTCACCAAAGAATTATAACACATGTGGCCTTTACATTTTTTCATAGTATGAGGGTTTAGGGTTTAGTTAATTTTCTTGCTCTAAGCACCTCTTTTGGTATGCAAAAACCCAAAACCTGGAAATCTTCTAACCAAATGACATAAGCCTGAGGACAAAATACCATAGCTATGAAAATATTATATGGTTCCATCACCATACAAAGATCTTTTCAATTTTCAAACCAAGTCTTCCTTCCCTTTAACAACAAAACCATAGGTTCTCATATAAATCTCCTCTTCAAGATCCCCATGCAAGAAAGTAGTTTTAACATCCATTTGCTCTATCTCAAAATCAAGATTTGTAGCAACAGACAAAAGGAATCTAATAGAAGTTAATTTAGCAACTGGAGAGAAAATTTCATTAAAATCAACACCCTCTCTGGGAGTAGCCCTTGGCTACCAATCTAGCCTTGTACCTTTCTACATTACCATCTGCACCAATTTTATTTTTATAAACCCACTTACAACCAATGGGCTTTCTTCCTTTGGGCAAATGCGCAAGATCCCAAGTGTCACAATTGTTCAAGGAATTCATTTCCTCATGCATAGCTTGCAACCAAGACTCACTTTCTTCTAAAGAAAGAGCCTCTCTGAAAGATCTAGGTTCATCATTAGTACTCAATAAAGCAAATATATAACGAAAATTAGGAGGGATATACCTGTCAATTGGATTATGTTGCCTTGTGGATTTTCTTACAGTAGGAGTAAAAGGCTCTGTATGTTCTTCTGTATGCTCATCCTAAACATCATTGTCTGAACTTCTTGAACTCTCTTCTTCTTCTCCATTCCCAAACCCATCTATTTGTTCTTCAACATGTGCATCTTCTTGCTTATTTGTAATTGTTTGAAAATGCACCGTTTTTCCTTTTTCTTGTTCCTTTGGTTGTTCCTCACCTTCATAAGCTCTAAAATCTCTAAAAATAACATCTCTTGATAAAATCATTTTCTTGGTTAGAGGGTTCCAGAGTTTGTAACCTTTTACATTCTCACCATAACCTACAAAGATGCATTTTTGAGCTTTTGGATCTAGTTTAGTTATTTTCTCTTTAGGCACATGAACAAAAGCCTCAACCAAATATTCTTAAATGTGAAATAGAAGGCTTTCTTTTTAACTACATTTCATAAGGAGTCTTATCTTCAAGAATAGAGAAAGGATATATATTAATTAAATAACAAGAAGTACTTACAGCCTCAGCCCAAAAACATTGATCTAGCTTAGCATTGTTTAACATGCTCGTAGCTCTTTCCATTGAGGTTCGGTTCATTCTTTTTGCTACCCCCATTTTGTTGGGGTGTATAAGGTGTTGTTTTCTGTCTCACAATACTTGCATGCTTACAAAATTCATCAAATTCCTTTGAACAATATTCACCACCATTATCTGATCTCAACACCTTTATTTTACAATTTGTTTGCTTCTGAACTAAGGCCTTAAATTCTTTAAACTTAGTGAAAACTTCAGATTTTGCATTCATAAAATAAATCCAAGTGCATCTTGATACATCATCAATGAATGTGACATAATATCGAGATTTTGCAAGAGATTCAACATCCATTGGTCCAAAAACATCTGAATGTATAATCTCCAATAAACTCTTTGCATTATTTGTTCCACTAGGAAATGAAGATCTACTTTGTTTACCAAACACACAATGCTCACAGAAATCATTTTTGCCAACAGAATAATCTGAAATATTGTCAACCAATTTTTTATTAATAATGGTCCTAAGACCTTTTTCACTGATGTGGCCCAATCTATGGTGTCACAACATACATGTATTTTTAGTGTCTGTTACATTGGCTGAATTATTCAAAGTAGATGTATTTAATCTAAACAAGTTTCCCATCCAAGATCCTTTAGCAACCACCTAATTCCCTCTCACCAACCTACAACTAGACTTATCAAATGTCACATTCATTCTAGAATCATTTAACTTTGATACAAAAAGTAAGTTTCTAGCTAGTCCTGGAATATGCAAAACATCATGAAGGGTTTTAACCCTTCCATCACTGAAATACAACTTTACCTTTCCTTTGCCAATTATCTATTTTGTACTGTTGTCACCAAGGAAAACTTCACCTCCATCATATGCTGAATATTTTGAGAACCACTCCTTGTTGGGAGTCATATGATAAGAGCAACCTGAATCAATAAGCCAAGCATCATTACTTATTGTGATAGCTAAAATAATTAATGCATCATTGTCACCATCCTCCAAGGATTTTTTAGTGGAAGAATCTGAGCTCTTTTTCTTGCTCTTACAGCCTTTCTTCACATGTCCCCGTTTACCACAGTTCTAATATTTTACCTTGCTTTTACCAGATGGGGTTTTAGAACAACCTTTAGAATTACCCTTCTTCTTATCTTCTCTGGGTGTCTTTTCCTAAGTTCTACCCCTTACATGTAGAGCATCTTGGGATCCACCATTTTTGGATTTTCTTCTCATTTCTTCTTAAAGAAGTGTAGCAATGAGACTGTCCATCTTTGGATCTGTACCATAACCACTGATAGCAACAATTAGATTTTCCCAAGATTCTAGTAAAGAACATAATAATAAGATAGTTTTATCCTCTTCCTCAACCTTAACACCTACAGATGCAAGTTGACTTAAAATAAAATTAAATGCATTCAGATGGTTTGCAACAGAATCTCCATTCTTCATTTTTAATGAATACAACTATCTTTTGAGGTATAACTTGTTAGTTAAACTTTTGGTTTGATAAATATCACCTATCCTCTTCCATAGCTTGTATGATGTAGCTTCAGAAGAAACATTCAAGAGGATGGCATCTACAAGGCACAACCTTATGGTTCCTTGTGCTTTTTTATCAAGTTTCAACCATTCTTCATCTTTGATAGTTGTAGAGGGATTCTTTTCATTTTCAACAGCAACCCATTGTTCTCTTTCTTCCAAGAGATCTTCCATTTTCAATTTCCACATCTCGTAGCCTGATCCATTGAATTTCTCAACATCCATACGAGAGGTAGAACCCATTGTATACAATCTCCTTCACATGTCTGCAAAACCTACAAAACAAAGCTCCCATTGCAGCCAAAAAACCTTCAAAACTTTGAGAGAAAGGCATCCCTCACTCTCCACAATTGTTATCTCGGATACCAAATATTGAAAATGAAGGTAGAACTGCTGCTATAAAGTTTAAAATTTTGTGTATGCAAAGCTGAAACAAAGATTAATCTGTAACAATTAATGAACAATTGATTTGGACATTCAATCCAATGTAGAAGAGAAGATAAGAGAAGAGAAAAAGCTTACACAGTATTTATGTGGAGAAACCCTTTCAGAAAAAAGTCAACACCCAAAGATGTTACCTACTTGTATTAAATCTCTTTGTAAAAGATTACATTCAATACTGAAATTTCTCTAAGTCCTTGATGCACTTCACAAAAAAGCTTCTTGTTTTTTTCTCTAAGTCTTTTTACAAAAACTTTTGCTTTTTTCTTCTAATTCTTTTTCCTCTTTCAACTCTCTGGAAAATGTATGGGGTTTACAATAAAATCAAAAACCCTCTTTTAATTCAAAAGCTTGAAACTCAAATTATAATAAATTACAATTGAGAACATAGCTTCCAAAGCTCATGCAAAAATCAACCTCACTTAAATTGAGAAGACTGAACTCAAACAAAGTCCAAACTTTGAGTTAACTGCCTCTTCATGATGTGGGCACCCAAAATGGCTAAATAAGTTGTCCCAACATTAAACTTATCACCAAATAAAAGCAACATCAAAAACTCCTTCATTTGGGCATCCATATTTGCCCAATGAGTTTCTAATAACTGAAGTGATCAAATACACATCAAAATCATGAAAACAACATGCAAGATTGATGTCCCCAAGGTTATTCTGAAATATTTTATTCTGTACATGCAAGTGACATGCAAACACTGGATCCAACATGCAACTGATTCCCATTACCTGAAACACTAAGATGTACCATCCTGCAACTTTCAAGAGTTGGAGTGTCCTGCAAGTAATATCTTAAAACTAACATGCAACTACATGCAAGGTCATATAAATAACATGTAAGATCATACAAGTCCATAGGAATGACATGCAACAACATGCAACAACATGCAAGTGAGATGCAACAACATGCAAGCACATGCAAGCGACATGCAAAAACATGTAAGGTCTAACATGCATCAACATGCAACTACATGCAAGTAACCATGTGCAACAACATGCAAGTACATGCAAAAACATGCAAGTTCATGCAAGCTATTCTGAGCTCATGCAAGCAATATTCAATTCATGCATCTCTAACACTATAGTTAACTCCAACATTATCCACTCATGTACATAAAAAAGTACAACTCCAAGTCTAAAAATAAGTCCCAAGTCTAACTCCCACTCACTAGGAGTTATCAAACTCTATTTTAAGACTTGGGAGAAGTCAACAAAGTTTTCATGGCTCCCATCTCAAAGTGGGCGCCCAAGTTTGACATTATCCATTTAGAACTTAATTGCAAAAGTCAAAGTGATGTAATTAATAAATAATTAATCTCTCAAAGTCTTAATGTGTTGGGGAACACATTCCAAGAACTTTAGAGACACATGAATTGATTAGGATTGCAACTTAATGGCAACTTACCTCAACAATCTTTTTGGATGATATTTTGATATATTCTAGAAATGAGGAAGAACATTTGTATCATCGAAGGTTAGTGATGTAATGGTTGAGAAAGCATAAGTTGTACATAAAAATATCTAAGTGTGCATTCTTTTTTCATATTAGATATAGTAGATTTATCAAAATTCATGAGTCTATTTACATATTGAGCACTATCTCAGCTTGAAACAGGCTATCACCCCCCATTACAGAGTATCAACAATTATTAAGTCCCTTTTACACCAACTACATTTACAAAAGGTCTTCCATATACACCCAGGCAAACCATATACAACAGAGTATCCCATATACAAAAGGTATCCCCACCCAAATACAACAATAGAGCATTTCATATACAAAATTTCCATCCCCTCCTTGCATATAATATCTGAGGTTAACCTTGATCTGTGTCTTATATATTTGCATTAACATACAGTTCTTGCTTGAACAAAAAAGCCTTGTACAGTTGCACATAGTGGTTAGCTATACAAAACAGGATCTTGAAGGTAGTAATGAATCACCACCTGCTGGTACCTTCCCTTGGTGTAGTAGGTTTCATGATAACAAGAGCAAGTGTTGCCCCCTACTCTTCTACATTTATTTCCTCTCTGTCGATATCCTTCTTCCTGAAGTCAGTCTAGATTGCTTCAAGCGCCTTTATGAAGATGTCCATGATAGGATGTCCTTCTTCCCACATGTGACCGTATTTAGCATCTATGATGTCAATGTCTACTTTCCTATTTTCCAGAAAATTCTAGGACTTCTCCTTGGACAGAGTAACTATGATGTAGACCTGCATAGCAATGTTGTGAAGTGTGAGTCTTCTACAAGACTCAGAAAGCACTCTCCTTTCACCCTCAAATTTTTCATTATTTTGGGCCTTCCAAATAGACCATAAAATTTTAGTAGATATGCAGACCCAAAGAAGAAGACATTCTTTGCTCAATTTATTGCCAATATTTAATAGTATTTTTGTGGGGCACGATCTATTATTATCACTCCAAATATTTATTTTATAGCAAAAAAGTCTCCATAGTTCTTTAGCAAAAATACAGTAAAAAAATATGTTTAACAGTCTCGGGGACTTTTCAAAGATTGCACAGATCAATGTCATTGTGAGCAATTTTATAAGGGAGTCTCTATAGCAGCAACAACCATCTGAAGCTAGCCTTTTTTAGTTCCAATTTCTATTTCCAATTCATTTCAAAGATCTTATGCCATTATTTCCTGCTTAGATTAAGGTCTCATATCTTATTAACATGTTCAGTTAGATCAATATGTTCAGTTATAGTGGAGTAGATTGTTTTGGCATTAATTCTATGTAAGGTCTTATCATTCTCCCATTTGTAATCAAGATATTCCTGGCTATTAGTATAGTCTTCCACTGGGAATTAGACCTCTCTACAAGACTCTCTAATCATTGTATATGCTCTCCAATTGCTTGGAGGGAGATTGTATTCCACTTTTAACTCATCCCAGACCTTAAGGTATCCATCTCTGAGAATATCATTGAGATACTTGATCCCCTTTTGGGCCCAGGCCTTTGCAAAATAGCCTTATAGTAAGGCCAGAGGTTTTTTTTGTGTTTCAAATTCCACCAAATGGATCTATGCCCCATTAAGGTTTTATTCCCATCTTTGGTGAAGTGACAGTTAGTAATATTTCCTTTGACTAATTCCCATGCTCTCCAGATGGATCTGAACACCTTGGATCCTACAGGTAAGATAGGATGATCACACGTGAGGATATCACACATGGGGAGGAGATTCCATGCCTTGCCTTTTTAAGGTATTGAATTCATTATATTTTGTCTAATGAGAACCTTCCAAGGTTCCTCTCCTTCCAAATCCCTTAAGATCCACTTAGAGGCCAAAGAAATTCCTTGCAACCTCAGATCCTTGAGGCCTAATCCACCTCTTTCTTTTGTGATGTAGCACCATTCCCATTTGATAGTGTGCCTTTTCCTTTTCCCTTTCCCATCCAACCATAGAAAGTTCCTTATCTTTTTCTGAACTTCAATAATCTGATAATAATTGAAAAACCAAACTGAAGCAAAGTAGATAGTGTAAGAAGAGATAATTTTTTGACAAATTTGTGTTTTGCCAGCCAGAGACAAGAATTGTCTATTCCATTTATCAATTTTCTTCTCAATCTTTTCTTTAATCCAGTTCCACATCTATTTTAGATTAGGCTCTATGGAAAAAGGTATTCCAAGGTACCTTACCAATTTATGGGGGCTCCCCCATTGCAAGTTGAATTTCTTTAGCCAATCTGGTGGGGCCTCCAACCAGCCTAGCATGCAAGATTTAGCAAGTGAAATCTTTGCCCCCGAGGCCTGACAAAAGGTGTTCAGTTTATCCATAAGGTTGATCATGTTTCCTTCCTCAAGCTAAATAAGGAGAGCTGTGTCATCAGCAAATCAAGTGTTGATAAGTTCATTATTGTTCAGTAGGGAATACCCTTAACCATAGGAGTGTAAAAGCCAACCATCTCTTAGTAAATACTATAGGGCATCAGATGCTATCACAAAAAGTGTTGGTGCTAGGGGACACCCCTGTCTTATGGACATCTTAAGGGTGATCTCTTCTGTGAGGGTACCATTCACATCAATCTGAGCTACTGCATCCTTGAACAAGGTTTTGACCATGTCACAAAATGATCTGGGGAATCCAAATGCTTCCATGACCATGAAGACAAAGGCCCATTCCATTCTATCATAAGCCTTCTCAAAGTCCAACATGAGCATTGTTGCTTCTTGTCCAGTCTACTTGGCCCATTCCATGGCTTCCCAACTGGTAATAAGGTTTTCCAAGATATATCTGCCTTTTATGAAGCTAGTTTGGGATGTATTTATAAATGATGGCAGGATGTTTGACAGTCTAGCAACCAAAATTTTGGCTAGGATTTTATAAGAGACATTAAGTAGTGTGCTTGGTCTCTAATTTTTAACTAGTAACCAATCACCTTCCTTTGGAATCAATTTGATGATTCCCTTGTTTATACCTTTGCCCAAAGACCCTCTTTCCAATGCTTCACTATAGACTAAGTGCAGGTCCTCACATATCCACTCATTGAAGGTTTTATAAAATTCAGCAGGAAGTCCATCCGCTCCAGGGGTCTTATCCTTCTTTAAGGAGCTAATGGCTTGTTTGATCTCATCTTTTGAGAGATCCTTGCCTAACTTCCTAGCATATATAACATTGATCTTTTTGGGAATAATAATTTTTAAATGTTCCTTGGCCTTGCAACTATCCCCATTGTCCCCCTCGGAGGTGAATAAGCCCTTGTAGAAATTGAAGAATTGCAGCCTTATGTCCTCCTAATTAGACAAGATGGTACCATTAGCACTGATTTGTTCTATCTGTCCTCTTTCCTACCTTTCTTTGATGTGCCTGAAGAAAAATTTTGATCCCTTATCTCCATTCTCAAGCCAATTCAGCTTGGATCTCACCTTTAACCCCCTCACTTTCACTGCCTGCAGTCTTCTCAAGTCATTTTTTATCAAGTTTATCTTGCCAAGAAAGCCATCATCCTTAGGGTTCTCTTACAAATTGGTTTTTCCCTCAAGAAGCTTTTCTTGTAACATATTCTCTTCCCTTCTTCTATCCAAAGCCTTTTTCTTGCCTATTGTTTGGAACATCTGTTTCCAACCTTTCACATTTAATTCCCATCTTTCAATGGCGCACAAATATTTGTGCATCCATTTTTTGATAGCTCTTAAGGATTGAATAACTTTCTTGTAGTCTCCATCCATAAGAAGGCTAGTATTAAGCAAGAAACCTTCACCTATTCCTTTAACTCTTGGTTGGTCATCTTTGAGCTTCACCTTCATTCTGATGGGGTGGTGATCAGAGAGGGTATAAGGGATAACCTCTACTTTATATCCTTCTTTCACAAGATGAATTGAAAAGAAATCCTTATTTAATTAGAATCTATCCAATCTTCTATATATTCTTCTCCCTCCCTTTTAAGCATTGCACCATGTGAACCATATGCCTGAGCACTCTTTCTTTTGACCACCAATTGGGTCCTCAACATTCAGTTTACCTTTCATTCTTTCTTAGAAAAACTTCTCGTTTCCTTTCCAGTCCAGGCTCATTCCTCCCCATTTGTCCTCGCTCCTTTCTACAAGGTTAAAGTCTCCCCCGATAATCTAGGGGATATCTTGTAGGCTACATAGCCAACTCCACAAGATACTTCTATCTCTGTACTCATTAGGAGCGTAAATAGAGAAGACTCCAAATTTGGATTCATCTTTCTTGATGGTGATCCAAACTACCCTATTGTAGGGGGAAACTCCTGAGTCCACCACATATTGAGCCCAATCCTTATTCAGCATGATGACTGTCCCCCCTTTCCTTTTTCATGTTTGGTGGAAAACTGGGAGGCCTCCCTCCAAATACAATTGAGGGTTGTTTCCAAGGCAAAACCAACAGCTTTCACTTCTTGGAGGAGGAAAAACTCCTTCTCTTTCCTTTGGTTTAAGAATCTTCTTACTATATATTTTCTATTTGGGGATTCTAGACCTCTAACATTCCAAGAGATGCAATTTAATTCCATTTTAAGGATTTTTTGGGGGGGTTCCTTCCCAGGCTTGAACTTATCAAAACATTTGGGGAGCTTTCTTTCTATCTCAGCCCTTTTGGCAGTGGGAACTAGAATGACACCACTATTTTTATTCCTTTTCTCTTTAGCCAATTGGGGGGTCTCCTTAGCCAAGGAGCCCTTGCCCCTCAGCCCTTTCTTTTTTCTATATCTTCTAGTTTTTTGGAATGCTATTTCCATGAGGGTCTCTTCCCCCTCTGTGGTTTCCTTAGTTGAGAATCCTCCCATGTCATCTGCAGAATCCATTCCATAGTGAGATGTCAAGCCATATGAAGTTGCCACTTCCTCAAAGATGAGAATATTCCCATTTCATTATTCTGGTCCAAAGCAAGCAACTATTTCCTGTTGAGGAAGGTCCTTTTGAATCTTAATTTCATCAACTCTTTCATTGTCTCTTCCTAGATAGATAGTAGCAAGGGGATCAGGTACTGCTTGACAGGTACCATCTGTATCAAGGTGGTTTTCTTCATAGTTAGGTGGTCCATCATGCAAGGCATTTTCTTGTGAAGGGGGGGCAATATTCTTAGAGTTAAGATCTAAAATTAGTTTTTTCTGGGAGGTACCCTTCTACACCAGCACTATTCTTGTTCTTAATGCTAGTGTTGTTGCTAGTTACCAACTCATTGGTGTCGCCTTCATTAAGGTGGTTATTTCCAAATTTATTTTCCAACTGTATATTTAGTCTAATTTTATCCATTGCAAGTTGTTGGGAATTTTTATTTTTAAGTTCTTGGTGTGCAGCTATATATTAATTATTTCTTCTTTATTATTTTTTGCACCCAATCCCTCAATCAATGACAAGGGTTTTTTCAATTCTTCCAACGAGTTTCCTAAATTTGGTGAATTCATTATAGAGTCTAAACTAGTATTTGTTAATAGGTTTGGATCCACCCTGTCTTCTTTTGGTGGCTCTCTATTGATAATGATTATGTCCCCGACAACACCATCGCTAGCGGGGACAACCTTTATTCCTTCACTCAGATCCGAGTGATTTTCTAATTCACCTTCCATATTTACCTTTTTTGAGTTATCTTCACCACACATTTGTGGGGGGAGTTATTGATTTTTCTATTTTGGATCTTATCTTTATCTTTCCTTCTAATTAGAGGGTAATTCCTCCTTATATGGCCTTCCTTTCGGCAAAGATAGTAGGCATTTAGACCCCCTAAGGTTTCCAAAATGCACCTAAATGTGGCATTTTTTATTCTGATTTCCAGTTCATCAGGGATATCAATCCCCAGATATAATGACACCAAGGCTCTTGCATTAGAATGAGGCAATGCCAAGCTCTGGTGTCATTAACCCTAACTATATTCCCATAGGGTTCCAAAATGAGAGGGATAAAATTATAGAGTCTTGGTGGGACTTGCTTTATTACAATCCATCTAGGGCTTGAAAGGGCCAAGACCTCTTCATTCAAAGCTTCGGGATCCCATGGTAGGGCTCAGAACACAGTTCTCCCAACTTACCAAAATTGTTTTTTAATAACTATTTCCTGCGCTTTAGGGATGTTAAAGAAAATTATAAACTTGATCCCCTCAACACCATTCTATAGAAATAAAAATGTTGCCCTAATTTCTTATTCCATATATTATTAAACCACTCGTCCATATAAGTTCTTGATGGGATTTTGTTATCATCAAAAGTAGTGAAGAAGATAGCAGAGTTAACCACTTTACCATCTTCAAAGGAAATTGCATTTTGTAATGTTTCATTCGGAATTAGGGTATCTCCCTTAGGGGAGTGTGGGAGTTGCTTACTGGTGTAGGAGCACCTAACACAAGGTTGCCTCCGTGAGGCATTTAAGTTCATGTTTTGTTTTAAAACAAGTTTTGTGTTGTAATAAGGTCTATTTGACCAATGCATTTTATATTTTCTGTTTGTAAGTCCCAACTGACTTAGGTCACTTTTGTCAGTTTGTTATTCTCAAGATGGTTGTTCTCCCAGCCGCTTGGAATTGGTTGGTTTTCTCCCAGCTATTTGGAATGGGTTGGTGTTCCTCGGAGCAAGCTTATAAACCCCAAGGAAATGTACCAACTCAGGCATATGGTAATTAGATCGAAGCGAAGGAGATTGAATGTAATTGTGCATTGTGTTAAGGAGAAATCAAACTACTCTGTTTCATCATTTTGTTTTCTATTCCTGTAATTGTAAATCACATAGTTGTAGATTTCCTTTCCTTTCTGTGCTTTCCGTTGTTGCAAAATGTCGATATGAAGCATTCCACTGGTGAGATTTCTATTGAAATCAGTGGAATGGCTTCATTGTACAATATTCATTTGTTTCCTATTTTGTTTCATTGTTCGGCGGTGCAAATGTTCCAGATCGAGGGTTGTGCACAGTAAACGGCCTAGCATCTCCATGTGCTAGGGTTCGATTGGAGGAGTTGGAGCTGTTATCGGTGAGACAAGGGCCATCGGTAAAACATTTCTCGCTTAGGGCGATAAGGATAGTCTAGCTGAAGAGAGGTTCAAGCCATTGAACAGAAGTCACGGCCTAAGATTCATATCGGGGTGACAAAGTACGTCAGGTAGATAATGAGACATTGAGCCGATAGTGGTGACCTGGCTGATCAATTTATATTGGGGTGACAAGGGGAGAGTGACACAGATGGAAAAATCCATCGGTGTGTTGGCCTAGCGAAACTGGAGTTCACCGATAGAGGTGAGTCATACCGACGATGGGTTGCATCGGCATATCGGCAGACCTTCGTTAGTGTTCACTGACGGGGAGTAGTCACACTGAAGGTGAAGACATTGGCATGTTGGCGAAACCAACCTCAACATGGCCTATAAGAATAGTCTTGTCGATAGGCGAGAAACGTAGGTCATACATCAGGGAGAGTTGAGAGATCGAAGAGATAAGGTCAAAGGCGACCGATGGTATTGTTCTCGCCGATGGTCAGAGTTGTTGGACCTCACATCGGCGTGACTATAATGGTCAGTGTGACAGGTTGCAAGGTAGCCGACGGTGGAAGTCTTATCGACTGAGGCTCCCCATCATATTGGTATTAGAGCCTATGAAAGGTCTGGGCAAAGGTGTTGAGTATTTGATTTCTATCACTAAGCAGATGCTTGTGCCATCTAATTGTGAGAAGGAATAGGATTCCTGTAGTGTGTGGGCAGATGATGATGAGGTCTGTGGTGACCATTCACCAATAGAGGTTTGACTGGAAAAGGGTACAGAGTGAGGCCACTGCGAGAGAGAGTGGTAGTGCATCTCCAGGATATGTTGTTGGACGAGTGGAATGGTGTTGCAAGTATGGGCCTAACCGGTGTTGTCATTGATGTCAAGATACTCCTGTTGCATTAATGATAAGGATTTGATGAGCTGTGTGCTGAGCATATTGAGAAAATTAGTCTCAATCAGGAACAGTGAAGAATAGTGATGACAGTAAGGTAAAAGTCCAAGATAGGATGTGGTTTAAAGGGTTTGCAAATATGTGTCTTAAGGTGGTCCAGTAGAGATTTAAGAGGTCCGCATGAAGATCTAAAGAAGTTGTGGCCACTCAAGTAAAACTAGTTTTGGCAGATGTTTAGTGGTGACAAAGTGGTACAGATAGGTTCGGTGAGATCTAAAAATGCAGTATCCTATTCTGTGGATTGGAGGGAGTGTTTAGGAAGTCTTTGTGAAGTATCAACTCGATTGGTTCATGGTTTGAAGGTCCGCAAGCATCTATTCCTTTATGACAGTTATGACAGACTGTGTTCTTGAGGTTCCAGATGAAGGGGAGAAGGATTTCAGTAAGTAGATGATGTATGGATGTTCTTGGTGATTCAGGCAAGCTTGTGAAGGTCTTTGGATCGTGTCCAGTTCATGTTGGTGGTCTACATTGGAGTTGGAGCTTACAATTGAGGAATAACTTTCAGATGATGGTGTTCTTCCTAAGATTGGCCGACCAGATGAGTTACACATCCTATGGATGTTCTTGTTGATGTTTGCTGACTTAGATGATCATTCCTAAGTTGATGTCTTGTATAAATGAGGGATTGTGAAGTCATTTCAAAGTAGTCCTTGTGGAGATGAGTGTGTGGTAGAAAGGAGGAGAGCGAAAGGCAGAGCAGAAGTATTGGGCTTAAATGGAACTAATTCAAGCATGGCGAAGATGCTATTCTCTAGTTCAAGTATGTGATACTTATTTATTTGTAGACAGTGTGTCTCTTGTAGGCAGTGGGCCTCTTGTGAGCAATGTGCTTGAGTGGTGAGCCCTAATTGGCATGTGCCATTTGTTCTTTCTATTCTTCTAACAAAGAATACAATCTTGGGTTAATCACCCCGTGGTTTTTCCCTTAACTAGGTTTTCCACGTCAAAATCTTGGTGTCTCATGTGTTAATGTGTTTTTGCTCTTGATTCATTGCATTATGTTTCCATGATTGATTTATTATTATGCTACTGAATTACAAAGTGAAGTTAAGTGTTTAATTGGAAGAAAGTTTTTGTACAACTGATTCACCCCCCCTCTTAGTTGTCTGCTCTAAATCTAAGAATTGGTATTAGAGCCAAGTTCCTCTAAAAAGAGCTTAACCGCTTGAGGAGATCTAGAATGACGTCTTACAAAAAGGATAGTCTGAAGTTTGATGGAACCAATTTCAATCTTTGGAAAGGTCGCATGAAATGTCACTTGCAATGTATGGGAATGGCATACTGGACCATGGTTACAACAAAGTATACACCTCCACAGGGTGGTCTGAAAACCCCAAATGAAATCACAGATGCTGAAAACTATCTGCGGACTATAGAAGCTCTTCTAAGTGCATTATCTTATTCAGAGCTTTCAAATGTTATTGACCTACGAACTGCTTTTGAGATTTGGGAAAAACTGGAACTTTTGCATGAAGGAGACAAGTATGTTAAATGTGCAAGGTTACAAAGTTTGAAAGGAAATTTCAAAAATTTGAAGATAAGAGAAGATGAAAATATCACTACTTTTATGCCAAGAGTAAATGAGATTGTTTGTGGAATTAGAAATGTTGGTGGAGTCTTGGATGAAAATGAGATTGTTGGCAAAATTCTCAGATCCCTTCCTGCTTCTTACAAAATCAAGGTGGCTACCATTGAAGAATTCAGAGCCCATACAACTGTCACAAGAGATCAATTGGCTGGTAAATTGGCTGCATTTGAAATGATCGAGTTTGGAGATGCTCCTCCTAAGACTGAATCTACATTCAAAGTCAGTGCCTCTGTGAAAGGTAAACAAAGGTTTGATCTAGGAGAGAACTCTTCAAGGAAACTCTCATGGTATGAAAAAGCAAGAAAAGACCTAGAAGAAGAGGAAGCAGAAACTGCTCAACTTGAAGCCCTTATTGTAAAAAGACTACCAAGAGGATCCAGTAAGTATGAAGGAAAATTGCCTTTTAAGTGTTTTAACTACAATAAGATTGGTCATTTTGCCTCAAAGTGTCCAGAAAGATTTTCAAGGCCAAATCCTAAAAAATCAAGGTTCCAAAAGAACTGTTACTATGTTCATGAGGAAGATGATAATGAAGGAGTAACAGATGATGAATCAGAGACAAGAGACAAATCCAGAAGTGAC
Source organism: Cunninghamia lanceolata (assembly GCA_027924645.1). NCBI lineage: Eukaryota > Viridiplantae > Streptophyta > Pinopsida > Cupressales > Cupressaceae > Cunninghamia > Cunninghamia lanceolata. Next base: position 8,775,691 of record BSBN01000476.1, on the reverse strand, counting down.
TGGGTGTTCATTGCCATCAAGGAAGAAGATCCAATGCCCTCTGAATATGTCAATCATAAAGTTGTAGAAAGAGCTCTGGCTGCCCAAGTTGAAGAAAAGGATGATTGGATCATTGACAGTGGATGCTCTCACCATATGACAGGTGACAAAAGTAAATTCATAGATTTGGAAAGGTATGAAGGAGGAGTGGTAAAATTTGGTGATAATTCTGCTGGTAGAATTAGAGGTAGAGGAACTATTTCTTTTGATGGAAGGAACAAAACTGGTAATGTATTGTATGTTGAAGGATTGAAGCACAATCTTCTTAGTGTTGGACAATTGGTGGACAAAGGCTATGATCTCAGATTCAAGAATGGGAAATGCAAGATCCTTGAGAGTTCTAGAACAGAGATTGCATCCAGTACCCAAACAAAAGGTAACATCTTCCATTTAGCTGTACTGCTAAAAGTTGTTTATTTGTTCAAGTTTATCAAAGTTGGTTATGGAATAGGAGAATGTGTCATGTGAATTTTGATAATATCATCAAGATAAGCAATACTCAGGCTCTAAGAGATCTTCCAAAATTGGTGAAGCCTACAAATAGTTTATGCAAGGAATGTCAGTTGGGAAAACAAAGCAAAGTCTCATTCAAAAGCAAGGAACAATCTTCCTCTAGATTATTGGACTTAGTTCATACTGATATCTGTGGTTTGGCAAGAATCAGGAGTGTGCAAGGTGATAAATACTTCATGTTACTAATTGATGACTATTCCCAAATGATGTGGGTAACCTTTGTGAAAGAGAAATCAGAAGCTCTTGAGAAATTCAAAATATTCAAGGCTATGGTAGAGAATGAAACTGGATTAAAATTGAAATGTATGAGGTCTGATAGAGGTGGAGAATTCACATCCGGTGAGTTAATAGATTTCTATGAGAAACATGGAATTAAAAGATAGTTGTCTGCTCCTAGGACTCCACAACATAATGGAGTAGTTGAGAGAAAGAACCGGACCATCGAGGAAGCATCTAGGACCATGATGATGGAAGCAAATGTTCCTCAGGTCTATTGGAGAGAAGCTACCAGCACTGCAGTCTATACTCTCAATAGAGTACAAATCAGAAGCAATACTAGTAAGACTCCTTATGAACTTTGGTTTGGCATCAGTCCTACTGTGAGGTATTTCAGAGTCTTTGGTAGCAAGTGTTACATTAAAAGAGATGAAGATCTAGGAAAGTTTGATGCTAGAAGTGATGAAAGAATATTCTTGGGTTACTCTACTCATAGCAAAGCATATCGGTGTTATAACAAGAGACTGAGAAAAATGATTGAAAGTACAAATGTGAAGGTTGATGAAGGAATTGAAAAACCCTCAAGGTTTTATGAATATGATGAAGATGATTAGAATGGTGTTCTGATTCAAGGAGCCTAAGCCTCCTCTGTAAGTCAGATCCAAACTAATCTGGTAAATCTGGAAGAAGAGATGAGTTTCAATGAGGCTAATCAAGAATCAGAAGTGCAAGAATTTCCCAAAGTTCCCAAGTATGTAAGACTAAACCACTCTAAAGATCAGATCATAGGTGATAAAAGTAAATGAGTACAAACAAGAAGGAGAATTGCTCAAGATTCAGAAGAGTATTGTCTGATTTCAAAGATCGAACCTAAGACAATGAATGAAGCTTGCAATGATGAAAATTGGACTAAAGTAATGGAGGAAGAGCTGATACAAATTGAGAAAAATCACACTTGGGATCTTGTTCCCAGACATAGAAAGAAGAATGTGATTGGAACAAAATGGGTCTTATGGAACAAACTAAATGAAGTTGGTGAAGTAATCAGAAAATAAAGTCAGATTGGTCTGCAAGGGTTACTCTCAAATAGGAGTTGATTTTGAAGAAACTTTTTCTCTAGTGGCAAGAATTGAAGCAGTCAGATTATTTCTTGCCTTTGCTGCCTTCAAGGATTTCAAGATATATCAGATGGATGTCAATTCTGCCTTCCTGAATGGTGACTTGGAAGAAGAAGTGTACATAGAGCAACTGGATGGATTTCAATCATCTGATCATGGTGATATGGTCTGCAAGTTGAAGAAAGCACTGTATGGACTGAAGCAAGCCCCAAGAGTCTGGTATGAAAGATTGGATAAGCATCTTTTGAAGATTGGATTCAACAAAGGTATTGCTGACAGCAATTTATATTTCAAAATTGATCATGAAAACATCTTGATTGTTGAAGTGTTTGTTGATGATATCATTTTTGGAGGAAGAGATAGTATGTGTAAAACTTTTGCTTATCAAATGAAAAGTGAGTTTGAGATGTCCATGCTTGGTGAAATGAATTTCTTCTTGGGTCTACAAATCACTCAAACAAAGAAAGGAATCTTCATTTCTCAAACCAAATATGTGAAAGAATTGTTGAAGAAATTTGGGATGGAAGACTCAAAACCAATGAATACTCCCATGGCAACCGATGTAAGTTGAGCATAGATGATGACTCTCCTAAGGTTGATCAGACAAAGTATAGGTCAATGATTGGAGGACTATTGTATCTCACTCAAACTAGACCAGACATTATGCAGGTTGTTGGTCTTGTTGCTAGATTCCAGGCTGATCCTAGAGAATCTCATGTCATGGAAATCAAAAGGATTTTTAGATATCTAAAAGGGACAGTTGAGTATGGTCTGTGGTATCCTAGAGATCATGATTTCTCTCTTCATGCATAGACAGATGTGGATTGGGTAGGAGATGTGGATGACCGGAAGAGTACCAGTGGTGGAGCATTCTTTTTAGGGAAGAGATTGGTTTCTTGGCTAAGTAAGAAACAAAAGGCAATATCTCTATCTACAACTGAAGCCGAATATATTGCAGCAGTAGGTAGTTGCACTCAAGTTTTGTGGATGAAGTAGATGCTAAGAGATATCAAAGTGGAGTATGAGGAACCTATCACAATCTTCTATGATAATTCAAGTGCAATAAATATATCTAAGAATCTGGTGTTGCATTCAAAGACTAAACACATATCCATCAAGTTTCACTTTTTGAGAGAGCAAGTGAACAAAAATGAAGTCAGATTGGAGTTTGTGTCTTCCAAGGATCAGATTGCAGACATATTTACTAAACCTCTACCTAAGGGCTCTTTTGAATATCTCAGGGAGAAGTTAGGGGTTATTGCCCCTTCGGTGATGAACTAAGGTGCACTGATGTGCATCAATTCGGTGGATATCACAGTCACATCTTGTGGTCCGGATTGATGATGGGGAGCTGCTACTCAGGGGGAGCAGCAGGTATGATTCTGAAGTGGTGGAATTGCAAGTATGTGCCCTTTGCCATTGATGTCAAAGGGGGAGAGAAGACATGTGAAAAACAAGTGGTTTCTGATCAAAGGGGGAGCAGTAAAGGGAGCGAAGACATGTGAATGGTTGTTGCTGATAGGGGGAGTTGTGACAGTGAGGAGAAGTTCTTGTCTTGATGGTTAAAATAGTTTTTCACATCATATGTTGCCATCAATGACAAAGGGGGAGATTGTTGCAAGTATGTGCCTAACCAGTATTGTCATTGATGTCAACATACTCCTGTTGCATTAATGATAAGGATTGGATGAGTTGTGTGTTGAGGATATTGAGAAAATTAGTCTCGATTAGGAATAGTGAAGAACAGTGATGACAGTAAGGTAAAAGTCCAAGATAGGATGAGGATCAGAGGATGTGGTTTAAAGGGTTTGTAGATATGTGTCTTAAAGTGGTCCAGTAGAGATTTAAGAGGTCCACATGAAGATCTGAAGAAGTTGTGGCCGCTCAAGTAAAACTAGTTCCGACAGATGTTCAGTGGTGACAGAGTGATACAGATAGGTCCGGTGAGATCCGAAAATATAGTATCCTGTTCTGTGGATTGGAGGGAGTGTTTAGGAAGTCTTTGTGTAGTATCAACATGATTGGTTCATGGTTTGAAGGTCCACAAGCATCTATTCCTTTATGACAGTTATGACAGACTATGTTCTTGAGGTTCCGGATAAAGGGGAGAAGGATTTCAGTAAGCAGATGATGTGTGGATGTTCTTGGTGATTCGAGCAATCTTGTGGAGGTCTTTGGATCATTTCCAAATTGTGTTGGTGGTCCACATTAGAGTTGGAGCTCGCAATTGAGGAATAACTTCTGGATGATGGTGTTCTTCCTGAGATTGGCCGACCGGATGAGTTACACATCCTATGGATGTTCTTGTTGATGTTTGTCGACTTAGATGATCATTCCTAAGTTGATGTCTTGTATAAATGAGGGATTATGAAGTCATTTCAAATTAGTCCTTGTGGAGATGAGTGTGTGGTATCAAGGAGGAGAGTGAAAGGTAAAGAAAAAGTATTGGGCTTAAATGGAACTGATTCAAGCATGGTGAAGATGCTATTCTCCAGTTCAAGTATGTGATACTTATTTCTTTGTAGACAGTGTGTCTCTTGTAGGCAGTGGGCCTCTTGTGAGCAGTGTGCTTGGGTAGTGAGCCCTAATTGGCATGTGCCATTTGTTCTTTCTATTCTTCTAATAGAGAATACAATCTTGGGTTAATCACCTTGTGGTTTTTCCCTTAACCGGGTTTTCCACGTCAAAATCTTGGTGTCTCATGTGTTAATGTGTTTCTACTCTTGATTCATTGCATTATGTTTCCATGATTGATTTATTATTATGTTGCTGAATTACAAAGTGAAGTTAAGTGTTTAATTGGAAGAAAGTTTTTGTACAACTGATTCACCCCCCCTCTCAGTTATCTGCTCTAAATCTAACAAATGGGTCTGTAGCAACATGTAGGATGGACATATGATTGAGCATTGTGTTGTGGTCGAATTGAGGATTTGCAGGAGTGTTGGTCCTGTCTGTGAAGAGTGTATGTTAGACAGAGAAAGCGAAGGAGAGGCTAGCAATATGCCTCCAAATGGGATGACCACCGAAGTGGTCAAGAAATTTAAGGAGATGGAGGAGATGATCAAGAGTGGGGTCAAGGAAGCACTCCAAGCTGAATTGAAGGAAATGAAGATAGGAAAAAGGATAGAGGCAGGTTCAGATGGAGAAGAAGAGACAGAGGAAGCAAAAGAGGAACAAGAAGAGGCAAAGATATCGGCTAAACAAAAGCAATTCCTAGAAGCTATTAAGGCTATTGGCAAGGACTCTTCAGAGGCTCGGATAGATATCCCCATGTTCAGTGGGAAGATGAATGCTGAGGAAGTTATGGAGTGGATTGAAGCTCTAAACAACTATTTTGAGTACAAAGAAGTTCTTGAAAGTAAGAGAGTTAAGTTTGCAAAAACTAAACTCAAAGGTGTTGCCCTTACATGGTGGAATTATGCCCAAGGAGAGAGGATAAAGAATGGGAAGAGTATGATCTCTTCGTGGAGTAGAATGTTGGAGAAGATCAAGTCCCAGTTCCTTCCATTTGACTCTGAGGTGTAGATTTACAGGAAAATGCAGAACCTTAAACAAAAAGATATGGATGTGGCTACTTACACCGAGGAGTTTCACAAATACACTCTTCGATGTGGGTACATGGAGGATGAAAAATCCAAGGTAGCAAGGTATCTAAATGGTTTGAGGTTCAATATTCAAGATGAGATAAGTTTATTTACCCCTGAAACTGTGGAAAAATACTTTCAAGTAGCATTAAGAGCTAAAGAGAAGCTGCAAAGGAAAGGTGAGCAGCAAGGTAGAGGAAGTGGTGATAGAAATTTTAGAGGCAGAGGCAGTTTTGGAGGAAGAAGTCCTAACCAAAGGCCTAGTGGTGAGTCTAGCCAAGTAGAGCAAGTTGGAGACTCAAGTAGCAGAGGAAGCTACTGAGAAAGAAGGCCAAATGAAAGAGGTGGGGCAAATGGATCAGGTAGAGAATCCAAGTTCTCCAACATGAGATGTTATAACTACAATCAGATAGGGCATCCGGCTTATAAGTGTCCAGAGAAGGCCTCAACTTCTCATGGTAATAAGAGGAGAACCACATTGACTCAAGAGGATGCAGGGAGTGTGACATCTCTTGAAGTGAATTTGACATCAGAAGTGGGAGAAAATATGATGATCAAGAGGACAGGGCTCAAAGAACCAGTGAAGACTAAACCGTCACAAAGGAGACCACTTTTCAGGATCAACTGCAAAAGCAAAGGTTAAATATGCAAGGTAATCATAGATTCTGGTTCAACAAATAATATGGTGTCTAGGGAAATGGTGGATAAATTGAACATAGAAAGGATTCCTCATCAAACTCCTTACAGAGCATCTTGGGTAAGTGATAGTCAATCACTTCTGGTATATGACCAAGCATATGTTGATTTTTAGATTGGAGAATATAAGGAGAGAATTTTATGTGACATTTTGCCCATGGAGTGTTGTCACCTACTTTTAGGTAGGCCATGGCAATTTGATAGGCAAGCATTGTATGATGGATATGCTAACACATACACCATCAAGAAGGATGGACATACTTTTGTGATGACACCATTGCAAGTGGGTGCTACAACAGAGAAGGCAGCCAAGATCATTTTGGTGGGTAAGAAAGAGTTTGTGAAGATCAATGAAGAAGAGACAAGGATAGTTGAGGATACTTCAAGGAGAGGGGTTGTCAAAGACCAAAGTTTGAAGGTGATTTCAGTTTTGAATGATGTAGATCAGATGGTAATGTCTGAAATGGATCAGATAAAGGTCAAAGAGCAGGTCTACAAGCAGCCACAAGTTGATTGGAAAGAAAGAGATGCTATCATAGTAGGGACCATTATTTGTCCTCTAGAGCCCACAAAAGTTGAAAGACAATCATATTCTACCATAGAAGTAGTACACGAAGCATCGACCAAGATTTTGAATGCAGGTGTTCAGGGAGTTCTGACAGTAAGCAATCATGGTATGTAACCTCCAAGTTTGGTTGCAAGCACTCACTCATGGCAAGGTGTGAGTAGAGCCTACAATGCTAGGCATGAGTTTTTGATTCCATGGAAGCAAGTTGCAGTCCAGAGATCATGGGGAAGGCATGAGGCAACCAAGGATACAGGTGGAGCATGACAAAGAATCAACTCATGGGACATGAGTTCTTTTCTAGGTGGGGTGTATGGTGCAGGAGCACCTAACACAAGGTGGCCTCCATGAGGCATTTAAGTTCATGTTTTGTTTTAAAACAAGTTTTGTGTTGTAATAAGGTCTATTTGACCAATGCATTTTGTATTTTTTATTTGTAAGTCCCAAGTGACTTAGGTCACTTTTGTCAGTTTGTTATTCTCAAGACGGTTGTTCTCCCAGCTGCTTGGAATCAGTTGGTTTTCTCCCAGCCATTTGGGATGGGTTGGTGTTCCTTGGGGCAAGCTTATAAACCCCAGGAAAATGAACCAACTCAGGCATATGGTAATCAAATCGAAGTGAAGGAGATTGAATGTAATCGTGCATTATGTTAAGGAGAAATCAAACTACTCTGTTTCATCATTCTATTTTCTGTTCTTGTAATTGTAAATCTCATAGCTGTAGATTTCCTTTCCTTTCTGTGCTTTCTGTTGTTGCAAAATGTCGATATGAAGCATTCCACTGGTGAGATTTCTGTCGAAATCATTGGAATGGCTTCATTGTACAATATTTGTTTGTTTCCTATTTTGTTTCATTGTTTGGCGGTGTAGATGTTCCAAACTGAGGGTTGTGCACAGTACATGGCCTAGCATCTCCATGTGCTAGGGTTTGATTGGAGGAGTTGGAACTGTTATCAGTGAGACAGGGGACATTGGTAAAATGTTTCTCTCTCAGGGTGATAAGGATAGTCTGGTCAAAGAGAGGTTCAATCCATTGAACGGGAATCACGGCCTAAGATTCATATCGGGGTGACAAAGTACGTCGGGTAGATAACGAGATGTTGAGCCAACAGTGGTGACCTGGCCGATCGAGTTATATCGGGGTGACAAGGGGATAGTGACACCGACAAAAAAATCTATCAGTGTATCAGCCTAGCGAAACTGGAGTTCGCTGATAGAGGTGAGTCATATTGACGATGGGTTGCATCGGCGTATCGGCAGACCTTGGTCAGTGTTCACCGACGGGGAGTAGTCACACCAAAGGCGAAGACATCAGCGTGTCAGCGAAACCAACCTCAACATGGCCGATAAGAACAATCTTGCCAATAGGTGAGAAATGTAGGTCATACACCGGGGAGAGTTGAGAGATCAGAGTGATAAGGTCGAAGGCAACCGATGGTATTGTTCTCGCCGATGGTCAGAGTTGTTGGACCTCACGTCGGCGTGACTATAACAGTCAGTGTGACAGGTTGCAAGGTGGCCGACAGTGGAAGTCTTACCGACTGAGGCTCCCCGTCACTTACCTTGTTCTTCTTCAACTTTGCCCTTGCCACACCCTGCCCTCTCGATCATGAATTTGGCACCTTTTGGGATGTTATCCCTAGCACCTGTCACAATATCTCTAAAGGACCTCAGCTGCAAAGCACTAGGGTCAAAATCTTGGGGTTTAGACTGATCATTAGGGGGTCTTTTCCCCCATTCATATTATTGAATGCTTGCGACGTGCACACATGAGCAACAAACAATACTTCAACAAGGGCAAGAATAGATTACCCCCAGCCTGTCACCTTACTTGTGGAGGAGGGTCAAGCCTCCTCCACGATTGCATGGGAGAATCCCACAAACCCTGCACTCAATATTTCGCATGCTCCAAGTTTTTCCTCTCCAGAAGTCACCCCTTCTTGCTTTCACCGATACCCTACTCTCAAGTGTGTATTCTTTCATAAGGAAGTGTATTATTTAGGTCATGTTATCTCTATCAAAGGAATTTCTATTGATCTAGCAAAGATAAAGGCAATTTTAGAATGGTCTGCATTGAAAATGTTCATGAGGTGCAAAGTTTCATGGGATTGGTAGGCTATTATAGGAAGTTTATACTACACTTTTCTAGAATATCCAACCCCATCACATCACTACAAAGGAAGGGTTGACCATTTGTGTGGTTAGATAAGCACAAAGAAGCTTTCCAAATATTGAAGGAGAGATTAACTTTAGCCCCAATTCTCAAGCTTCTAGACCCATAGGGTCATTTTGTGGTTGTCATAGATGCATTAGGAGAACGCTTGGGTGGTGTGCTTATGCAGGATGGTTAGATTATGGCCTATGAGTCTAGAAAACTTAGTCCAAATGAATTGAACTATGCCCCACATGATCTAGAGATTGCAACAATAGTACACACATTGCAAGTTTGGAGGCATTAGTTGTTGGGTAAGCCATTTGAATTAAAAATAGATAATTTGGGACTTAAGTATATTTTCACTCAGCTTAACTTGAATGCACACCAAATGTGATGGTTAGAGTTCTTATCAAACTATTATTTTAACATTAGCTATATTAAAAGTAAGGAAAATTGAGTGGTCAATGCTCTTAGCTAAAGATGGCACATTGCCATAGTAGCTACTATTTGATCAACTTTCCAGGAATAGGGTTTGAAACCTCTTCAATAGTTGAATTCCATGAGAAAGTTAAGAAATCCCATTCAAAAAATCTACAAGATTATCAATATGATGGGTATCAGTTTGAGCCTAGTGGTCTATTAAGGTACCAGAACAAAATGTATGTTCTAGACTAGGGAGATTTGAGGACATTTGTTCTAAAAGAAGCTCACTATGCACCTTATTCTAGTCACCCAGGAGTAACCAAGTTGATGACTGATCTAAAGCCACTATATTTCTAGAAAGGAATCAAGAAGGATGTGCCCAATTTTGTGGCTAGATCTTTAGAGTGCCAGCAAGTTAAGGTTGGACACATGCATCCTATAGGATTACTCTATCCTCATGATGTTCTAGAATGGAAATGGCAAGTAATTATCATGGATTTTGTCCAAGGTCTTCCAATGTTTAAGAATTGCCATGATATGAGATCTTGGTAGTAGTAAACAAGCTCACAAAAGTTACTCATTTTATACTAGCAAACTTGATAGATGGTGCACTAGTCCTTGAGAAGATTCATTTAGGAGATCTTCAAACTCCATGGAGTTCTAGAAAATGATTATCTCAAATAGAGATACATGAATGACTTCGAGGTTTTTGTAAACCTTGTTTTCAACACTAGGAACTCAATGGTCAAATTGAAAGGTTCAACTTGTCACCTAAAGACCAATGGTCAAACTAAAAGGGTGAATCAAGTGTTGGAAGATTACTATGAATGTATTGTATGGACCAATAGTCCAAATCAGAGGAATACCTACTATATAATAATTCCTATCTCTCTGTTTGAAAATAACTCTATTTGAAGCATTGAGAAAATGTAGAACACCCATCAGTTGGGATAAAATATAAGCTAGGGTATGTAAGGGCCAAAAATGTAAGCAAAGATAGAAGAGCAAATCAAATTGATTAGGAAAATGTCATCTAAAGCCATTGATAGGCAAAATAGTTATGTCAACTTAAAGTGAACTACAAGACAATTTGTCATGGGAGACAATGTTTTCTTAGAGTTAAACCACACAAAAGTTTAATTAAGTTTGGTAAATTAGCTAAGTTGGCACCTAGATATGTAGGCCCTTTTGAAGTGTTGGAAGTCATTAACAAATTTGCATACAAATTAGCATTGTTGCCTACAGTTTCTCAATTGCATAGTGTCTTTCACATGTCCTATTTGAAAAAGCATGTAGCATTTTTTTCTCATGTTCTTGATTAGAACTATTATAGGTTCTAGACTTAGGAGTGGTAATGGTAGTGCCTCTCAGAGTGCTTGAGGTTTATAGGCTCCACTTGTGTAACAAAGAAGTAGCTCAATGCAAGGTCTAGTGGGACCAATATTCAGAGGACAATGCCACATGGGAGGACTACAAGGAGTTTCATAGATCTTTTCCTTATCTTTTGGCATAGTAATATAGACACTTAATGTTTTAAAAACAAACTTTTATTGTCATGTTTAATTAAGCCATTGAGACGATGACTTTTTCTAGTGGGGAAGGATGTCACATCCCATTTTTTTATCATTTATTTTGGACATATTTTTAATGATTAATTTTAACTAAATGAAGTGCACAAATTTAATATTTTAATTGTTGCATTATATGTTGCATGATATTATGACAATATATATCCCATTGTCTCAGCAAAATATTCTTGACTCGATATGATATTTGATTGTGCTTAATATTGTACTCATTGTCATATGCAATTGATATCTTATTTGATTCATGATTGTGATTTTTGATAACAGACTAACTACCATCTACTTTGACATGAGGTGGATGCAAGATAGTATTTCTCCCTCCTACATATTGAGGGAGAGTATCATCTAGGAGAGGATGGTAGATAGCAACAACACAGTAGATGAACCATGTTATCCAAAAACCCACACACTGCACAAGTTTATGATTTGACTACTAGATGATGCATTATAGGCATGTAGAAGAATATTTTGGTGTCATCATGTGTTGGTGTATGAATTCATTATTATTTCTATATAGTCACATTTTGTTGCAATTAGATTAAAATCAATTTTTGTATGCTTTGTTGGCTTATTTAAAGCTTGTTAATTTATAGATGAGCACAAATATTTAAAGGGAATAAAAATTTAAAATTAATAAGTTTTGAATTGTTTTAATTAATTAACCTTTCCTAGAGGAGGTCATGAAGTTATGAGGTTAAATTTGAATGCTAAATTAGGCATTTTGCCATGTAGCTAGAGTGATAGTGGGAAATTAATGATATTATTTTTAGCAATGTAGTGGGGAAAGGGTAAATGGGGGTAAGAGGCATTTTGTTTTGCAAAAATAGATAGAGAGGAAGGAGTAAGAGGGTAATCAAGGAGGCATTTGGGAAAATTTGAATTTTCTTTCTAAGTCATGGTGCAGCATTTTTGAGAGGAGAACATTATATGTTGTTTGTGCTCCAACATGATGGAAGAAGCTTCAATAAGGGGGGCATTTTGAACAAGTATGAGGTCGAATCCATTTAAGAATGTGTGAAAATCCTTGTTGACAGCAAAAACTAGGAAAATATATTAGCATTTCTATGGTTTATGAATGAAATTATAAGCATGGGAAAATAGGAAAATATATTAGCATTTCTATGGTTTATGAATGAAATTATAAGCATGGGAAAATAGATTAATCCCTGTAAATGAAAGTGAGTGTGTGTGTGTATACTTGCCCATGCTAATTTATTTATACATTGCATTATTGATTGTTATGGATTGGGGCATGGTGTTTTGAATACTCGCAATCTATGTTTGCAAACGGTCTTCATTATGAATATCTATATTTGAAAATGTATATACATATATATACATATTTCTATATCTAATGAAGATATAGAAATATATATCTATAGATTTATATAGCAGCCATAATAAGATTCTTATTCTTCCTCAATCACTCTTTCATAGAGCTAAGTTGTACATACAGTTTTAAATATGCCCTTACATTTGCTTTAAATTGTTGAGTCTATAGATCTTAAGCCATTTTAATGGCTATACAATCCTCAAATTGATTTATAATTACTCTAAAACTAGTAGTAAAAGATCTTATTTTTCTCTAAGACATTTTGTCATGCAAATTGCAAATCATTCTTTGGCATACAACTCAATAAGTCTCTATTATTAGATTTTTTCTATGAGACACTTTTCCATGAAGTATTTTGTCAATAGTTAAATGTTATACTAGGCCATCGAACTATATATGCACTCTATGCATGCTTTTTGTAGTCTATGAAATCATAGCTTTCATTCTATACAAATTTGTATATTCATATATATATATATATATATATATATATATATGAATATAACATTCATTTCCATGCAATAGTTCAAATGCATTATCCCATAGGAATATACTAGAATGTGTATATATATAAACTTTTGTATGATTAACTAATGGTATACTTTATGAACAACAAAATTTTAAACATATTATTCCAATCAATATATATATATTTATATATATATATATATAAATATAAATATATATATATATATATATATATATATATTGATTGGAATAATATGTTTAAAATTTTGTTGTTCATAAAGTATACCATTAGTTAATCATACAAAAGTTTATATATATACACATTCTAGTATATTCCTATGGGATAATGCATTTGAACTATTGCATGGAAATGAATGTTATATTAAAACTTGAACATAGAAGTAGACAATGATTTAAAACACCAAAACATACATATATTATGTTATGGAGTAAAATGTGTACACTTGCATTTTACACCTGGTTTAGCACCTAGTTGGACCTAAAATGTTTACGCTTGTTAATCAGGGCATGTTTTAACACCTTTTTTAACATTAAATGATTAATTCTTGATCCTGATGATAAAACCTAAAAAAATAACAATGAGACCAACCTAAGCACACTTAAAGGTACTTATGTCAGAGTTTTTGGGGCTAAAGGACAAGGGCACCCAAGCGCCTTGGTCCCTCATTTAGCCTAGACCTAATTTAAAGGTATGTTAGCTTATGACATCTTAAGTGGTTCCTCATGTCAACTCCATTTGGTTTTATTCATCATTTGTGAGTGGGAATACATATAAAAGCAAGTTAGTTTATTCATTTGAACATCTCTAAGCCATCTCTAACTCCTTAAAGGATTCTAGCTCTCTCTTCTTCTCTCTCATGCTTCTCTAAAGCTGTTTATGGTGGATTATTGTTGTTACACTAACTTCTTGCAAGTCTTGCAAAGATATTTATACTTCTTTGGGATACACCAACTTCTTGAGTCAATTTGTGATGCCACATCAAGCATGCTAGGGTTTCCATGCCCATGGTGACTTCTTTCCTTCATGCTTTGTTCTAGCATTCCATTCTACTTCATATTTTCCTCTGCCCTCCTAGGGCACACACTCTTTGAGATCTCATCATTGCTATTGTGGAGGTGGAAACACCATTCATGGATCTTGACTTAGGCAAGCTCATAAATAGCACCCAACCATTTTCCTTCTTCTGTGTGTGTGTACGTAGCATCCAGAGGAATTTGCATAAAACAAGTTACAAGGAGCAAGAACACAGAAGGGCGAAGACACAGGAAGTTTAACATTCAGAAAAACCCCAATTAGGGTCTAGGGTGCCCAAGCACCTTGTTCCTTTGAGCTCATGAGTCTAGATCTAGGTTCTCCTCTGTCCATTAGTCTCTGTTGTGCTTTCAAATTATTCATATCTATTTCTGATAGTTTGTTATGCTCTGATCTTGCTCAATTAGGGTTTCATGTTTTGCCCTAGTTTGATTGGTTAGATTTGGTTGATTATCCTCTATAAAAAAAGGGACAAATACCCTATAGTTTGGATCTTCTTCTTGGGTAGAAGCCTCAGCTTGTGTCTCAATGTTGGATAGAAGAGGGTTTGACCTAGTTTAATCTCTTGGGCTAGTCTCTCTTTTCTATCTAACATTTTGGTGAAGCCATAATTTCTTGTACTTTTGCATCCTTCTTGCTTCAAATATGAATTATTTTCAGCCTAAGAATCTGATTAGATTACATTAATTCATCATTTGGAATACTTTCATAGCTTAATTTTACATTGTTTCATTGTTAGGGTTTGGAAAAACCTTGCATTTTTAGAAAATCTAGCTAGTCTTGAACCTAGGGTTTGGAAACTAGTGAGTTGTTTCAAATCTTTGTGGCATGATTAAATTGATTTCATTTGATGTAGCATATCATATTTGTGTTTAAGAAAAGACATTCTTGCATATTTGCATTGAAAAGTGAAAAATCAAGCATTTTAGGCTTAGAAAAAAAAAACATATTTATGCATTGTTTTCATTGCATATGTTTTAGATCATCATAGAAAGATTTAAAATTTTGATTTTTTCAACAAATATTGGCATAACAGAATTAATCATTTCGTAGTGATACATCTTGCATTTAAACCTCTTGTTTGCTAGGGTTTTGTCAAAAAAGTTGCATTTTTGGAAAACCTAGTCAAATTCATATCTTGTTTCAAATTTTGCTAATGATAATTGGTAGTGAAGTCTAATGTTGTATTCATATGACATTTCATAAACATAATTTTTGTTCAAGTTATGAAGAAAAATCATTCTTGCATCAAAGAATTTTGGTTTGGGAATGAGCGTTTAAGATCTAGGGTTTGATGGCGAAACCCTAACTAGTCTTGCACTTAATAGTTGTATTTGAAATCTTGTTTTTAGATCTTTGCTATGTTGAATGATTGATAAATCTGATTTTAAATTTTTTTACCTCATCATATGTGTCATATTTGTTTAAATTTGAAAGCAAGAACATTCATGCATCCATCTTCTCTTTGAAATTTGAAAGAAAATACATAAGCAACACTATCAAGCCTCATTTCACACTTATGCATCTTCATTTAAAGCAAAATTATCTAAATATCTTTTGTGTTTACTTAGGAAAATCATTTGCACATACTACACATCTTACATTTTCAAGACTTAGTTGTTCTGGTTACCAAAAACACCACATTTTTGGAAAGCCCTACTTATCTTGCACTTGTAGTTCGTTGATTGTAATCTTATTTTAGGTACTCAAATCATGTCTAAATTCAATTGTACATTGTTGTTCCATATGACACTATCATGTATTATTGGCTTCTTCATATTACTTCTATCAATATTAGAAGACATTACTAAATTCATCTCCATGAATAATCATGAGAAAGATGATGGTGATAGTTCCTCTTCTTCTACAATTCATGATAATATCATTGACATCACCTCTAAGGCATATGATGGTGACATAGCTTTGCCTACATCACCCTATGCTTTGGATCCCTCTCCCAAAAGAGAACATTTTGGCGCAAGAGGATGAAATCATTGACACATTCCTTAATATTACTTTACCTTCTCTTCATTTGAATGATCTCTCTTCTAGAGATGTATCATTAGAGGATGTTGAGCATACTATTTCCACTTCTACCATAGCACATGATGATTTCATGAATCATCCTATTAATCTTCCTCTTATGGTTGAATGTTCAAGTACCTTGAATATCACTAAAGATGTGAAGACCCTTGATCTTCCTCCTTTGGTTGAATGCTCAAATATCTTGGATATCACTAAGGATGTGAAGACCCTTGGTATTCCTCCTTTGATTGCATGTTCAAACCCCTTGGAGATCACTAAAGATACAATCATCAACAATTTTCTTAACATCACTCTACCCTCTCTTCATTCCAATGCTCTCCCATCAAAAGATGAAGCATTAGTGGATGAAGATTATTCTATTATAATGGATTCCCCATGGGAAGACATTGGTCATTCATCTCAAAAATATATCAATTCTATCATCATTGATAGACTTATTCCACCTGCTAAGGAGATAGTGAATAAGTTCATTAATGCTCGTAAATTCATTGTACATGAGGCACCTAATCTGCCTCCTTTCTCTAAACTTGAGATTGTGGTTCAAGATATTACAAAACCATCTTGACCTCTTGGTTACTTTCTCAATATTACAAAGCAAATTACTCAAAGGAATCAAGGTGTTCAAAATGTGTCACAACAATCTCATTATAATGTAGTTGCTCACACATAAAACACCCCCAATAAAAAATAAAGTAAGTAAGCACCGATTGTGCCCACTTCTCTTCCACCTTCTCAACCTATTCTTCCTCAAGCACCTCATCTTCCTCAAAATATTGGTAGAGAATACGATTTTGACTTCGTGCTACTCCGGCTAAGATCTCTCTATGGGATTTAATACAAACATCGCCTACATACCACAAAATGCTCCAAGAGGCTTTACAAAAGGTAGTTGTTCCACCTTCTATTATACCAAATGATGTAGAATCTCTATTTAGTTGTATGAATGCGGCAACATCATATATTTCATTTCAACAACATGAATTACCTCCCATAGAAGTTCAAAAGCAATATGAGTCTCTTATGTTATATGTCATTATTAATAAAATGAGAGTTAGACATACCATGATTGATGGTGGTTCAGGTCTTAATCTATGTGGTATAGACTTGTTACATAAAATCAATCTTGGCACCTCTCTCATTAAACTAGATAAACGCATCCTTCATGGCTTTAATAATGTTGGTAAACAATCACTAGGTACAATCACCTTAAATATTAAGGCTAGACTTGTGAAAATGCCTACCCTTATCCATGTCATGTGTAATTCTCTCACATACAATCTTTTTCTTAGTAGACCGTGGATTCATGCCATGGGGGCATCCCATCTACTCTTCATCACTCAATAAAGTTTGTCTTTGAAAAAAAGCCCTATATAATCAAAGATGATTTGGTTCCAAAAAGTTTCTTACAAATGGAAGTGAGATATCAATTCCTTTAAGTGATTTGATCCCTTCTTTAACAAAAACCAAACCACTATCCTCCATTACAAACAACAGTGTTGGTCAGGATAGTGTTGGTCCTTTGAATGGTTTTTCGATGATGACTGGGGTTTGTTAGATTTTACACCCTCCTTTGTGGGTGAATTTAAAATCACACCCTCACACCCAAAAAGCTCAAAAGTAAATGATTTTTATTCAACACAATCTCATACTCTTAACAAATTTAAACTCAAGAGTAATAACAATGTAACTTTTGATATTAATGAATCTCTGCTTTCTTCTAAAGAAATGGTGACCATTTGTGATAAAGTATCAACTCAATCTAATGAATCATCTTCTTCTAATACATGTCTTGGTAATGACAAGGTCCCTTAAGATTCAACCCCCATGGGATTGTTGAAACAAAGGTTGACCCTCCTCACCATGATGAAAAGAATGATCCTTCTTCTTCAACACATGATGACAATTCTCATTTCAATAAAGCTAGCCATATGACCTCTCCTCTTCCTTCGGACTTGGAGAAGCATTATGGGCGTGGATTCAAAATCCTTTCTAAACAAGGATACGATGGAAATGGGTGTTGGGAATTAAGGTCTCTCAACCTTTGCAAATTCCTAGCATTATTTTTTTAATTGTATATTTATTTATTGCCTAATATTGTATTTACTTGCACATTTAGTTTGGTCACTTAGTTGAGGTGGCATGGTGACTTGTCATCTTACTTGGAATGTGACTTGGATGGTCAAGTCAAACCTACATGGATTTGGGCATCCCATTTGAGGTGGCACTAATATGCCATGTGTTGGCATCTTGTGGTATGTGGAAGAGGATATTCCATATGACAGAATCTATGACGTGTAAGAGCCAAGTTTGGAGATTCATATGACAAGTGGGGACAAGTGTCAGTGAGTATCTTTGCATGAGGTAAAGGCATCTTTGGGCACCCACATTGGGCTATAACATGTTGTAAGATGAATTTACTATATTTAGTCTTGTATGACAGATTCTCTTACAACATTTAAGGTTGTTATGTTGGGAAAATCTATGACAGTTGTAAGATGCGTCAGAGCATCTGTCATAGTCTATTTTTAGCATGGAGCGCTCTATCCTTGGGAAGTCAAATATTCCATGTAATGTGTTGGTTGTTTTAAATTCTGAACCTGATTCTCGCAGCAAACCTATAAAATCAGCCACTTATTAATGATCGATCTGCCTTGAGGGATTGGCCAACAAATAGGGGATTTTAAGGGGAGGAGGCCCTTTCTCAGTCCCCTTTGTTATTCCTCTACACTTTAGGCTCTATGAAAACAAGGAGGGTGTTCCTATTTTAAAATGGACTTATCTCTAATTCTCCAGTTGTTTCTTCTAACTGATGTATTCCTATCTTGGGGATAACAGCATTCTACTCAAAAAGGGATGGGGTTTTCCAGAGATGCTAGATTGTCAGCTTTGTTTATATCACAGATATGTTCCTTGTAGGCTAATTGAAAGAATGTACATAATAAAGTGGGGATTGGCTAGATTCTTTAAGCTTATATCTTATTCTTTGCAAAGGAACATGCAAGGCGTAACTTAATCAAAATAAATATCCTAAAAGCCTATTGTTGGAAAGGAAAATATTTGGATTGAAAATACTTTGAGGATAACTAGAGGGGCATAGGTTCAGTATAGTATCCATCAAACAAATTAGTACCTATCCAAGGGCCAAGGAGTCAAAAAGGTCAAATGATGAAACTTAAACAAACAATGATGTAAGAAACTTTAGTTTATTGTAAAGGTACAACAATGCCATACATTAGAAATACTTTTACTAGCTTTGAAATCAACCATACTTAATTATCCCCATATACCTAAATCATATCTGATATTTTCTAATAGTAATTTTTATATTCCTCCTTGAGTAAAGGCCATAACAGAAATATGCTAGCATAGGAAACACTATGTCGATGAATAAAGATGATTCTTCAATCAAATATATATTCATAACATGAAACTGTATACATGAAGTAGGAGACATTGTATCTCAAAACTCAACAAAATCTGTAAAATAAACTATTCAGTGACTTGCATCATAGCTTTCAAATATTCAATCAAGAAACCAAAACAGACTCAAATTGGAAACCTGAAAATATACTACTAATTCTATAGCAGAAAACAAACTTATTTACAACTCCTCCCTAACTAGATTGATCCCTATCTCAGACTAAGTCTAGAAAATATGACCTCGAACCAATGTCTTCTCATAATCCTTGAATTTCCTTTTACAGATGCAAGGGAGCAACAAGCTTCAGGCTTATGACAAAAGAAGTTACAATAATTTTCTAACCAACAGATGTAGTTGAAGAGGCCGGTGCAACTACTCCGCAACTGTGTGCTTTTCTTTTATGGCATATGCTGAAGTGTGCACTTCCCACAAACGTGTCCTCTCAATTTTAGAGGGAAATAGCAAGTGATGGTTGATGCAAATTCATCTGAATTCATGTTGTGGAGGCCCTCATCCCCATCCTATGCCTTGTATTTACTAAATAAGGGAATTCACTATCTAGTTTATCCTCCAAAATTAAGAACGACTGCAAACATCAATATCAGAAGAAAACCCCATTAACAAGAGTTCTTCGCTTTATGCCTATTGTCGCTTGTAGGGATGTGATTCCTCTTTCATAATTGAGTGGTTACCAACCAGATCAACCAGACTGAGACCAGACAAAATCACATCAGACCAGGTATGGACATACCATCCACCCAGTGAGGGCAACAACAACAACAACAAAATAGGAGCATTCTATCCTTATATGCTACATCCAAAGAGGAAACATCCCTACAGCTAGAGATAATGCTTTGTTAGGAAAAGTAGAAGAGGGATGAAGGTGGAAGGAAAAATGAGTTTCCTCCACACCTGATACTAATATGCCAAATCATAGTCATAAGGAATAGCTGGAGTATGGAGATTAAAATCAAGGATCCCAGTCTGGATGAAGAACAAGGAAAAATAAATGCCCGTAGAAGTTTGTACAGTGTTGTTGTTGCCCCCTAATCTTTCCTATACCACCAATTCCTGAGGAGATAATTCCAAGTCTTTCTAATTCTGTAGGGACATATCGAGAGCCATGAGAATAAGGAAGAAAATCCTAAAGAACATGGGAGTAGACAGAACACATAAGAGCAGGGGAAAGCCATACTATCAGAATATCTTTAGATAGTATGAATTGCAACATCAACACTTGCCATTTTATAGAAATTCAAGGATGTAAGCATACATCTACCCATCTATGGTGTATTAATTTTTAGTCACTTCACTATATTTCTGCCATAAATGGAAATCTATCAAAGATTGCCATAATTGAACAGAAAGATAAGACTTCATAATTCCACATAACTTGAAAACATCACTTCTTATATTGAATTTGGCCAGATCAAATGTCTTGGTTTTCCCACTTAGGCATTGTCATCATATCATATTTCATCAAACAGTGGATGAAATGTCACTCCTGGTAATTGCACAGATTTCTGAGGGTTGAGCTTGCATAAGCCAAATCATTTTGTTATTAAATTCTTCAAAAGTGGCAGTGATGAAGACCTTGCACATGCCTGAGCAGTTAATGCTTTGATATGCAACTTGGTCAGGTTCAGTGCCAACGAATCCTTCTAGCATGATTTTGAATTTAGGTCGTTGATCTAGATCCCAGCTGGTGTATTTTGACGATGTTGATTTGACCCTTTTTCCAGGTCAGACCTTACTGCTTGCTTGATTCAATAGTAACATGCCACTTGGACATCCCTTTTCAACCGCAATGCTAAGAAAAAATCTCTTTGTAGTGCAATTAAGATGGCACCCTCCAATCCGCATATGAAGGACGTGGTCAGAGCTATGATCTCAGCGGAATGACGGATAACCATCGGATCATTGTACCCTAAGTAGAGCATCTCTTGGAACAATCATGTTTGATGCCACATCTAAGATATGCATTTAATATAAGAGTCCCATCACTTTAATAAAGCTACGTGTCTTAATTTCATGATTCTGCGGTCGCTCAGAAAACCTCTTGGTGGAGTATGGTGGAATGTCAGAATTGAGACAAAACTGATATATAGTGCCTGGGACCCACCTTCCTGCCACCCAGGATTGTCCGCAGCCAACTATCACCTTTTTCATGTTTCCGTTGAGGCTAATTTCCTTTGCAATTCATCATGGGCAGAATGGCAGAAATGAATCTGCATGCGCCACCTGCACAAAATTAGTTAGTAGGACTGGTCTCTGACATGTATACAATCTTTTGCCATCTAGACGAAGGGTGACCGATCAGGTAGATTTTCTCTTTAATATTGGGTTTCTCTTTGGAGCGGGGTACAGATGGTATTTCCTTGGCGAGGGGCCGGTAAACAATGTTGAGGGATGACATGACAAGGGAACTTAAAAGGATAGTGATGGGAAGAGGCAGTCACCGAAGAATTAGATCGAGTGCAGCTAACGAACTTATTCTATAAGGGTTTAGGGTTTTTGACAGAGTTGGGTTATTTGGAACATTTTTTAGTAGAAAAACCCTTATCATGGGAATCTTATAACCAGGTGTCATAAAGCAGGGAACAAAACAACTAGAAACATGGAAAACTTTTCATGGTTCCATCAATGGCTCTAGTTGGGGACACCTGTTCAATAATTAATAGAGTGAGATCTTAGAAGAACTTTGAGGAGCAGACCAAACACATAACGACCTCAGGCCATTATGTAGAAAAAATAAAAATTCAATCTACCTCTATCAAACAGTTTGTTTTCCAATGACTTTGTTAAATTGTTTTGAAAAACCTCATTGAAATTCAATCTGTTCCTTACATATATACTCATATAACCTTTTGGATAATTATTTTTATCTTCTCCATGGTTCCTTCCATCATTCTGAATCATAAATATTTGAGACATACTGCCATTAGAAAGAGATTCAGTATTCAATTCAATTGTTTCTGACCATGTAAAAATATCATTACCTCCAAATTTTTGTCCTTCACATATATCTAAAAAGAAAAAGCAATTATAATCTATATTATAATTGATGGTAGAAGAGATTTTATATTCTCCTACATCAATGTCAAACTTTAAACAATCGTACTCTATTTCCCTTTTGAAATCTGACACTCTATTCTTACTTTCTTCTTTTTGACTTGGCACTTCATTCTGATGTTGAATGCAGGATTGGGAAACACTTTTAGGCTGGGGATTTAGGCCCTTATTTAATATAGTGTTTGTTTCCCCATATACCTTTGGATGTGGAACTAATATTGCCTCATTAGTTCCCTCAGGAGTCTCTTCAAAGAGTGGATTTTCTATGCATTCATAAAGCTCCATATAATCTCCTATTGACAAATCTATAGGCTCATCATATGATGGATTGTCTCTGATATGCATTTCATTGTCACTATCTTCATTATCACTATCCATATAGCAGGTATCATCATCTGTTCCAGGACTCCTATCATTTTGATATGAGCATTATGATAATTGCTCACTATTTTCTATATGATTGAAAAGGATTAATCCCTCCAGAGACTCATACTCAAAGCAGGCTAGTTTCCTAGGAGGTTTTGATGTAAAATATATTCCCTCACAGTCTGGCAAAATGTCTTCAATTTGTTCATAAGTCATAGAGACTTCCTTGACTGATATATCCTTATGTATCATGGTGTCCATTATTTCATAAGCCGTTTTGGAAGGCTCTAGGGATTTCCTTTTATTTTGATACTAAGGGGAGGTAGGAGTATAGGAACTTAGGATTCCTCTTGTCTAAACATAGTCCCTATCCCCTCCATTAAACTGAGCTCTGTAATTTGAACTTTTTGGCATGGGTTTATAAGAATAGTCCATTTCATTTTTGCTTTGATAAATGGGAGGATAAATGGATTCATTATTCCCTTTACACCCATTTTTCACACACTCACAACCCTTTATCTTTGTGTTCTTCAAATTATTTTCTATACTCATGGCAAAGGAATATGCTTGCCTCATAGTAGTAGGGTTTTTGTCTCTTAGTCTATAACTATCCTTTCTATTGAAGGCACCCAAATATATGATCAAACACATAGCTTCATTGGGTCTAATATTTTTAAGAATTTCCCTCACTATTCTGGCAAATCTTAAATTGAAAGCTAGGACTGATTCCTTATTTTCCTTTTCAATCTGCATGAGCTCCTTAATCAATATACCCACATCTATTCTCTCCCCAAATTGCTCCATGAAAGCAAACTTTAAATCTTGCCAATAAAAGATAGACTGACTGGGTAAATATGCAAACCAATCTCTAACTTCTCCCTTAAAAGTTTGAACAAATAATTTTATGACTACATCTTCATTATCTATTTCATAATCTCCCATTAAGTCACAAAAATCTTGTAAATGGCTACTAGTTGTTTTGGATCTGTCATTGTTGAACTGAGTTATCTGATCTCTAACTTCCTTGGGAATATGGTTTGGAAACCCCTAAATACCATTGAAATTAATTGCCCCATATCTTTCCACGACAAACCCACTTTGTCAAAAGAAATGTGATTGTTGCTTATACATTTCTAAACTTCTAGGAATGTTTTCTGAAGTTTGGTAGAATACCTGAAAAGATCCTTTTGCTTCCGCTGTTGATTTTATCTTGATTTTTATGAAAAATTAATAATACTAGACTGCATCACCAGATCCTTTCTCATAGAGTCGCCACCTCTACTTTATAGAGGAATATATTTATTTCCTTTTTAGGACCAACTTTTGAATCCTATTTCACAATAGGGTTACACAGAATACTCTGACATATAAAACTTTATATAACAGTCCTGCATCTATCATTACTGTGAATGGAAAATTTATGGTAGAGTCGCCATCCTTTGCTTTGAAAGGAATATGATCCAACAAACTTTTGTCCTTCTAACACATTTATCAAAGACCTTTTAGCTTGAGAATATAACTTTATAAAGTCAAAAAACATGAGGAAATTTTGAATGGACAGAGACTTCTTTTGAATCTCATAAACTATTAGCACCTGTTGTAAGGGATTTATGTTCTTTGGATAAGACATAGCCTCTTCTACCTAAAAGGTTCCTTGGTAGAGTCACCAATCTGTTGGTTGTTTTAAATTTCCAACCTGATTCTCCCAATAAACCTATAAAATTAGCCACTTATTAATGATCGATCTACCTTTAGGGATTGGCCAACGAATAGGAGATTTTAAGGGGAGGAGGCCCTTTCTCAGTCCCCTTTGTTCTTCCTCTGCACTTTAGGCTCTGTGAAACCAAGGAGGGTGTTCCTATTTTAAAATGGACTTATCTCTAATTCTTTGGTTGTTTCTTCTAATCGATGTATTCCTATCTTGGGGATAACAATGTTCTACTCAAAAAGGGATGGGGTTTTCCAGAGATACTAGATTGTCAGCTTTGATTATATCACAGATATTTTCCTTGTAGGCTGCTTGAAAGAATGTATGATAAAGTGAGGATTGGCTAGATTCTTTAAACTTATATCTTATTCTTTGCAGAGGAACATGCAAGGCATAACTTAATCAAAATAAATATCCTAAAAGCCTATTGCTAGAAAGGAAAATATTTGGATTGAAAATACTTTGAGGATAACTAGAGGGGCATAGGTTCAGTATAGTATCCATGAAACAGATCAGTGCCTATTCAAGGGCCAAGGAGTCAAAAAGGTCAAATGATGAAACTTAAATAGACAATGATGTAAGAAACTTTAGTTTATTGTAAAGGTACAACAATGCCATACATTAGAAATACTTTTACTAGATTTGAAATCAACCATACTTAATTATCCCTGTATACCCGAATCATATCTAATATTTTCTAATAGAATTTTTTATATTACTCCTTGAGTAAAGGCCATAAGAGAAATATGCTCGCATAGGAAAGACTGTGTCGATGAATAAAGATGATTCTTCAATCAAATATATATTCATAACACGAAACTGTATACATGAAGTAGGAGACAATGTATCTCAAAACTCAACAAAATCTGTAAAATAAACTGTTCAATGACTTGCATCATAGCTTTCAAATATTCATTCAAGAAACCAAAAGAGACTCAAATTGGAAACCTGAAAATAGACTACTAATTCTATAGCAGAAAACAAACTTATTTACAACTCCTCCCTGACTAGATTAATCCCTATCTCAGACTAAGTCTAGAAAATATGACCTCAAACCAATGTCTTCTCATAAGCCTTGAATTCCCTTTTATAGATGCAAGGGAGAAACAAGCTTTAGGCTTATGACAAAAGAAGTTACAATAATTTTCTAACCAACAGTTGCAGCTGAAGAGGCCAGTGCAACCGCTCTGCAACTGTGTGCTTTGCTTTTATGGCATATACTGAAGTGTGCACTTCCCACAAACGTGTCCTCTTAATTTTAGAGGGAAATGGGTAGTGATGGTTGATGCGGATTCATTTGAATTGATGTTGTGGAGGCCCTTATCCCCATCCTATGCCTCTTATTTACCAAATAAGGGCATTCACTATCCAATTTATCCTCCAAAATTAAGAACGACTACAAGCATCAATATCAGAAGAAAACCCCATTAACTGGAGTTCTTCGCTTTATGCCCATTGTTGCTTGCAGGGATGTGATTCCTCTTTCATAATTGAGTGGTTACCAACTAGCTCAACCAAACTAAGACCAGGCGAAATCACATCAGACCGGGTATGGACATACCATCCACTCGGTGAGGACAGCAACAGCAACAACAAAATAGGAGCATTCTATCCTTATATGCTACATCTAGAGAGGAAACATCCCTACAACTAGAGATAATGCTTTGTTAGGAAAAGTAGAAGAGTGATGAAGGTGGAAGGAAAAATGAGTTTCCTCCACACCTGATACTAATCTGTCAAATCACAGTCACAAGGAATTATTGGAGTATGGAGATTAAAATCAAGGATCCTAGTCTGGATGAAGAACAAGGAAGAAGAAATGTCCGTAGAAGTTTTCACAATGTTGTTGTTGCCCCCTAATATTTCCTATACCACTAATTTCTGAGGAGATAATTCCAAGTCTTTCTAATTCTATAGGGACAAATCGAGAGCCATGAGAACAAGGAAGAAAATCCTAAAGAATAGGGGAGTAGACAGAACACATAAGAGCAGGGGAAAGCCATACTGTCAGAATATCTTTAGATAGTATGAATTGCAATATTAGCACTTGCCTTTTTATAGAAATTCAAGGATATAAGCATACATCTACCCATCTGTTGTGTATTAATTTTCAGTCACTTCAGTATATTCCTGCCATAAATGGAAATCTATCAAAGATTTCCATAATTGAACAGAAAGATAAGACTTCATAATTCTGCATAACTTAAAAACATCACTTCTTGTATTGAATTTGGCCAGATCAGGTGTCTTGGTTTTCCCACTTAAGCACTATCATCATATCTTATTTCATCACACAGCAGATGAAATTTCACTCCTGGTAATTGCACAAATTTCCAAGGGTCGAGCTTGCATAAGCCAAATCATTCTGTTATTAAATTCTTCAGAAGCGGCGGTGATGAAGACCTTTCACACACCTAAGAAGTTAATTCTTTGATATGCAACTTAGCCAGGTTCAGCGCCAATAAATCCTTCTAGCATGATTTTGAATTTAGGTCGTCGATCTAGATCCCAGCTGGTGTATTTTGACAGTGCTGATTTGACCCTTTTTCCAGGTCAAACCTTACTGCTTGCTTGATTTAGTAGTAACATGCCACTTGGACATCCCTTTTCAACTGCAATCCTGAGAAAAAAATCTCTTTGCAATGTAGTTAAGATGGCACCTATCATTCCGCGTATGAAGGACATGGTCAAAGATATGATCTCAGCAGAACGACGGATAACCGTCAGATCATTGTACCTTGAGAAGAGCATCTCTTGGAACAGTCACATTTGATGCCACGTTTGAGATATGCATTCAATATAAGAGTCCCATCACTTTAAGAAAGCCACGCGTCTTAATTCTATGATTCCGCAATTGCTCAAAAACCCTCTTGATGGATTATGGTAGAATGTCAAAATTGAGACAAAACTGATATATAGTGCCTTGGACCCAACTTCCTGCCACCTAGGATTGTCTACAGCCAACTGTCACCTTTTCTGCATTTTTGCCGAGCCCAATTTCCTTTGCAATTCATTGTGGGTGGAATGGCGGAAATGAATCCGCGTGCGCCACCTGTACAAAATTAGTTAGTAGTAATGGTCTCTGACGTGTATACAATCTTTTGCCATCTAGACGAAGGGTGACCGATCGAGTAGATTTTCTCTTTAATATTGGGTTTCTCTTCAAAGCGAGGTACAGACGGTATTTGCTTGGCGAGGGGTTGGTAAACAACGTTGAGGGATGACATGACAAGGGAACTTAAAAGGATATTGACAGGAATAGGCAGTCATCGAAGAATTAGATCGAGTGCAGCTAATGACCTTATTCTATAAGGGTTTAGGGTTTTTGACAGAGTTGGGTTATTCAAAACATTTTTTAACAGAAAAACCCTTATCATGGAAATTTTATATCCAGGTGTCATAAAGCAGGGAACAAAACAACTAGAAACATGGAAAAATTTTCATGGTTCCATCATAATGACAGATGTATTTGCAACTTGGACAAATGTCCTTTGATGTGGGAAAATGGTCATGTGGCTGAGGTGGACGCCTATCTAAAGAAGCTTCTAGTATATGCCTTGTATCTCTATAAAATGCAATGTTTTGGAGTTGTAGTTACAAAGTGTTTGTACAGGTACTATTATGTTGTCAGAATCACTCTAGAAATGACATTTGAAGACTCTTGGAATAATTTGCATTGCAAGTGTATTGTAAACACACCCTTGTTTTGATAATACATTGTGCAAGTTTTAGAGTGTGGGGTTTTTTACTTGAAAAGGTTTTCCCCACGATACATCTTGTGTCAGTATCTCTTTATGTGTTTGAGTTTGCTACTGTAATATCTTTGTTATATCTTTAATATTTCTACAATTGTAAGGATTAGAAAGAATTTGCATACTACTTCTCTCATTAGATCGGTGTAGGAAGTGTGTTATGCATACCTTGCTTCCTTTCAGTTGGTATCAGAGCTTGATCACCTTTGATCCTAGTTGTTGGGTAGGGGTTTTTTGAGTTGATCTTAGATTGAGTGGGAGTTTGTACAGAGTATTCTATAATATTGTTGCAGGAATGAGATGGTAGGCACATCCAGAAGAGTAGAGGTGGAAAATTTTAATGGCAGTAATTTTGAGTTGTGGAAGCTTAAAATGGAAGACATGCTTGTTGATAGAGACCTATGGGAAACCATTTCCGGTGTAAAACCAGTGGCAATGTCACAAGATGATTAGGATCTCAAGGATCGGAAAGCTAAGGGTCTTGTGAGACTCTGTTTGGCTGACTCTGTCTTGTTAAATGTCCATGAGGAGAAGACCATGAAGGGGCTGTGGAAGAAACTTGGTGATGTTTATCAGGTCAAATCCCTAGTAAACAAGTTATTTCTATGGAAGAAGCTATATTCTCTAAGGATGGAAGATGAGGATCTATTGTAGAGCATTTAAATGCCTTTAACATGTTAGTTGTACAGTTGACATCTGTTGGTCTAAAAATGGAGGAGGAGGATCATTGTATGACCTTGCTTTGTTTTTTGCCAAACTTGTGGGATCATGTTGTTATGACCATCAGGAGTACTACATCCACTTTCAAAATGGATGAAGTGGTGTCTTTGTTGTTATTTAAAGAGATGCGGAGAAAGTCATCTGAGTAGGCCAAAGAGGCTCTTGCGGTTCATGGAAGACCCAAAGAAAAAGGGAAAAAGAAAGACAAGAAAGCTGAAAAGAGCAAATCCAAATTCCGTGGGAGATCCAAATCTCCTAGAAAGTCCAAGGTAGCATGTTGGAACTGTGGAAAAACTGGGCACTTCCGAAAGGAGTACAAAGAGGAGAAGAAGAAAAAGAAGAACTCTGATTCTAATTCTGACAAGTCACAAGATGATGGTGATGCTTTTGTTGCAGCCTTGGCCACCCATGCATTTGAAGATGTGTGGCTAATTGACTCTAGTGCTTCTTTCCACATGACTTCTCATCAAGGTTGGTTTACAAAGTATGAATAATATGATGGTGGGAAGGTGTACTTGGGTGATGACTCTCACCTGAAGATAATTGGGTATGGAAGAGTCTTGATCTGATTCCCTAATGGATGAGTGAAGGGGATCAATGGGGTTATGCACATCCCTGATTTAGCATGAAACCTGCTCTTTGTAAGTAAATTGAATGCTGCAGGTGTGTAGGTTGTCTTCTCAGATGGAGGATGCAAGATGATAAGAGGAGCTATGGTGCTTGCTAAGGGTACTCGGATAGGTACTCTATTTCAGCTGGATGCATGCACTACTCAGTGCAATAGTTATTTTGTTTTGAAGAAAAGACTTTTAGATTCTTCAACCTCACCATTGGAACCTGCAATAAAAAAGATTGTTGCTTCTACTTCTGATGGTAGTGTTTTATGGGTACCTAAGGGTGCTCATGCTTTGGAAATGAAACTTCCTGCTGAAAAGACAATGTTGTGGCATAAGAGACTTGGTCACACTGGTGAGAAGGGTCTTAGAGCCCTAAAAAATAAAAACCTCGTTGAGGAGTTAAATGATTGTAAACTCAAGTTTGACTTTTGTGAACATTATATATATGGAAAACACAATCGTGTTTAGTTTTACTCTGGTTCTCACAAGTCTTATGGTGTTTTGGATCTTATTCATTCTAATGTGTTTGGTCCTGTGAATGTTCCTTCGATCTCTAAATCTATATATTTTGTATCATTCATTGATGATTATAGTAGAAGGACATAGGTTTATTTTCTCAGAAGCAAATCTGAAGTCTTTAGTCGATTCAAAGAGTTTAAAGCTTTTGTAGAGAATCAGACTAGTAAAAAGATTCAGTGTTTGAGAATTGATAATGGTGGTGAGTTTTGTTCCGCAGAGTTTGATAAGTTTCGTAAAGAACATGGGATTGAAAGACATAAGACAACTCCTTATACCCCGTAGCAAAATGGAGTTGCAGAGATGATGAATAGAATGTTGATGGAGAGGGCTAGGAGTATGCTTAGTGATGCTAGCCTCGAACAAAAGTTTTGGGTTGAAGTTGTAGCCACTGCTTGCTACCTGGTTAACAGGTCTCCTACCTCAGTGCTCATTGATAAGACACCCATGGAGGTGTGGTCTAGTAAGAATCCCTCATTGAGACATCTTCATGTTTTTGGTTGTGAGGCATATGCACATGTGCCTAAGGAGAAGAGGTCAAAATTGGAGAACAAGGTAGTTAAGTGTATCTTCATTAGCTATGGTGTCGGTGTGAAAGGGTACAAGTTTTGGGATCCTGTGGCTGAAAAAGTGTTGTATAGTAGAAGTGTTATCTTCAAAGAGTTAACACCTTCTCCTATTGTTCTATAGCCAGAAGAAAAAGAAAAGAAAGAGGATGTGGTTCAATTTCCTTCTACCCCTGAGAAGACTAAACCAAAAGACCCTGTTGGACCTAATGATGAGGAGAGCTCTAGTAGCTCTGAAAGTTCAGAAGAAGAGGTAGAACCTCCACCTCAGCCTTTGAGGAGGTCCACATGAAATAGGGAGAAACCTAACAAGTTTGGTTATACATTGCTAGATTCTAGTTGTGTTTATGCCTTGATTACTAACACTGATGAGCCTAGAACTGTGATAGAGGCTATGGGCATGAAAGATACAGGTTCCTAGAAGGAGGCCATGGTGGATGGGATGGCTTCTTTGGAAAAGAATAAAACTTGGGACTTGGTGCCTTTTCCTGATGGACGAAAACCCATTGGATGCAAATGGGTGTTCAAGAAGAAATTTGGAGCAGATGGCAGTGTTGAGAAGTACAAGGCTAGATTGGTTGTGAAGGGGTATTCACAAGTGGAGGGAATTAATTATGGTGAAATTTTCTCTCCTATTGCAAAGCTGACATCGATTTGGTTCCTATTATCTCATGCAGCAGCTTATGATTTGGAAGTGGAACAAATGGATGTGTAGACAACTTTTCTTCATGGTGACTTGGAGGAAGAAATATATATGTCACAGCCTAAGCACTACATGGTGAAAGGTAAAGAAAATTTGGTCTGTAAGTTAAATAAGTCTTTGTATGGTTTGAAGAAATCTCCTAGGATGTGGTACTTGAAATTTGATGCCTTTCTGTTGTCCATTGGATTTTTGAGATCAAAATCAGATCATTGTGTGTATTACAAGTTTGACAAGGATTGTATTCTCATTATTGCACTATATGTTGATGATATGTTGTTGATTGGGAATGGTAAGAATATGATTTTAGATTTGAAGTCTCAGTTGTCATCACAGTTTGAGATGAAAAACTTAGGGGCAACTAGGTACATTTTGGGGTTAGAGATTAGAAGAGACAGAGCAAACATAAAACTTTGGTTAAGCCATAGTAACTATGTGAAGACCATGTTGGATAGATTCAGTATGGTAGATTGCAGACCATTATGTGTTCCTATTTCATTGGGGACAAAGTTATCTATGAATGATTGTCCAAAGTCTCCTTATGAGATAGAGGATATGAGTAGAGTACCTTATGCTAGTGCAGTTGGCAGCTTGATGTATGCTATGGTCTGTACAAGACCAGACATTGCCCAAGTAGTGGGAGTCCTCAATCAGTTTATGGCTAATCCTAGACGGGTACATTGGGATGCAGTGAAGAGAGTGTTTAGATATTTGAAGGGTAATTCCAAGTATTCTCTATGTTATCATGGTTATCCTACTGGACCTCTGCATTATGTGAGTATTCGTGGATTTGTGGATTCTAATTGGGTAGGTGACATTGACAGCAGGAGATCCACTAGTGCTTATGTGTTTACCATGTTTGGTGGTGCTATTAGTTGGATGAGTAAGCGACAACCTGTGATTGTTTTATCCACAACAGAAGCAGAGTACATGGCAGCAACTCATGCTTGTAAGGAAGCCATTTGGCTTAAGAGGTTGTGTTCAAATATTGGTGTTGATGCATGACAGATTACTATCTGTTGTAATAGTTAGAGTGCGATTTGCCTAGCAAAGAATCCTACTATCCATGCCAGAAAAAAGCATATTGATTTTCAATTTCATTTTGTTCAAGATATGGTAGAAGATGGGAAGGTGATATTGGAGAAGGTAGACACTTTGAAGAATGTTGTAGATGCATTGATGAAACCAGTGGGCACAGAGAAGTTCAGATGGTGTTCACAGTCTATGGGCCTCTTAGCCCCTAGCAGTTAGATCTTGTCATTTTCTTTTGGCTCTTGCAAGGTGTTCAACAAGTGGGAGAATGTTGGGAATTAAGGTGTCTCAACCTTTACAAATTCCTAGCATTATTTATTTAATTGTATATTTATTTATTGCATAATATTGTATTTACTTGCACATTTAGTTTGGTCACTTAGTTGAGGTGGCACAGTGACTTGTCATCTTACTTGGAATGTGACTTGGATGGTCAAGTCAAACCTACATGGCTTTGGGCATCCCATTTAGGTGGCACTAATATTCCATGTGTCAGCATCTTGTGGT
Source organism: Cunninghamia lanceolata (assembly GCA_027924645.1). NCBI lineage: Eukaryota > Viridiplantae > Streptophyta > Pinopsida > Cupressales > Cupressaceae > Cunninghamia > Cunninghamia lanceolata. The sequence continues at coordinate 8,742,919 of BSBN01000476.1, read as the reverse complement.
CTGTGGAAAAGGGTATTCCATATGACAGAATCTATGATGCATAAGAGCCAAGTTTGGAGATTCCTATGACAAGTAGGGACAAGTGTCGGTGAGTACCTCTGCATGAGGGAATGGCATCTTTAGGTGCCTAATTTGGGCTATGACATGTAAGAGGAATTTGCTATATTTAGTCTTGTATGACGGATTCTCTTAAAACATAGTGATACATAGTTACATATCACTCTAGAAACATAGTGTTTGTATAGTTACTGTTATGCTTCCAGAATCACTCTAGAAATGACATTTGAAGACTCTTGGAAGAACTTGCATTGAAAGTGTATTGTAAACACACCATTGTTTTGATAATACATTGTGCAAGTTTTAGAGTGTGGGGTTTTTTACCTGAAAAGGTTTTCCCCACAATATATCTTGTGTCAATCTCTCTTTATGTGTTTGTGTTTGCTGCCATAATATCTCTATTATATCTTTAATATTGCTGCAATTGTAAGGATTAAGAAGAATATACATACTACTTCTCTCATTAAAATCGGTGTAGGAAGTGTGTTCCACATACCTTTCTTCCTTTCAATGGGTTAGGATGCAAAGAACAAGGAATTAAGGAGCTTGTGGAACCAACACCGCACTTGTCTAACGTAGGTTTAGGTTTCTAGCCTTCTCCTACATTCTCTCCACCATGTTCGCAACAAAAAGGATTGCTTCCTACTCTACCTATATCTTCTCTTCTATTTCAGCAAGAGTCTATATTGTTGATTCTACTCAAAGACCACTTAATCACTCTTCCTACTCCAAAACACAAAAAGATTCAACAAAATAATCATTCAACACCTCATTATTGTTCATATCATTGAGCACTTGGCCATTCCACTAAGGAATGTTGAGTCTTGGGTGATAAAATTCAACAACTTAAAACAAGCTATGGCTCTAGCACTCTTCACCATGCTTGATGTAGTCCCTAGAGCAACTTGTCCTTCATCTATTTTATCATAAGCAAGTTGGGGGAGGACATTTTTTATAGATTGACTTGCAAGTATGGTTCCTCCTTTTCATTTGTGTTATGCTTGTATGTATTGTTATCCTCGTATTGTGATGTTGTGGTTCTCCCTGACACTCTTGTTAGCACAAAGGTACAAGGAGAAAGAACACGTTGTGTCATTCCTCTATATGCATCTTCATTCTTCTACATGCCATGATATACAATTGTGTTATTTTTCTTAGATGATCTAGCATCCTTTCTTCATTCAATTTATGTGTACTCTACTTTCATGTGATCTTTCCTCTGTCATCTTCATAAGTTATGATGTTTTATGTATGTGGCACCTTGTTACAATGTTCGACGTCATACCATGACTAAACAAGCCATTATGTATAACACCTATAAGTATCCTTTGTCATGCTAACTTAGGGTCTTCTGTTATGTGTTACAGGTGTGATACATAATGGCTTGTGTAGTTATGGTATGAAGTCGAGCATTGCAACAAGGTGCCACATACATAAAACATCATAACTTACGAAGATGACAGAGGAAAGATCACATCAAAGTAGAGTACACATAAATTGAATCAAGAAAGGATGCTAGATCATCTGAGAAAAATAACACAATTGTATATCATGGCATGTAGAAGAATGAAGATGCATATAGAGCAATGACACAACGTGTTCTTTCTCCTTGTACCTTTGTGCTAACAAGGGTGTCAGGGAGAACCACAACATCACAATACGAGGATAACAATACATACGAGCATAACACAAATGAAAAGGAGGAACCATACTTGCTAGTCAATATATAAAAATTGTCCTCCCCCAACTTGCTTATGATAAAATAGATGGAGGACAAGTTGCTCTAGGGACTACATCAAGCATGGTGAAGAGTGCTAGAGTCATAGCTTGTTCTAAGTTGCTGAATTTTATCACCCAAGACTTAGCATTCCTTAGTGGAATGGCCAAGTGCTCAATGATATGAACAATAATGAGGTGTTGAATGATTATTTTGTTGAATCTTTTTGTGTGTTGGAGTAGGAAGAGTGATTAAACGGTCTTGAGTATCTAATCGACAACATACACTCTTGTTGAAATAGAAGAGAAGATATCGGTAGAGTAGGAAGCAATCCTTTTTGTTGTGAACGTGGTGGAGAGAATGTAGGAGAAGGATAGAAACCTAAACCTACTTTAGACAAGTGTGGTGTTGGTTCCACATGCTCCTTAATTCCTTGTTCTTTGCATCCTAACCCATTGAAAGGAAGCAATGTTGCTAAAATACACCGGACAACTAAGAGGGGGGTGAATCAGTTGTCAAAACTTTTAACTACTTCTACACTTTAACACACTAATTACTTGTCCACTGTTAATGTGATTAAACCATGAAAGCATGAAATTAGACTTAAACACAATTGCAAGATCAAACACAAGAAACACCAGATTTTTATGTGGAAAACCCTGTTAAGGGAAAAACCATGGTGGGGGTTAACCCACAAGAATATATAAGTTATACCAATACCAAAAATTAGAGGCTTACTACCTTTAGGGCTCACTACCCAAAGCTCACTACTTAAAGAGGCTCAATGCCAAGGGGTGGCTCACTACTTAGGGTTTGAACTGAGATGATAGCATCTACACCATGCCAAAGTTTAGTTCCATTGAAGTACAAAACAATTCCTCTGCTATGCTATGCCTTCTCACTTCTTTACTTATCTTCACATTTTCACACAGGACATCTTTTCCATGACTCAATTACAATTATATATATCTTTCATTAACCTTGGAATGTATATCAAGGTCGGCATTACATTCATCAACCATTGGAACAATCTCCAAGGTTAGTATTATAAACATATACAAAAATAGGTCTAGATCTAATACAAATTAGCTAAGGAAAAGATGTATAGTTGTAAGCAGATCATGATACACCTTAGTTGGGACTCAAACCAATCTTCCAAGCCATGACATCCTTCTTCAATCTTCAATGCAGCTCTACAATTAGTGGAAACAATCGAGTCAAGTAGGACTGGTGTTCACACTAGGTTAACTGGGAACAGTCTTCAATTTTGATTCAAAATACTCCTCATAGACCAATGCAAAGGTAGGAACACGATCAGGAGACATCCACAAGCACGTTGAAGTTGCCAGGAACATCCACACAATATTTAACCACTCGAACCATGAGCTTTCTCCAACCGGAGCATAAGAACTCAACTGTCATCAACTGTCACTAAAGAAAGATCGCTTGCGGACTGCTAAATCATGAACCATTGCAATTGTAGGTGCATGTCATCATCCCATACATCACTCTAGAACCACAGACCAAAATATATAACTGTGGAGGAATGCGGAGAAAAATACTTTCTCCCAGACACTAGTGAATGAACAAAAAAAGCAGGTTTTACTCTAGTGGACACAACTTCCTAACTTCTTCATACCGAAGGCTTAAACTCAGAATGTAGCATCTTTAGATATGCCTCTAAATATCTTTCAATCCGCTGACCAAGATATTCGATCAACAAGAAATGCGGAGCAATCTTTTGCACTGTTATTTTATCTGCAACACACTGAATCTTCCAGAGCAGTAAATTTTCTCAATATCCTCAACATATAAAACTTCTAAACAAATGATAGAATAGGATACAATTGACACCAATGACAACAAAGATATGTTGACATCAATGACAACACCAATTAGGCACATACTTGCAACAATCTCCCCCTTTGTCATTGATGGAAACATATGATGTGAAAAACTGTAATAGCCATCAAGACAAGATTCTCCCCCTATCTCCTTACACATCTGCATTCCTTCCTCTATGAGTTTTTCACATGATTTCTCTCCCCCTTTGACATCAATGACAAAGGGAACATATTTGCACTTTGCTTCTCTAAACCAAACTTTCTTCTAAACTCTCTCCACCTGACTACTTCCCATGAAAAGTAGCCTGTATAAGCATCAATCTAGATCTGGAGGTGGAACTCTAAGCACCACCAGACTGATGCACTCTTGTGCATCTTAGTTTAGAGCAGAAGGGATGATAACCCCTAACTTTTCTCTGAGATACTCAAAAGTATCCTTAGGCAGAGACTTGGTGAAAATGTCTGCAATCTAATCTTTTGTAGATACATACTCCAACTTGACCTCATTCTCTGTCACCTTTTCTCTCAAAAAGTGATATCTTATGGATATATGTTTTGTCCTTGAATGAATTACTAGATTGTTTGATATGTTTATGGCACTTGTATTGTCACAAAAGATTGCAATTGGATCTTTATACACAGATCTAATGTCCTTCAATGTATGTTTCATCCATAACACTTGAGTGCAACTGCATGCTGCTACAATGTATTTTGCTTCTGCAGTAGACAGAGATATTGAGTCTTGTTTCTTGCTTAACTAGGATATCAGCCTTTTTCCTAAGAAGAATGCACCTCCACTTGTACTTTTCCTATCATCCACATCTTCGGCCCAATCTGCATCAGTGTATGCACTGGGAGTGAAATCATTGTCTTTTGGGTACCACAAACCATAATCTATTGTGTCTTTCAAATATCTCAGTATTCTCTTGACTGCCATCACATGTGACTCTTTAGGTTCTACTTGAAATCTTGCCACAAGACAAATTGTATGCATATGTCAGGTCTGGTTTGAGTTAGATAAAGTAATCCTCCAATAATATATCTATACCTTTTTTTGATCTACCATAGGTGAGTCATCATTTTTTCTCAACTTACAACCAATTACCATGGGAGTGCTTATTGGTTTAGAGTCTTCCATCCCAAACTTCTTTAACAACTATTTCACATACTTAGACTGAGAAATGAAGATACCTTTATTTAAATGATTAATTTGCAGACCTAGAAAGAAATTCATCTCACCAAACATGGAAATTTCAAATTCATTTTACATTTCCCCAGCAAAAACCATGCACATACCTTCATTGCCTCCAAAGATAATGTCATCAACAAAGACTGCAAAAATTAGGATTTGTTCATCATTGATCTTAGAGATTGATGTTAGTAGTACCCTTACTAAACCCTAATTGTATCAGATACTTATTCAACCTTGCATACTAGGCCCTGGGAGCTTGTTTCAGTCCATACAATGCTTTCTTCAATCTGCACACCATGTCACATTGATCTAATGATTGAAATCCTTCCAGTTGTTCAATATAGACCTCTTCTTCTAATTCTCTATTCAAGAATACAGACTTCACATCCATTTGATATACCTTGAAATCTTTGTAGGCTGCAAATGCTAAAAACATTCTTATTGCTTCAATCCTTGCCATAGGTGCAAATGTTTCCTCAAAATCTATTCCTTCAACTTGAGAGTATCCTTTGCATACCAACCTTGCTTTGTTTCTTACTACTTCACCATTTTCATTCATCTTATTCCTAAAGACCCATTTGGTGCCAATTACATTTTTATCTGCTAGTTTGGGAACAAGATCCCAAGTCTAATTCTTCTCTATCTGCATCAGTTCTTCTTCCATAGCCTTTACACAATTCTCATCATTGCAAGCTTCATTCATAGTCTTAGGTTCAATCTTGGAAATCAAACAGAAATTTACTTGTTCTTTTGTAGCTCTTCTTCTGGTCAAAATTTTGTTGCTCTTATCTCCTATGATTTGATCTTTAGAATGATTTAGTTTTACATACCTTGGTGTCTTGGTGACAATTTCCAGAGCTTGTTCCTCTTCATTTGAATTGTTTTCATGCTGCACCACTTCTTTGCTTGCTGAAACATCTGGTTCATATGATTCATATCCACTTGATCCTGAACACTTTTCCTTGCTTTCATCAACTTTGACATTTGCACTCTCAATGATCTTCTTCAGCCTCTTATTATAGCACTGGTAGGCCTTGCTCTTGGTGGAGTAACCAAGGAAGATTCCTTCATCACATCTAGCATCAAACTTGCCTAGATCTTCTTCTCTTTTGATATAACATTTTCTACCAAAAACTTTGAAGTATTTTTGTAGGAACATTTCCATACCATAACTCATAGGGGGTTTTGGTACTATTTCCTTTGACTGGAGCTCTATTTAGAATGTACACAACTATGTGAATAGCCTCTCTCTAGTATACTTTCGGTAGGTTAGCCTCCTTCATCATTGTTCTAGCAGCCTCTTGGACTGTTATGTTCTTTCTTTCAACAACTCCATTTTCTTGTGGAATCCTAGGTGCAGATAGCTATCTTTTTATCCCTTGCTCTTCACAAAAGAAGTTGAATTCATTTGATGTAAACTCAGCTCCTCTATCAGATCTCAAACATTTGATCTTCAAATCTAGCTCATTCTCAACCATTACCTTGAATGCCTTGAACTTATCTAAGGCTTCTTCTTTTTCTCTCAAAAAGGTAACCCAAGTCATTCTAGAATAATCATCAATAAGCAACATAAAGTACCTATCTCCTTGCAGACTTCTTACTCTGGTAGGTCAACACAAATCTGTATGTACTAGCTCTACCAATCCTTCAACAGATTGATCTTTGCTCTTAAAACTTGTTCTTGTTTGTTTCCCAAATTGACACTCTTTGCAAATAGGATTAGTAGGCTTCACAAGTTTAGGCAAATCTCTAACAGCATGTGCAGAACTTATCTTCACAATGTTGTCAAAATTGATGTGACACAACCTTCTATGCAATAGCCAACTTTCATCGGTCTGAGCCAACAAGCAATAGTTATCAATTCCTTTCAAGTGATAGATATTACCTCTAGTCTTCTTACCAGTTGCAATTATTGTTCCGGAGCTTTCCATGATCATGCATCCATTGTCCTTGAATCTCAAATCATAACCTTTATCACACATCTGACCAACACTCAAAAGATTGTGCTTTAATCATTTCACATACAAGACATCTTTAGTATTATGCTTGTCGTCAAAGGAAATAGATCATTTTCTATAGATCTTACCAGCTATATCATCTCCAAACCTAACCAGTCCTCCATCATATCTTTCCAAACTTACAAACTTACTTTTGTCACCGGTCATGTGATGAGAGCATCCACTATCAATAACCTATTCATCTTTGTCTTTCACAACTTGAGCAGCCAATCCACTTTCCTCCACTAGTTTTTCTTCCTTCACACAACTAGCAGGATTAGTAGACACAGGTTCTTCTTTAATAGCAATGAACAAACATTCATTTCTAAAAGTACTAGCATTATTTGATTCATCATCTGTTACTCCTTCATCATCAATATCTTTAACGTAATAACATTTATTTAGAATCCTAGGTCTATTTGCAGATCTCTTGGGAACTCTTTCAGGACATCTGGAAGCATAGTGACCAACTTTACTACAAGTAAAACATTTGAAAGGTAGTTTTCCTTGGAACTTACCGGTACCTCTAGGTAGACTATTGACAAAATTGGCTTCAATTTCCTCAAGCTCATAATTTGGTTCAACCTTGTACTTTTCATACCTTGAAGTATTTTCTGAAGTGTTGGCCTTGAAAGCAGTCTCTATTTTTGGATGTGAATCACCAAGTTCTCTCATTTCAAAGGCTATTAGCTTCCCAAGCAGCTGATCTTTTGTAATCTTTGTTACTGTCATTACTTCTTCAATTGCAGCCACCTTATGACTATATGATTTAGGCAATGATCTCAAAATTTTGTTCACAACTTCAATATCCCCAATTTTTCCTCCCACACTTCTAATGCTACTTACAATTTCATCAACCTTTTGCATGAAAGATGTTATGTTGTCATCTTCACTTATCTTCAAACATTCATATTTCACCTTCAAACTCTGCAACTTGGCACTCTTCACCGATTCATCTCCTTCATACAGATTCTTCATCTTTTCTTAGATTTCATAAGTAGTTTCTAGCTCCATGATCTTTGTTACTTCAGTGTTGGATAAGGCGCTTACCAAGGCATCTTTGGCTTTTATGTTCAACTCAAATTGCTTGATCTCATCTTTAGTTTGCAGACCATTCTACAATATTTCATACTTATTTTTGGTTATTTTCCATACACTATAACCCAAGCAGAGGAGGTGGGTTTTCATGTGGATCTTCCAGATGGAGTAGTTCATTCCATCAAACTGCAAACTTTCCTTTGTATATGACATCTTGGATCTACCTCAAGTGGTCAAGCTTTTTTCCGAGGAACTTGGCTCTAATACCAATTATTGAAATACACCAGACAACGGAGAGGGGAGTGAATCAGTTGTCAAAACTTTTAACTACTTCTGCACTTTAGCACACTAATTACTTGTCCACTATTAATGTGATTAAACCATGAAACCATGAAATAGAGACTTAAACACAATTGCAAGATCAAACACAAGAAACACCAGATTTTTACATGGAAAACCATGTTAGGGGAAAAACCACGGTGGGGGTTAATGCACAAGAATATATAAGTTATACCAATACTAAAAATGAGAGGCTCATTGCCTTTAGGGCTCATTACCCAGAGCTCACTGCTCAAAGAGGCTCACTGCCAAGGGTTTGAACTAAGATGATAGCATCTACACCATGCCAAAGTTTAGTTCCATTGAAGTACAAAACAATTCCTTTGCTCTGCTCTGCTTTCTCACTTCTTTACTTATCTTCACATTTTTACACAAGGACATCTTTTCCACGACTCAATTACAAGTATATATATCATTCATCAACCTTGGAATGTACATCAAGGTCAGCATTATGTTCATCAACCTTGGAATGTACATCAAGGTCAGCATTATGTTCATCAACCATTGGAACAATCTTCAAGGTTGGTATTATAAACATATACAAAAATATGTATGGACCTAATACAAATTAGCTAAGGAAAATATGTAAAGTTGTAAGAGGATCACACCACGCCTTGGTTGGGACTCAAAAGCAATCTTCCAAGCCATGACACCATTCTTCAATCTTCAATGCAGCTCTGCAATTAGTGGAAACAACTGAGTCGGCTAGGACTAGTGTTCACACTAGGTTAACTGGGAACAATCTTTAATTTCAATCTGAAATACTCCTCGCAAACCAATGCAAAGGTAGGAACATGATTAGGAGACATCCACAAGCACGTTGAAGTCACCAGGAACATCCACACAACATTTAACCACTAGAACCATGAGATTTCTCCAACCGAAGCATAAGAACTCAACTGTCACTAAAGAAAGATTGCTTGTGGACCGCCAAATCATGAACCATTGCAATTGTAGGTGCATATCATCATCCTAGACATCACTCTAGAACCACAGATAGAAATATATAACTATGGAGGAATGCGGAGCAAAATACTTTCTCCTGGACACCAGTGAATGAACAGAAAAAAGTAGGTTTTACTCTAGTGAACACAACTTCCTCAATTCTTCATACTAGAGGCTCAAACTCAAAATGTAGCATCTTTAGATATGCCTCTAAATATATTTCAATCCATAGACCAAGATATTTGATCAACAAGAAATGCGGAGCAATCTTCTGTACTGTTCTTTTATCTGAAACACACTGAATCTTCTAGGGGAGCAAATTTTCTCAATATCCTAACATATAAAACTTCTAAGCAAATGACAGAATAGGATGCAATTGACACCAATGACAACAAAGATATGTTGACATCAATGACAACACCGATTAGGTAAATACTTGCAACAAAGGTATGTGGAACACACTTCCTACACTGATCTAATGAGAGAATTAGTATGCAAATTCTTCTTAATCCTTACAATTGTAGCAATATTAAAGATATAACAGAGATATTACAACAGCAAACACAAACACATAAAGAGAGATTGACACAAGATATATCGTGGGGAAAACCTTTTTAGGTAAAAAACCCCACACTCTAAAACCTGCACAATGTATTATCAAAACAATGGTGTGTTTACAATACATTTGTAATGCAAGTTCTTCGAAGAGTCTTCAAATGTAGTTTCTAGAGTGATTCTGGCAGCATAACAGTACTTGTACAAACACTATGTAGTTGTTATCAAAAAATTGGAATGATTATCAATAATATCAAAATAATCCAAATAACTCAATGGAAAAGCAAATAATCAAGATCAAACAAACAAAGAACTCAAACCTTGCAAACCTCTTTACTTCATGGCTTCCACTGGTCACCTATCTGAAATGATCTTGTGTATGAATATGGCCCTCAGAAGGTGCACTTCCTTGCTATTTCCAAGATGTCAAGTGGGAATGGCTATGATAAGTTTGCAATGATGAGATTCTTCAACACAATCGCAATGATAAAAGGGTGATCACAAGCAATGGAGGAATTTGGGTGCCAAAGGCGTGCTGTAATTCCTACAGAGTAACGTTACTAAAAGCTTAGATAATAGAAATTGAGGAATAGGGTTCAATATATAGACTTGGGAGAGAGAAGATCAATGGTATAGAAACTTTGAGGGAATGTGCGCGAATAGAAAGAAGACAAGTGTCACACAAAAGATGTTTTGTTTGAGTTAACTGCTTTCTTTTATAAAGATAAGATTTGACTTAATAAATGAGAATGTTTTTTTCTAATTTAAGAATTATTGATAAAAACAAGGTTGATTAAGTCAATTAACTCAACTTGTGATTTCCTTTTGCATGATTTGGGAGAAATTAAATAATAAATTATTTAATTTTGTGTGCATGAAGAAGAAGACTTATTTTTAGAAGATTTAGAAGATTTTTGAGGAATTAGAAGATGAGAAAGCAAATTAAATAAATAAATTTATTTAATTGTTTGTCCATGATTTGGAAGAATAAATAAAATATTTGATTGTTTTTTATTTCTAAAGACTGAGAGAATTTAAATAAATTTAATTGATTTATTTAAATTTGGAAGAAGAATTGACTTAATTAAATAATTAAGAATTATTTAATTGTTTGGAAGAATTAAATTAAATAAAGAATTTTATTTAATTATTGGAAGGCATTAGAAGAGATAATTAAATTTTTTGATATTTAATTAATTTAGAGAAATATGAATCGAATAAATAAATTTGTTTATTTATTTATTGATAGAAAAATTAGAATGAAATAAATATTAAGAATGTTTATTTAGACCGAGTCGTGTTATTTTTAGGCGTATACATTTTGCCCCTCTTTGATGCAATGTGTTTTATCATGTTGTTTCAAAGAATAATATTTTTTGATAATGATAGATACCCCAGTTTGTCCCTGGTATAGGTTACGATGATAGGATGCCCCCCGGGAGATTAGACAAGAAGAAGGCAAAAGGATGTGAGACAAACAATCTCACGAAGAAGAAGGTAAAAAAATAGGTTAGGTTTGAAGAAAAATGGGTCACGGTTCAGAGAAACAAAAGGCAAAGGGCTTGGGAAGTAGTCACAGTCGCTACACAGCCAATTAGGTCCACAATCTTAGTCATTTGTACACTTGGCTTTTGTTGATAGGTCACTTAGAGCTTAGGAGAGCACAGGAGCTAGAGCAGTTGATATAGGTATGGATATTCCACGTGAGGAGCACCACTTTGAGCGAGTTCAATGGTTCGATCAACCAGCTGAGGCAGGACCATCGGTATGTAGTTCAAAAAAACTCACCTAGGGTCATTTATTAGAACAATAAATGCTAGGGAAAATGTAGGGAAATGAATGCGTTGTTTCGTGATTTGGTGCATCTGCCACGTGAAACTGTGCTTTTGTTGCAATTTTAGGCATTTAGGATATGAATCGGTGCATGCATGTTTTCTGCACATTTGATATAAGAAACTGCGCATTCATTAAGAAACGGTGCATTCGTTATGAAGTTGCGCATCTGTGATGCCTTATTGCGCATGTGTTAAGGCTGCACATATGCTACATGAAGCTGTGCTTTTGATATGAAACAATGCATTTACTCAATGCTGTGGCACATCTGCCAGAAGTGGCACATTTACTATGAAATGGCGCATGTACCTACTGGTTCGGCGCATGTGTTTTAGATAGTCAGTTTACTTAACGAAATTGACTCGATTGGCATCCTGCTTGATGTGTCAATCGAAAAGCTATCTTCGAGATTGCAGGAATCTAGTCAAGAGATGTTTTATGTTGTTTTGATCAATTTGACATGTTAAGTAAGTGATAGGATACTTTTGATACTTTGAGTTGTTATGCAATTTTGGTTGACGCATTGCTTTGCTTGATTGCAAGAGGACATTCGTGATGTACTTATGTCATGGGAACAATTTCCCTTGCTATTGTTGTAGCGGTACATGCTCACAGAGATGGATCGAGAGGCTCTTGGTGCTATGGGATTGGATTACATGTGCTTCATGCTTGAGGTTCGTGCGAACCTCAGTTTGTTGACTGCAGCGATGGAGTGGTTCCACAGCGAGGATGGGACCTTTCACTTGCCTATTGGTGAGATGGCTATCACTCTAGAGGATATCTATAGGATACTACACTTACCTATCTAGGGCGAGCTCATAGAGTATGAGGCTCAGCATGATGCCAAACTAGCAGAGTGCAGATGGGTGTTCGATGATCCGGAGCTAGAGGGTTAGGTGATCTCATGGTCGGACATTCATGACTACTATGACTACTTCCTAGGGATAGTGGCAGGATTGATCAGGGGTGGGGTATGCCCCAATAGGAGGTCACATGGGTTCCCCATTGGTTGGGGTAGGACCATGGAGAGGATGACTACAGAGGGCACCCACTTTGCATGGGGTGTCTATGTTTTGGCTCACCTGTACCATGATATGCATCAGGTGGTATACCACAGGGGTGCCAGTTTGTCTGCTGGTGTCTCACTACTACAGTTTTGGTTATGGGAGAATATCGCTATTACTCAGATGATATGCATCTTTTCTAGGCAGAGGGGTGAGCCTTATAGTTATGGATACACAAGTGTTATTTCCTAGCATAAGCTAGGAAGCTTGAGTATTGCAGACATGCGCTGGATAATGTGGATAGAGTTATCTGGTGCCCATATCTAGACTGTGAGCCATGGGATGATGAGGATGATGAGCTCCCCTACTACTTTCAGACTCGGTGGCTCATTGGGAGGACATGACACATATTAGAGAGGTAGATTGTTAGCCAGGTATAGAGGCAGTTCAGGAGGATACAGGGTCGACCACAGGGGTAGGCACTATTTGCTCAGACACACGTAGAGTGGTTTAGATGGGGCTCGGTTGCTTCTTATGAGGAGGCTCTAGTGGACTTCCAGCAGATTCCCTACATGGCATGGCCAATGCGGAGGGAGGTAGTAGACATGGGGATGGCTCCTGACTATGAGGAGTGGTTTGTTGCCCACCCATTCCTGAGGTATTCAGAATCAGGAGAGTTGGTTCCTTGCCTGGATGAGGAGGATTCAGACGATGAGGATGGTAGAGGTAGGAGGAGGAGGAGATGGAAGACGAGGAGAGGAGGATGAGGAGATGGAGATGATGGAGGGGATGGAGGAGGAGGAGGAGGGAGATAGGGGTAGAGGAGGAGAGCTGGGGAGGGATCCTCCCAGTAGCAGGTAGCGCAGCAGCAGGCTACACATCAAATGGGACAATAGCATGTAGCACCACAGTAGGTGGCACGATAGGTATAGGTATAGCAGTAGGTGTAGGCATAGGCACAGGTATAACAGCAGGTGCCCCAACAACAGGTGCAGGTTCCTCAGGCTCCTGCCCAACCTGATCTATAGCAGTAGGTTGTTGTTACACTGAAGGGTCAGGTGAGACGGCTTAGGGCACAACTTAGAATGGTAGAGTCCCAGAGAGAGTTAGACGTATGGATTATATCTAGGCTCACTGCAAAGTGGGATATAACATTGGTAAGGGTACACCCTTAGACTTGAGAGAGACTTGGCTTTAGCAGCCTTAGGTACTGATGGGGCCACTACATTCTTGGTTACACATGTGTAGCAGGGATAGGCCTAGGTACACCAGTTGCAGACACAGATTACATAGATATAGGGTGAGCTTGCTAGAGCACAAGCTCAGACATAGTATTACAAGGGATTGTACCACGGGGCAGTGCTGACAGACCAGAGGGCACCTAGCTATAGGAGCCAGTCAGTAGCTGGTACATCTTAGAGGGCAGGGGGGTCATAGTCTGCAGCGTCAGCGATGGGCCCACAGTAGTCAGGGGCTGGCATAGGAGGAGGTGGAGAGGATAGTGTTGGGAGCAGTGTCCCATGGTAGCAGGGATAATCATTACAGTTCTACCAATTTTGGTTTATGTATACACTCTTTGATGGCTCATAGATAGCCTGATATGTATATATTTGTATCTTTTTGCACCGAGACATGTATCATTATTTTTGTGATGTATACATTTTATATGACTCTGACTTATGGATGACATAAATGGTGATATATTGTACATTTGGACATATTTTATGTTTATTGATATGATGATGCAACTATATGATCTCTGTTGGGAATTAAGGTGTCTCAACCTTTGCAAGTTTCTAGCATTTATTATTTAATTGTATTTATTTTTTGCCTATTATTGTAATTTGGATGCAAATCCTATTTCGTCACTTTGTGGGAGTTGGCACGGTGATGTGTCATCTTACATGGAAGGTGACCGCATGTATTTTTGTCCTCATATGAGGAGATAGGCATTCCACCTTGTGGTAGATATATTTTTGCCATGTGTCGGCATCTTTCGGGTGTTGTAAGAGGTTTATGACGCGTAAGAGCTATGACAGAATCTATGACATGTAAGGGCTAGAAATAGAAGATTATATGGTAGGTGAAGACAAGTGTCTGAAAGCATCTTGCATGGGGAAGTAGGCACCCAAGTTTGACTATGACAAGTTTGTAAGGGAATTTTCTATTAATAGACAGTTATGACAGATTCTCCTACAACTGTAAGAGTTGTCATATATGACAGATTTTATGACATTGTAAGAGCATCTATCATACCTTAATTAGGTAAATTTGGGGTGCCCAAGTTGGGGGGTTGTAAGGGATGAAAGAGAATCACTTACAAGTGTCATACTCATGTTTTATGGCCTTGGAAATTGGGCCACATGGATTTGGACAAGTTCCTTGTGTGACTTGCTCTAGAAGCTACTTCCATTCATACTACTTCTCTTTATATACAGGTGCTTGGAGATGGAGTTTGTATCACAGGTTCACAGGTACTGTTATGCTGCCAGATTGATTCCAGACACGAGTGTCGAAGACCATTGAAGCTTGCATTGCAAGTGTATTGTAAACATTCTTTCAGATTTGTTAATACATTGTGCAGGTTTCTAAGTGTGGGGTTTTTCACTCGATAAGGGTTTTCCCCACTGTAAATCTTTCTCTCTTCTTCTGTCTACATTCTAGTTCTTGTGTTTTGTTGCAATATCTCATGTTAATGGTTTAACATTGTTGTAATAGTTAGGATAAAGTTGAATTTGCATAACCCTCTCCTCATTAGATTAGTGTAGGAAGTTTTTTCTGCACACCTAGCTTCCTTTCAGTTGGTATCAGATCTTGATCACCTTTGGTCCTAGTTGTTGGGTAGGGGTTTTTTGAGCTAATCTTAGGTTGAGTGGGAGTCTGTGTAGAGCATTCTGTATCTTATTGCAGCAAGGAGATGGCAGGCACATCAGGAAGGTTTGAAGTGGAGAAGTTCAATGGCAGTAATTTTAAATTGTGGAAGCTCAAGATGGAAGACATGTTAGTTGACCGAGACCTTTGGGATAGTGTGAATGGAACTAAACCAGCTGCAATGTCACAAGATGACTGGGATCTCAAGGATCGGAAAGCTAAGAGTCTCATAAGACTTAGTCTTGCTGATTCTATGTTGTTAAATGTCCATGAAGAGACCACTACAAAACTCCTTTGGAAGAAGTTGGGGGATGTGTATCAAGCCAAATCCCTTGTTAATAAACTTTTTTCTGAGAAAGAAGTTGTATTCTCTTCAAATGGAGGATGGAGGATCCGTTGCTGAACATATGAATGCTTTCAACATGCTGGTTGCACAATTGACATCTATTGGTGTAAAGATGGAGGAGGAGGATCAGTGTATGACCCTACTTTGTTCTCTACTGGACTCATGGGATCATCTTGTCATGGCAATCAGAAGCACCACATCCACATTCAAAATGGAAGAAGTGGTTTCTTCGCTATTGTCTGAAGAGATGCAGAGAAAGTCTTCTAAGGCAACCAAAGAGGCCCTTGCAGTTCGTGGAAGACCTAAGGAGAAAGGGAAGAAGAAGGACAAGAAAGTTGAGAAAGGTAGATCCAAATCCTGTGGGAGAACCAAATCTCCTGGAAAGTCCAAGGCTCTTTGTTGGAACTGTGGCAAGATTGGGCATTTTTGGAAGGAATGCAAAGAGGAGAAGAAGAAAAAGAAGAAAGCTCCTGATTCAGATTCTGACAAGTCACAAGATGACGGCGATGCTTTCATCGCAACCTTGGCAACCCATGCATCTGATGATGTGTGGCTAATCAACTCTAGTGCATCATTTAACATGACCTCACATCGAGACTGGTTCACTAAGTATGAGGAGTTCGATGGTGGAAAGGTGTATCTGGGTGACGACTCTCATCTAAAGATCATTGGTCATAGAAGAGTCTCTATCCGATTCCCTAATGATCGAGTGAAGGGGATCTCTGGGGTTATGTACATCCCAGGCTTAGCATGGAACCTGCTTTCTGTAAGTAGTTTGAATGATGCAAGTGTGCAGGTTGTCTTTTCAAAAGAAGGATGCAAGATGACTAGAGGATCTATGGTGCTTACTAAGGGTACTCGGAGAGGTACTCTGTTTCAGCTGGAAGCATGCATTACATAATGTAATAGTTCTTCTGACTCAAGGAAGAGGGCAGTAATCACTTCATCCCCACCATTTGAACGAGTAGTGAAGAAATTTGTTGTTTCTAATCTTGATGGTTGTAATCGTGCATTGGAAGTTAAACTTCCTATAGAAAACAAAATGTTATGGCATAAGAGATTTGTCCACATTGGTGAGAAGGGTCTACATACCCTGAAAAACAAGAACCTCATTGAGGGGTTAGATGATTGTAAACTTGAGTTTGACTTGTGCGAACATTGCATTTATGGAAAACAAAACCGTGTTCAATTTTACTCGAGTTCTCATAAGTCTTCTGGTGTGTTGGACCTTATTCATTTTGATGTGTTTGGTCCTGTTAATGTTCCTTCATTATCAAAATCTATAGACTTTGTATCTTTTATAGATGATTATAGTAGAAGGACATGGATTTATTTTCTCAGAAGCAAATCTAAAGTCTATAGCAAGTTTAAGGAGTTTAAAGCCTTTGCTAAAAATTAGACTGGTAAAAAGATTAAATGTTTGAGAACTGACAACGGTGGTGAGTTCTGTTCTACATAATTCGATAAGTATTGCAAGGAACTTGGGATTGAAAGGCACAAGGTAACTCCATACACCTCGCAACAAAATGGAGTTACAGAGAGGATGAACATGACACTGATGGAGAAGGCTAGGAGTATGCTTAGTGGAGCTGGTCTAGAACAAAAGTTTTGGGCTGAAGCTGTTGCCACTGCTCGCTATCTGGTAAACAGATCTCCTACATCAGCTCTTGTTGGAAAGACACCCATGGAGGTGTGGTCTGGTAGAAAGCCTTCAGTAAGGCATCTTCATGTTTTTGGTTGTGAGGCATATGCACATGTGCCTAGGGAGAAGCAATCAAAGTTGGAGAACAAAGCTATTAAGTGTATCTTCATCGGCTATCATGTTGGTGTGAAAGGATACAAGCTTTGGGACCCCGTGGCTGAAAAAGTATTGTATAGCAGAAGTGTCATCTTCAGAGAGCTTACACCTTCTTCAACTATTTTGCAGCCAAAAGAAAAAGAAAAGAAAGAGGATATTGTTCAGTTTCCTCTCACCCCTAAGAAGACTGAACATAAAGACAATGTTGGACCTGATGATGAGGAGAGCTCTAGCAGCTCTGAAAGCTCAGAAAAAGAAGCTGAACCTCAACCTCATCTCTTAAGGAGGTCTACACAGATAAGAAAGCAACCTGAAAGGTTTGGTTTTACATTGCTTGATTCTAGTTGTGCTTATGCTTTGAATACTAACAATGATGAACCTAGAACTATATCAGAGGCTTTGGATATGAAGGATGCAGTTTCCTCGAAGGAGGCCATGGAGGAAGAAATGGCTTCTTTGGAAAAGAATCAAACTTGGGACTTGGTGCCTTTGCCTCCTAGATGAAAACCCGTTGGATGCAAATGGGTGTTCAAGAAGAAAATTGGTGCAGATGGCAGTGTTGAGAAGTATAAGGCCAGATTGGTTGCAAAGGGGTATTCACAAGTGGAGGGTATAGATTATGGTGAGATCTTCTCTCCCATTGCAAAGCTGACATCCATTCGATTCTTGTTGTCTCTCACAGCAGCTTATGACTTGGAGGTAGAACAGATGGATGTGAAGACAACTTTCCTTCATGGTGACTTGGAGGAAGAGATCTACATATCACAGCCAGAGCATTACATGGTAAAAGGTAAAGAAAGTTCAGTTTGCAAACTTAAGAAATCTTTGTATGGTTTGAAGCAATCCCCTAGGAGATGGTACTTGAAGTTTGATGCCTTTGTGTTGTCAATTGGATTTGTGAGATCAAAATCAGATCACTGTGTGTATTATAAATTTGATGGTGATCGTATTCTCATTGTTGCACTGTATGTTGATGATATGTTGCTCATTGGGAAGGGTAAGAATATGATTTCTGATTTTAAATCTCAGTTGTTAGCACAGTTTGAAATGAAAGATTTAGGGGTAGCCAGGTACATTCTAGGAATGGAAATCAGAAGAGACAGAACCAACAGAAAACTTTGGTTAAGCCAGAGTAAGTATGTGAAGACTGTGTTGGACAAATTCAGCATGGCAGATTGTAGACCATTGTGTGTTCCCATTTCTTTGGGGACAAAGTTGCCTATTGAGGATTGTCCAAAATCTCCTAGTGAGGTGGAGGACATGAGTAGAGTACCTTATGCTAGTGTTGTTGGCAGTTTGATGTATGCTATGGTCTACACAAGACCAAACATTGCCCAAGTAGTGGGAGTCCTTAGTCGATTTATGGCTAATCCTGGACGGGTTCATTGGGATGCAATTAAGCGAGTGTTTAGATATTTGAGGGGTACTTCTGAGTATTCCATTTGCTATCATGGCAATGTTTCAAGACCTCCGTATTCTATTGATATTCATGGCTTTGTGGATTCAAATTGGGCAGGTGACATTGACAGCAGGAGATCCACCAGTGCTTATGTGTTTACACTATTTGGTGGTGTTATTAGTTGGATGAGTAAGTGACAACCTGTTGTTACTTTGTCCACGATAGAAGCTGAGTATATGGTAGCAACTCATGCTTGTAAGGAAGCCATTTGGCTTAAGAGATTGTGTTCAAATATTGGTGTTGATGCAGGTTAGATCACGATCAGTTGTGACAGTCAGAGTGCAATTTGCCTTACAAAGAATCCAACTTTCCATGCTAGAACCAAGCACATTGATGTTTAGTTTCACTTCGTGAGAGACATGGTTGAGGATGGAAAGGTAAATTTGGAGAAGGTAGATACTTTGAAGAATGTTGCAGATGCATTGACGAAACTAGTGAGCACAAAGAAGTTCAGATGGTGTTTAGAGTCTATGGGCCTCTCGGCCTATAGCAGTTAAACCCTGTATTTCCATTAGCTCTTGAAATGTGTTCGACAAGTGGGAGAATGTTGGGAATTAAGGTGTCTCAACCTTTGCAAGTTTCTAGCATTTATTACTTAATTGTATTTATTTTTTACCTATTATTGTAATTTGGATGCAAATCTTATTTCGTCACTTTGTGGGAGTTGGCACGGTGATGTGTCATCCTACATGGAAGGTGACCACATGTATTTTTGTCCTCATATGAGGAGATAGGTGTTCCACCTTGTGGTAGTAGATTTTTTCCATGTGTCGGCATCTTTCAGGTGTTGTAAGAGGTTTATGACGCATAAGAGCTATGATAGAATCTATGACATGTAAGGGCCAGAAATGGAAGATTATATGACAGGTGAAGACAAGTGTCTGAAAGCATCTTGCATGGGGAAGTAGGCACCCAAGTTTGACTATGACAAGGTTGTAAGAGAATTTTCTATTAGTAGACAGTTATGACAGATTCTCTTACAACTGTAAGAGTTGTCATATATGACAAATTTTATGACATTGTAAGAGCATCTGTCATACCTTAATTGGGTAAATTTAGGGTGCCCAAGTTGGGGGGTTGTAAGGGATGAAAGAGAATCACTTACAAGTGTCATACTCATGTTTTATGGCCTTGTAAATTGGGCCACATGGATTTGGACGAGTTCCTTGTGTGACTTGCTCTAGAAGCTACCTCCATTCGTACTACTTCTCTTTATATACAAGTGCTTGGAGCTGGAGTTTGTATCACAGGTTCACAGGTACTATTATGCTACCAGATTGACTCCAAACACGAGTGTCGAAGACCATTGAAGCTTGCATTGCAAGTGTATTGTAAACATTCTTTCAGATTTGTTAATACATTGTGCAGGTTTCTGAGTGTGGGGTTTTTCACCCGATAAGGGTTTTCCCCACTGTAAATCTTTGTCTCTCTTCTTCTGTCTACATTCTAGTTCTTGTGTTTTGCTGTAATATCTCATGTTAATGGTTTAACATTGTTGTAATAGTTACGATAAAGTTGAATTTGCATAGCCCTCTCCTCATTAGATTAGTGTAGGAAGCTTTTTTCTGCACACCTAGCTTCCTTTCATCTCTATATGCAGTTGTTTATGCTATATGTCATGGATGCATTCTATCTTACGATGTTTTATATGAGATGCACACGTTTATTATGTCTATATGATGCTATGTGATGTCGTTATGGATGCACTATATGATTCTATACTATGATGCTTGATGATGATCTAATGCAGACTTAGATGATTTTGGATGATCTAATATGCAAATGTTCTCTATATGATTATGCAGTTTATGCGATGATCTACATGTACTTGTCTATGTTTTTGATTTTTTCTGTTGAAACTATGTTATGCTGATGTAAATGTATATGGATGATCTAATGCACCTATTATGTATGCAAATGTTTTAATCATGTTAATGACTATCTTACGTGATATGATATGCAATTTAATGCTATGTTTTTGTTATGTCCAAATGTACTCAATCGACACAGAAATGACACAATGATAAATAGAAGACTGACTGATGGAAGGATCACAAGCTTTTATTTGTAAACATTGATACTCTACATTTTGGATCTTTATTGCGTGGGATATGGATGTAAATGGATATGATATGGATGTGAAATGGTTTTGCCATCTTTGATATTGCAAGTAATTTGAAGTGCTTGTTTCATCATCGGGCAATTTTTTTGGGTACTTTTTTCGAATATTGTAAGTTAATACAAGCATCTAGGTATAATTAAACTGAGATGACCTAAGTATTGCTTACATGGATTTTGATTTAGCACATTAATACAAGCATCTAGGTATAATTTAATTGAGATGACCTGAGTATTTCTTGCATATCAACAGATAAGGATTGCCCCCTTTCATGTTTAGGCCTTTGATGTCCTCGATGATCTTTTTGTTGATCATGTCATTAGACAAGGCTTCACATTACTAAAGATTGATCCACAAACAACAAACAAAGAAAATAATCATGCCCCCATTATAGCATCTCTAGCTTTTGACATCCTTGAGTAGCGTAGGAAACATGATAACAAAAAGTGAAGACCGTAAGATGCAACAAAACATTCTTGCATTAGATGTATCTTTCTTGCCATAATTGAGATAGAATCATTTGGATCATTTTGCTCTTGTTGTTGCTTTGCTTTAGATAAGTTGATGTCTTGCATTAAAACTTATGTTTGGAAACAGGATTTGCGTGCACGTGCTTGCTTGGTGAAAGATACTACAATCCTTATTGGCAAAACAGACCCTAAGGGACTGACCTAGTGCCTCAGGGGCTCATTGAAAATGGCCTTGCCTATGTGATGACGCAGAGGCAACGTATTTCAGGAGTTGGACCATGGATGTGGATGGACTAGAGGATAGATGACAAGATATGGGATGGACAGAAAGCCTCGGGGGCACATTGATAATGGTCTTGCCTACGTGATGATGCAGAGGCAACGTAGTTCGGGTGTTGGACCCTATGATACTGATGATAGACACTATGCTAGGCTAACTCTGTGGATACGATACTGGATAAGACCTTAGTTGATAAGGCAACAAAAGAGATAGAGTATCAAGCCATGATAGGTTTGTTATCACCTAGATTTGCACCCTTGCTAAGTTGTAAAACTTGGCAATCTGGAGAAACATGGGAATGATCTCGAAGTGTGGGACCTTGTGAATTGAGATCAGACCTTTGGAGAAGGTCGGCTTCCTTGACTGGTTATCACCTAAAAACTACTGGATCTTCAGAGGAAAATGGAGAAGGAATGCTTTTAAAAATGAAAGATAAAACAAGAAAACTTGAAAATAAGGGTGATTCACCAGGTTGAATAAAAGAGCCCTCACAGAACTAAGAAGATGCACAACACAACCAGATACAACAAGTAGACATACATAGATTCAGATGATTTTAGCAGAGGTGAGAGACAAAATGGTTGAGAGGAACAAAAGTTCACAGACAATCATATGTAGTTTCACACTAAACTGGAAATCAGTAAAAGAGGTAAAATAACTTGCATATATTCAATAAGAAGGCATGGTTATAGTAGAGGAATTCTCTATTTGGAAATCAGAAGCATATATTCCTAAAAAATTCTAACATCCAATCCCCTGTACATCTCATTTTTTTGCATATATAGCATTTACATTTTGACCTAAGTCAGTTACAATGGATTCGTCCCATGGGCACAGTCAGGAAAATATCTGCTTCTGAGGGGATGTCCACCTGCAAGAAGTTATGGAATCAAAGATTTGGAACAAGGGCAGATGGAAGATATTTTGAATCTTCAATGTGAGTTGCTGAATCATCGACCTACACCCATAAATGCAATAAATATCTGCATTTGCATATGCCAAATTGGTCGCTAAAATGTCCAATTGATCGAGCCTGCAGACTTGCATCAAATTTTGAAAGTGAAGATATCCTCCATAAAGCCCGCTAGATGAAAGAGGAGGCAAAAAACAAGCATATTCGCCTTTTGAAGCATGTTGAAATTCACCAGAATGAGGGAGATATGGGTGGTCAAAGTTACGGTCAACTGCATTTTGTATCTGTTTATCGCTTTGCATCTGCACTTGTATACTATTTTTTGTATGTTCCATTGTATATACAATTGCAACTGCACTTTTAGGTTCACTTGGTGCCACATACAAAGTTGCCTTCACTTTTGCCTTTTGCATATTCAATTCGCTTTGCATGTGCGATTGTATGTGTCTTTGAATCGCCCTTTGAATCGGCCCTGACACATGGCACTTATCTGATTTGCCATTGAGTTGAACCTGGGACCCATTGCTGAACATTCACATGCTTTATCGGCCGTCGAAAAGACCACAAACTGAGCCACTGATGCACAATGTCTCACCAAAAAAATCCCTTTGTATCTGCAATGTACATCGCAATTGTATATGAGATACAATCGCACATACATACAATGCAGAACTCAAATGGATTATCAACCATATTGGAACTTTAGAACAGGTCTGGATTGTATCTCTGCCTTTTGCATATCAGCACATACATGCACTTCAACATACAAACTGCGGACCCCAAAATGATTATCTGTTGCATTTGATTCCCCAGTCGCGTCCAGATTGTATGCTTTCCCTTTGTATATTGCCTTTGTATATCACATATACAATGCGAATATACAAGTAGAACTACATACAATCGCACTTGCACATACAAACATTGCATCTGACCTTTTGTATGTGACCTTGTATCCTTCTTTTGCATCTGCAAACATACAATGCAAATATACATACAAAGATGCATACAATCGTATCTGCCTTTATAAACCAAACTGCATATTATTTCGAGTCCGGGCTTTGTATCTCAGGATTGCATACACCATTGTATATGCGAATGTATGTGCAAAGATACAATCACGTATACATGCAAAAAGCAGACCCCACCTTTTGTATCTATTTATCACTTTGTATGTGCGCATGCATCAGCTGTCGGGGAGACCTTTAGCTGAGTCACCGATACGCAAAGTCTCATCGAAGACACTTGTATCTTTGCATTGCATATGCCTTTGTATGTCTGCCTTGTATGCTTCATTATCCATCGGAGAGACTATGAGTTGAGCCGCCAATAAGCATGTCACGCTGAAAATCCTTTGTATGTCTGCCCCTTGTATATTATCGATGTATCTTGCCGATGTATATGGCCTTTGTATATACAAAATACATACAACAATACCTACAAAGGACCTAATGTACAGTAACATTGTACATGACCAATATACAAGGAAAAAATGTATCTGAGGTGCAAATCAACCAAATGATAGAAAAACCCCAAAACAAGGATGACGTCATCATCATATACATGAAAAATGGCTAAGTATAAAATTGAGAAATCTCTGGGATAGAAAACAATTGGAGACAAAAGATTTCTGGGTTTTTCTGGGTTTTTTGCAAGGATTCTCAAGGTGAGATTTTTGAATTTTTTGCAAGGCACAACATGAACAATTGAAGGATTTAAACTTTGTAGGGTCACTTTCTAAAGGATATTCAAGGAATATACAAGGTGAACTATTTAGCTCTAGACAGAGGAAAATAGGTCAACAAGGTTATCATTAGGTTTTTATTGTGGGCTAGGCATGGAATGGATGAGGAACGATGGTAGGAAGAATGGACACAAAGCGATTGGTTTCCCAAAGATGGAGGAAGTGGTTTACCACAAGTAGCACCTATTTACCAGGTTTTCACCATTTGTTTTTATTTGCACGAAAGCTAAAAGTACACATGATGCCTGTTTGCCAGGTTTTCATCATGGTACCTATCCAAGGCACCTGTTTGCCAACTTTTCACCAAAGGATGATTTTTTTGTTGTTTTTCCATTTTTAAATTTTTTTTTTTTGTTTTTTTGCTTTTTTTATTTTATGCCCCCCTTACATTGGGGTTCTCTTAGGTATAGAACCGGTGAAGATGCATATTGTTGATTGGGTCATCGAACAACTCACCCTCTGATGTTGCTAACTGATACGCTCCTGATTCATAGGTAGCAATGATTACATAAGGACCAATCCAGTTGGGTTCAAACTTACCTTTCTTTTCCTGATCCTGCTGATTGCGGGGATTTTCCTTGAGTACCAGATTACCAACATTGAAGACCCTTGGACGGACCCTGTGATTGTAGCTTCGTGACATCCTCTATTGATATGCTTTGAGATGGTTGAAGGCATTTTGTCTCTTCTCCTCTAACAGCTCTAGCTCTTGCAGTCTGGAAACTCTATAGTCTTCGTCAGTAATAAGACCTTTTAACGACACCTTTAAAGATGGTAACTTGACCTTGATGTGAGTGGAACAACTTCAATCGACTTGGTAAAATATTCAGTGGCGGTTATTATGAACTTGTGGCCATTGGATGATGGAGGGTGGATTTTGCCCACAAGGTTGAGTCCCCATTGACAAAAGGGCCAGGGTGTCGTTAAAGGTCGTAGCTCTTGAGCTGGCACATGGATGAGGTTACCATGTATCTAGCACTACTTGCATTTCTTCACAAATTGATATGAATCGGTTTCCATGTTTGGCTAATAGTATCCCAAATGCACGAGTTTCTTAGCTAAAGAAGGACTGCTAGAGCATGTTCCGTAAATTCCTTCATGTATGTCTCATAAGGCGGTTTAAGATTCTTCCCATTCTAAACATTAGAGTAAAGTACCATCCAGACCTCGGTAGTATAGGGTGTTAGCAATAATGGTGTAACGAGAGGTTTGGCGAATGAAGGTTCAATGTTGGTTAGAAGACAAGTCAGGCGGTAGGGTTTTATCCTTGAGGTAAGTGTAAATCTTACCATACAAAGGTGAATCAGATCCGACTAATAGGTATATGGAGTGTGTTTTAGGGAGATCATAAGTTGGTTGCATAACTGACTCTACCAAGAACTCATACCGTGACTCATTCTTTGGGATCTCGAGGAGTGAGGCAATGGTTGCCATGGCATCTAATGCTTTGTTTTCAATGCGAGGTATCTGCTCAAAGGAGATGATCTTTAAAGTCATCTACCATACGCTTGTATGGTATTAACTTGTCATCTTTGGTCTAATAGTCGTCATTGACTTGATTGATTACCAGTTGGGAGTCACCATAGACATGTAGCTCCTTTATTTTCCATTGTGTTGCCATTTTGAGACCAATGACCAAGGCCTCATACTCTGCTATATTGTTTGTGCATGGGAATAGCAGATGATAAGACTTAGGAATGGTGTCACCATGAGGAGTCACCAACAAGATTCATGCCCCCGATCCATGGTTTGTATAGGATCCATCAAAGTAGAGTTTCCATGAATGTGTTGTGACATTGAATATGGATTCATCTAGAAACTCAAATGTCATTGGTGTGGTGTCCTACAATGGTGCTTCTGCTAACTGATCGGCAATTATTTGACCTTCGATAGCCTTCCTTTCTACATACTTGATGTCATATTCACTTAACAACATTACTCACTTAGCTAGGTGGCATGTTAGATTTGCTTTGCTTAATAGGTATTTTAGTGGATCTACATTTACAATAAGCTTGACTGAATGTGCTAGCATGTAATGTCATAGTTTTTGGGAAGTGAAAACCATAGCAAGACATGATCTTTCTATTTGAGAATATTGCAGTTCGTAGCCCATCAATGTGTGACTGATATAGTAGATAGCTCTTTCTTTGCCTTCATAATCCTATTGTGCTAATAGGGCTCTGAGAGCTATTAGCGTAGTAGATATATATAGATATAGTGGCTTACCTTGGATAGGTGGATTCATGAGGCATTCCTTCAGTTTACAAAATCCTTCCTCACACTTTTCATCCCATCTGAATGGTATGTTTTTTGTACAATAGGTGAGTAAAAGGTTGACACTTGTCTACCAGTTTTGAGATGAACCGACGGATTGCTTGTAACTTGCCCTGTAGAGACCACAGTTGAGTGATATTCTTTGGTGGTGGCATTTCCATCATAGCTTTGACTTTGGCAGGATCTACTTCGATCCCATTTGCTGATACAATGAAGCCTAAGAGCTTGCCAGAGGTGACTCCAAACACATATTTCTTCGGATTCAACCTGACTTTGAAGTGTTCCAGTCTCTGAAAGACCTTCTCTAGTACATCTAGGTGGGATTCTCTTGTTAGTGACTTTGCAAGGATGTCATCCACATAGTCCTCCATTGTGACGTGCATCATATCATGGAAGATAGTGGTCATATCACGTTAATATGTTTCCCCTATGTTCTTTAACCCAAATGGCATGACATTCCAGTAGAAAGTGCCCCATGGACAAGTGAAAGCTGTTTTATGTTGGTCTTCTGGTGCTATCCTGATTTGATTGTATCCAGAGAAGCCATCCATATGAGAAAGCATGGTGTGTCCTGTTGTCAAGTCAACTATGATATCAATATTAGGTAATGGAAAGTCATCTTTGTAGCAACCTTGTTTAGATCTTAGAAATCATTGCACAATATGACTCTGCCATCAGGTTTGGATACTGGCACTATGTTGGATACCCACTCTAGATAATCTATTGCCCTGATGAACCCTACATCCAGTAGTTTCTTGAGTTCCTCTTTTACTAGTAATGCAATGTGTGGATGCATATTCCTGAGCTTCTGCTTGACTGGTTTGACTCCTGGATCTAGTGCAAGATGATGTAGGATCAAATCTGGATCTAAATCGGGCATATCTGCGTATGACCAAGCAAAGTTGACTTGCTTTTTCTTAAAGAATGGTACAAATTTGGTCATTTCTGGTCGCGATAAAGACTTTGCAAAGTGAATGATCTTAGGATTATCCTTTGTTCTAATGTTGACAGGTTATGTAGGTTCCACAACAATCTGAGATTTCTCCTGATACATGTCATTGGGGAGAGTGTCAAGCCTTCCATCGTCTAGTGCCTCATAGAGGTTTTCACCATCCGATGCGTCCTTTCTTTTTACTATTTTGGGATCTGATACTGCCACAGAGCGATTTTCACCATCATATCTAGTTTTTGCTTTTATGTTTTTACGACTAGAAGGCTTGGCACCCTCTCCAAAATAAGCCACGGTGTTGAGTTCAATGGCGAAGCCAACTTATGATCTCTTGTAGGTAGGTGGTCCTTAAGTTCTGTGTAGTCAATATAGGTGTCATCATTTTGGAACATGTCTAGTTGTGGGGTTCCTTGTAAATCCCAGTCGATAAGTTCAGGATGCACAAGGTGGAGGGGATCGGAGGATAGATCTGATTCATTGGGTGTAATAGTTTGAATGGATATGTGGTCAAGATTTAGATTGGTAGGGATAGAATCCAAGATGGTACTTTCCTCTAGATTGTTTATCGTGATGAAACTTTGACCTTCCTCATAAGTTGTACTCTCAAGAGTTGGTGAATCACACTCTAATGGTCTATGCATTAGCATATGTCCCTCACGGTAGGGGCCATAGGTTTGAATGGTGTCAACTCCTTTGTCCTCATAGGAGTGCTCTGTGAGTTCATCCCACTCATACTCGTTAGAGTCTGTGTCACTGTCTTCTTGTAGGTTATGGATATGTTCCACAAAACAAGCATTGGCCTTAGCTTTGTCTTTGTCCTTGTATCTGAGCCCTTTTGTATTTCTTGCCAATGAGGATGAGGAGGGTTGGATGGGTTCTATTATTCCTTCTTTTCTTAGGCCAATGGGACCTTGTCCTTCATAACCTATTTTGTGTAAGATAGACTCACCACGCCCATAGATTTCCGTTGGGAGCTTAGGTGGTTCTTGTTGTGTGTTGTCTTCCTTTGTGTAGAGCCATTGCAAGATGTCTCTTTCTTCAGTTTCATCTAATAGGGTCCCCCATTTTACAAAGGGAGTTGTGCGAGATTTGGGAGGAGCAGATGGTTTTGGAATGTACTTAGGTGTAGGTCACCCAAAGGATCTTGGAGATAGAGGAATTTTGGCTAAGTTGAGGCTGTGCTCGATGGAGTATTCCCCTACCCCTATTTCTTTAATTATGATTTTCTGCTCTTTGGGTTTGGACGAGGAAGTTTCAGAGGTAGAATTATGTTGTGAGATGGGGGATGTGGAAGCTCTATTGTTGGGAATGATGCAATTAGGCTTTGAGCAGATAGAGTTGTAATGCTGAAAAGGATCTGGATCACCTTGGATGGTGATCTGTTTGACATTATGAGGAAATTTGATGCATTGGTGGTAGGTAGAAGACAACTTTCATGGCATGAATCCAGGGTCTACCTAGGAGGATGTTATAGGCTAGCTCCCTATCTAGGACTTGGCAAACAATGTCCTTTATCACTGGTCCAACTTGTATTGGTAACACCATTGTTCCTTTAGTAGTTCTTTCTTCTTCATCATAGGCCTTAATAGTGATCTTTTTCCTGGGATCCACTACAACTTCCGAGAACCCAATGTAAGGACTAGCTTGAGCGTACAAATATTTAAACTGGCTCCTCCATCAATGAGAACTCTTTTGATACGGTGTTTATGAATGAAGGCGACGATATGCAAGGGTGTGTTATGAGGCTGAGACACTAAAAGGCCATCCTATTCGGTGAACAATATGGTGCTAGAGGAGGTTAGATTTCCTACCATGGCTTGAAACTTCTCTTGGGTCAGGTTCGTGGGCACAGTTGTTTCCACTAGGGCTTTATCGAGAATTTCCTTGTGGGAGGGAAACAGACGCAACAACTCTAAGATAGATATGTGGGCAGGAGTTTTCTGAAGTTGGTCTATGACACTATACGTATGGGAGTTAGACGAAGAAGGGGACAACCTTGGAGGAAGTGTGTTTAATGTGACCTTACCACTGTGTGTGATGATGCTGCAATCAGTTTTGTTGGGTCCTAACTGTTGGTTGAATGTGACCAAATTGACTTGTGGGATGTGCTCCGATATGCAGTTGACGGTATAATCAAATGACATGCTCACATAGTTAGCATTGTTGTGTTTGTTGTTTTGATTTTGCCTGTTGTGGTTGTTATTGTTGTTGTTGTTGTTGTTGTATGGCCTATCGTGGTTGAGGAGTGGATCCTTGTATGCCACATGCATCTCGTTAGAGGTATGTTCTTTAGTGCCTACCTGATTTTGGTCAAGTATGTCTTGAATGACATGTTTCAAGCGGATACAGTCATTGGTTTTATGGCCTACTCCTCTATGATATTCATAGAAATCAGTATCTTTCCAATAATGAGGTTTTACTTGAGGTTCATAGTCGCTAGTGGGGGGAAGATCGACCTCATTGTTGGCTAATAGCTTTCTTAATGCAGACTCCTGGGACTCCCCTAGTGGTGTGAATTTTCATCTGGGAGTGGAGGTGAACCATTGTTTTGGCTCATGAGAGAAGGTTTTGTTTGGCGTAGCATTGCTTGCTTCTCCTTTGAGAGTGAAGATTGGTTGTTGTTTGGGAGCCGCTACTTTGGCATCAACTACTCCATCATTGACGATATTTTTGTTCTTTGTCCAGAACTTCAACTTGTCCGTGGTGTAGTTAGAGTTAGGGGTGTCCTTGTACAACTTTATTTTCCCCTTGGAGATCATAGCTTTCTCAATAAATAATCCCATCTTAATGACTTTCATAAATGAGGTAGGGCATTAAATTTGGATTTGGTAACTTAGATCGGGGTTAAGGTTGTGGACAAACAACTTCGTCATTTATTTCTCAAGCACGTGATATGAGCATTTGTTTGCGAGTTGTCTCCATCTTTGTAAGAAGGCGGTGAAGGATTTGCCACTCTTTTGCTTTGTATTACATAGGTCAAGCATGGAACTTTGTGTTCAATGTTATATGAGAAGTGTGTGACGAACTTGTTTACTAACTCATCAAAAGTTTTGATACCCAGGGGAAGTCATGAGAACCACTCCATGGCTTGTCCACCTAGAGATCTAGGGAATAGCCTCATTAGAAAAGTTTCATTGTGAGCTACTTCTAGGCACGCAGTGATAAATTCCCTAATGTGATCTCTTGGGTCTCCTTTCCCTTTGTATTTGTCAAACATAGGAACTTCAAACCGAAAGGGGAAGGGTACCATGTTCAAGCTTTTGTCAAAGGGATATGACAAGATATCCTCCAATGAATAAGTTTTAATGGGTGGCCCCGTTTGGAGATCCTCCACCTTCTACGTTAGGCTCTCGATTTGTTTTGTTAATGTGTCCATAGGTGTATTTGAGTCCGTTGTTTTATTACTTTTGTCTTTGTCAAGGGAGCTTTCCTCATTTGTGCTCTTTTCATGAGTTCTTTTCTCTCCTAGTTCTTTTAATGCATTAACGTCAAAGTCAGCGGGGAGTTTAAGTCCTTGGTTTGCAAGATGAAGAAAGTACTTTTGAGGGTCTTCGTTGAGCACCTTGTCCATCATGCGTTGAAATTTTTGATCTTGGAGGGCTCCTTGATACTCCTCATAAGAGATTTCCTCATCACTGTCATGAGGGGATACAATGTGGTCAGATGTTCTAGCCATTTCAAGTTGCTTTTGTTTTTGGGCTCTAGTTAAGACCATGCAAGGTGACGTGGGAAGGTGTGGGGTGAGACTAGAGACTCTGGTAAGGTGTTGGTGGAGATTGTTGAAAAGAGGATACTTGTGACGAGATTTGAACAAGGGATTCTTTTAATCAATAATTCCAAGTAAGTTGGTCGATATAAGACGATAGCCACAAGTAAGGATACTTGATACTCGTTTACTATGTAGAGACTAGTCTTGCACCAAGACCACTAGCAAAGTTTTGGGAGAAAAGGATGTCCAATTCTAGATAGTGGAGACCTACTAGGGTTACTTGAATCTGAAATGATCTTAAAAGGTCTTGTACTAATATGATATATATACTTTGGCTTTGTTCACGGGAAGACCTGGTAAAAGGTGGACGAGATGACCAACAAAAGAGAAGGTATGCTATGGAAATGGATGGAAGAAGTGACTGCATGATAAATCTAATCTCCAAAACTAGAACAAGGCTGAAATGGGTACCCAGAAATGCTAAAAATTTTCTCTCAAAAGATGTGGAAAAGCTCACTGTTTTAGATGCACAGCGATAGATGCGCTGAAACAAAAGGTATATGTGCAGCAGGTTGAGACAAATGCGCAACTCTAGTGAATGATAAAAGCACAGTAACAGATGAAAAATGCACGGTAAGTCTATGTAAATGTGCAGCAGGTCGACACAGATGCACAACTCTGCAGGGTAAATGCACAACTCTAGTTTCTTGACTGTTTCTGTAATTTTCTTGGTAGGTTTTTCGATTTTTTGGTTTCTTGGCTGCAAGTTGATCTTTTTGTTTTGATTTCTCAATTATGGCAAGTAAGGCACAACAAACATAAAGAATTTTTCATGATTTTTTTGATTTTTTTGGTAATTTTTGGACTCTTTTTGACTAAGAAGCAATTACAAATCCTAGGCTGGCTGGGACAATATAAACTAAATTCTCACTATTTCTAGTTGAGGCATCTTCGAGAGGTGATAATCACCCTTCCCTGCACTAGCTTATAGGAGTTTTTGGCTACTAAAAACAAAGGATGATTAGTAAGTGCAACTATTCGAGTGGTTATACATGCGGTAGTGCTACTCTTCGTTATGGAGTCTCCCAGCCTTCAAGGGTTGTGCCTTGGAGGGTTTTGGGGGAGGTTGGTTGTCGGTATAACAAAACAACACTCGTTGCTTGAAGCTTTCGATCCAAACACAATTTATTTATAGTGGCTTGGCAGAGCTTGACTTTAGCTTGTTACCACTTAAGGTCATTCCCACTTGGATGAAAGGATATCCAAGGGCAGGCCTCTCTAAAGGTTTAACACATGCGAAATGATATGTCTGGCATTTTGGTCACCCAAGATAGGGGAGAGCATAGGGGTAGTATCATTCTAAAAACATGAAAGATAATGGTTCTTTTGCCCTAGTTAAAATGAAAAAGACTAAATGAGTTAGCTACTTGGGCACACATGTGAGTTGTTAACTTTAAAAGAAAGATAGCAATGGTTCAATTTTATCCTCCTAGCATTGGGACTAAATTCAAGTTGTTAATGCAACAAAATTAAATTACAATCCTTCTTAGTTAGAGCTAAATGAGATTTGCATGAACATCCATTTACTTTCCTTTAGATATAGAGATGAGTTAACAAATACAGCTATATGACTAAACCAACCGCTAACCTGCAAGTAGATTAGAGAATATTCCTACGAAAAGTGTCAACGTTAGAAAAATCACAAGGAAAAACTCAAAAAGTCACTGTCAGAATCAGATGTGTAGGTACAGAGATCAAATGCATAGGTATAGAGATCAGATGCGCAGAAACAGATAACAAATGTGCAGAATTACAAAAGCACTGAAACAAAGGTCAAAAGCGCAGAAACAGAAGACATATGTGCAGTTCTAGTAAATGCGTCATATCAGAGGTCAAATGCACTGTAACAGAGTATGGATGCACTGATCTATAAGATGCATAGAAACAGAGCTCAGATGCGTGTTAGAATTGACCAGGTGCACAGAATCCTCCTATTTTTAGAACCTAATGCACAAAAAATTAGTTTTTTGGTTAAATTGGGGCAAGGCCCCATGGTGGGCGCCAAAAATGTTATAAGAAAATTGGAATGATTATCAATAATATCAAAATAATCCAAATAACTCAATGGAAAAGGAAATAATCAAGATCAAACAAACAACAACTCAAACCTTCCAAACTTCTTTACTTCATGGCTTCCATTGGTCGCCTATCTCAAATGATCTTGTTTATGAATATGGCCCTCAGAAGGTACACTTCCTTGCTATTTCAAAGATGTCAAGTGGGAATGGCTATGATAAGTTTGCAATGATGAGATTCTTCAACATAATCGCAATGATAAAAGGGTGATTGCAAGCAATGGAGGAATTTGGGTGCCAAAGGCACGCTATAATTCCTGTAGAGTAACATTACTAAAAGCTTGGATAATAGAAATGGAGGAATGGGGTTCAATTTATAGAATTGGGAGAGAGAAGATCAACGGTATAGAAAGGATAAGAAGATCAACGGTATAGAAACTTTGAGGGAATGTGCGCGAATAGAAAGAAGATAAGTGTCGCACAAAAATTGTTTTGTTTGAGTTAACTGCTTTCTTTTATAAAGATAAGATTTAACTTCATAAATTAGAATGTTTTTTTTTAATTTAAGAAATATTGATAAAAACAAGGTTGATTGAGTCAGTTAACTCAACTTGTGATTTGCTTTTACATGACATGAGAGAAATTAAATAATAAATGATTTAATTTTGTGTACATGAAGAAGACTTTTTTTTAGAAGATTTGGAAGATTTTTGAGGAATTAGAAGATGAGAAAGCAGATTAAATAAATAAATTCATTTAATTGTTTGTGCATGATTTGGAAGAATAAATAAAATATTTGATTGTATTTTATTTTTAGAGATTGAGAGAATTTAAATAAATTTGATTTATTTATTTAAATTTGGAAGAAGAATTGACTTAATTAAATAATTAAGAATTATTTAATTGTTTGGAAGAATTAAATTAAATTAAGGATTTTATTTAATTATTGGAAGACATTAGAAGAGGTAATTAAATATTTTGATATTTAATTAACTTAGAGAAATATCAATCAAATAAATAAATTTGTTTATTTATTTATTGATAGAAGAATTAGAATGAAATAAATATTAAGAATATTTATTTAGACCAAGTTGTGTCATTTTTAGGTGTATACAGTAGTTACAAGCCATTATGTATCATGCTTGTAAGCATCGCCTTGGTTTGCTCATCTTGGGGGCAACCCCTTGTCGCAATGTAGCTTTCAAAAACACAAGTCATTTGGGCATGTGCTTTTAGAAAGCTCTCATGCTGTTTTATATTTCTTCCTCATTCTACCTTAAAGGAAATTGCTCCTTGATGGAGTTAGCAATCACTTTAAGGTGGGGGCATATATTGTGCTATGAGCCTTACTCTCATTTTTCTATCAAGGCACTTCTCTTTAGATAGATTATGTGTATGATGTGTTTGTATCCTATTGTGTTTCTTATTTCTAACTAACCCCTTAGCATTCTTCTTATTGCATCCTAGGGAATGATGCATGACAATTGAGACAACATTTAGATTGAGGTCTCCTTTGTCATGCTGACTTAGGGTCTTTTGTTATGTGCTTTTTGTGATTGATGTATGATGCATGTATTCTCCTCATATATTCTTCTTGCTTCATGCATGCCTTGCATGTACTTTCTCTGTGTTCCTTATGTATTCTTCTTGAGTGTTTTGTGTGTATTTCATGTGTAGTCTATGTATTCTATGTGCCTTATGTGTATGCTAAGTGCTTCATGTATGCATGAATTATGTCATGTGTCTTATGTGTATGAAAAACATCCTAGACTCCTAGAATCCTAAACTTGGGGGCTTGATCACCCCTCAATTTTGGTGACATTCTATGGTTTCTATGTTTGTTGTGATTGAAATATGTCTTCTCCTACCTTTATTGTGACTTTGAATGTAAGTCCGTACCCATGTTAAAGTGGGGGCTAAATGTAATGGAATGAAATGTGTGCACTAGCATTTTACACCTAGTTTAGCACCTGGTTGGAACTAAAATGTTTACACTTGTTAATTAGGACCTATTTTAACACCTTTTGAACATTAAATGATTAATTATCAATCTTGATGATAAAACCCAAAAAAATAACAATTAGACTGACCTAAGCAAACTTAAAGGGACTTATGTCAGAGTTTTTGGGGCTAAAGGATAAGGGCGCCCAAGCACCCTGGTCCCTCGTTTAGCCCAAACCTAATTTAAAGGTATGTCAGCTTAAGACATCTTAAGTGGTTCCTAATGTCAGCCCCATTTGGTTTTATTCGCCATTTGTGAGCAAGAATGCATATAAAAACAAGTTAGTTTATTCATTTGAATATCTCTAAGCCATCTCTAACTTCTTAAAGGATTCTAGCTCTCTCTTCTTCTCTCTCATGCTTCTCTAAAGCTCTCTATGGTAGATTATTATTGTTGCACTAACTTCTTGCAGGTCTTGTGAAGATCTCTTTACTTCTTTGGGCTACACCAACTTCTTGAGTCAAATTGTGATGCCACATCAAGCATGCCAGGGTTTCCATGCTCATGGTGACTTATTTCCTTCATTCTTTGTTCTAGCATTCCATTCTACTTCATATTTGCCTCTGCTCTCCTAGGGCACACACTCTTTGAGATCTCATCATTGCTTTTGTGGAGGTGGAAACACCATTCATAAAGTTTGACTTAGGCAAGCTTCTAAATAGTACCCAACCATTTTCCTTCTTGTGTGTGTGCAGGTAGCATCCAAAGGAATTTGTAAAAAGCAAGTTATAGGGAGAAAGAACACAGAAGGGTGAAGACACAAGAAGTCTAACATTTTATAAAACCCTAATTAGGGTCTAGGGCACCCAAACGTCATAGTCCTTGAGCTCCTGAGTCTGGATCCAGGTTCTCCTCTATCCACTGGTCTTTGTTGTGCTTTGGGATTGTCTGTATCTGTTTTTGATAGTTTGTTATGCTCTAATCTTGCTCAATTAGGGTTTCATGTTTTGCCCTAGTTTGATTGGTTGGATTTGGTTAATTCTCCTCTATATAACAAAGGGACAAAGCCCCTATAGTTTAGATGTCCTTCTTGGGTAGAAGCCAAGCTCGAAATCTGTCTCAATGTTGGATAGAAGAGGGTTTGACCTAGTTTAATATCTTGGGCTAGTCTCTCTTTTCTATCTAACATATTCAACTTAGGGGTAGGGTGTGCCGAGGGTTTAGTAATTAAATGATAATTTGTTAAAATTGGTGTGTTGATCTATAATTATGTTGTACCATTTTATGATTAATTTTAGAAAAGTCAAGCAAGAGATTGTAGTGCTATGAGAAGATGACTTACATCTATATGTAATTTATATTTAAATGCTTTGGTCAAAGTGATGCTATAGTTGTGTGCATTGTTAGATCCTTGTATTTATGGTGTAGATTAGGAAATCAAATCAAAGGTTAAACATAAACTAAATGCAAATTTGAAACAAAGAGTTTATACCTAGACATGAAAACCCAATCTCATCAAAAGGGAGAGGAACTTTGCACCCAAGAACTCCTAAGACATGATAATCCCTAGATAATGATTCAAATGTGAAATGCTACCTCAATTTGCAACTCACTAAAAGACTAGCTCATTAGATATTTTGGCATGGTAACTCTACTTGAAAATTGGATCCTCAAATGGGTTAAAAGGTGTTGTATTTATAGAGATTTTAGAGGGATTTTAATCCAAGGGTGGAGATTGTTTTGGGAGATCAATGGTGGAGGATAAAGTGATGTGGAGGGCCTAGATTAGATCTTGGAGGAATGGAGGGCTAGGAATAAAAGTGAATCTTTTATTCATTTTGGGGAAAGGAGAAATTAAATGAGTATGGGTGAGATGGAATATTTATGAATTAAAGATTCATATGGGGAATGTAAAATAAATTAAAATTTTATTTGGGGATAAGTGGAGATAAATGAGGCATGGGGGTGTAAGAGGAATTAATTCTAATGTGGGATATATTTAAATAAAAAATTGACTTATGTGGATATATTTCAAATTTTTTTATTTGGAGGATGTGGGGAAAGGTGTTAAACTAGGTTTGACCACCCAAATGAGAGGTTATGATTAATTAAACATGGGTTTTATTTAATTAATCCTAGGGCTAGGATGAGGTAGGCTAGGGTAGGGTAGGGATAGGTCAATTAGTAGGCTGAATTAATTAGTTAAACATAATTTAGCTAATTAATTAGATTTAGTGAGGAGAGGGAAATTGACCAAATAAATATTGCATATTTATTAAATCAAATGGCTAAGGTTTAGACTTTTGAATTAATGAAATTAATTCAATTGTTGGGGATAAAGTGATGAAAAATTAGACGATAAAGGGATAATTAATTAAATAAAAATTTAATTAATTGAATAGAAGGGAAATTGATATATTTAGGGATGTCAGAAGTCGATTTGATAGTAAAAGACATTTTTAGGTGTCTGCATTTGCCTCTCTTTGACGTGGTGTCCGGACCTAGGAGGGAAGTGGTGTTAGGTCGAAGAAAAATATGCCCCAGCTGCCGAGAAGGAATAAGATGGGTAAGGGATGCCCCCTCGAGAGGTTGGCAGAAAAAAATAAAAAATTTTAGGTCGATCTCTCGAAAGGACGTGACGGACGTGAAAGTTTTGATAGGGGATGGAAAAAAGATGACAGGAAGAAAAACAGAGGAAAAATGTTGTGATCTGCACCTTGGAGGGGAAAAAGAGTGGGCAGAAGGATGACATGGCCCACTATATTAGGACAAGTGGGCCCTAAGAGTGCCACATTTGCACACATTGACTTGGTAAGAAGAAGGAGCAGAGGAGAGATGGTTGAGCGCAACCGCCAATTCCCTCGACTTTGACACATTTCTAAGCGGTTCTGATCATTTGGTCAGGCACCAGAGGCTAGACCCCAGGTAGGGCCTAACCCTGACTTTTTAATTTTTTAGTTTTTGTCACTTTTTTGGGGTTTAGGAATTGGGTTTCGGAATGGTGGCGCTATCGCCAGGTCACACATCACCAAAAGAAAGCGGATTAGCGACATCCTTTAGATTGACACTATCCGTTCGGGTAGAATAGGGGTGGATTGGCGCCAAATACCTAGCATTTTGGTGCCATCATCTATTTTGGCGCAATGTGCGCAAGGGGTAGGGTTTTGGCGTTTTAGCGCCAAATGGTCGTTATAGTAGCGCTATGTGCTATAATAGCGCTAGTTGTTAGAGAAGCGCTATATTTTGTTTTAGCGCGATGTGTGGGATTAGCGCAATGTGCAATAAATGCGCTATGGAGAGAATTGGCACTATTCCTTAGAATAGCACCAAGTGACAGAGTAACACCATTTTCTGAAATGGCGCTAAGTATTGTGCGCAGTGGCACTATATGTGAGAGTGACACAGAGTATATTATGCAGTGGCCCTATTATCTATAATAGCGCCATTAGAAGTAGTAGCACTATTTGTAAAATGATGCGAAGCATGGAGTGTTTTGGTGCCAAGTGATTTTGGCGTTTGAACATTAGAAGAAAGGGGATGTTTTGGAAAAAAGATAGGTAGATTTCTGACCTGAAAGTTGTGGATGCAGGATACGAGGTCGTTTATAGTGTACTCACGGGAGCGACACGTGCCATTGGTGATGGCATTATTTGATCAATTTGATGATGTCACTCGGGCCCGACTGGCTAGGTTGGGGCTCTTGACAGTGGCATCGATGCCGGTGCTATGAGCCCATAGAGCTTTGATGACAGCAATAGTGGAGCGGTACCGCTCGGAGACATGCACCTTTTTGCTTCCGACTGGGGAGATCACGATCACGCTTGAGGATGTTTATCGCATCCTCAAGCTACCTATTCACGGCCGGTGGGTGCGATATGACACGAGGAGGGACGGAGGGACCTGATCAGGATTTTTGGCGAGGCTCATATTGTGTTGTCAGCTGATGGTCGAGAGATGAGGGGACACTGGTTGTGGGTGCAGATCCCTTTGCCTTATTCCTGTGCGCATTGATTGGAGGGGTGGTGATGCTTAATAGGAGGGGCAAGGGTTTTCCAGTTGGCTGGGGGGAGATGATCGAGGGGATGGTTAGGCATGAGACCGTGTATGCCTGGGGGCCAGCGATGTTGGGGCAGCTGTATCATGAGATGCATACAGTTGTCTATCTTTATGATTCAGCGTTGTCAGTCGGGGTTACTCTGTTACACATGTGGATTTGGGAGCACATTACCGTCACTTGGCCGAGGTGTGGATACTATCGGCGTCCATTTGAGGCCTTTATGTTTTTATATCGGGATGTCGAGTACACCTATACTGGACAGGTTCGGTATTGGAGGTGGATGATGGTTGATGTTATTCAGGTGACCTGGAGACCATATATCAGAGTGGAGTCATGGCCTGATGATGATATTCACTTGCCTTTTGCTTTTCAGCAGTGGTACTTGATGGGTCAAGGAGACCACACGATAGATATGTACCTACCATTGCAGGTCATGCGGCAGTTTGGGTTGCGGCAGGATACTCTGCAGTAGATAGCCATCTTTGCACGGACCCACCGTGATGCGTGCTTCTGGCCTGTAGCCATATAGCCACATGTCGCTCTAGATGATTTTGCAACTTTGTGGCCATTGCGATGGGATTGGGGGAGTACGATCATTGATGCAAGCACTACTCCTGCATATGATATATGGTGGAAGATGTGGCAGCTGACTCGGTTTACGAACCTAGTAGAGGAGGCAGTCCCTGCGGAGGAGGCGTCGGGGTCAGGTGATGAGGATTCAGAGGATGATGGGGGCGATGATTCTGATGGAGATGATTTCCTGGAGGAGGGTGAGGAGATCATTGCCGATTACCTTGTGGAGGTTAGGGGGATGGAGAGGAGGAGGAGGTTGGTGAGCCGATGGATGTGTTGGCAGCGGCGACAACTGAACAGGTTCCCCAACAGCAGGTGAGAAAGTAAACACCTATTCAGTAGGTGCCTGTTGAGCAGGTTTAGATTGGGGTGGTTCGGTGACAGAGAGGGCCTCAACAGCGTGGAGGACAACTGAGCATGGATAGGGGGGTCTTCCCCCACCACAGGTAGCGCAGCAGCAGGCTGTTGCGGCAAGGCAGCAGGCGGTAGGGGAGTAGGCAGAGGCAGGCCCTTCAAGGGCAGGTGGAGAGGCAGAGGTTGAGAGGTCAGTATCATGTTGGCGAGCTCGGGGTGAGGAGGATGAGATTGAGACTTTGAGAGCACATGTGGCGACCCTGCAGGAGGCATTGGAGAGCCGAGAGGTAGAGTTGGTTCAGTTGCGGGGGGCAGTAGCATTGTTGTAAGGCTCAGACGGACAGGTGGCTACATTGCAGGCACAATTAGTCTAGGCCCAAGGTGACATTGTCACTTTGACAGGGGAGTGGGATGCAGCACTTGTGAGGGCATAGTAGGCAAAGACTATGGTGGGTAGCTTGCAAGCTTCAGGTGTTGGTCTGGCCCCAGTGTTGACAGTGATGCAAACACAGTTGTCTCAAGCACAGACATAGT
Source organism: Cunninghamia lanceolata (assembly GCA_027924645.1). Taxonomy (NCBI): domain Eukaryota; kingdom Viridiplantae; phylum Streptophyta; class Pinopsida; order Cupressales; family Cupressaceae; genus Cunninghamia; species Cunninghamia lanceolata. The sequence continues at coordinate 8,701,934 of BSBN01000476.1, read as the reverse complement.
CGTATCAGTTACAGAATAGCTGACTCAGGTACAGGGGCAGTTGGCAGAGGCCAGAGGACAGATGGAGTATTATCAGGGCCTTTATTACATGGCAGTGCCAGCAGAGCAGCATGCACCAAGCTACATTCAGGTCAGTGGATCGAGGGCATCTAGGTCACACAGATCTAGATTGGCTCAGAGTGTCCAGCAGGTGATGGGTCCCCCATCATATGTGCCCCAACAGGTTCCACAGGTATAGGTACAGCCGCAGCCACAGCCACGACCACAAGTAGGACCACAGCCACCACCAGGGTCAGGATCTCCCACCCCATCAGAGAGAGGATCCTCCATGTGACAGTTGTACCATGTTAGCCCGAGAGGCATTGTATCAAGAGATTATATATTTTTTGATGTATATATGAGCGATGTACATTTTGTGATGATGATATATGATATGTTATTTTTTTGTTTATGATGATGTTATATGATTATGATGATGCTCTCTTATGATGGATGAAGTTGCTTTATGGATTATATGCTATGGATGTGTTATGTTTATGCAATGCACTGCATTATGTTGTTGTTATGGATGTACCTATTGATGTGATATGATGGATGCAATGATGGTTTACTTATAGTGATATATGCATGTTTGTGATCTATTGATCTACGATGTATAATGCAAATAAATGTTCAAATTAATAAACATTTATTATGGATGTTAAATGTGATGTAAATGTATGTTTATTTAAATAAATACATGTAATGTATGGAAATATGGAGACGCAGCTAAATGTTTATTGATTATGATTATGCAATGTAAGTAAATGATTGTAAAATGCAGCTAATGAAATGCAACTTAAATGATTATGATATGGGAACTACATGACTCTAAAATGCACTTAATGAAATGCAAATTAAATGATATGTAAGATGCAAACTATAGTATTCTAAAATGAACCTAATGCGATGATATGCAACTATCAGATTATAAAATGAACCTAATCAGATGATATGCAATTAGTTTCTAAAATGAACCTAATGAGATGATATGCAATCAGATTCTAAAATGAACCTAATGAGATGATATGCAATTTAAATGATATGTAATATTGAGATGAATGATTTGTGAGATGCAAAGTATTGATAGGTGAGATGAATAAGTCTTGATACACATGAGGTTCTTTGTTGGACCCTGGGTGGTGAGGCTTTGGGTAGGGGAATAGGTGGGGAGCGGATAAGGGGTACGGCTAGGATTGGGAGCAGCTAGATTATGGGGGGAGGGGATGAGGGAATTGATAGGTCATAAGACACCACGTCATTTGAGGGGAGGGTGGGGATATGATTTGGTTCGGGATGTGTTTCGTGGGAATTAGTTGGAGGAGTGGGATTAGTGAAGGGATGTGGTAAGGTGAGGGGGGGAGGTGATGATGAAATGTAGGCCCAGATGGTATAGTTGATTAGGGTGATGGTTTGAGCTAGTAACAATAGTTGCATAACATTAATTGAGAGCATTTCTTAGTTTACTATAGCAATGTAGGATACAGTTCACAAAGGTATGAAATGACCTAGGTGATGATATATATCCTACGATTGCATGGACTAGACCCGCAGACAATAGGTTGATTTCATGCATGCCCAAGGTAGTATAACCTTGCTTGAGCTAGGAAGGGGACTCATAGCGCTGAGTGCTAATAGTACATATAAGGTTTTTTGATGCCTGTATATGCAAATGAGGCACATCATACTAGAATCGACCCAGGCTTCAAGATATGAATACTATTCTTGGAGTAATGAAACCAACCCACAAGCAGAGTATACAGAAACAATGACCTTGTCTACTCCAGGTGTTGTCCGCCACTTACCATGATATAATGAGATCAAGGTAGCTTTGGAGGTGACCTAGAGTGAGACAAAAAGATAAAAATCAATAATAAAAAAGACCGACAGAAAAGATACAAATAGCCTTTGTGTATTCTTGCCAAGATACATGATGATAGAATGGTAGATTCTTGTCCATTATGGGAAAGATATATCCTAGGATGCGAATCAGTTGGATTTGATTGGAGAGTTTTCGAAAGGTGGACAAAAGAATAGTGTGGCCAGGTGTAGGATTATAGTTGGTATGTTGATTGATGATTTTTGCATTAGGGACCATTGTTCAAGTGTATACTTAGCGTGTGTATCACATAATGGGTTTAGCAAGCTCAGTGAGTGGGGACCATCCAAACGGGTTGGATGGGTGCATCTTATGTACCTGAGTACTGGAAATGTCCTTTGTATTCCAGATTGCCTACATACCCTGTATCCACGGGATCAAGGTACTTTCAAGATGTAGGCGAAATGAATATGTAGTTCTGGTATGACTTGATGATGTGGGAATGGTTTAGGATGGGTGTGATGTCATGAGTTGATAGATGTTGATGGTTGTGAGTTATAGTGAGAGTGATGTATGGGGGGTGATCTGCGGTGAATTGTGTTGTTTTTGGATTTTCTGATTTTGTATTATTTTTGGATTTTCTAATTTTTAGCTGTACAAAAGGGAGCTTACAAGGATCCTCGTTCCATGAGTTAGCCTTGGGATGGGATAGTGGGGGTTGGGTGATAGGACTCGATGTTTCAGAATTCCAAGCCATGGGATGTGTGCGATATGGAGTGTTGTGACGGAAAGAGGACTTATTAGATGGTAGAACTGGCCAGTATGCATGGCGCCTAAAACATGTTTTCACCATGGTACTTATCCAAGGCATCACCGAAGTGATTTTCACCATTGGAAGTTTTTTATTGCACTCAGGTTTTTTCTTGATTTTTTAATTTTTTGGTTTTTTTATTTTTTCTATTTTTTTGATTTTTTGACTTGGGGTACCTGATGGGTTATGCATGAAATTTCTTTAGATGTAGGATGTTCATAGGCTCATCCAGAGGCTGCCCCTCAGGTGTTGCAAGCTGATATGCTCCTGATCCATAGTCGGCTGTGACAATATAAGGTCCTAGCCAATTGGGTTCAAACTTTCCTTGCTTAGGGCGCTCCTGCAAGTTCTTCTGATTTTCCATAAGAACAAGGTCACCTACTTCAAATTTTTAATTTCTGATCCTCTTGTTGTAACTTCGTCTGAGGCAATTTTGATATGCCTGTAGGTGGTTCAACGCATTCAAGCGTTTCTCATCTAGTAATTCTAGTTGATGCAACCGTGCAACTCGGTATTCCTCATCATTGATTATGTTTTGCAAGGATACTCTTAGGGATGGGAGCTCGACCTCAATAGGTAAAATGGTTTCAGATATGAATACTAGGGACAATGGAGTGGCTCCTGTGGGGGTGCGGATGCTTGTGCGGTAGGCCAATAAGGCATGGTTGATTTGGAGGTGTCAATCACGACTAGCTTCATTGGAAATCAAATCAAAGGTTAAACATAAACTAAATGCAAATTTGAAACAAAGAGTTTATACCTAGACATAAAAACCCAATCTCATCAAAAGGGAGAGGAACTTTGCACCCAAGAGCTCCTAAGACATGATAATCCCTAGATAATGATTCAAATGTGAAATGCTACCTCAATTTGTAACTCACTAAAAGACTAGCTCATTAGATATTTTGGCATAACTCTACTTGAAAATTGGATCCTCAAATGGGTTAAAAGGTGTTGTATTTATAGAGATTTTGGAGGGATTTTGATCCAAGGGTGGAGATTGTTTTGGGAGATCAATGGTGGAGGATAAAAGTGATGTGGAGGGCCTAGATTAGATCTTGGAGGAATGGAGGGCTAGGAATAAAAGTAAATCTTTTATTCATTTTGGGGAAAGGAGGAATTAAATGAGTATGGGTGAGATGGAATATTTATGAATTAAAGATTCATATGGGGAATGTAAAATGAATTAAAAAATTATTTGGGGATAAGTGGAAATAAATGAGGTATGGGGGTGTAAGAGGAATTAATTGTGATGTGGGATATATTTAAATAAAAAATTGATTTATGTGGATATATTTCAATTTTTTTATTTGGAGGATGTGGGGAATGGTGTTAAACTAGGTTTGACCACCCAAATAAGAGGTTAGGATTAATTAAACATAGGTTTTATTTAATTAATTCTAGGGCTAGGATGAGGTAGGCTAGGGTAGGCAATTAAATAATAGCTATTTAATTGCCTAGGGTAGGGATAGGTCAATTAGTAGGCTGAATTAATTAGTTAAACATAATTTAGCTAAGTAATTGGATTTAGTGAGGAGAAAGAAATTGACTAAATAAATATTGCATATTTATTAAATCAAATGGCTAAGGTTTAAACTATTGAATTAATGAAATTAATTCAATTGTTGGGGATAAAGTGATGAAAAATTAGACGATGAAGGGATAATTAATTAAATAAAAATTTAATTAATTGAATAGAAGGGAAATTGATATATTTAAGGATGTCGGGAGTCGGTTTGATAGTAAAAGATATTTTTAGGTGTCTACACATGGGTTGCATGTAGTTGGAAGTCTTGATTAGGTAGAGGGTATATAGAGACTACATAAATAACTACATGTGATGGGTGTGTACATATTGTGCACTTGGTTCTTAGATTTGGTTATGGTTCTACTTTAGATGTCCTTATTTATCACCCTCGTTGAAGGGTCGAGCCACTTCCAGTAGGAAGATGAGCATGGGACCACATGGTCTGTGGTTGGAGGTAAAGTGCTCAGGCAATGCTCTCCCTCTTGAAGGTTGACAATTAAATTGCTAGCACTCGGTTGGGATGACCATGAACATTGTATCACTTATGAAGTCAAAGATATGTATAACTAATGATTAGTGGTAGGTTGATAGGGCTATACTCCTAAACAAGTTTTGTATTGAATTATTATTTGTAAAATTGAATCTTGATGTACTATGAACTGGTGTAAGATTTGCATCATTATCATGAATTATGAAACTTTATTGTTAATTTGAAAATTTTGAATTTGTAGCATTTTGGATAATTTTCCTATAAATTATTGATCATTTGAAATAGTATTGTTTTTTAGTGGCTCGTTACACCAATGCCCGCCTTTGGAAAATTCTTCTTGTTATTATTAGAATATGCTCTTATAGCTATCATAACATGTCATAGAAATCTCCACAAGTTGAATGCCCAAGTTTGGCATTTATCTTCAATAAAAAGATGCTTATGACATGCATCATAGTGCTAGTCAAGATTCTAATGTAATTCTCCCTATTTTTACTCTCGTACATGCCATGTGAATCTGTCATAAGATCATTTATTTACCTTCCAACTTATGACATCTAACACGCCTCCAAGATATCTGACACATGGCACAAAATGCCAACACAAAGTGGGACACCTCATTTCCCAATATGAGGCCAAAATAATAAATAAAATATGAGTAATAAATAAATATGAACATTGGAAATGCAAGTTTGAGATACCTTTTCCCAAAATTCTCCCACTTGTTCAACACCTTGCAAGAGCAAGAGGGGAACTCACCAACACTAAAAAATGCATAACACCATTTGAATTTATTTGTGCTCAAAGGTTTTGTCAAAGCATCTACAACATTCACCAAAGTTTCTACCCTCTCTAGCTTCACCCTTCCATCTATAACCATATCTCTAACAAATTGGCACTACACATCTATGTGCTTGTTTTTTGCATGAAAAGTTAGGTTCTTCACTAGGAAAATTGCACTCTGACTATCACAAAAAATGTAACTTCTCCCTAATTCAACCCAACATCTAAACACAATTTTTAACCAAATGACTTATTTACAAGCATGAGTATCTTCCATATACTCTACCTAAGTAGTGGACAAATTGGCCACATCCTGTCACTTGCTCATCCAACTCATGGCACCACCAAATAAAGTAAACACATATGCACTGGTGGATCTTCTGCTATTGACATCTCTAGCCCAATCTAAATCCACATATCCACCAATATTCAAAGAATGTCTATCTCCTTTCATATTTCCATGATAGCACAAGGAATACTTTGATGTACCCCATAAATATTTGAAGACTCTTTTTACTACATCCTAATTTATCTATCCAAGATGTGACAAAAATCTTCTCAAAACTCCCATTGCTTGAGCAATGTCTGGTCCAATGTAGATCATAGCATACATAAGACTAGTAATTGCACAATGATAAAGTACCCTTCTCATGTCTTCCATCTTTGAAGGAGTAAGACATTGTGTAGCAAATAATTTCATTCATAAAGTAAAAGGAATACATAATGGTCTAGAATCATGCATATTATTAAATTCACTTACTTACTCTGACCAAGCTAAATCTTTTTGTTTTCTCTCTCTCTTTATCTTCATTCCAAGAATGTGTTTCACTTCACCTAAGTTTTCATTTCAAATATTGGTGTAAGTTGATATTTTAGTTCACAAATCAATTCATTTTTCTCTTTCCAATAAATAACATGTCATCAACATAAAGTGCAATAATTAGGAAATGATCGCCATCCATTTTGTAGTAAATCCAATGATTTGATTGGACCATTCAAATCCCAATCTCAACACGAATGTATCAAATTTCTAGTACCACATCCTATGAGTTTGCTTGAGGCCATACAATCATTTCTTTAATTTACAAACCAAATGTTATTTACCTTTCACCAAAAAGTTCTTAGGGTATGACACATAAATTTCTTCCTCTAAATCACTATGAAGGAAAGCAATTTTCACATCCATTTGCTCAATTTCCAAATCACAAGCTGTTACAATTGAAAGCAAAAATCTAATGGATGACATTTTACCAACAAGAGATAAAATCTCATCGTAATCCACCCCCTCAACCTGAGAGTAACCTTTTGCAACCAACTGCACTTTATATTTTTCAGCATTACCATTAGAACCAATTTTATTTTTAAATACCCATTTTCAACCAATAGGTTTGTGTCCTTTAGGCAAAGGTACCAAGTCCTAAGTGTCATTATTTTTAAGTGTTTCCATCTCTTCATCCATGGCTATTTTCTAGGGCTCAGTATCATGCATACCTAAAGCCTTTTGCATAGTTCTTGTTTCATCAATGTTAGTATTTAAAGCAAAAGTACATCTCCAATCACTAGGAGAATACCTTTTTGATGGTTGTCTTTGTTGAGTTGACCTTCATATAGGCTGAGGTGGAGGTTCTACCACCTCTTTTGAAGAATCTATGCTTGAAGATCTCTCCCCAACTTCAATTCTAATTTGGGCCTTTGATTTAACTTTCTTTGGTGTAGGAGGAAATTGAATCACATCTTTCTTTTCAATTCTTTTGTCTACAATATAACAGAAGACGATTTAATTTCTCTAAAAATAACACTTCTACTGTATAAAACTTTTTCTACAACATGATCCCAAAGCTTGTATCCTTTCACACCATCATTGTAACCAACAAAGATATATTTTATCACCTGTTCTTCAATTTTGTATGCTTCTCCCTTGGCATATATACATATGCCTCACAACCAGAAACACGAAGATGCCTTAATGAAGGCTTCCTACTTGTCCACACCTCCATAGGTGTTTTGTCAACAAGAGTTGGTGTAGGAGACTTTTTCATCAAGTAGCAAGCAGTGGCCATAGCCTCGACCAATTTTTTTTGATCCATGCTAGCTTCACTTAGCATACTCCTAGCATTTTCCATAAGTGTCTTGTTCATACATTTTACAACTCTGTTATACTAAGCAGAATACTCAGTTGTCTTATGTCTCTAAATACCATAATCCTTATGGAAGTTATCAAAATATATAAAGAAATACTCATCATTATTATCAGTTCTCAAAATCTTTAGTTTCCTACCAACCTACATTTCTACCACCTTAAATTCTTTCAAATGACTAAAAACTTTAGATTTACTTTTGATAAAATAAACCCATGTCCTTATATTGTATTCATCAATAAAAGTAACATAATAAATAGATTTAGCAATTGGAGGAACATCAAATGGACCAACAACATTTGAATGGATAAGGTCTACTAGAAAATTTGTGAGAACTCGAATAAAATTAAACATGGTTTTTCTTCCCATATATGCAATATTCACAAAAATCAAAATTAAGATTATAATCAGATAAAACTTCAACAACGTTTTTATTCTTTAAGGTTCATAGACCTGTCTCACCTATATGGCTTAATCTTTGGTGCCATAACATTGTATTTTTAGCAAGTAATTTTGTCTCTATAGAAAGAGCATCCTTAGGTACCCAGAAAGCACGGTCATATATTGAAGAAGCTACAACTCCTTTTTCCAATGGAATATATGATGATTTAGTTTGTAAAGAAGTACTATTACACTATACCGTGCATGTATCAAACTGAAATAATGTGCCCAAACAGACACCCCTTGCAATAAACATAACACCTATAACCATCTTGCATCTAGAATTAAAAAAGATAACTTGCACACACACATCAATTAATTTTCTTACAAACATAAGGTTTTGTGCTAACCCAAAGATATGCAAGGCACCACCAATTCCCTTAACTCTACCACAACTAATAATTTTTAAATGAGAATCATCACCCAAGTACACCTTACCTCCATCAAATTCCTCATACTTTGTGAACCAATATTTGTCAAAAGTCATAAGGAAAGATGCACATGAATATATTAACCATGCATTATCACCTACACATGTTACCAAGGCTACAATAAAAGCTTCACCATATTCCTTTTTAGATTTAAAAGTAGAATCATATTTTTTCTTCTTTTTCTCTTCTTTACATTCTTTTCAGAAGTGTCCAGGTTTCCCACAATCCCAACATCTCTCTTTGGACTTTCCAGGAGACTTAGATCTCCCCTTGAATTTGGATCTAGACTTGTCTTACTATTTCCCATCCTTCTTGCCTCTTTCCTACAATTTATCACAGACATGCAAGGCCTCCTTGGCATTGATGGAAAATTTCCTCCTCATTTCCTCTGAAAGCAAGTCACCAACAACATCATCAATATTCAAAGTTATAGAAGTACTCCCAATGGCTGTTACTAGGCACTCCCATGAATCAAGAAACAAACACAACAAAGTCATACATCAATCTTCTTCATCCATTTTAACACCCACTGGGTTCAACTGCATCACCAAGATATTAAATGCATTCATACAGTCTATAATTTGTCCACCTTTATCTATTCTCATAGATCCACCTTTATCTATTCTCATAGAATATAGCTTCTTTCATAGAAAAAACTTATTAACCAAAGACTTTGCTTGATAAATTTCACCCAACTTTTGCCATAGTTTCTTAGTAGTAAACTCCTCATGTACATTTATCAAAATAGAATTTGCTAGGCATAATCTAATAAGACCTTTATCTTTTTGATCCATTATATCATATTGTGCAACTATGGTTGCATTAGAAGGTCCGGAAACTTTTTCATTTACTGCACCCCAAAAATCTCTATCTACCAATAAATCTTCCATCTTCATCTTCCATAGCTCAAAATTTATGCCTGGAAAATTTCTCTACCTCAATTCTCCTTGATATGCTTTCCATTTTTGTTTCATGCAATAAAATTACAAAGTTCTCTTCTAAAAAAACTCACTTAAATCTGGATTAGTTCAAAAAACCCAACAACTAGAACCAAAGGTGACCAGACTCTGATACCACTTGTAGGGAAGCAAATGTAGCATAATCAACTTCCTACACTAAACCTTGAGAGGAGGGATGTACAAAAACTTTAAAATATTATCAAAATAATTATAGAAAAATGTAGAAACATGTATACATAAATATAAACAATGCAACCCATTACACAATGATTTACGTGGGGAAAACCTTTCAATAAAAAAAACCCACTCTCCAAACTAGTCCAATGTATTATTGAGTAACAATAACATGTCACAATACATTTGTAGAGAAATATTTTATAGGAGTATAATCAATAACTTAATTCTTGAGTGATTTCGCCAGCATCCTAGATTATAGATAACACCATACAAACTATAATTTCAAGCACCAATTTATAGGCAAATTACAATCCACTAACCACAAGCAGTTTACCAAAACTAGGTGCCAAAACCATGAGCTAAAATGTGGCACCCAAATTGACACAAATTCCAATGCCCACCTTTGGAAAAGTCTTCTTTCTATTATTAGAATATGCTCTTACAACTGTCATACCCTGTCCTAGAAATCTCCACAAGTTGAGTGCCCAAGTTTAACAAATTTACCTTTAATAAAAAGATGTTTACAAGGTGTGTCATAATGTTGGTCAAGATTCTAATATAACCCCCCTATTTTTACTTTCTTACACATCATAAGAATATAGCATAAGATCTTTTATTCACCCTCGAAAATAGGGTGTTCCATTTATGCTCCAAATATTCCAACTTATGACATCTTACACAACTCTAAGATATCCGACAGATGACATAAAATGCCAACACAAAGTGGACACCTCATTTCTCAATATGAGGCCACAATAATAAATAAATACAAACATTGGAAATGTAAGGTTGAGACACCTTTACCAAACAAAAATGATAAAAGGCAGAAAGTTTATTAGCATTTTATGTTATTAAGTGAAGGTTGAGTGCTTAAAGTATCTCAATGTTTATAGTCCAACCCACCATCATTATTGCTCTAGAGCCAAATTTTATCAAATAAAGGTTTCTTAATTTACTTATTAATATTTTAGTCGTCTCTTTTTCTTTTCTTTTTTGGTGATTTTTTATGTATTATAAATTTACTTTGAACTTTACACTTTGCAATAATTAATTTACTTTATTTACTCTAATTCTATTTAAAATTATTTTATATTTATAGCATATCTTTTCATGTAGTATTTTCTATATATTATTTTAATATTTATTTTGTTATCATTCTTCTTAATGTCACTTTCTATATTGTTGGTCATAGTTGTGATCATAAAGGCATTCCTCTACCATTTGATGTATTCTTTATTCCTCTATTTATTGGTGGTGTGTACTACCTTCTTTTGAGCAAAGCCTTTTGTCGAGAGAGATTTATGTGTTTATTGACAAAGATCGAGTTTTGTTTTTGATAAGATAAGCAGCATAAAAGGTTGCCAATCCCATTACAAAACAGCCACCAAGGGCACACCAAAACTTGAACAATTTAGATTAAACCATTAAAGTTAAGCAACCTAGCATTAGACAACAGAACCAGTATATAAAGCAAAAGAGAAACAGGATGCCACAAAGAAAGCAGATCGACCGCAAACAGACAGCAGACCAATCCCCAGCCACCAACGGCTAATTGAACATCTTGTCCCAGTCATCGCTAAGGAACTAGAGGACGTCGTCATACTTCTTCATCTTCATGTCCATTTTCTCTTGGTCTTTTAGACCCTTCATCTGGAGAGCCATAAGAGTCGTGGCGGGCCTATGCATGACCCTAGCAGAGAGCTTTGCCAGGGTGTTAAACTTGTGTTCCAGATGGGTCATCCTATCCTCCAGGGTCTCTTTAGCCTTACCCTTGTTCTTTTTTGTACCTTTCTTCTTCTTACTGGTCACTTTGATCTTCCCCTCGGTGTTGCCCATATCAGAGCCTTGCACATTAAAATTAGGAAAGTTGCTGGGCCCTTCTTCACTAGCATCCATCACCTCAATCTTGTTGCCTTTGTTAATAGAAACATCACCACTCATTTGCTCTGTCTCCTCCACAACAGTGTCCATGTTGATATTAACCCCTGACTATGAGCCCTGGAGCTCTGCAGAGCCCTTCTTGGTGTCTTCCTTAGAGTTACCCTCTCCCTGCACTTCCTCCTTAATTTCAGCATTCTTCCCCTCCGACTGGTCCTTAACCTGCAAAATCACAACCTCCTCCTTCTCAAACACCATCACCTTCCCCTTGGCTAAGGATGCTGGCTTAGCAGCCAACCTAGATGACCTCTTGGTAGTCGGGTAGCGCATTTTATTTTTAGTGGGGGTATAAGTCTCCTCTTCAACACTGTTAGAGTCCTCATTATCTTCCTCAGTGCTGACTTCTTCAACCACCAGGGTAGCTTTCCGGGTCCTAATCTCACTAGCAATTTCATATCCTTCTTCCACTGCATCCTGTTTCTTCTTACTGGACGGGGAAGGGTTATCATAGCTAATTTTTCTTTTTGCCGGGGTAGTACCATGAGAAGTGGGGGTGAGGTCCTCAATGGTGGGTTCAGGACTATAACTCATCTTGGGATTTTTCTTACCGGGTTTCAAAGACTTGGCATAAGAATCAAGGGTAACTTCCATAATGATGACCATGCCTTCCCTAACTAGAGGAGGGTTATGGGGTTCAATCCTGATAGGAGTAGGAGCTTTTGGCGGGCACAAAGCAAGGTGAAACTTGTACAGTCTCATGATGAGACCTTGCTGCAGTGGAATATTAGGTTTATTGGGGTCAAGGGTGTGCTGTTCTTTGGCCATCACAATGGAGGACTCTAAGGAGGAAAGCAAATAGAAGGGAAAGCTGATATGTTTACGCCTCCTAAAGTGATTAAGCAGAGTAGACATAGATCAACTTTTGTTGATCATTGCAATTTTTAAAAATATTTGACGTTCAAATGTAGGATGAAGGTTATTTTTTAAAAGTGAAATTGCATGATTTTATTTGATTCTCATGAATTAAATGAAAGGCTTATGCAAAGAAGACCTATTTATTGTTAAGTGAAAACAATTCTAGAGAAATACATTGAAATATTTTAGGAAATAGGTATAAAAATAAGTGGGCTTTCAAACCTAAAATATTCACTCCAAAAATGTTGTTTTATTTTTATAGGAAAAGTATTCTTCTTAATATAACAAGTAAGAACACTTGTATAAACATCTAGCTAAATACAAGATTATCTAGCTAAATACAAGATTACATATAAGAACAATTACATAAATAACTAGTTGCATACAAGAACATTTGTATATACACAAAAGACTTCACAAACAACAACTAAAACAAAATTACAAACAAGAACAACTTTTAGTTTTCCTTTTATGAGCCCTTCTAAGCCATCTACCTCTACTTCTCTTCCAATTTGGTGCAATTCTAGATGAAATCCCACCATGTCTACCCCTTTCTTTACCTCTTTTGTAGAAATGCCATTCTCTTTTGGACATTCCTACTTCCCTCCCTCCTTTTCTATTTGACCCAATTAATGTACCCAATTACCAACCTACTATTGACTATGATTTAACCATAAATTCATTTTAGCTGATGTTGAAACTAATAACTGCAATAAAATTACCAAACATCTTCAAGCCCATAAGCAATTTGTCCACACTAATGAGGGAGATCCCACTGCCACTTCTATTATGAAGTCATCTTATAGGGTATTAACCATATTGTACATGCTCACGTGCCAGTCAATCTCTCCTTTATTATTTCTTCTATTGATATTTCTCTCCTTTCTCATCCACCTTAGACCCACGTGCACAACCCCTTTGTAGCCATTGAACCTTCTATTCACACTTCTCACATAGGAGCCTCTTCTAACCCTTTCCACCCATACTCTAACCCCATTTCTACCTATAACTCTCCCTCCTAGTCTATTCCTTTCAATTAGCCCACCTCCCTTAACTCGCACTTCTTTAGCCACTTATCTTTCCCCCACCTTAGCTTCTCCCATCATAATCCAACCTCTTCATACCATGACAACATTGATTGCACCTAACCTAGGCTTTAACCTTCCTCATGTACAATGTACATTTTATCACCAAACCCTAAACCCTAAACCCTAAATTGGGCCCATGTTCCTCCTTTCCTACTAGTTGTTATAAGTCACCTAAAGTGTGTATTATTTCAAATTGCACACTAGGGTGGTGTATTTAAGGACACATCCTAATTTATTATTATTATTGAAGATCTAGATCTAAGGGAATTTACATGAGAACATTATAGAGCATCCTAATTGCATTATCAACTTACATCATCATCCTAGGCATATTGCATGGTTGCTTATTATCTCTAATCTTTGTTCATCGTTGTTGATTTAACCTGCCTAGGGGTTTGACCAAAGGAGAATCCCCTTGCTTGGAAAACTTCTCAATATTGCTTAAAAACACTCTCGGTTGTTATAGGTCACAAATGTGGAGCCAAATAGGTTACAAAGGCCTAAATCAAACAAGTTTAGATCCACAACCCAAGTTTAGTTCCACACATAGGTTTAGTTTAGTGCACAAGTTTAGTTATACATTTGTGAATGTGAACTAGATAGTTATATGCTTATTTTCTTAGTTCTACCCTATTTGTTTGTTAAACTCTAATTTTTGACACATGGATGAATCAATTAGTGACACCTAACACAATCAAAATCTACATTGGATCTAGAGCTAAGTAGACTTATTTTGTTTATTTAATTTCCACATAAATTCTAGTATTTATTACAATATTAATATTAGTCCCAACTCTTGAGTGTGTAAAAAAGATGAGATGATGGGTGGGAGGGCAATGAAGGTTGGAACAATGGTAGGTGAAGAGGGTGCACTTCAAGGGATTTCTTCACAAAACTTGGTGAATTTCTCCAATCACAAGGTCAAGCCAACAACAGGTTCCAAGGGCAACACTCATATTTTGAGAACATGCAACAAAATTCTATTGTGTTGAAAATTGTTGAGCCACTCTAAAATCTATTTTTAATGCAATGATAATGCTTTGGGTGATGAATCTTTAGTGACTATTAGGGTTTAAATCAAATGTAGGAATGCATATAATCCCCATCATGTTTGTGGCAACTACTATCAATCATAATATTTTCTAACCCTAATATTCAACATGTTTTGGTCATGTTATAGTAGGTGTCTATTTCCTCCCCCAAATTAGGAAATGATGCAAAATGGGTTGTGAACATGGAAAGAACAAACACCTCCTTTAGATGTGTCTCATGGGTCAACTTTGGTGGTAAATGAGCATTGCATCCCCAAATTATTTTCTCTAGGATATGTTCCTTTGTTTATGGCTGATGAAGTGCTATAATTGATCATAGATGATGATTGTCTTGAATGTATTGAAGGAGAAATAGGTGAGAGATCCCTAGTGTGTCAATGTTTGGGTAAACGAACTTGCTATGATGAAATAACACAATGGATGAATTTAGTCTGGAGCAACATGGTAGCACCCTCTCTCTTTGCTTGCGAAAGGTTTCTACTTGGTCACTTTTCAAACTATAGTAGATCAAGAAGTAGTGTGGAACAATGGTCCTTGGTTCTTTAGAAAACATGGTGTTTTTATTTGCCCTTGGTCTCCTCTTTTTATCTTGCTACAACGCTTATAACAAGGGCTCCCTTATGGATCTATATGTATTGTCTTCCATTGGTTATGTGGGATCTTGGCCTTATTAAGAGGTTGGTTAAATTAGTGGGTGCATTAATTAGATTTGATGAGAAGTCCCTTACTTCTCAATCCAAATTTGTGAGGATTTGTGTTATGGTGGACTTATCTAAGCCCATCTTTTACACTATTAAGATTTTTTTGGTAGGGCACCAAATTATAGTTTATTAACTTTGAAGGCCATTCTTTTAGATGTTTTAGGTGCAACAAATTGGGGCACAAATTAGTTGAGTGCCCCTCTAAGCTTCCCTTTGGTTCCTGTACTTTTTCAAACAAAGAAATGGACCCCCAAAGTAGGAAGCCTAAATGTAGATTTTGTGAAAAGAACTTCTCCTTTAGCATATACATCCCTTCATGGAGGTTGTAGTGTTGGAATGGATATGCAACAAATTCAAGATCCTTCCTCAGGTAGTTTGGATTAGTCTATCGGAAAGTCTCCTTTGGCTATTCATCTGAAGGTGAATAGTGAAGATGTTTCCTAATAGAGGCCGCTGCTATAGTGCAACTTGATTCTGGAGATTTTTAGATTTTAAAGATGCTCATTCTTAAAAGGAATAAAATATTTTGGCTTTTATAGATTTTCTCACCATTTCACAAATTAAATCCAAGAAGACTAAGGCAAATTGTAGACCTGACAAACATAGAGGAAGATTTAAGCCAAAACGACTTCAAATGGAGGCTTTAAACATGGTTAGTGAGGAATCACAATGGACTATACGGGCTCTTGTTTCTTTTAAGGGAAGGAGATTGCTCTCAACACATTGTTAAATAGTTATTGGCTCTTTGATTGAATCTTATGTCTAAAGAGGGCAATAATATTTTTTTGGCAATAGTTTGCTCTCTGATTGTCAAGTTTCTTTAGACTCTTTAACTTTTTTTAGAAAGTCGAGTTATGTGCTTTTTTTTATTATATAAATTTTAGTTTTGTTGGATACGAGAGAGGGCCCCAATAGATTCCCTCATTTACAAATTAAAACAAATCAATCCTAGATTTGTATCCTAATGTTCCTTATTTATTCTTATTTAATTAATCTAAGAATATTTATGTAAGAAGGCATTCTTTTTCCATACAATAATCAAGTGGTTTCAGAAAAGGAGTACATTTAATTTTTATTAGATAATTGCTTGACATTAAAAAAATGTAGGAAATTCAATAGTAAAATGACTCTAATATCTTTAGGCTTTTGCTTCACAACAAAATTTTGAAATAAGAATAAGTTTTTTGAAATAAGAATAAAATTTGTAACTAACATTTTCAAAGGATAGTTAAAAATAAAATTAAAAATACAAATTTGACAATTAAATCTATGAAAATAATAATTTTTTTACTTTCTAGATAAGCTAGTATAGGTATATAGGATACACTAAATAGAAAATATATAAGACAAAATATATATGTTAGATATAGTTCTACATCTGCAAGACAAAATGTACATAAGCTCTAATGGTGTTAATATATGCCTTATGGGATTTTTGTAATCAAATTATTAAAGAAATATAGTATACCCTCAGGGGTTTTAAGACAAAGGCCCTCCATTGAGGTAGCCAATTGCTTTTTTATGGTTGGATTTTTGTAATTAAATTATCAAAGAAATATAGTATACCCTGAGGGGTTTTAAGACAAAGGCCCTTCATTGGAGTAGCCAATTACTTTTTTATGGTTGATTTTTTGTAATTAAATTATCAAAGAAATATAGTATACCCTGAGGGGTTTTAAGACATGCCCTCCATTGGAGTAGCCAATTACTTTTTTATGGTTGAATTTTTGTAATTAAATTATCTAAGAAATATAGTATACTTAGAGGGGTTTTAAGACAAAGGCCCTCCATTGGAGTAGCCAATTGCTATTTTATGGTTGGATTTTTGTAATTAAATTATCAAAGAAATATAGTATACCCTGAGGGGTTTTAAGACAAAGGCCCTCCATTGGAGTAGCAAATTACTTTTTTATGGTTGGATTCTTTTGTAATTAAATTATCAAAGAAATATAGTATACCCTAAGGGGTTTTAAGACAAAGCCCTCCATTGGAATAGCCAATTGCTTTTTTTATATTTAAATTTTTTTATGGGAATGGTCCCATGTGGCCAAATTCACCTATACAAAATTTGCAATGACTTTTTAATGTACTTCATACTTCCATTGTAGTAATTTTATAATTGTTCAAAAATTTAAAATATAAATTTAATTTTTTTAATAATTCTAAGGTGAAGATTAAAATGGTAACTCCTATGCTTAAGTTTTTTCCTTACAAAATATGTATAGGGAAAAGTTACCATAATTTGGAAACTTGTAATATTTTTTTGGGGTCCCTTCCAAAACAATAATAAGATCCAAGTTACCATAATTTAGACCCTTATAATATTTTATAAAGTCACTTAAAACAATGATAAAATCCATATTTGTGGTCTCACCAAATTTTTTGATCAATAAAAAAATAAAGTAAAATAATGCCCGGTTCAAATTTTGAAATATAAATTTTGATTTTTATTTCCTAACCCAAGGAATAATTTTATGTGACCAGTTAGGTAACAAATTAAAATAGCCTCTAGATTTCCTTGGGAGAGGGCCTTTCAAAGCCCGAGTTTTGGGACCTCGGGATGAGAGATAGAGAAGCAATTAAAATGAAAAAATACCCAAAAAAAAAATGAATACGTGGTGGATAGTTATGGGTTGGGACTGGGTAATACCGACATGAGAGAAACCGAGAAAGGAGGCATTAGGTTAGGAAGGTCGAATCCCTGAATACTTGAAATTATACTAAAATACAAGTCAATAGCAAGTGCGTGGAACGTTGCAGACGGAACAAGTAAAACGGATTCCAAGCACTTATTAAAACCTATTAAGGGGTGATGATAATTTGTATGAGAGAGGAGGCTGTCTCCGTTGTTAAGGCCTCAGGAGGCTGAGATATTTTCTTCCAACTCCTGTGCATGTTATCAAATCTTCACTTGATTGATTGAGCATAAATTCCTTGCTAAAATTTCTGCCAGTTTGCTAACTGGAGATTGCAGATCTGGCAGTTTTTCTTCACAGATTCAGGCAGGTAAGGTAACCCCAATCCATATAATTTTTGCAGATCCGTTTTTCAATTTTTAGGCATCTGGGTTTCCACTGTTTGGATTTTTAGAGTGAGGAGTAGAATACCCATTTGTGTGAAGATGGGTAAGGGATCAGGAAAGGGCGAGTCTGTGAGCGACAATGTTCTGAAGAAGGTTTTACTGAGCTATACCTATGTAGGCATCTGGATCTTCCTGAGCTTCACTGTGATTGTATTTAACAAGTACATTTTGGATAAAAAGATGTACAACTGGCCTTTCCCTATTAGTCTGACTATGATCCATATGGCATTCTGTTCTGGCCTGGCTG
Source organism: Cunninghamia lanceolata (assembly GCA_027924645.1). Lineage (NCBI taxonomy): Eukaryota > Viridiplantae > Streptophyta > Pinopsida > Cupressales > Cupressaceae > Cunninghamia > Cunninghamia lanceolata. The sequence goes on along the minus strand of BSBN01000476.1, from coordinate 8,683,355 downwards.
TCCTGTTGGTCAGGGTTATGAAACTTGTTGAGCCAATTGGGATGACCAAGGAAGTCTATTTGTCCTCCATTGTGCCCATTGGAGCCCTGTATTCAATGAGCCTCTGGTTCTCAAATTCGGCCTACATTTATCTGTCAGTGTCGTTTATCCAGATGCTTAAGGCCCTGATGCCTGTGGCTGTGTATTCTATTGGAGTTGGGTTAAAAAAGGACACCTTTAAGTCCAATACTATGGCAAACATGATTGGGATTTCAGTTGGGGTGGCTATTGCAGCCTATGGGGAGGCTAAATTTAATTCATGGGGTGTGATGCTTCAGTTGGGTGCAGTTGCTTTTGAGGCTACAAGGTTGGTTTTGATCCAGATCCTGCTTACATCAAAGGGAATAACCCTCAATCCCATCACCTCACTGTATTATGTTGCACCTTGCTGTCTTTTGTTTTTGACTGTCCCGTGGCTGTTTGTTGAATTCCCTGTGCTCAAGGAGACCTCCACCTTCCACTTTGATTACTTCATTTTTGGCACCAATTCTCTCTGTGCCTTTGCCCTTAATCTTGCAGTTTTTCTCCTGATCGGTAAGACATCAGCTTTGACAATGAATGTAGCTGGGGTTGTCAAGGATTGGCTGCTTATTGCCTTCTCCTGGTCGATCATCAAGGATATGGTGACACCAATTAATTTGCTAGGCTATGGGCTAGCATTCTTGGGAGTTTGTTACTATAATCACACCAAATTGCAGGCGTTGAAATTGAAGGAGGCTCAGAAGAAGAGTGCCCAAGCAGATGAAGAGGCTGGTTTGTTGATGGAGCAGAGATCCGACAGAGACGGCGAAAGTTTGACAGGGAAAGGTGATGCTCAGGCCTAAATAAGAGGTAGGATTTGAATAGTTTTAAATCTTAGTCAACGATATAGCATGGCTAGAAAGAGCACAGAAAAGGGGTAATATTCTGCCAAAGCCACCTGGAGTTGAATTTGGGTTAAAATTTATTGTATTCAAATCCTGTGCTCTTTAACCCCGAGGGTTGTTGAGATTTAGGTCTAGATTTTTAAGGTTTGAGTCAGCAGAGCTGAACCAGAGGAAAAATCTAGAACCTTATATTTTTTCCTCTTATAATAATTAGATAACCATTTTCATTCACTTCAAGTACATTTGTTTGAGCATGTTTTGATAATCATGTAATTTAGATTAATCATTTGGTTAATATTTTATTATTATTATTATCATTATTGTTTGGAAGCATATTATTTTCATCGCTCATAGTGGAATATGGATAGGATGAAGTTTATCTCATAATTGGAGCATCCATGGTGCTGTTTTGAGTACAGATCTGCTGATGAATGTGATTTGTGTTTTGTTTTCTCCTCATGCAATACTGTTAAACAATGAAGACGTTAATTTTTAACTTGTGTTCCCCTCATTCATCTACTGTGCTGCTAAATCAAGATGTAATTTAGTGCTGTTAGAATTTATCCATATGCTTTGTTTTGGGATGGTGAAGATTTGTGAAGATTGAAAATAAAGAATAAGTATGTTTCTATTTAAAATCTGCGTTATCTGTTTTTTTTTATATGTAAAATAAATGTTCATTCATATATCGTGACTGTTTTAGCTTAAGTTAACGTGTTGTGTTGCGTGTTATTTATAGCTATCAATGGGTTTTATAAAATGTTTTGTCTCCCAAGTTTTTAATCCTGTTGTAGGGTAGGCTTTGAATGTTTTGATTGTTGACATAGCAAATATCTTGTTTAGGAAGTATAATAGTATTCATTCAATGGAAAAAAGTAATTTCCTTTCATGTTAATAAACGTAGTAGTTAAAGCAAGATTGAATCCACATTCAAGCACGCTGGGGCAGCAGTCAAGGGCAGATTTTGGTCATATGATGATCTTTTGCAATGTGTCAAGCTCCTCGTTAATCTGGGATTGGGATCTTGTTTGGGAAATGAAGTTTTGACTTTATGCTGACGTCTTTGGTGAAAAGGGGACAAAGTTACAAGCCACAGCCACTTTGATCCGTTGTTGAATGGGGAACTCAAACATGAAATCTACATGCTGATTCTGGCTTTGCATATTTCTTTCTGCAATTCTTTCTTGTTAATGCAGCTTTTCTTTTGCGTCTTTTGATGTATGTTATTGTTGCTTAATATTAACCATTTACTAACAGACACCTATGCCCAAGTGCTATGAAATTTATCAATAGCAGTTCTTCCTTGATGTTTGGAAGAAGCTAGAAAGAATACATTGTCTCTGGCCGCCAGGAATAATTTTGATACAAAACTAGAATCTTTCACTTTTTGTTTGTTTGTTTAAGTTCTTGTTGAAAGTTTTACTTGATTCAGTGCGACTCTTTTCTTCTTTGAAACTGTCCAATGAACTATGCAGAATTGGGATTTTGTGATTTGGTGCAGATATTTACTAGGATGTCAAATATCATCAGTCTGATCATAATTAACCAGCTTAAGATAAAAAAAATTAAAAGTTCTGTTCAGGCCTTCTAGATGACGGGAGAGTAAATTCTTAAGTTCAGAGATTCAATTGCGTAAGTTTGGTTCTAATCATAGGCTATTTCATTTTTAAAGTAAAGAAATCAGCTATTCATATTTTAATGTCTGACACATAAATGTCATGGATTTCTCAGTGAATTTTAAAGTTCTTTTTCTTTGTGTGGGATGAAAAGATTTAAGCACATTGATTTTTGATCTTGGAGTGATTGATTATCCATCATAGTTTCCTTCTAATTAATATGTTAATGTTTTTCAACTTTTCAGGGCATTATTTTGGAGCTGTCTCATTGATTCTTATTGCATTGCTCTATTTTATTCAGTTTTTGGCTGGATCTCGTTGTGTTTTCTGAGTTTCTGTTTTTTTGATTAATTAGTGGGGAATCTATAAGGGCCCCTGCCCACAAAGGAAACAATTACAATAAAATGACCTTAATAGTCAAAACTGAAAACACACTAGACCGCAAACCAAAAAACCAGAAACTACAACCCAAAAACCATCTGACAAAACACAAATCCACAGCCTTAAACACAGGCATCCCAACTGCCCATACCACCAGCAAGATCAACACCCCAGCCTGCCATATCCACCATCGTGACTTGCTCCTTCCTACCAGCAGTACCATGTGAAGCAGAAACTGAGTATTTCATTTAGTTCTGAAGCGTTTCAATAAATCTAATTATTTTTGATATTTGAAGTTCTCTTATTATTGTTGAAGGATGCATCATCTGATCTGGTTTTGGCTATTCTTTTTTATTACATCTAGCACAATGTTTTTTGGCTAGAGTTATCTAGGATTGACTACACTCTGGACCCCAAAAAATTGCTGGGGAGATGTCAGTAATTTGTGTTAACTAAACCAATTCGGGAAAAGTGAAATAAAATTTAAAGAGCCAAAAAAGATTTTCAAATCATATCACCTGCTACACCTGGGCAAAATTCAAGGTAGATTTGTCATCGACAAATAATATGTAAAATAACTGCCCAGGTTCGTTCAATCTGAATGATCTTTTAGGCTACCTAGACTTATTTCAATCCTCTGAAAATGAGTAAAATCTGCTCACAGGACTGGACACCCGAGCATAAAAGACCTCTTGCATGCCTAAGTTTGAGTACAAATGCCATTTAACTTTCACAAAAGGCCAATCATATTTATCTGTCTTTCACTTGCTCACTTGTTAAACAATTAAGAAAGATAAGAGTCTTTTTTCCATATACTGTTACAGCGTTAATTGTAATTGAAGGAGTCTATTTCTTACCACTAAGCAAGGATTTAAAAAGATCATTAAACAGAGAATTGATTTTTTTTTTCAACTCAGCAGATATTCAATCTTCTCCTCTATCTCAGTTGTTTTCTTTTTTCTTTCTGTCTTGTTTTCTAATTTATGGACGTTGTGTGTGGAGGCCTTCTATGCCCCCTATCATCTTTCTCAATGAGTCTTATGACCTCTGGCATGAAGTGCACCCCATTTTGCTGCCATATCTGTATTGCAATCCCAGATCTTCTTACATGCTAGAAAGTGATCTTGAAGCCTTCTATTTGCATTATGTTTTACCATATTAGATTTTATTAATCTGCTGACTGAATTATGATCAAGTTCTGTTCTACCTGTAATTCAGTGCATCCTCTTCTTTTAGCAATCCTTACTCCTTCCAAAAGTGCCGTGTGACTTCCGCTTTATTATTGTTATCCAATTTAGTCCGTTCTCTTCTTTTAGCAATCTTTACTCTTCCAAAAATGCTGTGGCTTGTGCTTAATGATTGTAATCCTGACCAAGGTGAACCAAATGTCCAAGCAGAGGCTATCCTTCATCCCTGAAAATTTTACCTCTACTCACCAAATCTTGATTCCCTTTGTTGGTGCCTTCAAAATTCAGTGTTCACTGGATCGTCTGGGTGGCCTCTTCATTTACACTTTAGGTTTCTCTGGCCTTATCTATAAAATCGATTAGTGGGTAACATCCCTAAATTTTATGAGTAGTGACTTTTCACTTTCTCCAAACGCTTGATGTATTAGAAAGGCATTATTTACAGGACGTGAGAATTTTTATCGAAATTTCACTGTCAATTTAAAATTAGTACTGCATTCATAAAGTTCCATTCTTCTACACGATACAAAAAGATGCATATCCCCTTGTCTAAGGGGCAGATGTGCATCTTTTTGTATTCTTCTACACAATACAAAAAGATGCACATCCCCTTGTCTAAGTTTAGGGGCAGATTAGTAAAAGCAGAAGATGCAAATCCCCTTCTCCATGTTCTAAGGGGGCAGACTAGGAAAAACAATTCTACTGCATACATGCATAATCTGACCTCTCACTCAGGTGACCCATGGAAAACTGTTAAAAACTTTAAAAAGGTCGCATTACATGCTTTAAAACATTGTTCACCTGATCTTTACAGCCTCTTACTCAGGTCTTGTACACATATCTTGCATGTGCAAAAGAAGCTGGCATAAATGAATGCTGGAAAGAGAAGGAAGTTGCAAATACTTCTGCAAACAAAAGTAAATGAGTTTGCAATAAAAAACATACCGTCAGAAAACATGTAAGAACAAAATATACTTGTTATGGGATGAAAAATTAAAACTCGAAAGATCAAGTATCTATTTGTTATGGGATGAAAAATAAACACATGTAAAAAATATCTATTTGTTAGGGGATGAAAAATAACGTAGCCAATCTAGCATTCTAGAAAGTTGTGCTGCTCTTAAATTATTTGTTTGCCTCAATTTTGTTTAAAAAATCAAAATACTGATTGCCTTTTTAAGAAAGCTAGAGCAATGTTGGGCGCTTCGAGAAGGCTATTGTACATCTTACCTTGAGAGTAGAAGCTATGTACCAGAATCTACAAACATGTGTATGCTAAAATTAGCATACCCATGCTATTTTCCATTAGTTTTGTGCTTGCCTTGATGCAAGTGTTTTAATGGTGACATATCAACAAGTGTTCCCTTTTTTTTTTGGTGGTTAGAATTGGTTCATTCATCTCTATTTTACTTCTGTTTTGTATCAATTTCTATATTCGTTCATTTAGATCATTTGAAGGATGTGGAATTGATGGAGATCAACCTTAATGAACACAAAAGTTACACCTGAAATTCAAGTCACCAAATTCATATTCTAATTTTCTTGCCTTTTTCATGAGCTGACGTAACACGCCTTTCATGTGACATGTTAAGTGATGGTATTTAATTTAAAGACATTCATTGTGCATTAAATACAAGAAGGATGAATGTGAAAAGAATGCAAGAATCATGATAGAGGAGAATAATTAGAGCACACTTCAATTGTAAAGGGCACTAAAGAAATTGAGTTTGCACCATCATATAGACCATCAATATGTTTGTGAATGTTGTCTTTGATTTTTTTCATTGCTGTTAATTCAATCCACCAAGGGGTTTGACAAGCTTCTTAGTGACATTTCTAGACAACAACTTGACTTAGATATCTATTAGGTGAAGGCAAACATATTCCAAGAGAGCAATTTTTCTCAGATCATCCCTCACATCCCAAGTTAGTTCCATGCATTAGATTAGGTACATGGTAATCGAGGTCGATTGTGTGGGACATGACATCAATCAAGAGTTTTTTTTGTCTTAAATTCGAACTCTGATATTCATTAGGTTGGTGTAAACAATTTTATGATAGTGGCAAGTCATTCCAAAACATCATCATTGTTTAACCATCACAAATCTTAGAGCTAAACACTTGTTTGCTCATTTAATTTCTAGTTTTATTTCAATTATTTGTCCCAATGCTTGTATCTAGGTTAATTGTTTGTTAATTGCTTACATTTATTTGATTAGCCTAGGTTTTTTTTATGTAGAAGTGTTTTTCCTCAACATTTTTGGCCAATTCGACATTTCCATACATGACCTAGGGTTTCCCTTTTAGTCTTCTTGTCCTTTATTAGAATCTTAGATCTGAGTTTTCTGATTGTTTTATCTATTATACAGATTTGCTTAGGATTGGTTTGTGCTCTTGTGTATTCATCCATTGATCTACTTCTTTTAGGGTTTTGCTTGTCATTGCTTGCTCTTTGTCTTTCTCCAACCTTACGCACTCTTGCTTTGGCCTTTGCGGTTTTCTATTCACACTTGTTTTATACTTGATTATTGATCAATTTCTAAATTTATATTAGCCCTTAGGTCATTCTTAAATCATTCACTTTATTATTTAGGGTTGCTTCTTTCTTTATTTCCTCCCATCTACCCATGCTTAGAGGTTTGTATGCCATCCATATATCTTGCATTATGAATCCTCTTAGGTGATTATCCTTTACACATCCATGCGTATCTTGCTGATTTTGACATGTTCATATCCTTTGTTACATTTGATCCATCCATCCTTGATCTAATCATAACTTTCTATGCTATGGATGGGGGTGTCTTCTCTATGGAGGTATTGTTTCATCATCTATGTGTTTATTTATTCTTCATGAAGTTGGTTGGTTCTTTCCCTTATCTTTTAGATTCACATCATTTGTCCACAGGCTTAATGATTATTCTGTTCTTTCTATGACTAATGATAGAGGTGTATGTGAGCATGATGATGCTTTGTTTTTGTCTATTAGTCCTTCTCATGCTCTTGTTCTTGATTCATCCCATGTGATGGCCCTAGAGAGCATTGCTTTACCTATTATTGATACATTTAATAATAATATGCCTATTGATGTGGTTTCCATTCATGAGGATATGCTTTGTGATGTGCATCCTACTAGCCTCGTGTACACTCATTATGGTGATATGATTAGTACTACATTACATGATGATAGTGTATTTTATAATGATGTTTTTTTGATTCTGATGTAGATGATATTTATGTTTGCTTCTTTCTCTGTTCTTTACATGTTGACATTATGTCCCGTGGTGAGGTGGCATTACATCATGATTATAATGGCACGAAAGATGCTTTTTTACATGTTAAGTCATTCTTGCTTGCTAGTTATGAATATTTGGATGATGATATCTTATTGATTAGTTAGTGTAGACTCCACTTGAATGGTAGGGCATTATAATGGTTTGACTCATCTTGTTTGCTTTACTAAACATAGTGCCCTTGAGGATAGTGTGGACCTAGATGATTTTTCTCATACTTTTATCTTTTGATGTTTGTCCACCTTCCTCACCTACTATTCATATGGCATATGCACATTCTTGTCCCACCTTTCATTGTTATATCTCTTTTGGCTGCAATAAGCATACTTTTCATTTTGCACTTGATCCACAAGATCATATTATTGGGCATACTTATCAAAGGATGGCTAGAGGCCAAAATGCCCAAACTCAACAACTCACTTTGCCATCTAATATACTTAATCTTCCTCTTAAGCCCACACATACAAACAAATCTACAAAGAAACACAAAATCATTGATCAACTCAAGAATACACAAGCTATCTCTTTGGGATCAAGACTTCCTCCCAAGCCCACACTTAGAAACAAGCTTATAAAAGAATGTAATATCATTGATCAACTAAAAAATACACAAGCTAAGATTTCCGTGGGATCTAGTGTGCTCTTCACCATTGTATAAGGATGTCATGCAAAAAGCTTTAGAAAAGATTCAATTAGATTTTGACACTCCCTTACAACTTGTGATTTTATTGATTGAATCTATTAGAAACAAGGAATGCCATGATATATCATTTAATAATGTTGATCTCCCACTTAAATATATTATTAATGATAATTTACTATTATGCATTTTGGTGAGAAATGGTAAAAAATAGATGTAAAATGCTCTTTAGTTGACAATGGATCTAGCTTGAACATTTGTAGTGATGTTTATTTACCAAAGCTAAACATAGACATGACAAAGTTGCAAAAATCCAATCTTAATATTAGAGGCTTTGATAATGTAGGTAGAACTTTTTTCAATGTTATTACTTTGTCTATTACTAAAGATAGGGGAAGTAAACCACTTTACTCAAAGTAAGTTAATTTTTATAGTTTACTATAGTTAATTTTTATAGTTTACTATAGTTAATTTTTATAGTTTACTAACTTTTAGTTCTAATAATCTATTGAAAAGAAACTACTTGTGTTTATCAAAATTTAAGCAAAAACATAACAAAACTACTTAGAGATGTATGACTAATTTAAATGATTCTTTTTGTTCTTTCCAATAAAATTTTCTAAGTGTACTACTTAAACTAAATCTTTAAATCTAGTTTAAAAATTAGACAAATAATTAATGAGAACATAAGATCAAGGAGATATGATATAGTTTAGTGGCAATTACAAAATAAAAGAATGACAGAAACTGGTTATTGGTGAATGTGTTCATTGATAAAGATAGATTGCTGTTTTGAGGAGCATGAGTTGCTTTTATCACCATGACTTTGGTGCCCCTGTGTGGATGGCAACAAAAGTGTGGTCTAGTTCTTTACCTTCATAAAAAAAATTTGCAAGTACATCGAACAATAATATGCAAAATAGCAAAAGACAAAAATAGAGCACAAAGAAATTGTAGAAATTATTGTTCAGAATGAATGACTTTAAGGAACAAAATGAATTGATTAAAGAGCAATTGTATGTTGTTGAGATGGAAATTTTTCATGTTTGAGTATTTAAGATGGTATCTAGGACATGAAAAATGGTTAAGACCGTTTAGGAGCTTGCCTAAATGGTCAAGCCTCTATTTTGGTCTATTGACCTCCATAGGTAGTAAGTAGATTCATGTGTGTGCTTAAGATTCTAAGGCTAGTATAATAAAAAATGATGTGAGAGCTAGTGATAAATCAGTCTATGAAATCTATTCACTATGATAAATGCATGTTTGAAAAAAAGGGAGATGGAAAATCCAATTGATGTGCCAAATGTGAGGAGAGATTAATAGATTTATCAAACAATTACAACTAAATGTAAAAGATGATATTGAAAAGGTAAACTATGATGATTCCTTGAGCTAGGGAAGGACTTCAAGAGGGAATCTCCCAAAGTTATTTGTTGATTTTGGAAGAAAACTAAGACACTCACAAAAGAGGATTCCCATTGTTGACTACAAGAGGAAATACCTTTCGAGAAGAGAAGAAGAAGATGAAAGGAAAAATGGAGGAGCTCACTCAAAAGGAGGGAGAAGCTTCAACACCATTACCTCTTTCTTAAGATTTCTAAAGAGTAGTAGAGAGGTCTCCTCAAGAAGAGAGGGAGGAGATAAGAATTTGTAAAATGTAGTAATGAGTTATATGTAGAAAATACTAATCCTACAATAGTTTTAGCTAAGGGGAAATTCACACAAAGATCGTGAGATGAAAAGAGATCAACAATAAACAAAATGGGTTTTACATAGGATGAGCAAGATAGGCTACAATCCTTCGCACAAGGAAAGAAGCCAATAATTTGCAAACAAAATAAAATTTGCAACAATGATATTATAACACATATCTCAATGGGCTGCAACAAATATCTTCGATAAAGCCCAAAAGTGTGAAGAGCTATGTGCAGAGGAGGTAATAGTGAATATTTCCTTGGAAATTTGTAGTACACGGAGAATGAGAGAGAGAAAGGAAGAAGTAAATAATGGAGAATAGAATGATAGTATGAGATCAATAGAATGAAAGCCAAAATGTGAGCAATTGTGTGGGAAGACTTAGTATTTACTTTAAAAATAACTTACTTCGTTGTTTTAAGAAAAGAGAGTAAGAAATTTAAAATAATGGAAATGGGTTGGTGAAGCTTTGGTGCCACAATGAGGGACAATAGAATAATGTTTTGGGAAGTTGCAACAGTGAATCACAACCAAGGACCATTTAAATTCTCATTGGAATATGCCATTGCAACTTTTCATCTACCTTTTTATTTTTATTTCACAATAAATGAATTAGCACTTGCATTGACGTTATTGTGACCATGCTATAGTCCAAGGTGAATTAGCAACAAAAAGGTGATTAGACTAGAGAAGATGAAGTGAGATATTATAAAAGACTTAAGATTTTAGAATCATTAAAAGTGACATAATTTGACACTTGGATTGGGAAAAGGCTAGGACAATTGACTAAGTGAAACCTATAAAATGCAATGGGAGTAGACACTCAAATGAGTGCAACTTATACTTGGTATAAATTGTAAAGGTTATGCAATTTTTGATGCTACAATTATAGCTAGACTACTTACATTAGACACATTGTTCCATGTGATATTAGGTTGATTATCTTATAAATTGTTATTAGGGCATCCATGGATACATGCTATGAGAGCTATACCTGCTATATTACATAGATGTGGGAAATTTTGACATAATGGTGAGTGATGCAAAATCTTAGCTAATGCTCAACCATTTAGTTTTTGTAATGTAACTATTTTTTTCTAAGGATGTCATTACACAAAACCATCTTCTTGATAAGAATACCATAAAACATGACCTCCTAACTAATGATAGTACTTTACCTGATGTTGATTATGGATCTTTAGATTTTACACCTTGGGGTCTGGGAGAATAAAGAGTTGATCCTAAAGCTTATAAGATTTCCCCTCTTTACATGGATCCACCCTATTATGAAAAACCATTTGAGGCACACGATGAAATTATGAATGATAAAACTGCCTAGTGACTCTTCTCCCAAACAATATGATAAACTCCATGGTCCTAGATACTAACTTAAGCAAAAATTTGGTTATAATCTAGAAAATGACTTGGAAGATATGAACAAGGTAGACATGAATCAATAACATTAAAAGAGAACAAAGAACATCATGGTATTGGTTATCAACTTGATGATATGATACAATGGTTACAAAAATGTAAAATAAAAGGAAAACATGTAGTATCTATGGTTTCTATTGATTTGGACTTTCTGATACATATTGTTTATTCATTTATATAGATGCTACAAGTTATAGAGATGGGATTGTTGCTAGTACGTTAGTGGATGCATTTTATACTTCAATGTTCATTGATTACCTATTTTCATTATTGTGTATTATTTGTCATTAATATATCATTTACACATACAATAACATACAAAAGACATGAAATAAAACTCTCAAAAACCACATCTACATTCATGCTAGATGTCATAAGCTAGTTTAAACCAAGTCATAAACAAAATATCCAACATAAAATACAACCCTATAAATAAAGTCATCTCATATATTGCCAAATATAACAATAGTGATACAATCATAACAAACTCCAATACATAGTCAACAAGGGGTGGTGGCCTCAATGATTCCTCTCTTGCCTCACTTCAATCACTATCCCTAGTCCTAGTCTAAGATCTTGATCTCTCTCAACCACTTAGTGCTATCATCATACCTTGTATCTTCCCTATATCCTCTTGCAAAGATATCTCTAGCTAGCTTTCCCTCAACTATATTTATGTTGCTGATAGTTGTTGTATAAGCATGTTGCACATGGCATCTAACCCTAGAGATGGCATAACCCCATTATTTGAACTTGGTCTAATTCTCTCTATAGATCATCTCACTCTCACTCTAGGTCCATGCATTGTGCAACTACTCATACGCATGTCAAACAAGCATGGCTCACAAGATCAAATATGACGCAAACAAAAACAATCCCTCACAAAACAAACTCGTCCACACAAGCTTATAAACACACAACTCTACACAAGATTGCAACAACAAAATCACTTTTATTTTATTCCACTAATACAAATCTGTAACACATGAACAAACAAACTCAAAGGCATTTGTATCCTCCCAAGTCAATCCTCTGCACAATAACTTGCCTCTACTAGTTCTCTTCAAAATCTAGCAGGCACACACTTACTACTGGCAGCTTCTCTCCTTCACTCTCCCCTCTTTTCCTCAAAATCATTGTATTTTCAAACTTACCAAACTCTTTGCCAGTGTCCCAATCTGCTACCATTCTCCTATTGTTTTGATCTAGAACAACTCAATGCATATCATTTCACATACTAAGCACTTGGCTGGTAGTGGCCTCCCTTTATAAGTGGCCTCCTTTTATCATCAATTTGCTGGAAAATTGTTCTTTATTTTCCTCTCCTTGTTCTTCTATGGGAGACTGAACCCAAAAAATCCCTGTCTTTCCTACATAGCAACCTTCCTCTTCTCATTTGAGGCACTCATTCTGTTTTATTATCTTCACCAGTGTTGGGCTCTCTTTCTTCCAGCGACCTATCTCCCTGAACTACATTTCCATTTACCTTCAAAGGCAATTTCCTCTTTCCCAAGGGTCGCACCCTTTCACTTCCACGACCTCTTAAACTTTAACTTTTTGTTTCTAAAAGAAAAACAAATAGGGAGGAATGTGTTGGCATTCCAATTGAGGCAACACAATCATCATTCAAACTTCAATATATTTAACTCTTATTTCATGGAATATGAGGTGAAAATAAGTACTCATGGGACATTCCAGTCAAGAGCCTCTTAAGGCATTTCATACCACAACAAAATTAATGTTTTCTCTTCTCAAACCCATACATAGCTATTTAAAACTTCAAATCATAGATCACATATCACATGTGTGTGGTACTCCAATCAAGAGATTTTAAATAGTTTAATTCTATACTTACTACCTCCACAAACTCCTTTTGACTTATCTCTTAATGAAATAGTCCATCATAAAATACCCCTCTCCACTATGACATCAAGTGAAATTAGACAAAATACAACGATATGATGAAATGGTCGCTATCTAGGAAGTACTATTGCAAACACAAACTAATACAAGCATTCATCTCCAAAGGAACATTGTGCTTAAATGAAACAACTTGATTCGTAGTTGAGGGAGTATCAATCTCCATACCCTAATCTTTTTCCTTGGAACTCTACTCAAACATTGGTGAAACTCACTTATGCAGCTGCGACAGGTTAATCATGAAGCGGAAACTAATTTTGACCATAACTTTTCACCAAAAACTTAGAATCACTTGAAATCTTGCAGACATGTGTAATTCAACACTCTGAAAACCTTCGCCAAGCCATTCTGCATAAAACCTCATGAAACTCAAAATTTTAATGTTTCACCAAATTGTCAGTGCAAGTCGCGAAACAATTGTTTTTGCAAAATCATAAGGTGTATGACCCTGAAATCTTTGGCATCAAATCGAGGATAGAACTAACAATTTACTCGTAAGAGGGTTTGTCTAGATACTTCACCGATCTACCTGAACAATTGTTCTCGTGAACGCTGCCGGTTATGCATCGACACCCAAATATGGCGAAGATTCACTTTGATCAAATTTGATTATTCCACCTACACCCCAAGGCTGAGAGATGCCAAAACAAACCCAAGCAAACCAAAACTAAATTAAACAATTGAAAAATATTTTTGGGTGATGTTGATTGCATGTGCACTCGAGTGCTCCTGCATCAGACATGCTGGGTAAAAAGTTTGTGAGCATAGGCTCAAAAAGTGGAGTTGAGTAGTCGAACTACCCTTTTAGGTTGCAATCAGTCTGCATCAAACTTCATCACTGAAGAATGCACATCAAAACTATTTCTTCCTCCTCTTCTAGCACCATGCCAGAACAACCGTCATCTTCCTCCCAAAACTCCATTCACCACTCTTCTCCCCTCTCATGGATTCACATCCACCATGTGCCATCCTCCTCCACAAAATTATCTCCCCTATCCTCTCCTTCATGGAATCCAACCCACTAGTAACTAGCCTTCTCCACCAAATGCTCATGTTATTCATATCACAGCCTGCAGTATACAAATCCTCATCGATTACCTTATGGAAATTGAAGATTTTCATAGGTTCCTCTCCACACTCTTCAACCCTAGCTACCTCAAATGGAAGTACAAAAGCATCATCCAAATATGCAACAAGGGTTACCTCTTCATTTGTTGCTACAAATTCACCATCGATTGCATTAGTGTCCTCTACTCTATTCGCTGTGATGCTTGTCTTTTCATTGTCAATTGCTGTAATCTTCTCCAAACATTCATTCTCCACTGCCAAAAAGTGTGATAACAAATCATCTTCTTCGTCATCCATCGCTGCAACCTCTTCGTATTCCTTCACTGCATCTTCATTCTTCTCCTCTTCAACTACCTCTGCTGCAGATTCTTCATTGTTCACTCCATCCTCATCCTCTTTTCTCATGTCATTTTCTTCACTCAGTTTTGCCTCCAATTTTTCTAGCTTATCCAATCACTTGTCTACATTTTCAATCATCCTCCATGTCTTGTTTTCTTCATACCATCTCCACACTTCCCAAATCACGGGCCTCTTCCTCAATAATATCCCCATCTCATCTCACTGCTGCAATCTCATCTCAATCTGCAAAGACAAATCTTTTCATGGTTTCCCAGCTCTCACTTGCTCAGGACTCCTCTCTACCTGCAACTATCTTTTGAGTTCTTCACAACCGCTTCACTTTCTTCCTCTACCCGCAGGTCCTAGCATAGGTTGCCTTACATTCAACGCTCTGCATATGCACTCAAGGACTCCCGCTTTGATACCATTTGATGCAAACAAAAACAATCCCACTCACAAAACAAACTCGTGCACACAAGCTCATAAACACACAACTCTACACAAGATTGCAACAACAAAATCACTTTTATTGTATTCCACTAATACAAATGTGTAACACATGAACAAACAAACTCAAAGGCATCTGTATCCTCCCAAGTCAATCCTCTACAAAATAACTTGCCTCTGCTAGTTCTCTTCAAACTCTGGCGGGCACACACTTACTACTGGTAGCTTCTCTCCTTCACTCTCCCGTCTGTTCCTCAAAATCTCTATATTTTCAAACTTACCAAACTCTCTGCCAACATCCCAATCTACTACCATTCTCCTGTTGTTTTGATCTGGAACAACAATGCAATGTATATCATTTCACATACTAAGCACTTGGCTGACAATGGCCTCCTTTTATCATCAATTTGTTGGCAAATCATTCTTTATTTCCCTCTCCTTGTTTTTCTATGGCAGACCAAACCCAAAAACTCCCTGTCTTTCCTACACAACAGCCTTCCTCTTCCCATATGAAGCGCTCATTCTATTTTCTTATCTTCACCAGTGCTGTGCTCCCTTTCTTCCAACGACCTATCTCCCCGAACTATATTTCCATTTACCTTTAAAGGCAATTTCCTCTTTCTCAAGGGCCGCACACTTTCATCTTCCATGGCCTCTTAACCCTTAACTTTTTGTTTCTGAAAGAAAAACAAACAGGGAGGAATGTGTTGGAATTCCGATTGAGGCAACACAGTCATTATTCAAACTTCAATATACTTAATTCTTATTTCATGGAATATGAGGTGAAAATAAGTACTCGTGGGACATTCCAGTCAAGAGCCTCTTAAGGCATTTCATACCACATCAAACTTAATGTTTTATCTTCTCAAACCCATACATAGTTATTTAAAACTTCAAATCATAGATCACATATCACATATGTGTGTGGTACTCTGATCAAGAGATATTAAATAGTTTAATTATATACTTACTACCTCCACAAACTCCTTTTGGTTAGGCTCTTAATGAAATAGTCCATCATACAATACCCCTCTCCACTGTGGCATCAAGTGACATTAGACAAAATACAATGATATGATGAAATGGTCGCTATCTAGGAAGTGTTATTGTAAACACGAACTAATAAAAACATTCCTTTCCAAAGGAACACCATTCTTAAATGAAACAACATGATTCGTAGTTGAGGGAGAATCAATCTCCATACCTTGTTCCTTTTCTTTGGAACTCTGCTCAAACATTGGTGAAACTCACTTACATAGTTGTGACAGGTTGGTCATGAAGCGGAAATTGATTTTGACCATAAATTTTTTCTAGAAACTCAAAATTACCTGAAATCTTGCAGACATGTGTAATTCAACACTCCAAAAACCTCCACCAAGCCGTTCTGCATAAAACCTCACAAAAAGTTCAAAATTTTAATGTTTCGCCAAACTGTCAGCGTAAGTCATGAAATAATTGTTTCTCCAAAACTGTAAGGCATATGACCCTGAAATCTTTAGCTTCAAATCTAGGACAAAGTCAACAATCTTCTTGTAATAGGTTTGTCCAGAATCTTCGCCGATCTACTTGAACAATTGTTCTCGTGAAGGCTGCCAGTTATGCATCGACACCCAAATATGCCAGAGACTCAATTTGATCAAATATGATTATTCCACCTGCACTCCAAGGTTGAGAGATGCTAAAACAAACCAAATAAAACAAAAACTGAATTAAACAACTAAAAAATATTTTTGGTTGATGCTGATTGCATGTGCGCCCAGGTGCTCCTGCATCAAATAAGGACATGGAGCAACCAATATGTTCATGATCTCTCTTGATTTTCTTTACTGGTACTATGGGTAGATCTTAGATAAGCCACTCTATCAAAGTTGAAATAAGAGCTACCCACTCTACTACACCTAAATATCACATTGACATATTCATAGTTACATGCTAATACATTGATCTACCTACATCTCCCCTATACATGACATGCCATTAATTACATCACCCTCTTACCACTCCTCATTTACTGGCATATATTGTAGGAGTGCTATGAACATAGCTCCTTGTCCCTCATCCTGTCTAACTCCTCTACTAGGGGCCTTTCCTCCCCCACCTATGAGTTGATTTGTTGCTACTACATTTGCATCTTTGGGTGCATCTAGAGGATAAAATGCTGGTGGTCTCTCCTTGTCCTACAATGCTCTATACTTGTTTGTTACCTAGGCATCATCCCCATTTGCCAACTAAATAACATCATCTATTTCATCATTATCCATGGGGGCTTGATCACTAACAAGTGGCCTATCCACCTCCCCAAGGTGGAAAGGAGATCTCTAATGTCTATAATAAAGAACTAGTGCTAGGCACATAACTCATTAGATCCCAAACTATCTCAAGATGTAATCATACTAAAACTTGTCCATCACAATGGTTTGTTTCCCAACAAATCCTCATGATCTCCTAATATATCCAAGTTGAAACTTGTCATCCACATCATATCCCATCTCCCCTATATGATATCTAGATAGAATGT
Source organism: Cunninghamia lanceolata (assembly GCA_027924645.1). NCBI lineage: Eukaryota > Viridiplantae > Streptophyta > Pinopsida > Cupressales > Cupressaceae > Cunninghamia > Cunninghamia lanceolata. The sequence goes on along the minus strand of BSBN01000476.1, from coordinate 8,665,915 downwards.
CTCAACTAATTAAGAATACTATTGCCAACCTCGTAAGGTTGTCCTATATCAACCCATGAATATGGTTGGTGTTCCACTAGAAAGAAAGTGGTCTACTTGCTATTGTCACCATTGGTAACCATCAAAACCATTGAATTCCCATGCACTCATATGCCTACACTTGCAGTAGTGCCACTACCCTTGGTCTTATACAACCACCATCGATAAACATGCGCAAATGGTAAGTGAGCCAACATGCATTGAACTTAGGAAAATAATTGCTATTGCTACTCCACCTCTTGTGCAATCTAAACCAAGCCATGGAAAATAATAGAACCCTTACCATATGGCAAGACTAGGATATCGATGGCCATGAGAAACCACTTGCATCTTTGGGGTGCCTCACTAAGAATAATATTTGTATTTGGTACACTATATTTGGTGTACCCCTCATGGCGTATACATCAATGGTAGAACTCTTAGTCCCACTACATTGTCATGTGCTGATCTACCTATAGCCACCTCCCCCTCATGGGTAGTCCCATAATCCACCAAACATCCTTGAGAGTGATGGTCATCTCACTAATGGGATATAATTTGTTCATATTAAAATCCCATCACTTTGCAAGAGCGGTGAGCATATGAACATCATACAAAAATGGATAGATGAATGAAATGCCTAAACCCTACACTCTCTAATAGAACCCAATCCTCATCTATAGGAGGTAGCCCTTATAGGTTCTCAATCTAGTGGTTTTGTAGTTTTCTCTCAAATATCCAACTCATTCTGCATCTATAAAATCACACCCAAATTATTATTTTTTGATAGGTAAAAGGTGATGAGCACCTAAACATAAGTATTATATTAAAATAATGAAAGTATTTAGCAGGTTACATATTACAAAATACCAACTCATCTCCATGCCAATAATACGACTGTTTGTCATAGGGAGAGAGAAAATCAAAACCCCAAAATAAGATGACAAACGTATACATATGCAGAGATAAAAAAAGTGTCATGAAGGACTTGCTCATCCACTATATTCAAATCTGCAACTACAAAACCATCAGGGTTAAGATTAACATCTGCATTTGGAACATCATCACCAACATCATCCGATTGAGGTGGTATAGGCGGCTAGGGAGGATGCACATGTAGCAGAAGAGACCAAGCATCAAACACTTCCTGGACTTGATCATAAATTCCTGGACAAACTCATTAATATTAGATTGTATTAAATTCTTGACTACAACAGTGCAATCATCTTGGAGGCCATGAACCACTGCATGGTATAAACAATGAAATGTGAGATTCTTACGAATAGCTCGAAGTGAAAAAAGACCCTTAATTAAGGAATTACCCTCATTAAGATCATAATTTGCAAAACTTCATTCAGTCTGTCATTACTAAGAAGAAAATATTGTACAAAAAGATAAGCTAAATGCCTTACCATTTCTACATCTTGTACCATGTCCATAGCATTAGACAGGAACAAAGAGATCAATTGTGATGGGTAGAACAACTGACACACCTGCAAAAGATCTTAACCACAAACCTCCATTAGAGATCCTTCAATATCTTCATTATGAAATTTGAAATCTCGAGCTAGCAAGATTCTATCAGTAGGGCCATGAAATGGCGATGCCCATTTCAAAGTTGGGAAAAACATACACTTATTCATGGAAAGCCTCTCCATTCTCCATAGGAAATAGAGCAGATGAAGAGGAAACACTGAATTCCACAACATAAATAAGCAAATTGAGGAGGCTTCAACATCATTACAAGGCAAGTGAAATTCCATTCAATCTTACGTAATTAATTGCTTGAATTGGAATTTATGGATCCTATACTAGTTACTAAAGAGACACATGCGATCCGGATGGAAAATAAATAAGAATTCATGCAAAGATGATGAAAATAAATGAATAATTCATTTCAAAAAAGAAATGACATCACTGAGTACAAAAGGCACATGTCGGCAGTTGGAACTCAAAAAAGCACCTATCAAAAGAAAACACAATGTTAGCAAAAATATCAACTCCCTTGATTCATGGTCAATTTCCTCATATCAAGAGATAATACTTCTCCCAATTTTGGCACTTCATGAAGGTTTGATAAATCAAAGGATATGATACATGAGGCATCATTTGGTGGGCTAAATTAGCCAAGAAGTCTGCTGCTCTATTTCCTTCTCTCAAAGTATGAATACAAATTAATTCTTCAAAACAAGCTAAAACCTCCCAAGCAACCTTTAACATATTTAAAACTTTCCAATTACAACTGGACTTCTTTTGTAGAGCATTGATAATCAACAAAGAATACCCTTCAATCACAATTTTGTTGATACCAAGTTGCTTAGCAAGGTTTAAACCCAAGAGCAAGGCTTGACCCTCCACTTAATTGTTTGTGCCACTCAAAACTTTTGAAGTTTGTTATGAGATTAACTGACCATTATGATTTCTAACAATGCAACCAATGCTCGAAGGCCCCATATTTCATTTAGAAAATCCATCAAAATTAATCTTATACCAGTCAAGATTAGGAGGGATCCAAGACACTTTCGTCTTGTCCACTTTTAGATGAAGAGATAGAGATCCCAGAGAAACAAGCTTGATTTGAGGCTAACATTTTAAAATCAAGTCATCCCATTTTGAAAAACTAGTTTTCTGCACTTGATTAATCTGAACCATAACCATCTTCGAGATAGAAGTTTTAATTCTATACAAGACATTTTGCAAGGGAAGCTACTATTTAAAAAAAATTCTTCTATTCCTTTCCAACCAAATATTCCAGATTAAAATTGAAGGAGATAATTGCCAAATAGAATGAAACATAGAGTCAGAGAAAAGAGAAGGCCAAGACTTAAAGAGAGCTAAAATGGTCCCTAACAGAGGTCCATACTAGCCAAGCTTATTACATAACTATTAACCTATTTTCCTCCATCCAGAGTCAAACAATTCACCTTGAAAATCTCCTAGATATCCCTTGGAATGCATCCCTACATGCCTTAAATCCTTCAAATCTTCATGCTCTACCTTGCAAAAATCCCTAAAATCTCATTTGGAAAATTCTTACAAAAAACTCAGAAAAACCCAGAAATCCTTAATCTTCAAATGCCTTCCTTCGCAGGGATTTCCCATCTTCATACTTAGTCATTTTGGTGTGGGTATTCTGATGACGTCATCTGGATCTTGGCTAACATCCTGAATATTATCTTAATATCCTGAACCTTAGCTAAGGTCCTGATATCCCTTCATATTCGGACCTTAGTTAATATCTGGATGTTTTCTAAACATTCGGATCTTAACTAATGTTTAGGTCCTTAGCGAATGTGCAGACCCTTGTGAATATGATGATGACATCACCCAGATAATTCCTAATATCCAGATCCTTCTTAAAGATCCATGACCTTGCGAATGTCCTGATGATGTCATCAAGACCCCCTCCCCAAAGAAATGCATATGACGATGACATCATCCGGACATTCCGCCTTCAGCATATTATCCTGCATTGATAAAGCATTCTGATGACATCATCCAGGTCTCCTCTTCAACGAAGCTCTCCATGCCGATGACATCATCTGGACGTTAAGTTAGCGTCCAAATATTAAGTTAATATTCTAACGACGGATATCCATGCGAATGACAACCCCTTCATGCTACGAAGGATAATTTGACGGGTGCGTCCAGATTTCACATAGCCCGCATACCGCTGAAACTGACACCATGTTTCGAGTGCGCGGCCATGAGATGATGACATGTGGATATTCATATGCCGGTTGACCACAACTTTGACCGTGAATATCTCCCTCATCCTGAGGAATTTCTACATGATCCAAAAGGCAAAATTGCTTAGAATTTCCTCCTCTTTCATTTGGCAGGAATTTTTTTTTTTTTTGGGGTGGATATTCTCACTTTCAAAATATGATCCAAATATCATGATCTGGATGTGCACATCCGGATATCAAGATAGTTGTCGACTGAGGAAAGATATGTAGGCTAACCTGACAAGACATCTCAATGACCAACTTGAAGTGTTGCAAAGGCAGATATTTTGCATTGATTCGAGTTGGCGAGCTCTGTAGATGAAATTCAAGAAGGATTGCATGGTTCTTTAATGTGAAGGGACTTCAGTGGATCGGTGGCAGATCTTTCAGTGGTTGGTGATGAATTTTGGGTTCACTTCTTCAATGCTCTATCCTCTCTTCCGTATGGGCAACCATTCCTAGTGTTGTAGGTTTGCCAGAGGCATGGGTTCTGTCCTCATTGCCGTTTGTTCCTGACTCTACATTAATGATAGCATTGGTGAACTTGGATCCTGTGGACCTACCTCAGCACCCTCTACACAAGAATTTTTTATAAAAAGCATTGTAATCTTCAGTTAGGGGAGTTAGTAATTTCTGGGCTGTTATACTACCAAATTCTTTGTAGTCGGACCTCTTAGTAAAATTGCAGGATTATTAGAATTTGACTCACTGTGCTTGTAGCTTAGCCTCTGCTATCTTTTGGTTAATCCACCCATGAATATAATTGGCTATACTATCATTTTTTGTTATGAATTATTTTGTATTGTAATAGTTTCTGGCCTTCATGATCAATATATGCACAATATCTTACCTCTCTTACACTCTGATTTCTGTGTTTTAATTGAAGTTGTGATCTATCCTATGAGTAAAATGACTCCTTTATAGGTTAGACCTTCATCCCAAGGCCTCATTCAATCCTATAAGTCTGTGTGAACCTTCCTTTGTGAGTGAGATCATTGTTGTCTCTTCTAGGATTACTACTGCCTATTAAATCTAGTGCATCACCTTTATTTCCATTTAGGTTCTTCCTAACCCCTTTCCCCTTCAGTATTAGCACTAGGTTTAGATATTTTTTGCTAAGCATTAGGCTTAGAATGAGGAACCAACCTTCTCTGGAGGTCTGATCTCAACTTGCAAGGTCCCACACCTTGCGATCATTCCCATTGTGTCATTAGAATGCTTGGACTCTCTCCAAGATGGGTACAATTCTATGTGACAATAGTTTTTGGCATGCCCAGTGAGACATAAAGTGGAAGCTAAGAGGTTTGGTGTTGTTCTTAGCTTGTTGTAGTCTGGAAGATATCTTGCAAGCACTTGGAAAATCGACCCCACCTTGGTGCCAATAGTTTCTGGCACACTCGGTGGGACAAGATTGATGAGCTTTATCATCTGTTGAAGGATCTGGTGTGTTGTTCAGCGCATCTTGCCATTCAGGATAGTCTTTACAAGCACCATGGGGACTCTGCTGAACAAATCTACTGGTACAACCAGTCCAAGCCCTTGAAGAACTCAAAGGATCATGATTTGGGTGGTTTTCTTGGTCTATTTTGCTTTCAGAAGCATCTCAAATCACCTGGCGACTCTTTCTTTGTATGTATCCAATTTCTCTCTGGTTGCTAGCCTGTTTTCTCTAATTTAGACATCTTTATGATTGTCTAGCTTTTCAATGCTTTAAAATGTCAAAATTTTATGGGATTTATGGCTATTCCCCTCCGCCCAACCAAAATGCAGGCTATTGGTCCCCATATCAACAATATCAGGCCCAAAGTGCCTCTGATTTTATGCCATACAACCTTGCAACAATAGAATATCAGCATCCTCATGATGCTTACCTCCCACCCAACCCTGCTTAGTTTTCTTTCTAGTCTAATAATGTATGTTATCAACCACAAGAAAACCACTACATCTCCAATTAGTATGACTACACTCCTATCCCACCTCAAGTGGACTATGATTTTGACAATATAAGTCTCATGGACATAGCAAGGGACCTCAAAAGGAGGTTGGAGGAAATTTGAGGAGTGGTAGAGTATAACCAACAACAAGATGAGCTTGCCTATAAGGCTCATCTTCACCAACAACGGATGGAGGCACATGAAAGGGCTTATCAAGAATGCCTGGCTTTGTAGATTGCAGCTAAAGAAGAACAGATGAGGCATCTACTTGCCAAAGTCTAGAGATTAGAAGCCCAATCAGTCCCCTCCATTCCCAATTTTAGGCAGCCCCTCCCTTCCACACCAGTCCAGCCTACTTCAGAGGCAATCCCCAAATTTACGATCCCAAGCTTCAGGTAGGATAATCCCTTTGGGCCTCTAAATCCACTTTCTATTTTCAAAATCCCATGTTTCAGAGGCCCTCAGCCTTCATGGGAGTCTATTCCTGCACAAATTCAACCTATCACTCCTTAGGAATGACTCTCTCAAGAAGCCCTTCAAGTCCCTGTAACAAGGGAGGAGCCACTTGCAAATAATGAGCCCTTATGCACTATTACAACTAAAATTTCAAACCCGTTGCAAGAAGTTAAGCCAAATCTAATATAGCAGCAATACATCAAGCATGAAGATAGTGTTGGTTTTGGCATAGGGTTGACCCTCTGGACTTTGGCTCAATTGAAGAATTTTTCCATGGTGTGCACAAGATGAATGAAACCCAAATGTAGGGAAAGCATGGTGAAGAGTTCCAGTGGCAAAGACAGCTCAAGCAAAATCTGGTGGAGCTACAACTGAAGGATGAGAGCACTGTGGAGGGGGTTGTTACAGAGTTTACTTCAAAAGTGGATGATGCCACTTTATTTCATGAACTACTTGGTTACATTGAGGATGAAGAAGGCATGGAGATGCCAAATTTGATGACGGAACAACAGTGTGGGGACACTAAAAATAATGGCTTGTTGCTAGAATGTGAGGCCTGTAGGACAGTGAGGTTCCAAACCACAAAGAAGGGCAAGCATGTTGCCCTATGCTAGAATATGTAGAGGTTGATGATGCTAATACGTTTGAGGAGCTCCCATGATTTATTGATGATAGTGATATAGAGATTGAGTATGGGCAAGAACAAATTATACATTTGTTCTTTGTTATCCAGCAAGGATATAAACTTCTTGATGAGGGAGATTTCTCCATCGAGCATGTACAAGGCCCATTTCTTGAGCCTGATCCAGAAAATAATGAGCACTTGTTCATAGGGTGGAGATAGCCATATTTCCAATTGAGCCATAGGAGCCAGAGCATTCAGACCACCAAGAGGAGAAAGAATCAGAGCAGAGGCATGAGATCAACCTTGTTGATTTGCATGTCATTTTAAGGGGATGCCCTAAAGATCCATGACCTTGCGAATGTCTAGATGATGTCATCATGACCCCCTCCCTAAAGAAATGCATATGACGATGACATCATCCAGACATTTCACCTTCGACATATTATCTTGCATTAATAAAGCATCCTAATGACGTCATCCAGATCTCTTCAACGAAGCTCTCCATGCTGATGAAATCATCTGGATGTTAAGTTAGCATCTAGATATTAAGTTAATATCCTAACAATGGAAATCCATTCGAATGACGACCCCTCCATGCTGCTTGACGAGTGCATCCAGATTTCGCATAGCCCGCAGACCGCTGAACCTGACGTCATATTCCCACTACACGATTGCAAGATGACGACACATGGATATCCATATGCCAGTTGACTGCAACTTTGACCATGAATATATCCCTCATCCTGAGGAATTTCTACATGATCCACAAGGCAAAATTACTTAGAATTTCCTCTTCTTTCATTTGGCGGGCTTTTTTTTTGGGGGGGGGGGATATTCTCACTTTCAAAATATGATCCAAATATCATGATCCGAATGTGCACGTATGGATATCAGGATAGTTACCAATTGAGGAAGGATATGCAAGCTCGACCGACAAGACATCTCAACGACTAACTTGAAGTGTTGCATAGGCAGATATTTTGCATTGATTCACGTTGGTGAGCTTTGCAGACAAAATTCAAGAAGGATGGCATGGTTCTTCAATGCAAAGGGACTTCAGTGGCTCGGTGGTAGATCTTTCAGTGGTTGGCAATGACTTTTGGGCTTTCTCCTTCAATGCTTTGTCCTCTCTTGCATATGGGCAACCATTCCTAGTGTTGCAAGCCTGCCAAAGGCATGGGTTCTATCCTCATCGCCGTTTGTTCTTGACTCTACATTGATGATAGCATTAGTGACCTTGGATCCTATGGGCCTACCTCAGTGCCCTTTGCACAAGAATTTGTTATAAAAAGCATTCTAATCTTCAGTTAGGGGAGTTAGTAATTTCTTGGTTGTTATGTTGCTGAATTATTTGTAGTTGGACCTCTTAGTTCAATTACAGGATTATTAGAATTTGACTCACTATGCCTGTAGCTTAGCCTCTACTGTCTTCTGGTTAATCCACCCATGAATGTAATTGGCTCTACTGTGTCTTTTTCTGCTATGAATTATTTTGCATTGTAATAGTTTTTGGCCTTCATGATCAATATATGCACAATATCTGGCCTCTCTTATGCTATGATTTCTGTGTTTTAATTGAAGCCGTGATCTATCCTGTGAGTAAAATGGCTCCTTTATAGGTTAGATCTTCATCCCAAAGCCTTGATCAATCCTATAAGTCTGTGTGAACCTTTCTTTGTGAGTGAGATCATTGTTGTGTCTCTTCTAGGATTACTACTGCCTATTAAATCTGATGCATCACCTTTATTTCCATTCAGTTTCTTCCTAACCCTTTTCCCCTGCAGTATTAGCACTAGGTTTAGATATTTTTCTCTAAGCATTAGACTTAGAATGAGGAACTAGCCTTCTCTAGAGGTTTGATCTCAACTTGCAAGGTCCCACACCTTGAGATTATTCCCATTGTGTCATTAGAATACTTGGACTCTCTCCAAGCTGGGTGCAATTCTATGTGATAATAATAACCAAGACCAACAGTCATAAGCAAATGGGCATTGTAAGAGCAAGTGAGAAGTATCTTCAAAAATAGAGCCACACAAGATGCAATTGAAAGGTTCAACAATTCAAATCCTTCAAAGCCCGCTATTGGTAAAATTTTTTTTCTTAATGGCCATCCAAGAAAACGCTCCAGCCTTCAGAAGGCAAAACTTTCCCCAACATAACTAGAATGGCAAATTATTCTCCTCTCTAAGATGGGAAGAAATATAAACAAGATTAACTGAGTAATTACCAGTCTTTGAGGGTCCCCAGATTAACATGTCATCCATCAAAGAGAAAAAGATCTTTCTCTAAGCTAACAAAGACTAAAGCAAAAATTTTTGGTTAGGAGGAAGAGGAACCTCACTAAAATCTTTCCATTGAGAAACACCATCACAAATCTGAAAGTAATCTTTCACTTTGGAGCCCCACAGTTGACTCAAGGTAGATTTAGTCTCTACCAAATCATGAAAATAATTTAAAGGAGGGAACCCATTCCACGAATCAACCCAGAAAAGAACTTTTTCACCATTCTAAATAGACCAAGTGAGATGAGGAAGAATAACATTTCTACACTCAACAAATAAAATTCCATATTCTTGAACCATTAGGAGGGTTCAAGAGTAAAAATATGCTTAGGATCCTCAAAATCTAAATATTTATCTCTCATAATTTTGCACCATTTCAATTCAGGTTTAACCATCATATGCCAAGCAAGTTTGGCTGCAAGTGCCTAGTTTTGCAATTCAAGATCATGAAGTCCTACACCTCCATATTTCTTAGCTAAGCGTATCTTGTCCCAAGAAATAAGGGCAATCTTTTTGTTAGTTGACTTATCTAGATCACCTCTCCAAAGGAACTTTCTTAGAATTTTTTCCAACTCAGAGATGATGCCTTTAGGCATGTGGAGAACTAACATCATATAAACTGGAATAGCTACAAGAACTGCTTCAATCATGATCAATTTTCTTAAAAATGTTAGCCATCTACTTTTCCATGATTCAATTTTCTTATTAATAGTGTTGATGGTGGTTTTAGCACACAAAAACAAAGGTGAAGTACATGTATATCACCTCTCTTGAAAAAGGTATCCTATCTAAGATAGGACTGCTCGAAAGATAGTACAACTAGGCCTTAGCTTGTAGGAATAACTGAGTTGGTATGTTTAGCTATGCCAACAAGGGGTCTTACATGCAATGATAGGGTTTGTAAAGATAACAACATTAGAAGTGTAGAAACCCTATGATACTTTCAACTGATTTCGAAATATGTTTGCTGCTTAAGCCCTAATCTAAAAATTGTTGTGAAAGAAAATGCAAAAGAGTAAGGGTTAGAAAGGAATCCTAAGTGACATTCACAATGCAATGCTTATTGATGATAGACAAAATTCTCAAGTTAACCACTTTCTATTTTACCAAGCTACATGAATGCTACCGTGCTGCAGAAAATAGTGCTATCTTCAATAGAGACTAAAGATTTTCAAATCACATTCATTTACCAAATACCCAGATCACGGCATAATTTGGCTCAAGGAATGCAATTGAACTAAGCTCAAATCAATGGGTCCAGGCTAACTATACACAACAACTCATAACCAGCAAGCAACTAATAGTATGGACCAGAATGCTCATTAGATACCTTCAACAAATCATTAACATTGCAAAGCACAATTAACTAGTTGCAGATCATGAAGTGAACCATGAAACCAAATAGATAACACAAATGAACAAATTCTCAGAAATACTGCAAAAACTTACTTTGTATTAATCTCAAATGGCAGAGGGTCAACAATTCGGCATCAAGAGTCAGTTACAATGAGACAAATGACAGCCCTTTATATAGAGGAGGCTCCATACCGAGATTTTGAACGAATGATGGAGATTAACTCAACACCAACGGTCTAGATTACATGGCATTTAATGCAATAAAGTAGCTAAATTGCATTTTCGGATTAACATGTCATATAGGAAAAAGACAAAATACAACCTCTAAATACATTGAATCTAGACATTTCGAATACCCATTAAGTTGTACATAGGGAAAAGTCAATTTTCAAGACATAATAAAGACAAAATAAGGTCACATGACCCTCCAAATATAGCATTAATTACAAATGACGGGATTTACATGTGACTCTACTATTCATCCTCATCCAAATCAATTTTGTCTTCTACTTTCTTATTGCTGTACGCTACCAAGGCTGATAGAGTTGGATTAATATCAGTCAGGTCTGGGTCTTTGATGTAGTCTACTTTGAACCTTAAGCTCTCAACCTCTGTGGAAAATTTACAGTACACAGCTTCCCTTGATTTTCTTCCTCGTTTAAATGCCAAAAAGGCAGCTCAGAGATCATTGACCTTTTCCAAATTTTCAATAATATTTAATGGCGAATCCCCATGAATGACCTGATATAACCTGTCTCTACACTGCTGTTCATCTATTGGGGTCAAATCGTTCAGACTAGTATCTATGCAATATCTCAATGTATTATTTATTTCATATATTACCTCCATTATTTTGGTCTTTGTTGTGTCAAAAGAATCTTTCACCTTATCAAAAACACCCTTTCTTAACTTCATCTGCTCATGCCATTCCTCAAGTTTCTTTAATTTATCCTTTGTCAAAATATTTTCTCTTAAAAGGACCTTCTTCAACAATCTCCTCATAGCTTGTATTCTCGAGAACATGTGATAATAGTATTTATCATATGGCTCTTCGTACAGATCTTCCCATTCTTCTCTCAAAAGATGAAAATCTTTGTGCAACAAGGATGCAAAGGATATTACCTCACAACCTTCATTGTACATTTTAGTAAACCATTCATGTGTGCCTGCAACAGTGGTCTTGATATCATCAAACTTAGTCAATTCTTCTTTAGACAATAGGGTAGGAGATGCTCTTGGTTCTCCATCATAATTTAATGGCTGCATCAGGAACTATATGCATGCCCAAAGCTCTTCATTCTGCTATTTCAACTGCTGCTTTATCATTTCATCTTTATTCAATTGATCCAAGATCGTGGACACTGTCCCCTTAAATTCATCTATCTTTTGTCCTTGAGTGGCCGGTCCTAAATTGATAGTGGTAATGGTGTCCTTGGCCCTCACTTCTCCTTTGTATGCCTCTGAAGGAGGAACATCCACTTCTGCAATCCAAGCTCCTGTAGCATCCTTATGGATCCTCGACTGGATCTTGTCTCTTTTATACTTTTTTAGGTTTCTCTAATTTGGCCAAGAGTGCATCCAAGTCAAGTTTCATTATTTTAATCCACAAAGCTTTATTTGCTAACCTTTGCTGCAACCAATCTGGTGCTGAGGAGGAAGAATCTTTAGGAGAGTCAATATGACTGTCTCCTTTATTGGGTGATCCATCATGAATTTCCAATTCAGTCCTATCTCCATCGTCTCTTTCATCATATGACTGCTCAATATTCTATAGATTTTCCAATACGGCTTGTTGAGCAGTCCCCAACAATGTATCTGCTATGTCTTTATCTACCGGGCTGTTAGTTACCTCAACTACCTCAATGGCTGTGGCTATTTCAGTGGTCGTCTCTTTTTCTTGAGACTCTAATTTTGCACATACTTGTTCAATTCTAGGTAGTTGTGGGACAACTAAAGGGGTAGACTCTGAAGAGGAAATAATTGAATGTGTTAAAGAAACACTTATGGCTGACAAAGAATGATAAACTAAGGAAGGTAGGTAAGCATGGGATAAATTGGTAAATGAAGCAAAATCTAGTGAGGGTGGTATAGGAGGGTAAGAGGAAATGGAAGAGATAGTAATGGGTGAAGAAAGGCTTAATGATGGGAGAGAGAAATAAGGTGCCAAGATTGTGGAAATGGGTGGTAATGACATTTGGGTGGAGGTAGGAATGGATGAAATGTATGGCAAGGACATGGTAGAGATGGGAGGTGGTGATGAAACATGAGAGAGGATGGTAGAGGAAGTAAGTGAAGTAGGAGAACTAGGTATGCTCACATTTGTTGTTGTTGAAGGTAATGTTGATGTTGTGTCTGGAGTAGAGGGAGTAGATGAAGTGACTTGTGGAGGAGAGGGGGCAATAGCTACACTAGCTGGGGATGAGAAAACTATAGGGGTAGCTGAGGTGTTAGCAGGGGTGGTAGTTGATACATCTGTTGCTGGTACCTTTGGCTTTTTAGCCTTTGAATCTCCCCTTTACCACTAGGTATATCTTTCCTCTTTACTATCCTAGTCTAGGTGGCAAGAGGTGGATCTTTCTTCTATGCCTTGGGAACAGTCTTCTTATCTTTCCCTTTCTCTACCAACGACAAATGTTCCTCACTGTCAGTGTCTTTTACTACCTCTTGCTCTTCTATGTGTGTTTCCTCCATAGGTTGATCTTCTTCATCTCTTGATTCCTTTTTTGAATCTTCCTCTGTGTAAGTTAGTGCCACTCACATTTGTGTCAACACTGCAAGCTGGCTTCTAACCTAGATTTTACTGAGTTTAATTGTATTCCTCATCGCTTCATCTAAAGAACTTTATTCTGTATTGGCCCAATTTGGAGGAGGGATAGGCTGATTGAGCAATGCTTTCCATGGCCCTCTTTGAACTACATTTCCATCCTCTACTACCTGATCGGGGACTTGTATGATATGGAATCTTTTAATACATTCCAAGGATAATCGAGAGTAATTTCTTCCAATCACATCATAGTCATCTACATAATCTACCCAAAATTCTTCTAGGTGATCTCGATCAAACAATTTCTTACTAACATACCTTTCTACTACCTAATTGGGGACTTGTATGATACAGAATCTTTTAATACATTCCAAGGATAATCAAGAGTAATTTCTTCCAATTACATCATAGTCATCTACATAATTTGCCCAAAAGTCTTCTAGGTGATCTCAATGAAACAACTTCTTACTAACATAGCTTTCCATTATCCCATGGGGATCAAAATGTTTCCTTCTTATATATGGATGAAGGTTCAACAGTTGTAATTCTTTGTCCAAGTGCTCTGTTGCTCCTAAGTTGGTACAAGAATAATGACCCTTACCCAATAGAATTGGAAATTTAATATTGACCTTATGTAAATGTTTCAGCCTCTCTGCATAGGTGAGGAGTTGCCTGGTTAGTTCAAGGAGCACTATCTTGTCTATTGGATACCAAGGCAACCTATATGGTGCACCAGTAAAACCCTAAATCCTTAAGTAGGTAAACTTTTGAAACTGCAAGTACCATCTCCCATATTGTTGTATAACATTCATGGCTTCGGTAGATATTCTTAGTCCAGTGCTATCTTGAAGTATCCTGGTGATATGCATAGTGAAGGCATCATTCGCTCTCTTGTAATGAATCAATGATTGAGAGATAGTCAGCTGGGTATAGCATTCATAAACTTTCAATTGTTGGTCCCCATTTCCAACTTCTCCTAACTTGGATATCCTGGATATTCATTTCTCCTTGCCAAGGCATAAACAATGTAGGAAGTCCATCTGAATGTCTCTTTCCCTCTGAAATTCACAAAGTCCTTGTGCATGTTGTCACTTAGGATTTGAGCCCAGTGAAGTTTCTTGTCTCCATGAATTATTTCCTCAATAAGGGTAAACATCCATTCCTCAAAGATTGAAGTAGTGGGAAGTCCATAAATTCTGCTCAACAGTGTTACCAAATCCCCAATCTCATCATGAAAATCACTCCTATATAATGTGTCAGGGATTTTGGTTAAAGTGGACATCTTGTGCTTCATCCAGCCTTCATTGATTTGTTTCTTACATTTCTCCACATCTTTCTTGTATGTGTCCTCTGCATCTTTCTTATCTGGGATTAAGATCATCAGGAAGATGAGTATTCCAAAAATCTCTACAAGTGATGTAGAGCTCAAATCTGCCAAAATCTATCCACTTGTGGTTTGAATGGTTCTTGTTAATGGATCATATCTATCTACACATGCTACTATCAATTCTGGACACTATGCAGAAGTGGGGAATGCAGCTGCTTCAACAATTCCATTATCTCTGACTTTTCTGGCTAGGGGGTAGGGTTCAACCTAAATACCCTAAGTCTGAAGTCCTCTAGGTCTATATGACCTAGGTCAGTATCTCCAATGTTCTTCTATGCAGAGGTGATCTTAGTCTCTAGAGGAATCCCCTTGAACTCGTACTTCATTGGGTTTGCTCGGGCATACATCTATCCTACAGGACATGACCTAATAAGTCCAGGCCGAAACAGAGTTGTCCTAGATGTTCAGGATTTAAGTTTTGAATGAATGGCTACTATTCTCTATTCTTAAGTTAGATTTTCTATTGAAATTCACACAAAGCATGTTCAAAATACCTAAGTCTATAATTTGTAGATTTTCTTACCTTATTATTTCTATTACATGAATTAGATAAAGAAAGGAATGAAAGAAAAGCATTTTGAAACCCCATCTAATTCATGCAATAAATGCTAATTACTTGAAAATCTAATTCAAAACATTCAAATCACTTCAATTTTACCTTTGCACCAATTATCCTGACAAAACAAACCTTTCTACCTTAGAAATTTTCAAGAAAACAAGCTTTTTCAACAATTTGTGCTAATTTGGGCCTCTATAGACTAAAGCACTGGATTTGGCTTGCACCGACCTAGCATGAGATTTGGGGTCTACTGACTAATGTTAGTGCATGGGATTTTCAGCGCAGACTGGTAACCCATGATTTTAACGTAGGTAGAATGGTTAGAGGATCAGTGCTGGTTTAGGTTCGGACTAACTAAATATGAAGTTTTGAAGTCAGTTAGCGTAGACTCTAGTGCAGGTCTATCAGAGGAAGTTTTAGTGCAAAAGGGATATAAAAGAGGGGTAGGCGCGACTTTTAGTTTGAACCAACTAATAGCTCCTCATGAGGTCGGTTGGTGAGGATTTTAACGCAAGTCCGTGGCAAAGGGATTTAGCACTAAGAGTGTGAAGGCTCTCTAGCGGGGTTTAATGACATCACTCACTTGTGTAGGTTTCGAGGTGGACTAACTTAAAGTTAGTGGAAGCGACATATGGCGCAAGTCAGGAGACAACAATTTTGGTGCAAAAGGCTCAAATGTGGGTGAGCGGGATTTACAAGTCCTACCAACTCAGCGTGATTTCTGA
Organism: Cunninghamia lanceolata; assembly: GCA_027924645.1. Classification (NCBI taxonomy): domain Eukaryota; kingdom Viridiplantae; phylum Streptophyta; class Pinopsida; order Cupressales; family Cupressaceae; genus Cunninghamia; species Cunninghamia lanceolata. The sequence goes on along the minus strand of BSBN01000476.1, from coordinate 8,650,081 downwards.
TAGCGACCAACTAAATTTAGCGAGAGCAGTTTTAGGCATAAAGTCAGTCGAGGCAAGTTTTAGCACTAAGCTACTTTTAAGTGTTTGGTGGGGAATTTCTAGGGCATCGACTTAGTGCTATTTCGATGAATGTTGTACAAAAGTCAGTTGAAGCCACTTTTAGCACAAGTCGGAGGGGTTCAATTCTAGTGCAAGGGCCATTTCAAAGCAAATTAAATGTTTCCCATCCTGTGGGATTTTTGAAGGATACTACCATAAGGCAGTGGGAGGCCATTTGAGCATAAAGGCTGAAGGAGGGGATTTCAATCGCATTCAACTGGTTTGAGTTTAGACAATAATTCAAACCGAGCATTTACAAAATCAAGTTGAATCCTCAGAATCCATCAATTACGGCCTAGGCTGGTTTGAATCGTAAGAACTAGGGTTTAATTGCTCTAATAGGGGGTTTTGAAAGTAATATCCTATAAAATCTAAGCCTTTTCAAGTATAACAATAACAACCCCTATAAATATCTATTGCAAAATCATAAAACCCTGATTCCCTCATCACGCTTTCAAGGAAAACCAAAATCATAAGCAAAATTCAACAGAGTTGCCATAGAACTAACGAGACACTAGGTGAAACTGCAAGAAATGAGATGCAGGTATTAGTTCCTACTTGGTGTTTGTTAGTTTGGATGATGAGCTGGGAAGGATCGCGCTCTGTACACTAGTTCTCGCGGCCCTCAAATTCACCAACAATCATTTGCAGAGCTATGAAAGATTTCTTAAAATGCAAAATAAGTTCCAAAATGAAGGCAAAACCTAATGTATTCTACCTAAATATGCATCATAAATGCAAGGTACCATGTGACAACTCGACGCGCACTTAGGAGGGTAAGTTTCAGATACCAACGCGACTTAAAGCCTCCTCCAACCTAGCAGGGAATTCTAATGATACTGTCTCGGTGCTGCTTTTGATGATAACAGATTTGCATGGGTATAGACACTAACTGACTTGCATGGATTCAGGGTATCTCTGACAAAAGTCGGTAGGTTGTTATTTGAACGTGAGTTGGTGATTAAAAATTTTAGTGTAGGGGTAGTGAGATGAAATTTAGCACTTTGATCAGTGTTTTGAGGACTTAGTGCTAAGGTTGGTAGGGTATAATTCTAATGCTAAGTTAGTGACATGAAGATTTAGTGCTTTGACCTGTGAGGGATGTTTTTAGCGCAAAGATATTTTGGACTTGAATTTTGGAGTTAAAGGCCACCTGGCTTAATCATTCGGAAACCAAGGCAACTCAAGCACTCTCTATCAAAGGAAATTAAAACCCTGACTTTAGATGGGTCACTTGGTCATGCAAACTGAACATCCTAGGACCAACAAAAAGTAAGCTAACACCCTAAGCCAAAAAAGAGAAGGGGGCCCCCATTTAGTGAAATGGGGCATGTGTGCAAGGCACAACAAATGGCGACTCTATTGGGGAAATGCTCTAGAGCATTTTGATGATAAAATTCAGTTTCTAAACCTAAAACCTCTGGTTCCCTACATGCTGAATATGACAACATGATACCATATCATAGAAGTAGAAACCAATAGTGTAGCGTAGCCATCCGTATCCTAAAATCTTGAGTGTGTGCAATTGAATTAATTCCCATCCCTTAGTTACTGAGATCATCCAAGATCCTTCGTATTAAGCTACGTAGGTTGACACACATCTCACACACCTTAACATTGCCCTGCTACTAGTTAGGTGTCCATAGCCCTGACGGAGTTGCCTTGTAAACTAATAAGCTTAATTGAGTTGTAGTGTGTGCTAGATACTTTTTTTGAACTTTATTGCTAGTAGAGTACAATGTAGTACCGCTTACCCTTCCAATTTTGCTAACAACATTCACAATGGTGGCAAAGATGAGGCCTTTAGATTTTTCACTTAATACGATATCACCCATAATCCTTCAGTCACTTTAGGACCATTAAAAGTGTAAGAGATATATGGCTAGAAAATACTTCAAGCGCACTAACTAATGACTCATTTCCCATGAACATACATCATACTATTTAAGTACAACTGTGGAACCCACAAAAGGACCTAAGTAGGAAACTTCAATTTCTCTAAGAAATATTCTAGATTACTTACCCAACAAAGGAACACTTATAGGTTTGCACAATTTTCCACCATGTTCAAGAAAAGGAGATCCCCAACAAAGCAAGGACATCAAGGAAAAATAAGGCAGGAAAGAACACCTAACCTAAGCAAAAGCCAACACCTAACAGTTATAGAAAGTAAAAGTAGAAAACCAAAACTAACCTAATGACAACCTAATCTAACCAAAACAAACAAGCAGTCTAACTATATACACTAAAAGGAGGCAAAAATGCCACCTAGGCTTGAAAGTAGTGCTTTAGAAACTACCCATTGACAAACAATGGGAGCTCCTCACCAGTAAGGCTCTCCAGTCGATATGTGTTGCCAAGGATCTCAGGAATTTGGATAGGACCTAGCCAAGGTTTGTCAAATTTACCATGTTCACCCTTCTTCTCATGGGCTTTGTCTGAATATAAGACTAAGTTAGAAATGCAGAAGGCTTTGATTTTAGCCTTCTTATCAAACCACCATTGTTATATGGAGCCTAAGCAGACTCGGAGGTTAAATTTACCCCACTTTTATCGGCGCGGTTTCCCCCCAAATTATTTAATGGGGTCAAGGGGTAGCGCCCCTTACGGGGGTTTGGGGGCAGCGCCCCCAAGATGGGGTCAAGGGGAAGTGCCCCTGGTGTGCTCCCTGTCGCGATACAGGGTAGGGTCAAGGGGTAGTGCCCCCGAAACCTCCAATGATTTTTTATTATTTTATTAAGGCATCAGGAGTTATTTTTTCTATTGGCTGACATAAAAAAACCCTATTTTTGTAACTGACATAAGGCTTGATAAAAGTGGCTAAAGGTTAGGGTTTTCGTTGATGTATTGTAGCATTTGCAGCGGTATTGAGTTGCAGGGACTGCTAGTTGTAATTGGTTTGATTTACTGGATAATAATATTGGACTCTCTGTTGGTGGATGTAGCCCAAGTTTGGGTGAACCACGTTATAATTGTCTCTCGTTGTTATGATTTTTGTGTATTTTTCATTCCTTTGTTTAATCTTTATTTGCATTTAATTGATATCTTCTGCCAGCTAACCCTAACAAGTGGTTCAGAACAGGTTGTGTTCAATTATCGTCTACAGGAAGGTCTCACAGTTGAGTGGGAGAAATGGCAGATGAGGGTAAATTGAAGGTAGACAAATTCAATGGGCAGAACTATCAGTTATGGAAGATGCAGATGGAGGATTATCTTTATCAGAAGGATTTATGGAGGCCATTGGAAGGATTAGCCAAGAAACTGGCATCAATAACTGATGAGGATTAGAATCTTCTAGACAAAAAGGCACTGGGAACCATTCAGTTGTGCCTAGCACCATCTGTGGCATTCAATATAATAGAAGCGATGGCAACAAGTGAATTGATGAAAGATTTGGCTAAATTGTATGAAAAACCCTCAGCCTCAAATAAGGTATTTCTCATGAAGCATTTGTTTAATCTAAAAATGATTGAAGGTGGATCTGTAGCAGATCATTTAAATGAGTTTAATATGATTACCAGTTAGTTAACTTCTATAAAAGTGAAATTTGATGAAGAGGTGAGGGCTCTCTTGATATTATGTTCTTTGCCAGAAAGTTGGAATAGCTTGGTAATGGCTGTAAGTAACTCTGTCTCTGGTTCAAATACTTTTAAATTTGATGATGTTGTTGGTGTTATCCTTAGCGAGGAAATGTGACATAAAAGCTCAGGAGGGTCCACATCAGGTAGTGTTTTGAATGTAGAAAGTAGGGGTAGATTAAAGGAGAGAGGAAAGGGTTCTGGAGGTCATGGGAAGTCACGAGGAAAATCAAAGGACAAGAGGTCCCAATCCAGTGGACAGAAGGATTGTTGGTACCGTGAGAAACCAGGTCATTTAAAGAAAGATTGCTGGTCTCGGAAGAATAAAGAAGGAGACAAACAAGAAGGCAATAAGGAGGCAAATGTGGTAAGTAATAAATCTGAAGATGATGCTTTGATTCTTTCCCTAGATAATGCTGATGATTCATAGGTTTTAGATTCAGGGGCCTCATTTCATGCTACATCCCATAGAAGTTATTTTCTTGATTATGTCCAAGGGGATTTTGGGTAGGTTTATTTAGGAGATAACGAACCCTGTAAGATTGTTGGAAAGGGAAGAATCAAGATTAAGTTGCAGAATGAGAATTATTGGCTACTAAAAGAGGTAAGACACATTCCAAGGTTGAGTAGGAATTTAATTTCAGCAGGGCAGCTAGTTGATGAAGGTTGCATTGTTACATTTACTGATAAAAATTGGAAGGTTTCAAGAGGTGCCTTAATAGTAGCAAAAAGTGTGAAAGTAAGCACCTTATAGCTTTGTACAGGTCATACTGTTCCTTCTACTTTAGCTGTTGTAGAAAAAAACCAAATAGGTTCAGGAACAGTTGCTGCGAGTTCGTAGGAAGAGACTAAAATAGTTGCTGCAGGTTCTGAGACAACACTGTGGCATAACAGATTTGGGCATATGAGTGAAAAAGGTATGAAAGTACTTCATTCTAAGAAAGTTTTACCATGTCTAAAATGTATTAATATAGATTTCTGTGAAAGTTGTGTGAATGGAAAACAAAAGAGAGTCAGTTTCTCAAGGATGGGAAGCAAAGGAAAGATGAAAAGTTGGAGCTTGTGCATACAGATGTATGGGGACTAGCTCATGTATCTTCTCTCAGTGGCTCTCAGTATTATGTTACATTCATAGATGATGCAACTAGGAAGGTTTGGATTTATTTCCTTAGGTAGAAATCTGATGTATTTGAAACATTTAAGAAATGGAGAAGCTTGGTTGAGAATGAGATGGGTAAAATATTAAATGTCTCAGATCTGATAATGGTGGTGAGTATTGCAGCAAAGAATTTGAGGATTATTCTTCCTTTAATGGAATTCGTAGGCTGAAAATAGTTTCAGGGACTCCACAGGAGAATGGAGTGGCTGAACGCATGAATAGGACAATAATGGAGCATGTAAGGACCATGAGATTGCATGCTAGGCTACCTTTAAACATGTGGGCAGAGGTGTCAACACTGCTGTATATTTAATTAATAGAGGTCCTTCAGTTCCTTTGGGTTGTGGTATTCCAGAGGAAGCATGGATAGGTAAGAAGGTGAGTTATTCTTTTCTCAAAACCTTTGGATGTGAAGCATTTGCACATGTAGATTCTAAAAATAGAACCAAGATGGATACGAAATAAAAAAAGTATACCTTCGTTGGATATGGCATTGATGAATTTGGTTATAGGCTTTGGGATTTTGAAAATCAAAAAATTGTGAGAAGTAGGGATGTTGTATTCAATGAGAAGGTGCTGTACAAAGATTAGTTGCAGTAGCATGAGAAGAAAGAAAAGGATTATGTGGTGTTGGATGATACTCCAAATAGTGATGTTCCAGTGGTTCCTCATGCTTTGCAATAGCAACAAGAAATACCACAAACTCTAGTGAATGTTAGAGGGTCAACAAGGCTAAGTAGACCTCCTGAAAGGTTTTCTCCCTCTTTGTATTCTATTTTGTTAACAGATGTTGGTGAACCAGAAGGGTATGATGAAGCTATGTAGGTGGAAACAAAGGTTCAGTGGGAGCTTGCAATGAAAGAAGAAATGGACTCCTTGCTGAAAAATTAGACTTGAGAATTATGTAAGTTACCTGCAAGTAAAAAGGCTTTACCAAACAAATGGGTTTATAGGTTGAAAGAGGAAGATGGAGGTAAGAAAAGATTTAAATCTAGGTTAGTTGTAAAAGGATTTGCAGAAAAAAAAGGTATTGATTTTGATGAGATATTTTCTCCGGTTGTCAAGATGACTTCTATTGGTACTATTTTAAGTATTGTGGCTGCTGAAGATTTGCATTTGGAACAACTAGATGTGAAAACTACCTTTCTCCCAAGTCTTCTTCCCACATGTGACAATGAAGCCAATAATGTTGATGATAACACATTAGTTTTGGATGTCAACATGGAAAAGGAGACATAAACTGGACTAAATAGCCGAAGAAAAGGAGACTCCAGCCTCTCCAAAACATTAAATAGTGGACAATACAGTTGGAGAGAAGACTGCATAAGAAGTTTCACCAACTGTACAAATTAGTTCCCCTTCAGCACATCAGATTGAGAAGGATACAACACAAGACGAACAAAAGGAGGACTCAAACAAGGCCTTGGATATTGATCCTCTGGACCAGGAACAGAATAATGTGGTCTCCACCGCAACAAGAGATACTGCAGAAGCAATGAGAGAACTCTTGGAGAAAGATAAACAAGTTTTAGATGAGCCTGAATCAATCCAAGGTCCAATAAACTTGGACACAATGTCTCCTACTTAAATGTTCAAATTGGCTTCAGTTGTCCAAGCCAAAGCAAGAAAAGAAATCTTGAAATCCCATATTGAGGATAGTGAGCTCATAAGTGAAGCTTCTAGTATTTTGGAGAAACGGATGCCAACATTTTAGAAGGACACCTCACAGTCATGAAAAAACCAACTCAAAGGACTTATAAACTTTGTAAATAAACATTTTGAATCCTTTGAGAAATCTGTAGAAATAAAAGTCAAGCAAGAGTTTGATGTGAAAAAGACTGAATGAGTTGAAGGAAATGATAGATAATGACAAAGTCTAGCTAGATAATAGAATAAAAGGCATTTAGGTTGCTATTAAAAAAGCCAGTGATATGTATAGATTCTGCTTATCCTGGTCAGAAGCCACTAAGGAAATAGAAGTGAAGATCAAGGATTTAGTGCTGAAACTGGTAAATATTTCTAAGACATTTGATATGGTAACAAAATCAGTAAGCAACAAAGAAAATCAAGTCATTAACCTTTATGATGACTTGAACAATCTAATAAGTGAGAGGGATAAAATCAAAAGCAAAATGTGTCAACTAAGAAGAATAATCAGCCCCAAGCTAGATTCTATGTTTAATCTAGCAGCTGAAGCACAAGTGGCTTTACAATCTGACACACCCTCTGATCTTCAAAAGGCAGAAGCTATAGTTTTTATACTCAGTGGTCATATTCAAATTTTGGATAGTGCCAAGAAAAGCTGGGATGGTGAATTGGCTCAACTAAAGAACATTTTCAATGACATCCTCCAACACATGTAAAATAAAGTTGAAGATTGTACTTGTATATATGCAACAGAGTATACAATTTTTGCCTCTGGATCACACCCTTTGCCATTGATGTCAAAGGGGGAGAAGAAGATCAATGAAAAATAGATAAACATCTCAGGGGGGGTAGGAAAATAGAGTGTATATAGTTAGGGGGAGCAATCAAGCATTTTTCACTAAGTGTTGCCATCAATGCTAAAGGGGGAGATTGTTGGCAAGAGACATTGCTCCAGTATAGAATAGAATGTTGTCATTGATGGAAACAAGGCAAAGATATTTTATCACAATGGCAAGGACACGTTACTCCAGAAGACAATCCTAATCTGACAAATAAGACACAAGCATTTTGGTCTGGTAGTTCTAAAGTGGCTAAGTATTGAAAGTGTTCAGGTATGAGGTAGAAAAAAGGACCAGTACTCCTCCACAAATGAATATATGAAGATGTAGCTTAGGTATGATGCTCATAGCTATCTATTGACGTTATATTCCAATAATCAAGTCATGACCTCCTCTGGAAGTCATTTGATGAAAAGACTAAGTTCAGGGCAGCAGAAGTTAGACAGAGACAATGAACAATGCTAAGTAAATTGGTTTGCATTCCTCCACATTAGCATATTTTGTTCTGTGGTTTTGAATTAAGATAGAGATAAGTCATGACTATCAGAATCCAAGTTTGTAGCTCCAGAAGTGCAGCAGATCATGTTCTACAGGCTCTCCAGTACCGACATTCAGTATAGCAGTGTTACAGTGTGACAGGGCATCAGTTCTAAGGTCCACATTTTGGCACATAGATTTATCTTGTCCTATGAAGTTGAAGAAATGTTAAGAGATCATTAATGATTGTTGAATATGAATCATGAAGGTGCATTTGATCTGCAGCAAACGTTATGATGTGACAGAGGAACATATCATATATGTTATTAGGGAACAAGCTGACAGGCTAGCTAAATCCTTATGCGGAAAAGAAATCTGATTTGGATGATGAAGTAAGTGGTTGTATGAATAGAGTCAACACATACGAAGACATGTACATGATGGTTTGGATCCACATTGAAGAATTAACACAAGAACAAGTCGACAGGGTATAACACTTGGTATACACGCTTCACAACTTATTTGCCGACCTGATCATGAGAAAGATTTAGTTGCAGATATAAATGGACGATGGATTTCAGTGTTTGAATAGAGTGGTGTATGATGTGATATGTGTGGATGCGAAATATGTGAAGATAAAGTGCCCACAACAAATGAAGATAGATCTTAAACATATGTAAGAGCAAAGCAGTGAAACAGGGGCAGACTGAAATGAAGAGTTCTGAGTCAATATTTATGAGCTTAAGTGGAACTGTTTCCATGCATCTGTAGATGCAATCACAATAGTTCATCCTTGGCAGTGAGCCACCCTTATTCTACCTTCTTCTAATTGGCAGTGAGCCTTTTTCTTTGTGTAGTGAGCTCTAGGCAGTGAGCCCTAAGATAGTGAGGCTCCTGTAATTCGGTATTGTGCTATAATAATATTTTGAGAGCTAACACTCTCCATGGTTTTTCCCTCTTTGGGTTTTCCACGTAAAATCTTGGTGTTCATGTGTTATGTCTTTATGGTTGCTATTCATTAGTTTAATTTTCTTTCACATAATTAAAATTGGTAAATGGATAAAAGAACAAGTGTATGAAAGGTTTTGTAGAACACTAAATCAACCCCCCTCTCAGTAATCATTATATTCAACAATTCATTTCTCCTTTCCAAGGCATAAACAACGTAGGAAGTCCATCTGAATGTCTCTTTCCCTCTGAAATTCACAAAGGCCTTGTGCATGTTGTCACTTAGAATTTGAGCCTAGTGAAGTTTCTTGTCTCCATGTATTATCTCCTTAATAAGGGCAAACATCCATTCCTCAAAGGTTGAAGCAATGGGAAGTCCATAAATTATGCTCAACATTGTTACCAAATCCCCAATCTCATCATGAAAATCACTCCTATATAATGTGTGACCTGGAGTTTGGTTAAAGTGGACCTCTTGTGCTTCATCCAACCTTCATTGATTTGTTTCTTACATTTCTCCACATCTTTCTTGTATGTTTCCTCTGCATTTTTCTTATCTGGGATTGAGAGCACCGAGAAGACGGGTATTCCAAAAATCTCTGCAAGTGATGTGGAGCTCAAATATGCCAAAATTTATCCACTTGTGGTCTGAATGGTTCTTGTTAATGGATCATATCTATCTGCACATGCTACTATCAATTCTGGACACTGTGCGGAAGTGGGGAATGCAGCCGCTTCAACAATGCCATTATCTCTGACCACTAGTACAAAAAGAGCAATATATTACTAAAAAAACTACTAAAAACTGCTTATAAATGACCAAACATGGTCACGTGACCATTAATAGTTTATTGCCAATCATTTATAACACGACCAAATTGATGACAACCATTTTTAGTCATTTATTGGTTGTTTTGATTAATCGATTTGGTAGTATATTTAGTCATTGATTGCTGTAATCTGGTCACTTATTTAGTCATTTTTTATTCACTGATATATTTAGTCATTTATTGTTGTTAATTGGTCACTTATTTAGTCATTTTTATTCATTGATTTATGTCCATTGGTAGTGTATTTAGTCATTAACTTTAATCATCATTTTGATCAATTTGGTAGTATATTAAGTCATTTTATTCACTGATTTAACATTGGTCATATATTTAGTCATATTTATTCACTTGGTCACTGATTTCTATCAATTGGTAGTATATTTAGTCAATTTAATTATTAATTGACATTAATTAGTAGTATATTTAGTCATTTTGAAGCTTGCATTTAATCATTAGTATATTTAGTAGTATATTTTGAAGCTTGCACAATGAAACAACTTTGAGAAGGTAAAAATAACTTATTTTATTGATACAAAATGCTTACAAACAACATATATATTTGAAAATAAGTTACAATGCTTTCTCTTTGCTAAAAAAACCTTCATGGTTACAATACATAGCTCAAAGAATGAGTAAGAAACTAAATTTATGAGTATCACTGATTTTCTGAGTATACTTTGATGGTTAATTCACTTGACACTATCATTGTAGCTTCACCCTTTGCCTTTGATCCTTTTTCTTATTCAAGAACCACTGTGGACTATTATCAAAGCTCCTACTCTCTACCTTGCTGGATTGCTCAACACAAGTTTGGTCTATACTCTCACCTTGAAACACTTATCCTTTTATGCCACTCAAGATCTCAAAAACACTTGTCCTTTTATGCTCGGAAGTCATTGTGATAGTCTAGGATCAAGGTGTTGCAATTCAAAAAGACAGTGTTGTCTTACCCGTTGAGATTATGCATGCTGAGATTCCATAGCTGTCTTACCCGTTGTCCATGCTCTCTTTTACTCACTCTGAACTACGCTTACTCTGTCATGCACTGTAGGTTCTATTTTTTTTGAGTTTGGCTCCTTGAGAAGAACTTTGTGCTTGGAAAATACAATTGAATGTAACACTCTATTTACATCATTATCTTCCAAATTTAGTTGAGATTTGATGTCATCAAAACTAAGTTTTTCAGCTTCATTGAACAACATTAATAAAGCGGCCTACAGTTGATTCCATAACAGATTTAGAGTCAATTAATATTGCACACAAAGTAGAATCATATTTTTTAGAAGTGCATCTCAATTTCAAATAAATGTTTGGGAATCCAACTTTGTTTACTTCTAATAGAAACTCTAAGTAGGCTTGCAAATAATAAATTTCTCACAAATGGCAATTGATATTCAAAAACTAGTCACCTGGTAAGTCGATAATACCATCTCTATTGTGTTGCCATCAAAACCACCTTTCATGGTGCAGGTCCCAAGAGAATATATCCATGTAAGTTTGCGCTGCTTATTTTCCTTAGAATAGAATTGTTTATATATATCTATACATTTATCCTGCATAAAAAATGTAAGAATGAACAACTAAGACTAGATGTATTTTTTGATTAAAGAAATTACAAAGTAACAAATAAGTTTTACCAGCTCAATAGGAAGATTGATATAAGGGGACTTGTAGGCTAGCCAATATCCAGTAGTAAGGACTTTAACACTCAAATCTATTCCAACATGAATGTCTTCTCTAACAAGATGAGCAAACTATGGAAACATAGACAAAGCATGTGAACTGTTTGACAAAATGCCTCAAATAAATGTGGTCTCATGGACTTCAATGATTGCAGGATATGCACAAATTGAACTTTTTGAGAAGACTTTAGAAACTTTCAAGCAAATGCAATTGGTAGGTGTAAATCTAGACTCCACAACCTTTGCTAGCATCCTCCCTGCCTGTGCCAAAATGGGAACTTTGGAATAGGGTATGGACATCCATCAAAATGTGAAGGATAGAGGAATTTTGTTAGATGTTGTAGTTGTAACTTCCCTAGTAGACATGAATGCAAAATGTGGAAATATAGACAAAGCACGTGAACTATTTGACAAAATGCCTCAAAGAAATGTGGTCTCATGGACTGCAATGATTGTAGGATATGCACAAATTGAACTTTTTGAGAAGACTTTAGAAACTTTCAAGAAAATGCAATTGGCAGGTGTAAAGCTAGACTCCACATCCTTTGCCAGCATCCTCCCTGCCTGTGCCAAAATGGGAGCTTTGGAACAGGGTATGGACATCCATCAAAGCATGAAGGATAGAGGAAATTTGTCAGATGTTGTAGTTGCAACTGCTCTGGTAGACATGTATGCAAAATGTGGAAACATAGACAAAGCATGTGAATTGTTTGACAAAATGCGTCAAAGAAGTGTGGTCTCATGGACTACAGTGATTGCAGGATATGCACAAATTGAACTTTTTGAGAAGACTTTAGAAACTTTTAATCAAATGCAATTGGCTGGTGTAAATCTAGACTCCACAACCTTTGCCAGAATCCTCCCTACCTATGCAAAAATGGGAGCTTTGGAACAAGTTATGGACATCTATCAAAGCATGAAGGATAGAGGAATTTACCTTGAATATAGAAACACATAGCTTAGGGGTGGAAGCATCAACTTAAGGCAAGACAACCCACTTGGAATCTAAAAAAAGATAGTAATACCACAAATCAGATTTTTGATTCTTAGTGACAGTATGTCCTTTCAATATATACTTGTGAATAGTAATCACAAAAGAAAGAAAGACCATATTAACTGGATAGATAGAAAATCCAGAATCTCACCATAGACTATCAATCAGCCATTAAGAATATAGTTGAAGCCATCTTAGCACTAACATAATCAAGATCAAATTCATTCAAAGGTGTGCCCTCAATAAACTCGACACGACCTTTATAATGTGCTAGAAGGGTCTTCATCTTGAATCTGTACATAAGAAGTACTAATACATAAAGTGAACAAACAAATTTTTGAGAAACACCAAAAAGAAAGGACACAATAATATGTGGATTTGTACTGTAACAAATCTAGATATAAAACATTTGGAATAGAAGAATGCAAAGACTATAGAATCATTCAAAGTAATTTGGAATACTTTATCCAAAGTTAGAAGCTTATGAGGGTTTATATGGAGCCATAATCATAACTCGAAAAGGAAATGCTAGCATATCTGCAAAGAAAAATTAATAATGCAAAGAATTAACCAATATTTTGGAGCATACCTTATCTTTGAATATTCAAGAAGACGCATTTACAAGACAAATGTAACAATTCCAAGTTGTGAAGAAAAATCTTTAATAGTCATTTATGCTTTAACTTGCCAACCTTTATCATGAGAAGGATAATAGAACTCTGAAAGAAAGTCCTGTATGGTTCAATATGATAAATTTCCACTAATAATAATAAATCTTGAAATTGCCTTGGTAGACATGTATGTAAAATGTGGAACCATGGACAAGGCACATGAACTATTTGATAGAATGCCTAAAAAAAAAAGTGGTCTCATGGACTGCAATGATTGCAGGATATGCATGGACAGGCTCTTCCCGCATCATCGCGGGAGCTATCAAGAGTTAGTGCGAGAGTGCAGGAAGCTTCCCGCACTCCCACATTGACTCTTGATAGCTCTCACGGTGATGCATGAAGAGCCTGGACTGCATCTCTTGCGGTCTTTAGTATATACAACCATATGCAAAATGTGGAAGCATTGACAAGGCATGTGAACTGTTTGGAAGAATGCCTCAAAGAGATGCCATCTCATGGAATGCAAGGGTTGTGGGATATGCACAAAATGGATTTGTTGAAAAGGCTTTAGAAATTTTCAAGCAAATTCAATTGGCTGGTGTAAAGCCAATTCCACAACCTTTACCAACATCCTCCCTGCCTGTGTCAAAATGGGAGCTTTGGAATAGGGTATGGACATCCATCAAAACATAAAGGATAGAGGAATTTTGTCAGATGTTGTAGTTGCAATTGCCCTATTAGACATGTATGCAAAATGTGGAAGCATAGACCAGGCACGTGAACTGTTTGATAGAATGCCTCAAAGAAATGTGGTCTCATGGACTGCAATGATTGCAGGATATGCACAAAATGGATTTGTTGAAAAGGCTTTAGAAATTTTAAAGAAAATGCAATTGGTTGGTGTAAAGCCAAATTACACAACCTTTGCTAGCATCCTCACTGCCTGTGTCAAAATGGGAGCTTTGGAATAGGGTATGGACATCCATCAAAACATAAAGGATAGAGGAATTTTGTCAAATGTTGTAGTTGCAATTGCCCTATTAGACATGTATGCAAAATGTGGAAGCATAGACAAGGCACGTGAACTATTTGATAGAATGCCTTAAAGAAATGTGGTCTCATGGACTGCAATGATTGTAGGATATGCACAAAATGGATTTGTTGAAAAGGCTTTAGAAATTTTAAAGAAAATGTAATTGGCTAGTGTAAAGCCAAATTCTACAACCTTTTCCAGCATCCTCCCTACCTGTGTCAAAATAGGAGCTTTGGAATAGGGTATGGACATCCATCAAAGCATGAAGGATAGAGGAATTTTGTCATTTGTTGTAGTTGCAACTGCCGTGGTAGACATGTATGTAATTTTGTCATCTCATGGAATGCAATGATTGCAGGATATGCATAAAATGGATTTTTTGAAAAGGCTTTAGAAACTTTCAAGCAAATGCAACTAGCAGGTATAAATCCAAATTTGACAACCTTTGCTAGCATCCTCCCTGCCAGTGCCAAAATGGGAGATTTGGAATAGGGTATGGACATCCATCATAACATAATGGAAGGGGGATTTTTTTCAGATATTATAGTTGGAAATGCTCTGGTAGACATGTATGCAAAATGTGGAAGTATAGATAAGGAACGTGAACTGTTTGATGAAATGGCTCAATGAGATGCCATCTCTTGGAATGCAATAATTGCAGGATATGCACAAAATGGATTTGTTGAAAAGGATTTATAAATTTTAAAGCAAATGCAATTAGTTGGTGTAAAGCCAAATTCCACAACCTTTGCCAGCATCCTCCCTGCTTGTGTCAAAATGATAGCTTTGGAATAGGGTATGGACATCCATCAAAACATAATGGAAGGGGGATTTTTTTAAGATATTATAGTTGGAAATGCTCTAGTAGACATGAATGCAAAATGTGGAAGCATAGACAAGGCACAAGAACTGTTTGCCTGATTATTTCCATAGGTGTCACACAGGTGGGCATGAAATTGGCATTTGGACAGTGAATTGGCAGAATAGACTTCATTGTCACAGCACATGAAGAGTTTTGAAGCATTTGCTTCGCACTATAATATGGCTTGAGATTCTTCACAGAAGTGGAAAAACTCACAAGGGTGTTAAAGGAGGGAAGTATGAGAACATAATCCCAAGAAGGACAGAGCAAGTTAAAGTCACAACAAACTGGAAAATCATCTAGAAAATTAATCTAATGGCTGTTATGGTTTGCAACACCTACAACCGAGTTATGGCACCTATATAGAGGCATATTGATTTCACAGGCTTGGACTCCATGTTAAATGGGATTGTCGCCCCAGTTACATTAACTCTCTCCTAATTACCAATGACAATTTAAGAAAATGTTTTTTAAAAAACAAAGGACAAGAAACCACATAGTAAATCTATTAAAGCAAACCATTAATAGATAGTAATCCTTAAAATGTTGTAAAATAGGAGCAGAGATAAATGTACACACCATCTTTGAGAGGAAGAAGGCACTCATATGAGATCTCAAATTGGAAGGGCTTGAGAAATGCTATAGGATTGTCTAGCACCGTTACATTCATTGCACTCAATCGAATCAAAACTTCCCACCACTAGTATAGTTGTCACAAACCCTAAAACCTCCAAAAATTCTTGGTTGTCTGAAATGGCTCCTGGATATGAAGTAAAACATGCACAAAGAAACTATCTTTAGTGAATGATTCTACAAAGTAGATGGGAGGATGTATAACAAGTATATGTCTACCATCACCTTGGCATGTAGCATAACAGGGATGCCATCCCCATCTCTATTGCCAAGATTGGAACTGCAATTCAGGAACATCTACATAGACAAGATTGAGGATTTTCTCAGACTAAGCATTATTCTTGATAATGGTAGTACACTACATGTAATTATCATTTAGCTTCTTTTTCTAGAAAGTTTGCAACCCTCTAATTGAAGAGATGCAAACTAGTTAATGGCGATGATGCACTTCCCTTCACACTTAACAGAATCTAAGGTGAGGTAGGCATAAAACAAAAGAAACTCAACTTTACTGATAGAAACATAAAAGAAATAGAGAAGTCCTCCCACAGAATCATCTTATATTAATTTTCAACATTCACATTTCCAAAAATCAAGGACACTTATGGTAAGACAGATAAAGATTTAAAGGGTTTCCCTCTGAATATTAAACTGTGCGTCCATAAAATTAAGGATTGTTAACTAACTACGTGTAAGGAGACATCCATGTAGAATGAATATTGGATATGTAGAGAGATTGTATGCTGAAATGGATTGAATATGAAAGCCAAGAAATATTTTAAGCGAAGGCAAATGGTTGGATGTTGCTTGTACTTGTAGTGTGATCCCAAGAAAAAACACAAAACAACTCAAAATTTGTACAAATTTTTGAAATTCAAATGTAGTCAGTACCAATGGCACCTTCCCAATTCCAAAGATTTCATTATTAAGAATATGGCAAGCAAAGAAATATGTATTTTCTAGACAACATTTTAGGTTACCATTAATGCAGCCTAAAGGAATACAAATATTAACAACTTATGTAGTGGGAAGAGGTATTTATGCCTCAAATAAACAAATGCTCTTTAGGCTATGGAATGCACCAACCATTATCAAGAAATTATTTTTATAGTGTTCCCAAGGAAGCAACCTTAGATGTTGGGTATGTGTTTCGCATCCCAAACGAACAATGGATAGGAGGACATGTAACAAGTGTAGCTCTATCCTTCCTTCCATTGGCATGTAGCATAACAGGTATGCCATCCCCATCAACTTTCCATTCCAAAGATAGGGAACTACAAGTTGGGGACATGTATCTGTCCCCTGATAAGGCGTTGATATTCTTTAGTGCCTTATCACTAACAATTCATTAATGTTCTTTGAAAATGACAAATGAAAACAAACTCAAACAAGGTAAGATTGGTTATCTACATAGAAGAATCCTCTAAGCTTGATGGTGTTAGATCATTTTTAGGCCATGTGAAATCCTATAAGAGATTCATTAAAAAACATGCACCCAATGACCATCTATTGGGTCCACAAACAACTAAAATGGGTAACTTCATTGGTGGAAGAGAAATACAGTACATTTTAACATTCAAAGAACAGACTCATAATGCACACCTATCCTTGCATATTCAAACCAAGGCTTGGGGTGGTACATACACATTAATACATCAAAACTTACAATTAGATGTATGCTTACTCAAGAACATGAAAGGCAACAATGTAGCTATTAAGAGGCTCAACCTTCTAGGAAAGCAACCCCTTCTACAAACTATAAAATCAGAGTGTACAAGGTGACAGAGATTAGCATTGACCTCACCCCACGTGACAAGTAAGCGAATTTGAAATCCTCTTTCACCAATCACATGCAACACATCAACAACTAAAATTATAATGTTGGTCTTACAGATGAGTACGGTTAGATATATAGAATTCACTACCTTAAATAACATTTAAGCATTTGATTTTTCACTACATTCTCATAGTAAATAGAAAAGTTTGTAGCTAAGCTTTTTGGGTGATCACTTGGCATCACTTTTTAAGTCTTTTGTGTGTGCCCAGACATGAAATTTTCCATTTTACCATAGCATAGAAACAAAAGCTAGCTATAAAAAAATTGCAAAGGAAGAGTGTAATTAAAACTACAAGACTATCTCTACAAATGCATCCTCAAAAATACAAATTGTAGAAACTTCAAAATTAAAATTGCTTACTTGGAGGGGCAAAACTCCACGTCCTCAACCGTATCTTTATGCCCTAATGGAAGGGGGATTTTTGTCAGATATTATAGTTGGAAATGCTCTAGTAGACATGTATGCAAAATGTGGAAGTATAGATAAGGCACGTGAACTGTTTGATGGAATGGCTCAAAGAGATGTCATCTCTTGGAATGCAATGATTGTAGGATATGCACAAAATGGATTTGTTGAAAAGGCTTTAGAAATTTTAAAGCAAATGCAATTGGTAGGTGTAAATCCAAATTCTGCAACCTTTTCCAGCATCCTCCTTGCCTGTGTCAAAATGGGAGCTTTGGAATAGGGTATGGACATGGGCTTGAAACTCCCTTATGATTCACCTCCTATAGAACATATGCTCTCTAAGTGAGATGAATTCCTGAAAAGGTAGTTTTGTGATTAGTTTATTTCTGCGGCACCCAATAATTATATTTGTTTATTGTCTATAACTTTAGTATTCTTTTGGTTTTGCAACATAGAAATAGACCAGACGAATGATTATGATCAATCCCTAATTTTCATAGTTGAGGCTATTTGAAGCATAATTGATGAGAACAAAGTTTTAAGACATCAGACCAAGGATGGGTCACTCTTCCATTCTCCCTCTGCAACTACTTGTGCTCTAATGCACACTAGAAAATCCAATTGCCTTGAGTATTTGAATTCAATGCTAGAAACTTTGCAGAATGGAAGTTGGTCCTTAAATGTTAATGCATATTGATGAGATTTCATCATGTTCATGCACATGTAACATGCATTTTTTTGTTGGTGTAGTGCCTAGTGTTTATCCCATAAATATGTTCATTGCTCTCTTAATGGTAGATAGGTTGGAGAGCTTAGGAAGAGATAAAGCAGGCTCTAGATGATGTCTATAGGTAATTGATAAATCCCTTGCTTATGATTGAATATTGTACTTTCTATGTCTGGTGTTCATATTGTCTGAAATCAATATTCTCACTAGACAGAGAACAAAATAATTGAGGGAATATCATCAACATCAGACATAATTAACAGTTTTGTCAGTTTCAAGATTTTACAGTGGAATGGATATGATGTGTCTCCAGGTCTTTTGATCAAATCACACCCTATTTTCCATAAATTTTGCTATTGATTATTGCTCATATTTTTTTGTCAGGCATGAATAACTATTATGAAATGCAATTTTGGGGATGATAGATTCTCACTCATACATTAATTTTTTACCAGAGTTATGTTTCATTAATTTTGTATTTCCTTTTAATGGAACCAATAACCATATAGATGTCTTTGTCAGTTTCCTGCAAGATGGAAACTTCCTACCATTAGTAGAAAAGAGAGTCCAAACTATTACAACAATGCTGAATTTGTATAAATAATCTCAGATGATGTTCCTTGGTGAAAGAATTTTGGAAGAAGCAAAGTCTTTCTCCAGAAACTATCTTGCCAAAAATGAAGCAAATATTGCAATGGATGACAAAAATTTAGTCCACAAAGACCTTGATAAAGAGGTAATACATTTATTTTTTCAAATCCAAATGACCAATGTTTGATATTAATTTTGTCATTGAGCTTTAAGGGTTGATCCATCATGTGTAGGTTGAGTATGCATTGGCTATCCCCTGGTTGGCCAGTTTGGAGTGAATGGAACATAGAAGCTACATTGAAAAATATGCATTTGATGATATTTGGATTGGAAAGACCTCTTACAAGTAACTTTTGATTGAGCTCATTGTTATGGCACACCATAACTAGATAACCCTTCAAATTTGATTTTATAAGTATATGCTTTTAGATGACTTGCTTAGACAATCCTAATTCATTTGGACCTTCTAATCAGATTGCAAGATCCCTTGCTTAAGTAGTGATTGTTTTTTAACATTAGCCAAAAATGACTTCAATATCTACCAAGCAACACAATAGAAAGACTTACAAGAGTTGGAAAAGTATGTCTACATGTAAATGATTGGGAAGTTTTGGAATTATTAACTGTAATAACATGACTGGTAGTAATATGTTATAGTTGCTATGAGGTTTTAATAAGAGTTTCTGTTGCTGTCTCCATTAACAAATGGTTTATAGATTCAAAATTTGGTGACCTACACTTTGCACGACAAGAACTTGTATACTTCTATTTTCTTGTAGCAGGGATTTACATTTTATTTATGCAATTGGTATTCACCAATCATTAAAATAGCCCAAACAATCCACAAGCAAATGGAAAGCCAGAGAGTCAAATGGATGATGTAATAGCCCAAACATTCCACAAACAAATGGAAAGCAAGGAACCAATAGCTTCCATTTTGAAACCAAGTCTTTTCCTAGAGAAAAGAAAAGAAATAAAGGAAAATATATTTATAAAAAAATGTGAAGGGAGAAACTCACAATAGTAGAGGCCTTCACCATGATATCCTTATCTTGTGAGAGAATTTCATGTTTGTCTATTGTAGAAATGAGCACATCAATAAAGTCATCATGAGCCCTCCGCATCTGACGATGATCATCCACCAACGTCTGAATAAAATTATTTCTTTTCTTCTATAGATTGATCATAGTATTTGTGAGGCCTTGCAAATCGAACCACTAGAGAAACGACATATAATCTCACATAACCCTAAACCTCCTTAGCATGCAGGTTGATCATAGTCTTTGTGAGGCCTTGCAAATCGAACCACTAGAGAAATAACAGATAATCTCCTATAACCCTAAACCTCCTTAGCACGCAGGGGTAATGAAGACAAAACTGAAACATCACTTTGGCGCCTAACTTTTTCTATTTTCCTTTTGATTTTCCCTTTCAAGAAATATGTTTTTTTTTTCAAAAGTGTTCTTTGAAGACATATTTAGTCATATTTAGTTGGTCATATGACTAATTATTTAGAAATATGACTAAATATTTAGTTTTGTTTTTTACTTGACGATCAAATTAGTCATTTATAGATGTGTTGCAAAAAATTAGTAGAATGACTATAAAATTTTTAGTCACGTAGTCACTTATTTGCCCAAATTCTACTACTGGACTTTTCTGGCCAGGGGGTAGGGTTTGGCCCAAATACCCTAAGTATGAAGTCCTCTAGGTCTATATGACCTAGGTCAATATCTCCAATGTTCTTCCATGTAGAGGTGATCTTAGTCTCTGGAGGAATCCCCTTGAACTTGTACTTCATTGTGTTTGCTTGGGCAGACATCTATCCTGCAGGACATGACCTAATAAGTCTAGGTCAAAATAGAGTTGTCCTAGATGTTCAGGATCTAAGTTTTGAATGAATGACTACTATTCTCTATTCTTAAGTTAGGTTTTCTATTGAAATTCACACAAAGCCTTTTCAAAATACCTAAGTCTATAATTTGCAGATTTTCTTACCTTATTATTTCTATTACATGAATTAGACAAAGAAAGGAATGAAAGAAAAGCATTTTGAAACCCTATCTAATTCATGCAATAAATGTTAATTACTTGAAAATCCAATTCAAAACATGCAAATCACTTCAATTTTACCTTTGCACCAATTATCTTGACAAAATAGACCTTTTTACCTTAGAAATTTTTAAGAAAACATGCTTTTTCAACAATTTGTGCTAATTTGGGCCTCTACGGACTAAAGTGCTGGATTTGGCTTGCACTGACCTGGCGCAAGATTTGGGGTCTACTAACTAATGTCAGTGCATGGGATTTTTAGTGCATACTGGTAACCCAAGATTTTAGTGCAGGTAGAATGGTTAGAGGACCAACACTGGTTTAGGTTTGGATTGACTAAATATGAAGTTTTGAAGTTAGTCAGCGTAGACTCTAGCGCAGCTCTGTCGGAGGAAGTTTCAGTGCAAAAGGGATACAAAAGAGGGGCATGCGCAGCTTTTAGCTCGAAACAACTAATAGCTCCTCATGAGGTTAGTTGGTTAGGATTCTAGTGCAAGTCTGTGGCAAAGGGATTTAGCACTAAGAGTCTGAAGGTCCTCTAGTGGGGTTTAACGACATCACTGACTTGCACGGGTTTTGAGGTGGACTGACTTAAAGTCAATGGAAGTGACATATGGTGCAAGTCAGGAGATATCAATTTTGGCACAAAAGGCTCGAATGTGGGTGAGTGGGATTTACGGGTCCTACCGACTTAGTGTGATTTCTAATAGCAACTGACTAAATTTGCGAGAGCAGTTTTAGGCATAAAGTCAGTTGAGGCAAGTTTTAGTGCTAAGCTACTTTTAAGTGTTCAATGGGGAATTTCTAGGGCATCGACTTAGTGCTATTTCTATGAATGTTGGACAAAAGTCAGTTGAAGCCACTTTTAGTGCAAGTCAGAGGGGTTCAATTCTAGCGCAAGGGCTGCTTCAAAGCAAATTTAATGTTTCCCATCCTACGGGATTTTTGAAGGATACTACCACAAGGTAGTGGGAGGCCATTTTAACGCAAAGACCGAAGGAGGGGATTTAAATCACATTCAATTGGTTTGAGTTTAGACAATAATTTGAATTGAGCATTTATAAAATCAAGTTGAATCCTTAGAATCCAACAATTGCAACCTAGGCTGGTTTGAATCGTAAGAACTAGGGTTTAGTCACTCTAACACGGTGGGTTTTGAAAGTAATCTCCTATAAAATCTAAGCCTTTTCAAGTATAACAATAACAACCCCTATAACAATCTATTGCAAAATCATAAGACGCTGATTCCCTCATCACACTTTCAAGGAAAACCAAAATCATATTAAGCAAAATTCAATAGAGTTTCCATGGAACTAACAAGACCCTAGGTGAAATTGCGGGAAATGAGATGCAGGTATAAGCTCCTACCTGGTGTTCGTTAGTTTGGATGATGAGCTGGGAACGATTGTGCTATGTACATTGGTTCTTGCCGCCCTTGAATTCACCAACAATCGTTTGCAGAGCTCTGAAAGAATTCTTAAAATGCAAAATAAGTTCCAAAATGAAACTGAAACATTATCTATTCTACCTAAATATGCATTATAAATGCAAGGTACCATGTGACAACTTGGCACACACTTGGGAGGGTAAGTTTCAGATACCAACATGATTTAAGGCCTCCTCTGACCTAGTGGGGAATTCTAATTATACCATCTCAATGCTACTTTTGATGCTAATGGATTTGCGCGGGTTTAGACACTGACTGACTTGCATGGATTCGGCGTATCTCTGACAAAAGTTGATAGGTTGTTATTTGAACGTGAGTCAGTGATTAGAAATTTTAGCATAGGGGTAGTGATATGAAACTTTAGCACTTTGGTCACTATTTTGAGGACTTAGTGCTAAGGTCGGTAGGGTACAATTCCAACGCTAAGTCATTGACATGAAGATTTAACGCTTAGGCATGTGACGAATGTTTTTAGCACAAAGATCTTTTAGACTTAAATTTTGGAGTTAAAGGCCACTTGGCTTAATCATTTGGAAACCAAGGTGACTCAAGTACTCTCTATCAAAGGAAATTAAAACCCTAACTTTAGATGGGTCACTTGGTCATGCAAACTGAACATCCTAGGACCAACAGAAACTAAGTTGACACCCTAAGCAAAAAAAAAAGAAGGGGGCCCCCATTTAGTGAAATGGGGCATGTGTACAAGGCACAACAAATAGAATCAAGGATCTTAGACCAAAAAACATTCTTATTTTCTCCTATAAACATTGGAATGCCCAAATGTTGAGAAGGAAAAGATTCTAACTTGATCCCTAAAAAATGACTAATTCTAGATTGCAATAAAGCAGAGGAGTTGAAGAAGATCTTGGATTTATTGAAATTTATACTTTGTCTTGAGACTAAACAATAATCCTCCAACACTTTCTTAATATTTTTTGCTTCTCTTAGAGTGGAGTTCTCAAAAGGTAGAGTATCATCAACAAAGAGAGAGTGAGTGATAGAAAAAGGAACCATTGGAATAAGGAAACCATTCCACAAACCTTGGACATGAGAGGCCTGTATACCCCAACTCAGAACTTCTGCCAACAAAATAAAGAGAAAGGGGGAGATTGGATCTCCTTGTCTTAGACATTGATTTGATTTGAAGAACCCAAAAGTGCTACCATTAAGGTTGATGGAAAAGGAGGCTTCTGAGATACAAGCATGAATCCACTTACACCAGGGATGAGAAAAACCAAAATTTTTAAGAACTAAAAGAAAAAAATCCCAATTCACTTTATCATAACACTTAAACATATCTAGTTTAATCACAATAGACTTAATTTTATAGTCATTGATGGAATGGAGAACCTCATGAGAAAGAATTGAACCTTTTGAACTTTCCTTGCATACCCAAGTTGTTGTTAGTTCGATATATGATGATAACAATAAGCATAAAATTACTACACGTAGCACACTAAATGATATTTAGGTTGCCAGGTCATTCTCGTAGATTAGTTCAAACCCATAGATCCAACCTACATACATAGTGCATTCTTGTGGATCAATCATGTGAATACTGGTTCACATTTGCACAAAGTGGATTAATTTCACAAGTCACATAAAAAACATTTTTGATGATAGTTTAATGATCTTTTAAACCATTTTCAAAATTTTAAAAATTGTCACAAAGTGGACATAACACTTCTAGAATCTCATTGACATCAATGAGTGCATGTACCCTATTGGTTCAGGTCAAAATATGTCCTCTATGTTATACCCTGGTAATTTCTCTAGTAATCTCTCTTAAAAGGATGACAATAAAAATCAAATGTCCCTTTCACCTTTTCACCTTACTATATATAGCTAGGGCACCCTTTTACCCTTTCCTCATAAGTTATCCTAAGAAACTCCATCCTTGAAACTCGATGTTCTTAATACTTTTCAAGATGTTTGGTTGTTATGAATTCATTAACATGATTGTTTTACTAAGACAACATTTATGAGACACATATCTATGAGTGATTAATATCTTCACACAACACATATTGAGATTGCATTGATTATTATTTTACTATCTAGCTATTACTCTTGACAATTGTACAAATTCAGAGATCCTTCATTGTTACAAATGATGGCTATTGATAGATGAAGTGACATTCATATATTACACCTTCATCTAAAATCCTTATTAGGGGACTTTTTTGAGCCAAGACTCCTTTTAGGCCCATTTGTTTCTTTATATACTTTCCCAATTCACCTTGTTATGCCCTCACTTGTTATATCTTTTAATCTAGGTGATTCACTGATACTTTATTTTCTTTTGTGATCCCATCTTTCTTGCTATTGTCCTTACACATGCATTATTTATCCCATGCTTATCCCATATACCATGTCATTTTGTTCCTAGATGATTTATTTACAAGACATGATAGTTACTTGCCATTGGAGGCAACATCGAGAGCATCTTTTTAACCCTTGATTTTATACACTTACATGGTTATCATTTGATATTCACTATGTACTTGTCACACAATGCTTATTCATGATAGTAATTACATGTTTTATCTACATTTTTTATGATGTTATCTTTTTTACCTCTCCTCCAATTCCTTGCATCCATTAGATGCAACCAATTGAAGGGGGTATATATCATCACTAATGCTTTTCATGGATGAGATTGCAGATAGTGTATTGTGCTAGACAAAGATTCATCACTATATTTAGACAAAGTTATATCATTTTGTAGAGACATGCTTGCATAGCACAAAGTTTTATTGTAGTACCACATCACATGGAGTTTTATTGCATGGCCATAATTCATGGACCCTTATTACATTGCCACATTGTGTGGAGTTGGATATCACATTGCCACATCATGTGGAGTTTTACTGCTTGATTGCATCACATAAACCCTTATTGCATTCTTGTATTGCATGGAGTTTTTCATGCTACTTTCTAAACAAGAAATAATCCCTATATCTTTTCTTCTCTTCTCATTTTTTGTAGATAGTTAAATCAACTTGTAGTTTGCACTTATTTTGATCACATGATAGATGTTACTAATTACATATTTTTTCCTATTTTATAATAGAATGGAGTGCTAATTCTAATGAGAGTACAAGAAGAATAATTGTATCCTTTTTGAAGGAGTTATAACCTTTTATGAGTGTGGATATTTAATTTTCATGTTGGTTGAGAATGCCCATATACTTTAAAATGCATGCTTGTGTTATATTCACATGCACATAAAAGTGGGGGAAAATGTAATGGTGAAATTAGCATACCCATGCTATTTTCCATTTTATTTTGTGTCTACCTTGATTTGAGTGTCTTAATGCAATAACAAGTGACATATTCTTGTGTGTTTTTTAGATAAATTATAGGGTTTTCTATATAAGGGGTTCCCACATACCCAATAATAGAACAAATAACTACATAACTCCACAACACCTACACATAGCCTAGTGTGGAGTAAGAAACAATTACACATTATCTAATTTACTATGAGATCTTAGGACCATAGGGCTATGAAATTGATTTTCCATGCATTTTTCTTCCTATTTTGACTTCTTTCCATCCATGTGTCTCCTCATCCTCCTCATATTCTAATGTAACCAATAATGAGGAAAGAGTCTTGTTAACAAAATCTAACACTAAATTGGTATGTACCCCCCACTCCCCATTCCTTCACCTAAGACAAAACATCAAGCTAAGTAGATTGTTGAATCCTATATGATGTAAGGATCTTCATAATATATTTATTTTTCTCTTTGAAACTTTACAATGGGATGTTAGCCATGTTACATAAGGTATTGAACTTCATTTTTCTTCACTCCAAAGACCATTTCTTCTTACCTTTATCTGCCATTGTATGAGCCATCATCTTTGATCTTGATTGCCCATAGAATCCTATTATTTAACCTTCTCATTACAAGGGGAGGAGTGCACTCTATTTGTGTATTTATGTGGTGAATCTAGGGATAAGTCCTTAGTTACTTGAGCATCCTAAGATTTGGGAGCGTATCTTTTATGTGGACTTCATTTCTACACCTTTAACCTATAGTGTGCATAGATATGAGTAGTAGGCTTGTGGCTGCCATAAATTTTAATTAAGTTAGATTATAATTAATATAGTCTTATATAAGTAGTTAAGTCATCCTAGGTTGTCATTTATGGCATAAATAAGTATATGTAGGAGTTAGAGGTTACCTTATTTTCATCATATTGCAAATTGTGTTCTTATTGGAGATATCTAGAGGTTTGCCCCATTGAAGTGGCTTATTATTGTCAAGTATTATCAAGTATTTGTAGCATATTTACTATTATATTATTCTCTTACAACTGTGCAAGTTATTTCATTACAAGTGGTATCAGATCATGAATTTGGCACCTAAAAGGCAAGAAACAAGGTGATTTTTTTCAATTCAGGAGGTTGAAATGTGAAGTGTATGTCTCTCTCAATTTGATGATTTTTTTCCTAATTTTTGGAGGCTTTTTAAAGAACACATTGAAGCTACTACAATCTAAATTTGAGGTCATCTAGAGTAGATTTAAAGGAGTTATTATGAAATTAAAGTTTCCACCAAATTTTCTCCTAGGGATGCAAATCAACTATTTTTTCTATTAATTCTAGAGCATTGAGAAAGAGTGTATTGATCCACCTAAAATTCTAATTTGAAGTCATTTGGAGCTGTTTTGAGTAAGTTATTACAATTTTAGGGTTTTTCATAAATTCACTCTATATGTTGCAATTTGTAGAATTTTTTGGATTAGTTTACATCCTTGGAAAGATTAAATAAAATAATTAGGGGGTTGATCTTTGAAATTATAATTTTGAGGCAAAAAGAATTCTAAAATCTGTTGATAGCTGAGGGGGGGGGGGTGAATCAGTTATCCTAATTATTTCTTTTTCTGAACTTTCTTATTAATCAATGTAGCATTAATTCAAACAAGCAAACATAACCATGAAATGGAGATACACATGACAATATTTTTGACGTGGAAACCCTATTAAGGGAGAAAACGACGGGGTGATTGACCCAAAGATTATTCTCTGTTAGAAGAATAAGGAAATACAAAATGGCACTTGCCAATTAGGGCTCATTGCCCGAGCACACTGCTCACAAGGAGGCACACTGCCTACAAGAGACACACTATCTACAAAATGAGTCTTATACAATACTTGAACTGATTGGTAGCATCCACATATGCTGGGGTTCAGTTTCGGTTAGGCTCAATACACTGATCTGCTGTACTTCATCTTTCCTCTTCTCTTTTGCTGCTTTCCTTTCACATACCAGACCTTCCTTACTACTTCTGCTCTGCTCTACTTTTATTCACACATCAATAATACCTCACCACGCTTATCACAACTAAATCCATCCTATATATATATCCGCACAAGTGATTTCATTATCTTTCTAGTCGGCACCTGGAACAGTCAATCTTTTCACAAACTCTGTTCTGTCGATTGAATCCTTGCACATCAAGTAATGCGGATCAAGCATATACTTGTAGAAATCATTAATCATGTCGTCCAAACATAATTCATGTCTTCATAACCTTTACCACCATCAGAAACACATCTGGAAAATAGTTTGATGTTCTGTCAGTCAGTTCTTCCTCTGTTCACACTGTCACTCAGGAACCTGGTACTCAAGTATTCATATCTTTTACCTCATCTATCACCATAGGCGAAAACCTTGGAATCTATCACTCAAGGTAGTCCTCTTGACTTCCCCAAATCCGCACTTCACCAAGATACTTCCTTTGAGAGATTCAGACCTGTCTGTTGGACCTTGCCACATGCTCTATTCTTATTTACCGGACCACCACATTCTTCATTCTGACTTCCGGTAGAGACACACCATGTCCTGCGGATGTGTGGGATGAACTTTGTTGCCATCAATGACAACAATCATGAATCCATATAGTGTCTCTTGCCAACAATCTCCCCCTTTGGCATTGATGGCAACACTTAGTGAAAAATGACTAAGTGTTTACACTATGCTCCCCCTTGGCTGATGCTCTGTTTTTATATACATTTTTTGGAGCTCCCCCTTACATTTTTCAGAGCTCCCCCTTAGTTGGATTCCTCATTTTTCACTACTCTTTACTCCCCCTTTAATGTCAATGGTAAAGGGTAGGGTCCGCACACCAAAAGTTTCAAAAATTTTACTATACTTAGCCACATAAGTATATATATATATGGAATACTTACATATACTGCAGTATTTCTGCAAAAGTTGTTTTCAGTTGGATGAGTTCTACAGCCCAACTTTGCTTCATTCTATCCAAAATTGAGATGTGACCACTCAACAAAAACACAAAAGCTTCTGCCCTCTTAAGATCTATCGGATCATTTGTCTGGGCTGTGATTTGAGCTTCACTTATGGCCTCATGCATGGCCTCTAACTTAGGGACAATGATCCTCCTAAGTTCACCCATCCTGCTGATCATGTTCTTCCTTTCCTTCTCAAAATTCTTTATTGCATTTGTGATTGCAATAGTCTGACACTCTTGATTGACTATGGAGGAAGAGAGAGGATCAAAACTTTGAGACAAACTTTGTAGTTTATCCTCTTGCTCTTTTATTTTCTTCTCAATCTCTACTGTTGCTTTGGACCATGAAATACAAAATTTGTATACTTCTCTGCCATCTTTAAGAGCATTTTCTAAGCTCTTTATCCCAATATTCATATTCCTCCTATCATTATTGATCAATCCTTGTACCTCTGAGAATCTCTTATTCAAAAACTCCTTCCAGACCTTTTCTTCAGCTGACTTCTCTAGAGAATCAAAATGTGTACTAACACTGCTGACTAGAGTTTTGAGATTACCGGAAGAGGATGCTGTGGGATCCTTCTGAAAAGTTGGCATGATCTTTTCCAAAACTCTAGATGCTACCTCTATAAGCTCACAGTCTTCCATGTGAGATTTCAGTTGTTTCTCTTTGGCCTTCGCATTGGCAAATGAAGCTATCTTCATTGTTTGCACTGGAGATAGAGAATCAAAGTCTAGAGGCCCTTTTAATAGGTCTGGTTCATCAATCTCCATAGCTACTTTTGTCAAGAAGTCCTTGACTGATTCTACAGTGTCTCTTGTCGGAGACAGATTTTTCTTTTCTTCTGCAGTCTTAGGGCTGTCCCTTGGAGCTTTCTCTCCTTCTACATTCTTACCACTATCAGTTGTGGTTTTCTCTGTTGGGGTCTTCTCTTCCTTTGCAACCTTGGTATTGTTAGCTTCTTTTTCCTTCACTCCTGCTTCTTTCTCCTGTATTGTGTCTTCTCCTTTAGATCCGAAAGCTATAGGGGAAACCGGAGGAGAGATATTTGTTTGTCCATGAGCCACTTCTTCCAGAATAGGGGATTCTGAGCTCTTGTCTTTACCAGAGTCCTCTGTGATAGGAATGTTCAACTTTTTAAGAGTACTCTAGAGAATCTCTTCAGTCTCTTTTGCCACCTTGTTAGTTTCACCAAGCATGAGCTGATTCATCCTTGCTTTGCTCCTGAATTCATCCTTGCAATCTTTGAATATCATATTCATTATTTTGGGATCGATTGTAGGATATAGCTGAATAGTTATCTGTTCCCGGATCTCAATGTCTTTTGCCATGACATTGTTCTTTCTTATTTCTAACTCCTTTTCTAGGCTCTTAGGAATTAGAGATATAATTTCAATGAAAGCCTTATTGTATATGTTCAGATACTTGATTGTAACTTATTGCAGGATCTTTTGGTCAACCTCATTGTAATCATCATAGAATTCAGCCATTGGTTGAAGATTTCCATCCACAGTGACTGATTTGATTACACTTTTTAGAGACAGGGTGGGCTTTTCAACAAATTCCTTTGCCATTTATTCCTTGTCTTGGCTTGTGGAGGGTTTACCAGATCCTTTCTTCTTCTACTTCTTTATTTCCTTTACCCCCTCATCTGAATTCTAAAATCATCCAATCAAGGTTTGGTTAACAAAAAAAATAGATTTTGCACTATATGGTTGGACCATAGACTAGAGGCAAGGGCAATATTCCTACACTCTTTGAAAGACTCTTGACAAAGGCGATTCATCAGTAGAGGAGATGGATATCATATCCATGGAAGAGGTAAGGGAAGAAACCAACAAGATAAAGGAGGATATGTAAAACTTGCAAGGAAAATTAGATACCATGCAAGGAGATATATCTAGCATCCATAACACATTGCTAGTTATCAATGCTTATATCCATAATCAATCAAGATCACAAATAGATGTTACAAGAAACCAAGGTGGATCATCCAAGTTAGTGAATCTAGATCCATGTGCTAGCACTCATATGGAATCTTAAAACCTGCTACCAAAGGTGGATATGTGCAATTTTAATAGCAAGGATCCACTGGCAAATAAATCAAATGGAGATTTTTTGATGGACATTAAATTCCAATTGGGAAAAAAGTGACAATGGCTTACCTATATCTAGAACTAGAGAAATTCATTTGGTATCAATGGATTTGTTCTCAAAGGAAGAAATAGGCTCTCACTATCACTTAGTTAGTTTTAACAAAGGAACTATAACCACACTATTGCAATAATACAACAAACAACTACTTTAGCTAGTTAGCTAAACTATAACAAAGAAGATTAGTTAGGGATTATATTAAACAATTCCAAAACCTATCCTTGCAAGTTGAGACAATTATAGAGAACTTGAATGAATTGTTTCTTGGTGGGATCAAAGATCACATCCAACATGAGGTACACATGTTTTGGCCTACTTCTATGTATGAGTCTTTTGTCCTAGAATATAGGGAAAAGAATAAGTTTTTAGTTCCTAGAAGGTAGGGGCTCATTGGCATAAGAGAAAAGGGGAAAATGGTTATGTTTTAACTGTGATGGCAAATACAATAGAGAATATAAATGTGTAGAAAAGAAAATGTTTTACATTGAAAGGCCAAGTGAGGAAGAAGAAATATAGGAGTTTAGCAATGAGCCAAATGAGGAATCAAGAGACCCCAACCAACCATTTCTTATCATGCACACCCCACAAACTCTCAAGGTAGTGGGTTTCTTGAAGAAAGAGAGTAATGATATTGATAGACTTAGGAAGCACTCACAACTTCATCAACAAGAAGTTAGCTACTCATATGAATTATTTTATATATTTAGCTCTAGAATTTTAGATCCAAATTGTAGATGTGGCTACTATCAATTGTTTGGAAAATGCCATCGCATTAAATTGACCTTGGGAGAATACAGACTGGATTGCCTGATATTTTCTATTCCCATGGGTGCAACAAATATCGTGTTGGGAGTACACTGACTTACTACATTAAGGACAATAGAGATGCACTTCTAGTAGCTATTCATGTGATTTCACTAAAAGGGAAAGATAGTCAAACTAATAGGGTTGTGTGCAAAGACTTCCCAATAGATGGTAATCTCTCATCAAATGCAAAAGTTTCTTCACAAAGGTCCTGACTGATTTGTGGCCCAATTATTTTCATTAGCAGCCTATTAGTCAAATATTCCCACCCAACTAGATCTGCAAGTAATTATAGATATTTACTCAATAGTTTTAGAGATACACCTAAAGGATTGGCTCCTAAAAGGAATCATGATCATGCCATTCAACTAGTACAAGGATCCAACCATCAAACATTAGGCCCTATAAGTACCCCTATATGTAAAAAGTGAAATCGAGAAGATGGTTTAGGAGACGCTAGAGGTAGGTATTATCAAGCATAACTAGAGTACTTATTCCTCTCTAGTGGTGATGGTACGTAAGAAAGATGACACTTGGTGCATGTGTCTAGACTATAGAGAGCTCAAAAAGTGCACCATAAAAGATAAGTTTCCTATTCTAGTCATTGATGATATACTATATGAACTAAATGGAGCTTTATTTTTTACAAAACTTGATCTTAGATCAAGTTATTACTAAATTTGAATTAGGGAAGATGATACTCCCAAGACAAAATTTAGGACTCATGAAGGTCATTATGAGTTTCTAGTGATTCCATTTGGTCTTACTAATGCTCCTACATTTCAAAGTTTGATTAAATCCATCTTTAAGACATTTTTGAGGAAGTTTGTATTAGTTTTCTTTGATGATACATTGATTTAAAATAAGGCATGTGAAGACCATCTTTACCATGTAGATCAGGCATTATAAATTCTCCACCAACATCTAATTTATGCTAAACTTTCCAAGTTTTCTTTAGGTCTCAAAGAGGTGGTGTAATTGGGTCATATAGTGTCTCATGGAGTAAAAGTTGATCCAAACAAAATAAAGGATATGATGGAGTGACTGATTCCTAAAACCATTAAGAACTTGAGGGGTTTCCTAGGACTCACTGAATACTATAGAATATTTGTGAAGAACTATGGCTGTATAGCAGCAACCATCACAACTCTATTGAAAAAGGATGCTTTTCAATGGAATCAGTTAGCTAATACAACATTTGAGAGATTGAAGGAGGCTCTGTGTACCACTCTAGTTCTAGCCACTCTAAACTTCACCAAGGATTTTATTATGGAGTGTGATGCTTCAAAAAATGGTATAGGAGCATTTCTCATGTAGGAAGGTAGGCCCATTACTTTTGAAGGTCATCAATTGAAGGGTAAGATTAAACTCAAACCCATTTATGAGAAGGAAATGCTAGTTATTCTTCATGTAGTGAAATAGTAGAGAACATATCTAATGGGTAGACAAATCATGATAGCCTAAATATTTTTGGAGTAGCAGTTATCCTCTAAAGAAATGGGTCACTAAGACATTGGGTTATGAATTTGAGATCATTTATAAGAAAGGGAAGGAGAATGTAGTGGATAATGCACTATCTAGGAAAGATGATCTAAGGATGGGGAATTATTGTGTGCCATTTCAATAGTACAAGTAGCCTGGGTTGAATAAGCCAAATTAGAGTGGCATAATGATGTTGCTACAAGGAATCTCATTCAATAGTTTCAAAATAGCCGAAGTAGTTCAAATAAGTTTTTTTTGTAAGGGAGACTCTTTGTGGTATAAAGAGAGATTATACCTATGCAAAAATTCCACTATCAAACATAGGATTGTCTACAAGCTCCATGGTTATTAGGGGTTACTCAAGATTTTTTAAGACATATCATTGAATCAAGAAGGATTTATTTGGGAGGGCTTAAAGGCGATGTTCAAAAATTTGTGGTAGAATATTTGGTATGTTCAATAAATAAAGGTGAGATAGTTAAGATACACGGTCTTTTGCAACCCTTGGTTATTCCTATGGGAAGAGGTCTCCATGGATTTAAACACAAACTTTCCAAGACTTAAATGTAAGTGTGTCATCATAATAATATTATGGATTTTATCACCAAATATGTCCATTTTATTGCATTATCCCATCCTTTTACAAAAAGTATAGTGGCAAAGAATTTATGGAGAATATACAAAAGTCACATGGTACTACAAGGGTTATCATAAGTGGTTGTGACCCTATGTTTAATAGTAATGTTTAGACAACACTTCATACCATCCCCAATGAAATGGGAAAACTAAGGTCGTCAATAAGTGCTTGGAGGGGTATCTACATTGTTTCACTTCAAATAAGGAGTCTTAATGGGTGGCTTGGCTACCACTAAATGGTGGTATAACACTTACATATTTCTTCAAAAATGTCCCAATTTATGGAATTATATGTATACCATCCCCATCCATCACATCATCAATGAGGGTGACACCAAGAGGTTAGGCTGTCAAAGATCACATGAATCATCAACAAGTACTTTGTGGACTCAAGGAGAATTTGTCCATGACACAAAATCAAATGAAACAATAAGCTGACCAACACCATAGAAAAATGAGTTTTGAAGTGCATGATTGGGTTTTATTGAGATTTCAACCTTAGAAAATATTCTTGAAGAAATAAACAAAGAATAACAAGTTTCCACCAAAATATTATGGTCTATACTAGATTCTATAGAAGATTGGAAGTGTAGCCTACAATATTAAGTTACCTCCAACAACAAAGGTGTGTCCAATTTTTCATGTCTCATGTTTAAAGAAGGTGATTGGCCAATAGATCTCTACATAGACAATGTTACAAGAGCTAGATGAATAAGTAAGAATAATCTTGGATCCAGAGTTAATTCTCCACACACACACAAAATTTGAGGACTAGCACAATCACAAAAACCTCATTTAGTGGAAGAATTTGCCAATTAAAGATGCCACATGGGAATATGAATATTTTATGCAGAAGCATCCATAGTTGAACAACATTGAGGACAATGCTTCTTTGAAGAGGGGGGCATGCTATACCCTTAACCTATAGTACTATGCATAGGGATATGAATAATCATCTTGTGGCTACCATAACTTTTAATTAAGTTATATAAGTAGTTAATTAGACTTGGGGTGGCATCCATGGAATAATTAGGTAGATATAAGAGTTAGAGGTTAGCTTATTATTATCATATTATGAATTATGTTCTTAATGGAGATATTTGGAGGTTTTCCCCTTGAAGTGGCTTATTATTCTCAAGTATTTGCAACATATTTCCTATTATATTCTTCTCTTGTGCAAGTTATTTCATTACATTCATGTTTTTTCTAAAAATGATTCCTAAATCATCTAAAGAGGGGGAGATTTACATTGAATCTCTAGGTAAGAAACACAAGCCCCTTTCCACCATGTTGCCTATTTAAAGTAACAATACTTAACCACTTTACAATTAGAAGCAATGTGTCCCACTTGAAAGAATTTTCTACAATGAAAAGGGATAGTTCATAATCCAACACTTGTTTTCATATCGTGTCTTCTACTTGTAGCCATATTTATTCTAGCAACCCTTTGGAAATATCCAATTGCACCAAAATTCTTGTAGCTGTACAATGAATCAAACTATCTATCTCTAGATTGAGTTTCAAGAATCTTCCTAAAATGTTCCCTATGCCTTGAAAGCATACATATACCCAAAACTATAGGGGGAGATATGACAATATCACCCAAATCAAAAGAACAAAAAATGAATTTCATAGGGTTAAAACAAGAAAACCGAGGTTTAACCATTAGAGAATTTTACCCTAGTGCCAAGGTCATTTCTCCAAAATATAAGATCTATCGTCAAGCAATTGACACAACAAAAAAAGTTGTTGTGCACTAGAAAAAATCTCTATCCATTCTTTGATATGTGAGGACCACATATTCAAAACCTATGAATGTAAGTTATTTAGATTGGGCCATAAATTACTAAAATTACAATTCAAACCATTTTTTATGAACGTTTCCTCTTCATACAACACTTCTTTGCTTAGATGCAAAATAGGATATAAATTATTACACTTGGGAATAATGTTTGTGTGGCACATTTATTTGCGTAAGCCTTCAATCTCTCTTAGGGGTTGCATCATTCTCAAACAATTGCTTCCTTGTGCTTAAATAGGAAAGGTATTGTATAGAACACCATCTCCATGGGGAATTGTTGATGGATGTTTTTGCACACAAAAACTTAGATAAAATACCAAGTAACTTTTATCTCTCTTGAAAGGAATCAATTCCCAAAGATATGGAAAATGACTACCCCAAAGTCTATACTGCTAGGTCTTGACTTGTGTAATAAATTAGTTGTTACAATGTATTTTCTGTTTTAACAAGGGCCTTCATTGAATCTAGACAAACTTCTGTGCGAAGGGTTATATTATACATGAACTAATCAGTTTTCTAATTTAACAGGACATAACCAAATTGATGTAAACTTAGATTGATATAGGATATGTCATTTTAGCATGTAATATGCAATCTATTAACTTGCATTCATCAAATTTAACTTTGTAACAATAGTATGCAAGCTTGTGAAACCTATTCTAATCAGATCTAATAAATAAAATGCAAAAGAAGAGGAGGAAAGGGAAAGGATAGAAGATTCCTATAGACAACTATAGGAATGATCGATGTTTTCAGATAGATAGATCCCCAAAATAAACAGATCTCTGCTTAATCAAGCAGCCCACAATGCTGTAGAGATTGTGCAATCTTCAAAGGAGGTAAAGGATTTTCAAATCATGAAAGTTCATTCAACACCCAAGTTTTGGCGCAGTTCAATCAACTCTCACAATCGAACTAAAATTGAGTTGTGCTCAGACTAACCATATACAACTTACACTCAACAAGTTACTAATTGTATTAACATGCAAGATTCATCAAATATATGAGTAATCAATCATAAATGCAACTGAATAACTAATCAAAGGGGTGAAAAGGAACCATGAAAACCACATCCAATCAATAAAATGAACTCATATGGCAGCAACAAATGAACTTATTTTTGTATTGATTCAGACAATTGGCATAGTTTCAATAACTCGACTTCTTTTTAGTCCTTCCTTAACCTTTACAATGAGAAAGTAGTCACCTTTATATAGAGAGGCAAGCATACTGAGTTTACAATGAAGGGCACGAGGATTCATCCATCACCAACGGTCCATATCTACTGGTATTTAATTCTGGTGGCTAGGTTGTTACAAGCTCGTTTTTGTCACTTGTCCTTTAGAAAAAAAGGCAGAATAACACCTTTTGAGCATCCAAATGAGACAGAATATCTCCTTTCTTGATGAGTTAACAAGTAAAAATGAAAATGTGGCACATTTTTGGAGGAGAGGGCTCCATTTCTGAACTAGTTTGCTGGGAAATAGGTGTGAATCGGGACTACAACTAAATGTTTCTTGTCGCCAACAACAATATGATTTTCATGATTTTCAGCCTTAGAAATCTTCAAATAGACCTCTGATGTTTTTCACTGAAATTCATCATTTGAATCACTGAAATTCACTCATGAATATAAAATAATTCATTCATCACTTTGAATTATTTTCTGAGGTGTCTCGTGTCTGATCAGTGATTTATTCCCATAAGCTTATAAGCATTTGATCCAGAACGTGATTAGTTGGAAATTTATTCCCAATGTCTGGAGACATTTCCATGCTTAAATAGGGATTCCACCATTTCAATTCACTGTTGATTGTAAGACTCTGGAGCCATTTATTTATCAATACATTGTTTCCTTCGTTTAAAAACCAACTTCTTCTCATTATGTATAGCACATGCCTTTGCGCTTATTTCCATCTTCCATATTTTGTAACCTTTCATCCATACTTTCTACCTCTTGCCAAAATTGAGCCCTTCACGCTTCTTCAAGGTTGGTATATTTTATCATTTGCATGTCTAGATCACTAGATTCTATGTGAAGAGTGTATTTCTTTACTTACATAAGCATCCTACATGAAATTGACACTGGCACTTATCACATATGAGAATCACCAACTTTGTGAATGACTCAGAATTACCATTGAATGAGAGAGGTTTCAAATTTGCGTTGGAATCCCATGAGTTGGCAACACAATATAAAATGTAGAGTTTGTTGAGTCCTTGGAGTCCCTGTGAAATTTTGAAGGTTTTCTTTGGAAATTGTGGGACTGCAGGGGAAATTAGGACATTGCAGAAGTTTTAATGTCAAATGGATATGTCCATCTCCTAATCAGATCCCCACAACATGGTTTATGAGAATAGCTTGTGGGTCCGAAGGATCCTTTTGGATATGCTGGAGTTTTGGTCCTGACCAGATACATCCGAATGGGCGTCATTTCCCCGCGTTATCCTTTTATTGTAAAAATCCCACATCTGAAACTCTTCCCCATCTTAGTTTTCATCAATCTGAACTAAATCTGGATTCTTATCATCACTTTCTTGATTTGTTGTTGAAGCCTGCACACATAACCAACCTTTTCACCCATGTTTACTAACTTCAAAATATTTAACCAGTCGATCTGCCTTTCACAATCCAGAAGAATAGGGTGAAAACTTAATCAGTACAATGCTTCTATAGTGTCATCTTTTCCAATTGCATAATTTGCATATAACTGATTTGAAACATCTGCATGATCACGTCCAGTCATCCCTTCCCCTATGACACTCTTCATCAGACGTGATAGGGATGTAAGATGTAAGGTCATCAATTGGTGGGTAAATTTGCAGATTATGAAGTTGCCTATCAACATATGTTTGACCTCCTACAATGTAATTAGTAAGATTAGGTATTGGATGTGTAATATCATCATTCGGCATGGTAAGGATGTGAATCTGAATAATTGATCCTTTGCGCCCTTCAATACGTCCTTCGTGTTCATAAATGATTGTCAAGTCGGTACACATGTATCCAGGGTAACCACGGCGACCAGACACTTCCTCACGAGCAGAAAAAAATTCACGTAAAGCATAATATGATATGCATCGAGATTCTCTTTGTAATGGTTTTAATTATAAAGTTCTGCTTCTCGATTGGATTCACAAAAATCAGAGAACCAATCATTCGAGGCAAAGCCTGTAAGTTTTTATCTGTTTCTTTCCCCATTCTTTGTTTGCGACAGTAGAAAGCACGACACCCCCAAAATCTTCCTTGTATTGGTCAAGTCATAGAAGAAACAAAAAACCATTAAAGCTCCAGCCAGAGATGATAATACCACTTTTCTCGACGTCTTCAGATCTACCTGTGCTTCACAACATTACGTTTCCTTTGCTAACCCTCTGCATAACATTTGAAGATGAAGTCATCGAATACCCATCTGCCTCCTTTTGTCAATCTTCTCAAGGTTTGGTAAAAAAATCATCGTACACCCTGCCATGTTGTCCTATAAATATAACTCCATTCCTGAGTTGGATATATTCAAGTTCTCCATAATCCCGTAAAGTGGAGAAAAGGCCTCCACTGGAATTTCTGAGATTTCAAGGGTTAAGAGGATTGCGGAAGTTTTGAAGCAAGGTGGATATTGCGGATATTCAGTGGTACCCGGGACATATCTTGATCCTTGTTGTATCTCCGCAAAAGACCTTAGGTATTTAAATGACACATACCCCTCATTCTCTCGTCTCTGTATATCTGCCATTATATCATCTTACTCTCTAATATTTCAAGGATGTAATTCCTTGTTAAATTCTTCATTAAATTTTTGCCGAGATGGGAAAATGCGGAGGTTTGTACCGGCATAGGATATGCGGACCTTGAGTGCAGGTTTGGACCATCCCTAATATTCCACATCCACGCCAATATGAAAATTCAGCATTCACATTAATTTCTCACATGAAACCTTCTTTCAATCGGTCTTCATTGTTAACATGTTAATCTTTGGGTTAAGATAAGCAGTTGTATATAGTTAGTTTATAGTAGTTTTGCTTTCGGTTTTGGAAGTTCACCTATTTCTCTGCCTTATATTATGTATTTCTCTCATTTGAAAAGTGAATACAACTTAAACTTTATTATCTCTTTTCCATTCCTAGCCTCACAGTGGTATCAGAGCCTAGGAATATCAAGGTAGTGATAATGATGAGTATGTGTTTTTTGTTTCAGATTTTGCTTATTATAATCCAGTTAATATTTCCTGGCGTGATGCTTGGGTTTTAGATACTGGAGCCACACGACATATGACATTTAGGTGTGATTATTTTGAAGATTTTCATGAATGTGTACGTAGTCCCATCTATTTGGCAGATAAATCAAGTCTTAAGCCTCTTGGCAAAGACACTATTCGGCTTAAATTGCATGGTCTTCCAGATTTTCTACTTAATGATGTTTTTTATCTTCCTCAATTGCAACGTAACTTGTTATCACTCATCTTGATTAGGCAACAAGGCCATTCCATTTTGTTGGAAGATGGACAAGTAGTTGTTAGAAAGAAATCAAATAATCAAGTTGCATTTACTGACCTTGTGAAGAAGGCAAGTTGTTAAAACTTCATGGTGAATCAACCCTTTCTAGGAGTTTTGGATATCTCACTCAAGAAGGTACTATTTCTTCTACTCTTTTGTGGCATGCTAGATTTGGATATATTAACTATGACAATATTCGTATCATGCAAAAGAATGGTGTTGTTGGTATGCCCACTTTGTCTAAGAAAGTTGAAAAATGTGAAGCTTGTATTCTTGCCAAACAACATAGAGATTCTTTCCCTCGCTCCACTTGGCAAGCACATAGAAAATTACAACTCATCCATTTTGATTTGTGTGGGCCTTTACTAGTCACTTTTGCTAGGGGATGTAAATACCTTATGTTGTTCATTGATGATTATAGCCACATGACTTGGATCTATTTCTTGAAGCAAAAGTTTGAAGCTTTTGAAACTTTTAAGAAGTTTCGTGTGATGATTGAAAAGCAAGCACAATCTCAAATTGGCACTCTTAGAACATACAATGGTGGAGAGTTTACCTTCATAGTTTTTGAGGATTATCTTGGTCAAAATGGGATTCAACATCATCTCACTGTTCCAGGTACTCCTCAACAAAATGGTGTTGTTGAAAGAATGAACATAACTATTATGAGTATGGTTCATGCCATGTTAAACTTCAAAGAGATCCAATTGTAGTTTTGGGCAGAAGCAGCAAGAACAACAGTTTATCTCCGCAATCGATCACCTTCATATGCTCTTCATCAAAGGATTCCATATGAAGTTTGGAATGGCTATCCTCCGTCTGTTTGACATCTTCGGATTTTTGGATCCACTTGTTATGCTTTGATTCCAAAGGAGAAAAGAAGTAAGTTACATCACCATAGTTGTAAATGCATTTTTCTTGGCTATTTTGAATCTTCCAAAGCATATAGACTATATGATGAGGCTAACAAGAAATTTATTCTTGCAAGAGATGTTATATTTTGTGAAACTTCTAAAAATGATGCCAATATTGATTGTTAGTTAAAGCAACTTGATAAATTTGCTAAGTTTACTCCTTGGAAAGAACATCCATGTGAGATTCCACAAGATGGGGGGGGATAAGTCATTTAGAACCACCTTAGTTGGATCCATCTCTAGAATCTCTAACCCAAGATGTTACACCTCAAGATCTCCAAGTAGAAAATCCCTCTAATAATGACCCTCATCCTGTAGATAAGTCTGGTATTTCAAAACCATTAGACACTGATGGAGCTTCTAGTCAAGAAATGGAAGCACATTTGGTCTAGCCAAAATCTTCACAAAATTGGGCAAAACAAGTCCAACAACTGTTGAAAGATTTGAGACCTGATGAAATTGGCAAAATGGCAACAAGGAGTTCTTATAAAGCCAGACAATAGGCTTAGTCTAGTAATGAAGAAACCTCAGAGTCTATTGATGAACTCAATATCACAATGGACTTAGAACCAACTTCTTACAAAGAAGCCAAAAATATGGCAGTGTGGAGGCAACTATGCAGAATGAGTATGATGCTCTTCTAAAAAATGGTACTTGGGAGTTGGTTGATCCTCCACTACGTTGTAAACCTATTGGATGCAAGTGGATCTTTCAGAACAAGTATAAAGCAGATGGTTTACTTGAAAAACATAAGGCCCACCTTGTTGCAAAAGGTTATGCCAAAAAAGAGGGCATAGATTATGATTAAAATTTTGCACCTACTACAAAATGGACTACCATTCATGCTTTGTTGGCTCTTTTGGCACAAAATGGTTGGAAGATTCATCAAATGGACGTCAAAACTACATTCTTGAATGGTGATCGCCAAGAAACAGTATATATGACCCAACTACAAGGATATGCAGTCAATGGTCAAGAACACCAGGTATGCAAGCTCATAAAATCATTGTATGGTTTGAAGCAAGCACCCTGAGCATGGTATAAAAAACTCATCGAGCATCTCTTGAAGTTGAATTTCAAGCACTTTGAATTTGATGATGCAACACTTTTTGTCAAGAAGGCTGATAACACAGTTGTATATCTAGTTGTTTATGTGGATGATCTATTTCTCACTAGTAGTAATGAGGATTATAATCAAACTTTGAAAGACACATTGAAACAAGGATTTGAAATGGCTGACTTGGGACATCTTCATTACTATTTGGGTATTGAGGTGATTCAAAAGCCCAAGTATATCTTCATCAATCAACAAAAATACATTGGTGAACTTCTAAGCAAATTTGGCATGTCTAACTACAAACCACTTAGTACTCCTATGGAGCAAAATTTGAAGCTCACATAAAATGACTCTGTAGCATTGGTTGATGCAACTCAATATAGACAACTTGTTGGAAGTTTGATTTATGACACAACTACCTATCTAGATATTTCTTTTGTTGTGGGGGTTCTCTCTAGATTCATGCAACAACCTAGAGAACATCATTGGTTAGCTGCCAAAAGAGTTCTTCGGTACTTGAAAGGCACTCAAAATTATGGGCTCAAATGCTCCAAGGGATCACATTTCTCTTTGGTTGGATATTCAGATTCTGATTATGCAGGTGACTTGGAAGATGGCAAATCTACTTCCAGTTTTCTCATGCATCTTGGGTCAACAACCATTTCTTGGAAATCTAAGAAGCAACCAGTACCAGCTCTATCCTCTGCAGAAGTTGAATATATGGCCACTTCTAAGGTCACTAGGGAAATCTTTTGGCTTCAAATAATTCTTGAAGATTTATAGGAACAACAGGTTTCATCCACACCTCTCCTTGTTGACAATCAATCTGCGATCAAAATGGAAAAGAATCCAGTCTTTCACAATCAGACCAAACACATCAACACCAAGTTCCATTTGATTCGACACCATGTGAAAGATGGTAGTGTACCAC
Source organism: Cunninghamia lanceolata (assembly GCA_027924645.1). Classification (NCBI taxonomy): domain Eukaryota; kingdom Viridiplantae; phylum Streptophyta; class Pinopsida; order Cupressales; family Cupressaceae; genus Cunninghamia; species Cunninghamia lanceolata. The sequence continues at coordinate 8,607,091 of BSBN01000476.1, read as the reverse complement.
TCAAATATTGCCCCACTGCAGATCAGCCCGCCGATATTCTTACCAAAGCGCTTGGAAGGGAGAAGTTTGAGAAGTTCGAGGCATGCTTGGTTTAACCCCTTTAGATTAAGGGGGGGATGTTAACGTGTTAATCTTTAGGTTAGCACAAGTAATTGTATATAGTTAGTTTTGCTTTCAGTTTTGGCAGTTCAACTATTTCTCTGCCTTATATTATGTATTTCTCTCATTCGCAAAGTGAATACAACTTAAAACTTTATTGTCTCTTTTCCATTCGTGGCCTGACATTCATAGCCTTTGCTTAATGATTATAGATAGACATTCTGGCGATGGTTGTCCTCCAAAGAGTATCAAACTTAAAGGGAGGAGAACCTGAGAAGATAAGGGCACATTATTAACAAGAATATGCGTGGTTTGCTCATATCATAATGTCCCATAGTTCGACCAAGTTTTATATATTGAAACCAATGATTTCCAAATTTTGTATGAAAATTACTAGTGTTGAAAAATTGTCCTCCTCAAGGAAAGTATAGGCTCCTGGACCTGCAACAAATGCTATGCAAATTCTAACTATCATCTCAAACTCTGCATTTTGTCAGCTTTCTTGTCGTTATTGTGATAAGTGAAGTGTGATCCACCCCTGTTAAGAAAAACATTTCATCATTATTATCATTATTTAGTTCTGAAATATATCCGAATTCTTAGTTTATTAGCCGCAATCATATAGATATGGAACAATACCATACTTTATGCTTTGATGGATGTCCATACCCTATTCCAAAGCTCCCATTTTGACACCAGCTAGAGTACACTGGAAAATGTAAACTGAATGGGTTGGAGATCTATTTGTTGCATATGGTTAAACATTGCAACTGCCTCATAAGGAAACTATGTCTTCTGTACGCTGCAATCAAACGCTTTGCAAGCATCCATGAAATCCTTGGTGTGTCAAGCCCCTTTAATTCTTGTGCATAAAGATAGTAATGATAATAGAAAACGACACTCACTTGTTTAGTTTCCAAATAAAATTATCATTACATAGTGATAAAATTAGCACCCCACGTCTAAAGCACTGAGCACGTTCAATGATACGCTTCTCAAAATATTCTTGCGTGAGTCCGTAGGTTATTTGGATAATGCAGGAACTTAGACATTGTTGGGATAGTTTTGTATACCTATCGGTTCTCCGCAAGGCTTTAAACAAGTTTGATTTTGCGTGAAGGTCTAGCGGGTACGGAAGGCCGCTTGGGATAATGCAGAGATTTCAGGCTAACAAGACATCCATATCTAATGGGGAGTCCCACAAAATGAAGAGATAGGTCTTAAGAATGCTAAGTTGCCAATCTGATATAGGCAGAATTTTAAGGTCAATCTGGACCCACCTCGAAATTCATCATCCACATTGATGCAAAAACCCCACAACTCATCTTTCCTTAAAACATACAGGTGTTCTGATATCATAAAGCTAACATAATCATTACAAAATATCATTCCTCCATTTGCCTTTGTACATAAGTTTTGCAAATGATCTTATTATTTAGGATATGCCGTGATCGATCCCATGATTGCATTGTACTAGATTAAATGTTTTAGAACCGGTGCCTTCAAATCTATATGAAACATTAAAATACAAAGGGGCTGTATCGAAATTGTTAGTGTTTTGTAGTTGCGGGAGCTAAATTTTTATATAAGATATTCTTCTTTAAGACCTGGTCGGCCTAGCATAGTCTCCACACTTCAAACACATTCAATTACAAGCTTAATTCACAAGGCAGAGCAGACTTCTAAGGAGCAAATCAAGTTATTTCAAGATAAAATCAGATTTATCAAGTGTGGACTTATTCATTGTGCTTCAAAAAGTGAAGCCATACATGTAGGCCTTGGATTTGGCCATTGTAAAGTAGATTGCTGTTCTTATCATTCAATATATAAGAGATATATTGTTGCTGGGTTTTTCCCCTCAAGTTGGAGGGTTTTCCCAGGGTATTTTGTTGTGTTCATTGTTCATTGTGTTGCATTTTCTGATTGCTTTAAATTTGATCATAAAAACTAACATGGTATCAGAGCGGGTCTAAGAAAAGATCTGATCAGATTTGTTTAAGTAGTCAAGTCAACTTTTCATCTAGGGCAGATCTTGAAGGCAAAGTATTGTAGATCTAAGGTTGCAAATTATTTTAGACCTAAGGGCAGATCTTTGTAGGAGAATTTGTACAAAAAAAGAAGATGGTGAACGGTGTCAAGGTAGAAGATAGGCTTGATGGAGCCTCAAACTTCAACTCTTGGAAACCCAGGGTACTCATTGCATTAGAGGAAAATGATCTTCTTGATTTTGTGGAAAGTAATATGCCTAAGCCTTCTGATGATACTGAGAAAATCTAGTGGAAGAAAAAGGGCACGAAGGCTAGAAAGATCATGATAGACTTTGTGATGAATCACCTAGTACCGATCATCTCCAAGTTGAAGTCAGCTAAAGAAATGTTTGATACTCTAAAAGGATTGTATGAGATCAACAATACCAGTAGAGCCCTTGCTTTGAGACATCAGCTTCACTATGTAAAAATGGATAAAGAAGATTCAGTTATCTCATTCTTTATGAAAATCGCTGATTTAAGAGATCGGTTGAGTGCTATTGGGGACATAATTATAGATAGAGATCTTGTTATGTTGGCACTAAATGATCTTCCCCAATCTTGGAACCCTTTATCCAAAGCATCAGTGGGAGATCTAAGTTTCCCAAGTTTGATCGTCTTCGAGTTGATTGTATTCAAGAAGAGTCTAGGTTGGTAGCAAGAGGAATTGAGCGAAACTATCATGATGTAGAAAATCAAGTTCTTGCTACACATACTTCTAGAGAAAGAGGAAAACGAAGAAAGAGGAATAGAGATAGAGAATCACATTTTGCCCCAGAACCAAAGAAGAAGAAGGATCTCTCTCACATTCAGTGTTTCAGGTGTGACAAGTATGGTCACTTCACTCAAGATTGCAAATTAAGGTCTACTCAACTTGTTTCTACTGCAAAAATTGCCATGGGGACATCTCAGAAGGAGCGAAGCTCTAAAGTCGATTTAGAAGGTTTCTTTTTCTAAAGTCAATCAATTTCTTTGAAGAGGAGGAATTAACATTTAGAGGGAGTCTGACAATCTATCAGAGGCAACCTTGGACGAGGAGGTCAGGAGGTTGATGTTAGTACTTGGAACTTCAGAGAGAGTCACATCATCATGAAGGTTCCTTGTAGTGTATATTTCTCTGAGATAGAGAAATATGAGGTGAAAGCCCTTGTAGTGTATATTTCTCTGAGACGGAGAAATATGAGGTGAAAGCCCTTGTAGTGTATATTTCTCTGAGACGGAGAAATATGAGGTGAAAGCCCTTGTAGTGTATGTTTCTCTGAGATGGAGAAATATGAGGTGAAAGCGCTTGTAGTGTATGTTTCTCTGAGACAGAGAAATATGAGGTGAAAGCCCTTGTAGTGTATGTTTCTCTGAGACAGAGAAACATGAGGTGTAAGCCCTTGTCCATCTCTGAGACGGAGATGTGGTTTTTTCCACACATGGGAGTAGCCATGGTGGACGTCATGTTGAGTGGCTCCATGATGATATCACATTGAATGATTCCGTGATGAATACTTTTTCTCAAATGGGTGTAGTCATTGATGGTGTCATGTTGAGAGACTCCATGACATGAATATCTAGAAAAATACCTCGCTAGCTAAGAGGGAGTGTTAGTGTTTTGTAGCTGCGGGAGCTAAATTTTTATATAAGATATTCTTCTCTAAGACCTGGTCAGCCTAGCAGAGATTTGCCCAGTCTGCTATATATAGGAGATAGTCTCCACACTTCAAACACATTCAATTACAAGCTTAATTCATAAGGCAGAGCAGACTTCTAAGGAGCAGATCAAGTTATTTCAAGATAAAATCAGATTTATCAAGTGTGGACTTATTCATTGTGCTTCAAAAAGTGAAGCCATACCTGTAGGCCTTGGATTTGGCCATTGTAAAGCAGATTGCTGTTCTTATCATTCAATATATAAGAGATATATTGTTGCTGGGTTTTTCCCCTCAAGTTGGAGGGTTTTCCCAGGGTATCTTGTTGTGTTCATTGTTCATTGTGTTGAATTTTCTGATTGCTTTAAATTTGATCATAAAAACTAACAGAAATCACCATGAAACTTGATCACCTACGGTCTTGGCAGAAGTGATTGCTACTAATACTAATTTTAAATGTTGTCCATTCCCACTAGAATTTTTTTGAATGGAACAAAAAGGCTCAGAAGATGTAACTATGACACTGTACAAAGCAACAAGGCATACTTTAGAACTTGACATTTCTACTTAAGGCCTCACTCTTTGTGTCCTCATCACTCAATTCGAGTGCACAGTGCTTGGATATCCACGGACACCCCAGATCTGAAATATTTTATGCCTGATGCTATACAAACGAAGTGCCTATTAGATGTCCCTACGGGAGTCCAATATATTACTATTGGGTATCAAAATGTCTTCTTAACAGCTATTTATAATTTGATATTATCTTATAATAGATGGCTAAGGATAGGGTCAGTCTTAATGGGATACAATCATAGAATTTAAATCCTTTTGATACTTGAAGGACCTCCTTTTTGTAGACTCATATACATGTGGCTAGATATATACAAAGTAGACCCTAGAAACCTCCATCATATCAAAACAATGGTAGTAAGGACCCAACAAATTCACATGTACCCTACAAAAGATTTATCAAGATAAACACATGGAAAAAATGATTTTAGGCAAGACCATGAAAAAACATCTATATGAGCGAAGAGGCCAGATGACATGAAGAAGCAATAAAGTTCAATGTCAATCCCAAAACTCATCGGGCCAAAGTATATCAAAAACAAATCAAGTAGACACAATTGGGACCTAAATTGACCCAAAAGGACACATCAAACTAGGATCTCCCAAAATCAAAACCACTTGAACCAATCACAGCAAGACCCGCCCACAGAAAACTAAATGCATGTCAAAAACTAGTGATATAATTATTACAAATGGATCATAGGCTTGTGCAATAATACCAAGCTGATCAACTAAGATCTAGAACACCCAAGACAAGTAGAAGAATTGAAAAAATGAGGAAATTCACCGAGAACTCATGCCAAAAAAGGGGGTTCCCATTTTGCTGAAGCAAAAAAATGTGGGGCGTGTGTGCAGGGCACAACAAATGGCAACTCTACTGGAGAAATGCTCCTAAGCATTTCTAAGACAATGAAAGTCACAAACCCATAATCTCTATGTATGCCCACACATTTAGATAGAATAAACTTACAATATCAAGATCAAGAGATCAAAATCAAAATCTTAGTAAGACCATCTATATCCCACAGATCCAACTGTGTGCAAATGCATTCATTTCTATCCTTTGGCTACTAAGGTCATCCAAGTTCCTTCATATTAAGCTACATGATTGATGCATCATATCATGAACTACCTGGACATTGCCTCACTGCCAGACAAGCATCTATAGACCTGACAAGGTTGTCACTATGATTCCACTCAAAGCATAGCTCTACTATCAACCAAGCATTTATAGCCCCAGTAGAGATACTTGAAACTTCTGGCTAGTTGAATTTTGTAAGAATTTATTGCTTGCTTTCTTTGGATGATTTTGTTTGATCCAATTTTGATAGGTGTACTAAGAAGTACTGCTTATCCTAATAACACATGCTTTTTCCACATGGGCTACGTACATTATTTCAACTAATGCTGGGCTAGGAATCATAGTGGCGACAAAGGTGAGATATTTAAATTTTTCACTTAATGTAAGACCACAAAGATTCACTCAGCAACTTTTAGGACCATTAAAGTGTTAAAGGTATAAGATTTGAAAATATTTCAAGTCATTCTAAATAGTAAATTCATCCTCCATAAGCAAGCATCATACCATTCAACACCAAAAAATGAAATCCATAAGAAATTCTTAGTTTATGACCAAAGTTTCTCCAAGAAAGACACAGGAACACAGTCCAAAAAATCACACTGTATACACCACAAACAACCTCTTTAAGAAAATTCTAGACCCCAAGCCGAACAAAACAAACGAAAAAGAAGGAAACATGAACATGAAAGGAAACTAAACTAAAAAAACATGCCAAAAAAGGAAACAAAACTCTAGAACAATAGACTACCGACTAGAACTAACTAGCAAACACGTAAAACAAACTAAGAATTATGTACAACGACTTAGGACAATAAGTATCTACACTGATTTCTTAATATATGCAGGAGTAACAAGGCACATGCCAGTGTTTTAAGTCTGGAAAACTCATCCTTGTATTCTGAAAAGTAGGATATAGGAAAACTAGGTTCATATTCAAGATACCAATCATGTAAGATTAGTAATTGGGACAATTCATTCTCCATGATCTATCCAGATGCAACTTTTCTTACCTAAATGCCCATAATCAAAATGATAAGTGTCAAACCTAAATAAGAAAAGGGAAGATACAACCTAGTTTGAAGTACCATTAGTTGAAAATACAATATCGCCATCATGCTGTATGATATCCAATACTCTATCACCTTCAGGAGGCCTTAACTCATGATGAATCACCCCTCGTGCATCGGGTACTTCTTTATGCTCAAATGCAGAAGTAATCTCCCAGGCAAGAAAGAAATTTGGGCAACGTTCTTTAGAATGTTGATTAGTAGGATGCACCCTACATGATTTGACCAAAGCAAAGTTTGATATGTGCACTGAATTCCCATGGAATAACATGTCTTTACTTATTTTTGACACCAGCTCAATTATGTTATCAAGCGAAGGGAATGACAAACCCTCTAAGCCATCACTTTGTAGAATTGTCTGACCTTCATTCTTAGAATGCAAGCTTTTGGTCTTGTTGTTTACTATCACATTAGTGTTAATCAAATGAGAATCTCCATCATTAGAAACTTGAACAGGATCAGACTGGTGAAAGTATGATATACTCGAATCTGCTTCACCAAAATTAGTCATATGCTCCGATGAAGCATCATCTGAGTCACTCAATAACTTCCCTACTTTAGTTTGCGGTTGGTGTTGGACTAATGCATCATTACATATAGCAGCAACATGGTCTCCTTCTGCTTGTATCACTAGAAATATAATGTTGTTATCACCTTATAATGTTCAATGTATCATCTTGACTTTCTCTATTCGGATCAGCTTGAAGCTCCTCTAAATAAATCATATAGGTTTGATATGACAGATCATGATTATGTAACGGGCTGGTACAATCATAACTTTGAATACTTACATCTAGAAAATCAGATTGTGATTCAGATATCCCAATTGGAATAACTTCTTTTGTTGCTGTCCATGATTTTTCATTACTCGTTGGGCTGATATCTCCTTGTTTTTCCACCAAATCAGACTGATCCAGCTATTGTTCATACTTCATTTCAGACTTAGAGTCATTAGAAAATTGAGACAAATTACTTTCCATTGTGTTAGCAAACTCAAACCTAAAACTCAACATATGGAAAGTGTCATCTTGCTGATCTGCATCCTTAATTTGATTGTTCAACTTGTCTAATTCGTCATCCATCTTGTCATCATCCTTAGTAGTCAAAATGTGACCATTTATACTATTCTTTTTGCTGTTCCATGAATGAAAATTAGGTTTTAACCACTCTGGAACAACATATCCTTTGACTGACTTATCAAGGTTCAATGACTAAGAAATAGATCTTAACCAATCATCTAGTGACTTATACATGCATTCTCTATCATCATTACTTTCATCTTGATATGTATTTTGACAAACAACTTGAGAAATTCCATTCTGACCCACATGCAAATCACCTTGCTATTCATGAGTGATGAAGAATCGCAGACCTAGAACACTTGCAATCTGATCTCCTTGAGCTGATTCAATAGATGTATTATCATCGAAATGTGAATGCACTTACATGTTGGTATTTCTTTCTCTTAACCTTGCAGTTGAACTTCACTTGTATACATATATCTCAATTTAGGACTATACACCTCCAAGATGGGAAGTAGTCCTTTTACAAGCATATCCAACCTTTGGAGAAAGGTCAAATAGTTGATTTCACCATGGTGCTCTCTAGGATGTGCACTGTAGACTTGAAGTGAACCAAAATCAGACAATGTCAGTGGATGATACTTTACTTTTACTTTATTTTCGAAAACCTCTTTGAAGAGTGGGATGTCTATTTGAAAATTTTCCTCATGATATGGTTGTTTAGACAATCCCCTGAAAAATGGAGGAATCCGATGACTAGAACCCTCATGCAGATCCATTGGAGGTGAATCTCATGAATATCTAATTCATCTTAGGGTGTGCAATTAACCAGTGAAATTGAAAAGCTTGTACCGATATTTCCATCCATGCCCTCCTTCTAGCGCCAATCTGTAAAAGGATGTTTTTGCACACAACAACTTAGATAAGATACTAAGTATTTTATCTCTCTTGAAAGGAATCAAATCCCAAAGATATGGAAAATGACTACCCCAAGGTCTATACTGCCAGGTCTTGACTTGTGTAATAACTCAGTTGTTACAATGTATTTTCTATTTTAACAAGGATCCTTTAGTGAATCTAGACAAACTTCTATGCACAGGGTTATATCATACATTGACTAATCAATTTTCTGATTTAATAGGGCATAACCAAACTGATGTAAACTTAGATTGCTATAGGATATGTCGTTTCAAACTGTAATATGCAATCTATTAACTTGCATTCATCAAATTTAACTCTATAAAAGTAGTATGCAAGCTTGTGAAACCTATTCTAATTAGATCTAATAAAGAAAATGCAAAAGAAGAGGCAGAAAGGGAAGGGATAGAAGATTCCTATAGACAGCTATAGGAATGATTGACAATTTCAGATAGATAGATCCCTGAAATAAAAAATCTCTGCTTAATCAGGCAACCCACAACGCTGTAGAGATTGTGCAATCTTCAAAGGAGGTAAAGGATTTTCAAATCACAAAAGTTCATTCAACATCCAAGTTCTGGCGCAGTTCAATCAACTCCCACAATCAAACTAAAACTGAGTTGTATTCAGACTAACCATGGACAATAACTTACAATCAACATGTTACTAATGGTATGAACATGCAAGATCTATAAAATATCTGAGTAATCAATAATAAATGAAACTGAATAACTAATTAGAGGGGTGAAAAGGAACCATGAAAACCACATCCAATCAATAAAACAAACTCATATGGCAGCAGCAAATGAACTTCTGTTTGTATTGATTCAAAAAATTGGTATAGTTTCAACAATTCAACTTCTTTTCAGTCCTTCCTTAACCTTTACAATGAGAAAGTAGTCAACTTTATATAGAGAGGCAAGCATACTGAGTTTACAATGAAGGGCACAAGGATTCATCCATCACCAATGGCCCATATCTACTAGCATTTAATTCTGGTGGCTAGGTTGTTACAAACTCGTTTTTGTCACTTGCCCTTTAGAAAAAAGGTAGAATAACACCTTTTGAGCATCCAAATGAGACATAATATCTCCTTTCTTGATGAATTAACATGTAAAAATGAAAATGTGGCACATTTTTGGAGGAGAGGGCTCCATTTCTAAACTAGTTTGCTGGGAAACAGGTATGAACAGGGACTGGAACTAAATGTTTCTTGTCACCAACAACAATATGATTTTCATGGATTTAGCCTTAGAAAGATTCAAATAGACCTCTAATGTTTGTCATAATGGTCCTCTTGATCCAGAGATCTTCTTGGAGCACTTATCCATACTCTCTCAGTATATAATGGATGTATCTGCACCTTTGATGATCAAATAAATAAAGAGTTTGCTTTATTTCATATGGCATCAGAGCTTCTTGTGCAATGTGAGGCATTTGGTGTAGATTCATTTATCCATGGCCTGAGCGAGGAGTTGTTCGTGGACTGCAGAAGGGACTAAAATGTGGAGAAATGGCATTGTTGAGCAATGGCCTGCATGAGGATTCTAGTGGTTGAAGCACTGTCAGAAAATGTTGTAGTCTGTCTAAGAGGCCGCAAGTATTGATTTTGCATTAGTCAGAGATTTAAAGAGGAGATTAAGGTTGTGATTCCTGCAATTTGGGAGCCATTTTAAAACCACTGTATTTGCTGCTTGAGAAAAATCTATGTTGCTGAAACTAAGAACATTTGTAGAAGACTGATGTTATACGGCACTTTGTAGAGGGAATATTAAGTGCTTTGAAGAAGAATAAAGACACTGCCAGTTAGGTGCGTGGTATCTACATTTCTGTGTGTAATGAGATTTGAAGGTGTTTTTAAATCAGATGTTAGTGTTGCATGAAACATCTTCCTATGACAGTGTTGCTAGGCTGACTATGGATTTGTGAGAACATTGGTGATTTGTCCTCTATTTAATACATATATTTCCAGCTATGTAAGGTGTAGGCTCATGCCAATGTGGGAGAAAATTGCTGCGCATAATAACAACATTGAAGAGAGTTTAAATGCTAATGCTGTCCACACTGATGCCGTGAAGGATAGAGTTTGTGTTAATTTGTTGGGCGGTGATAGACCAAGGATGTTTCAAAGGAAGTTTTTAAAGTTTTAGTTGTGACATACATGTTAAAAGAGAGAGGTACATTTATAAACTTCCTAAATATTTTATGAAGTTTAAAACAACCACTTAAAACTTTTTACGTATTCTATTTTTTGAGAAAAACAAAAAAAAAGTTTTAAAAGGAAGAGTAAAAAAAGTTTGAAAAGGGAGATATAAGTAGTTAAATTTTTATATATAAGGAATTGGGAGAAATAAGGGAATTGGAAGAAATAAGGGGAAGCATATTTTTTGGTTTGATTTTTAAATTGAGATTTAAGGTATGATATTAATTGTTTAAGCCTCATGTATTTCTAAGTTGGTCCTATTACGTATGCGGTGGTGAAATATTTTGCGAAGTGTTAGGCAAATTTTTGGTTAATGATGTTAAAGTTAAAATTACATGTTTTGGAGTTATAAGGATATATTGTAAAAGGTGCACTTTTGGTGGAATTCGACACCTTGTTCATTTTATTTTATCATGGCTACATCAAACATTACTTATGCTTTCAGGGACTTGTTTTCTATTCCTGATAAGGCCTCCAAAGAATCATCCAAGACATCAATTGGTTAAAGTGTAACAGGGTCAAATTGGAGGTAGGCGGCATCGGAGGATGGAGGATTTACCATCATCTCAAGTTAGCTTCTCGCTTTGAGATGGTGCTTTGCATGAGAAGCATTTTTGGTTTTGGTTCTTTTGTTTTTCTTTATTGATGCCGACGGAGCTGACAGATTTGACGAATGTATGTTTTGTGAAGATTTTGTTTTGGAGACAGGTTTGGGGTTTGGTGTTGAGCTCAATATGGATTGTTGTCCAGCGAGCTTCAAAGAGTATATGATCTTGAATTATACCCTTTCGCGGTCACTAGACAACATGGCAGAGATCTGTCGTATCTCTTAGGGGCCATTGTCGAATAATTCAAGACTCTGTGATTTGAGAGCTTGGGACTAAAGAGCTCAAGAACACAGCTCGAAGCGACGCCTTTCCGAGGGTAGACGAGACAGCATGATGGAGCCTCACTTGGTTCAGGATTTGTTCTTTGGGGGAAGATCTTCTACAAAATATGTATTCATATTATGTAATCAGCTTTGTTGAGTTTTTTAGCATTCAGGGGGGTACCTTGGTACTATTGCAAGAACAATGTAATAAGGGGGGGAATGTTGGCATTACATTGTTCGGTGTTTAGTTTTCTACAGTGTTTGGTCTGATATAACCATATAGTTATAACTGTCAACCATCAGTTTGATATAACCGTACTCTCTCAGTATATAATGGATGTATCTGCACCTTTGATGATTGAATAAATAAAGAGTTTGCTTTATTTCAAAAACTTCAATTCCAATCAATACAATTCATCATTTGAATCACTAAAATTGACTCATCAACATAAAATAGTTCATTCATCGCTTTGAATTATTTTCTGAGGTGTCTCACGTGTCTGATCAGTGATTTATTCCCGTAAGCTTATAAGCATTTGATCTAGAACATGATTAGATGGAAATTTATTCCCAGTGTCTGAAGACATTTCCTTGTTTAAATAGGGATTCTACCATTTCAATTCACTGTTGATTGTAATACTCTGGAGCCATTTCTTTATCAATACATTGTTTCCCTCCTTTAAAAACCAACTTTCTCTCATTAAGTATAGCACATGCCTCTGCCCTTATTTGCATCTTCCACATTTTGCAACCTTTCATCCATACTTTCTACCTCTTGCCAAAATTGAGCCCTTCACGCTTCTTCAAGGTTGGTATATTTTATTATCTACATGTCTAGATCACTAGCTTCTCTGTGAAGAGTATTTCCTTACTTACATAAGCATCCTACATGAAATTGACACTGGCACTAATCACATATGAGAATCACCAACTTTGTGAATGACTCAGAATTACGATTGAATGAGAGAGGCTTCAAATTTGCGTTGGAATCCCATGAGTTGGCAACACAATATAAAATGCAGAGTTTGTTGAGTCCTTGCAGTCCCCGTGAAATTTTGAAGGCTTTATTTGGAAATTGTGAGACTGCAGGGGAACTTAGGACATTGCAGAAGTTTTAATATCAAATGGATATGTCCATCTCCTAATCAGATCCCCACAACGTGGTTTATGAGAATAGCTTGTGGGTCCAAAGGATCCTTTTGGATATGCGAGAGTTTTGGTCCTGACCGAATACATCCGAATGGGTGTCATTTCACTGCATTATCCTTTTATTATAAAAATCCCACATCTGAACCTCTTCCCCATCTTAATTTTCACCAATATGAACTAAATCTGGATTCTTATCATCACTTTCTTGATTTGTTGTTGAAGCCTGCACACATAACCAACCTTTTCACCCATGTTTAGTAACTTCAAAATATTTAACCAGTCGATCTGCCTTTCACAATCCAGAAGAATAGGGTGAAAACTTAATCAGTACAATGCCTCTATAGTGTCCATCTTTTCCACTTGCATAATTTACATATAACTGATTTGAAACATCTGCATGATCACGTCCAGTCATCCCTTCACCTATGACACTCTTCATCAGACGTGATAGGGATGTAAGATGTAAGGTCATCAATTGGTGGGTAAATTTGCTGATTATGAAGTTGCCTATCAACATAGGTTTGACCTCCTACAACGTAATTAGTAAGATCAGGTATTGGATGTGTAATATCATCATTCGACATGGTAAGGATGTGAATCTGAATAATTTATCCGTTGCGGCCTTCAATACGTCTATCTTGTTGATAAATGATTGTCAAGTCAGTATACATGTATCCAGGATAACCACGGCGACCAGACACTTCCTCACGAGCAACAATAAAGCATAATATGATATGAATCGAGATTATCCTGGTAATGGTTTAATTATAAATTCTGCTTCTTGATTTGATTCACAACTATCAGAGAACCAATCATTCGAGACCAAGCCTGTAGTTTTTTATTTGTTTCTCTCCCCATTCTTTGTTTGTGAATGTAGAAAGCACGACACCCCCAAAATCTTCCTTGTATTGGTCAATTCATAGAAGAAACAGAAATCCATTAAAGCTCTAACCAGAGACGATAATACCACTTTTCTCGACGTCTTCAGATCTACCTGGGCTTCACAACATTACATTCCCATTGCTAACCCTCCATATAACACTTGAAGATGAAGTCATCGAATACCTCCTTTTGTCAATATTCTCAAGGATTGGTAAAAAAATCATCGGACACCCTCTAGTACCACGTTGTCCTGTAAATATAACTCCATTCCTGATTTGGATTTATTCAAGTTCGCCATAATCTCATAAAGTGGAGAAAAGGCCTCCAATGGAATTTGTGGGATTTCAGGGGTTAAGAGGATGGCGGAAGTTTGGAAGCAAAGTGGAGATTGCGGATATTCAGTGGTAGCGGAGGGCTGGGCTTAAACAGCACACACTAAGTTTTGACTTGCTTAGGTGGTTGGTGGGCCCTTTCTCTATTGACACATTAACAAAACAGAATAAGAGAAAGGGCCCACCAGCCACCTAAGCAAGTCAAAGCTTAGTGTGTGCTGTTTAAGAGACATATCCCGATCCTTGCTGTATCTCCGCAAAAGACCTTAGGTATTTAGATTTAAACATACCCCTATCTAAACAAGCACACCGCAAATGCAGTCTCCAGCATGGTGGGATTTGGGACGTCTTTGGGACATATCCAGAACCAAGACTCATGTCCACGAAACAATATTTCATGTGTCCACCAAATTAGTGTTTATCGTGACAAATCAAAGAGCAAGTGATGCGTATGTTGGTCATTACCCGCCCGCGGCTGTTCTTAAATATTATCCACTTCAATAGTCAAAGGTCAAGTTTGGCCAATAAAAATATCACAAATATTTAACACTTTTTATTGTGAATGAGGTGTAAAATTGCTATTGATTGTTTGACCATTGAAGTGGATGATATTTAAGTAGAGTGCCCACAAGAACACCTGTGATATTCCCTTTCCATCGATCTTTTCTCAAATCTTCATCAATGGCCGATTCTGATAATCCTTTAACATGAACATTACAAAACCTCATTCCCCCGTTTGCTTTCTCATTCTCTTGTCTCTGTATATCTGTCATTATATCATCTTACTCTAATATTTTGGGGATGTAATTCCTTGTTAAATTCTTCATTAAATAGCACATTCGTTGGAGAAGGAATTGTTCCATCGATACCGGGCAGCATTTTGTTTAGTGCAAATTTTCACCTAGATGGGAAATGTGGAGGTTCGTACCGGCATAGGATATGCGGACCTTGAGTGCAGGTTTGGACCATCCCTAATATTTCTCATCCATGCTAATATGAAAATTCCGCATTCACATTAATTTCTCACTTAACACCTTCTTTCAATCGGTTTTCACAGCCTTTGCTTAATGATTATAGATAGACGTTCTGGTTATGGTTGTCTTCCAAAGATTCTCAAACTTAAAGGGAGGAGAACCTGAGAAGATAAGGAGGCATTATTAACAAGAATAGACGCGGTTTGCTTGTATCATAATGTCCCATAGTTCGACCAAGTGTTATATATTGAAACCAATGGTTTCTACATTTTGTATGAAAATTACTAGTGCTGAAAAACTGTCCTCCTCAAGGCACGTATAGGCTCCTAGACCTACGAGGAATGCTATGCAAATTCTAACTATCATCTCAAACTCTGCATTTTGTCAGCTTTCCTATCATTATTGTGATAAGTGTTATCCATCCCTGTTAGGATCAACATTTCATCATGATTATCATTATTTAGTTATAAAATATCCAAATTCTTAGTTTATTGGCCGCAAACATATAAATATGGAACAATACCATCCTTTATGCTTTGATGGATGTCCATACCCTATTCCAAAGCTCCCATTTTGATACCAACTGGAGTACACTGGAAAATGTAAACTAAACGGGTTGGAGACCTATTTTTATTGCATATGGTTAAATCGTGTGACTGCCTCATAAGAAAACTATCTTCTGTATGCTGCAATCGAACACTTTCCAAGCATCCGAGAAATCCTTGGTGTGTCGAGCCCCTTCACTTCTTGTGCATAAAGATAGTAATGATAATAGACAACGACACTCACTTGTTTAGTTTCCAAATAAAATTATCATTACATAGTGATAAAATTAGCACTCCACATCCAAAGCACCGAGATCATTCAATGATATGCTTCTCGAAAATTTTTCACAAGAGTTCATAGGTTATTAGGATAATGTGGGAACTTAGACGTTGTTGGGATAGTTCTGTATACATATCAGATCTCTGCAAGGCAATAAACGAAGTTTGATTTTGCATGAAGGTCTAGTGGGTACGAAATGCCTCTTGGGATAATGCAGAGATTTCAAGCCAACAAGACGTATCCGTATCTAATGCGGAGTCTTGCAAAATGAAGAGATAACTCTTAAGCATGCTAAGTTGCCAATCCAATATAGGCAGACTTTTAAGGTCGATCTGGACCCATCTCAGAATACCGCATCCGCATTGATGCAAAAACCCTGCAACTCATCTTTCCTTAAAACATATAGTTGTTCCAAAATCATAAAGTTAACATAATCATTACAAAATCTCATTCCTCCATCTGCCTTTGTACATAATTTTGCAAATGATCTCATTATTTAGGATATGCCGTGATCGACCCCATGATTGTATTGTACTAGATTAAATGTTTTAGAATCGGTGCCTTCAAACTTATATGAAAAATTAAAATACAAAGGGGTTGTATCGAAATCGCCATGAAACTTGATCACCTACGGTCTTGGAAGTAGTGATTTCTACTAATACTTCTCTATTTTAAAACTAGCTCTGCTATTAAATGAAAATGAAAACATTTTAAATGTTGTCCATTCCCACCGGACTTTTGTGAATGGAACACACAGGCTCAAAAGATGTAACTATGATATTGTACAAAGCAATGAGGCATGCTTTAGAACCTGACATTTCGACTTGAGGCCTCAGTCTTCATGTCCTCATCACTCAATTCGAGTGCATAGTGCTTGGATATTCAGGGACACCCCAGATCTAAAAGATTTTTTGCCTGATGCTATACACGCAAAGTGCCTACTAGCTGTCCCTACGGGAGTTCAATATATTATTGTTGGGTATCAAAATGGCTTCTTTACAGCTATTTATAATTTGATATTATCTTATTTAAATAGCTGGCTGAGGATAGGGTCAGTCTTAACATGATACAATCATAGAATTTAAATCCTTTTGATACTTGAAGGACCTCCTTTTTTTAAGACTCATATACATGTGGCAAGATATATACAAAGTAGACCCTGGAAATCTCCATCATATCAACACAATGGTAGTAAGGATCTTACAGACCATATGTACCCTACAAAAGATTTTTCAAGATAAACACATGGAAAAGATGATTTTGGGCAAGACCATGAAAAACATCCATATGAGCGAAGAGGTTGGATGACATGAAGAAGCAATAAAGTTCATTGTCAATCCCAAAACTCATCAAGTGAAACTATATCAAAACCAAATCAAGTAGACACAATTGGGCCCTAAATTAACCCTTAAGGACACATCAAACTAGGATTTCCCAAAATAAAAACCACTTGAACCAATCACAACAAGATCCGCCCACAAAAACTAAATGCACATCAAAAACTAGTGAGATAATTATTACAAATGGATCATAGGCTTGTGCAATCATACCAAGATGCTAAATCAAGATTTAGAGCACCCAAGACAAATTGAAGAATTGAAAAGAAATAAGGAAATTCATGGAGAACTCATGCTAAAAGAGGGGGTCCTCATTTTGCTGATTCAAAAAGAAAGGTGGGGCATGTGTACATGGCACAACAAATGGTGACTCTACTGGGGAGATGCTCCTGAGCATATCTAAGACAACGAAAGTCGCAAACCCAGAATCTCTGTGTACGCCCACACATTTATATAGAATAAGTACAATATCTAGATCAAGTGATCAAAAAATTGAAAGCCTAGTAAGACCATCTATATCCCACAAATCCAAATGTGCAGATGCATTCATTTTCATCCTTTGGCTACTAAAGTCATCCAAGTTCCTTCATATAAGCTACATGATTGGTGCATCACCCCATGAACTACTTGGACATTGCCTCACTTCTAGACAAGTGTCTATAGCCCCGACGAGGTTGTCGCTATGATTTCACTCAAAGCATAGCTCTACTGCCAGCTAGGCATTTATAGCCTCGGTAGAGATACTTGAAACCTCTTGCTAGTTGAATTTTGTAAGAATTTATTGCTTGCTTTCTTTGGATATTTTTTTGATCCAATTTTGATAGGTGTACTAAGAAGTACCACTTATCCTTATAACACATGCTTTTTCCACATGGGCTACATACATTATTTCAACCGATGCTGGGCTAGGAATCATAGTGGCAGAAAATGTGAGATATTTAAAATTTTTACTTAATGTAAGACCATAACAATTCACTTAGAAACTTTCAGGACCATTAAAGTGTTAAAGGTATAAGATCTGAAAATATTTCAAGTCATTCTAAATAGTAAATTCATCCTCCATAAGCAAGCATCATACCATTCAACACCAAACAATGGAATCCACAAGAAATTCTTAGTTTATGACCAAAGTTTCTCCAAGAAAGATACAGGAACACAGTCCAAAAAATCACACTATATACACCACATAAAACCCCTTTAAGAAAATTCTAGACCCCAAGCCAAACAAAACAAACGATAAAGCACGAAACATGAATAGGAAAGGAAACTAAACTAAACAACATGCCAAAATAGGAAAGAAAACTAGAACAACAAACTACCAACTAGAACTAACCATAAAACATGCAAAACAAACTTAGAATTATGTACAATGGGTTAGGGAAACAAGTATTTACACCTTCTCTTGACTAATTTCTCAATATATGCAATTGCAACAAGGCACATGCCAGTGTTCTAAATCTAGCAAACTCATCCTTGTATTTTGAAAAGTAGGCTATAGGAAAAATTGGTTTATAGTCAAGATACTAGTCATGTAAGATTAACAATTGGGGCAATTCATTATGTCCATGATCTATCTGAAAAGAAGCTAGGTGTGCGGAAATCGCTTCCTACACTAATCTAATGAGGGGAGGAGAGTGCAAATTTAATTTTATCTTTACAATTATAGCAATGTTAAACTACTAACAGAGATATTGTAGCAAACACATAAACAAGAAAGTGAGACATAAGAAGAGAGACACAAGATATACGTGGGGAAAACCCTTATCGGGTGAAAAACCCCACAGTCTAAAACCTGTACAATGTATTAACAAAACTAAAATGGTTTACAATACACTTGCAATGCAAGCTCTTAGGAGTCTTCGACACTCGTATCTAGAGACAAACCAACAACATAATAGTACCTGTCAAACCTATAATACATCTCCTCAAAGCACCTGTTTATATAGAATATATAAGGTAGAAATGGCTCCACATAGCGATGGGCATTAAACATGGCCTCATGGCCCAAAACCCAAGCCTATGGACACTTGTCCAACTCTGTAGGATGCTCCTAAAACTTGTCAAGTCACCCCATCCCAAGGAGGTTGCCTATTTCCAAAATGCGCTATGACAGATGCTCTTATGATTCTTACAACTGTCATAGAATCTGTCATAGCTGTTATAACTTACAGTTGTAAGAGAATCTGTCATACATAGGATATAAATAGCATATTCTCTTACAACAAGTCATAGTCCACCTTGGGGCGCCCAAAGATGCCTTTTTCAAAGATGCTCTTTAACACGTCTTCACCTGTCATAAAATCTCCTATTTCTGACTCTTACATGTCATAACTTCATCATAGGAATCTGTCATGACCGTTTCAGTCAATACTCCCTTACACAACATCCAAGATGCTGACACATGGCAAAATGTTCTTACCATAAAGTGGGATGCCTATCTCCTCATGTGAGGACAAAATTACAAGTTGTCATCTTCCATGTAGGATGACACATCACTGTGCCACATCCCACAAGATGAAAATATAAATTTACAATGTAATTTATAACATAGGCAATAAATAAATAAATACAATGAGAATAATACAAGGAATTACCAAGGTTGAGACACCTTAATTCCCAACATTCTCCCACTTGTCAAACACCTTGTAAGAGCCAATAGAATTAATAGGATTTAGCTGCTATAGGCTGAGAGGCCCATAGACTCTGAACACCATTTGAATTTTTCTGTGCCCACTGGCTTCGTTATTGCATCTACATCATTCTTCAAAGTATATACCTTCTCCAAATTTACCTTCCCATCCTCTACCATGTCTCGTACGAAGTAAAACTGCACATCAATATGCTTTGTTCTGGCATGGAAAGTTGGATTCTTTGCAAGGCAAATCGCACTTTGACTATCACAACAAATTGTAATCTGTCCTGCATCAACACCAATATCTGAACACAATCTCTTGATCCAAATGGCTTCCTTACAAGCATGAGTTGCTGCCATGTACTCAGCTTCTGTTGTGGACAAAGAAACCATAGGTTATCACTTACTCATCCAACTAATTGCACCACCAAACATTGTGAACACATATGCACTAGTGGATCTCCTATTGTCAATGTCACCTGCCTAACCAGAATCCACAAATCCATGAATACAAACTGAATGCAGAGGTCCTGTAGCATTGCCATGATAGCAAATAGAATACTCAGAAGTACCCCTCAAATATTTGAACACTCACTTAACTGCATCCCAATGTACCTGTCCAAGATTAGCCATAAATCAACTAAGGACTCCCACTGCTTGGGTAATGTCTGGTCTTGTGCATACCATAGCATACATCAAACTGCCAACAACACTAGCATAAGGTACTCTGCTCATGTCTTCCACCTTACTAGGAGATTTTGGACAATCATTAACAGACAACTTTGTCCCCAAAGAAACAGGGACACACAATGGTCTACAATTTGCCATGCTGAACCTATCCAACATGATCTTCACATACTTACTCTGGCTTAACCAAAATTTTTTATTAGTTTTGCCTCTTCTGATTTCCATTGCTAGAATGTACCTAGCTGCCCCTAAATCTTTCATTTCAAACTGTGCTGCCAACTGAGACTTAAAATTAGAAATCATAACCCTTCCCAATCAACAACATATCATCAACATATAATGCAACAATGATAATACGATCACCATCAAACTTATAATACACACAGTGATCTGATTTTGATCTCACAAATCCAATTGACAACACAAAGGCATTAAAATTAAAGTACCACATCCTAGGAGACTACTTCAAACCATACAAAGACTTTTTCAATTTGCAAACCAAATTTTCTTTACCTTTCACTATGTAATGCTTTGGCTGTGACATGTAGATCTCTTCCTCCAAATCACCATGAAGGAAAGTTGTCTTCACATCCATTTGTTCTACCTCTAAATCATAAGCAGCTGCAAGAGATAACATAAATCTAATGGATGTCAGCTTTGCAATGGGAGAGAAAATTTCACCATAATCAATTCCTTCCACTTGTGAGTACCCCTTCACAACCAATCTAGCCTTGTACTTTTCAATACTGCCATCTGCACCGAATTTCTTCTTGAACACCTATTTGCATCTAATAGGTTTCTGTCCATCAGGCAAAGGTACCAAGTCCCATGTTTTGTTCTTTTCCAAAGAAGCCATCTCATCCTCCATAGTCTCCTTCCAGGAACCTGTATCTTTCATGCCCATAGCCTCTTTCATAGTTCTAGGCTCATCATTATTAGTAAGTAAAGCAAAAGCACAACTAGAATCAAGTAATGAATAACCAAACCTATAAGGTTGCATTCTTGTTCATGTAGACCTCCTCAATGGCTGAGGTTGAGGTTCTTCTTCTTCTTTAGAGCTTTCAGAGCTTCTAGAGCTCTCCTCATCATTAGGTTTCACAGGGTCTATTAGTTCAGTCTTCTCAGGGGTAGAAGGAAACTGAACCGCATCCTCTTTCTTTTCTGTCTATAGAACAATGGAAGAAGGTGTTAGCTCTTTGAAGATAACACTTCTGCTATAGAACACTTTTTCAGCCACAGGATCCCAAAGCTTGTATTCTTTCACACCAACACCATAGATAATGAAAATACACTTAATAGCCCTGTTCTCCAATTTAAACCTTTTTTCCCTAGGCACATGTGCATATGCCTCACAACCAAAAACATGAAAATGTCTAACTGAAGGCTTCTTGCCAAACCACACCTCCATAGGTGTCTTACCAACAAGAGCTGATGTAAGAGATCTGTTTACCAGATAGCAAATAGTGGCAATAGCTTTAGCCCAAAACTTTTGTTCGAGGCTTGCTCCACTAAGCATACTCCTAGCCTTCTCCATCAGTGTCCTGTTCATCCTCTCTGCAACTCTATTTTGCTGTAGGGTATATGGAGTTGTCTTATGCCTTTCAATCCCTTGCTCTTTGCAGAACTTATCAAACTCTACCGAACAAAACTCACCACCATTGTCAATTCTCAAACACTTAATCTTTTTACTAGTCTAATTTTTAGTAAAGGCTTTAAACTCCTTAAACTGACTAAAGACTTCAGTCTTGCTTCTGATAAAATAAATCCATGTCCTTCAACTGTAATCATCTATGAAAGATACAAAATATACAGATTTTGAAATCAAAGGAACATTAACAGGGCCAAACGCATTAGAATGAATAAGATCCAGTACACCAGAAGACTTGTAAGAACTAGAGTAAAACTGAACATGGTTTTGCTTTCCATAAATGCAATGTTCACAAAAGTCAAACTCGAGATTATAATCATTTAACCCCTCAACAAGGTTTTTATTTTTCAGGGTGCGCAAACCCTTCTCACCAATGTGGCCATATCTCAAATGCCATAACATAGTCCTTTCAGCAGGAAGCTTAGCTTCCATAGCATGTGCACTACCATCAGAACTAGTTACAACAGATTTCTTCACTGCTCTTCAGATTAGCGCTAAGCTACTTTTAAGCATTCAACGGGGAATTTCTAGGGCATCGACTTAGTGCTATTTCTATGAATGTTGGACAAAAGTCAGTCGAAGCCACTTTTAGTGCAAGTCAGAGGGGTTCAATTCTAGTGCAAGGGCTGCTTCAAAGCAAATTTAATGTTTCCCGTCCTACGAGATTTTTGAAGGATACTACCACAAGGCAGTGGGAGGCCATTTTAATGCAAAGGCCGAAGGAGGGGATTTCAATCACATTCAATTGGTTTGAGTTTAGACAATAATTTGAATCGAGCATTTATAAAATCAAGTTGAATCCTTAGAATCCATCAATTGCAACCTAGGCTGGTTTGAATTGTAAGAACTAGGGTTTAGTCGCTCTAACAGGGTGGGTTTTGAAAGTAATCTCCTATAAAATCTAAGCCTTTTCAAGTATAACAATAACAACCCCTATAACAATCTATTGCAAAATCATAAAACACTGATTCCCTCATCACACTTTCAAGGAAAACCAAAATCATATTAAGCAAAATTCAATAGAGTTTCCATGGAACTAACGAGACCCTAGGTGAAATTGCGGGAAATGAGATGCAGGTATAAGCTCCTCCCTGGTGGTCGTTAGTTTGGATGATGAGCTGGGAAGGATTGTGCTATGTACATTGGTTCTCGCCGCCCTTGAATTCACCAACAATCATTTGTAGAGCTCTGAAAGAATTCTTAAAATGTAAAATAAGTTCCAAAATGAAATTGAAACGTTATGTATTCTACCTAAATATGCGTTCTAAATGCAAGGTACCATGCGACAGGTTGGCACACACTTGGGAGGGTAAGTTTTAGATACCAACATGATTTAAGGCCTCCTCTGACCTAGTGGGGAATTCTAATTATACCGTCACAATGCTGCTTTTGATGCTAACGGATTTGCGCGGGTTTAGACACTGATTGACATGCATGGATTCAGGGTATCTCGGATAAAAGTCGATAGGTTGTTATTTGAACGTGAGTTAGTGATTAGAAATTTTAGCATAGGGGTAGTGATATGAAACCTTAGCACTTTGGTCAATGTTTTGAGGACTTAGTGCTAAGGTCAGTAGGGTACAATTCCAATGCTAAGTCATTGACATGAAGATTTAGCGCTACGGCCTGTGACAGATGTTTTTAGTGCAAAGATCTTTTAGACTTGAATTTTGGAGTTAAAGGCCACTTGGCTTAATCATTTGGAAAGCAAGGTGACTCAAGCACTCTCTATCAAAGGAAATTAAAACCCTCACTTTAGATGGGTCACTTGGTCATGCAAACTGAACATCCTAGGACCAATGGAAACTAAGTTGACACCCTAAGCCAAAAAAAACAAGGGGACCCCCATTTAGTGAAATGGGGCATGTGTACAAGGCACAACAAATAGAATCAAGGATCTCAGACCAAAAAACATTCTTATTTTCTCCTATAAACATTGTAATGCCCAAATGTTGAGAAGGAAAAGATTCTAACTTGATCCCTAAAAAATGACTAATTCTAGATTGCAATAAAGCAGAGGAGTTGAAGAAGATCTTGGATTTATTGAAATTTATACTCTGTCTTGAGACTAAACAATAATCCTCCAACACTTTCTTAATATTTTTTGCTTCTCTTAGAGTGGAGTTCTCAAAAGGTAGAGTATCATCAACAAAGAGAGAGTGAGTGATAGAAAAAGGAACCATTGGAATAAGGAAACCATTCCACAAACCTTGAACATGAGAGGCCTATATACCCCAACTCAGAACTTCTACCAACAAAATAAAGAGAAAGGGGGAGATTGGATCTCCTTGTCTTAGACATTGATTTGATTTGAAGAACCCAAAAGTGCTACCATTAAGGTTGATGGAAAAGGAGGCTTCTGAGATACAAGCATGAATACACTTACACCAGGGATGAGAAAAACCAAAATTTTTAAGAACTAAAAGAAAAAAATCCCAATTCACTTTATCATAACACTTAAACATATCCAGTTTAATCATAATAGACTTAATTTTATAGTCATTGATGGAATGGAGAACCTCATGAGAAAGAATTGAACCTTCTGAAGTTTCCTTGCACACCCAAATTGTTGTTAGTTCGATATATGATAATAACAATAAGCATAAAATTACTACACGTAGCACATTAAATGATATTTTGGTTGCCAGGTCATTCTCGTAGATTAGTTCAAACCCATAGATCCAACCTACATACATAGTGCATTCTTGTGGATCAATCATGTGAATACTAGTTCACATTTGCACAAAGTGGATTACTTTCACAAGTCACATAAAAAACATTTTTGATGCTAGTTTAATGATCTTTTAAACCATTTTCAAAATTTTAAAAATTGTCACAAAGTGGACATAACACTTCTAGAATCTCATTGACATCAATGCGTGCATGTACCCTATTGGTTTGGGTCAAAATATGTCCTCTAAGTTATACCATGGTAATTTCTCTAGTAATCTCTCTTAAAAGGATGACAATAAAAATCAAATGTCCCTTTCACCTTTTCACCTTACTATATATAGCTAGGGCACCCTTTTACCCTTTCCTCATAAGTTATCCTAAGAAACTCCATCCTTGAAACTCGATGTTCTTAATACTTTTCAAGATGTTTGGTTGTTGTGAATTCATTAACATGATTGTTTTACTAAGACAACATTTATGAGACACATATCTATGAGTGATTAATATCTTCACACAACACATATTGAGATTGCATTGATTATTATTTTACTATCTAGCTATTTCTCTTGACAATTGTACAAATTCATAGATCCTTCATTGTTACAAATGATGGCTATTGATAGATGAAGTGACATTCATATATTACACCTTCATCTAAAATCCTTATTAGGGGACTTTTTTGAGCCGAGACTCCTTTTAGGCCCATTTGTTTCTTTATATACTTTCCCAATTCAACTTGTTATGCCCTCACTTGTTATATATTTTAATCTAGGTGATTCATTGATACTTTATTTTCTTTTGTGATCCCATCTTTCTTGCTATTGTCCTTACACATGCATTATTTATCCCATGCTTATCCCATATACCATGTCATTTTGTTCCTAGATGATTTATTTACAAGACATGATAGTTACTTGCCATTGGAGGCAACATTGAGAGCATCTTTTTAACCCTTGATTTTATACACTTACATGGTTATCATATGATATTCACTATGTACTTGTCACACAATGCTTATTCATGATAGTAATTACATGCTTTATCTACATTTTTTATGATGTTATCTTTTTTACCTCTCCTCCAATTCCTTGCATCCATTGGATGCAACCAATTGAAGGGGGTATATATCATCATTAATGCTTTTCATGGATGAGATTGCAGATAGTGTATTGTGCTAGACAAAGACTCATCACTATATTTAGACAAAGTTATATCATTTTGTATAGACATGCTTGCATAGCACAAAGTTTTATTGTAGTATCACATCACATGGAGTTTTATTGCATGGCCATAATACATGGACCCTTATTACATTGCCACATTGTGTGGAGTTGTATATCACATTGTCACATCATGTAGAGTTTTACTTCTTGATTGCATCACATTAACCCTTATTGCATTCTCATATTGCATGGAGTTTTTCATGCTACTTTCTAAACAAGAAATAATTCATATATCTTTTCTTCTCTTCTCATTTTTTGTAGATAGTTAAATCAACTTGTAGTTTGCACTTATTTTGATCACATGATAGATGTTACTAATTACGTATTTTTTCCTATTTTACAATAGAATGGAGTGTTAATTCTAATGAGAGTACAAGAAGAATAATTGTATCCTTTTTGAAGGAGTTGTAACCTTTTATGAGTGTGGATATTTAATTTTCATGTTGGTTGAGAATGCCCATATACTTTAAAATGCATGCTCGTGTTATATTCACATGCACATAAAAGTGGGGGAAAATGTAATGGTGAAATTAGCATACCCATGCTATTTTCCATTTTATTTTGTGTCTACCTTGATTTGAGTGTCTTAATGCAGTAACAAGTGACATATTCTTGTGTGTTTTTTAGATAAATTATAGGGTTTTCTATATAAGGGGTTCCCACATACCCAATAATAGAACAAATAACTACATAACTCCACAACACCTACACATAGCCTAGTGTGGAGTAGAAAAAATTACACATTATCTAATTTACTATGAGATCTTAGGACCATAGGGCTATGAAATTGATTTTCCATGCATTTTTCTTCCTATTTTGACTTCTTTCCATCCATGTGTCTCCTCATCCTCCTCATATTCTAATGTAACCAATAATGAGGAAAGAGTCTTGTTAACAAAATCTAACACTAAATTGGTATGTACCCCCCACTCCCCATTCCTTCACCTAAGACAAAACATCAAGCTAAGTAGATTGTTGAATCCTATATGATGTAGGGATCTTCATCATATATTTATTTTTCTCTTTGAAACTTTACAATGGGATGTTAGCCATGTTACATAAGGTATTGAACTTCATTTCTCTTCACTCCAAAGACCATTTCTCCTTACCTTTATCTACCATTGTATGAGACATCATCCTTGATCTTGATTTCCCATATAATCCTATTATTTAACCTTCTCATTACAAGGGAAGGAGTGCACTATATTTGTGTATTTAGGTGGTGAATCCAGGGATAAGTCCTTAGTTACTTGAGCATCCTAAGATTTGGGAGTGAATATTTTATGTGGACTTCATTTCTACACCTTTAACCTATACTGTGCATAGATATGAGTAGTAGGATTGTGGCTACCATAAATTTTAATTAAGTTATATTATCATTAATATAGTCTTATATAAGTAGTTAAGTCATCCTAGGTTGTCATTTATGGCATAAATAAGTATATGTAGGAGTTAGAGGTTACCTTATTTTCATCATATTGCAAATTGTGTTCTTATTGGAGATATCTAGAGGTTTGCCCCATTGAAGTGGCTTATTATTGTCAAGTATTATCAAGTATTTGTAGCATATTTACTATTATATTATTCTCTTACCACTGTGCAAGTTATTTCATTACAAGTGGTATCAGAGCATGAATTTGGCACCTAAAAGACAAGATACAAGGCAATTTTTTTCAATTCAGGAGGTCGAATTGTGAAGTGTATGTCTCTCTCAATTTGATTATTTTTTTCCTAATTTTTGGAGGCTTTTTAAAGAACACATTGAAGCTACTACAATCTAAATTTCAGGTCATCTAGAGTAGATTTAAAGGAGTTATTATGAAATTAAAGTTTTCACCAAATTTTCTCCTAGGGATGCAAATCAACTATTTTTTCTATTAATTCTAGAGCATTGAGAAAGAGTGTATTGATCCACCTAAAATTCTAATTTGAAGTCGTTTGGAGCTGTTTTGAGTAAGTTATTACAATTTTAGGGTTTTTCATAAATTCACTCTATATACTGCAATTTGTAGAATTTTTTAGATTAGTTTACATCTTTGGAAAGATTAAATAAAATAATTAGGGGTTTGATCTTTGAAATTTTAATTTTGAGGCAAAAAGAATTCTAAAGTCATCCAATCAAGGTTTGGTCAACCAAAAAAAATAGATTTTGGACTATATGGTTGGACCATAGACTAGAGGCAAGGGCAATATTCCTACACTCTTTGAAAGACTCTTGACAAAGGTGATTCATCAGTAGAGGAGATGGATATCATATCCATGGAAGAGGTAAGGGAAGAAACCAACAAGATAAAGGAGGATATGTAAAACTTGCAAGGAAAATTAGACACCATGCAAGGACATATATCTAGCATCCATAACACATTGCTAGTTATCAATGCTTATATCCATAATCAATCAAGATCACAAATAGATGTTACAAGAAACCAAGGCGGATCATCCAAGTTAGTGAATCTAGATCCAAATGCTAGCACTCATATGGAATCTTAGAACCTGCTACCAAAGGTGGATATGTGAAGTTTTAATAGCAAGGATCCACTAGCAAATAAATCAAATGGAGATTTTTTGATGGACATTAAATTCCAATTGGGAAAAAAGTGACAATGGCTTACCTATATCTAGAACTAGAGAAATTCATTTGGTATCAATGGATTTGTTCTCAAAGGAAGAAATAGGCTCTCATTATCACTTAGTCAGTTTTAACAAAGGAACTATAACCACACTATTGCAATAATACAACAAACAACTACTTTAGCTAGTTAGCTAAACTATAACAAAGAAGATTAGTTAGGGATTATATTCAACAATTCCAAAACCTATCCTTGCAAGTTGAGACAATTATAGAGAACCTTAATGAATCGTTTCTTGGTGGGGTCAAAGATCACATCCAACATGAGGTACACATGTTTTGGCCTACTTCTATGTATGAGTCTTTTGTCCTAGAATACAGGGAAAAGGATAAGTTTTTAGTTCCTAGAAGGTAGGGGCTCATTGGCATAAGAGAAAAGGGGAAAATGGTTATGTTTTAACTGTGATGGCAAATACAATAGAGGATATAAATGTGTAGAAAAGAAAATGTTTTACATTGAAAGGCCAAGTGAGGAAGAAAAAATATAGGAGCTTAGCAATGAGCCAAATGAGGAATCAGGAGACCCCAACCAACCATTTCTTATCATGCACACCCCACAAACTCTCAAGGTAGTGGGTTTCTTGAAGAAAGATAGTAACGTTATTGATAGACTTAGGAAGCACTCACAACTTCATCAACAAGAAGTTAGCTACTCATATGAATTATTTTATATATCTAGCTCTAGAATTTTATGTTAGGGTTAGTCGGCAGAAGATATCAATTAAATACAAATAAAGATTAAACAGAGAAATGGAAATACACAGAATTAATAACAGCGAGAGACAAGATTTAACATGGTTCACCCAAACTCGGGCTACATCCACCAAACAGAGAGTCCAATATTATTATCCAGTAAATCAAACCGATTACAATCAGCAATCCCTGCAACTCAATACCGCTGCAAATGCTACAACACAATACTCAAACCCTAACCCTTGGCCGCTTTTTGTCAAGCCTTTTTGTCGGTTACAAAAATTAGGGTTTTCTTATGTCGGTCATAAAAAATAGGATTTTTTAAGTCGGCCCTAAAATTTTTTTTCTCGGGTGCTACCGCCCCCGAACCCCCGCTCGGGGCCCGGCCTAGCCCCGAACCCCAACGAGGATACATGGCTAGTGTACAGTATTTTCCTAATCAGTCGCCACCTACCAACAATCTCCCACTTGGAGACTGATCAGGCTCCACACCAAACAATCTCCCACTTGGAGACTGATCTTGGCCGACACCGCTACGCATGCAGCTCCCACTGGAAATAAGCACCCTGGACTCTACTGTTCAATTTTTATTGTTTTCAGTCTAGAAGACCAATCAAAGCTGAAGAGGAGCTCAGCTTCTCCCTTGTCACTGCCTTTGTAAACATATCCGCTGGATTTTCATCTGTATGTATCTTTTCCAGCCTTAACTGTCCATTATCCAACACCGACCGAATAAAGTGATACCTCAACTGTATGTGTTTGGTCTTTGAATGCGAGGCAAAATTCTTTGCAAGATGTATGGCACTCTGACTGTCTGTATACAAAGAACTGTTAGCCTGTTGTTTACCCAATTCTTCCATGAAAGATTGCAGCCATATCATCTCCTTGCTTGCCTCTGTTGCAGCGATATATTCTGCCTCTGTGGTGGATAAAGCAACCACCTTGTGCAACCTAGAAATCCAACTCACTGATGTTCCACCTACAGTAAAGACATAACCTGTAGTACTCCGCCTGGTATCAATATCCCCTGCCAAATCTGAGTCTACATAACCTGCTAAATCAGTATTAGAGCCCCCAAAACATAAGTGTTTATTAGATGTACCTCTCAAATATCTGAGAATCCATTTGACCGCATTCCAATGCTCAAATCCAGGATGACTCATATACCTGCTAACGACTCCGACAGCATGTGCAATATCCGGTCTCATGCATACCATGGCATACATTAAACTTCCTATAGCTGAAGCATAGGGTACCTTGGACATTTTTTCTTCCTCCTCTTGTGTCTTTGGACACATCTCCTTAGTCAATTTCAAATGACTAGGCAAAGGTGTGCTGACAGCTTTTGCATTCTCCATATGGAATCTCTGCAACACCTTTTCAACATAAGCAGCCTGAGATAGAGTCAATGTTCTATTCTTCCTATCTCTGCAAATTTTCATACCAAGGATTTGTTTTGCTGCCCCCAAATCCTTCATATCAAATGACTGTGATAACTGATGTTTTAACTCTTTGATGTGATCCATGTTAGACCCAGCTACAAGCATGTCATCAACATATAAACATAAAATAATGTAGCTGTCATTATCCAACCTCTTAAAATAAACACAATGGTCAGAATTACACCTACTGTAGCCTTGCTCAGCCATAAAACTATCAAATTTCAAATACCATTGCCGAGGTGCTTGTTTTAGGCCATATAAGCTCTTCTTCAATCTGCACACTTGTTTCTCCTTACCTTTGACCTCAAATCCCTGTGGTTGTGCCATGTATATCTCCTCCTCCAAATCACCATGGAGAAAGGCAGTTTTCACATCTAGCTGATCCAAATGTAAATCTTCAGCAGCCACAATACTTAAAACAGTATGAATAGAAGTCATCTTGACAATCGGAGAAAATATCTCATCAAAATCAATGCCTTGTTTCTATGCAAATCTTTTTACAACTAACCTGGCCTTAAATCATTTCTTACCTCCATCTTCCTCTTTCAGCCTGTAAACCCATTTGTTTGGTAAAGCCTTTTTACCTATAGGTAACTTACATAATTCCCAAGTCTGATTTTTCAACAAGGAGTCCATTTCTTCTTGCATGGCAAGCTCCCACTGAACTTGTGTATTCCCCTACATAGCTTCATCAAACCCTTCTGGTTCACCAGCATCTATTAACAAAATAGAATACAAAGAGGGAGAAAACCTTTGAGGAGGTCTAATTATCCTTGTTGACCGTCTAACATTCACTAGATTTTGTGGTATTTCTGGTTGTTGTTGCGGAGCATGAGGAGCCACTGGAACATCACTATTTGGAGTATCATCCAGCACCACATAATCTTTTTCTTTCTTCTCATGCTGCTGCAACTGATCTTTGTACAACACCTTCTCATTGAATATAACATCCCTGCTTCTCACAATTTTCTAATTTTCAAAATCCCAAAGCCTATAACCAAATTCATCAATGCCATATCCAACGAAGGTACATTTTTTTGATTTCGCATCTAGCTTGGTTCTATTTTCAGAATCTATATGTGCAAATGCTTCACAGCCGAAGGTTTTCAGAAAAGAATAACTCACCTTCTTGCCAGTCCATGCTTCCTCTGGAATACCACAGCCCAAAGGAACTGAAGGACCTCTGTTAATTAAATATACAGCAGTGTTGACAGCCTAAGCCCACATGTTTAAAGGCAGTCCAGCATGCAATCTCATGGTCCTTGCATGCTCCATTATTGTCCTATTCATGTGTTCAGCCACTCCATTTTCCTGTGGAGTCCCTAGAACCATTTTCTGCCTACGAATTCCATTAAAGGAACAATAATCTTCAAATTCTTTGCTGCAATACTCACCGCCATTATCAGATCTGAGACATTTTAATCTTTTACTTGTCTCATTTTCAACCAAGCTTCTCCATTTCTTAAATGTTTCAAATACATCAGATTTCTGTCTAAGGAAATAAATCCAGACCTTCCTAGTTGCATCATCTATGAATGTAACATAATACCGAGAGCCATCGAAAGAAGATACCTGAGCTGGTCCCCATACATTTGTATGCACAAGCTCCAACTTTTCATTTTTCTTTTGCTTCCCATCTCTGAGAAAACTGACTCTCTTTTGTTTTCCATACACACAACTTTCACAGAAATCCATATTAATACATTTCAGACCTGGTAAAACTTTCTTAGAATGAAGTACCTTCATACCTTTTTCACTCATATGCCCAAGTCTGTTATGCCACAGTGTTGTTTCAGAACTTGCAGCAACTTTTCCAGTCTCTTCCTGCAAACCTGCAGCAACTGTTCCTAAACTTGTTTATTTTTCCTCTATAACATCTAAAGTAGAAGGAATAGTATGACCTGTACAAAGATATAAGGTGCTTACTTTTACACCTTTTGCTACTACTAAGGCACCTTTTGAAACCTTCCAAATTTTATCAGTAAATGTAACAGTGCAACCTTGTTCTGTTAGCTGCCCTGCTGAAATTAAATTCCTACTGAGCCTTGGAACATGCCTCACCTCTTGTAGTAGCCAATGATTCCCATTCTGCAACTTAATCTTGATTCTTCCCTTTCCAACAATCTGACAGGGTTCGTTATCTCCCAAATAAACCAGCCCAAAATCCCCTTGGACATAATCAAGAAAATAACTTCTATGGGGCGTAGCATGAAATGAGGCCCCTGAATCTAAAACCCATGAATCATCAGCATTATTTAGGGAAAGAATCAAAGCATCATCTTCAGATTTATTACTTACCACATTTGCTTCCTTATTGCCTTCTTGTTTGTCTCCTTCTTTATTTTTCTGAGACCAGCAATCTTTCTTCAGATGACCTGGTTTTCCATAGTACCAGCAATCCTTCTGTCCTCTGGTTTGGGATCTTTTGTCCTTTGATTTTCCTCGTGACTTCCCATGACCTCCAAAACCTTTTCCTCTCTCCTTTGATCTGCCCCTGCTTTCTGCATTCAAAACACTGCCTAATTTGGATCCACCTGAGTTTTTCTTACGAATTTCCTCACTCAGAATAACACCAACAACATCATCAAATTTCAGGGTATTTGAACTAGAAACAGAGTTACTAACTGCCATTACCAAACTATCCCAGCTTTCAGGCAATGAACATAATATCAAGAGAGCTCTAACTTCTTCATCAAATTTTACATTTACAGAAGTCAATTGACTGACAATCATATTAAATTCATTTAAATGACCTGTCACAGATCCACCTTCAACCATTTTCAAATTAAACAACTGCTTCATGAGAAATACCTTATTTGAGGCTGAGGGTTTTTCATACAATTTAGCCAAAGCTTTCATCAGACCATCTGTTGTCTTTGCTTCTGTTGTATTGAATGCCACCGACGGTGCCAGGCACAACCGAATGGTTCCCAGTGCCTTTCTGTCAAGAAGATTCTAATCCTCATCAGACATTGTTGCTGGTTTCTTGGCTACTCCTTCCAACGGCCTCCATAAATCCTTTTGATAGAGGTAATCCTCCATCTGCATCTTCCATAACTGATAGTTCTGCCCATTGAATTTATCAACCTTCATTTTACCCTCATCCGCCATTGCTCCCACTCAACCGTGAGACTTTCCTGCAGACGATAATCGAACACAACCCGCTCTAATACCACTTGTTAGGGTTAGCCGGAAGAAGATATCAATTAAATGCAAATAAAGATTAAACAGAGAAATGGAAATACACAGAATTAATAACAGCGAGAGATAAGATTTAAAGTGGTTTACCCAAACTCGGGCTACATCCACCAAGCAGAGAGTCCAATATTATTATCCAGTAAATCAAACCGATTACAATCAGCAATCCCTGCAACTCAATACCGCTGCAAATGCTACAACACAATACTCAAACCCTAACCCTTGGCTGCTTTTTATCAAGCCTTTTTGTCGGTTACAAAAATTAGGGTTTTCTTATGTTGGTCATAAAAAATAGGATTTTTTAAGTCGGCCTTAAAAAATTTTTTCTCGGGGGCTACCGCCCTCGAACCCCCGCTCGGGGCCCGGCTCAGCCCCGCCCCAAACCCTGACGAGGATACATGGCTAGTGTACAGTACTTTCCTGATCAGTCACCACCTACCAACATTTTAGATCCAAATTGTAGATGTGGCTACTATCAATTGTTTGGAAAATGCCATCGCATTAAATTGACCTTGGGAGAATATAGACTGGATAGCCTAATATTTTCTATTCCCATGGGTGCAACAAATATCGTGTTGGGAGTACACTGACTTACTACATTAAGGACAATTGAGATGCACTTCTAGTAGCTATTCATGTGATTTCACTAAAAGGGAAAGATAGTCAAACTAAGAGGGTTGTGTCCAAAGACTTCCCAATAGATGGTAATCTCTCATCAAATGCAAAAGTTTCTTCACAAAGGTCCTGATTGATTTGTGGCCCAATTATTTTCATTAATAGTCTATCAGTCAAATGTTCCCACCCAACTAGATCTGCAAGTAATTATAGATATTTACTCAATAGTTTTAGAGATACACCTAAAGGTTTGGCTCCTAAAAGGAATCATGATCATGCCATTCAACTAGTACAAGGATCCAACCATCAAGCATTAGGCCCTATAAGTACCCCAGTTTTTCCACAATTCCATCCAAGAGCCCTGGACTTTCTAGGAGATTTGGATCTCCCATGGGATTTGGATCGGCCCTTATCACGTTTCTTGTCCTTCTTCTTCCCTTTCTCTTTGGGTCTTCCATGAACCGCAAGAGCCTCTTTGGCTACCTCAAAAGACTTCCTTTGCATTTATTTAGATAACAACGAGGACACCACATCTTCCATCTTGAAGGTGGTAGTGGTGCTTCTGATAGCTATGACAAGATGATCCCACGAATCTGGCAAAGAACAAAGCAGGGTCATACATCGATCCTCCTCCTCTATTTTCACATCCAGAGATGTCAACTGTGCAACAATCATATTAAAAGCATTCATGTAATCCGCAATAGATCCTTCATCTTCCATCTTCAGAGCAAACAACTTCTTTTTTAGGAAAAGTTTGTTTACCAAGGACTTGGCCTGATAAACATCACCCAACTTCTTCCAAAGATCTTTCGTGCTCTTCTCCTCATGGACATTCAACAAGATAGAGCCAGCTAAAGAGAGTCTTATGAGACCCTTAGCCTTCTGATCTTTGAGGTCCCAATCAGCTTGTGACATTGCTGTAGGTTTCACATCAGATACCGTTTCCCATAGGTCACGATTAACAAGTAGGTCCTCCATCTTTAGTTTCCACAACTTGAAATTAGTGCCATTGAATTTCTCAACCTCTAACCTTTTGGATGTGGTTGCCATCTCCTTGCTGCAACAAGATACAGAATACTCTACACAACACTCCCACTCACCCTAAGATCAGGTCAAAAAGCCCCTACCCAATAGCTAAGACCAAAACTGGGTAGGCTCTGATCCCAACTAAAAGGAAGCTAGGTGTGTGGAAATCGCTTCCTACACTAATCTAATGAGGGGAGGAGAGTGCAAATTTAATTTTATCTTTACAATTACAACAATGTTAAACCATTAATAGAGATATTGTAGCAAACACATAAACAAGAAAGTGAGACAGAAGAAGAGAGACAAAAGATATACGTGGGGAAAACCCTTATTAGGTGAAAAACCCCACACTCTAAAACCTGCACAATGTATTAACAAAACTGAAATGGTTTACAATACACTTGCAATGCAAGCTCTCAAGAGTCTTCGACACTTGTATCTGGAGACAAACTGGCAGCATAATAGTACCTGTCAAACCTGTAATACATCTCCTCAAAGCACTTGTTTATATAGAATATACAAGGCAGAAATGGCTCCACATAGGGATGGGCGTCCAACATGGCCTTATGGCCCAAAACCCATGCCTATGGACACTTGTCCAACTCTATAGGATGCTCTTGACACTTGTCAAGTCACCCCATCCCAAGGAGGTCACCTATTTTGAAAATGGGCTATGACAAATGCTCTTACGACTCTTACAACTGTCATAGAATCTGTCATAGTTGTAATAACTTACAACTGTAAGAGAATCTGTCATACACAGGCTATAAATAGCATATTTTCTTACAACATGTCATAGTCCACCTTGGGGCACCCAAAGATGCCTTTTTCAAAGATGCTCTTCGACACATGTCTTCACCTGTCATAGAATCACCTATTTCTGACTCTTACATGTCATAACTTCATCATAGGAATCTGTCATGACTGTTTCAGTCAATATTCCCTTACACAACATCCAAGATGCTGACACATGGTAAAATATTCCTACCACAAAGTGGGACACCTATCTCCTCATGTGCGGATAAAATTACAAGTTGTCATCTTCCATGTAGGATGACACATCACCGTGCCGCATCCCACAAGATGACAATATGAATTTACAATTTAATTTACAACATAGGAATAAATAAATAAATACAATGAGAATAATACAAGGAATTACCAAGGTTGAGACAAATTAATTCCCAACACTATCTAGATGCAAGTTTTCTTACCTAAATCACCATAATCAAAATGACAGGTGTCGAAACTAAATGAGAAAAAGGAACATACAACCTGGTTTGAAGTACCATTAGTTGAAAATGCAATATCACCATCTTGCTACATGATATCCAATACTCTCTTACCTTCAGGAGGCCTTAATTCACAGTGAATCACCCCTCGTGCATCGAATACCTCTTTATGCTCAAACACATAAGTGATCTCTTAGGCAAACTTAAGAAATCTAGACAAATTTCTTCATAATGTTGATCAGTAGGATGCACCCTACATGATTTGACCAAAGCAAAGTCTGATATATGCACTAAATTCCCATGGAATAACATGTCTTTACTTATTTTCAACACCAACTCAATTATGTTATCAAGCGAAGGGCATGACAAACCCTCTAAGCCATCACTTTGTAGAATTGTTTGACCTTGAATGCAAGCTTTTGGTCTCGTTGTTTACTATCACATCAATGTTAACCAAATGAGAATCTCCATCATTAGAAAGCTGAATAGGATCAAACTGGTGAAAGTACGATATACTTGAATCCACTTCACCAAAATTAGTCATATGCTTTGAAGAAACATCATTTGAGTCACTCAATAACTTCCCTACTTCAGTTTACAGTTGGTGTTGGACTAATACATCATTACATACAACAACAATAGGGTCTCCTACTTGTATCACAAGACCTGTGATGTTGATATCACCTTGTAACAATGTATCGCCTTGACTTTCTCTATTTGGATCAACTTGAAGCTCCTCTAAAACAATCATACAGGTCTGATATGACAGATCATGATTATGTAATGGGCTGGTATAGTCATGAATTTGAATACTTCTAGAAAATTAGATTGTGATTCAGATATCCCAGTTGGAATAACTTCTAAATTGTCATTATCCATGATTTTTCATTACTCGTTGGAATGATATCTTCTTGTTTTTCTACCAGATTACATTGATCCAACTATTGTTCATACTTCATTTAGACTTAGAATCATTAGAAAACTAAGACAAATTACTTTACAACGTGTTAGCAAACTCATACCTAAAACTCAACATATGGAAAGTGTCTTCTTGTTGATCTGCCTCCTTAATCTGACTGTTCAACTTGTCTAATTTGTCATCCATCTTGTCATCATCCTCAGTAGTTGAAATGTGACCATTTATATTGTTCTTTTTGTTGTACCATGACTAAAAAGAAGGTTTTAACCACTTTGGAACAACATATCCTTTGACTTACGTATCAAGTTCAATGATTGAGAATTAGATCTTATTCAATCATCTAGTGACTTATACATGCGTTCTCTATCATCATCACTTTCATCTTGATATGTATTTTGACAAACAACTTGAGAAACTCCTGTGTATGAGGAAAATCGACTATGTTTAAATGATAAAATTAAAAACAAATCAAAAGCCCATAACATAAAGAAAACTAATCTAAAAAAAAGCCATTACCAACAAATCAATGAAAAATGAAAGCTTTTACCGAGATTTGTATTGTTCCCTTTGGATGAATGTAGATTGCTTAATAATGCTGCAAAACCATGTTTGGAACAAGCAAGTAGAGTGCTCAAAGTGCTTAAAGATCAATGTCAAAAGATCATGAAGTTGCTCAATCGATGTGATGTATGCTCAAAGCGCTATAAAGGATGCCTGAGAATAAGTGATAGAAGATGATTTGTGAAGGAGATGAGGGGGGTTTATATAGGTTTCAACAGAGATCGATCAACGATCCAGATAATTTAGAAGAATCAACAGAGGAGATAAAACAAATAACCATGATGAATGTGCACACGACATGTGTCAATCCATAAGGATATTTTTATTAAGATATGATGAAAACAAGATTGATTAAATAGATAACTCAACTTATAATTTTGCCCTTTTTAGAGTTCTAAAAATAAGACTGATTGTGCACATGAGTTAACAAGATATTTAAAGAGGAATTGGAAGATAACTGAAATTAAATAAATAAATTTATTTAATTGTTTGTGCATGATAGAGGAACAAAAGATTATAAATAAAATATTTGATTTTATTTATTTTTAGAAGATTGAGATAATTTAAATAAATTTGTAAGATTTATTTAAATTTAGAAGAAGAATTGATTTAATTGAATAATGTAGAATTATTTCATTGTATATAAGATAGAATTGGAGGAATTAATTAAATAATTGAATTTATTTAATTAATGGAGACTTGAAATTTGAAAGAGGATAATGATTTAATTAAATAATAAAAATTATTTAATTTTGGAAGAATAAGGTTGAATTTAATTTAATTAATTAAATAAAGAAGATTTGTTTAATTAATGTCGAAAGTATGTGATTCAGAAGAAATAGATGAAATTAATTAAATAATTAGATTATTTAATTAACGCTAAATGCAGGTGATTAGATAGATTAGATGAAATGCAAGTGATTAGATAGATTTGATGAAATACAAGTAGTGCGATGACTTCGTCATTTTATGGTGTCTACATTTTGCCCCTCTTTGATGCAATGCAGTTTACAGCGTTGTGTCAAAGAAAAATGATTGTTGAAGACGTGATACAATTTTTGATGCCCTAGTGTGGGTAGTTGCCCCAACGTATGCCCCCTCGAGCAGAAAAACAAGGAAGCGATAGAAGGATTGGGTTGACGCTCGACTAGACAATTACGCGAGAAGTTAGAAGGGAAAGCAGCATGGGGTGGGAAGAAAAAAAATGTGGGGGGGGGACACTATAAATAGGTCCTAAGGGGACCACAATCCTCATTTACACCCTAAGGGCTTCTAAATTTAGAGAGTAGAACCTCCAAACTTAGGGTGAGAGAGTCGAGTGAAAGGAGCAAACAACGAGAAAAGATGTCGATTCTAGCGTATAGGTATCGGGCGGAGCTAGTACGGACGTACGAGAGGCTAGCAGGAGCTCCGACAACGGTAAGTGTCTGAAAACCTCATTTTATTTTGATGTTTTAGGGTGGTTTAGGGCTAGGTTTAGGGAGGTCTCTAGGTCAGCCAAAAGCACTGCAGGCTAGTATAGCACTGTTGGTAGTCATTTTAGGCACTTTTGGCGTGTCGCAACGCGTTTGGTAGGTAGGTATAGAGCTATTGGAAAAAACACAATGCTATTGGCTTTTAGGTCTTCGCGTCGCAGCGCGATTGGTAGCTTCCCGCATCGCACCTGGTAGTGCAGTGTAGCGTGGGTGGCAGGGTAAGTTAGCGCGATTGGAAGGGGAAAGAGAAAATCAGGTTGCCTCTGGTAACACAGTGAGGCATGTTTGGATAGGTAGTAAAGTGCATTTGTAAAATAGGTTGCCTTTGGTATGAGAGGGTGAAGCGCTTCTGCATAATTAGTATTGCGCGTTTGGTAAGACAGGGCAGCACACTTGTGTACAACAAGTCAGTTTTGGTTTAGGTTAGAAGAGTGCAAAAGTTTAGGGTTGACTGAAGGGTTGACTACCCTAGCTTAGTAGAGGGGAGAGTTTGGTCTAAGGGTGCACAACACTAAATAGATGTAGGTAGGATTTGGGGGATATGGTATAAAAGAACTGACAAGTGGTTGCATGGTTGTAGAGGATTATGCCACCATTGATGTCGCAAGAGTGACACCACCCTATAGCACATAAGGTAGTACAGCTGACGTGGGAGGAGGATGTGTTCCTTGAGCACGTGGGATTGTGGCATGTAGTG
Source organism: Cunninghamia lanceolata (assembly GCA_027924645.1). NCBI lineage: Eukaryota > Viridiplantae > Streptophyta > Pinopsida > Cupressales > Cupressaceae > Cunninghamia > Cunninghamia lanceolata. Next base: position 8,566,744 of record BSBN01000476.1, on the reverse strand, counting down.
CACTTGACACACATTAGGGTGAATCTCGCCCTAGTGACAGCAGTGGTAGAGAGATTTCACAGTGAGACCAACACATTTCACTTTTTGACAGGGGAGACGACAGTGACGCTGGAGGATGTGTATAGCATCCTCAAGATTCAAATTGATGGAGAGAGAGTGGACTTTGACCTGGTGCGGGGTAGGGTAGGCTTGATAGAGGTATTCTGCACAGATGACCTGTGGATAGACGACAGTGAGATTCAGTGGGCAGACATCCCGAGACTCTGCGATAGGATCAGATGGATAGTTGCTTCACTGATTGGCGGCTTCCTGTGCCCAGACAGGCGATCCAGAGGACTATCTATTAGATGGGGCACGGTGCTATCGGGGATGTTTACACATGGGACACAGTATGCATGGGGGCCTTGTGTGCTTGGACAACTATATTGAGACATGCACGACTGCGTTTATAGGAGAGGTAGGAGTCTCTCAGCAGGGGTTACTCTAATACAACTGTGGGCGTTGGAGCACATCCAAGTGATCAGTCCCCTTACACAACATCGTCGGGAGAGGGGAGAGATGTACACATTCTTGTACGAGGGAGTTATCACACACTAGAGGTTAGGATCTGTTAGCCATTGGAGGCGACAAATTGATTTGATGAACTTATTTGTTTGGAGGCCTTGGTTACTGTGCGAGGAGTGGGAGGATGAGCATGAGCAGCTTATGTACTGCCACCAGGCTCGATATCTATTTGGGAGGCGGATAGATACCATAGAGAGATACCTGCCGGAGCGGGTACTCAAACAGTTTGGGCTACCACAGGGGTTACCAACTGGAGAGGTGACACATGCACAGACACGGCGGGAGGTTGGAGACTAGGATGTAAAGATTCCAGTGGCGGCAGCTTCGGCTGAGGTACAGGGACTGGTACCAGTCAAATGGGATTGGGATACAGGGTTGGCAGATCCAGGGATACTACCAGAGTATGATAGGTATTGGTAGACACACCAGCTAGTGAGACTGACGACATCAAGTGTGGTAGGGGCAATAGGGGAGGTACTGGTTCCAGGTGTTGAGGCACGAATGAGGTGACAGGCCAGAGCGGCCAGACAGTAGGTAGGTGTAGAGGCCAGAGGCTAGCAAGTAGACGTGGAGATGGTGGAGGCAGAGGATCCGGTTGCAGAGACTGATTTACAGCAGACCAAGCAACTCTTATAGGAGGAGATAGCCCAGAGGGCTCGATTAGAGCTCCGGATGGTGAGGCTGAGGAGAGATAGGGATGTAGCTAGGGTAGAGGCGAGATATGTTGAGGCACTAGCATAGGTGTAGACACAGATAGCCACAACAACATAGGCAGCCCTTGCATAGGCATAGGCATAGGCACAGATCCAGGTGCAGGTGCAAGCACAGGCATAGGTTGCACCCATAGTGGATGATGGGCAGTTAGCCTAGGTGACTCAAGAGAGGGATGTAGAGGCCTAGCTATGGCTAATAGTAGAGGCCACACTAGAGAGGGTGAGACAGGAGAGAGATGAGGCACACCGTGCACTGGGTACAGACTAGAGGACACTGTATAGTGAGCTCATCCATGTGCAGGGAGAGCTAGTGTTAGCAGGGAGAGAGGCGGAGTACTATAGCGGGCTCTACGTGGGTGCAGTGCCAGTAGCTCAGTAGGCACCTAGCTACAGAGACAAGAGTAGGTCCGAGCATTCGGGTCCCGCAGGACAGGGCAGTCACTATGCTAAATTAGAGGACCAGGTGTGCCACCAGGGGGAGGAGGACCAGCTAGGGGAGGAGGGCTATTAGGAGGACCTGCACCGAGCACAGGTGGAGGATAGGGGCCACAGTAGGAGGGCATCTCTTCCCACTAGAGCATACATACTTGTACATTGTATCATGTTTGTATCACTTTTTGTATCATGATCGACACTTGTATATTGTATTATTTTGTATCACTTTGGACTGATGCCTGCGTGCATCTTGATGTATATTTTGCGGGGTCTGGATAGCCTTGATGTACTATATTGATGTATATTTGGATGTATACATATGGACTATTGGTGTAGACACAAACATTTTGTATTTTGATGACTTTCACATGATGTATATGATGACATATTGTGTTCACTGATGTTCATGCTTTCGTGTATGCATTTCCTGATGACATGGATTAGATGATATGTATGTATGATCATGGATTTATGTGATGATGTATATTGCTTATATAATGTTGCTAGATATCATGATGCTTATAGATGCTATGACTAGTGATATCTAACATGTGGGTTTTGCAGATATGCACCAGAGAGAAGAAAAGAGGAGATGGAAGACATAGACTGTTGATCGAACATTGTAAATGAAAATGATATAAGGGTTGTGTGAATGGATGAATGATGAGCTTGTTGCATTGGTTTCACAATTGTATAAAAAGAGCAATCCTTATTTTTGATATGGCATGTGGATAGTTTGCCACCAAGGTATAAAAGACTAAGGTGCAGTAATATCTGAGTGCGTGGATGTTGACTCTACAAACAAGTGGTTTGAACTTAGATCCCCCTCAGACATAATATGACCTTGTCGTACATGTGAAGGAATCATAGTCTTGAACACAAAATAAACTTCAGTACATGTAAATGCAAGAAGAGTATTAAATATGTAAGATGCTAGGTCATAACACACACAAGATAAATATAATGCTAAGAAAGATGCTAAAGATCATTCCTCAAACACGGTACACAAAAGCAATGACTATGCCCCCAATTCGTACTGCATCGCAACATACCAAGATTATAGATAAATCAAGGTAGTCTTGAATAGGTAATAGAAAAGGAACAAAAGATAAACCGAAAAGAAAATTGACTGACTTACAAAGTAAACATACAACCAACATATTCTCTTGCCAAAGAGGTTGCTCAAGATAGATTGGATAGGAAAGATAACAACTTTATCATAGGAGCGATGTGTCCGTTAAAGGGGGCTATCTACCTAAAAAGACAATGTCTTGCTGTAGGAAATGCCACATGTCGTACGAGACACGTGTGTTGGTTTCAACAATGGAACACTCTGCAGAAGACAAGCTTGTGGATCTGGTGCCTTGGTTAAGCTGGATTTAGCTGATGTTGGCAATCAGAACAGTAGAACAATAGATGACTCTGGAAGAAAGCTACTTTGCTTCAGGCTTGTTAAGGACTTTTGCTTTGAAAGGATGTGCTAGCTCGCTGCTTGAGTTAGTCAAGTTGAGGCGAATGGATTTTGATAAACGGAAGACCAGAAAGGTGACCTGCTAATGGGTTGAGATGGGTGAAGAATGATGAATCGTATGTGCCTGAGTACTGGATACATCCTTCGTATTCCAGACTGCCTACATACCCTGTATCCATACATAGGGATGAGTGGGTCAAGGTGGTGAGGGGGAGATCTTATGTACCTAAGTACTGGATACTTCCTTCGTATTCCAGACTACCTACATACTCATATCCATGGGATCAAGGTGCCTTAAGATTGAAATGAGATAATATGTAGTTCTAGTTGATGTGATGATGTGGGGAAAGCTTTGGGAAGATAATAGCCTTATCGTAGGAGTGATGTGTCTGTTAAAGAGTGTTACCTGCCAAAAGGAGAAAAGATTGAAGTGTTCTGCGAACCACGAACAAGGAACCACTTCTAGACCTAGGTGAAGGAAGGAATTGCCCCCATTCCGGTAGAGGAAAACTGCATAGGTGACCAATGAAGAAGACACAAAAAGCCTTGACTGAGTATAAGATAGTGTTAACTGTAGACATAGATCAAGACGTGGGATGACGATGGTGGACATTGACAAATTCCCAAGCTATACTAGATAGGGAGATGGAAATGTAAACAAGGTCAATGGTTTTATTATGGATGGGTGAAGTGCGTTGTGAAATGGAATGAACAAGACTCGATAGACGATGGATGCTGACTTTACACATAGTGCCTGTTTGCTAGGTTTTCACTATGGTACTTATCCAAGGCGCCTGTTTGCCAGGTTTTCACCAGAGGACATATTTTTTTTGGAATATTCTGAGGATCAGGCATAAAACTTCTTGAGATGAACACTGTTAAGTGGCTCATCTAGAGGAATGTCGTCAGGTGTAGCTAAAGGATAAGCTCCTGATCCATATGCTACTATGACAATAAAGGGAGCTAACCAGTTAGGCTCAAACTTGCCTAGGCTTCTTTTCCCGATCTACTTGATTTCTCTGATTTTCTTTGAGTACAAGATCACCAACTTGAAACTATCTTTCTTTGATCTTTTTATTGTAATTATGCTAGAGGCAGTTTTGATAGACATGGAGATGATTAAGCGTAGCAAGGCACCTTTCATCTAATAGTTCTAGCTCAGCTAATCTGGAAGTGCGATACTCCTCTCTGCCGATCAGGTCCTGCATGGATACTCAGAGGGAGGGAATCTCAACCTCTATTGGTAGGATGGTTTCAGAGCCATAGACCAAGGCATATGGCATGGCACCAATTGGTGTTCTGATACTAGTGCAGTAGGCCCATAGGGCAGGATTGAGTTGCAAGTGCCAATCACTACTAGCTTCATTGACTATTTTCTTGAGGATTTTGAGAATGGTTTTGTTGGAAGCCTCAACTTGGCCGTTACTCTGTGGATAGTAGGGAGTTGAAAAGTGATGTTGGATATTGTATTGTGTGCACAAGGCATGAACATTTTGATTCTTGAATGGTCTCCCATTATCTGTGACAATGGCTTGGGGAATACCATACCGGTAGATGAGGTAGTTAAGGATAAACTTGGCTATTTGCTTACCGGTGATATAGGTCATGGGAATGGCTTCAACCCACTTCGTGAAATACTCAGTGGTGGTAATGATAAATTTGTGGCCATTGGAAGAGGATGGGTGGGTTTGTCCTACGAGGTCGAGACCCCATTGAGAAAAAGGCCATGGAGTAGTCACAGACTGTAATTCTTGAGCTAGTGCGTGAATCAAATCTCCATGTTGCTGGCATTGTAGACACTTCTTAGCAAATTGTAAAGCATCATGATCTATTGTAGGCCAGTAAGAACCTGTTCTGAGTATCTTCTTAGCGAGATTAGGACTAGTAGAATGTGTGCCACAGACACCTTCGTGTATGTCTCGTAAGGTAGCTTCAGCTTCTTCCACATTAAGACATCATAAGAGGATACCATTAAGACTCCGGTGATATAGTGTATCACCCAGAATGATGTAATGGGAGGATCAGTGGATAAAGGTTTTGCATTGGGTGGATGAAAGGTTAGAGGGAAAGGTACTATTTTTAAGGTATTCATAGATATCGTCGTACCATGGGGAATTGGGAACAACAAGTTCGCAGATGATTTCAATAACTGGAACATCGACTGTGGGTATCAACAACTATTTGATCAAGAATTTGCATTTTTGTGTATTAGTAGGCATGTCAATCAGTGACCCTACCGAAGCCATAGAATCTGTAGCCTTGTTATGCTCTCTTGGAATTTGCTCAAATGTGATGCTAGAAAAATGTGGTTTGTAGGCATCCACTAGTTGCTTGTAAGGGACCAACTTATCATCTTTTGTTTGGTACTCATCCGTGACTTGGTGAATGACTAGTTGTGAGTCTCCATATACCTGTAATTATGTGATGTCCCATTGAACTACTGTATTGAGACCTATAAGGAGTGCTTCATACTCGGCAATATTATTGGTGCAAGGGAATGCAAGCCGATATGACTTAGGAATATAGTCATTTTGAGGTGTGATGAACAAGATGTCGACCCCTAATCCATGCTGTGTGTAGGAACCATCGAAGTAGAATTTCCACATTATTGAGTTGGAAAGAGTGAAGAGATTCTCATTTGGAAAGTTTTCTACCATAGGGTGTGTATTTGTCATGGGTGCTTCTACTAGTTGATCTGCTAGGGCTTGTCCTTTGATTGCTTTGCGATCCACATACTCAATGTCGAACTCACTAAGGATCATGACCCATTTAGCTAGTCTACCTGTAAGAGCTGCTTTTGCTAGTAGATACTTCAAGGGATCAATTTTGGCTATAAGATTTGTGTGTTGGTTTAACATGTAATGTCATAGCTTTTGGGAAGCGAACACTACTACTAAACAAGCCCTTTCCATCGGTGAATAATTGAGTTCATATCCCACCAAGGTCTGACTGATATAATAGATTACATGCTCTTTTCCTAACTCATCATTTTGCGCTAGAAGAGCCCTGATGGCTGAAGTTGTGGTTGAGATGTATAATATTAAAGGTTTATCAGCAACTAGTGGAACCAACATGGGAGGTGTACTAGATACTCTTTGAGTTGATCAAATGCTGCTTGACACTTATTGTCCCATCAAAATGAGACATCCTTTTGGAGTAAGTGTTGAAATGGTTGACATTTATCTGCTAGCTGTGAGATGAAACACCTAATGGACTGTAACCTTCCCTGAAGGCTCTTTAATGCTTTGAGGTTCTTTGGTGGAGGCATCTCCACTATAGCCTTGACTTTTACAGGGTCTACTTCAATACCTCTGCGAGATACAATGTATCCCAATAGCTTCCCTGATGTTACACCAAAGACACATTTCTTTGGATTAAGTCTCACTTGGTATTTCTTGAGCCTATCAAAGATTTGTCCTAGAACCTATATGTGATCTGCCCTAGAAGATTTAGCTAGTATGTCATCCACATAGTCCTCCATGATATGATGAAAGAGATTGTGGAATATCACTGTCATTGCTCTTTGATAAGTTGCCCCTACATTCTTTAGACTAAACGGCATGACACACCAACAATAATTACCCCAAGGACAAGTAAAAGTTGTTTTATGTTGATCTTCTCTGCTATCCTTATCTGATTGTAGCCTGAGAATCCATCCATGAGAGAAAGCATTTCATGACCTGCTGTCAAGTCTACTATAATATCAATGTTTGGTAATGGAAAGTCATCTTTGGGACATGCTTTGTTGAGATCTCTAAAATCATTACACATGCGGATGCGCCCATTGGGTTTAGACATAGGTACAATGTTTGATACCCAATGTGAATAATCAATGGGTCGGATGAACTTTGCAACTATAACCCTGGCATATTAGCATAGGTCCATGCAAAATTGATGGTTCTCTATAAGAAGAATTTGTTAAGATTCTTGTGCTCTGTTTCTGATAATGATGCTGCTAGGAATGTGGTCTTTGGATTTTTCTCTGTGCCAAGGTTTATCTCTATAGAATCTTCCACTAGGAGAACTGACTTCTCTTGATACTTAGATGGCAGGGGAAGGTCAAATCCTCCATCCTCAGGTGCCACAGTTGGGTTTTCATCTTTGGATACGTCCTTTGTTTTTACTATTTTGTGATTAGGAGGTGCCACAGTGTGGTTTTCACCTAGAGATATTTCTTTATTTTTACTTTTGCGACTGGAGGATTTGTCATTCTCACCAAAATAAGTTGTTGGCTCTAGTTCCATTACAAAACCTGCTTTATGATCACCCATAGGAATACCATCTCAGAGTCCCATGAACTCAGCTAGAGCTTCGTCATTCTGAAATACATCTATAATGGGGGACCCTTGTTGGTCCCAATCGATAAGTTCATGGTAGACAAGTATTACATTCTGGGTGTTTGTGGTGGAGGTTAAGGATACGGATGATAGCATAAAGATAGAGGATTCAGTGAATAGGTCAGTCATATGGAGGGAAGAGTCATCGATGATATCCTCATTAGATGTCGAAAAGGTGAGAGAACTTTCAGCCACCTTGTCGAGGATACCCTCGATGTCCAAGGCACGCGGTACCTTTCTACCAAATCCTAAGCCCTTCTTGTCTAGTTTCTTCGTCACAATAATGGGTTCCATTGTGCCTTGATTCTATTTCCCAAGGCCACCCTTGCCTTTATAGCCTATGTTTTTGACTATCCTTAAGCCATTGCCATTTTGCTTGATTGGTATTGTGACCTGTTCTTTCTCCTTATAGAGCCAAGAAGAAATGTCCTCAATAGTTTCCTCTTCCAATAATTTTCCTTGTCGGAATTGGGTTAGAAATACTGTGGGAGGAATAGTTGCTTTTTTAGTTGCTTTGCAATGGGCGATTGGCCGTAAGATTTAGGGGACAAAGGCATCCACCCTACACAACAAGATTTTGAGATATCATAGGTTCCAAAGCCTATATCACGGATGTGAGCTTTGATTTTAGGAAGAGGATTAGGTTCACTTGTAGAGGCTTGTGTCAGAGTTTCAGGATCGACATATAGTGGGGATGCAAGGGCTTTGTCATTTTGAGGCACTTGGTTGCAATTCTTATAACTTCCTTGCAAGACATGACAAAATTCAAAAGGATTGGGGTCTCCTAGGATAGTGATCTCTGTACCATTGTATGGGAACTTTAGAGACTAATGGTACGTGGAGGGAACAACCTTCATTACATGGATCCATGGGTGGCCTAGGATAATGTTGTAAGGCAGCTCAATATCAAGGACTTGGCACCTGGTTTCAAGCATGATAGGGCCTAGTTGTATAGGCAAGTGGATAACACCTTCTGAGCAGCATTTGGCATCATCATATCCATTGATTGTAATACTTTGATCAATGTTGACATGATCTTCAGAGTATCCCAATTGCTTAAGTAACTTTAAAGAACAGATGTTGAGACCAACACAACCATCTATGAGTATACGTTTGATTTTGCACTTATGGACGAGAACCTCAATATGAAGGGCATCATTGTGACATGGATCATGGGATGGGAGGTCCTTTTTAGAAAAGACCACATTGTAGGGTGAAGCAATATTACCTACTATAGCTCAGAAATCTGTGACCACTATGTTGTTAGGAATTGAAGACTCTTGGAGGGATTTTTCTAGCACGACTCTATGTGCAGGTGATAACTGTAGGAGGTCCAAGATAGAGATTTGTGCTGGCATTTTCCCTAGATGTTCGATAAGATTATAATCAGATTGAGCTGGAAGACTGGGTGTAGGACCATGAATGGTGACACAACCACAACGAGTTGTAACAACACAATCCATAGATTTGCCTTTGATTGTGAGGGTAGATAATCGGCTCTCCTCAAAATGACTCACAATGGAGTCAAAAGAAGTGGAAGCACGGTTGACACCTTTACCTTTATCCTGCAGAGGAGGTAGACCATGATGAGGAAATGGTTCCTTGTACATGTTGAGGTCTTTGTTCGTGTGTTGAGTTGGTGGACCATCTTCAAGAGAGATTTGGTTGCCTTCGATGAGATTTTGGATTAGGTGCTTGAGTTTCATGCACGATGCGGTTCTGTGCCCTTTGCTCCTATGGAATTCATAGCATTCATTTTCTCTGTACCATGTAGTTTTGTAAATAGGTTCGCCATATGGGGGAGCATCGGGTAAGGTGACAAGGCCTTTGTGTAAAAGCTTTTGTAGGATAGATTCTATGGACTCTCCCAAGGGAGTGAATTGACGCCTCAAAGGGTAATCTTGTTGAGGCCGCTCTTGTTGTCATTGCTGTTGGTTTTGATAAGGTTACCTTTGTTGTTGTTGTTGTTGTTGTTGAGGTGGAGCTTGACTTGGTTTGGAAAGCTGCAGTGATGTTTTCCATGTTTAGACATTTTTAGAATCGACCACCCCATCGTTGACCACATTTTTATTCTTGTTCCTATACTTTGGTTTATCATTTTGTTGTTGAGGAGCATTGTCTTTCGTTTCTTTGAAGATTTTGACTACACCCTTAGCAATGAGTGCCTTTTCAATGTTGATTCCCTTGTATGTAATTTCGTCGAAGGTTGTAGCACTAAGAATTTGCAAATGGAAACCTAACTCTTGGTTGAGGTTCTGCACAAATATGCTAACAAGCTATTTTTTGGGAATTGAAAGGGAATTTGCTAGCCATTTGTGTCCATCATTGAAGGAAAGAAATGAAAGTTTCACCATTTTTCTATTTATTGTTGCATAGATCCGTCATGGAAATCTCATGCTCTGCATTGTAGGAGAAATGGGTGGCAAATTTATTTGCTAGTTCGTTAAAAGATTTGATTCCCATGGGTAAGTGCGAGAACCATTCTATAGCTTGACCTCCAAGACTGTGAGGAAAGAGACACATAAGATATGTGTCATTATGTGATACCTCGAAGCAAGCAAGATAGAATTCCCTGAGATGGTCTTTTGGGTCTCCTTTTCCTTTATATTTATCAAATTTAGGAATGGTGAAATTTTGAGGAAAAGGGATCATGGGTAATGACCGATCAAAAGGATAAGGACACACTTCCTCTAATGAGAAGGTCTTCTTGGTGTGGCCAAACGTAAGATTAGATAACTATTGTTGGACTTCCGCAATTTTTAGCTCCATCATTGTGGGAGGGGTTGGAAACATCTCCTGTTGTCCTAGAAGTGGTTGTTGTTGCCCATACGGAAGATTGTAGTGTAAGCCATGGGAGTTGGTGTTATAAGGGTTGTAAGATTGGTTAGGGTCATACGTATTGTACGTGGGGTTTAGATTGGTTTGGGATTGGATGCTTTGATTCAGAGGAGGTGGAGGAGGCACTAGGTAAGAATGTTGGCTTTGTGATGGTTGAAGAAAAGAGTTTGGTGGAGGAAAGCTAAAGTTCGTTGGGTTAGGTTGCGATTGCAGAACATAGCTTTGGCAAACTTGATGTTGGGAATGTTGAGGGTGGCTAGGCAATGTGTGAAAGAAATTTAGCGCTGATGAACATAGTGGAGGAGGGACATAGGTAGATGTGATTTGTGATGGTTGAGTTTGATTGAAGATGAGCGCAGAAGAATGTTGTGGTTGGGATTGCATGACCCTAATTGGTTGAGAGACATGAAGGTTTGACGATATAGGAGGTGGTATTTATTGAGACCCTTGTTGTATGGCTACATAGGTGTTCCCTGGATTGTAATTTGGTGGGAAACCTATTCGTGATGGGGTAACCAAAATTCCACTTGCATTTGGTGTGGACACTTTACGAGTTTGTTGTATATTTGATCGAGCTAAGGTGGCTTTCTTAGCTAGCTCCGCTTGACATTGAAGAGTCTCCTATTGTTGTTTGTAGATTTCCATAGGAGTCAGAAGTAGTGATATAGCTCTCTTTCCTATTGGATTTTGATAAAGGGGATTCTCATATTGTGCAATCATTCTCCCTTGTGAGCCTTGTTCGGGTAAAGGCGTGGTCACTGTTGACATGGTTTGCACCACTTGTATGGTGTCTTGGGTGTTATTAGGTTCGCTAAGCGTGGATAGATCAAAACCTTTGGGTAATTTGGCTCCTTGCTCTGCAAGCAAGAGAAAGAAATGATCTTGGTTCTCACTAAGGATTTTATCAAAGGCGGCCACAGCTCTAGGATCTTGTATGAATTCATCAAGATCTTGCCCATCTTCTTGAGAGGATTGACCTATTTCAAAGTGTTGCTCTGATTGAGGTGGGGCTTGATCTGTGGTATAACCTTGTGGGACAAAATTCGAAGGCAAGTCAGTGGTGTAATGAGGTGTACTTACCAAAGGAACTCTTCCTTCCTGAGATGGGACTAGATTGGCAGTATAACCTTGTGGGACAAAATCCGTAGGCAAGCCGGTGGTATAGTAAGGTGTACTTACAAAAGGGACCCTACCTTCTTGAGAATTGCTTGGTTGGTCCAGGTGCGGCATGTTGGGAGAATTGGTAGATTTTTTTGCGGGTGTTCTAGGAGTAACCTTGGGAGTAATGTTGAGATGAACCGATTGCGGTGTATGAGGAGGTGATTTGGGCTTCCTAGGGACAACTTGCTTGGACTTCATAGTTTGCTGGAGCCTAGTGGTTACCATGGAATACACTAGGACAAAAAGTAATGCTGGGATTCTGTTTGTGTTTTGAGAAAGATAAAATCTTGGTGCATAATTTACTAGACCAAAGGCGCTATACTGTTTGACCAAAGGTGCAGGACTGTGCAGCCAAAAACATGCTACCGTAGAGACAAGGTTTCATTGCAGTAGATCAGCTCACAGCTTAATACTTTGTTGATAAAAATGTCATTCCATAAAGGTGTCAGACATTTAGTATCTTTGCATTAGACGATAGGTAGGGATATCTCACCCTCCCCTTGGAAAGCTCAAGTAGGTCACAAGAGCTTTATGGCCAAGGGAATACTATCTCTTCTCAAGGGAGCCAATGGTGAGTATCTTAAGGGCTTAAATCGATTCCCCTTGCACTGATGATTACCGCAATGTTTAGATGTAGATCGGGTAGTCACTATCTAGAATGGTTCTTAGTAACTTTGAGGGACCAACGCCTTATGAGCAATGTGACAATCTACTAAAAGCTTTTAACCAATCCTACTAAGAGTATCAAACACTTTGCTCAATGTGAAAATTATTTCCACAAAGAGCTAGTACACCTCTTTTCAGTTTGGCACCACAAGGTAAGGCTGACGTTGGTTAGGACTTAGCTTTCGCCTTATCCCTCTTATATAGCAGTTCAAAGGAAAACTCCACTTAGGGTCATCCCTTTTGGATGAAGTGCAATCCAAAAGTAGGCCCTTCTAAAGGAAGTATTAAAATGTAAGAGCAAGCACGTCAAACAAAGGTTCAATTGTCCCGTTATAAGAAAAATAAGGTGCAACTAAGTTAGGCACACACACGTTTGTAATTGTCAATTGTCCCTTATGAAATTGAAGTGTTTGGCATTCATGTCCATTGTTCCTTAGAAAATTGAGGTGTTTTCGCATACATGTCCATTGTCCCTTAAGAAAAGCATTATGTTCCTAAGAATTAGATTGTCGAAATGATTTGTTCAATTATCCCTTAAGAAGGCAATATGTTTCTAAGACTTAGTGCAATAAATCAAGATTTATTTAATGCTCATCCTGCATGAACATATTAAAAAACCTATTTGCTCTGTGTGAGTGATAAGAAGCTACAAGTCAATTAGTTCCACAAAAACTCATAAGTTAGCAAGAACAAAACAATTTGACCAAAAGCGCTATACTGTGATACCGAAAGCGACTTACTGTGATATCGATAGCGCTGAACTATGTAACCAGAAGCACGGTGATCTAGGCTAGAAGCGATGCACTGTGTGACCAGAAGTACTACAACAGACTCAGAAGCGACGTACTGTGCTGCCGAAAGCGCAGTACTGTATAGCCAAAAGCGTTGCATGAGACTCAGATCTAGAAAAAGTTATATTTTATCAAAATAATTGAGTCCATATATGATTTCATGGTTGATTTGAAGTTCTGAGATGTAATATTTGATAGATCTATATCCTAAAATCAAGAAAACTCAAAAAGGGATCGCGAATAGATAGGTTAACTCAAATATCGAAAATACCCCTAAATACGTCAGCTTAGGAAGTATCAAAGATAGTTGAAAGATAAATAAACCAACTTGTTAGTCAAATCAATGATAGTTAAGTGAGTAAAACCCTGCAAAAATCACTAACATAAGATCAGAAAAACCTAATTTTCCAAAAGCGCTTTACGATACTACCAATAGTGCTGGACTGTTCCACCAAAAGCGCAACTTTGTGTTACCAGGAGTGCCACAGTATCACCTGAGGGCGCTGTACTATGCCTCCAAAAGTGCTTTAGGATACTACCAAAAGTAATTTTCTGTGTCTTTTGCGTTGTTCCGTACTGTAACTTCAAAAAACAAATTAATTTCTCAAAGAAGAAAAGGAGGGATTAGTGGATCCCACCGGGCATGCCAGAATGTGTATGAGGAAAATTGATTATGTTTAAATGATAAAATCAGAAACAAATCAAAAGCCCATAACATAAAGAAAACTAATCTAAATAAAAGCCATTACCAACAAATCAATGAAAAATGAAAGCTTTTACCGAGATTTGTATTGTTCCCTTTGGATGAATGTAGATTGCTCAATAGTGCTGCGAAACCATGTTTGCAACAAGCAAGTAGAGTGCTCAAAGTGCTCAAAGATCAATGTCAAAAGATCATGAAGTTGCTCAATCGATGCGATGTATGCTCAAAGCGCTGTAAAGGATGTCTGAGAATAAGTGATCGAAGAGGATTTGTGAAGGAGATGAGGGGGGTTTATATAGGTTTCAACAGAGATCGATCAATGATCTAGATAATTCAGAAGAATCAACGGAGGAGATAAAATAAATAACCATGATGGATGTGCACATGACATGTGTCAATCCATAAGGATATTTTTATTAAGATATGATGAAAACAAGATTGATTGAATAGATAACTCAACTTGTAATTTTGCTCTTTTTAGAGTTCTAAAAATAAGACTAATTGTGCACATGAGTTAACGAGATATTTTAAGAGGAATTGGAAGATAACTGAAATTAAATAAATAAATTTATTTAATTGTTTGTGCATGATAGAGGAACAAAAGATTATAAATAAAATATTTGATTTTATTTATTTTTAGAAGATTGAGATAATTTAAATAAATTTGCATGATTTATTTAAATTTAGAAGAAGAATTGATTTAATTAAATAATGTAGAATTATTTAATTGTAGATAAGATAGAATTGGAGGAATTAATTAAATAATTGAATTTATTTAATTAATGGAGACTTGAAATTTGAAAGAGGATAATGATTTAATTAAATAATAAAAAATATTTAATTTTGGAAGAATAAGGTTGAATTTAATTTAATTAATTAAATAAAGTAGATTTGTTTAATTAATGTTGAAAGTATGTGATTTAGAAGAAATAGATGAAATTAATTAAATAATTAGATTATTTAATTAACGTTGAATGCAGGTGATTAGACAAATTAGACGAAATGCAAGTGATTAGAAAGATTTGATGAAATATAAGTAGTGCGATGACTTGGTCATTTTAGGGTGTCTACAACTCCATTATGACCCATGTACATATCACCTTGCTTTTCATGAGTGATGAAGAATGGTGGACCTAGAATACTTGCAATTTGATCTCCTTGAACTGATTCAATTGATGCATTATCATGGAAATGTTAATTCACTTTTGTTGGTATTACTTTCCCTTGACCTTGCAGTTGAACTTCACTTGTATACATATATCTCAATTTAGGATTATACACCTCCAAGATGGGAAGTGGTCCTTTTAAATGCAAATCCAACGTTTGGAGAAAGGTTAAACAATTAATTTCACCATGGTGCTCTCCAGGATGTGCATTGCAGACCAAAAGTGAACCAAAATTGGACAATGTCAGTGGAGGATACTTGAACCTTTTACTTTCTTGTCGAAAACCTCTTTGAAGAGTGGGATGTCTATTTAGAAATTTTCCTCATGATATGATTGTTTAGACAACCCCCCAAAAATGGAGGAATCCTATGACTAGAGCCCTCATGCAGATCCATTGGAGGTGAATCTCATGAATATCTAATTCATCTCATGGTGTGCAATTAACCAATGAAATTGAAAAGCTTGTACCAAGATTTCCATCCATGCCCTCCTTCTAGTGCCAATATGTTGATGGATGTTTTTGCACACAACAACTTACATAAAATACTAAGTATTTTATCTCCCTTGAAAGGAATCAAATCCTAAAGATATGGAAAATGACTACCCCAAGGTCTATACTTCCAAGTCTTGACTTGCATAATAACTCAGTTGTTACAATGCATTTTCTATTTTAACAAGGAGCCTTCAGTGAATCTGGACAAACTTCTATGCACAGGGTTAAATCATACATGAACTAATCAGTTTTGTAATTTAACAAGGCATAACCAAACTGATGTAAACTTAGATTGCTATAGGATATGTCATTTCAACATGTAATTTGCAATCTATTAACTTGCATTCATCAAACTTAACTCTGTAATAGTAGTATGCAAGCTTGTGAAACATATTCTAATTAGTTCTAATAAAGAAACTACAAAAGAAGAGGAGGGAAGAGAAGGGATAGAAGATTCCTGTAGACAACTATAGGAATGATAAATTTTTTTTAGATAGATAGATCCCTGAAATAAACAAATCTCTACTTAATCAGGAAGCCCACAACACTGCAGAGATTGTGCAATCTTCAAAGGAGGTAAAGGATTTTCAAATCATGAAATTTCATTCAACACCCAAGTTTTGGTGCAATTCAATCAACTTCCACAATCAAACTAAAACTAAGTTGTGTTTAGACTAACCATGCACAACTTACAATCAATAGGTTACTAATGGTATGAACATTCAAGAACCATCAAATATCTGAGTAATCAATCATAAATGCAACTGAATAACTAATTGGAGGGGTGAAAAGGAACCATGAAAACCACATCCAATCAATAAAACAAACTCATATGGCAGCATCAAATGATCTTCTATTTGTATCGATTCAAAAAATTGGCATAGTTTCAACAATTTGACTTTTTTTAGTCCTTCCTATTAGACACAAGAATACTGAGAAGGGGGGTGAATCAGTATTCGAGTTCAATTTCTAATTTCAACAACTTTAACTTATTTAGAGCAGATTAAACCTTAATCATCACAATAATGCGGAGCAATCTCCCAGACAGTCTTCAAAGACCAGTCATCCTGAAACAGAAACTGTCACCAACATTTGGAGGCCAAAACTTCGTTATACAAACACATACAACTAAGGAACATTAGGATGGAACATTCAAAATGCTTCAGGCCACCAACAACACATATGATCCTCTTAGTGCTTCTAATTCCTATCTCAATTCTGCACTGATCAAGGCACATCTCAATTCTGCATTGATCAAGGCATGACATCCAATCATGAACACCATCACACTTCCATGATAGTGTTGAAAACAATGACAACTTCAATGATAGCCTTAATAATCTCCTCAACCTTGTGACAATGTTGACATCAATGACAACCTTAATGATAGCCTTAACAATCTCCTCAACCTTGTGACAGTGTTGACATCAATGACAACAACCTTAGGCATCATATGTGCAACATTATCCCCCTTTGGCATTGATGGAAACACATACCTGCTCATTCTACCCCTTTGACATCAATGACAAAGGGCATCCAAAGCCTTCTCATTAGCAACCACTGCTTTGTCATTCTCCCCCTTTCAATCAACAACCACATATTTGCACACTTCTTCTTGCAATAACAAACTCCCCATATCATCAACAACCACTATCAACTCCCCTGAGAGGTAGCCATCATCAGTCTAGGAAACAAAGATATAACATGAACTCCCCCTGGATAGATGCATCACTATGCATCTTTAGCAAGAAGGAGGAGCAATTACCCCTAACTTCTGTCGGAGATCCTCAAAGGTGTCCTTTGCAAGAGCCTTAGTAAAGATATCTGCAATTTGATCCTTTGTTGGAACATATTCCAACTTTACTTATATATAACCTTCTCTCTCAAAAAGTGATACCTGATTGCTATATGCTTGGTTCTAGAATGCATCACTGGATTCTTGGAAATATTGATAGCACTTGTATTATGACACAAAATAGGAATAGGCTCATCATACAATACCTTGATATCCTTCAAAGTTTGCTTCATCCATAACACTTGTGTACAATAGGAGGGTACTGTAATATACTCTACCATTGAAGTTGATAAGGACACTTAATCTTTCTTCTTGCTTTGCCATGAAACCAATCTGCTTCCTAGAAAGAAAGCACCGCCACTTGTACTTCTTCTATCATCAATACAACCAACCCAGTCAACATTAGTGTATGCACTCAAATCAAAATCACTACCTTTTGGATACCATAGACCATAGTCTGGAGTTCCTTTCAAGTATC
The DNA here is from genome assembly GCA_027924645.1 of Cunninghamia lanceolata. NCBI lineage: Eukaryota > Viridiplantae > Streptophyta > Pinopsida > Cupressales > Cupressaceae > Cunninghamia > Cunninghamia lanceolata. The sequence goes on along the minus strand of BSBN01000476.1, from coordinate 8,549,133 downwards.
TAAATATCCTTTTCACTTCCTTCTCATGTGTTTGCTTAGGATTGGCTTTATATCTAGCAACCACACATACTGCGTGCATAATGTCAGGTCTAGAGGCAGTCAAGTACAACAATGCACCAATCATAGACCTATAGACAGTCTGATCCACCTTTGGAGACTCATCATATTTGTTTAAGTGACATCTAGTGACCATGGGAGTACTCACTAGTTTTGAATCCTCCATGCCAAACTTCTTCAACTTGGTCCATACTTAGCTTGAGAAATAAAGATACCACCATCTAGCTGGGAAATTTGAAGTCCAAGGAAGAAAGACATTTCACCAATCATGGACATCTCAAACTCTTTTTGAATCTTCACTACAAACCTTTTACACATATCATCGTCTCCACCAAAGATAATGTCATAAGCATATACTACAACTATCAAAATCATGTCTCTTTCCTTTCTATAAAGGTTACTATCTATGGTACCTTTCTTGAAGCCCTACTGAAGTAAGTACTTGTCCAATCTTCTATACCAAGCCCTAGGTGCTTACTTGATACCATACAAAGCCTTTTTGAGTCTACATACCATGACTAGATCTTCTTATATCTCGAAACCATCTGGTTGTTCAATGTATACTTCTTCTAGGTCACCATTGAGAAATGCTGAATTGACATCCATCTGATATACTTTATAGTTCTTATGAGCAACAAGAGAAAGGAACATTCTAATTGCCTCCATCCTTGCTACCGGAGCATAAGTTTCCTCAAAATTTGGTGCAAGAGCACCAAGGGCTTAGAGCCCATGTGTATATAGTTTTGCATATATTTGGTGTGATGTTTTTGTTTTCGAATTGGGAAGGCGTAGGAAGAAGTTGATGCTTTTACAAATTGGGTCCATCGGAGTGAGAGAGCTCATCGGCCAAGCATTGAGAAACTATATCGATAGCTAGTGTCCCACCGATAAAGTAGGTCTCACCAATGAAGACACTTATCGGCGTGAGATGCATATCGGGAGGAGGTATGAAGGTTAGGTCGAAGGAGAAGGTCTTACCGATGTGTGATGTCCATCGGCATGAGGGTGGTCATCGGTGGAGCCTGTGGTTGTGTCTCCGATCGCTTGGTGTTACCCTGATGGAGTGGTAAAGGTTGGTGAAGGCCATCGGCATGAGAATCACTATCGGTGAAGGATGTGGGAGTCACTCTGATATTAATTGTTTGTTTGATGAAGTGTTGCCGAGGCTTGTCATCGGTATGAGGCTTGCTATTGGCGATGGCTGTGAAAGTCACTCTGACAGCTATGTGTTACTCCGATGGAGTTGGACGTCGGTGCAAGGACTTCTGTTGGCGTAGCTTAAAGATTTGAGGCCGATGCACAGTGGTCACACCGACAGAGGGTGAAGACTTGGTATTGGTGAGACAAGGGACTATCAGAGTTCATGGTTGAATGTTGGCCGATAGTTTGGGTTGTGCCGATGGGGGTAGACAAGGGTCGTCGGTGGCAAAAGTACCGACAATAGTTTACTAAGCCATTGGATATATAAACCACAGTGGCCGACTTGAACGGGTGCATGTGGGACTAAAAGTTCTCATGAATGCGAAAGTCAATAGAATGCATATCGACAGGGGAAGAATATGATCGGTGCGACAAAGAATCTGTCTTGCCGATGGGAAAGCATAAGTATGTTTCGATGAGACATCTGTGTTATCTTGCTGATAGCACAAAGCTGAATTGACAGTTGGAATACCAACCGTTCTGGAATTGGAACTGTCCTGTAACGGACATGGAATACTTATAAAATGTAGCATTCTTTCTGTATGAGGGGTTGAGCAGAAGAAACAAGAAAAAGATTTTGATTTGAGAAGCATTCTGATGTAAAGGCAATTTTTGAATAAAAATCAAATTCAGTAGTTCGATCATTTGTGTAATTCTGTTCTGTTTTCACTTTATCATTCTGAAGTAGATTAGTCTTTTCTGTTTTTGCTATTTTGTTTTCTTTTGCTAGCCATGACTCTGTTTTGATGATTCTTCAAATCCCATTGTACAGTATGGAGGTCATCAAACAGAGCCATGCTCTTTGTTTGTTTTTCTTTTGTGGGGTGGTCGGATCGCCGATTAGAGGTAATGCATGTTTGTTCTAGGTGAGCTCAGTGAGGAGTCCGGCTAGATAAACAAGTAGGAAAAATAGATTTGTAGGGGTGGAAAAATAGAGAGAAGGAAAGTGAGCACCAAGCAGTCCAGACCCTTGAACAGAGTGAGAAGGGTGGGCAACGGGCTCAAAAAGTTATGTGCCATTGAGGCAATATCTTGGAAGTAGTGAGGACAAGGTATGTGTCCCACACCAAGCAGAAAAGTAGAGTTTTCCATCTCTACAAAGAGTATGTCTTTTAGCACTTTGAATTGGTAGGAAGGCTAGTGTTGTCAAACAGTCTTGTAGTTGCTATAGTAGTTATTATAACTACCCAAGAAGCTTATCGTCATGCAACGAATTCATTGAAAATCAAAATGCATCGGTTATTCTAATAAGTTTCAAAAACTGCTCAAAATTCTAATGTAGCTGCAATTGCCCAGGCGTGAAGCTCAACTCTGCAAATATTGTTGGTATCCTCCCATCCCATGCTCAACTGTGATGAAGGGTTTTATATCAAAAGTTATCATTGGGTATTTACAAGATGAATTTCTGAGAAAATCTTTAGAAACTTTCGAGCAACTGCAACTGGCAGATATAAAGATACAATCTGTAACATTTGCCAGCATGCTCCAGTCCTTGCAACTTGTAATATTAACATTGCAATCTTCTCCCCTGGATATGTGCAGTCATCGTGGTGTCTAGTGGAGCTCTCCTTCATGCTTAAAACTGTGGCTAAGATCATTCCTGTCTTCTATGATGTGCAGCCCTTTGAAGTCCACCATATCTAATCTGGCCTTTACTCAGAAGCCTTTGAGAAATACTACAGCAAGAATTGAATTGATTGCCGCATTGTTCAGAAATGGAAAAAAAGGATCTCCACAAGGTTTCCTTTATTTTGGGCTTGGTATTCAACTCAAGCAAAGGTCACGAGGACATTCTGTTGAAGAGTGTAGTGGGTAGAGTAGTAGAGGAAGCGAAAGAAGTGTTAAAGGTGGCCAAACACCATGTGGGATTGGACGAAGCACTTCAAGCTTTCCAAAAGACAATATTGGAGTCGGATGAAGAGCAGGGCAGGTGCAAAATCATTATGGGTATGGTGCTATTCTTCTGGATGGATATGGAATAGGAGTGCTGAAACAACATTAAAAACCCTCTATTGTGCATGTTCACAAAATGTGAAGCATAGACAAGACCAGTGAAATGTTTTATAAAATGCTTCAAAAAGGCATGATCTCTCAGAAAAACTGCCATGTCTGCAAAATGTGGAAAATGCCTCTAAGAAACGTGGTCCCATGGAGTGTCGTGAACAAAGGAAATTCACAAAATGCATTCGCTAAATGCAGTTTGTAGCTGTAAAACCAAATTCTGCCAGATTCTCCAGCATACCAAACACCACAAACATTTTCCAGCACCTTCCCGTGCCATAAAGTTTGACGATTTATGTCAGATATTATAATTTGAAATGCTCTAGTAGATAGGCATACAAAATGTGGAAGTTGGACATGGCACGTTAACTGTTTGACAAATTGCCTCAAAGAAATGTCATCTCATGGACAACATTGACTTCAGATATATGCATTTGGCTATTGAAAAATTGTTCCACAACCTTTGCAAGTATCTTCCAAGACCTACGGAATCGGCATTCGAAAGATTGGTCGTAAGGATGTAGACCTGTATTTATTATATAGGGAAGTAACTTCTCGTGGAGGACTGCAAATGGTCATAAATGATAGAAAATGGAAGGAGATCACAGCTGTGCTTAACATTCCTCGCACTACAACAAGTACTTCATTTGTTCTTCACAAGTACTACATTAATTTGCTCCACCATTTTGAGCAGGTTCACTTCTTTCAAGTCCAAGGGCTTACAAAGTAGTTATTTCAAGTGCCTAAGCAAGGTAGTTACTCTAAGCGACTAGCTTTGTGAAAGAAAGTTAGTTATTCAAAATTAGGGCACTTATGAAGGTAGTTAAGTCAAGTAGTTATTAAAAAGTGGTTGAGGTAGTTACCCTAAGTGGTTACTAACCTCACCTATAAATATATCATTGTGATTCAATCAAAGGGAGGTTCCACTTTTTCACATGACAGTGTATGAAAGACTCGAATAGTGTTATTCAAGTTTGAAAGCAATAAAGAAATGTTTTGAATGTGTCTTCAACTTGATTTCATGTGTTGTTATTGGTATTCGTATGTTTCATCAATAATGATCATATGCTTTCCTTTCAAAGTTGCATTGTGAGAAAGATATTTCGCATCAAGTTTTGGTATCTCTACTTTGATGCATGGAACTTAAAGTCATAAGTTTAATTCTTATTTAATCATTAGTGTTGGTTATTTCTTTGTTTTTGTTCTTATAATTCCAGAAAATCCAAATACCCCTATCATACGAGGGAGCTGCCCCTCTTAAACGCAGAGAGCAATCGACATAGACCTACGATTGTTCAACTGTTGTGAGCAGGTTGTTGCTAATCCAAGGACGAACAGAGTTACTCAAGAAGATTCTTTTCAAGCAACAAATCTGTTTACCAACAGATTTTTGGCGACTCTACTGGGGAACGAGTTGAAGCATTGGTGCCTTTTTATTCCTCAAGAATATACAAGTATCTCCCCAAAAAGGAAGATTGGCGACTCTATCTGAAAGAAGAATGCTAGAAGATGGTTTGGTATCAAAGAACTCAGATACATAACATGCAACTTCCTGAATTAGACAGTGACAGTGATAATGAAGATTATCCTTCTCCTACGTCCTCTTGCATGTGGGACTAAAAGTTCTCATGAATGCGAAAGTCAATAGAATGCATATCGATAAGGGAAGAATATGATCGGTGCGACAAAGAATCTGTCTTGCCGATGGGAAAGCATAAGTATGTTTCGATGAGACATCTGTGTTATCTTGCTGATAGCACAAAGCTGAATCGACAGTTGGAATACCAACCGTTCTGGAATTGGAACCGTCCTGTAACGGACATGGAATACTTATAAAATGCAGCATTCTTTCTGTATGAGGGGTTGAGCAGAAGAAACAAGAAAAAGATTTTGATTTGAGAAGCATTCTGATGTAAAGGCAATTTTTGAATAAAAATCAAATTCAGTAGTTCGATCATTTTTGTAATTCTGTTCTGTTTTCACTTTATCATTCTGAAGTAGATTAGTCTTTTCTATTTTTGCTATTTTGTTTTCTTTTGCCAGCCATGACTCTATTTTGATGATTCTTCAAATCCCATTGTACAGTATGGAGGTCATCAAACAGAGCCATGCTCTTTGTTTGTTTTTCTCTTGTGGGGTGGTCGGATCGCTGGTTAGAGGTAATGTATGCTTGTTCTAGGCGAGCTCAGTGAAGAGTTCAGCTAGATAAACAAGTAGGAAAAATAGATTTGCAGGGGTGGAAAAATAGAGAGAAGGAAAGTGAGCACCAAGCAGTCCAGACCCTTAAACAGAGTGAGAAGGGTGGGCAACGGGCTCAGAAAGTTATGTGCCATTGAGGCAGTATCTTGGAAGTAGTGAGGACAAGGTATGTGTCCCACACCAAGCAGAAAAGTAGAGTTTTCCATCTCTGCAAAGAGTATGTCTTTAGCACTTTGAATTGGTAGGAAGGCTAGTGTTGTCAAACAGTCTTGTACACCTATAGGATGCAAAGCAGGTAGCCTAGAGTCTTCCCTATCAAAATCAATGCCTTCTACTTGAGTGTATCGTTTATATACTAATCTTGCTTTGTTCCTTACAAATTCACCTTCTTTATTTAGTTTGTTTTAGAATACCCATTTTGTTCCTATAATATTCTTGTTTTCTAGTCTGGGAACCAATTCCCATGTTTGATTCTTCTCAATATGATCCAATTCTTTTTTCCATGGCTTTTATCCATCCATCATTCTTGTTGGCTTTAGCAAAGGTCCTAGGTTCTACCTTTGATAACAAACACAAGTTTTATTTCCCATGTGTCTTGGCAAATCTTCTCCTTGTTTGCACTCATTCACTCTTGTCTCCAATGATCTATTCTATTGAGTGATTCTTCTGAACATACTTTGCTGGGGTCTTAGGCATCTGCTTTGGTTCTTGTTCTTTTTCTTTTTTCACTTCTTCTTCATCCTCAATACAAGGAAATATATTAGATCTGGTCTCTTTTGAATCTTGTGAGAATTGATACAAGTATTCATATACTTTGACATTTGTGTTTTCAATCATCTTTCCCAACCTTTTGTTGTAGCATCTATAAGCCTTGCTTCTAGTTGAGTAACAAAGAAAGATTCCTTCATCACATCTTGAATAAAACTTTCCTAGGTCTTCTTCATCTCTTCTAATATAGCATTTTCTCCCAAAGATCTTGAAGTATCTAACAGAGGGAGGTCTTCCATACCACAACTCATAAGGGGTCTTTGTGTTGTTTGTTACCTTTTGAGTTGCCCCTTATTTATTTATTCATTGGTAATATTTCCTGAACCAAGAGCCGGTTTACCATGTTATATTTTTGGTCATGCCTTTGTTTCATAAATCGGCTCTTGGTCCTTCAATTCGTATCCGTTTGTTGTCTTTGTAGACAAGGTTACTTAAGGTTTGAACCTTTGAACCTGAACCATTCTCAAAGTTCAAAGTTCAATGGTTCAATATGTCTAAGTGTCTCATAAAGCAAGCTGTCATTTTGTTTGTCTTATACGCCTTTGAACCTTCGGGTTGAACTTGAACCACGTCCTAAAGGTTCAATGGTTCAACGGTCTTAAGGTTCAACACTCTCTGTCTTCTTATAAGTCAGGTCACGCAGTTACCTTGTGTAATTATTGTATTGTTGAACCTTCCGCTCGTACTCTATAATGGGGTTCAAGGTTCAATGGTTCAACAGTTCACTGTTTCATAATTGGAAGCCTTTTACCAAAGCCGTGTAACTTTTGTTGGTCTACATAACTCTTGCATCTTTGAACCTTCGTATTGAACCATGTCTTTTCAAGTTCAACGGTTCATGAGTTAAGTTCCTGTTTCAGTAAGTCACTCCTTTGATTATCTATATGGTCCGATTGGCATGTTTGAACCACCATATTGAACCAACGCATTAAACTACGTCCTAAAGGTTCAATGGTTCAATAGTTCAAAGGTTTGGTGATTTTGGTCCCGTTTGTTCCCATGGCTTTCTAAGTCAAATTTAGCGGGAAAGTTGGAGGAAATTATGTCAGAAACTCATTATGAGACCAAGAGCTCTAATTTAGCGGAGAATACGGATAATCATTATACTTCATGATGGTGCATGAATATTACTTGCTATTAATGAAGAAATTAGAGTTCACGTCTTTTCAAATATTTTTGGCACGTTTTGTTCTGAGCGATAATTATTCATTCTGGTTAGTGCCATTATTAACCAAGAACAAGCCAAGTTTAGCAAGTTAACATACTGTGCAACGCGGAGGAGGATAGCGCCAGAAGTGTAAGGCTCTTTTTATTCAAGTTTTCACAGTGAATTCAGATATCTTGAAGGTGAGTTCTGTTTCCCATATGCTATTCCTAGTTCTTATGTTGGAAAGAAGAATTTCTGGAATTTCTGTTGTTTTCAAAATTCCAAGTGTTTTATTGTAATCTTCCAACTATGTCTTTGAAATCTACATGTTTGGGGGATGAACATGGTCCTGGCCTTACTTATTCTCACTCAGAATTTGGAGATACTGCATTGGTTCAATATGATTTAGAGGAATTTAAAGAAAGAGCTAGAAACCCTGTTCAAACCCCTACAATGAAGAAAATTGTAGATAGCGGCTTAGTTGAAGCCGCAGCCTTTCCTCAGGCTATACTGTGCCCAGAATTGGCTCAAGAGTGTATGAATAGATATGACCCCCAGGACAGATGTGTCAAAAATACAAACGGGGATGTGTTATTTTATGTCAACAGACAAACCCTCATGTCTGTGATGAAGATATCGCCTAAGGAGGCGTATTCCAGCCTTGACATTACTGCCTCCAATGGGTATTTCTCAGAGAAGAGACCAACTTACAAAAGTGTAATAGCGAGGAACTGGCTGCTAAAATTTCAGAAGGGCAGTTCAAGGTTGCCTAGGCCACTTACCAGAGATCATTTGATAAAAGAAGTAAGGGATATTGTAGTATTGTTACACAGACTGAGAGGCAATCAACATGCCTATTATTGGGAAGATTGGATGTACTTTTTCATACAAGTCATCCTTCAAGGAGAACAATATTTGGATTGGGCCAAAATAGTGGCTGACTGTCTACATTAGAGTTTGAGCAATTGTCTAGGCAACAGAGATTTCTATATGTCTTCGTACCTGTTCTATTGTCTAGCATCTACAAGAGATTGGTTTGACCTACCCCATGCACCCATAGCTGAGAATAGTAAAATTTATGAATATTATTCATAGTTGCAAAGAAAAAATTGTTACAAAAATTACAAAAGGGTTAATGATGTCTTCACTGGGAAAATGACTTATGAATTGGCAGGGAACCTGAGTAAAAGAATGTCCAGTGAAGCAATGCAACTGATTAGTATCTATGGTAGCTTCTTCATTCAATTTTCTAAGTTCACTTACACCAGAATTGGAGGATATGATGGTGAACCTATGAAGTTACCTAGATATGTGTTTGATTGTTTCGTGCTGATGGAGGTATGTAGGCAAATGGCACATGTTGATAAGAAATTCCCATCAAAAAAGGGTCTTGGTATTTCTTTTCCTATTGAACTTGGGCATTATTCATGCCATTCAAAATTTGATGCCTTGAATTTGGAGGTGAACCTCAAAAGGTTCAATTTTCAGTCCTTCACTGCCAGGACTCAATTCGACAGTAAACGATTTGTCAAAGATAACCTAGATCCTGGAACAGGGCACTCACACCTTCCTAAGCTGGAGGATTACTGGGAAGACTATCCAGATGAATTTGAGGTCAGAAGAAGGCTGTGGTGTAGGTTTTCTTTGGGACAAATAATTACCCTCAATTTAAACATGGATATTTCTAGAATTTTTGATGATGGAGAACAAGTGGTTGACCCACAGTTTGAAAAAGTAAAACACTTACCCATTCCAGAGGTGGACTGGAGCAAAAAGGAAGAAGACAGAATTGAAGTTAAAACTCTTCCAGGAATAAGAAGAACTAAGAAATGGCTGAGAGAAAAGAGACAGGGAGAACTTCAGGATAAAAATGTCTAACAAATCTCTTCAATGGTTGGATCACCACTTCCCATAGAGTCTTCTAATCAACCTCTTGCTATCTGCGGTGCAGGTGCTTCCAAGCCATCAACTGAGAGAAGCCCTGTCACTAAGAGATCTAGAAGAGTCCTCACAGATATTCTGCCATCTCGTGTTACCAGGTTGAGGACTAAAGGAAAAAGAAAGAAACAGGCTTCTGAAACAATAGTTGTTGATTTGAATTCAGAAGAAGATTCAGAAGGACCTATGGGTGACAAGGAGCTAAGCCCAAACAGAACAGAGGAGGTTGACACCGGGTTACAGTCAGAGGCCGTACTGGAGACCCCTGAAATATTAATGATTTCAAATAAATCCTCTGATGAAGTGAACCCTGAGAAGACAACCTCAGCCCCTACACCCAAATGGCTAGAAAGTTCTATTTCTGATAAGAAAAAAGTGATTCCTTTTGTTGTCCCCTTGGAGGACATGGTAAGCAAATGTTTGGGGAAAACCCCCAAGTCCAAGAGACTCAAAATGACATCCAAAATAAATATTAATCCAAGCACTGGTAACTAGAGTGCTGAAATTGCTAGGCCAGTGACAGAGGAAGAGGTGCAGGACCCAACAGTGCATGATTTCACTATGGAGAAAATGGATCTCGGTACTACCTCCAGAGCTGCAGATGTCCACCACCTTGAAGCTTCTACTAAGAAGATGGTCAGTCAAACATGGAAAGATGAAAAGGACAAGAAGGAGTTGAAACAAACTCTGCGTTCAATGGCAGAGTACATTGAGGCCATTAACAACCCTAACCCGCAGCCGATCTCACAGCTTCCCCTGTCTTTTGAACCGAAATCACCTGTCAACCAAAAGATGTTAGATCAGGTTCATAGAAGCAAAATGGTGACAAAAACATTTAACAGTTGGTTGGATAACATTGAGTAGAAAGGAACCGAATACATCCGTGAGCTCAAGGGTATATATGACCTGACTACTGCCACCGTTGAAGATTTCAAAGCACAGGTCGTTGTTTGGGTGAAAGATGAGGGCAAGTGGACAAATGTAATAAACCAGATGGATGAAGTTCAAAAATATGGGCTGGCAAAGTTTTTGATAGAGAAAAGCTTGACTGGTTTGGACGAGGATTTGTTATATGTGAACAAAAAGAATATTGAATGGAGGAACTCCATATCCCGGCAAGGTCGTTTTGAACTCTCAAAGTTAATTAAGGAAATAACAGAATTCACTCAATCGTTGCAAAATGACTTGCAATGTATTTATATTAAATACATTAAAGATGATGGAAAACAGTGGAAGACATTGATGCAGTGGTCCAATCTTTCAAAGATAAAATCAGCTTCATTAGAGAAAATGAGAATGTTTTAATTGAGGACTTCTCTAGGATTTCTAAAGTTGAATCACTACTTTACCTCTGCATCGACGCACTTCCAGAACACAAAGAAAAATTTGGTAAAATGTGAAGGGAAAAGGAAGTTTGGAAGTCAAGAATGAAGCATATCGGTATTCCTAACTTCCCAAAGATTCAGGAGTTCGTTGCTGCTTTTCAGGAATGGAAGACCCAACGTGCTTCCTAGGCCACCGATAACAAATCCGGAGATACAAACCCATCGTCCCAGTCATGACCTCATTGGCTCATTTTCTCTATTTCAGTTCCTTTATCATGTTATTTTTAGCATCTTGATCTTTTAATTCAGTTGTTAAAAAAAAAACTAAATCCCGTACGGGTCAGAGTTATGTTAACTCTGGGTTTAATTTACTCAAGGACATGATTAAGGCATTTATATTTATAGGTTTCTGAAATCTTTGAAAGGGGAGATATACAGAAGTTTAAAAAAAGAAGGAAAGAGGGGAATTTTAGCAAACTGTTGATAGTTTTAGATTATATGATGATTGTCTGAGTAATTTTCATCTGTGAATGAGAAGAAGAAACAATTGCTGCTTATTTGGATCTGTGCGTCTGAATGTGTGGAATTAGATTTTCTGTGTGAAATCTCCTTTCATCTAGTAATTGTTCTTTATTTGGACAATTCATCATATTTGTTTTATTATTTACTGGTTCAACAAGTTCGTATGAATGTATCCATGTATTAGAATATATCAAAAGTAGAATCTGTGCATTCTATTGCTCATTGTTACTATATAAATTTATCGTGTTCATTACATGGTTATGTATGAATATCAGCCTGCCTTAAGCATTTTCTGGTTAAAAGTGCGTTTAGATGCTTGAATAGATTAAATTCATTGAAAACCTTAAAGGGAGCTGTACCTAAATTCAGAGGGGAACTAATATAAAAGGTTCACCCATTTGTTGTTTAATTCATTTGTTCTTTAAAAGGGGTATCGAGTTAGAGTAAATTATTTTCACAATAAGGACAAATCTGTTAACCAACAGTTTTTGGCAACTCTACTGGGGATATATAGATAAAATCATTAATTAAAGATTGGTCGCCTGAATATGAAGCAACAATGGTGCTTCCACACGAAAACATAATTCCTGTTCTACAACCCAATCTTGGATTTGAAAACGAGCAGGAAGACATTATTGGCTAGTTGAATACCCTTGCTTGGTGTACTCGTCAGAATAGTGAAGATTACAGAAGAGCAAGCAGAGTATTAGAACAAGAAGAGGAATTGGCCGATAACCTGAGATTGCTGTTACTCAGGCAGAGAAGAAGGTAGGCACAAAACGCAGCAAGAAACCAAGTCCTTGAAGCACAAAGAAATCAAGAATAGCAAAGAAATCAATAACTGCCTATCCAGCCTCCATATTTTAAGCTGGATTCTAGACCGTATACCAGGTCTTCGGGAAGAGAGGGAGTTGAGGACCCTACCTTTCAAGTATTGCAAAATCTTAATTTTCCTTATATCCCTATTCGTGCAAGAAGAGATAGAAGTAGACCCCCTAGCCCTCCCAAACCTGCTACTTCCCCTATCTGTCAAGCTTTAACCCTTTCAGGCACCGTTATCCCCTTAGCTATAAACTTTCTACCCATGGCTCAACCTTGGGGAGCAGCCATAGGGCCTTTGAACCTAGGGTCTAACCTAAATCCTTTACCTAAAAATGCAAGAGAACATTTGCCTAGGTTCAACGGAGACAGTAAACAATCACCAGAAGAACATTTGTGTGCTTTTGCAGCAGCATGTAGTGTGTTAGGTGTACAACACCAAGATGTTGCCATAAGGCTCTTTGTGCAGACTTTGACTGACACTGCGGCACAATGGTTCTATCACCTAACTGATTCCTCAATTTCAAATTGGAATGAAATGAAGACTGCTTTTGAAAATAGGTTCAAAAGTGCAGAGGACAAGCATTACCTCCTTGCATAGCTGACTTAGCTTAAGAAAGAGATTCATGAACCTATGAGGGAGTTTGTGGCTAAATTTAATAGAATTGTGAACAAGATCCCTGCTACTAAAAGACCGTCTGGTAAAAATAAAAAATGTTTCTTTGTTAATTCTATGCCTCCTGATATTAGCTTCCATCTCAGGAGAGGTGTAATTGCTGATTTACCAGCTGCACAAGCCTTAGCAGTCGGATTGGAGGATGATCTCATTATGGCCGGTAAATGGAAGAGAGAGGTCCAGGTGCCAAATGCCCAGCCCTCATCATCTACAGATCCTGTAGTACAAAGGTTGGTGAATGATATGATTGCCTTAAAAAGGTAACTACCTAAAACTGGTGCCCCCTTCCAACAACCGTATCAAGATATAAGCAGAAGGAATTTGAATCAACAAGCAAATACTGGTAGAGCTTTACCCCTGACATCAGCACAGCCAAGACTAGCTATTGAAGCCCCTCCCGGGAGGGGAAACATGTGTATTTTTCACTTGACTACCGACCATGATGGAAATTCTTGCCCAGAAATGCTCAGGTACACTCAGATGACTGCTACTCAAGATATGCTAGGGGAATCCACAGAAGAAGAAAGGAACTTTGAGGAACCTGGTGGCTCTGAAATACACTTCCTGGAATATGAGTCTGATTCAGAAAGGGGAGGTGAAATATTGGTAACCCTTGAAGATCCTTCATGCACCGTGCTCACTAGGAGTTAGAGGAATATGAGACCCTCTAATACTCAAGAAGTACCTGGCAAAGGTAAGGAACCTTTAACTAGAATTCATGATGCTAATTTGAAGGCTCAGGAAAATAGACTGCTACATAGAAATGATCTAGATGCTTCTTTTGATATTGTAGATTTCTGTAAGTCTGCAAAAATCCAAATTTCTCCTATTGAGTATCTCAAGTTGAAACCTACCGAACTTGACAAATTAGTTAAACATGTTAAGGGTAGTCCTGCACAAACTGAATTCGAGAATCAATTGGAGGTTGATACTGAATCCCCCATTGCTAGACTATTTGCTTCCTCATCTGAGTCATCCTTGTCTGCCCCTAAAACAACTCCCAATTCATCAACCAATGCTCCTTATACTGATTTGAAACCCAATCCTTTCTATGTGTCTTTGTTTATCAATGGCCATAAACTTAGTAACTGCATTATAGATTCAGGAGCCTCTGATAACATTATGCCTTCCTCTGTGGCTAAAGCCCTAGGGTTATCACTCACAAAAACATTTGGTAGATGTTATTCTATGGATGGAAAACAAGTTTCCTTGCTTGGGCAGATTAAGGATGCACGAGTCGCTCTTGCAGCTTACCCTGACAATAGGGTGAAATTGACTATTTTGGTAGCAGATATTCCTGCCAGTTATGGAATGCTTTTGAGTAGGACATTTTGCAAGGATTTGGGTGGACAAATCAAATTGGATTGGTCAGAGGCCACAATCCTAGTGGAGAAACAGAAAGTGAAGCTGGAACCTGAGCCCAAGTGCAAGTTCACTGTCTACCCCTCTGACGATCCCAAGGCCCAGATTTTGTTTGAGGAATGTGAATTTGGCAACTATTTTCTCTCCTTTGAACAGAGCTGTGAGTTAGATCCCGAAGAAGAATTAATGCAAAGGTCTATACATTCTGATGATTTATGGGTTATGGAATTTGATGGCAGTTGTGCTACTGCTGGTTCAGGGGCTGGAGTTGTGTTGATCTCACCTGAAGGTGAAATTTTTTCTTATTCTTTTAAGCTAGAGTTCAAAAACACCAATAATACTGCAAAATATGAAGCTTTACTACTTGGATTATTCGAAGCTAAAGGAAAGGGTGTGAAGGTACTTAAGGTGAAGGGTGATGCTGAACTAATTGTGAAACATGTAAGAGGGATCTTTTCTGTTAAGAATGAGAGACTAAGGCCTTACAGAAACAGGGTATGGGATGAGATTGAATATTTTGATGCCTTCTCTATTGAAACAATTCCTAGAGGTCAAAACTCCCGAGTAGATTCTTTAACAGTATCAACTTCTCTCCTTTTGCCGCATCTGGATTTCAAAAAAGATTCTTATAGAATAGAAATGATATATCATCCTAATGTCCTTGACAATGCTGAGAGCTGGCAAGTTTTTGAAAGTGATAATCAGATCAGAAAGTTTTTAGAAAATGCTGAAATGTTCCTGGGGACCTATTTTGAAGGTTCCAAAGCAGAGTGTAAAGAATTCAGTCCTGACCCTGGGATTAATCCAAGAGATGACATGATTTAGTTAAAGGGAAACAAAATCCCTAAAGGGCTGGTCTCTTTAGAACATCTGTTTTCTCGAAGAGATGAATATGTTAAAGGCAAACCTCCCTGTATTCCTGACAAAGCAGAGGATTATGAGAAGATAAATATTGGGGATGAAGCTAATCCTAAATGGGTGTCCATTGGTAGGTGCTGTTCTTCAGAGGAGAAAAATAAATTGATTAAATTGCTAATCAAATATAAGGATGTTTTTGCCTGGTGCTATGATGATCTCAAAAATTTTAGACATGGACAGTTTCAACACCATATTCCTTTAAAAGCAAATGCAGCTTCATTCAGACAAAAGCTGAGGAATTATAACCCCAAAGTTGCTGAAGCTATTTTTAAGGAGATTGATAAGATGTTGAAAGCTACAATTATTTATCCAATCCATCACTCCACTTGGGTGGCAAATATTGTTCCAGTACGAAAGAAGAATGGAGAAATAAGAATCTGCGTTGACTTTAGGAACTTGAACCAGGCCAGCCTGAAAGATAACTATCCCTTGCCTGTGATGGACCACATCTTGCAGACAGTTGCCAGATCTGAAATGATGTCTATGCTGGATGGTTTCTCAGGTTACAATCAGATAGGTGTGGCTGTAGAGGATCAACATAAGACTGCTTTCACCACACCTCGAGGAACTTTTGCCTATAGTCGAATGCCCTTTGGCTTGATTAATGCGGGAGCAACCTTTCAGCGGGCAATGGATTCATCTTTTAGAGACCTGAAGAACAGAATTATTGTTATTTACCTTGATGATCTAACTGTTTTTTCCAAGAATAGAGAAGATCACTTGAGAGATTTGGAGTCTGTCTTGCAAAGGTGTCGAAGCCATGGCATCTCGCTCAATCCTAAGAAGTCAGTTTTCTGTGTTACTGAGGGAAAATTGTTGGGACACCTAGTCTCAAAAGACAGAATCCGAATTGATCCAGAGAGGGTCAGGGCAATTCAACAACTTAGTCTCCCTTCAAATAGGACTGGAGTCAAGTCCTTCTTTGGTCAAATCAATTTTCTCAGGAGGTTCATTCCTGACTTTGCTGAGATTACAAAACACATTGTTGGGATGATGAGCGAGAAACAACCTTTCAAGTGGAATGAAGTTGCTAAGAAGGCATTTGAGGACATTAAGGAAGCGATTGCAAACACCCCCACTTTGGTAAATCCTAATTTTCAAAAGAATTTTATTATTTACTGTTATGCTTCGGAACACACCATGTCAGGTATTTTGTTACAGAAAAATGAATTGGATGAAGAGGTTCCCATAGCTTTTATGAGCATTCCCCTTAAAAAGCATGAGCTAAAATATTCTTTGGTTGAAAAACAAGCTTTCGCAGTGGTTAAAGCTGTTAAACAGTTCAGATATTATATACTTCATTCCCATTCAATTGTATTTGTTCCAAATTTAGCTGTGAAAAGTATTTTGACTCAGCAAGAAGTGGGATTAAACAATAGAGCAACGTGGGTTGCTAAAATTTAGGAATATGATCTGGAAGTTAAGCCTACTAAGCTAATCAGGGGTCAAGGCTTATGTAAGTTAATTGCTGAGAACAAAGAACAAGAAGGAGAAGGACTTCCCACAGTCTTATTGGTAAGCTTGCAGGACCCATGGTTTCTGGATGTGGCACATTATCTTACATATGGGGATTGTCCTAATCACCTAACTCCTAAAGAGAAAAGAAACTTGAAGCTAAAAGCTGCGAAATATGTTATTTGGGGAGATGTCCTTTATAAGAAAGGATTAGATGGAACTTTCCTGAGGTGTGTAGATAAAGAGCAGTAGAATAAGCTCTTAGAAGTTTTCCATAATGAAGCTTGTGGTGGACATTTTTCTTCTTCAGTTACAGCTTTCAAGATTCTCAGAAATTGTTACTACTAGCCAGGGATGTTTAAAGATGCATATAGATGGGTGACCAATTGTAAAAAATGTAAAATGTTCTCAGGGAGGCCACAACTTGAAGCTCTACCTTTGAGGCCTGTTGTTGTTGAAGAACCCTTTAAACAATGGGGATTGGATTTTATTGGGCCTATCTCACCCCCCTCAAGTGCAGGGCATACCCACATCATTACAACAACAGATTATTTCACAAAATGGGTTGAAGCAGCCCCTGTTAAAAGAACTTCAGAGGTGATTTGTAATTTTCTCAAAGAAAATATTTTGGTACGATTTGGTGTGCCCCAGAAGATTGTAGCAGACAATGCTACCAGTTTCTCTTCATTTGAAATGACTTCTTTCTGTTCTGAACATAGTATATCTCTCTCCCATTCATTAGATTACTATCCCCAAGGGAATGGACAAGCTGAGTCTAGTAACAAGAATCTGATTACTATCATGAAGAAATTGGTGAATGACAACCCCAGAGATTGGCATAAGAGGTTGTATGAAGCACTCTGGGCTGACAGAATAACTTCGAAAGGAGCAATTGGGATGGCACCTTTTGAATTAGTTTATGGGATAGGTGCTTAATTATCTTTACCTCTGGAGCTATCTACAGCCAAGCTGCAAAGTGTAATTGAGGATCAGTATTTCCAAGATTCCCTAGAGAAGAGGATTATGTATTTGACTAAGATTGAAGAAGAGAGAAATGAGTTGGTTGACAAAATTACTGTGCATCAGGCCAGAGTTAAAGAAATTTTTGACAGGAAAACAAGACCTAGGAGGTTTATGGAAGGAGATGAAGTAATTTGTGGGATAGAAGAAGAGAACCAAAGGGTACACATAGCAAATTTCACTCGCTCTAGAGCGGGCCTTTCAAGATTCACCAGGTATTGGGTCCAAATTCTTTTAAATTGGAATATCCTGATGGAACTATTTTACCCCTGTCCTATAATGGACAGGATCTCAAGCTGTATCATCTGTAAATAGGGTCCCCTGTTTTGTAAATGGTCTTCCCTCTTGTTTGGTTTTGTGTTTTCCTTTCCTGTTTTTGTTTTGTCCCGTTCTGTTTCCTTTCTTCTCTTTTTTTTCCTTTTCTGCGAAACTAGAGCTTCTGAGTCCTCTACATTTTGTCATAAAACACAGTCCCCAGTTAGAGCCAATGTTACCTTTTGAGTCGCTCCTTATTTATTTATTCATTGGTAATATTTCCTGAACCAAGAGCCGGTTTACCATGTTATATTTTTGGTCATGCCTTTGTTTCATAAATCGGCTCTTGGTCCTTCAATTTGTATCCGTTTGTTGTCTTTGTAGACAAGGTTACTTAAGGTTTGAACCTTTGAACCTGAACCATTCTCAAAGTTCAAAGTTCAATGGTTCAATATGTCTAAGTGTCTCATAAAGCAAGCTGTCATTTTGTTTGTCTTATACGCCTTTGAACCTTCGGGTTGAACTTGAACCACGTCCTAAAGGTTCAATGGTTCAACGGTCTTAAGGTTCAACACTCTCTGTCTTCTTATAAGTCAGGTCACGCAGTTACCTTGTGTAATTATTGTATCGTTGAACCTTCCGCTCGTACTCTATAGCGGGGTTCAAGGTTCAATGGTTCAACAGTTCACTGTTTCATAATTGGAAGCCTTTTACCAAAGCCACGTAACTTTTGTTGGTCTACATAACCCTTGCATCTTTGAACCTTCGTATTGAACCATGTCTTTTCAAGTTCAACGGTTCATGAGTTAAGTTCCTGTTTCAGTAAGTCACTTCTTTGCTTATCTATATGGTCCGATTGGCATGTTTGAACCACCATATTGAACCAATGCATTGAACTACGTCCTAAAGGTTCAATGGTTCAATAGTTCAAAGGTTTGGTGATTTTGGTCCTGTTTGTTCCCATGGCTTTCTAAGTCAAATTTCGTGGGAAAGTTGGAGGAAATTATGTCAGAAACTCATTATGAGACCAAGAGCTCTAATTTAGCGGAGACTACGGATAATCATTATACTTCATGATGGCGCATGAATATTACTTGCTATTAATGAAGAAATCAGAGTTCACGTCTTTTCAAATATTTTTGGCACGTTTTGTTCCGAGCGATAATTATTCATTCTGGTTAGTGCCATTATTAACCAAGAACAAGCCAAGTTTAGCAAGTTAACATACTGTGCAACGCGGAGGACGATAGTGCCGGAAGTGTAAGGCTCTTTTTATTCGAGTTTTCACAGTGAATTCAGATATCTTGAAGGTGAGTTCTGTTTCCCATATGCTATTCCTAGTTCTTATGCTGGAAAGAAGAATCTTTGGAATTTCTTTTGTTTTCAAAATTCCAAGTGTTTTATTGTAATCTTCCAACTATGTCTTTGAAATCTACATGTTTGGGGGATGAACATGGTCCTGGCCTTACTTATTCTCACTCAAAATTTGGAGATACTGCATTGGTTCAATATGATTTAGAGGAATTTAAAGAAAGAGCTAGAAACCTTGTTCAAACCCCTACAATGAAGAAAATTGTAGATAGCGGCTTAGTTGAAGCCAAAGCCTTTCCTCAAGCTATACTGTGCCCAGAATTGGTTCAAGAGTGTATGAATAGGTATGACCCCCAGGACAGATGTGTCAGAAATACAAACGGGGATGTGTTATTTTATGTCAACAGACAAACCCTCATGTCTGTGATGAAGATACCGCATAAGGAGGCGTATTCCAGCCTTGACATTACTGCCTCCAATGGGTATTTCTCAGAGAAGAGACCAACTTACAAAAGTGTAATAGCGAGGAACTGGCTGCTAAAATTTTAGAAGGGCGGTTCAAGGTTGCCTAGGCCACTTACCAGAGATCATTTGATAAAAGAAGTAAGGGATATTGTAGTATTGTTACACAGACTGAGATGTAATCAACATGCCTATTATTGGGAAGATTGGATGTACTTTTTCATACAAGTCATCCTTCAAGGAGAACAATATTTGGATTGGGCCAAAATAGTGGCTGACTGTCTACATCAGAGTTTGAGCAATTATCTAGGCAACAGAGATTTCTATATGTCTTCGTAACTGTTCTATTGTCTAGCATCTACAAGAGATTGGTTTGACCTACCCCATGCACCCATAGCTGAGAATAGTAAAATTTATGAATATTATTCACAGTTGCAAAGAAAAAATTGTTACGAAAATTACAAAAGGGTTAATGATGTCTTCACTGGGAAAATGACTTATGAATTGGCAGGGAACCTGAGTAAAAGAATGTCCAGTGAAGAAATGCAACTAATTAGTATCTATGGTAGCTTCTTCATCCAATTTTCTGAGTTCACTTACATCAGAATTGGAGGATATGATGGTGAACCTATGAAGTTACCTAGATATGTGTTTGATCGTTTCGTGCTGATGGAGGTATGTAGGCAGCTGGTACATGTTGATAAGAAATTCCCATCAAAAAAGGGTCTTGGTATTTCTCTTCCTATTGAACTTGGGCATTATTCATGCCATTCAAAATCTGATGCCTTGAATTTGGAGGTGAACCTCTAAAGGTTCAATTTTCAGTCCTTCACTGCCAGGATTCAATTTGATAGTAAACGATTTGTCAAAGATAACCTAGATCCTAGAATAGGGCACTCACACCTTCCTAAGTTGGAGGGTTACTGGGAAGACTGTCTAGATGAATTTGAGGTCAGAAGAAGGCTATGGTGTAGGTTTTCTTTGGGACAAATAATTACCCTCAATTTAAACATGGATATTTCTAGAATTTTTGATGATGGAGAACAGGTGGTTGACCCACAGTTTGAAAAAGTAAAACACTTACCCATTCCAGAGGTGGACTGGAGCAAAAGGAAGAAGACAAAATTGAAGTTAAAACTCTTCCAGTAATAAGAAGAACTAAGAAATGGCTGAGAGAAAAGAGACAGGGAGAACTTCAGGATAAAAATGTCCAACAAATCTCTTCAATGGTTGGATCACCACTTCCCATAGAGTCTTCTAATCAACCTCTTGCTATCTGTGGTGCAGGTGCTTCCAAGCCATCAACTGAGAGAAGCCCTGTCACTAAGAGATCCAGAAGAGTCCTCACAGATATTCTGCCATCTCGTGTTACCAGGTTGAGGACTAAAGGAAAAAGAAAGAAACAGGCTTCTGAAACAATAGTTGTTGATTTGAATTCAGAAGAAGATTCAGAAGGACCTATGGGTGACAAGGAGCTAAGCCCAAACAGAACAGAGGAGGTTGACACCGGGTTACAGTCAGAGGCCGTACTGGAGACCCCTGAAATATTAATGATTTCAAATAAATCCTCTGATGAAGTGAACCTTGAGAAGACAACCTCAACCCCTGCACCCAAATGGCTAGAAAGTTCTATTTCTGATAAGAAAAAAGTGATTCCTTTTGTTGTCCCCTTGGAGGACATGGTAAGCAAATGTTTGGGGAAAACCCCCAAGTCCAAGAGACTCAAAACGACATCCAAAATAAATATTGATCCAAGCACTGGTAACTGGAGTGCTGAAATTGCTAGGCCAGTGACAGAGGAAGAGGTGCAGGACCCAACAGTGCATGATTTCACTGTAGAGAAAGTGGATCTCGATACTGCCTCCAGAGCTGCAGATGTCCACCACCTCGAAGCTTCTACTAAGAGGATGGTCATTCGAACATGGAAAGATGAAAAGGACAAGAAGGAGTTGAAACAAACTCTACGTTTAATGGCAGAGTACATTGAGGCCATTAACAACCCTAACCCGCAGCCGATCTCACAGCTTCCCCTGTCTTTTGACCCAAAATCACCTGTCAACCAAAAGATGTTAGATCAGGTTCATAGAAGCAAAATGGTGACAAAAACATTTAACAATTGATTGGATAACATTGAACTAAAAGGAACCGAATACATCTGTGAGCTCAAGGGTATATATGACCTGAATACTGCCACTGTTGAAGATTTCAAAGCACAGGTTGCTGTTTGGGTGAAAGATGAGGGCAAGTGGACGATACAATAAACCAGATGGATGAAGTTCAAAAATATGGGCTGGCGAAGTTTTTGACAGAGAAAAGCCTGATTGGTTTGGACGAGGATTTGTTATATATGAACAAAAAGAATATTGAATGGAGGAACTCCATATCCCGGCAAGGTCGTTTTGAACTCTCAAATTTAATTAAGGAAATTATAGAATTCACTCAATCATTGCAAAATGACTTGCAATGTATTGATATTAAATACATTAAAGATGATGGAAAACCAGTGGAAGACGTCGATGTAGTGGTCCGATCTTTCAAAGATAAAATCAGCTTCATCAGAGAAAATGACAATGTTTTAATTAAGGACTTCTCCAGGATTTCTAAAGTTGAATCACTACTTTACCTCTGCATCGACGCACTTCCAGAACACAAAGAAAAATTTGGTAAAATGCAAAGGGAAAAGGAAGTTTGGAAGTCAAGAATGAAGCATATCGGTATTCCTAACTTCCCGAAGATTCAGGAGTTCGTTGCTGCTTTTCAGGAATGGAAGACCCAACGTGCTTCCCAGGCCACCGATAACAAATCTGGAGATACAAACCCGTCGTCCCAGTCATGACCTCATTGGCTTGTTTTCTCTATTTCAGTTCCTTTATCATGTTATTTTCAGCATCTTGATCTTTTAATTCAGTTGTTAAAAAAAACTAAATCCCGTCCGGGTCAGAGTTATGTTAACTCTGGGTTTAATTTACTCAAGGACATGATTAAGGCATTTATATTTATAGGTTTCTAAAATCTTTGAAAGGGGAGATATACAGAAGTTTAAAAAAAGAAGGAAAGAGGGGAATTTTAGCAAACTGTTGATAGTTTTACATTATGTGATGATTGTCTGAGTAATTTTCATCTGTGAATGAGAAGAAGAAACAATTGCTGCTTATTTGGATCTGTGCATCTGTATGTGTGGAATTAGATTTTCTATGTGAAATCTCCTTTCATCTGGTAATTGTTCTTTATTTGGACAATTCGTCATATATGTTTTATTATTTACTGGTTCAACAAGTTCGTATGAATGTATCCCTGTATTAGAATATATCAAAAGTAGAATCTATACATTCTATTGCTCATTGTTACTATATAAATTTATCGTGTTCATTACATGGTTATGTATGAATATCAGCCTGCCTTAAGCATTTTCTAGTTAAAAGTGTGTTTGGATACTTGAATAGATTAAATTCATTGAAAACCTTAAAGGGAGCTGTACCTAAATTCAGAGGGGAACTAATATAAAAGGTTCACCCATTTGTTGTTTAACTCATTTGTTCTTTAAAAGGGGTATAGAGTTAGAGTAAATTATTTTCAGAATAAGGACAAATCTGTTAACCAACATTGTTGACCCTTAACTATACTCTGTTAGTTAGATAGACAATAGTGTGAATTGCTTCCTTCCAGTATATATTAGGCAGATCTGCATCTTTCAACATTGCACTAGACATTTCTTGCACAGTCCTATTCTTTCTTTGCACTACCCCATTTTGCTAAGGGGTTTTAGGAGAAGACAAATGCCTCCTAATACCATGATCCTCGAAAAACTTTTCAAATTCATTTGAAGTAAACTCACCTCCTCTATCTGACTTTAAACATTTGATCTTAGTATCCATTTCATTTTCAACTAAAGCTTTGAAAATTTAAAACTTATCAAGGGCATCAAAGTTTTCTCTTAAGAAAGTAACCCAAGTCATTCTAGAATAATCATTAATGAGAAACATAAAATAAATTTCACCTTGTTGACTCTTTACTCTTGTAGGTCCACATAGGTCTGTGCAAATTAGCTCCAATGGCATTGAAGAAGAATACTCCTTGCTTCTAAAACTTGTCTTTGCCTTCTTTACCATTTGAAATTCCTTGCATACAATGTTTGCAGGCTTGATTACCTTAGGCATATCTCTTACTGCATGAGTAGAGCTAATTCTTACCATATTATCAAAGTTGTTGTGTCCCATTCTTTTGTACCACAACCAACACTCACTGGATTGAGTCAACAAACATATTCTTCCATTTGCCTCTTTCAAGTGATAAATATCACCACATGTCTTGACATCTTCTGCAACTTGCTTTCTGGATTGTTGGGTGAATATTTTGTCTTCAACTAAGTGAAGGTAAAATGGTTATATCAACCACAGTGTAATGGGATAAATCTCTCCTCTCAGTAAGGGGAGGTTCCCTATCAACTATTACAAACTTATTTATACTAACAACTAATTTTAGGGTGAAACCATGTCATCAATTTCTCTTTTTTCAGAAATGATGTTTACAATATAAAATAGCACTTTCACAATACAAATCAAAATAACCAAGAAACTCACGAGAGCACAAAGTCTATCATTGCTCCTTTTACTGATTTACAATTTAGAACCAAGTAGGATAAGGTGCAACTCAAAGCCTTCACCGAATACTACGATAAAATATACAATCACAAAAGATAATAGTAGTTCAAAGCCTTTCCAATATCCTTTACTTCAAAACATAAAATCACAAGCTAAAGATAATTGTTGTAGCACAAAGTCTCCAAAATCAGCTTTAGAACATCTCCCAGATTATTCATACTCACACTACAATTTGATCACGTAGATAAGATAGTATAAGGAAAAGGACATAAGAAGAATTTCCAATACACCACAAGTTATTCCAATGCAAAGATTGAAAGATCGCTTTCTTTTCTATTCACTTGATAAAATATGATTTACAATTTGAACACAAAGTCTCAAAATGCTCTTCAATTTGGCAGAGTTTCACTTCCATAACTAAAAGATGATAAATACAATAGAGGCCCTCTTTATTTATAGGGAGGAGCCTAGAGAAAAAATAGGGAAATCCTAACTACTTTGACTTATTCAAACAAAAGAGTCCTATTTGACTTATGACTACTTTTGTCTCATATGTAATTACTTTTTAGAAAATTACACATGAATATGTCCATAACAAAATTCAAATTACATATACAAGAATAAAATAAACTAAAGTATCAAAAAGGAACTTCAGCTTCCTCCATCATTCTTCTTTAGACAGTCCTGATACATGGCCTGTATAGCTGCCATTTCACATGCATCTGGCTTTGCTGTATTTTTTGAGATAGTGCGGGCACGAAGAACTGCATCTTTCACTGCCTTTATTGCCTTCTCATGCTTGTCAAGGTTGTCCTTCAGGTTCTCAAAAGTTGAATGTAGATCATAGAGGTTGTCCATAGAAAGTACTGAGGGCACTTCATCTTCAAATTTCTATTGAACCATCTTTTCAAAGGAGTTTATTATTTCATCTGTTGAAAGGAACTTATGATCTTCACCTGTGAGGGTGCATGGGAGTTCTTCCAACCGGTGTAGAGGCATGACATTGCTGTCTTCACTATTTTCACGAGCTTGGCATAAGTTATCAAGTAAGCCTTTTACTATATGGATACGATGAATGAGAGACTCCTTAGTCTTAAGATATGATTCCTGATTTGAGATGACCCCAATGGTAATTAGATTCTTTATCTTAATCTTCTTTATCTCTATCCATTCCTCTAGGCTTTCTTCCTGATCCTGTAGTTCTTGAGAAAGTAAGTCAACCATGTTATCAAGCTCAGCTTTGGCTCTATCCATCTTTTCTTTTCTTTCTACAATGGTCTTCAGTAGAACTCACGCTTGGGCTGGTAAACATTCCACAATATCTCCTACCACTCTTCCTTTGGCCTAAGCTTTTTCCACCTTCTAAATTAGAGGATCTTCTACAATTACCGCCATGGGTTCCACAATTTCAGATGACTTTACTATTTTTTGAAGAACAACGGCAAGTTGTTCTGCTTTAGCTTTATAATGCTCTTTCTCCTTCTTGACTTCATCATATTTTTTGAGCAAGGTGCTGGCAGTAGTTTAAAAATCTGCCTTAATGCCTTCATGAGTTAGCTTACCTAACTCAACCCTTGAGACGACATAATCATACATATCAAAATTATCAATAGTAGCATCCTCTGGTGGCTTGGCAATTTCTGCATATCTGATCCCTTTTTCATTGATAAGCCTAGAAACAGTCTTAGGCTTTTTCTTCAGAGTTTTTGACTTAAAAGGCAACAACTTTTCTATATCAATTTCATCTGGTGAAATTACTTTCTTTTTCCTCTTCAGGGTATATGCAGACAACCAAGGAGAAAGTATAGAAGTACCCACACTAGGAGAAGAATCCATCACTTGCTTTGCTAGATCCATGCTTATCCCTGTTATTGTAATAATGGGACTGGTAGGAGTAAAAACAGTAGTCTCAACAACCTTTTCATAACTATCTAGAAAATGTTCTAACACAATTTGTTCACCAATATAAAACGATGGGGAAGATAAACTAGGAATGGACCTAGATGAATCAAACACTGTTCCAAAACTCGTTCTTAATGAAGGGGGAGTATTATCAGAGGAAACAACCAAAATAGGAGAAATAGGAGGGAGTATTTGAAAGTGTAGGAAAAACACTAGAAATAGGAACATGAAGCTGAGATTTAGAAACTTGGGATTTTGATGGAAGGTCCTTCTGTGGTGAAAGTTGTGAATCACCAAGTTGTTCCTATTCTACATTCTCATCTTTGCCTTGTTCTGTTTTATCTTCCTCGGCAAGCTTTTCAGACATTTTTGCTTGTTGGATATCCTTAGCTTTCTCAATATTTTGTTGTTCAATTTCAAAATCCTCAACCTCCATCTGCTCAACATTAGTGTCTTCAATACTAGATTCAGTAACATTAGAGGTCCCTGCAACCTCCTTCTTTTTCCCTCCCTTAGATACAAACTTGATTTTTGGCTTATGTGTTTTGGAGAAAGAAGGGGTGTCACTCTTGTTCTTGGTTTTGTTTTCCACTTTCTTACCTGTTTTCTCCTGAGTTTCAGTCTTTGACTCTGTAAGAAATTCTTTCAAGTTGATCCCTTTGCTTTCCAACCATATGTTTGTGTTAGCCAAGATTAGCTGAAATCTTTTCCTTATAGAAGTCTCCTCTTTAACTAACCATTTGACCTCTGGAAGAGGTGAGGCTTCAACATTTTTAGTATTATATTTGGGATCTAGAACATCCCCATTATCTTCCATTCCATCTAGAATATCTGCAAGGCCCGGCTCTTCTATCTGACTCACATGAAGTCTACAAAAGTCTAACTTCCTGATCTCATTTTGTGTCCTGAGATCAGCCCAAATATCCTGCACCATTGGCATGTGGAAAGTTGACTTTCCTTTGATTTTATCTTCTACCCTCCTAAAGTCAAAACGGTCCCTTTTCTTGAAAGTTTTCATGGTGACCAGTTGTAATTCAGAATCAACTGTCTTCACCTTAGTACCTGACTGAACTGAATACCTTCCAATTTCTATAGGAAACTTTATCCCTGACTTTTTTAGCTCCATTTGTTTATTATGTACCACAATCAGCTGCCTACATAATTCTATGAGAACAATCTGGTCACTGGGATATCGTGGAAGTATATAAGGGTAACCAAGATAATACCCTACTCTGAGATATGTGAAAGTAGGAAATTGTAAGAACAAGCAGCCAAAAGAATTTGCAACTTCCCAAGCTTCATTTGAAACCCTCTTCTGAACAAGCTCCTTGTCCCATAAGCACATAAACACTAAAAAGAAAGCATCATTAACCCTATGGAAATGATGGATTGACCCCTTTAGAGTGATTTGAGGATAATACTCATACATGGGAACCAACCTCCTGTCACCAACTTGAGTAAGACCAGGAAAACTTCTCATGCTTGCAGCAACATATACAAGATATGAGGTCATATAAAATTTGAATGTTGTGTTGACTCTCACCAACTACTCATGCAAAGCATTACTAATCTATTATCCCCAAAAGATTTTCTATGTGCCCCGGAGAATCACCTTGATGTATGCACACATCCATTCCTGAAACTTGGAGGAAGAAGGGAGTCCTCTGATACGACTCAAAAGTGTGATCAAGTCACATACCTCCTCAACAAAGTCACTCCTTGGGAGATCCTTCGGCCATCTAGTCAGATTACTTCAAGGAATCTTCAACCATTTACTATTTAGGTATCTTCTCACGGCTTCCACATCTTCATCATAGTCTCTTTGCCTTGAGCAAAATCAATTTGTCCAATATTTTCAATAGGACACATGATTTTTTTGAGAAATTCCGCATCTAATCTCATAATCACATTCCCTTGGGAATCTATCACAACCCTAGTATATCTATTGTAATGGCTAGCCACCTGAAGAACAAACTCGGGATTATGAGCAGCAGCTAGAAAAGAGGCAACCAAGTGAATGTTGCTGTCAATGATCTTTTGCATGTGTTTGGAAGGATTTGTTTGTCTAGTTCTGTCCACAAACTCTGTCATATCTACATGCCCTATCTCCGTATCTTTGATTTCATCAACATTAGACTATACTGAAGTGACAGGGAAGACCCCTTGATATTTGTACTTCATGATTTTAGCTTTGGATGGAAACAGCTTCGACATTAGTTTTGAAGAGAAAACTGGAAACAACATCTACCAGGGATGTTTGTTGAAAACTGTAAAAAGACTTCATCTAACAATTAGGGGGAAAATGGGTAAATTGGGATTACTGCAATTTGAAGATCATGAATAGGGAAGCATGCGTTGAAGGGCTTGACTGCACGCAAATCGAGGTAAAAGGTGAAAGCGGGTTCAAGCTTTGAAAGGCAAATTTTCCCAGTGTTAGGAAAATTTCAGGAAAATGTGCATGGGTGGTCAAAATGACCGCTCCTGCACAAGGGACATTTATCTTACCATGTATAGTCTGTCAATTTGACCGCTATTGCATGTTAGAGGTAAAATAATATTCATGATGTAAGGGCGGTCAATTTGACCACTCTTTCATGTGGGTAAAACAACAAGTTTATGTGTTTTGATGTAGGGGTGGGCAAAATGACTGCCCTTGCATGAGGGAAAAATAACTTCTTTTACATATGCAATGTTGGCAAAAATGCTTGCCAATGCATATTCGAGGAACTATGCCTAGATGTCAGGTCGATCACATTGACTGCTCTTGTACCTCTTTGTTAAAACATATAACACATGTGTAGAAACAGTAAGTTTGACCACTCAAACATGGAATAAAGTTTATTCAAGGTTTTGATGTAATGACGGTGAATTTTGCCACCCTTACATAGGGTAAAATGACCGAGGTAAAGTGTATCAATGATGGCTTCAACTGCTGATGCACTATCTGATAAATGCAGAGGTAGGGGATGAAAAATACAAAACAACACAAGTTTAAAAGAGATTCAAAGACAGAGTTAGGAAAGTTACAACTCATACAAAAACAAAAACTAGGAATTAAGAACAAACCCTAATAATGGCGATAAAACCTATAGAAGATACAGATTCAATCAATCCATAACAAAAAGAAAACTTAAAAGAATAACAAACCCATTCAATACATATAAAACCCTAGTTTTAAAATAGAAATGAAATGAAAATAAAGACTTACCTCTAATGATAAACCAGAACCCTAAATGCGACCACGGAGACCCAAAATCTACCCAAATCCAAATTTTGTGCGATCAAATGGTCTCAAGGAGGTATCACTGTTTGTTTGAGGTTTCAAAAATAATAAATTAGGAAATGAAATGGATTAAAGTGATTTAAAAAGGTTTAAATCAAAAGCATTAATGCCAACACGAGTAGCATTAAATGCCACCGTAGTTCAAAGATCCTGTAGAGATATGTTGAATCAGTTAAAATGACCGCTTCTACATATTAAAGTTTAACATGTATGAGCAGCGGATTTAACTACTTAAGCATATGCAAAATTGACAAGGGGCATGCATGGGCGGCGGATTTAACTGCTCCTACATGGAAGACAGAAACAAGTCAAATATGTATAAGAAGTAATTTTGGCCGACACTGCACATTAAAACATTAATGATATGTACGAACAATTATTTTGACCGCTTATGCACATTATGACTTAAAAAATTACTTAACACCCTAAAATGATCAAAATTGATTTTTTGATCGATTTGCAACCTAATCAATTTTCACGAATTTTGAAGAATCGACTTAAGGAAATGTCTCAAACTATTCCAGGATGTCAGATGACTTCGCACAAGGCCAAGAAGTCTTGTCTCGATTTGCAAACTTAGAGTGTAGGCTACGAAACAGACAAGTTTCGTAGGGGTTATCTACAAAATTGAGCGCAACTAATTTTAGAAACAATAGTTGGCTCTAATTAGGGAACTTCCTTTAATCAAACTCTGAAATGATCAAAGAGAGAAGAATCCAGTCTCTAAGTGCCTTCATCCATGCCATTGGGCCATAGAGTCAAGCTACCAAAAAGAAAAAGACATAAAAGACTAAACAAAAATGAAAAATAAAAACACAAGACTATACAAATGTACAAATGAACTTATCTGATACTTCAAGGATTGAAGTGCTTCAAATGTTGTCCACTATGAGGCAGCAAGAATGGTGTTCCATCAAGACACTCCAACAAGAAGCTATTTTCACCACAAAGTTGATGAATGATGAATGGGCCTCTCCATAGGGAATCAAACTTCCCATGCATCCCTTTTGGTTCTCTTCTCTTGTCCCATAACAAGACTTGATCTCTAATTTGAAACTCACGAGCCTTCGCCTTCTTGTCAAGGAGCTTCTTCACCTAACTTTGAATATTAGCAATACGGTCTACTACCATAGCTCGCTATTCTTCAAGTTCAGTGAGGTACATGATTCTTTTGTCAATAGAACTTTCAAAAGTTCTATCTTCTACTGCCTTGGCCAACTTCAATGCCGGCAACTCCAAAGTAATAGGTATCTCTGCATTTAGACCGTACAGAAGGTGAAATGGTGACATATCTATCACCCTTTTGGGGGTAATCCTATCTGTCCATAAAGCATCAAACAACACTTTATGCCAAGTTCTCTGATTATCTTCCACTAGTTTCCTGATAATAGTAACCAGATTTTCGTTACTAGATTCTGCCTGACCAATTCCTTGTGGATAATAGTCTAGAGAAAGAATGATCCCATGTTCATAACAAAAGCTAGTGATCTCGTTGGGAGAGAAAGAAGTAGCATTATCTACTACAACTTTGTTTGGAACTCCAAACCGGGAAATAATATTTTCCTTAAGAAAATTACATACCACTTCAGAAGTAGCATGCTTTACTAGGATGGCCTCCACCCACTTGGTGAAATAATCAGTTGCGGTGAGAACAAAGTTGTGTCCCGCACTTGACGGTGGGTTCATAACACCAATGAAGTCAATGTCCCATTGCTAAAAAGGTTCTTCAATTACAACTGGCTTGAGATGTAGTGCAACCAACTTAGGCCTTCCAACAAACCATTGATATAACTCACACCTACGTACCCAATTGTATGCATCCTGAAACAGTGTGGGCCAATAGTACTTAGCCTGTAGAATTTTATGAGCCGTCATAAGCGCAGAAAAATGTCCTCCACAAGATAAATTGTGAAAAGACTCCAGAAGTCTGTTTTGTTGTGGTTTATCCACACAACGGAGAAAAATTCCATTAAGGCTCCTTTTATACAAACAATTGTCCCATAGGACATAGTTAGCAGCCTTCAATTTGACAGTTCTCTTTTCCTTATAGGATAGATGAGAAGAACATCACCATAGGTGAGAAAATAAGCAATATTTGAATACCACTCATCTGTAGTAGTGACAAAAAGAACAGTTGGCATATCCTCAACTTCTTCTTCTTCATCTCCTGTTTCTTTTGGTACATTGTCGGCAATCAACTGACACAAACGTATGCCACGCACAAGCTTGGTAGGTTTGATATCAAGATCAAACTCTTGAATCTTGGCAATCCAATTGCCTCTTTTGGTTCCGAACCCCTGTTGAGTTAGGATCAACTTTACTGTTGTGTCTAGCACCAAAACAACAGTGTGTGAATTCAAACTATAAAATTGGAAATGCTTTACCGCCTTTACCATGGCATAAGCATGTTTCTCCATATTTGAATATTTCAACTCATGAGCCTTCAGAGGACAACTCATAAATGAAATAGGAGATTCCACACCTTCCTCATTTTGATGAACAAGAATGGCTAAAAGTGTATGCTCAGAAGCATAACTATATACTACAAAATCCTTGGTATAATCAGGACAAACTAGAACTGGAGCATGAGCTATGGCCCTCTTGATGTCTTCAAATGTTGCTTTACCTTCTGCACTCCAACGGAAAGTAGTCTTACCCTTCATCATGTTGACAATGTGATGGGTTTTCTCTGCGAATTCTGGAATGAATCTCTACAGAAAATTTACCTTTCTGAAGAAAGAATGGACTGCAGTCTTACTAGCAGGAAAAGTAAGATTTTGGATGGACTTGACTCTTTTTGAGTCAATTTTAGTACCTTCTTGTTGTGTGGTTACACAACACGCCCCATTTTAATTTGGCAAAATAGGGACCCAACTTTTCGGCTTGGCTTGTGTTGTCTGCTTTCTGGCGGTTTGGTAAAAATGAGTCAGGTGCATCATCATCATGAAGGTCAGGATGAGGTAGGTCATCATCATGAGGTTAGTTTGTCAAAGTTCATATTTTGTTTCTATGACCTCATATTTAGAAAGAGCTTGAAATTCCATGCAGGTTTGCCTTTTACATCACTAGAAAATGTGTCCATATGTGGAAGTTATGCACAGTCAAAGTTTTGGTCAAACCTGATATTCGCAAGAGGATCATCATATTTTTATCCTCAGTCATGTTGTCAAGATCATCATGATCTTGGTCTATCACCCGATAAAAATCATGCAGTCGCAATATCCGGACGTTAATTTTGGGTGATAGTGTGTTTTACCCGTCAAATGGCCTTATGCTTTTCGCAAGCATCATATTTCGAATATCACCCGACATTTCGTAATGTCCTCCTGCCAAGAAATATGACCTTTTGTAAATATCCTGATGACGTCATCCCGATCTGATAAACGAAGAAGCAAATATTAGGAGGACATCATCATCACATTTCCCTTCGGCAGGATATTTTCCAAAACATGATCCGGTTCGCGAATATGACGATGACGTCATGTTCTAAGTTTAACAAAAGCCCCAGATATCCTGATGACATCATCTGGACATTCGGAAGGGGGAGCATCATATTTCCAAAATATCATGCAGACGAAAGTTTTAAGTCTTGCCATCGGCCTGACTTTGTCTATCAGCCGGGCGCTTTTTAGTCTCCCCGATATGTTTGTCTACCCGATATGCTCATCGGCATATTTTATACTGTCGGCCCAACTTTGTTTTTTTTATGCCGACAGTTGTTTGTCTTCCCGATGGAAAGGTTCATCGGCATAAGTTTTGATATCGGCCGAGTCAGGAAATCTCTCCCCGATAGTTGTTTTCTCACCGAAAAGGTGATCGACCTGACATATAGTGTCGGCCAAGTTCATAATTTTTCTCGCCGATATATATATCCTCCACCCGATGAAGAGTTCCTCATCGGTATAACTTTCGCTATCGGCCTTATCTTGAGTTATCATGCCGATAGAACATGTCTTCCCGATGGAAGGACATCATCATGATTTTTGGTGTCGGTATAAGTTTAGCCGTCGGCCTAATGTAAAATTGTCATTCCGACAGTATGTGGTCACGCCGAAATACATACATGCATCACATACAAAGGCAGACCCGAAATATTATGAAATGCGATTAAATCGTTGTACATTTGCCGATGTATATTTTGTCGCGCCGGGTATACATGCCGAAATATACAAGGGCGGATTCGAAAGATTTTGAAAAGCGATTTAATCATTGTATATTTTGCGATGTATATGCACTATTTTAAACCCGATATACAAGGAAATAGGCGGGAAAACAAAGTGATGGATTTTTCAATCCATTTGAAGCCCGATAGCCTGATTTTCGGTCAACGATGGTTGACCAGTGTATTTTTTAGCCCTGTTTATGCATTTTTTGCATGGTTTTCACAGAATTTGAAACCCATTGCATATGTTTGAACATGGGGCTTGTTTTAATGTGAATTTTAACTTCATGCTGTGTTCCACATGATGATGAACTTAATGTTTGTCTGTTTATTTGCAGGAAGTCATGATGCTGTTAGAGCTGTTGCTGAGCATTGTATGGTTGCACAAGGAGGCAACATGAACCAGAAGTGAGGAGGATATTGTCAAATATGCTGTTTGCCAGCTGGAGACTGAATCAAATCAAAGATGCTGGAATATTCTGTGCCAGCTATACATTTGCCAACTGGCAAAGCACATGCTATTCATCTGGACCATTGATTGTTCTGGGAGGATCCTGATCCTTGGATCATTGTAACTATTTTCTAGCATTTGCTCTATATAAGAGCCAGAGCTTGTCAAAAATAAAAAAGATACATTGGAACATCTGGCACATTAAGGCCAATTACTGTAGAATCAAATACGAGATCGGATTACTGAGACTAATGAAGACTGAATTGTTGAAATGTCAAGGTTCTTTCTTCAGATCACTGTAAATGTACTGTTCTTGAGCATACTGAATGGATATGAAGTTTCAGATTACATCCTGATTGTAAATTTTACGTAATCTTCATGTTGATTTCTGGATATGTACTAGGGAATGCTGTGTTCAACTAGAAGCACTTTCATTTCATTACATGTTGTTGTCAACTTTTCCTTTGAAGATTTGCACTAGATCATGCGGATTTGTGGAATGTCCTGGTGAAGTATGATTCTAGTTTCCTTCTTTTCATTGCATGTATGGGAGCTTGTATGTGGATCAGTGATCTCAGTCAAGTAGTTTTGGGAATCTCATTCTTTAACCCTTTTCCTTTTTTTAATTTCATAAATTCATCACCATAACTGCAAGTCATGACAAATAATAAGCAGAAATAGAGAGGTATGCTGAAATCCCGTAGGTAACTGAAAATCATTAGCATATTTGAGTTAAATGCATGTAGTATTGAAAATATCATGCAAAGAATTGCAAATAATGGTAGAAATCATGCAAATATCAGCCTGTAAGCACATTATTTGACTAAATTCATAGTGCAAAGGTAGAATTATTAGAGATTTATGCAGAGCAGACATATAGAGCAGGATATTTGGAGGAATATTGATGAACTTTGCAGAAATTACTAAAGAACGTAAGGCCCCTGAATGGAAAACAACAACACACATCAACCACTGAGTAACGTCAGTAGATTAAGACCTAATCAACGGAGACTTGGGATCATGAATTCTCTGAATTCATCGTATCTTTCAAGATGAGTAAAGGTTGTTGTGTAACTTTTATTCTATGTTTGTTTATGACTAACATCATGACCAACATAAATTGGCGCTAGAAGGAGGGCAGAACGGGAAAAGACACTACTGCTTCAGTCATCATTCATTTTATGCAGGCCCCTCGCTTCTAATGCAACATAAATTGGCACTAGAAGGAGGGCAGAACGGGAAAAGACACCATTGCTTCAGTCATCATACATTTTATGCAGGCCCCTCGCTTCTAACGCAACATAAATTGGCGCTAGAAGGAGGGCCAAACGGGAAAAGACACCATTGCTTCAGTCATCATACATTTTATGCAGGCCCCTTCGCTTCTAACGCAACATAAATTGGCGCTAGAAGGAGGGCCAAACGGGAAAAGACACCATTGCTTCAGTCATCATACATTTTATGCAGGCCCCTTCGCTTCTAACGCAACATAAATTGGTGCTAGAAGGAGGGCCTGAGCTGTGAATTTCTGGATTTCTACAAATATTGCATAAATGTTTTGGCATTTGAGTTAAATGGCTGCAAATATCTCTTATCTGAGAGGTTTTGGTTACACCTTTGTCAAGATCTAGCTCGAAACCTGAAAGATTAGTTTGATTTTCTGGACTTTCAAGTTTTATTCTGAGATATGATAGACCTCATTAAAATTTCAAAATCCTAAAAAATTGAAAAATAGAGTCTCATTTTGATGGATGTATATGAAGGCAATCGTCAAGTTAACATTCCTTTATTTCAAGAAACTTTGAATAGGCAGCTTTGTCCTCACAATTTATCTAGCTTTGGTTTATCTACCTATTGCAGGATACACCAGATTGTAGAACACAGTGAAATTAATTGTTTAACTTTCCTTACAAGGTTGGATTTATACTTGAAAGGATTAATATTCTTTCTGGATGTGTTCAGGGCCGAAATTTGCCAGGAAAATGAAGAAGTCTGGCAGGAAAATAAAGAAATTCTGGAGCAACAAGCAGATGCAGCACCAGAAGTTATTAATTGTCTAGACACTGAAGTGGACCGATCTGAGGATTTTGAATTATACTTGTCCAGAAATATACAGTGTAGTCAAATATTAGGTTTATCCACTGATGATGTCCTGATTGAAAGCTGGTGCAGATTACATGACGAAGAGCATTCAGAAAGGGATTGTTACGCCTGCTTGATCATGTTGAAAAAGATTCTAAAAAATATAGTGGCTGAATCAGTTCCAGAAGGTAAAAAAGATGAAACATCTTTCCTGGATTCATTTTATGGTGAGATTGATAGGAGTTCTCTACTTCCTAATACAAATAAGGATCAGTCAGTATGCAGGTATGAATCTTGTGAAAATTTTAGAGAAGAAACCACTCATCAGGATAATATTTTTGATTCTGATCTTAATACTTTTGATAAAGAAGATGAAACATCTTTCCTGGAGTCATTCTATGGTAAAGAGAAGTGTAAACAGATAGTAGAGCAATTTAAATTCACTGCTGATGATGAAGTTCCTATGGTGGTAACTCAGGAAGTCATAGAGAAGAAAATAAATGCTGATTTACTACCTAACTTCTTTGAATCGAATGATCAAATGCAGGAATGTTACAGCTTAATGGAACCAGATCCTCTAATAGATAGAAGATGTGAATTATTTAATAAACAATTCCTGAAAGATGAAGATGTAGAAGACTTTGGAGTTGTTGTGCATGATCAGACGTTACTCCAGAAATATTTTGAGAATGAAACAGGGGAGTGTCCTTATCAAGTGAAAGTTGTTTATCTTTTACAGTCAAATGATTTAGAAATGATAAATTTCTGTATACCAGGTTATGATCATAAAGATACTCATTTAGATGCTGATGTGCAGGAAATTGAAGAAAATATTGAGAGGTTTCCTGAACTGGAGGATAAACTGAACATCCAGAATAAAGGAACAAATATGGATAAAGATGGAGAATTAATACATCAGGAGTCATACATCCTTCAATTTGAAGTGAGACCAGGCATTGGGCTAAGCAATGAAAATATAGAATTAAATGGAGGACCAATTGCCAATGAAGAAGCATGTCCAACAAAATCAGAAATACACCAGGTTGTATTTCTCCTTTCCACAGTGAATGATGTTGATTATTATTTTGATTATGGAAATTCAGGAGATAAGACATGCATATGGATTAATCATGAACATGAGGAGCTGCCTCAGTTGCTGATCATCAAGAGTCATTCTGTTAAAAACAGTGAATTCAGAATATCAGAATATTTTTCAGAATATAAAGATAAATTTGCTAGGTTGAGAACCATAACTGATACCCTAAGACTCCTGCACAATCGAAAGAAGTATGCAAATACAGGTGTACTTAGGTCATTTTTTGGTTCTTGTTTGCCTAGTAGTGGTTTGTATTTAATTTTGTAGGTTAGTTGTTTGTACAGTCTACTTGTTTTGCTTTCTTGTTCTGTTTCTGTTGTTTCCTTTTTGTAGGTTAGTTGTTTGTATAGTGTTTCTTCTGTTTTGTGTTGTTTTGGTTGAGTTTTTGTTTTGGTAAGTCAAGATGATGCACTTCATCACCTAAGAAAATAACTAAATTGTTAGGATTCAAGTGATGAGATCAAATTTAGATATAGATTGTAATTCATTCTGATAAATATTCATGATCAGGTTTTATAATATCTTTTCATTAGGTGCCTTTTCTTGTCCAAAGTGAATCAAACACAATGAAACACCTAACAGCCTTGGGCTTGTTGAAGATATGAGTATAGGTGTTAAGTGAAAAATCTAAAGGGACTCCCTTGCTACCAATACAATCTCCAACCTAAAGCTGCAAGTGACCATACCTTGTACAAATGAGCTGACATGATGATATCAGATATATAAATAAAAATATATATATATATATATATATATATATATATATAAACAATAAACTTAGGCCATCTAAGTAACTCTACCGGGGCTATAGATGCCTGCTGGCAGTGGGGCTCTACTTAGGGAGATTGTATAGATAACCTTGCCGGGGCTATGAATGCCTGCTGGTAGCAAGGCTCTATCCAGGTTGGCTATGAGGGATGATCTCCAACTATGTAGTTTAACACCAGTTACTTATATTTTCAACTTGCTTTCAAGATGAGGATAATTAATCATATGCACACACATGATCCTTTGTTAGCACTGTTACCTTGATGAAACTTTATCATTCAAAGATCATGATGATTTTACTTAGAAAGAATTAGAATACTATAGATGAATATGATCATATCACTTGAATCATTGGAATTTGTTTGTTTTCTTTGGTGGCAAGTTGTTGTGTGGTTACACAACACGCCCCATTTTAATTTGGCAAAACAGGGACCCAACTTTTTGGCTTGGCTTGTGTTGTCTGCTTTCTGGCGGTTTGGTAAAAATGAGTCAGGTGCATCATCATCATGAAGGTCAGGATGAGGTAGGTCATCATCATGAGGTCAGTTTGTCAAAGTTCATATTTTGTTTCTATGACCTCATATTTAGAAAGAGCTTGAAATTCCATGCAGGTTTGCCTTTTACATCACTAGAAAATGCGTCCATATGTGGAAGTTATGCACAGTCAAAGTTTTGGTCAAACCTGATATTCGCAAAAGGATCATCATATTTTTATCCTCAGTCATGTTGTCAAGATCATCATGATCTTGGTCTATCACGCGATAAAATCATGCAGTCGCAATATCCGGACGTTAATTTTGGGTGATAGTGTGTTTTACTCGTCAAATGGCCTTATGCTTTTTGCAAGCATCATATTCCGAATATCACCCGACATTTCGTAATGTCCTCCTGCAGAGAAATATGACCTTTTGCAAATATCCTGATGACGTCATCCCGATCTGATAAACGGAGAAGCAAATATTAGGAGGACATCATCATCACATTTCCCTTCGGCAGGATATTTTCCAAAATATGATCCGGTTCGCGAATATGACGATGACGTCATGTTCTAAGTTTAACAAAAGCCCCGGATATCCTGATGACATCATCTGGACATTCGGAAGGGGGAGCATCATATTTCCAAAATATCATGCAGACAAAAGTTTTAAGTCTTGCCATCGGCCTGACTTTGTCTATCGGCCGGGCGCTTTTTAGTCTCCCCGATATGTTTGTCTACCCGATATGCTCATCGGCATATTTTATACTGTCGGCCCAACTTTGTTTTTTTTATGCCGACAGTTGTTTGTCTTCCCGATGGAAAGGTTCATCGGCATAAGTTTTGATATCGGCCGAGTCAAGAAATCTCTCCCCGATAGTTGTTTTCTCACCGAAAAGGTGATCGACCTGACATATAGTGTCGGCCAAGTTCATAATTGTCTCGCCGATATATATATCCTCCACCCGATGAAGAGTTCCTCATCGGTATAACTTTCGCTATCGGCCTTATCTTGAGTTATCATGCCGATAGCACGTCTTCCTGATGGAAGGACATCATCATGATTTTTGGTGTCGGTATAAGTTTAGCCGTCGGCCTAATATAAAATTGTCATTCCGACAGTATGTGGTCACGCCGAAATACATACATGCATCACATACAAAGGCAGACCCGAAATATTATGAAATGCAGTTAAATCGTTGTACATTTGCCGATGTATATTTTGTCGCGCCGGGTATACATGCCGAAATATACAAGGGCGGATTCGAAAGATTTTGAAAAGCAATTTAATCATTGTATATTTTGCGATGTATATGCACTATTTTGAACCCGATATACAAGGAAATAGTCAGGAAAACGAAGTGATGGATTTTTCAATCCATTTGAAGCCCGATAGCCTAATTTTCGGTCAACGATGGTTGACCAGTGTATTTTTTAGCCCTGTTTATGCATTTTTTGCATGGTTTTCACAGAATTTGAAACCCATTGCATATGTTTGAACATGGGGCTTGTTTTAATGTGAATTTTAACTTCATGCTGTGTTCCACATGATGATGAACTTAATGTTTGTCTATTTATTTGCAGGAAGTCATGATGCTGTTAGAGCTGTTGCTGAGCATTGTATGGTTGCACAAGGAGGCAACATGAACCAGAAGTGAGGAGGATATTGTCAAATATGCTGTTTGCCAGCTGGAGACCGAATCAAATGAAAGATGCTGGAATATTCTGTGCCAGCTATACATTTGCCAACTGGCAAAGCACGTGCTATTCATCTGGACCATTGATTGTTCTGGGAGGATCTTGATCCTTGGATCATTGTAACTATTTTCTGGCATTTGCTCTATATAAGAGCCAGAGCTTGTCAAAAATAAAAAAGATACATTGGAACATCTGGCACATTAAGGCCAATTACTGTAGAATCAAATACGAGATCGGATTACTGAGACTAATGAAGACTGAATTGTTGAAATGTCAAGGTTCTTTCTTCAGATCACTGTAAATGTACCTGTTCTTGAGCATACTGAATGGATATGAAGTTTCAGATTACATCCTGATTGTAAATTTTACGTAATCTTCATGTTGATTTCTGGATATGTACTGGGGAATGCTGTGTTCAACTAGAAGCACTTTCATTTCATTACATGTTGTTGTCAACTTTTCCTTTGAAGATTTGCACTAGATCATGCGGATTTATGGAATGTCCTGGTGAAGTATGATTCTAGTTTCCTTCTTTTCATTGCATGTATGGGAGCTTGTATGTGGATCAGTGATCTCAGTCAAGTAGTTTTGGGAATCTCATTCTTTAACCCTTTTCCTTTTTTTAATTTCATAAATTCATCACCATAACTGCAAGTCATGACAAATAATAAGCAGAAATAGAGAGGTATGCTGAAATCCCGTAGGTAACTGAAAATCATTAGCATATTTGAGTTAAATGCATGTAGTATTGAAAATATCATGCAAAGAATTGCAAATAATGGTAGAAATCATGCAAATATCAGCCTGTAAGCACATTATTTGACTAAATTCACAGTGCAGAGGTAGAATTATTGGAGATTTATGCAGAGCAGACATATAGAGCAGGATATTTGGAGGAATATTGATGAACTTTGCAGAAATTACTAAAGAACGTAAGGCCCCTGAATGGAAAACAACAACACACATCAACCACTGAGTAACGTCAGTAGATTAAGACTTAATCAACGGAGACTTGGGATCATGAATTCTCTGAATTCATCATATCTTTCAAGATGAGTAAAGGTTGTTGTGTAACTTTTATTCTATGTTTGTTTATGACTAACATCATGACCAACACTTCTCTAGACACAATGTGACCGAGAATCTTACCTTCTGTAACCCCGAAAACTAATTTCTTGGGATTAAGAGAACTACCATTTTGTCGACATCTTTCCAGCACCCATCGCAAATGATATGCATGATCTTGACGTTGTTTGGAGAAAATGGTCAAGTCATCAAGATATACCACAATGAATTTCCCCATCTCATCTCTAAAAGCGAGGTCCATTGCTCTGTGGAAAGTAGAGCCAGCATTGATCAAACCAAACGGCATCCTGCGATATGCAAACGTGCCCCAAGGTGTCATGAAAGCAGTCTTATACTGATCTGCTTTGTTGACCTCTACTTGATTATATCTTGAAAAACCATCTAGCATAGACCATCATGCCCGCATTTCCCATGGGGTCATGACACACAACACACGTGTCATGTCCACATTTGCCATGTGGTCATGACACAAATTGTGAAAAACTTTTCTACCTATCCCTAGGAACCCCCTCGCACGCGTCTGCATACTCGGTGGCAATACACATAAGGCGTAAACATGTCAACATAATTCG
Source organism: Cunninghamia lanceolata (assembly GCA_027924645.1). NCBI lineage: Eukaryota > Viridiplantae > Streptophyta > Pinopsida > Cupressales > Cupressaceae > Cunninghamia > Cunninghamia lanceolata. The sequence continues at coordinate 8,507,522 of BSBN01000476.1, read as the reverse complement.
GGAAGGTACATTGTCCCATGCAGTCCCCTGTGTGATGATAGCCATCTAGGGGGTATGCGACATGAAGTGTGTCACTTTTAGGGTTAGACTGATTTAAATCTGAATCCCTAGTTTCCTAGGTGTGAAGATGATTCCGCCAGCTTCGAGGTCTAACCTTAACTCAAGTCAACAAGAAATCAAAATAATGATTAAGTAAAATGACATAAAGGATGCATGATTAAAGTGGGATGATGGAATGAAAATTAATAAAATAACATAAATTTAAAACCCTAGAAATCTAGGAAAAATTTGACAGCATAACGCATTTTCAATAAATGCAAAATAAAATTTTAAAATAAAACTCCAAAAGAATTCTAATAAAATTTAAAATAAAACTTAAGAACAAATTTAAAACGATTTACAAAATTAAAATAAATATCATCCAAGGTCAAATAAATTGGCCTTGCATAAAAGATTAGAAGTTTGAAATAAAATAATAAAATAAAATAATTACAAATGCCAAATCGGATCTCAAAAATTCAAATCCGTTAATAAACATAATTTCGGCAATTATGTTTATTATTGAACTCGGAGTAATAGAGAAGGGAAGAGACTAAGATATTCACTCCTGTAAAAATAATAATAAAATAGATCATAATTAAAACGATAAAATCCTGCTAGGGGAAAGTAAAAATAAAAATCTCATCCGAATTAAATAAAATCCAAAGGGAATACCCTTCCCAACTTAAACAAAATTAATTCCTCCCAAATAAATTTATTCACAAGGCAATATAAATAAATAAAATACAAAACCCCATCTAAAATATTAACCAATAATTTGAGACACAAGAATTAAAATACATGGGCAAAAAGAGAGTTCTTTTTAAAAATAAATAGAATTAAAATAATTCCTCACAAAATGAAATCTCCTCAAATAAAATATTGCTCCATAAAATAAGAAAATCCCTAACCTCTATTATAACACTTAGTTTTCTATTTTCAATGTTGCCCTAATTGCCAATTTAGAATATGTTATCTCCAAGGAAACCTTAAATTTCCTTATCTCATTATTCTTTGTTTTGTTTTCTTCATGTTTACAGGTTAGGGTTTGTGCAAGAGGTGGAGGCCATGAGTGGAGCTTGCTGCTCCAACTCATGGAGGTAAACACAGTCTTAAAATACCAAATATATTTCTCTTTGGATATACATAACTATATATATATTTATATAGATCTAAATACATAATGTCAATATTGCAGGGTTTAAATGTGGAGGGTCGACGATGGCCATGGCAATGGCAGCGGCTTTTTTTTTTTGCTAAGGGTTTAGCAGTGGTGACGGGTGAAGTGCAGAGAGAGGCCACGGAGGACGGGATGATGTGGTGTGCGTCAGAGTTCAGGCACCGTTTGGAGGGGGAACGGTGTAGAGGGCGGCGAGTGCAAGGGCTACGGAGGAGGTTTGGGTGTTTGGGGGTTTGGGGGTGTGGGCAGAGGCACTGCCTCCCCCACACCTCTTCTTGCATTCAATGGTGGACTGTGGGCGCCACGGCCCACTGTCCCACGTTTTATTTTATTTTATTTATTTTTTACAATTTTAAACTATTTCAAGAATAGTCCACCCACCATTGGAATCTCTGTGTTATATTTTGAAACACATCTGCTATATATTCATTGTTTAATGACTATAAATATATATGTGTGTGTATATATATGTATATTACATATATATTCAGAGATATATTCACTATTTTCTTTACTTATAATATAGTTTTAAACCATTCTTCACTTAATGTATATTTATTTATATATATGCATATATATATATACTTAAATATATATACAAAACTTATAAAGGTGTAGTTTCCCCTTTTTTTTGTTTTATACAGAATATAACCAGTACATAAACAACAACAAGCTGAGTAAACTATAATATACACACACACACACATATATGTATGTATACACATTTAAATAAAAATAAATCTACTACTTTCTCCATAAGGACTTAAATGGCAGAACTAGTAACTTTCAGTTTTATAACATAACTAAATCAGAAGCTTTCCCTTTCTTTTTTTTTTGAAAAGAAACATAACTTTTTCATAGATAACTCTATATAATTTTTTGAAAGCATTATGCAAGGTAGAGAATGCATTTCATTCTATTTTCAACAGCAATAAATATTATGAACTTCTAATGCAACAACAGAAAACTGATTTAAACTTTCCTTTTCTTTTTGTATGCAATAAAAATTATTTTACAACTAAGATGTATTTCCTTTCTTGAAGAGAACAATGACAGAAATGTATACACATTTTCTCTTTCTTTCTTGGAATACAATAAAATTTATTTAGCAACACTCATACATATATATATCTTTTTGAAAGAATGATGACAAAAATAGATCAACTCAACTTTTCTCAACACAAAACCAACTGCACAATAGAAGGAATAACAACTTTTAAATAAAATGAATAGAATGTTTACATTACAAAACTTTTGACAGCCAACTCCAAAGGCAAAATAACTTGATAGAAAATAAATACAATAGGGCCACAAAGGCCATGGCTCCATAGCCAAATACAAATGACCAAGCAACACCAAAAATGAGATTCTCTAAAGCTCCATCTCCTCCATAATAGCCTGCAAATAAAACACAACAAAAAGAACAACCCAGCCACTTCAAAAAGCCCTCCTCCCTACCATAGACCCGCAAGAGGGTCACCCTCGAGCTAGGGAGGTAGGGATTCACATAGGTGCAAACACTCCACAACATGAATCAAACAACATCAACACAAAATCAGCCCTAAGGATAAACACATAACTCAACTCATGAAAATGAGTTTGATGAGGGTAGGGAATGGACCCCTCTACTTCAAAGGCCACCCAAATACTAAAATACCAATCTCATGGCCTCAAGACAAAAATTTCTAAAACCACAACTCTCCACAAAATCACAAAATAACCTCCATGGCACTCTTGCCATTCAAATAATCTCCTCAACAAGTAAAAGCCCTCAAGGCATAAATAACACAATGTGGGAGTGACCTCAAGGAGGTTCCTTTCCCCTACCCAAACAAGTTGAGCCTTACCTCCAAATGGAGGTGCTCTTACCATACTCTCATCCCACATAAAAATAAAGAATCAACAACCAACAAAACAAAACACAAACACATCACAATAAAAAGCAAGGGTGAAGAAACATAGTTCATGAGGCTTACCTTCAAAGCCCTATAATGGAAGCACATTTGGTGATGAGCTCCAAGCTTTCCCAAACCTTCCAATCTTCAAGAATTTCTCTAACTTCCCCAAAATTGCTCCAAAAATAGAAGGAAACTCCAAAATGCAAGAACCTCACACTCTTCAACAAGAGGAGATAATATAGGCCATCCATTTTGGCCTTGAGGAATGAGAAGGTGACACTTGTCACCTTCTCCTTCCTCCTCCAATGCCACTTGCAAGGGAGAGGAAGTGTGAGGGTGTCAAGTGTCATCCTCCAATTCCATCTCAATCATCACCTTATCCACTTGTGCTCTCACACGTGTGAGAGAACAAGTGGTGAGGTGGAATTCCCACTCAAACCTCCAAGAGGATAAGGGATGCCATATGGCATCCTCTTATTCGCTCAAAGAGCCATCTCCCTCCAAGATGCTCTCACACGTGTGTGAGAGTCTTGGAGGAAGATCCCACACACTTGGGAGTCTTGAAGACCTCCCAAGTCTTCCTTGGGAATGGATTCCCAAATATTGGGAAGGGAGATGAGTCTTTCCCAAAGCATGACATATCTCCCACCTTCTCTAATTTCAAATTTCGTCACTTTGACTAAACCATAGCTTAGAGTGACCAAAAGTGAGTTAATCCAAGGGTTAGTTAGTCAAAATTGACCCTAGACCCATGGGTAACCACCTAGGATAACTTTTGGGGCACTAAGGTTCACAAAGGGGGTCATAAATCCACTTTAAATGGCCTCAAAAATTAAAAAAAATACCAAGTGGTGTAAGTCAAATAAAAATTATACAACACTCAATATTAATTAATTTAAACAAGGGTACTAGGCCAAAATGATAAAATTAAATCAAGCACTTAAATCAACATTCAATTTTAAACGTGATCCATATCCTTCTTGAGAATGGATCGGTTTCACAGTGAATAACATTGGTGTGAATTCTACCTCCAATTTTTCGTGGCTTGGGAATGTAAAACCTGCACATCTCGATCAAGTGTCAATCATATCATGATAATCATAGCCGAAGCAACTAGAATTAAATTCATGCCATAGAATACAACAATAATCATCAATAACATAATTTCAAATTAAATTGTATTTTTCTATCACATGTCAAATAATCCTCATCACATAAATAACTAGAAATCACATCACAAAACATCATCTAATATATCTCGTATGTTGAATCACAAAATAGCATCAATATGATCGAATCGAATCACATATGACTAATTGATGTCCTATCAAAATTAGGAGATAAAATCAAGTCTGCATAATGAAACCATAGTCTCTAAAAAGTTTGATAATGTCATCAACTGAAAAGCATAACGACCAAAATAAGGAAAAATAATCGGCCTCACATAGACAACATCTCCGGACCAGTTATAGTTTGCAACACTTGGTCCATGATGGGTAGGGGGTAGTTATCCTTTAGAAAAGATTGTTTGAGATTCTTAAAATCAATGCAAATACAGATTTCTCCATTCTTCTTTCTTATAGGAACAATATTCACAATCTAGGTAGAATGATGAATAGGAAAGATTATTCTTGCATTCAACATTTTCTGAATCTCAGAAAGAATAGTACCTGATATTTTGGGATTATATTGCCTTTGTTTCTACTTGTGAGGCAATGACCCAACCTTGAGAGGAATTTCATGTTGAATCTCCTTAGGCCTAAAAGACTTCAGATCATCATAAGAATATGCTAAAACATCAATGTAATGGCGAAGAAGTGTGGTGAATTTAAATTTCTCATCGGTAGTGCAACACTTCCCAATGTTGACCATTTTGGGATTTGCCTCAAAACTTAAATTTACTTGTTCAAATTCCATAGAAGAACTTGAATCAAGTTGTTGATGCTGTTTAATGTATCTATCATGCTTATCAAATAGCTTTTCCAGGGAAACCAAACCTTTTGGAATCTTATTCCCTTTTAGTTGAAGAAACTCTTCACCAGTTTGTGAATCTATATCGGAAACATATTCCAGTGGTGGAGATTCACTAGCTTCAACATAGAGCTCATCAAAGCTATCAATCTTTTCCAAGAAAGATATGATTTGGTTATCACCATTGAACACCTGCCAATGGTCAACATTATCTAGTACACTTGGTTGGAAAACCAACTCAATTGTGTACTTGTTACCTTTGAAGTCCTTACGGGAAACCATGAGGGTGGCAGAGACAGCTAATGAATCATCATGATCATTAAACTCTCTCGGTATTACAGAAATGTCGAAAGCATCAAAACCTTCGATGCAATCCCAAACATGGTTGCGGTAATGCCTCAACCTTTCATTTTTGGTTTGATAAAAATTTCTTACTTGACAAACCACAAGTTCAGCATCACCTTGAGCATGAAGATTTTTAACACATTTAACATGAGCAACTTCCAATTCGAGCAACAATGACTTGTATTCAACAGTGTTATTGGTATTATCGAACTGCAGTTTGTAAGAGAAAGGAAAGATATCACCTTGTGGAGATATCAAAACAACTCTAGCTTTAGATCCTATGGAGGAACAACTACCATCAAATTCTAAAACCCAAACATCATTTGAATTTCTTACTTTGATGTTTCTATTACTAGTAGATTCTTCTTCATCAGAAAGAGAAGATTCCAGCATCACTATGCTCTCATCTGAACTTTCATCTGATTTACAAGAAATATCCTCTGATTCTGCATATAAAATGTCAGAGCTCTCGTCTAATGAACTAGAAGGATCTTCAGTAGACAAGAAATAATTACCCATTCCCGAAGACTCAAACAAAATTTGGGCTTTGGGATTTGCCATTTGGGTTACAATATATTTTGCTTCTTTCTCAAGAAGCAAATTTTGTATGAGGCCTTTAATAGGTATCCTTGCTTCGGATAGGTCCATGTTTAGTTCTCCACCCACATCTTTACAAAAATTACACCCGAGCAGAATGCCATAAGAGGCTGGAACATCAGTCACTAGAACAGTCATCTTGATCCTCTTGTCTGGAAAGGATGCAAATGCAAATTGGGCATCTTTGATTTGGCCCAACAATGGCACTTGCTTATTTTCCGTAGAGAAACATCTCCCAAAGGTCTTGGTCAAAGTAAGACCAAGGGCATCTACCACTTTGGCAGGCATGACATTATCAGAGACCCCAGAGTCTATTATGTAATTGCTCAACTTGTGACCATTTACCAATAGAGAACATAGAAATGTTTAATTTTCCCTGGGGCAACAAGGGGAGTAGTGACAAGATTATTTTGGGTGGATTTGTTCTTTGAAGAATCATGGGCAACTTTGGGAGAATCTTGTCCTATAGGAACAGTCTTGTTTTTAACATATTTAGATAACCTATCAAATTGTTCGGGATTAGCTTGTAAATACTCAACCTCAGACATTTGGATTTTGGTTTTCCTAGCATTATCTATTATGTCAAATAGCTGAAATGAACTAGATACGGAGTAAGGAAATCTATCATTCTAAGTTTTATTAGGGGTAGTACTGGTCTGAGGGATAGAAGTAGAAGACATAGGATTGTTAGATGTACTTACTTGCTTATTGATAACCGGGTTCTTTGATTGAAAAGGCAATAGAGTTCCCCATTTGGCAATTGAGATCACTGGCTAAGGTTCCTCTCTTGCTTTTCCTTTATTAGCTTGCTAATTTGACTGATTCTGGGACCTAGTAAAAACAACATATGCTCCATCATATACTTCTCCTTCTCTTTCAGCTTCATCTTGGTAATTCAGAAAGCCAATGGTAGAGTCGCCAACTAATTCTTCTTCTCCTTCTGTAAAAAGATTAACATTTTTCTCCCAATCCAACTCAGGTTGGAAAGAATGGTCATGTTCTACTTCATAATAGGCAACTGCTGAGTTGACTGGCGCTGCTTCAATGGTGAGCTTCTCCTGTGTGGGTGGAAGATGATTTTGTTGCCCTTGATTTCTAGCAGTATTTCCTTGATATGAATTGTTAGGAAATGTTCTCCTTGGTATATCCCTATAAGAAGGAGGAGTAGACATACCTTGAGACATTTGCCTTTTCAAAGATAGCAATTCATTTGCTAACTTTTGCACCATAGGATCTGTGGTGCTTGTGGAAGGATTATCAGTAGAGGATTGAACTCTATTTCTGTTGGAGTCTCTTCTTATCTTACCCGCAAGGATAAGATCATCTTCCACCTCCGTATCCAATATTTGAGCTATGGAAAGATCTGCGGGGCCAGCTTGCCTTAGCAGAAAGCTTACCTCTGGAAGCTGAGTATTGATAAAGAAACATTTAAGATTCTCTGTTGTTGGCTGAATGGTTGTAGGAATCCTATTTGTTAGCTTATTGAACTTAGCGATGAAGTCTCGCATGGGTTCATGTGATTCTTTCTTCATCTACGTTAGCTGTGCTAACAAGGCATGTGCATCTTCTACAAGTTTGAACGTAGCTTCGAACTTGGTCTTGAGAGTGTTCCAACTCGTTATAGTTTGAGCTTGAAGATGGTAAAACCAATCTGTAGTAGCGCCTTGTAGTGTTTCCACAAAAAGTCTTACTACTACATCTTCATGTTCCACACCTAATATGCCGCAAGATATGCAGAAAGATGGAATGTGTTCATTTAGGTGGACTTTCCCATTGCCATAGAATTTAGGAAAATTCTTCCTCAAACTACGAGGTAGTTCATGCAATGGTGGAGTTAAATTCAAAGGACCAAAAGTGTTACCCCAAGGGCCTTGAGCTGCCATAGTGCACTGATTAAAGGGTGGGATAACAAACCTTTGTGGAATACTAATAGACAAAACTCTGTTAGTACTAGAACTAGAAGCTTCACCTAGTATAGGAGACCTGGAGTTAGTAGGAGGAAAACTCCTAGTTCGCTGAAGTTGAGGTCGTGGAGGCAAAAGACCAAAGTTATTTTGCTGCATCAACTCAAATATAGGATCAATAATACCTTGAGCTCTCTTGCTTCTTGTATACCATGAGTCTTCTAGAATGCAATGTACTCAAAAAAATTTTAAAAACAACTTGAAACAATCTAAAAGAATTGTAGTGCTTCAACTCAAAGCGTGAAGCTTCAAGTTGCGCGTTCCTTCCCAAGTAGAGTCGCCAAAAACTGTTGGGTGAATATTTTGTCTTCAACTAACTGAAGGCAAAATGGTTATATCAACCATAGTGTAATGAGATAAATCTCTTCTCTCAGCAAGGGGAGGTTCCCTATCAACTATTACAAACTTATTTATACTAACAATTGATTTTGGGGTGAAACAATGTCATCCATTTCTCTTTTTTCAGAAATCATATTTACAATATAAAATAGCACTTTCACAATACAAATCAAAATAACCAAGAAACTCATGAGAGCACAAAGTCTATCGTTGCTACTTTTACTGATTTAGAATTTAGAACCAAGTAGGATAAGGTGCAGCTCAAAGTCTTCATTGAATACTACGACAAAATATACGATCACAAAAGATAATAGTAGTTCAAAGCCTTTCCAATATCCTTTAGTTCAAAACATAAAATCACAAGCTAAAGATAATTGTTGTAGCACAAAGTCTCTAAAATCAGCTTTAGAACATCTCCCAGATTATTCACACTCACACTACAATTTGATCATGTAGATAAGATAGTATAAGGAAAAGGACATAAGAACAATTTCCAATACACCACAAGTTATTCCAATGCAAAGATTGAAAGATCGCTTGCTTTTCTATTCACTTGATAAAATATGATTTACAATTTGAACACAAAGTCTCAAAATGCTCTTCAATTTGGCAGAGTTTCACCTCAATAACTAAAAGATGATAAATACAATAGAGGCCCTCTTTATTTATAGGGAGAAGCCTAGAGCAAAAATAGGAAAATCCTAACTACTTTGACTTATTCAAACAAAAGAGTTCTATTTGACTTATGACTTCTTTTGTCTCATATGTAATTACTTTTTAGAAAAATACACTTGAATATGTCCATAACAAAATTCAAATTACATATACAAGAATAAAATAAACTAAAGTATCAAAAAGGAACTTTAGCTTCCTCCATCATTCTTCTTTAGAAAGTCCCGATACATGGCTTGTATAGCTGTCATTTCACATGCATCTGGCTTTGCTGTATTTTCTGAGATAGTGTGGGACCGGAGAACTGCATCTTTCACTGCCTTTATTGCCTTCTCATGCTTGTCAAGGTTGTCCTTCAAGTTCTCAAAAGTTGAATGCTGATCATAGAGGCTGTCCATAGAAAGTACTGAGGGCACTTCATCTTCAAATTTCTGTTGAACCATCTTTTCAAAGGAGTTTATTATTTCATCTGCTGAAAGGAACTTATGATCTTCACCTGTGAGGGTGCATGGGAGTTCTTCCAACCTGTGTAGAAGCATGACATCATTGTCTTCACTGTTTTCACGAGCTTGGCATAAGTTGTCAAGTAAGCCTTTTACTATATGGATACAATGAATGAGAGACTCCTTAGTCTTAAGATATGATTCCCGATTTGAGATGACCCCAATGGTAATCAGATTCTTTATCTTAATCTTCTTTATCTCTATCCATTCATCTAGGCTTTCTTCCTGATCTTGCAGTTCTTGAGAAAGTAAGTCAACCATGTTATCAAGCTCAGCTTTGGCTCTATCCATCTTTTCTTTTCTTTCTACAGTGGTAACGTTCCACAATATCTCCTACCACTCTTCCTCTAGCCTAAGCTTTTTCCACCTTCTGAATCAGAGGATCTTCTACAATTACCGCCATGGGTTCCACAATTTCAGATGACTTTACTATTTTTTGAAGAACAATAGCAAGTTGTTCTGCTTTAGCTTTATAATGCTCTTTCTCCTTCTTGACTTCATCATATTTTTCAAGCAAGGTGTTGGCAGTAGTTTTAAAATCTTCCTTAATGCCTTCATGAGTTAGCTTACCTAACTCAACCCTTGAGACGACATAATCATTCATATCAAAATTATCAATAGTAGCATCCTCTGGTGGCTTGGCAATTTCTGCATATCTGATCCCTTTTTCATTGATAAGCCTAGAAACAGTCTTAGGCTTTTTCTTCAGAGTTTTTGACTTCAAAGGCAATAGCTTCTCTATATCAATTTCATCTGGTGAAATTACTTGTTTTTTCCTCTTTGGAGTATATGTAGACAACCAAGGAGGAAGTATAGAAGCACCCACATTAGGAGAAGAATCCATCACTTGCTTTGCTGGATCCATGCTTATCCCTGTTATTGTAACAATGGGACTGGTAGGAGTTAAAAAAATAGTAGTATCAACAACCTTTCCAGAACTATCTAGAAAATGTTCTAACATAGTTTGTTCATCGATATCAAAAGATAGGGAAGATAAACCAGGAATGGACCTAGATGAATCAAACACTGTTCCAAAACTCATTCTTAATGAAGGGGGAGTATTATCAGAGGAAACAACCAAAATAGAAGAAATAGAAGTATTTGAAACTATAGGAAAAACACTAGAAACAGGAACATGAAGTCGAGATTTAGAAACTTCAGATTCTGATGGAAGGTCCTTCTGTGGGGAAAGTTGTGAATCACCAAGTTGTTCCTATTCTACATTCTCATCTTTACCTTGTTTTGTTTCATCTTCCTCAGCAGGCTTTTCAGACATTTCTGCTTGTTGGATATCCTTAGCTCTCTCAATATTTTGTTGTTCAATTTCAACATCCTCAACCTCCATCTGCTCAACTTTAGTGTCTTCAATACTAGATTCAGTAACATTAGAGGTCCTTGCAACCTCCTTCTTTTTCCCTCCCTTATATACAAACTTGATTTTTGGCTTACGTGTTTTGGAGGAAGAAGGGGTGTCACTCTTGTTCTTGGTCCTATTTTCCACTTTCTTACCTGTTTGCTCTTGAGTTTCAGTCTCTGACCCTGTAAGAAATTGTTTCAAGCTAATCCCTTTGCTTTCCAACCATATGTTTGTGTTAGCCAAGATTGGCTAAAATCTTTTCCTTATAGAAGTCTCCTCTTTGAATGACCATTTGACCTCTGGAAGAGGTGAGGCTTCAACATTTTTAGTATTATATTTGGGATCTAGGACATCCCAATTATCTTCCATTCCATCTGGAATATCCGCAAGGCCTAGCTCTTCTATCTGAATCAAATGAACTTTGCAAAAGTCTAACTTCCTAATCTCATTTTGTGTCCTGAGGTCAGCCCAAATATCTTCCACCATTGGCATGTGGAAAGTTGACTTTCTTTTGATTTTATCTTGTACCCTCCTGAAGTCAAAACGGTCCCTTTTCTTGAAAGTTTTCATGGTGACCAGTTGCAATTCAGAATCAACTATCTTCACCTTGGTACCTGACTGAACTGACTACTTTCCAATTTCTATAGGAAACTTTATCCCTAACTTTTTCAACTCCATTTGTTTATTATGTACCATAATCAGCTACCTACATAATTCCATGAGAACAATCTAGTCACTGGGATATCGTGGAAGTATATAAGGGTAACCAAGATAATATCGTACTTTGAGATATGTGAAAGTAGGAAACTGTAAGAACAAGCAGCCAAAAGAATTTACAACTTCCCAAGCTTCATCTGAAACCCTCTTCTGAACAAGCTCATTGTCCCATAAGCACATAAACACTAGAAAGAAAGCATCATTAACCCTACAGAAATGATGGATTGACCCTTTTAGAGTGATTTGAGGATAATACTCATACATGGGAACCAACCTCCTATCACCAACTTGAGTAGGACCAGGAAAACTTCTCATGCTTGCAGCAGCATATACGAGATATGAGGTCATATAAAATTTGAATGTTGTGTTGACTATCACCAACTGCTCATGCAAAGCATTACTAATCTGTTCTCCCCAAAAGATTTTCTATGTACCCTGTGTTGGTTATTTTCCTAGACTGGATGCTTAATCCCAGTAATCCCTACAAAATAACCATTAGTGATCAATAAGATTCCCAGGCCAGGGGCCAACAGTATAGGAGATAGACTCTATAAATATCTCCTCTTCTTCTTTAGGCTTTACAAAACCAAGGGGGGTATTCCCTACTCAACATCTATGAGATATACTTGTGGATTGACTGGGATGTTGACACAAAGCAGATAAATCCTCTCTTATGCAGACCAAAACTGTAAGATAAGTGCAAAGGGGATAGCTTTGAGCCTATATTTAGTTGTAGACAGAGGATTTCTGTCCTAAAACTACTTCTAATATCCTAAAGGTTTGTATATGAAGTTTGAGTTTGATTTTATGCTTGGATGCAAAACTAGGACTTGGAATGTAACCTCAATACATGACCAGATTGGTGTCTATCCTGGGCTCGAAGTCAGTAGACATACACATGCACATGTACACATAAACCTATAGTGATGGCTGAGTTTCAAGGGGATTGTTTAGCACCTGCCTTACAGATACTTCCCAAAAACTAGGTGCTTAGTCGTTCATACTTAATGGTATCCTTGCTGTAACACACTTTCTCAATGATTAACCTGAAACATTTAATTTGTTCCTTGAACAAAAGTAGGAGATTAAACATTCAATATAGAAAAGCTATATTCCTAAATCTTAACAACCCTTAGTTATCCTAATTCAAAAGAAAGAATATACCCACAGCTTGGAGACAAATGATTAAGCACATGCATAGATCATTTCTCATATAAAACAGCATGAAACCAATGAATTTATGCATTAAACATACAACATGAGACTCATAAACTCACAAGACAGCCAAGACAGAGCCACCAATGAAGTTGTATCTTCTTACAACACCCAAAATTTGTCCAGCTTTCAACAACCAACATGAGTAACACAGTTTGGATTTTATACCAAGACAGTGTACTCAGCAAAATTAATTACAAGGCAAGGTCAAAATTTCTACCAGATACAATGCATCTGAAAAGGTGCTCAAAATAGTCAATGCAGTAGAGAGACAAAGAGGAATGAGTAGGTGAACTTGGGATCTGCACCGCCGCTCAAGGATTTTCATCTTCAATCAGGTGGTTGACCTATCCTTTTTGTCGTCCATCCTCTACAAATCTGCCATCAATGCTTCATCCACCTGCATGGCCCTTTGAAATGTAGCAGCGGATGCATCTGCTATTTTCCCACTCAAAAAACGTGGCCACATACAAAGAAAACCTTTGCTGAAGGTTCAAAACTGGGCCGCTTGATCAAAAACCCATCGCTATGATTGACGGCCTCAAAACATGAATGAAGAGTCACCAGCCAATAATATCATGCCACGTAGGCACCTTGACCTTCTATATCTGACCCTTTCTCCTTTCATTTCACCTTTATCGCTTTTGTATATGCAAAAATGAATGCATATACAATTTTCACTGTTCATCTTTCAAAAGTCCCTTGTATATGCAAGATACATACAACAGCTTAATATACAAGGCGAACCCCATGCCAGTTTAGAACAAATTGAAAAAACTACTCGGGTCCGGCTTGTGTCCCTTTCAATGCACAGAGGCTTGTATATCGGCATATACAAGTGCCTTATACAACCCACGTACCTCAAATTACCATTCACTATATTTGACTCCTCCTTCACGTCTATGTTGTGTATCTTTGTTTTGTATATCGGATTGTATGCTGCATATACAAACCCAATATACATGTTGTGGACCCCAAACTCATATGAAGCATCTTGGAATTCTACTCAGGTCCAGAATGTATCTTTTCACTTGTATGTTTTTTAATGTATGTCGGCACACATACAACTGCCATTGTATGCAACTAGTGGGCCCGACCCATTATCTCTCTCCTTTGCACATTTCCTTGCACATCGCATATATAAATGCAATGTACAAGCCGCGAATGCCACACTGCTTTAGAACAAAATGAAAATGACTTCGGGTCTGCCTTGCATCTTCTCACTTGTATATTTTTGGATGTATATCACATATACATTCTCCTTTGTATATGAGATATAAAGCCCTTTGTATGTGAGGTGGACCCCACCAAATGCATCTCCTACTGCTTTGTATATTTGCCGAATGTACATTTTCTTTTGTACCTTTTTGTTGTATATTTGGATATACAAACTCAAAATATATTCGACCTTGTGACCACCTTCATATGCTTGAATGTATATTCGCACATACACTCTCACTTGTATATCCCCGGGCCCCACCACATGCATATCTTTTCCTTGTATGTTTGGTGAACATAAAAGATCACCTATTCATTGCACTGTAGCACATGTATGTATGTGCGCCCTCTTGTATATTCTTCAATGTACATTTCCTTTGTATGTCGAATATACAAACGCAAACATACAAACCCATTATATACAAGCAAGGAATCATCAAGGAATATTCCACCTTTGTATATTTTCCATTTGAGCCCGAAATGCATTTGGGAATGCATACAACTGTAGAATATTCTCAGAAATCTGTGAAAGATTCCCCCTTGTATATGCAAACTCGATATGCATTAAAATGCATATAACTCAAATTTTTCACCATTTCTGGAAGCTGATTGGGATTTCACAAGCTTGTCAACAGATTTGAAAAATTGCACATACAAACTTAACATTTTCATGGGTGCGACAGGAAAAGGCGGTGAAACATTACATGGAGGCTGGTCAACCTATGAACACTAAAGCACGAGGATAAAACCAAACAACCAGGAACCCATCACAGAAAACCATGACCAGAACAAGCAGAACAATTCAAGACGCCACGCCTTAGAAAATTTAGGATTTGAACGAGAAAATCAGCAAATGTTTAAACTTAAAACCCTAAACATAAATGATTACCAACAGGCTCTGATTGGGGACGTGCAGGTGCAAGATTGTAGCGAGGACCAGATTACTCCGGGGCAGACCAAACAAAACTAAAAACTCAAAACACGACTAACTATACAAGGCATGTACAAAATGTTTGTAACTAATTTACAGTGTGCACAATATGTACTTCATTTATGAGAAAAAGGTTTTAAGGAATTTACCGTGCATAGGCAATTCCATTAGTTCACCATTTAGGGCTTGGAGAAAGTAAGAATCATTCTCATAGATATTGCTAATTTGATATGGGCTGGTTCATAAGGGCTCAAATTTACCATGTTTGCCCTTATCCTGGCCTCTTGCATTCCACATAAGCACTAAGTCACTTATCTGAAACCTTCTTGCTGTTGCCCTTTTATCAAACAGATATTTCACTCTTTGTTGTTTCTTGATGTTTGTTTTCCATGCTTCCTGTCTGATTTCATCTAGTGCAACTACTTGATTTATTCTCTCAGTCATTGGGTCCTCAATCTCCTCATCATTGCCTTGGATGAACTTATAAACTAGCAGGAGGTTGTTCATATGCAATTTAGTTGTTGCACCATACACTAATTCAAAAGGAGATCTTCCAATTGCTCTTTTCACTATCACCCTGTCAGCCCATAATGCCAACTTTAGCTTTGAATCCCAAGACTTTTTGTTTTTATCTATCATCCTTTTGATGATTTTCATGAGACTTTTGTTTCTTGACTCTGCTTGACCATTCCCTTATGGATGATATGGTGATGTATGAGACAAATCAATTCCATAATTATTGCAAAAAACAATAAATTCACCAGACCTGAAGCACATAGCATTATCTATGACCAATTTGACTGACACTCCAAATCTAATAATAATATTCTCTAGAATAAAATCCATCACCACCTTTCTTGTAGCTTTTCTAGTCAGAATAGCCTCAATCCATTTAGTGAAGTAATTAGTAGCCACTAAAATCCAACTGTGCCCTCCACTTGATTTTTCTGAGATTTGCCCTATAAAATCAATTCCCCATTGCTGAAATGGAGCTTCTATAGTTATAGTCCTAAGGGGCAATGCACCTTCATATTTTAGCTTTCCTAAGAACCTTTGGCAAGACTCACATTTTCTTACCATTTTATGTGTATCTGAGAAGAGAGTTGGCCATAGTAGCCAGCTCTAAGAATTTTGTGGGCTGTTGTATGGGTAGCATAGTGTCCACCACACACTCCATTGTGCATGTCACTTAAAATATCCTTAGCCTAATTTTCATTCACACATCTAAGTAATACACCATCAGGATTTTTCCAATACAGCTCTCCTTGAACAATGATGTATTTAATAGCCTGCAGCTTCAAAGTTCTCTTCTGGACATCACTGAGGTGAGAAGGACAATTTAGATTCTACAAATAATGTATTATGTCCTTATACCATTCAGAATCTGACATGTTTACAACTTCATTATGCACCACATTCACTTGGCATGCCTCTAAATTAGACTGTGTCATCAGTTTTGCCAAACCTTTTCCTCTTACCAATTTTGTGATTTGTATTTCAATATTGAACTCCTGCAATTTGTTTATCCATCTGCATCTCCTTCCAGTTACCTCCTGCTAAGTAAAAATATCTTTGACTGCTGCATGAGGCACATATGCAACTATGTGAGAGCCCACTAAATATGGCCTAAAGCTCTTGATTGCTCTAACTAGTGCATATGCCTGTTTTTCCATGATGTCATATTTTAATTCAACAGCCTGCAATGACTTGCTAAAGAAAGCTATAGATTGTTCAAACCCTTCTTCATTTTTCTACAATAGACATGCAGTAATAGTATGGTAAGAAGAAAATGAGAACAACTGAAATGGCTTAGAAAAATTAGGAGATTTCAGTACAGGAGCCATATTTATAGCCTATTTTATGTTCTGGAACGATTTAGTTGCTTCATCTTCCCATTTGACAGTTGCACCTTTCTTCAACATCTTGGAGATATCTTTGGTGGTCTCTGCAAAGTTAGGCACAAATATTCTAACAAAATTAATTTGCCCAAAGAAGGACTAAACACCCTTCACTATTTTAGGGATCTGAATTTTATCAATTGCAGCCACCCTTTCAGGATCAATCTGGACTCCATCCTTGGAAACAATGTGTCCAAGCAGTTTTCCTTCCACAACCCCAAATGCACACTTCGTTGGGTTAAGTGAGATGCCATACTCTAATGCTCTAATAAAAATTTGCTCCAAATGCATACAGTGTTGCTCTTCCTTTTTTGAATAAGCAGTCAAGTCATCTTGATACACAGCCAAGATTGAGTCAATCAATCCTACAAAAGCAACATCCATTTCCCTCTAAAATGTGGCATCTGCATTTGTCAGTCCAAATGACATCCTCACATATACATATGTTCCCCATGGAGTAGTGCAAGCAGTTTTGAATTGCTCTAATTCCTTTACTTTCACTTGATTGTACCCTGAAAACCCATCCATCATGGATAGAAGTTCACAGCCAGTCACGTTCTGCAACATGGCCTCCATGTTTGGCAATGGATAATTGTCCTTCAAAGAAGATACATTCAAATTTCTGAAGTCCACACATAATCTTATGTCACCATTCTTTTTTCTAACTAGGACAAGGTTAGACACCCAAGTTGAATGTCTGATAGGCATAATTATTCCAGCCTCCCTAAGTTTCATAAGTTCTTGCATTTTTGGAGCTAAGGTTGGGTTGATAGGCCTCTATTTTTGTCTAAATGGTTTAGCTCTAGGATTTAAAGAGATTTCATGCTAAAATAAATCCTCTCTATAAGCTTTGAGGTCCTCATAAGACCAGGCAAAGACATGCTTATATTTTCTTAGTAATGCAATCAACATAGTTTTGATATGTAGCTTGAGCTATTTGCCAATGTACACCTTCTTGGGGGCCTGAGATGTCCCCAAGTTTAACTCCTCCAGATCATTCCTATTTGTTGGAGATGCTTTTGTAACAAATTGGTCTATATGGTCAAAAGCTCGCTCTAAAGCAACCAACCGTCTAGGGATTTTATTTGTCTTGAGTTGAATTATTTCTTTCCCTAGGAGGGTTTCTTTCCCATCTACAACCTCTACAAAGTTTTGAAAATCCATTTCCTAGTTCTCATATTCATCAATACAATATAGAAATCTCAGCAAATCCTTATCATCATCAAACACTTGCCAGCTACACACATTGTCTGGCACTGCAGGTCTAAGTTTGACCTCAACATTTGTGACATCTGATAGAGTGATATCATCTGGCCTTATGGCTACATTAGCTAGAAAATCTGCCCTGACATTATTTGATCTCTCTATCTAGATTATTGAAAAAGCATCAAACAATTCAATTGTATCCCAAACAGCATGCTTATACTATTTTAATCTCTTATTTTTTGAAGCATACTTATCTCTAACTTGGGAAACAATAAGCTTTGAATCACCAAATACTTTGAGCATCTTGATTCCATGCTTTAAAGCTACATTCAATCCTAATAACAGAGCCTCATACTCTGCAATATTGTTCATACAAGAAAACGTCAGCAAGAAAGAGAATTTTAAGAGCTTACCAGCTGGAGACAGAAAAACAATTCCCGCACCAAAGCCTTCCTTTGAACAAGCTCCATCAAAATACATGGTCCAAAGACCCTGCTAGTTAGGCTCTTGAAAGCACATATCTCTCTCTTTACCCCCTTTATTATCTGAGACAACCCCTGAAGTTATCACAGTCAGTGTCCACAAAGCATATATGCTCCTCTGATTCTTGATCCTCAACCATTTCTGATGATCTTTCTTCTCTAATCAGTTTGACATCCTTACCATTCATTGGGATCATGGCATATGAAAGATCCAGTTGCATACTCCCACCAATCAATGCTATCCACCTTCTTGACAACAACATGCCATACTGTGCCTTGATGTCAACAATTGTTATGTTCATTTTGTAAGTTTTTTCTGGATATGCTGCCAATCTGAAATCCACATCTTTCATGATTCCAATAACAGGTACTTCTTTAGCATCCATGGCATAGCATTTTCCACATGCTTTGTCTATTTTCAACCCAACTTGCTGCATGATGGCCAAAGGCATGATATTTGTTGATGCTCCTGAATCAAGCATACAATTCTTAATTAATTTTCTGTTTATGACAAGGGAGACATAAAATGGTTCCACTTGTGAAGGGCATTTTGTCATGGTCAGTCCCAGATACACTTCAAGAACTTCATCTTCATCAATGTACAAGGCCTGTTTCTTACCCTGAGGTTCATCACTCAACATGGCTTGATAGGGTACTCCTAAAATTAAGGACATGGCTGATTTGTTTCTAAACTCTTCAACTTTTATTAGCTCCATCAGTGGAACAAAGACTTTTATCTGTGATAAGACTTGAGTGATGTCAAATGGAGCATAATTTTGAATAACAATTGTAACTTGCTCCACCTTTTTACCTTTATCCTGGGATGATCCAGCCTTAGTTTTTATGGTTGCTTGACTGTCATTCTTGCCCTGAGAATTTTTGTTTTGATTCTCAGCTTGAGGAATTGTATTTTCTAGTCTTTGAGGATAATGACCTGTTTTCTGCTTGAAACCTTGCTTATTATTGTTCCATTATTTCTTATATGTTTCAGTCCCCTTATAATTTTGCACTGGCTAGCCTGCAGAAGTATTCTCTAATTGGTGTGAGTTGCTTACCTGAGCTTTACCCCTTAGGTTGTAATTGCTTTTAACTTGAGCTACTGCTGCAGCTGTGAAGGCTCGAATTTCTTCATCAGAAGGCCTCTTCAAGTTATTCAAAAAATTGTGTGAGTCCCGGGCATAGGCATAGCTATCTTCCTCATCTTCATCATAGGGAAATTGCTGCCAGACCTAAATCTCATCATTTGCATTTACATCAGCATCATGAGAAGAGCATTCTCTATTTGTAGACAACATATTGACATTCTCATCTTCCATGCAACGTGGCTCATTGCACTCATCATAGGCAACAACATTATTGTATAAAGACTGAGCAATCATGCATTGTGACTGTGAATGAGGCATTTGACATATGATACACCATGGGGTGTCATTAACAGTATTTACAGCCTTCTTCAAACGATTAGGAGTTTCCTTTGCATTTTGAATCCTTTGACCTGTGTTGTTGTTTGGAAGAATGGGTTTACCATTATGCCAATTAGTATTATATGGCATATCATGTAATGATGGTCTTCTTTCTTGCCTTTGGTAAACTAGTCTGTCAGGACCTATCCCCTTTTCATTTTTAGTCATTCTATAGCTTAGGTCCTTGATAATAGTTGTCAACTTATCTAATTTATCCTCAGAAGTAGATGCATTGCCTTGAACAGTTTGAGCTTTAGTATTTGGACTTTACAGAATTTTCACATCATCTCTTCTATTTGTCTTACCAGATGCTTTTTTGTTATTTTCAATATTTGTTGCAATCTTGAACGCATCTCTAAGGCTAGAAGGGCTCTTGTCTCTCAATCCATAAGCTATTTTAGCATCAAAAGCATTTATGTACAACACTATGCACATAGGTTCATTAGGTCTCAAGTCCTGTGGCAATTTGTTCAATACCTTTGTGAATCTAGATTGAAATCAGCAACCTGTTCATTTGATCCTTTGGTGATTCTAGTGAATTCATTAATAAAAAAACTAGGATCAGTCTTCTCACCATACTGTTCTTTGAAAATTCTTCTGAAGTCACCCCATGATGAAATGCTTCTGCCAGGCAGACCTTTATACCATTCCTTGGCTTCATCAACTAAGGATTGCATAAATGATTTCATGAAAACATCCTCATGCTCAACCTCAAAGTTGTCCATGATATTCTGAAAAGCTTTTAAATGGTCTTCACCTGATACAATATTATTTCCTAAAAATTTAGGCACTTGCAGCCTCACATGTTTGTCAATAGGATTGGGGTAACCAGGAATGCCATCAAAAATTAACTGCCTGCATCTGTCTAGCTGCATAGGCTGTCTACCAAATTGATTAACATTGGCATTTCTATTTGCATTCTGATTTCTTACATTATTTAATGGTATTCTGGCATCATTTACATTCTATCTTTGATCATTGTGCTGATCCTATATTTCATTCCTCTGTTGATTTCTTTGCATATTTGCATTGCCAAGGGTAGGAGCTGAATCATTCTGAGCAACTCTCAGAGCCTACACTTTCTGTCTCATGTCATCTCTGATCTTTACTACTTGCAGATATTCTAATTCTGCCCTTAAGCTCTTAATTTCATCAGCTAGTTCCTCCTCTCTGGGCATAGAAGAGGATGGTTTTATCACATTCTGATCATCATTATCATCATCCCTTAGGGATTCAGTTTCTTCAAATCTATCAGGGGAATCAACAAAAGGGTGTTCTTGAAACACCTCTGACCTCATTTTCAATCCACCACTCTGCTGTCTCTCATATACATTCTGGATTTCAGCCTCAGTGTTTGTAAAATAAGGCATTGTTTGCTCTGAGGATCCTAGATTGTCCTGAATAAAATTATTTTTCCTGGGGCTAGGAGAACCATCTTGACTGGCTCGAACAGTCCCTTTTTTCTTATACATCATTTTTATGGGTAACTCTTCAATCAAAGGGTTACGTTGGGATCTTCTCCCTTGCATACAAATTTTTACTTACCAGTTGGGAGATTGGTTTGGAGTCACCACCTATTACTAGGAATTGTTTTCTTTTTAATCAGGGTTCTTTCACTTCACCTCCCTAGTAGAGTCGCCAAAATCTGTTTGTTATTTTCCCAGACTGGATGCTTATTCCCAATAATCCCTACAATATAGCCATCAGTGATCAACAGGATTCCTGGGATAGGGGCCAGTAGTATAGGAGATAGACTCTATAAATATCCATGAGATATGCTTGTGGATTGACTGGGATATTGACACAAAGTAGATAAATCCTCTCTTATGTAGACCAAAACTGTAAGATAAGTGCAAAGGGGCTAGCTTTGAGCCTATATTTAGTTGTAGACAGAGGATTTCAGTCCTAAAACTACTTCTAATATCCTAAAGGTTTGTATATGAAGTTTGAGTTTGATTTTATGTTTGGATGCAAAACTAGGACTTGGAATGTAACCTCAATACAAGAACAGATTGCTGCCTATCCTGGGCTTGGAGTCAGTAGACATACACATGCACATGTACACATAAACCTATAGTGATGGCTGAGTTTCAAGGGGATTGTTTAGCACCTACCTTATAGATACTTCCCAAAAACTAGGTGCTTAGTCATTCATACTTAATGGTATCCCTGCTGCAACACACTTTCTCAATGATTAACCTGAAACATTTAATTTGTTCCTTGAACAAAAGTAGGAGATTAAACATTCAATATAGAAAAGCTATATTCCTGAATCTTAACAACCCTTAGTTATCTTGATTCAAAAGAAAGAATATGCCCACGGCTTGGAGACAAATGATTAAGCACATGCACAGAGCATTACTCATATAAAACAACATGAAACCAATGAATTTATGCATTAAACATACAACATGAGACTCATAAACTCACAAGATAGCCAAGACAGAGCCACCAATGAAGTCGTATCTCCTTACTGCACCAAAAATTTGTCCAGTTTTCAACAACAAACATGAGTAACACAATTTGGCTTTTATACCAAGACAGTGTACTCAGCAAAATTAATTACAAGGCAAGGTCAAAATTTCTACCAGATACAATGCATTTGAAAAGGTGCTTAAAACAATCAATGCAACAGAGAGACAAAGAGGAACGAGCAGGTGAACGCAGGATCTGTACCGCCACTCAAGGACTTTCATCTTCAATCAGGTGGTTGACCTGTCCTTTCTATCGTCCATCCTCTACAAATCTACCATCAATGCTTCATCCACCCACAGGGCCCTTTGAAATGTAGCAGTGGATGTATCTGTTGTTTTCCCACTCAAAAAATGCGGCCACATACAAAGAAAACCTTCACTGAAGGTTCAAAACCTGGCTGCTTGATCAAAAACCCATCGCTATGATTGACGGTCTAAAAACATGCATGAAGAGTCGCCAACCAATAATATCATGCCATGTAGGCACCTTGACCTTCTATCGCTGACCCTTTCTCCTTTCATTTCACCTTTATCATTTTTGTATATGCAAAAATGAATGCATATACAATCGTCACTATTCATCTTTCAAAAGTCTCTTGTATATGCAAAATGCATATACATACAACAACTTAATATAGAAGGTGGACCCCATGCCAGTTTAGAACAAATTAAAAAAACTACTCAGGTCCGGCTTGTGTCCCTTTCAATACACATCGGCTTGTATATCGGCATATACAAGTGCCTTATACAACCCACGGATCTCAAATTACCATTCGTTGTATTTGACTCCTCCTTCACATCTGGGTTGTATATCTTTGTTTTGTATATAGGGTTGTATGTTGCATATACAAACCCAATATACATGCTGCAGACCCCAAACTCATATGAAGCATCTTGGAATTCTACTCGGGTCTAAAATGTATCTTTTCACTTGTATATTTTTTAATGTATGTTGGCACACATACAACTGCCATTGTATGCAACTGGTGGGCCTAACCCATTATCTCTCTCCTTTGCACATTTCCTTGCACATCGCATATACAAATGCAATGTACAAGTTGCAGACGCCACACTACTTTAGAACAAAATGAAAATGACTTCAGGTCCGCCTTGCATCTTCTCACTTGTATATTTTTGAATGTATATCACATATACATTCTCCTTTGTATGTGAGGTGGACCCCACCAAATGCATCTCCTGTTGCTTTGTATATTTGCCGAATGTACATTTTCTCTTGTACCTTTTCATTGTATATTTGGATATACAAACTCAAAATACATTCGACCCTGCAACCACCTTTGTATGCTTGAATGTATATTTGCACATACACTCTCACTTGTATATCCCCCAGCCCCACCACATGCATATCTTTTCCTTGTATGTTTGGCGAACATAAAAGATCACCTATTCATTGCACTATAGCACATGTATGTATGTGCGCCCTCTTGTATATTCTTCAATGTACATTTCCTTTGTATGTCGAATATACAAACGCAAACATACAAACCCCTTAGATATAAGCAAGGAATCATCAAGGAATATTCCACCTTTGTATATTTTCCATTTGAGCCCGATATGCATTTGGGAATGCATACAACTGCAGAATATTATCAAGAATCTGCAAAAGATTCCCCCTTGTTTATGCAAACTTGATATGCATTAAAATGCATATAACTCAAATTTTTCACCATTTCTGGAAGCCGATTGGGATTTCACAAGCTTGTCAATAGATTTGAACAATTGCACATACAAATTTAACATTTTCATGAGTGCGACAGGAAAAGGTGGTGAAACAATACATGGAGGCTGGTCAACCTATGAACACTAAAGCACGAGGATAAAACTGAACAACTCGGAACCCACCACAAAAAGCCATGACCAGAACAGGCATAACAATGCAAGACCCCACGCCTTAGAAAATTTAGGATTTGAACGAGAAAATCAGCAAATGTTCAAACTTAAAACCCTAAACATAAATGATTACCAACACCTTGGAGAATCACCTTGATGTATGTATACATCCATTCCTGAAACTTGGAGGAAGAAGGGAGTCCTCTGATATGGCTCAAAAGTGTGATCAATTCACAGACCTCCTCAACAAAGTCACTCCTTGGGAGATCCTTCGGCCATTTGGTTAGATTTCTTTGAGGAATCTTCAACCATTTACTATTTATGTATCTTCTCGTGGCTTCCATATCTTCATCATAGTCTCTTTGCCCTTGAGCAAAATCAATTTGTCCAATATTTTCAATAGGAGGACACATGAAGATTTTATCAAGAAATTCCGCATCTAATCTCATAATCACATTCCCTTGGGAATTTGTCACAACCCTAGTATCTCTGTTGTAATGGCTAGCCACCTAAAGAACAAACTCAGGATTATGAGCAGCAACTAGAAAAGAGGCAACCAAGTGAATGTTGTTGTCAATGATCTTTTGCATGTGTCTGGATGGATTTTTTTGTCTAGTTCTATCCATAAACTCTGTCATATCTACATGCCCTATTTCCGTATCTTTGATTTCATCAACATTAGACTATACTGAAGTGACAGGGAAGATCCCTTGGTATTTTTACTTCATGATTTTAGCTTTGGATGGAGACAACTCCAACATCAGTTTTGAAGAGAAAACTGGAAACAACGTCTACCACGGATGTTTGTCGAAAACTACAAAAATCCATGATCTCGCAATTAGGGGAAAAATTGGTAAATTGGGATTACTGTGATTTGATGATTATGAACAGGGAAGCATGAATTGAAGGGCTTGATTGCATGCAAATCGAGGTAAAATGCAAAAGTGGGTTTAGGCTTTGAAAGGCAAATTTTCCCAGTGTTAGGAAAATTTTAGGAAAATGTGCACGGGCGGTCTACACAAGGGACAATTATCTTACCATGTAAAGTCAGTCAATAGGACCACTATTGCATGTTAGAGGTAAAATAATATTCATGATGTAAGGGCGGTCAATTTGACCACTCTTACATGTGGGTAAAACAAGTTTATGTGTTTTAATGCAGGGGCGGTCAAAATGACTGCCCTTGCATGAGGGAAAAATAACTTCTTTTACATATGCAATATTGGAAAAAATGCCTGCCAATGCATATTCAAGGAACTATGCCTAGATGTCAGGTCGGTCATACTGACCGCTCTTGTACCTCTTTGTTGAAACATATAACATGTGTAGAAATGGTAAGTTTGACCACTCGAACATGGAATAAAGTTTATTCAAGGTTTTGATGTAAGGACGGTGAATTTCACTGCCCTTACATAGAGTAAAATGACCAAGGTAAAGTGTATCAGTGATGGCTTTAACCGCCGATGCACTATCCGATAAATGCAGAGGTAGGGGATCAAAAATATAAAACAACACAAGTTTAAAAGAGATTCGAAGACACAGTCAGGAAAGTTACAACTCATACAAAAATGAAAACTAGGAATTAAGAACAAACCCTAACAATGGCCATAAGACCTATAGAAGATACAGTTTCAATCAATCCATAACAAAAAGAAAACTTAAAAGAATAACAAACCCATTCAATACATATAAAACCCTAGTTTTAAAATAGAAACAAAATGAAAATAAAGACTTACCTCTAACGATAAACCGGAACCCTAAATGCAACCACGGAGACCCAAAATCCGCCCAAATCCAAATTTTGTGCGATCAAACGGTCTCAAGGAGGTATCACAGTTTGCTTGAGGTTTCAAAAATAAGAAATTAGCAAACAAAATGGATTAAGACGATTTAAAAAGGTTTAAATCAAAAGCATTAATGCCAACACGAGTAGCATTAAATGCCACCGTAGTTCAAAGATCTTGGAGAGATATGCTGCATCGGTCAAAACGACTGCTTCTACATATGAAAGTTCAACATGTATGAGTAGTGGATTCAATCGCTTAAGCATATGCAAAATTTACAAGGGGCATGCATGGGCGGTGAATTTAATCACTCCTACATGGAGGACAGAAACAAGTCAAATATGTATAAGCGACAATTTTGGTCAACACCGCACATTAAAACATTAATGATATGTAAGAGTGGTTATTTTGACTGCTTATGCACATTATGACTTAAAAAATTACTAACACCCTAAAATGATCAAAATTGATATTTTGATTGATTTGCAACCTGATCAATTTTCACGAATTTTGAAGAATCGACTTAAGGAAATGTCGCAAACTATTCTAGGATGTCAGATGACTTCGCACGAGGCCAAGAAGTCTTGTCTCGATTTGCGAACTTAGAGTGTAGGCTATGAAATAGATAAGTTTCATAGGGGTTGTCTACAAAATTGAGCGCAACTAATTTTGGAAACAACACAGATCCTACCTTCTTGATTTCACAACCATTGGCATGAAAAGTAAGATTGTAACCTTTCCTGCACATCTGACTGACACTGAGAAGATTATACTGTAAGCCTTTGACATAGAAAACATGCTCAGTCCTATTCTTTCCATCAATAGTTATGACACATTTTCCACAGATTTGAGCTGACTCATCACCTCCAAACTTGACAGCTCCACCATCCCACTTCTTAGGGATGATAAACTTCTCTTTATCACTAGTCATGATTTGAACAAGCACTATCAATAACCCAAGCTTTGGTTTCTTCTTTTGCATGGAAGCTAGTCCATACAACCATTGATCTTTCATTGTTTTGGATTGTTTGCAAGGTATCAATTTTTCCACATTTTTCAACATCATCCTTTTTATCACCAAGCACTCATGGCCAATAAAAGTGTTTCATCATTTGAATCATCATGACCCTAATCATCTGAAGAACAACTATCTTCTATGGAAAACATAATCCTTGTGAATTTACTATTTTTGTTGCTTCTTCTAGCTTCTTTAAGAGTACATATAGAAGAAAAGTGACCAACTTTTCCACAATTGAAATATTTAAATAGTAACTTACCTTTATATTTGCCAGAGCCTTTCTTTAGTGTTCTTAAAAAAATTTCTTCAACATCATCAGGGCTTTCATCTTCATCAGTAGTTTCTTCCTTTGCCTTTTTACTGACTTTGAAAGCAACTTCTTTCTTTGGAACATCACTGTCAAACTCTCTCATTTCAAAATTAGTAAGGGTAACAAATAATTGGTCTAAAGTGTATGTATCCAAGTCTACAATCTCCTCAATAGAAGATACCTTAGGACTATAAGATTTGGGAAGAGATCTTAGAACCTTTTTCACAACCTCATCTTCTTTTACTTCTCCACCAAGGCCTGTGATGCCATTGACCACTTCATTCACTAAGAGCATGAAACTGACAATATTTTCATCCTCTGACATCTTTAGGGTTTCAAATTTATTTTTGAATATCTGCATCTTAGCTTGCTTTACTTTCTTATCTCCTTCATAAATAGTTTCAAGTTTAATCCAAACTTCTTGAACAGAGCTACAACCCATCACCTTTGAAAGTTCTAAATCAATTAATCCACTCATGATAGCAAACTTTGCCTTGGCATCATTATCATACTTCTTGATTTCATCTGCATATGTGGGAATAGTAGTAGGGACACTGTAACCTTTCTTGACAAAATCACAAACACCACATCCTATTGAATTGATGTATCCTTCCATCCTTACCTTCCAAAAAGTGTAATTTGTTCCATCAAACCTAGGTATCTTGTTGGATCCACCTTGTGCCATCACGCATCTTCCTCAAGTGGTTAAGCTTCCCTTAGAGGAACTTGGCTCTAATACCAATTGTTAGACACACAAGAATACTGAGAGGTGAGGCAAATCAGTATTCAAACAATTTCTAATTTTGACTACTTTAACTTATCCAGAGCAGATTAAACCTTAATCATCACACTATCAACATGAAAGAATAACACAATACACATCAACACATAACACCAAATTTACGTGGAAAACCCTAGAAGAGAAAAACCATGGTGAATTAACTCACAATATATGAAACTTAAATAATAACTTTGTTTTAGGGGCTTTAACCCAAGGAAGCTGCTACTCCCTAAGTAACTTTGATTTAGGGTCACTCCCAAGGAAGCTTCTACTCCTTGATGACTATTTTAGGGTCACTCCCAAGGAAGCTTCTACTCCCTAATGAATTTGTTTTAGGGTCACTCCCAAGGAAGATTCTACTCCCTGATGACTTTGTTTTAGGGTCACTCCCAAGGAAGCTTCTACTCCCCGATGACTTTGTTTTAGGGTCACTCCCAAGGAAGCTTCTACTCGCTAAAATCAGAACACATTTACAAAGGATTACAGTAATGACAATCTTTCTACTATTTGAAAACTGAAATTGAATCTTACACCTTTGATGATTGCACTTCTACCTCTTGACACTTTTGTCTATCTAAGATGGATAAAGCAATGTTGAAAGATGTAGATTTGCTTGATATGTATTGTAAGGAAGCAATTCACACTGTTGTCTATGTGCTTAACATAGTACAATTGAGGGTTAATAGCACTAAGAAAAGGGTTGCTACTCCCTAAGTAACTTTGATTTAGGGTCACTCCCAAGGAAGCTTCTACTCCTTGATGACTATTTTAGGGTCACTCCCAAGGAAGCTTCTACTCCCTAATGAATTTGTTTTAGGGTCACTCCCAAGGAAGATTCTACTCCCTGATGACTTTGTTTTAGGGTCACTCCCAAGGAAGCTTCTACTCCCCGATGACTTTGTTTTAGGGTCACTCCCAAGGAATCTTCTACTCGCTAAAATCAGAACACATTTACAAAGGATTACAGTAATGACAATCTTTCTACTATTTGAAAACTAAAATTGAATCTTACACCTTTGATGATTGCACTTCTACCTCTTGACACTTTTGTCTATCTAAGATGGATAAAGCAATGTTGAAAGATGTAGATTTGCTTGATATGTATTGTAAGGAAGCAATTCACACTGTTGTCTATTTGCTTAACATAGTACAATTGAGGGTTAATAGCACTAAGACCCCTTATGAGCTATGGTATGGAAGACCTCCCACTATCAAATACTTTAGGATCTTTGGTAGAAAATGTTACATCAGGAGAGATGAAGAAGACCTTGGAAAGATTAATTCAAGGTGTGATGAAGGGATCTTTCATGGTTACTCAACCAGAAGCAAGGCCTATAGATGCTACAACAAGAGATTGGGAAAGATGTTGAAAGCACAAATGTTAAGGTAGAAAAAGACTTGTATCATATCTCACAAGAAATAGAGGAATATAGATCTGATATACCTCCCTGCATTGAAGAAGAAGAAGAAGAAGAGGAGAAAGAAGAGAAGGAACAAGAATCAGAGAAGATCCCTAAATCTCTAGTAAAGTATGTTCAGAGGAATCATTCAGTATATCAGATCATTAGGCATAAAAATGAAGGTGTGTAGACTAGGAGAAGGATTGAAAAAGCAAGTGAGCGAGTGAATCTATGCCTACTATCAAAGGTAGAGCCCAAAAACCTTGTTGATGCTAGAAAATATGATGGATGGATGAAGGTAATGGAAGAAGAATTGAATCAAATAGAGAAGAATCAGACATGGGAACTGGTTCCTAGACCAGCCAATAAGAATGTTATAGGAACAAAGTGGGTATTCCAAAACAAATTGAATGAAGATGGTGAAGTTGTAATGAACAAACAAAGATTGGTGTGTAAAGGCTATTCACAAGTTAAAGGCATTGATTTTTAGGAGATTTTTGCTCCGATAACCAGGACAGAGGCAATCAAGATGTTTTTTGCCCTTGCTTCTCACAATAAATTCAAGGTCTATCACATGGATGTCAAGTCAGCATTCTTGAATGGTGATTTAGAGGAAGAGGTCTACATTGAGCTACCAGATGGTTTCCAACTATTAGAAGATCCAGACATGGTGTGCAGACTCAAGAAAGCTTTGTATGGACTCAAGCAAGCTCCTAGAGCTTGGTATGCTAGGTTGGATAAGAGCTTACTTCAAGAAGGTTTCAAGAAAGGTACCATAGATAGTAATCTTTACATTAAGGAAGAGAGAGAGAAGATTTTGATAGTTTCAGTATATGTTGATGACATTATCTTTGGTGGAGATGATGATATGTGTAAGAGGTTTGCAGAAGAGATGTAGAAAGAGTTTTAGATGTCTATGATTGGTGAGATGTCTTTCTTCCTTAGGCTTCAAATTGTTCAGCTAGATGATGTTATCTTTATTTCTCAGGCTAAGTATGCTAGAGTGATGTTGAAGAAATTTGGTATGGAGGATTCTGAACCAATAGGTACTCCTATGGTAACCATTTGTCATTTGAGCAAGGCTGATGAGTCATTGGAGGTTGATCAGACTCTTTATATATCTATGATTGGAGGATTATTGTACTTGAATGCTTCTAGACCTAATATTATGCATGTAGTATGTGTGGTTGCCATATTTCAAGATAATCCTAAGAAAACTCATGATAAGGCAGTAAAAAGAATATTTATATATTTTAAGGCAACTCCGAATTATGGCTTATGGTATCCAAGTGGTAATGACTTTGATCTAAGTGCTTACACTGATGCTAATTGGGCCGGTTGTGTTGATGATAGAATAAGTACAAGTTGTGGTGCTTTCTTTTTAGGAAGTAGATTGGTTTCATGGAAGAGTAGGAACAAGATTTAGTATCTTTATCAACTACAGAGGCAGAGTATATTGCAATAACATCCTTCTGTACACAAGTGTTGTGGATGAAGCATACATTGAAGGAAATCAGGATATAATATAATGAGCCTATTCCTATTTTGTGTGATAATACTAGTGCTATCAATAACTCGTTGAATCCAATGATGAATTCTAGAACCAAGCATATATCAATCAAGTATCACTTTTTGAGAGAGAAGGTTGCAAAGAAAGAAGTGAAGTTGGAATATGTTCCAACAAAGGATCAAATTGTAGATATTTTCACAAAGGCTCTTGCAAAGAACACTTTTGAGTATCTCCGACAGAGGTTAGGGGTAGTTGCCCCTCCTTCTTCTTGCTAGATGCATAGTTAGTGAATTTGTCCAAGGGGAGTAATTCATGCTATATCTTTTTCCTGGATTGATGGTGGCTACCTCTCATGGGGAGTAGGTAGTGGTTGTTGCTAATAGGGGAAGAAGATTGAGAAGGAGAGTTTATGCTCTAAAGGGGAGAAGTTGTTTCCCTTTTTCATTGATGTCAAAGGGGGAGAATGAGTAGGTGTGTGTTGCCATCAATGCCAAAGGGGGAGATTGTTGCACATATGTTACCTAAGGTTGTTACTGTTGTGGTTGTCATTGATGTCAACACTCTGTTTGGGCTGTCATTGATGCTTATGTTGATGATGTGTTAACAATGATGTTGCTGATGTTCATGGTTGGATGTTATGCACCGTTACATTGTATTGAGTATGTTTGTTGTTAGCAGAGAATGATGATATATTAAGATGGGAATTAGAAGCGTCAAGATGGATGATGATATATTAAGATGGGAATTAGAAGCATTAATATGATGATTAGAAGTAATACAAATGTTGAGAGGATGTTTCTAATGACCTGTAGCATGTTGTATGATCCTTTATGTTGTCCCTAATGAAGTATTTGTTGTTACAAAGAGGTTCTGGTCTCCAGATGTTGATGAAGGTTGTTGTTGCAGGAAGCTTCTTGGAAGACTACTTAGTAAAAAGCTGTGCATTCCTTCGCATTTGAAGATATGGTCATGTGGTTTAGAAGTTAAGTTTAGTATGTTGTAAAGGTGCTAAATCCAAAGTTTCACATCAATTGCTCCTCTGCAATGAAAGTTATAAGTGACAGAGTTTCGGTCTGTGCTCTGGCAGAATAAGGTGATGATGAAGGTTGTTTGGAATGCTTTGCATTCCTCCAAAAGTGAAGATTTGCCCATATGGTTTTGTGGACATGTTTAGGGATTTTCAATACTTTCTACGTTGCATTTTCAAGTGATTTGGAGGTCTACAAGTTCAAGTTTCAAATGACAGTGTGCTACATATAGTTCTAGATGCCCAAATGTTCTGCAGAACATATGTTTGAGTACTTGTGCCAGTTGGAGAATGTACAGATCAGTTATATGAGTTTATGTGGACATTCTACATGTCTCTATGTTTCTTAGGTTTGAATCACATGTAGATCTTTCATGTTTCTAGTACCACACAAAGTTTTCAAGTTAGTTTGTGAAGAGTTATTGTTATTGAGGCGAACTTGGGAATGTTGGTGATGTTCACCACAAAGTTGTTGCTATGCGGAGTTCAAGAAGTGTTTGGACATGTTATGTGGGTCATGCTGACTCATCTAGGAGAAGTGCAAGAAATGTTTAATCTTCCAAGAGTGCTACCAAGTTGTGATGACCGATGTGCTATAGGCTTCATGTTTTCTTGCTTAAGGGAGACCTAATTCAAATGTGTGAAGCGTGCAAATGTTATTCTATGAAGGGTGTTTAGGACCAGGTTAAGCATGTGTTGGGATCTACAAGGTGTGTTCCTCTTCCTGGTGTTCCATGTAGTTCATGTTAGGGCTTGCCCTCTACATGTTTCATGTTGTTTTGATCTCTGGCTAACTTGTAAAATGTAATATTCTTATTGTCTCTGGCTGACTTGTAATGTAATCAATGTAATATAATGTATATATTGTAAACCTAGTTGGTCTAGGTGAAGTATGATTACAAGATTGTGAATGTGAGGAGCAGAGTGTGGATGTGTAATACATTATGATGTGCAACTAAAGGAGAAAGAGCAGAAGTGATAGATCCTGTTTGGATTCATCTTGAAGACTTTTTGGGATAGAAGGGAAATGAAGAGCGTGCCTAACTAATTCAATCATCAAAAGAGGAGTGAAGAGGTAGAATTGTAATTATTAAAAGGAGTGTGCTTCAATGTCAGTTTCAGACAGTAGAAGGATTGTTATGTTGTAATCTTTTCCGATTTTTTTCTCAGTTCAGGGAGTAGTTGCTTCCTTGGGTTGTAGACCTAAAACAAAGTTTGCATGGAGTTGTATCTTCCTTGGGAGTGACCCTAAAACCTTTCTTCAAGGAGTAACAACTTCCTTGGGTTGAAGCCCTAAAACAAAGTCAACAGGGAGTAGTAGCTTCCTTAGGTTGTAGCCCTAAAACAAAGTTGTAATCTTTTATAGCAGTGAGCTTCATATATTGTGAGTTAATCCTCACCGTGGTTTTTCCCCTTTTGGGGTTTTCCACGTATGGTGTTATGCATTGTGTTGATCTTTTATGTTTCTGTTAATACTATAAAGTTTAAGTTTTGATCTGCTCCAAAGGATTTGAAATTTGTTTAGATACTGATTCACCCCCACTTTCAGTATCTAGGTGTGTTCAACAATAATGTGTTTTGTAGGTATTGTTATGCTATCATAATTCCTCCAAATATCTGGTTGGTGATACTCTTGTGAAGGCTTGCTCTACAAGTGTATTGTAACTTTTGTTTACTAAATAATACATTGGGCTACTTTGTAGTGTTGAGTTTTTCTCTTGAAAGGGTTTTCCCCATGTACACCTGTGTTATGGTATATTATTTATTTTTATCTATAGGTGTTTCTACTTTTTGTAATTGTTAAAAGATTGAGATTTGTACAACACTCTCCTTAGAAGTTTAGTGTAGGAAGCATTTCTCCATACCTTTCTTCCTTTCAAATGCAAGAAAAACTAATGCTAATATGACCTAGGACTTCAATGGAGCTAGGAGGAGATGGGTGATGAAAATTATGGGTAAAATGGATGTGGGGATTAAGGGAAATTATTAGGGAGGTATGAGGGACGAACTAAAAGTGGCTATACATAGATTAGACAACAATACACTAAAAATAAAACCATTACAATTCAAAACCAAAGCTAGCCTATGTAAAAACATAATAAATAGTTACCACAATGAAATGATTCAATTGTAGAGACTATAACTTGGTGCTCCTAAAAACCTTTGCAAAGGTTGAGATGAAATATAACACATTATATATGTTTTCTAAACCTTAACATGCATTCATTCTTTTGGAAATTATTGCTCAAATTTCTTATTTCTATGTAAAAACTAAGACTGGGAGGGACTTTTAACAACTTTTTGGAAGGAACTTAGGATGGAAATTTAGTTCAACCTATTTGTCCTAATTAGATAGATCCTTGGTGAAAAATTGATCTTAATTAGAGGATGAGGATGCCACCTCTTCCCTTCACCCAATAGCAAAGAGAAGTTCCAAGACCTAAAATGGTTCAATTTCCTAGGACTAGTAAAGGGGAAGGTGTACCTGTTGAATATTAGGAACATTGAGAGGGGGGGTGAATCAATGTTTTATAAATCTTTTCATGCACTTTTACTTTTAACCATTTTCCAAAATTAATTGAACAAATGCACAACATGCAAATGGATAGCAACCATAAAAGCATGACACATGGATGCCAAGATTTTTACATAGAAAACCCAAAGAGAGAAAAACCACGGAGAGGATTAGCTCTCAAATATATATATTACAATCTTTACAAATAATAATGTTCAGGCTTGGTCACTCCACGAGCCTGGAACATGCTGGCTCACTGCCATGAAGTACAACTAGGTCTAGTAGGCTCACTGCCTTAACCCTAAACCTAGAAAGATTACAAAAAGGGTTGTTAAACCCTAAGGGCTATTAAACCCTACTGGAGGCTCACTACCTTGATGAAGAAGGCTCATTGCCAAGTACAAATCAAATAGCACATGGAAACTGAATACTACATAAGCATATGTCAATATGCCAAGGTGCAGTCATTTAGCAACTGAATTCTGAATCCCAAGTCTTCATCATCATTGATCATTTATCTCTACTCTACTATTCACATACTCACATTATTCCAACACACACTCACACTCCCTCAGCCAAAATTCATTACTCTTATATATCCGCATCATGATTTGATCCATAATCAGGTTGGCATCCAAGAAATAAAACGTGTACATAGAAAGATGTAGCTTGTCGGCTCAATCCAATGCACTATAGTTATGCAGACCCAAATCTTTTCCCAAACGTGTTCATATAGGTTGGCTCTAGTCATTCAATCACTTAAATAGATCTTGTTGAAATAAGGGCTGACAACTAAGAGGGGGGGTGAATTAGTTGTCTCAAAAACTTTAATACTTGCTGCAATTAAATCTTCTTTAACAGATTAAAGATATAACCATGAAAGCATGAATCAAAGACACATAAGTAGAAGCATAATTAACACACTTGACACCAAGATTTTTGACGTGGAAACCCGGTTAAGGGAAAAACCATGGTGGGGGTTAACCCACAAGAAATTATACTCTATTAAAATTATTTACAAATGGGGAAGGTACATGCCTTCAGGCTCACTACCTAGAGCTCACTGCTCAAAGAAGCTCACTACCTACAGAAATGATTACAAGAAGATAACAAAATGTTTGAACTAATGAATAGCATCTACTGATGCAGAAATTCAGTTTCGGTTAAGCACAGTATACTGATCTTACACACTTCATCCTTATTCTGCTTTGTTTCACTTTTCTACCATAATCCAGGCTTAGCTCTTTTCCTTCACACTTCTTCTACTCCTTTTCACACTTAATCCATCATCACACCACACACAAAACACATGAATCCATCTGCTATATATATCCGCATTAAGAAGTTCAATCAACTATAGTTAGCTCCAAGAAAATTTAGAACATTTATTAAGAACTCTGCTCTGTCCGCTGGATCCATGCACAAATGACAATGCGGACCAAAAACTTGTGTTCTCAAGTCATCAATCATGTTGTCCAATACCGCTAATTATCACAAACTACTTAACCAAGAACTTTTATTCATCCAGACCAAGATCAGATACTAGGTTGGCTTGTTCTTCTTTTGACTGTGCAGACTAATTGGAACCCAATACTCAAATATTCATAACTTTTGAATCCTTCACCACGGGAGGCTAAAATCCTAGATTTAGATAGTTTGGATAATCCTTACCACTCCCTCAGATCTGCAGCACACTGTGATTTACTACCAGAGAGATCCAGGCTAAGATATCAGACCCTGTCACTTGCTTTGTTTCTGACTCTTGGACTTAGACAATTCCTCACTCTGACTTCCGGTATGAACAAATCTTGTAATGCAAATACATGTAGGATAGACTTAGTTGCCATCAATGACAACACTTATCATGTGTAGTAGTTTCTCTTGCCAATAGATGCTTCACACACTATCTTGTCTCCGCACAATGACTTATCATACTAGTCAGCCTGTTCCTTAAGAGCATGCTTAACAGGTTCATCTGTAGACTTACAACTTTTATTGTGGATCACAAAAAACTTCCAAAATCATATCAAGGACTCTTCACACATTCCCAATCTTACCCTCAGAACTACAAGGCATGATATCATCTTGCGGAGGAATGCGAACCATCAAAACTCAGACTCGGTCTCTGTCAAACTCTGTCAAACACTATACAGATACTCAGCAACTTGCAACTATCTTTCTAGAGGACCTCAGATCTCACAACTCTAGAATTAGACACTTCACACAAGTGTTTACAACACCTTAAAACTGCATAACAAAATACTCACATGTGGAGGAATGCAGACCATTACAATGTGCCCTGTTCACTGTCTCTGCTATACCTTTGTTCACCCGGACTTAGATAATTCTTCCAAATGACTTCTGCAAGAAGTCAAGACTTAATCTTTGGAGCATAATACCATCAAAGAATTATGAACATCATACTTGAACTGCATTTCTAGATCATCATCGATGGAGGCATACTGACCCACTTACTATCCTCTACTCTGTAAATGCCCATACTTAGCCATTTTTGCCAACCAGACCTGAATTCTGACATGACCTTCTAGAGTTATGTCTTCCTGTCATGCTGATAAGATCTTTGAGCCTTGTTGCCCTTGTTGCCATCAATGACAACATACAAGTCCATAGCGGAGTAGTATCTCTTGCCAAAAATCTCCCCCTTTGGTATTGATGGCAACACTTAGTAAAAAATGCTTGACTGCTCCTGAGATGTTTATCCATTTTTCACTGATCTTCTTATCCCCCTTTGACATCAATGGTAAAGGGTGTGATCTGGAACCAAAAATTTGTCAAAATTTCAAAAAATTTATGTACTCTGCCACATATTTACAAGTACAATCTTCATCTTTATATTACATGTATTTGAGAATGTCATTGAATGTGTTCTTAATCTGTGCCCACTCAATATCCCAGCCTTTCTTGGCATTATCCAAAATCTGAATGCGTCCACTGAAGAGAAAGACTAAGGCTTCTACCTTTTGAGATTAGTAGTTGTATCTGTTTGTATAGCTAACTTAGCCTCTGCAGCAAGATTTGTCATTGAGTCCAGCTTAGGGCAGATTAGTCTTCTTAACTGTCCCATTCTGCCTTTTATCTGATACCTCTGATTTATTAAGTCAGTCAAGTTATTGTGAATGCTAATGACTTCAGTTTCTTTATTGCTTATGGATTCTACTACCGGATCAAATTTCATGGAAATATCCATCAGTTTTTGTTCTAGATCTTTGATCTTATCTTCGATCTTCTGAGTAACTTTTGGCCAGGATAAACAAAATTTGTACAAATCACCAACTTCTTTCACAATGAATGTTTGCTATTTTGTTATCTACCTGAATTTTATAATTAGCTATCATTATCTTCAATTCTTCCAACCTTTTCTCATCAAATTCTTTCATTACCTTTATTTCTGTAGACTTTTCAATGGATTCAAACTATTTACTTATAAAGTTTATTAGGCCCTTCAGATGGTTTGTTGAAGACATGGATGAATCCTTCTAGTAGGTAGGCATTAACTTCTCCAAAATGTCAGATGTTTCATCAATAAGTTCACTGTCCTCTATATGAGATTTTAACATTTCTTCTCTCGCTCTTGCCTATACAATTGAAGCCAATTTTAGTTTTTGCACAGGGGATATTGCATCCAAGTCTATTGGACCATGTAGCAATTTAGGCTCATCCAAAATTTATTTTTCTTTCTCTAACAATTCCTTCAC
Organism: Cunninghamia lanceolata; assembly: GCA_027924645.1. Classification (NCBI taxonomy): domain Eukaryota; kingdom Viridiplantae; phylum Streptophyta; class Pinopsida; order Cupressales; family Cupressaceae; genus Cunninghamia; species Cunninghamia lanceolata. The sequence continues at coordinate 8,469,141 of BSBN01000476.1, read as the reverse complement.
TAATACAACAGTGTCTCTTGGCACAGTAGAAACTCCTTTCTGGCTTTGTTGTAGACAATCTAAATCCATATCCTTATTAATATCCTCTTCTTGTTTTGGAGGAGGATTTTCCATGACCGATTCTTCCTCAATCTTTTCCTTGTCAGTATCATCCTTAGTTTTTTGTGCCGATGAATGTCCCATTTGAGAGTCATCAGCAAGTACTTCTTTCTCCTTAGACACTCTGTCATCTTTATCTATTTCTTGGCCCAAGCTTACTTCCAGAATAGATGAATTATCAGCAACATCATTCTCTTCATTGACACATGTGGTGGGAAGATTGTGTTGCTTTAGAGCTTCCAAAATAATTTCCCCTGTTTCTTTCACAACCTAATCATTCTCACCCATCATTAATAAATTCATCCTCATTTTTGTTCTGAGTTGGTCCTTGGTATCCTTGGAGATTAGGTCTTCTTCTTCCAGAGTAATTTCCAGACATAATCTAGTCATCACACATTTTCTTAGCTCAATATCCTTAGCTCTAGAATTCTCCTTTCTGATGCTCAGAATATTTGCTAGGCTTTCAGGGAGATCAGAGATGATCTCAATAAGAGCCTTGTTAAAGATGTTTAGATATTTCACAGTGGCTTCTTCCAAGCTTCTTTTATCAACATCACTATATCCATCATAGAGTTCAATCATGGGCTTCAAATTTCCATCAACTGTGACAACTTTTATTACATCTGCAAGTGTTAGAGGCTTTTCTTTTCTCTGTCTTTTACTGGATTTTTCCTTTCTGGAGGGCTTTTCTTTAATGCTTCTGGAGGCATTTACAACCTCATCTTTCATCTTCTTAACCTCTTCATCTGACTCTATTCCTTCTTCATCCTTTTCACTAACACTAACATATAATCTTCTTCCCTTCATCTTTTTCCTCTTCATGTCTTTGAAAGAGGATTCTTTTGATGTTTTCTCCAGGTTTATTGATGATGTGGCACTAGAGGAGGTAGCAGAGCTCTTAGTGGTCCTTTGAACCTTTTCTAGTTTTTCTTGTTTCATCTGAGATTCTTTTGGAACCTGTACTGGTTCACTCTTTTGTTTTGCTTCTTCTTCTTTCTTTGCTTTTTCCCTGACTTCTTTTAGTTGTTCTTTGGTAATACCATGCGTTGCAACAATTTCTTCTACTTCTCTTCTCACCTTCCTGGTAGATTCTAGCTTTCTGAGTTCAACATATAGTTTTACAGATAGTTCTTCATATGTACCAAACCTTTCTTCCTTTGTGTCCTTAGGTTTGCTTAGCATATGTTGGGCATAGCTGTCCATAACTTAACCATCCACTTCATACCGCATGGGCATGATCCAAACTGTTCTGGGCTCAACAACCTCCATTAAACATTGGTCCTTGGTGACCATGAAACAAATGGTATCTTTGTATTTCTCAATAATTGCCCTAGGTATTCATCCCCTTGACTGCATCATGTTTTGAAAGTTATTGAAAAACCCCCATAGAGCTACTTTTTGCTTATTGTGACTACCTAGGTTGCTAAGATAGTTTCTTATTTGAACAGCTCCTGGTTGATTACTTAACCAAATCAAGCCCTTGTGGTTACGGAACTCATTCAAAAAATAGAAGAATATACAAACAATAAGCGTACCAAATTTGAAAGGATAGTTCTTGCTTTCCTTGATCTTTTTCAGGTTGTCCATTAATGGAATTCTCAGTGGCTCACACAAGTCATAATCTGCATTCTCCTTAATCATTTGGTATGTTGTGTAAATGGCTATACCAGAAATAGTATTTTCTCTATTTGTGAAGTAAATCTTGTACCCTATGACCATTGAGGCAAACTTTACCGCAGGATCAATAATATCATTTGTTGTCATTGCCCTTTTGTCGAATCGAGCTCTAGTGGCATCTGTAACCATTTGATTCTACCACTTTCAATAATGGCACACCTCTAGTGGAGTTTAGTCCAGTGACTGCCTGAATTGCATCTTTTGTTCTCCTTAATCATTTGGTATGATGTGTAAATGGCTGTATTGGAGATAGACTTTTCTCTGCTTGTGAAGTAAATCTTGTACCCTATGACCATTAAGGCAAACTTTACCACAAGATCAATAATATCATTTGTTGTCATTGCTGTTTTGTCGAATGGGGCTCCAGTGGCATCTGTAACCATTTGATTCTACCGCTTTCAATAATGGCACACCTCTAGTGGAGTTTAGTCCAGTGACTGCCTGAATTGCATCTTTTGTTATCATAAAGGGTTGTCCCTTCCCTAACCACATGAAATTGTCAATAATCCTGCTTAGCATGTATCGAACCCATTCGTCCTCAACAAATGTAGGAAACACTTCATATTGGATGAATTTCCTTTCTTTTAGGATTTTGTATTCTTCCTTCAGGTGGAATTGATCATCACTTAAATGATTTTGATATAAGTCTGTGAATCTATAGTCGCCATGCTCATCTAGGGCAACATGAATATATGCCCTAATGTCTTCCACATATAAAACTTTGTTTGGTATACTCGAGAATGCACCCATTTGATCAATTTTAGTTGCTTTGTGAGGATGTTTCTTGAATTTGGGTTGTGGATGCTCAGTGATATCAACAACTAAAGGGTTTACCATTTCTTTCCAACAAATTAATAGTTAGATAAATACCTTGTTTCGCTGAGTTAGGGTTTCCTTTCTTTGAAATACTTCAATCGCCTCAAATCTTGGTCGTCGTTGCTCAAATTCAGCTTTAATCTCTCTGAATTCCTAATAGCTCCAAGTGCAAAGTAATTTTGAGACTTAACATATTTCCTTTTATCCTCTGCATGACTTGACCTAATCGTCATTAATGCTTGTTCCAAAAAGTTGTCTGACTTTTCTTCTGCTAGACAGAGTCACTCAAAACTGCTCCGCAATGTACCACACTAACTCAATTTCTTCCTAATTTTCTTCCAAAGGATTTTTCTTGTCAGATTCTACCACATATCTCTGTGCTAGATTCTAGAACTAACTACCTAGCTGGGGAGTTTGGATTTTCAACACTGCTCCCCCTGACCCAGAGCTCTTAATTTACTCTTCAGAGAAGATATATTCTTCATGTGTTGGTACAGATCTATCCTCAACTTTAATTACTTCTTTTCTAATCCAGACCTTGTCCATTTCTTTCTTAGTTTCAATTAGATCAACTTTTTCTTTTCCCTTCTCATTCCTCTACTCTGTTTTACCCAATTTTGCAGGATAGTCTCTTCTTGTGTTTCTGCTTCTACAAAATTTTGCAAAGTATTCAGATTTGTTGCAAATGAAACAAACAAGATTTCTCTTCCCTTGATTTCTCCTATTATTATATATTGGTCTTGATCTACATTGGTTGACCGTATGCCCAAATGTATTGCATGCAAAACACTTTCCATTGAAGAATTGGATGTTTCTTGAATACTTAGGGTTTTTCTTGACACACTTCTGTACTCATTAACTTTATGACCAACTTTGTTGCAATTGAAACATTTTCCAGAGAAGGATGGAACATATTGATTTGTCCTACCCCTACACTGAGTAGCCTATGACCATACTTATTGCATTTGAAACAATAACCATTGAAAGATGGGTACCTTTGAGCATTTGGTTTCCTGATCGAAGGTCTTTTAGGTCCTCTTCTTTGATTCCTAATTGGATGTTTTCTACCTTTTCCTTCTCCATATTTGACTTGTCCTAAATTTGAGCTTTCTTTCTTTTCAAATCCCAAGCCGTGCTTGTCATGAGGATGCTTTTGACTGACCAACAACTCCTCAAGTTTTGTAGAGCTTATCTTAAATTTTTCTTCAAAGCTCTTAGCCTTTTCCAGATCTTCTTTTAGACTCACAATTTATTTTTCAAGTTTGACACAATCTTCTGATTTGTTCTTCATCATTAAATTTAGGCCTTCTTCTGCTTTTGTTCTTCTTATAACTTCATCTTGCAAAAGATTCAAGGTTTCATTTGCTGATATTAATTGATCACTAACTTCTTTATGTTTGTCTTTGAACTTCTTGATTTGTCCTTTTAATTTTGAGATTCATTCATTAGCTTCTTGTAAGTTACCATTTAGATCTCTGACTTCTGCCTCAGATTTTTCAAGATCCATAAGAGCTGCTTCTAGTTCATTGTTTCTTTCATAATTTCCAAATCTTCTTGCTACCATGATTGCACTATCCCAGATCTTCCTTAAGTTGTTAGACTTTTTCCAAGGAACCTTGCTCTGATACCAATTGTTGAATATCAGGAACATTGAGAGGTGGGGGGGTGAATAAATGTTTTATAAATCTTTTCATGCACTTTTACTTTTAACCATTTTCCAAATTTAATTGAACAAAGGCACAACATGCAAATGAATAGCAACCATAAAAGCATGATGCATGGACACCAAGATTTTTACGTGGAAAACCCAAAGAGGGAAAAACAATGGAGAGGATTAGCTCTCAAATATATATATTGCAATATTTAAAAATAATGATGTTCAGGCTTGGTCACTCCATGGGCTTGGAACATGCTAGATCACTACCATGAAGTACAACTAGGTCTAGTAGGCTCACTGCCTCAACCCTAAACCTAGAAAGATTACAATAAGGGATGTTAAACCCTACCGGAGGTTCATTGCCTTGATGAAGAAAGGTCACTACCAAGTACAAATCAAATAGCACATGGAAATTGAATATTGCATAAGCATCTACCAATATGCCAAGGTGTAGTCATTTAACAACTGAATTATGAATCCCAAGTCTTCATCATCATTGTTCCTTTATCTCTACTCTATTATTCGCATACTCACATTTTTCCAACACACACTCACACTCCCTCAACTGAAATTCATCACTCTTATATATCCGCATCATGATTTGATCCATAATCAGGTCAGCATCCAAGAAATAAAATGTGTACATAGAAAGATGTAGCTTGTCGGCTCAATCCAATACACTATAGTTATGTGGACCCAAATATTTTCCCAAATGTGTTCATATAGGTTGGCTCTAATCATTCAATCACTTAAATAGATCCTTCACACAATCTCTTCAAGGATCCACACAATGATTTATCATACTAGTTGGCATGTTCCTTAAGAGCATGCTTAATAGGTTCATTTGTAGACTTACAACTTTTACTGTGGATCACAAAACACTTCCAAAATCATATCAAGGAATCTTCACACATTCCCAATCTTACCCTTAGAACTACAAGACATGATATCATCTTTTAGGGGAATGCGGACCATTAGAACTCAGACTTGCTCTCTGTCAAACATTGTACAAATACTCAACAGCTTGCAACTATATTTCCAGTAGACCTCAGATCTCACAACTCTGGAATTAGACACTTCATACAAGTGTTTACAACACCTTAAAACCACATAATAAAATACTCATCTGCAGATGAATGTGGACCATTACAATGTGCCCTATTCACTGTCTCTGCTATACCTCTTTTCACCCAGACTTAGATAATTCTTCCAAATGACTTCCATAGAAAGTCAAGACTTAATCTCTAGAGCATAACACCATCAAACGATTAAGAACATCATACCTGAACTGCATTTCCAGATCATCATTTGCAGAAGCATACTGACCCACTTACTGTCCTCTACTCTATAAATGCCCATACTTAGCCATTTCTACCAACCGGACCTAAATTCCAATGTGACCTTCTAGAGTTATGTCTTTTCTGTCATGGTGATAAGATCTCTGAGCCTTGTTTCCCTTGTTGCCATCATTGACATCATACAAGTCCATACTGGAGCAGTGTTTCTTTCCAACAGTACCACCCTTTCTTTCCAACAGTACCACCCAAGGGTGGTGGTTCCAAATAACATAAAGTTTTAGAAAGAAATATTTTAGGAGCTCAATGATGGTTATTGAACTAGGTTTAAGGGATATGGTCTTATCAAATAGTTTTATTAAATAAAAGATAGCAAGGTGAAATGGGTGAGGGGTCATGAAAGTGGTACAAAATCTAGGATAAAGAGACAAAAGACAACAAATAATAAATCACAAGGGCAAACACATACAAATGGGCAAGGGGACATGAAAATATAGGACAAGGTTAGGGATGAAAAAAAAGAGAGTCGAAAGGGGGTCAAAACACACATGGATAAGATAACTAAAATGAATGCAAAATGTGACAAAGGAAATTACAAGGTATGCAATTTTTGATCTTACATTTTTCCCCCACTTTAGTATATTTATGACTCACTAAGGAAGAAGATTGCTAAATTAGAGTACAATAAATCATGAACTATAAAGGATATATTTTACCATAGGAAGGATACTAGTCTTTGTCTTGGTTCTAGTTTCATACTTGCAAATGTACTTGTCCTTGTAAAAGAATAATAGAAAGAGTAGTTATTGTATGCTAACAATAGTAAACATCTTGTCATATACAAATGAAAACGCAAAACACACAAGGGAAAAACATACATAGGATAGACACATATGAAATGCAACTATGAGATGCAAAGTGAAATGCATATCTACTATATCTGTTATTCCACAATATACCAGTGGAATAGTTGAGAAACATCATAAAACTTTAATCCTTTTATTTTGGGGGAGAGATTACTCCATATAAGGAATCAAGGAAATGAAGCACCTCGGTGATCCACATTGAAAATAGGAGGAAGATCTTGGCTAAAGGTAGAGGGTAACTAGAAATTGGGTATTGGAAATAGGCTAATGATGATAAAGGCTATAAGGTATCCACCCATGAAAGAGGCTAGGATAATCCTATGGTAAAGGTGCTAATGATGATAAAGTAAACTAAAACTAATGACTTTGAGGTTGCCACCCAACACACTATCTATTTGGTGACTATCACCCAATAGGAAATATGAAATAGTGGCTTTGAGGTTGCCACTTAATGCATTGGCTATTTGGTAGTTTCCACCCTAGCTATAGGTTTCCACCCAACAAGAAATAGGAAGCAATGAATTTGAGGTTTCCACTTGACATATTGGCTATTTGGCAGTTGCCACCCAACTAGAAACAAGAAATAATGGCTTTCAAGTTGCCACCTAATTGGATAAATGACTAGGTTGGGCCTGAAGTGATGGTATGACTAGTCATCGTCAAGGTCAAAGTTCAAGGATGAAAATGACAAAGGAGAAAGAGGTAATGGTGTAAACTATATGCCCCCCTCAAAATGACTAGTGAAAGAAAGCTAGTCATTTTAAGGATAATGCTTAAGGGGAACATGAGAAAGAGGAGAGATGCCAAGGATTTTGATGAGGGGAGAGAAAGAAAAGTGATAAAGGGGAACATCTAGGTCATGCCCCAAAGAGTTGATAAAAGATAAGGGAATCGCTAGGGGAGTAAACATTGTATGGCCCCATGTGATTAAGTGACAAAGTGACAAAAGAAGGGAATGTCTAGGTCATACCCCCAAGTGATTACTAGATAAGGGGATTACTAGGGGAATAAATACCATATGTCCCCAATAAATTATTAAATATATCGTAATGGTCATGAAAAAATAAGCAAAAGGGGAAAGATAAAGCACTATGTACTAAGAGGTAAACATGACACAGTGCTTGTAAGAACCAACAAGATAAGAGCAAATACACAAACACATAAATGCAACTAGCATGGTAAAGGAAAATGAAAGAGGAGGAAAAAGATACAAGTGAAACCACATTAAACTATGTGGATGTGGTTAGTCCCAATAGTAATATCTATGTAGTAACTAAACATGGATCATCATCCTCCATGTCATCATAACAAGATGGGTACAATCAATAATAAAAGGTTGAAAGAAAGGTGGAAAGACAAATAAGGCAAACAAAATGGAGCAAGTCATAATTATAAAAAGATAAAAAGAAACAAGAATAACAATAATAAAAATAAAGGCAAAGGAGGACAAGGCCACAAGGCATTATGCAAGGTGACAAAAAGACAAGGAAGTGTAAAACTAGTGAAAGATTGAGAATGGGAAACAAAAAAGGAGGGTAGGATGGACAACAAGGTGTGAAAAATAAAAATGGAAAACAAAATGAAGAGGATAACTGAAAATGGGAAACAAAAGGAAAAACAAACAATGAAAAGTGACAAGTCCTCAAGTGCACAATTAGGATAAAACTTAGGTCAACCAAAGATAACTACCTTCCAAGGATTTGAGTAACATTTATATAGTAAGCCTTGGCATCTATAATGATTCGAGTTGGTTGTAAGGTGGTGTAAAGATTGATACACAATGGAACATGTAACCACAAAGCATAGAAGGGAACATTTTAGAATGAATATAGTGAAAGATACGCAATGGAGATTGATGAGATTTAGACCATGAACCTTTTTGGAACCAATGAGTTTGTAAATTTATTCAAATGTTAGTGTGAAGATCTATTGTTTGCTGCATACTTGAGTAGGTCTTCCTTAAGGATTTGATCAAGTCATAATTTTCAACCAATGACTAGTTTTGAGAAGCCAACTCACATTAGTGTAGAATGATCTATCTTGAAGCTCTAATATGAATTTGGACCTTTGAAAATAAATTGCAATGATTTGCAACTCTGTAGAATGTTGCACATAACTAGAACTTTGATGTACTTGAATATGCCTTTGTGCTGAGAATCATACTTAGTTGTCAAGATATGATGACTGAGACATTATTAGAAACCTACAAAATAATAAACAATGTGAAAGAAAATATTTTTAGTTGATACAAGCTCACTTTTACACCTTGAATGATCCTCCATTAGTATAGGCCAAGACCTAAGGAGGTATAAGATAAGATAGGGTCACCAAAATGAAACAAATTAAAATAAGTTTCTTTGTAAATGTAGCGGTAGGGTAAATAAATGTAAATAAGTTACAACAATCAAATAAACCTTACACTATGAAGTTGAGATAGTACAAAACAAAACATGATTTTTGAAATGCAAAGGGGGGAACACATAATTAGCTTTGGAGGTTGCAATAAAGTACATTGTGGAAGACCGTGCTTATAAATTCAATCTAATGCTCTTGATCAAATTTGAAATTGTACTACTTTGATAGATAACAAGATGATTTGTTATGTGTTTTGGTTCAATTCCATAGCTATGGAATTGATCAACACAAGTGCATCTTGACCCAAATTTGTAGAAATGACCCTTTTTTATGAAAATGAACTATGCACTAACGACTTGCTACAACCTGCTCACATCTACTATTTGAAAAAAATGGTATCTATAGATACCATCAAAGTTTATTGTGCAAGGTTTATTCTCCTTAGTCAAATACACACAGTCAATTTAATAGTTATGAACAAGGATAAAAAACACACCAAGCAATCATGCAATATGCCTAGTTTGTCCTAATTATGTAAATGTTGATGTGATGATGGTGCTTTATTGATGTAATGAATTGAGTTGTAGATGGATTGAATTAGATCAAAATGAATGTCTAAAAGTGAATCAAGGTTTGTCCTTTTATACAACACCCTAGTGTGTGAATCGCCCTAGTAGGCTTGGGCAAGCTAGAGCATGTTGATTTACTAGTTTATGCACAATACTGTGCCCCAGCCATGAACACAAGGAAAAATAAATTAAGTTCATAGTAGATGAAATTTTGGACATGTATATGTGTGTCCCTTAACATTCTATGCAGTACCTTTTTCCCTCCAAGCCACATGCATCAATTTTATTAGAAAAAAATGTCATTTTAGACTTGACAATTTTGGTCAATAATATAATAAATATAACAAACATTTATGTAAATAACCCTTAGTTTTAGCTTTCTAAAACTATAAGCTTTATTATATTATATTATATTTTTCTTTTTTTCTAATAAACATAGGTTATATATATATGTATGTATGTATGAATGGGACAACAAAAATATAACAATGTCAAAAAAATTTCTCAAAAAAATTCACTACTCCAAACAAGGCCTAAATTTGATCGTCGTATAGCTATATTTAGGCATTTTTGCCATAAAATACAATTAAAATTTTAAAAAGACTGTATCACATGAAAGGAGACATTTTGGATAGATTGTCAAAATTTATAAAGGATTATGATATATATATTTGGTTTATATATAATTTTACTTATATTAAGATATGTCATAGTATTTTAAGGGTACCTTTGAATGGATAATCGTCATAAAAAAATTGCTTGACAGGGAGGATCGATCAAATTTAGGCCCTGACTCCAAATCAATGTCCTTGTTTGAATGAAACAATATTTCAATTTGGGTACATACACATAAAGTTACACATTATGAGAAATTATATCTCTAAAGTATAATAACTATCAATTAAAAATTAAAAAAAAATTGAAAAAATATGGAAGCCCAAGAACATCAACATTAATGATCTATGTAGAAGAAACAATGAAAAGTTTTTATTTGTAGTCCAAATAATGCATTATGAGAAATTGTTAATTTAAAAAATAGTAAAATTATAATACACTTTATTATTAATTAGCCAAATATCATAGATTTAAAAACATATATAAATTGAATTTACATAGAAAATGTTACAAATCGTTAATTTACATTGTTTCTTGACCATTTGCAGTAATTCCATGTGACGAATTTTAAAAAATCTTGATTTTAGTGGTTCCTAAAGGTAAACATGTGGGACACACTATTGTGTTAGAAATTTGTCCATAAATAAATTTGAATTTGGAAGTTTGATAGCCAAATCCACAATTGTTGTGTTGAACTAGGTTTAGATCTACATTGTCCTTTACTTATGTTACAAAAGTAAGAGGAACTATTTGAAAAGTTTTGAATTTTAGTGGATGATGCAATTAAAAAAATACCATAATCCTCACCATTTAAACCACAACTCTTTAATTGGCTCTATAAATTTAATAGAAAAATATTTTAAAAATGGAAAAATTCAGCAAATAAAAACTTAGAAAACAAAGAATAGGTAAATAAATAAAAATATATTGCATAAAAATGGACCAATATGTTGGGGATGTAGCTCAGATGGTAGAGCGCTCGCTTAGCATGCGAGAGGTACGGGGATCGATACCCCGCATCTCCATTACTTATTTGTTTTATTTCTCCTACCTTGGTGAACACCTCCAGGCTTCAATGTTTAAGATCTCTACAATTCTCCTCAGTTTTATTTTTTCAATCTCACATTAAAACAGTTTTTTAAAACGCGTTTATTACCAAACTATTCCAGCCCCATGGCATGGAATGTATAGCTAGCTGTTCCACTCTCCATAGAGCAGAAAGTAGTGAAAGATTAATCTCTGAGATCAAAGTACCGACGATATACTTCGTCGCTCAATATAATACAGACAAACTCCCAACAAAAGCATAAAATTTTGTTCACAGAGATTCGAACGTCGCAAAACTAAAATTTCCGTTGCCGGGATTTGAACCCGGGTCGCCTGGGTGAAAGCCAGATATCCTAAACCGGACTAGACGACAACGGAGATGAAAAATAGAACGATCTTAAAACTAATCGCTTGCTCTTTCTTTATTCAAACCCTTTCCTGTTTTGAAACACCCTAATTACTGGGGTGTTTCATTCCAAATTTATTTCAAATCTTCTCCAACCTATTTTTTCATCACACATTTTATCTTGCTTCCTATCTTTATCTCTACTCATTCACTTTTATTTCTCTTTCTTCAACTCAATTTCAATAACTATCATTTCTTTTTGTGTGCTTAATTTAAGCGTAGCCATATTCTATTTCAATGAGTATGGTTTATCTATAAGTTGAGAAGAACTTCTCAATATAATTGTGTATTAGTTTTTAGTATCAACATTTCTACCCTCACTAATACTTTTTCCATTTCTTCATCTTGATGATGGATCACAGATTGTAATGTGAAATGTTGATGCTAAAAACTAATACACAATTATATCAAGAAGCTCTTCTCAACTCATTATAATAGATAGTGGAAGAATTAATGTTTGTTATGATTTATCTATATTTACTTAATTCAAATCAATCTCAATGAATACTAGTTCATGAATACATGTTTTCATAATGTAGATGCATGCAAATTGATAAGTATGTTATATCGTTTCTTTCATGTAGTCAATAGTTAAAATTTCAAATTGTCATTTTTTTAAATGGTTATTGGTGTTGAGAGAGGTCATAAGTATCTTTTTGTTTGTTGTTTTGGAAGGATCCCACTTTGATTCAAAGTCAAATATTTTAGAAAGGAAGCAAATAAAATCACATTGTCATTGAGAAAGTGTGTGCATGTACATATATAAGAAATTGAAAGTAAGATGTAACTTTAATTTAATAAAATTTATAAATACAAGTGAATCGTATGATGTCAATTACAAAATAGTTTAGTTAATACCATATTTGTCACATGTGATTTATCTTATACTTTGAGTCAATGGAAGGCACTCCCACCAAAGTTGGTTAAACATGGTGTGAAATCAGTTTGAGTTGGTGTGTGTTTTAGTTATGACATAAGTAATTGATAAACATGTCTAAGATATAAAGTACCAATGGAAGGGTAAATTCAACTATTGGCACAAGAATCTATTATCTTCCCTTGTTTCATCATAAAAATAAGGAAGTCTCACGTGAATCTAGTCTTGTTTGAATCTCACAAAACTTCCTTCACCCGGTTGAAATCCAATCAAAATATTACAAATATAACAAATCATCCATAGGTCTACCTCTTAAGATATATACTAGCAATCGCACCTTGGTGTGTAATGGGTATGCTGAAGAGTTGTGAAAGTTCAATTGTTGTCTTTAAGTGAATGATGATTGTCTTATATCCCTATGGCCCATGTCATTTTTTTGTATTTTCAAGTGTCGTGAATTAATTTTCACAATCTTAATGGATTTCAAGATCCGCATGTTTTGCTTAGTAGCTACTTCAAATGTGTGATCTTCCATGTTTGGAGTATAGTATCTATTTACGTGCATCTCCTTTCTAGATTCTTGTTCATGCATTGTACTTGGGTTCACTTGCATTTCATTAGTCATCACCTATGCATATTATTTGAAGCATCTATGTTTGTTTATCACAAGCCTCATATTTCACATCTTGACACCTACATTTAATAGACATTCTCTTGCAAATATAAGTATGATCACCACCTACATCATGTTTATGTGTCATCTAGCCTACCATCATGTATCCTCTCATGGTATGTCATACGATACAAAGATTGATCAAACCTAGTGATCCTTGTTGCTTTTATAATTTCACACCTTTGCATAATTTGGAGCTCAAATGAATTAAAATTAATTTTTCAAGGGAAAACTTTTGTGAGACCTAAAAAATAGCATGCATTCTATGTCATGGGAGCTCATTGTGTTCAGTCATGACATAGAATGTGCTCCATTTTTGCAAAATCCATCCAAGGAACAACCATTGTGGAAAACTAACAAATACCTATAGACAAGGAAAAACATGTATTTAAAAAATATCAATGTCCCAAAATTTGTATTTTGTCCAATATAAAAATGTATATAAGCATGCTATATTTAAAAAAGGTGAGGGGATTCGCTTAACACTAAGTGCCCATTTATCTCTCTCTATATCTCTCGCTCTTTATTTCTCTTTGTCTATCTCCTCCTCTCTCTTTATCTTTGGATCGTTGACATGAAATGATTGATTGATTTGTTTATATTTGCAGATGCTCTTTCCCTTTATATCTCTTATATCTATCTCTCTCTCCCACTCCAATGGAGCTAGATGATTTGGACCAACCCATACCAAGTCACTCTCTCTTTTCTTTATCTCTCTTTCCATTTCAAGAGGATCCAGTGGAGCTAGATGATCTAGACCAACCTATTTCAAGCTCCACTTTTAACATTGTAAAAGTATCATAGCTTGATCATTAATGTAGGGTTTTCCATTAGAATGCTTGACCATAGTCCTAAGTCTATCACACAACGAAACACTTTTTGCCACTATGTCTATGTAGTTTTAAAGCTTAGTTTTGTAGTCCCATGATGGCCAATGATTTTGTGTTTTAGGAAGTGTCTCTTCAATTGTCATGGGTGGTAAAGGTAAAATCTAAAAATAATTATTCATAGGAAGGTTATGTGTGTAGCCACATGTTCTCTACTTGAAATTGAAAGGTACTTTGAATCCGCAAATTTTAGTTTACCATCATACATAAATAAGGATATGGTTTTCCCATACACCCTTTGGCATACTGTACACATATTAAAAGTAAAAGTTTGGTGGGACTTTCTCAAACTCTTTAAGCTTCCACTATCAGTTCCCATGATGTGATCTAGAACTTCAAATCCAACTAATCCTTTAACATGTTGTGCTAAACAAAAATTTATATCTTTATTTTCTACAAATAAACCTTTGGAAAACATACTTTCTTTGAGCTTTATCTTTTGAAATGGTTTCTTGTGATGGTTTCATAGTAATCCTTTTCTAAATCTAAGTGCTTTCTTTTATGAAATTTGATTTTTTGTGCATCCTCTAGGCTTTCTTTCAATCCTTGCAAAAAGAAACCAAGGTTAGCATGACTAATCAAACTAATAACCCTAGGATTGTAATTGGTAACATCAAAGCTTGCAATTAGTCCCATGTTGATTGTGCAAACAAATTTGTTCCATATAATAAAAATAATGTCCATAATTTTCAATACTTGTTTTTGCTAACCTCTTGAATTTGGGGGAACATGACTATGAAAAAATAAGAAATTACTAGTCTATTTAAGTGCAGACAAGTAAAAAATAAAAATGATTTGGTGAATGTTGTATCATTCTAAGTCTAGCCATTTGTAATGTTTGTATCAAGAAAGTGATCAATGAGAATCAACTGAAGTTGAAGGGTTTTAGCATTTGTGTGTTTCTATATTTGTTTGCATTTCTGAACATTTTGTGTTTGTGCATATTTTGCACCATCAAATGCTTGGTGAATCCCAAACATCAAGCAGAGAAATATTTTCCACTCGACGAAAATGCAAAAGATGGATGATTACTGATCACAAACCAAGACATTGCAGGGAAAGAATGGTGGTTCTAGTATTTGTACTAGGGAAGGAACTAGATCTATGTGTTCACCAAGGGTTGGAATTGCTTTGTTTGTGACATGAAACTTCTTCTAGGGGACATCGTTGCCTTCAACATGGCTTCTAATGCCCAAATTGTAGAACATCTGGTCTACAATAGTCAACATCCATTCTTGCAATTAGTCTCGTGCTGATTGTGCAAACAAATTTGTTACATATAATCAAGATAATAAAATGTGCAAAATTTTCAATACTTATTTTAGGTAGCCTATTCAATTTGGGTAGGAACTTAGCTATGAAAAAAAGGAATTTATAATCTATTGAAGTCTAGATAAGTACAAAAGGAAAGTTTCATTATTCTGTCAATTTATTCTGTAAATAAGTTATTTTTGAAAAGAAATTTGTATTCTTTAAAGATGCATGGAGAGAGAGAGAGGGGTGAATAGAGACAAAATTAGATAGAGAGGGACACATAGATAGAAAGAAAGAGACTAATTTTAAATAGACTTGTACCTATAGAAAACCTTAATGGACCTCCAACAAATATGCAACAGTCTTACAAAAATGCTATAATGTAGTGCTTTGATTTTATTTCTCACATAGCTTTAATTTCTTATTTCTATGCAAAAAAAATGATGCTCTTTTCTTTTTTTTTTCCCCAAATATTAAGAACATCTCAATTTTCAATGTATAATTATTTACAAACCACATACACCTTGCACATACAATTTACGATTTTCTAACCATTCTTAATTGTCATGTCTTTAAGTGAGCGATGATTTTTAGTTTTTCCTAGTAATCAATTTAAGGCATACTTCTATTTGTATCCTTGTAATAAATTTCATCCTAGCTTCCTTATTTTGAATAGGATGACCATTCCTAAAAATAAAACACACCCAATATTTAAGGATTATTTTAATTGGATTAAATTTTACATTTTTTAAAAGGAGTTGAGAATGATAAATGTAAATCGAGATCTAAGAATGTTGAGATGGAGAGCTTGAAGTTATTGAGATACAATGAGGGCTTTTATCTAATTTGGTGTGTTGTTGATTTTGATCACTTGAATTTCTTGGAAGACTATAACAAAGATTTAGAAATTGAAATTTGGAATAGGATTTCTCATGTAGAGCCTAAGGCAAAGATGACCTCTGTGTGAAAATGTCAAAGGTGAACACACGTCATATATAAAAAAAATGAATTTTTAGGTAGTCATTATTATTCTCTATGATCTTCCAAACCCTAGTTGGGGTAAAAAATAAAGTCTTTTGTGTGGCCAAAACAATTTTGTTTAGAGGCTTGGATATATTGATAGACATTAAATATATAATATTAAATATTAATTCATTTTGTATTTTTGTTTTTAGATTTTTTTTGTTTTTAATAATAATTATTAATAATCATTTGTATAACTTTTTGAAATTTAAAAATATTTAATATTAATAGACATTAAATATATAATATTAAATATTAAATATATAGAAATAATATAACATCATCCTTAATTTTTATTATAGAATATATATTTTCATTTACACCTCTATAATCTATAGTACAATAATATTTAGATTTTATAAGGAATATTTATAGAAATAATTAAAAAATATTTTTCTACAATTAAAAAATATATTTCTTTAGGTAATAAGGGTAAATAAATAATCACTTTAATTAGTATATGAAATAAAATTAAATAGCAAAAGTTGGATATTAGAAAAAACATGGGAAAAAGATATTCTTTATTTGGGATTAGGGGCGCAAGGCAACACAAATCAATTTAACTAACATGACGTAACCTAAAACATAATTAAATATTATCTAGTTTAATACATTGAAAAAAAAACCACGTATTTAATAACTCATATTTTTTAAATTAAAATATTAAATTTCAATTACATATTTTGTACAATTTTAAATATTAATTAAAATAAATAAATAAATATATGATTAAATAAAACATATATATATATATAACATAATTAACTGTAATATTAAATATACATCATATATTTAAATGTATATAAATATTAAATATTAAATAGATGTAAATATTAAATATAAATATTATATAGAATATAATCTATTTTGTAATAAATATTTTAGATTTTCTGTATAAATTCAATTTATAAGTAATCTTTGACCGTGGTAACCCATGCATGTTATCGTGGTAACACCAAGAAATTTACTAGAAGAAATTGCTTCCCAAAAAATGTGAAGGTTCAATGGTGTACCTGTCACATATAGATTGCAAGGAAACAAGTTTGAAGGCCACTACATAAAATGGTAAATAATAGATATTAAATTTCTATCCTATATCTATTCTAAAATAATATAATAGACATTTATTCCCTCCAAAAATGGATGGTATAGCTTAAGTTGGCCTTTTGGTGAAAAAACTTGTCCTCTTGAAAGAGAGGTCACAAGTTTGAATCTTGTGGGGGGTAGGGGATGTATGCTTCATATTGAAGCACAGTTATGAGGTCCTCCTTCAACACCAATGGATTAATAAAAAGAAAGGGTGTAGGTGTACGTGTTGACTTCCCTTTCTACGAAATCCCAACCTTTAGGAAAGTATTCTACACCTTGCATGACAATGCTGTTCATTTATGTGGTTTACCTAGGGATGTTGGATTTATGTGGTTAAAACAAATTATTACATAGATATAGTTGGCTATCAAATTTAATCCCTACATTTTTTGTAAGTGTTCTACACCATGCATGACAATGTTGTTCATTTATGTGGTTTACCTAGGGATGTTGGATTTATGTGGTTTAAACAAATTATCACACAGATATAGTTGACTATCAAGTTTAATCCCTACATTTTTTGCATTGAATAAAAGTTCAAAAATATTACATTAAAGAATTAGAGGATATTAGTAATAGTACCCTCAACATGGTAAGAACAAGAACAATTACACCAATAGATGGTAAGTCACAACCAACTACCATTCTAATTCATCCATAATAAAGGTATTAGTGTCAATACTTGATCATATGATTGATAATGTGATGAATAACTTTAACCTATTTACCTAACCCAACATATATCTTTAATATATTTTACAATAAGCAAATAAGACTTACCATCTAAAAATAAAAATGAAATAAAATAATAGAATACCAATTTCCAAATTATAAATTAAATTTAATTATAATTAAAATTAACTATAAATTAACCCCTAGATGAATACTAATACCAATACTAATAATAATCAATAGATAATAGCACAAGGAAATTTAAATTCGTGAGAAACTCACCTTTAGAAAAGGAAAACATGCATTATCGTTCAACTTATTTAGCTTAGTAGCCCTAACTTCTCTTTCTCAACCTTTTGGATATACCCACGATATGAATGCAAGGGACAAAAAAATGGCTATGGCGATGAAACGAATGCATGTGAATGGAAGTCACACGGGATCGGTGAAATGATGTGGCGTATGGGTCCTGACTTATTTTTTTCATTCAGGATTCCAGCAACAAATGGTAAAAAAATGGTAACGAAAAACAATAGAAAGGAATAAACGTGAATGACAACATAAAGGAGAAGAAAAATAAGGGGCAAGATCAAACAACGGGCGATGATTCAATCGTCTTGCACACCTCTCGCTCCATAACTACCATCAATCCTTCAACCCAGGTATCTATTCGCTAAAGGGAACACCTTCGGTGTAATAAACTAAGAACCAACTCCTACATTATGAAGCTTGTAGATGCGTTGTCGAAAAGACACCTTAAATACTTGACAATTATATTAAAATCAAGTAAAATATGAAACATTATTTTATTTACCCTACCTACTTTATAGTACTATAATGCACAATTATGCTACCAAAACAATTTAATGAGTGCAAATCTTAAATCAAAGTTGCTAAATAAAGCTTCAAGATTTATTCCAAATAAAATGTGATCAATTTGAAAAATAATCTAAACAAGTAAGGAGTTTTCTTTGATGCTAGGTCTTTGCTCTTTTTCTTAAACATCTATATAATAAGTATTAGACATTTGGATGCTTCTTCAATAGTGTTAACCTCAAATAATTTAATTTCTACTTGGAATGAGCTCATGTAAGACACCATAATAATGGATAAATTTATTGTACATCTAAGGCTAATTAATATTACTTTATACAAAAGTTGTAAGCAAGACAATGCAAAATTTCAAAAATTGTCACTTGATTTCCTTTTGGTGGCTTGCTTCATGTTTTGAGCTTGCATTTTTTTATGCTACAATTTTGGAGCTTATTCATATTGTTGACATCTTGGAATGATAATACTATCATTTGGATTCATTGATTTCTTTAACATTTAGTCATATCCTTCATTGGATCTCATTGTGTTTGGGAGAGCATTGCTTTACATTTTAGAGTATGATTTTCAAATTGATGATTCTTCAAAACATGTTGATACTTCTATTTGCAAGTGTTTAATTCAAATTATTTAGGATGTGGTTGTTTTCACCTAGATTGGAATAATTCAACATGTGATATTCCAATTTCTTGAGGGTTATATTGGTTAGTAGGGATAATATTAATTCATTATAGTTCCATTTTAATGACCAAATTCTCTCTCATATGTGGATAGGAGTTCAATTATCAAGGATTCTTTAAAAGATGATGATATTATTTAGGATGTGGTTGTTTTCACCTAGATTGGAATACTTCAACATGTTATATTCCAATATCTTGAGGGGTATGTTGGTTAGTAGGGATAAGAATAATTCATGATAGTTCCATTTTGATGACCAAATTCTCTCTCATATGTGGATAGGAGTTGTATTATCAAGGATTATGTATGTGAGATGTAGAAGCTGAGGATCATGAAGCTTTGAAGAAGGAACACTACTTTTAATTTTATTTAGATGGATGTATCTAGTTTTCTATGTTGTATGAGTTGCTTAGTTACCATAAGTTTTCATTAGGGGGTGTTAAGGATCCTCTTTCTAAAAAGATTGTCATGAATACCACCTTCCTATTTTCCCATCCAAGTTGAGTTTTAGGAGGGTGTTAGAATGACTAAAAACCATCTTTTGGGTCCTTTTGAATTATAAATGCTTGTGATATACCATTAGGTCATGCACATCTAGTAAGGTTCCTATATGATCATGTGTATGGATCCCAAATGTTTTAGTGATCCTGCATGTGTTAATGGGCATACAATGTGTAAGTAACCTTTTATGATTTTGTTGGGATCAATACCTTATTAGGTTAACCTACCCTTATATCATATGTTCAAGTGGTGTATAAATAGAGGCTACTCCTGTTAACACATATCATATTCATTCTAATTCTATTTCTTATATTATGAAATGATGTATTCTTTTTTATATTTTTTGATAGATTTACATATTACCATTCATTTTATTAATTGTGGAGTTCATATCTCTATTTGATACATACCAGTGTGTGTAATCCTCCAAAGATCTCTTCCAAATCTAGTAATAGAATTTCCAATAGGGTGGTTATTGACAATAAAATGTAGACCTAAGGTTTGTACTATTTATTTTAGATAAGTTAACCTAGGGTGATGCAATAAGAAGGAAATCAAAAGATTGCAGTAGATAACATATGCATGACATAAATATTCAAGTAATTTTACACATTCATTGACACCATAAGATAGGTCTATTCATATATTCATATCATATATTATTTATACAATGTACATCCTTTACTACAAGCATAGATATACACATCATATATGCTTGGGTAGTTTCTTCTACAACTTCATTGTGCCTCCTTATGTCTATCTTCTATCCATCTCTATCTTTATTTGGTATATATGTACATAAATACATATATACCAATCTTTCTCCCTTGAGATGTCTCTTGGATGTGTTGTATGTCAGTTGGAGGTACTGCACTAGTCTTGTGGTGAGTTTGTCTTAGTTTATCTTATGCAAGTAATGGTACAATTTTCCTTGCCAAGATCCTCTCAAGGCTTAAATCATTGTCTTGTCCTCAAGACATCATATACTATCAAAATGGAGGTCTTATATCAAAATATCTCTGCTGCTCTTGTTTAAGGTAATATGTGTTGGTATTTGAATTTTGTTTTCTGATATGTATTCTCTCACATTTGTACCATGTATTAGATTTTTGAATTTTCTATGACCAAATTCACATACTCTCTTTCTACAACTACCAAACTAGTTGGTTTTGTAGATGTAGCACTTCCTCGCTTTACTTTCTGGAGAATATTTAAAAAATGATAAATATGTATTAGTATTCAATCTCAACTCCTTCATTTATGTAATGGTATTTACCCTCTGCTCTATTAGTTGGTTGTGTTGTTGTTGGAGATTGTGAATTTGTTGTTGCTAGGATCTATCTATGTTAGCTATGATATCATAATTACTTGAAAGTTTTAAAATCTGAGTTTCTAAGGCTTCTATTGAGTCTTCTAAGTTATGGTACAACTTATGGTCAATTTATATGGTAGCAATGTTATTGCAAGCCTCATCTAGCTTCTTTATTTGTTGATCTAGGGTTTTCCTACCATTTTTCCATTCTTGTTGTGCCTTGCTTAGTTTTTCTTTTTTATATTCTTCTATGAATTTAGTTTTCAACTTTTATTTCTCCTCATCCCAACTGTCTATATAATCCAATAGTCCTTGTATAGCTCCATCTAGTTGAGTGATCACTATGGCAGAGGAGTCTATTTGTATTTATAGTTCTTTTTGTGACATATTTTGGATCATATTTTTTGTACCTTCTTCTAATGTGATATTCTTGTGGATCAGATCATGTTTTGCACTACTAGTGAAGGCTTCTCCTAACTCTATCTTTTGTATAGGTGATATATATGTGAAATCAATTTGAGGCCCTATAGGAGTTTGTATTAGTATGTTTGGACTTATGATTATTGATGGAATTGGATGCCTCTACCTATCCATATAGTCCTTAATTTTGCTTATTAGATCAATCACGTATTGTTTAGGTGGAGCAATTAATTGCTTTGATGTCTCCCCTATTTTGGTATTCTCTCCTTCTTCCTCTTCTTTTTCTTCTTCATTTTCCTTTTCTTCTTCTTTTTCTTTCTGTATTTCCTTTTCCTTTTCTTTTTCTATATTTTGACCCACTGTATCTAATAAATTGATACCATTGTCTTCTCCTACTAAAAGGTTTCCTCCTATTGTTATTTTTCCTTTAGTGATTTAGTAAGTCCTAGTTTCTCTATCTTTGTTGGTTTCTCTATCTCTGGTGGCTATGAGAAGGATGCGGTAGCTTGTTCTTGTGTCTTCTTTGATTTCATATTTTCTAAGAATTGATTATATTCTTGTTGGGTAGCTACAATAGCTTCTTTATATAGCTTCTAGTGGACTTTAGTGTTTTCCATGTTTTACTAAATAGTATATAGTCTTTGTTTTGTCCTTAATTTCTGATCTTGTATACCCTATATTATACTTTTTATTTTTGGAGAAAGATTGAGATATTTGGCCACTTCTTCCATTGAGCTTGTTTTGATTGAAATATCTATGTCGAAAGCTTCCCATCTTTGTGTGGTAATACATTTTCAATGCTCAAATTAACTACTATGGAAACCCTTGAGTGATGTGTTCCATGGGGTAAGGGATAGCCGTTATGAGGGTAAAGTGATTTGACAATTATCTCTATCACTTGCGATAGTAGTAGGATAAGTTTGAGCCACCTCTAATGGATTTTTGGCACTGTATAATGATCTTAAAATAGCTTCTTAAATTCTTCTACCATCAGTGCTTGTACTAAATTTCATTTTTCTTCTTGTGGCATTTGTTCTATTTTTGGAACTTCTTTTTCTACCTTCTCTGAATTGTCAGCATGTCATCCCCATTTCTTGTGTAATATTTTATTTTTCCTTTTAGGTTTTGTTTGCTTTATTTTGATTCCTCTTTCTTCTCTAAGCTCATCTATAGAAAAGCTTCTACATTTAAATCTTCTATTGGAGGGTTGGATAGTGGTGGGTTGTCTTTTATTTGAATTGTTTCCTCCACATTATTTCTTCTCTTTTCCCTTTTGTGCTATTGATTTTGAACATCTATTTTCCCTTTTATTAGTTGGTTTTTGTTAGCAAGAAATGTAAAGGGGATCTTTGTAGTTAGTTTATACCCCGGTCAAGTAGCTAGAGATTGATAGCAAAACATAAAGAATACCAAAACAAAGCATCACATATACTTCATAATAAGACAACACATAATTACCTTGTCCTGAAAGATCTCCATATATATATATCAACAATCATCAAGTATGTACATCATCTATCCATCCTCTTGCAGGTTTAAGTCTCTACCTCATTAGTTACATTCATGACTACTATGTCATTTTGACATCAGAATATATCATATACCATAGTCCTATCCTCCTATATCTTATCATCATATCTTATATTTATTTATATACTATATCTATCATTTATAGGGATGTGTCTCCTATCGGCTCCAACCTCTGCATAGTGTGTGGTAGCTTCTAATTGGGTCTCTTTTATACTTTGCACCCTGCTAACATCATCCCCCCTCAAAATTATGTCTTGTCCTCAAGACATGTTTTTCTCTAATTGAAAATATTTCTTAAGTCTTGTACCATTGACATAGCCAGCTAATACCTGACTCTCTATATTCTTTAGTATGACTACTCCAGAATTTGTAATTTCTTCAATGTAAAAAGGTCCCAGCCACCTTGTCTTGAGTTTTCCTTGCTTCTTAAACTTATTGTCATATAGGAGTACTAAGTCACCTTCCTTGAATGTCTTATTCCTCAAGTGTCTATCATGCTAGGCCTTCTGCCTTTTTCTTTCCAAGTTCATATTGTATGCTGCCATCAGTCTGTCCTCATCCATTTTCTCCAATTATTCAATCCTTTGTGTGAGAGAGTCTTCTTCACCCAACTTGAGGGTCCTTGCTGTCTGAAAATTTGGCAATTTATGAAGTGCACTGGTAGTGTAGCATCTATTCCATACACCAGTTTGTAGGGAGTGAACTTAGTGGTTCTTTTGAAGGTTGTTCTATATGCCCATAGTATCGTAGGTACTTTTAGATCCCAGTCTATATTGTTCCCATTGGACATATTTGTCAATGCTACCCTAATGATCTTATTTAGGGCTTCACTTGCTCCATTTTCTTGTGGATGATATGGTGAACTTTTGTTGTGTGTTATCATGAATTTTTCTAGTAGCTCTAAAATCATCTTGTTTACAAAATGTTTACCTTGATCACTAGTTATACTCAATGGGCAACCAAACCTAGTAATTATGTTCTCATAGATGAATTTCGTGGTAGTTTTGTAGTGCAATCCTTGGTTGGTTGTGCTTCAACCCATTTAGTTAGGTATTCCACTCTGGTAATGATGAATCTAGCTTTTGACTGCTTTGTTGGTGGGTCTATAGGTCCAATGAAGTCAATAGCCCATTTCTAAAAAGGTAGTTGTGCTGGAATTGGTCTCAATGGAATTTCATCTCTTGTGGTAGGTCTCCCTATTATTTGACATATATATCACAATTCTTCACATATTTCGTTGCATCTTTGAAAAGTATAGGCCACCATAGTCCAGCTAGTTTAATTTTTCTTATTGTCATATCTCCGACATTATGCCCTCCTGCTATCCCTTCATGTGCTTCTCTTAGAATTTCTTCTCTTTCATGTTCATACACTACCATTCTGGTGATATCATCCTTTCCTTGAACATGTTGCTCTCCTTCAATCAATGTATATGGAAAAGGCTTTTGCATTAGGTTTTATCTTTCTTGTGTTGACATATATGTTGGAGGTTCACATGTAGCAAATAGGTATGCTATATCTATCAACTCTTCTGGTACCACATTCACTCTGAATAGATTTGTGCTAGGTAGTTCTTCTTCATCTACTTATGGATCTTCCCCTGTCTCAATTTTGGATAAGTAGTCTGGTCCCTAATTGTGCTTTCTCAGCTTCACCATGATTGAGAATTCAAACTCCTAGAACAAGAGTATCCATCAACAAATTCTTCCTTGGATGATTGGTTTGTTGAGTAGGTATTTCAATGGTTCATGATTAGTATTTCTCTTAGTGTAATCCCTGATGCATCCACATGCGCATGGAAAGTGTTCTCCCAATCCATAAATATGAGTATTGGTGCTTCTGCTATCTTCTGCTTCAAAGTGTCAAATGCCTTTTGGTGCTGCTCATTCTAGGTAATACTTTTGTTGTGTTTCTTCTTCAATAGTTCTTCTCTAGGTGTTGAAATGTTTGCATAACTCTTGATGAACTTCCGATGGTAACTGGTATATCCTAGGAATGTTTTGACATCAAATGCATTTTTTGGTGGTGGTAAGTTCTGAATAATTGCAACTTTTAGGGGATCAACCATCAAGCCTTCTTTACATAATATATGACCTAGTAGTGTTCCAAATGGTACCACAAAAGTACATTTTTTCAAGTTCAGGGAGATTTGTAGGCTTCTACATTTGTTTAGCATCAATCTCAATGTTTGTGTGTGATCTTTTACCAGTCCAAATATAGTCTAGTCATCCAAATAGACTTCCAAAAAATCATGTATAAACTTCTTGAATGCATTGACCATGATTCTACTAAATACTGCAGGTGTAATTTTCAATCCAAATGGCATAACAATGTACATGAAAGATCCTAGTTCAGATGTAAATGTTGTTTTGGGTTGACCTTCCTCTCTAATTTTTACCTGGTGATATCCGTAGAATGCATCAGTGAAGGAGTAGATTTCTCCACCGGCAACTGACTCTAAAATTTCTTCTGTGAATGGTGTAGGGAAAGCATCATGAATGCAATCTTTATTCAACTCTCTGTAGTCTTCACAAATCCTGATTTCTCTTGTTTTCTTATTCTATACTACCATTAGACTGATCCATTCTACTTCCTCCACTAGTTTTATGATTCCTTCTTCTAGCATCTTCTCAAGTTCTACTTTAACTTTTTTCTTCATGTTTGGATTCATCCTGTATGGCCTTTTCTTTATTGGCTTACTACCTTATTTTAGTTGAATTTTCATTGTTCCAACTTCCTCTTTTATTCCCTTCATCTCTGTGAACTTTCTAGGAAACAAATCCTCATACTCAGACATAATTTCTATGACTTGCATCAGTTCCTTCTCATCCTAGTAGTCTCCTATCTTGGCTAGCTTAGGGTCTCCTTTGGCAATGTTCTCTTCCCTTAACTAGATAGGCTTGTTGTAGCATTTTTCATTGATATATGTTGATTCCACCAACTCTCTTTCTCCTTGTTCAATCTTAATTTCTTGTTCCTTACTCTCCTCATCCTCTTGTTCTGTTGTTTTGTAGAATTTGTGTTTCTCCAGGTATGATTCCTTATCCATCCACTCTATCCATATGACTTCTATTTTTTTCGGTGGTGGATTTTGCTTTGGTTTTGCTTCTTCTTCTTCCGCATCTTGTTGAAAGATGATCTCCTTGATTTTGAGTAGTTTTGTGTAGATGTTCTTGTCTGGACTAAAGAATGAGAAATTATGAATGAAATCCTTCTGTAATTCTTCCCAGTATCTAGTTTCTTTCCTTCATTCCTGATCCATCTACCATGTCTGTGCAATTGGTGACATTGTCCAATAAAAGAAATAGGTGTACAATATATCATTATATTCATTTCTTTCTCCCCATACCATTGTACACATGGATAAATGTTCTTGTGGTGAAATATGGCCTGAGTATTTGGGTATGGCATCATATTCTCCTTCCTCTGGCAAATATCTTGTCTTGATAAGTATTTTGAATACTAGCCATCGATCTATTGTGTCTTTGTGTGTGTTCCACCAAGTTACAAAATTGCATACTAATGTGTGTTGCACATCCTTTAGTCTTATGTCTTCTTCTAAAAAGACTGTCTCCATTTCTTCTAGGTATATATGCAGATTCTGTACTCCTAAAAACCTAGGCAACTTGATATGAGAAATGCCTTTCAAAATGTGACTTACCTAGTAAGGTCTTTGAGCCATGTCTTCCTTGTCCTCCATAGATGTGTCGCATATGATCTTCGGTGAGGTGTGGAGGGTTGCGGTGTGTCTTCCTCACCAGTCCTTATCATGAATATGCTTTGGTAACCAAGCATTTTCCTTGTTTTCAGTTTTGGTTCTTCTCTTAGCCAGGCTTCTAGAACCTCCTCGATGTCTATACTATAGTAATCCTCTTCTATCTCCACTTCTCCCTTAGAATTAGGTTCTTTTGTCATCTCCTCTACATCCAACATTGAATTTGTATAGAGATTCTTTGCATCCTTATCACTATCTTCAGTTTGATTAGCTTCTTCTATATATGCTTCCTCCATTGATGATCCCAAAGGAATGTCAACAATCTTATTCTCATTAGAAAATGATAGCTCTTCTCTCTGGGAGTCTTTGATACTGTTTGCATCTACAAACCATCTCAACCCTAAAATTGCATTGAAAGCTTCTCCTTGATCCTTCATGGCTACAACAATGAAATCTAAGACTTGGTTGATCCCCATTAGGTTAACTTCCACCTAGTTCCATGTTCCCATTGTCTGCATGTTAGACCCATATGCCAAAATAATTTTGTAAGTTATCTCTGTCAACTTAGGTCTTCCTAACTAATCCCACAACTTCTTTGTGATCATGTTGACATCTACTCCTAGGTCTATAATGACATTTCAGACCTTTCTATGATTAATATGAATATCCGCCATAAGTGGTTTTGTCTTCCATTGTCTATCGTTCTTCCCATCCTTCGGAGTTGACTCTTCTGACCTGGCTCCTTATTCCAGTATTTGGAAAATTACTTCAGTTTCTCAATAAGACTATGTTGTTGTGTCAATTGTGCTAATTGCTTGAAAGCTTCTACTTCTTCTTCAGTGAAAAATTGCTTTTATTGCTTCTCCATTTCTTGTTCCTTATTGTTTGTTTATCTTTTGTCACAACTTCCTCATGTTATTTCCTAGAGGGAACAAATTCTTCTTCCTCCTCACTGTCTTCCTCTTCTGTGTCAATGACATAGTGCATTCCAGTATTTGTTCCTTGTCTTGTCAGTACTGCAGCTTTCTCCTTTCTTCTTCTTTTATCTTTTCTAGTATGTTTTGTCTTGGTTCTCTGATAGTACTCTTCTTCTTCTATAGATTCAATTGAAGATGTGTTTATTTCCTCCATGTTGTTCTTCCAGCAAGTCCTTGTTCCTTGACCTTTTGGTGCCCTTCTTATGATCCTAGCTCCTTTTTTATTATTCAGGTTTTGTATCTCATCACTCTTAGATTTTGGTTGTGCATTCCAAAAATATTGTTGTGCTCTTTCACAAGAAAATAAATCATGCTCTGTACTACTACAAAATGAACATTGTGTTTTCCTTTCAACCCAACATTCATTAGCAAAGTGTCCTAGCTTATCACAATTGAAATAGGTGGTATCCTCCTTCCTTATTTGATTTCTTCCATGACCTCTGCATCCTCTGTAACCTCCAAATTTCTCTCTATCATCATTATTATAGCTATTTCCATAGGATGGGCCACCATAGTTTGAATTTTGTATTGCTTTGACATTCTTCTGGTTTCTCCAATTTGGTTGCTTGTAGCCATGATCATGTGAGTTTATTTCTACATAGGACATGTTATTACTCTCTGTAGAGTTTGTGTACCATGTTTCATCTTCATCAACAAATTCTCTTTTCCTCTTGAAGTTTTGTGAAGGACAATTTGGTGTTTCATGGTCATCCCACTCTCTGCATAATCCACAATATACTGGATTGATAATTTTTGTTGTTGCTTTGGTGTCTTCTTTTAGTGTGCTAGCTTGTCTTTCACCTTTCATCCTAGGGAATTCATTTCTCAAGTGACCTTCTCTTGTATAGTATGAGCACCAAATATTAGGTATTTTCTTCTGTGTATTCTCCTCCTGCTTAGCCCAGATCTCTTGCCTTAGCTTCAACTATTCCAATTCTAGTTTTAGCTTCTCCAATTCTAGGTTTTCTTTCATCTTATCTTGTATGTGCCAAGATTGAGACTCTATTCAGTAGGCTAGTGTCACTAATTCTGCATATGTCTCAAATGTCCTTCCATCTAGGGCTAACCTTATTTCAGGGCTTATTCTGGAAATAAACCATTCTATCTTTTGCTTCTCATTCGATGGTTCCTCCAACTTTCTAGTTGTCTCCTTGAATCTTCTATCAAAGTCATTTAATTATTCCTTATCCAACTGCATCAAATCTCTCATCTTACTTACCCCTTCTATTGGAACATCTGGAACTCCAAAATTCTCCAAAAATAGCTTCTTGATCTCATCCCAATCCTTGTCACTATTCGGACATGTATTTCTATACCACTTCAGTGCTTCATTCCACAAGGTGCCTATGAAGTAAAATAACTTGATTTCATCTCTTGTTACTCCCTTCCGTTTCCAAATAGACTCCAAAATAAAAATGTGCTCTGCTACTTCAGTAGTGTCCTTCTTAAAGATAGGTAACTTGACACTCACTTTCCTTCTCTTCCCTTATCTCTCTATAGTCAGATATCAAAGTACTCCTCTCCTAAAACCTCTATGAAATTACTTCGGATCTCTTATATTTTCTCTGCTTCCTTGTTTGCTTGACTATCTTCTCAACTAAAATTTTCTTGACTTTATATGGCACTCAGGGTGACTCATGGTCTAAGGGTTGTGTCTCTTCATAGTGTCTCTTCAAATTAGGGGATTCTCTTCTCTTTTTGAATGACATCATGTCGGCATCCAATCATGATTCAAATAACCTTCCAAAACCCTCAAAATTCCTCTTAATGTTTACCACATGTTCTCCTTCTCTTATCTCCTTTATGCTTCAGCAAATTAGTTCCTCTCTATATTCCTCATCCATCTTAAAAATCTTTGGTGTTAATTTCTATTTTCTGGTAGTCTACGACATAAACCCTAGTTCACTTGTTTCTTCTTTTTCCCTTCTGCATTCTTCTCCGGCAGAACCCACCATGCCGTGCTCAACAGTCTCCTTCCTAATGCACTCTATCTCTTCTCCTTCTAACATCCTTTCTCTAGCAACACCCACATTGGTGCACCCAACAACATCCTCCATGATGTGTTTGTCTTCTTCTTCCCTTTCGGCAGCACCCTCCATGAATTCTTCCTCCTTTTCTTCTACAACTTCTGTTATCCCTCCTTTCTCCATCTCTTGTGCCCTTTCCATCCTTCTACGGTAATGTTCTTGTCATTTTTGAGTCTACTTCAATCTTTCTTCTCTGCTTATCTCCATTCTAGTTTTGATCTCTTTGTCGATCTCTCTTTTCCTCTACTTCCCCCCTTTCACCATGGGTTTTCTAGATTTGTTGTTCTATTAGTCCTCTTATATCCCATGGAATCCTTGTTTGAAGAGTTACATCATTTGAAATGTCCTTGCAGACCCTACCCCCTTTCCACTTGCCATCCCCTTAAGTGCCTGCCCCCTCTCACAGAGGTAGAAACTTAAGGAGACTTGAACTCCTCCACAATTTGAAAATTTTGCCCACCAACCTCACATTCTCTCCTCTCTAGAACTCTGCACTACTTCTTTGTACATTTCACCCTTTCAATATTTAACTACCTTCTTCTAGGGTCCTGGCAACAGAACCAAATGTTAGCAAAAATGTAGAGGGGATACCAGTCCGGAGATCCGATCGTTAGTCAAGTCTTTGTAGTTAGTTTATACCCCCATCAAGTAGCTAGAGATTGACAACAAAACATAAAGAATACCATAATAGAGCATCACATATACTTTACCCTATCCCAGCAGATCTCCATATATATATATCAACAATTATCAAGTATGTACATCATCTATCCATCCTCCGACAGGTTTAAGTCTCTGCCTCATCAGTTACATTCATGACTTCTATGTAATTCTTACATCAGAATGTATCATATACCATACTCCTATCCTCATATATCTTATCATCATATCCTCTATTTATATATATACTATATCTATTACATATAGGGATGTGTCTCCTGTCAGCTTCAATCTCTGCATAGTGTGTGATAGCTTCCAATTGACTCTCTTTTACACTCTACACCTTGTTAATAGTTGCTTCCACTGGCAGTTCCTAGCCTTTCTGATCACCACTTTGGAAGTTCTATGGTTTGTTGTGTGGCCTCTATTTTTGAGATGTCCTTAATTATTAGAGGAGGATCCTATTTTGCCATTTTCTCCTTTTCTTCGTATACTTATCTACAACATCTATCTTTGCCTTCTTATTAATGTAATCTCTCCAAGTCCCAAACATTTTTGTGGTTGTATCCTTTGGGCGTGATAATAGAAGTTGGGTTATGTTCTGTAGTAGGTCATCTTATGCCTCATAGCGTAGTTGCAGTACTAGGAAGGTGCATGTTCTATTGCTTCTAGGTGAATGAAGTCATTGTCAACCACAAATACTACATCATTTTCTAATTTTGTTATAATGTGGTTACTTAGCCATTCTTTCTCTTGCATGTTCTTCTAGAATTTATTAAATATGAAGACTCATTACCCATTTGACAAATAGTTTTATTGGGGAAACCCTCCATGTTTTCTTTGATTTGTTCTACTATTGTTGAGTCTAATATCCATATGCATGGGGAATTCCTAGTAATTCCATTATGAAATAGAGGGATAAGCAATTGATTAGTGATTCATACTTGAAATCATGGTGGATTTTCTTCATTTTCTCTAGATTGTCTATTAGATGCACTCTTAGGGTTTCACATAATTCATACTCTTTATCATCAATCACCATTTCATATGCTACATAGATGCATGTTGTAGGTGTGAAATATTCTCTTCCCATGTAAAGAACTTTGTAGGCTATGCATTTGGTAGTGTATCTAATCCTGGGATCTTCAATTTTGTGGACAACAAGAAACCACCCATTGAGTGTTGCTCCATTGTGTGTGGTTATAACTTTATTATCCACTTTCTTAGGCTTGTCATCTTTATTCCATATGTAGACACCCCAAATTTACCTCACCAATTTCCCCTAATTATTCCCAAATTAACCACTTTCTATCATTTAATCCCATTTCCTGTAATTAATCAATACGACTAATTTAATCTCATAGTTAATTAATTTTCCCCCATGTCCCAATTAATGTGACTAACCTAATTCAACTAATTCCATCCCTATGATAGTTAATCCATTTTCTCATCCCTAATGTTAATTAATTAAATACACATAATTAATTAACCTTAGCCCAAATTAGTCCTCCAACTTAATCAATTAATTAACCCATGGTTACTTAATTTAATAATCCACATCATCCTCAATCCTTGTCCTTTTAATCCTAACCATTTAATCCATCTACATGGATCAAGATCTAAATTATCCATCATCTAACATGTGTCCAAACCCCCATTAATGCTCACACATGTGTGAGCATGCTAACTCATCCCACTCCTTGCTCATGTTGCGAAAGGTGTCTCAACCTTGCAACTATAAAAGTTTCTTCCCAATTTTGGTCTTTTCAAATACCCTTTATCTTGAAGAATGGTTTAGAACTTCCAAAGTTTCCAAAAGGGGCTAAAAATGGCAGGGTTTACTATTTTTAGTAACTCTACATTTGAGCACAGATGGACCCAGAATTTTCCCAAAATTTGTGAAACTTCCAAGTAAATATCTTGGCTGATTTTTGACTCAAGATCATACTTGGATTGCAAGATATTAAATTTTCTATTATTTGAAACTCCTGAAAAAGTTTCAAACTCATAGTTGAGGCACTTAGAGGTCCCTAGATGCCTCAAAAGTTGTTGTAATTGAAAAAGTAGGTTATAGTGTGATAGATCTCTTCACGAGATTTCTGACGCATCAAACGATTCTCAATCGAATACCCGGATCAAAAGTTATGGCCTCCGAAAGTTGGGCCTCAGATTTAGGGGAAATGTGGAAACATGTTGGAAACTTAAAAGACCTATAAAGGGGAGAGTTATACATGTTGGTGTGTGATTTGGCACATCACAAAGCATCTTTGATTGGAGATAATTTGGGCACCACTTTGGGTGGTTTTGGCTCATGGTTTTGTAATTACTATTGACGGTTTACTGTATTGTATCTCCTATATATCAGGAGCTTGAGATGGAGGTTGTGTGTAAGAGTCTTATAGATGTTGAGTTGCCTCCAGATCTCTAGTTGGTTATACTCCTAAGAAAGATTGCTCTACAAGTATATTGTAATCTTCTTGACTCCTGAATAATATATTAGGCAGCTTTGGAGTTTGGGGTTTTTCTCTCGAAAGGGTTTCCCCATGTAATTACTATGTTTTGGTATGATTGCTATTTGTGTTTGTTTCTATAACTATTGTAAATATCTGAAAAGTTCTGCATATCCCTTCTCACAAGATTAGTGTAGGAAGTTGTTCCACTACCTTAGCTTATTTACAAGTGGTATCAAATCTTGATCACCTTTGGTTTCAGTTGTGGGTTGTTGGGTTTTTTGAACTAATCTAGTTTAGAGTGGGAGCTTGTGCAGAAGATACTTTGTGATCTTGTTGTAGGAATTTTTAGATGGTGAGCACATCAGGGAGAATAGAGGTAGAAAATTCTTTTGGTAATAATTTTGAGATATGGAAGCTGAAGATGGAGGATCTATTAATTGATCAATATCTGTGGAATGCTATTGATGAGAATGTTTCAAGGCCCATAGATGCTACTTTGACTACTAAATATGATGTAATGGACCGTAAAGCCAAGGGTCTAATCAGATTGTGACTGACAGACTATGTTTTAATCAATGTTCATGAAGAGCCCTCTGTAAAGAAACTATGGCAATATGGTGCTAAAGATGTTTCACCTAAAGACACCAAGATCTCAAATTTAGACCTCTCCTCCAGTAATGTCATAATTCATCATACACATGCTAGAACCTTTATAGGTTCATATCATTAACATAGATGCAAGGTTGATTACCTACCAACCTATAAGTCTCTTGGTTTGCACAGTCATATTATGACCAAAATTATGTAATCCTTAATATTTACAAGTTGAAGTATTCACAAGTTCAAGTGTTTGCACCAAATTTCTAGGATAAGTGACTTAGATTAGTTCTTTAGAACCCTTTTCAAATTCCCCGCTAGGTACAGAATGCTACCTTTATTAATGTCAACATATAATATAATTATATATCAGCCCATGCTAACACTAATATGATATAGAGTTGATTATGCATATACATTTAACCCAACCAACCCTAGTTCCTACTTATATCCAAGTTATGAAATGAAAGTCAGGTACGATTATTACCCAATTCCATTCCAACACTTACTAATATTGTCAGAATCAACCATACACAGAAAATATGTATAACAACATAATCAATATAAAATAAATCATTCATCACAGAGCACATGACATCAACAAACATAATATCTTCACCATGTAACAAATATGCAAAGTCCTAATACACTTCCATGTGATGTCTTACTGTAATATGAATCAATGATACCAAGCATCATAATCATATTATATGATGATATCCCGCTTAATTAGAACACATCATGCATCAACAAAGCCATGTGAAATATATCCAAACTTCAAAAGACTTACAACCATAATCATAAACTTGATTTAAGCATGAACATTACCAAGTCATACCCAAGATAGTCATTCACTATATCAAGGATGTCATGCCACATTTGATATACAATGACTATAACTTAAGTCTCACATGTCATGATAACAAGTTTATACTCATAACGTAAATGGAAGTCATACAAATGTTGTTCATACAACTAGGGTCAATTGGGGGTTAGATCAATAATGCCTTCCATAAATAGCTATAACCTAAGCTATTAGTCATAGAATGTAGATACGTTGAGAACAACATATTTGCCCAAACTAAAAATAATATTATCCTATATAGAAGGATATAGAGTATGCACCAACTTATAATGTGTGTTAATATGAACCTATATCACTGCAATATATGGGGCGATACCATCTAGCCCAACATATCATACTAGGGAGACCGATTACTACCACCAAGGAAACTCAATATTTACATGGTTTAACCACATCCACCATATGAAAGAAATATTGATGTTATTATCCCCTTCACCAAAAATATTGAGCATTTACCCTGATAGGCATAGTGAAATACAATTATCAACCAAAGGTGATGATATTCCCACTACCAAAGTACAAGGTATTGTCTTGTGGTATCATACAATGATTTGTCATTTTTTGAATCATCACCTTAAGAATATTTCTCTTATTCAATATAAAAGTCATTCAAGGATATTTATGTTTCAAATAAAACCTTCAGGCCATAACCAAAGAATGACTCGCCATTTCCCTACAAGTTCAGTCTTTGTGTAATGCCTCGCTATGCAACCCTAGAGAAAAGTTCAACTAAAGCAATAAAAAGGCATAATTTTTTTTTATAAAGAAATAACAATAACAAAATCTAACATAATCTAATTGTATCAAGTTAAACTAACATCTCTAGGGATTACATAGCTGCATTATTGATACAGCACAATATTCAACAACATACATAACTTATTCAAATAAGTCAAAGAGTCAACTAACAACTTTTGTTACATCATCAGATAGATACATCATCCTTTTAATAATAATTACAAGTACAAATAGGGTATTCTACAAAAGGAGTTACATAATTTCAATGATACATAAGCTCTTTCCTGAATACATCAATTTACAAAATGAATTTGTTGAGAAGGCTTTAGAAGCTACCAACAATGCAAAATGTGAAAGCATAGACAGGGCACGAAGACTGATTAGTAGAATGCCTCAAAAAGAGTCATATGATGGAAAATAATGATCATAGGATATGCACAAAATGAATTTGTTGAAAAATCTCAGAGAAACCCAGTTCAAAAATATAGAGTTATTGGTGATGCAACAAACTATTTTAATAGAGACGAAATGGGTGAGAGGTAGACAATCACAAAATATTCATATCTAAAAATGACAAACTAGGTATGGCTAATTTTTTGATATGATTTAGATATCCAGGCCATGCACCATATACAAAAAATTAAAGAGAAACCTAGTTCGTAAAAATAAAGTTATGGCTAATGCAATAGACTGCTAAAATAGAGATGAAATGGGTGAGAGGTAGATAGTCACAAAATATTCATAACTCAAAAATGACAAACTAGGTATGGCTGAATTTTGGATATGATTTAGATATCGAGGCTGTACACCATATATAAACAAATTAGAGAAACTCAGTTCATAAAAATAAAGTTATGGCTAACGTAATAGACTGCTAAAACATATACGAAATGGGTGAGAGGTAGATAGTCACAAAATATTCATAACTCAAAAATGACAAACTGGGTATGGTTGATTTTTGGATATGATTTAGATATCTAGACTATGCACCATATATAAAACAAATTAGAGAAACCCAGTTCGTAAAAATAAATTTATGGCTAATGCAATAGACCGAGTTCAGAAAATGTAGCAGAGAGTTCACATAATATTTTACTAAATCTAATGCAACAATAAATTAGATTCATATCTCAGTCCATACCTCGAATATTGCTTCTATCACATCTTCACAAAATTTCCTTGCACGCATCCATTTTCCCCAAGTCTTTTTTTCTGGAAGCTATGGTTTACGGTACCAAAAGAAAAATGAAAACTTCTTGAGAGAGAGAGCTCCCCTAAACATAAAACATATTCTCTATTTGAAATGCACGCTCCCCCCCCCCAAATTATGTCTTGAAATTTCAAAAATAAAGTTAAGCCTGCATAACCACCCCCATAATTTCTTCCAGAAGATTCTCCTTTATTACTTTCTTACAATTTGCTATTTTTAACCAAATAATAATTTCTCTCTGATTTTATTTATTTTAGAATTTGCTATTTATTTTATTTACAACCAAACAAAACTAGTTTCTTTCTACTTTTCTAAAATTAGTCTCTTACACAAAAGAAACAATTATTTCTAAGATTCCCTCTTGAGGTGCATAACTGCCACTTCTTCCAAGTGCCAAAATGGAAAATAATTACTCAAGACAATAATAATAAAGAAAGAGAATATTTTTCAAACATAATAATACATATTTCCTCACAACTATAATTTACATAAAAACATCTATATTTTTTTATTAAAGTGCCCTCTTGACTTAAATATTTTATTTTAATGAAGTAATTAACCAAAACATTAATCAAACAATTCCAAACAAAATAACAGAAATGCCAAATAATACCTGACACAATGTATGATCGAAAGCATGACCACAATGATCGTGACTGACCATTACGCCCATATAGACAACATTGATTGGGTGCAAAAGTGGATACTCATCCTTCTCAAGGATGATGGCTAACTAGGGGACCACATGTTATCGCCATTCAACAATTTCCATTGGGTTTAAGGCATGCTCAAACCTGTCCATTTAGGTGGAGTCAATGCCTGGTACCTGCATCCTGTAGCAACCAAACAGTCAAACAAATAGACATATATATAATCATATAGTCAAATACATTGTGAAAGGGAATCATAGCATAGCAGGGTACTCACGCATGAGTAACGCGACACTGTCCCTTTCACCATCACATCAAACACATAATCACAACACAGATAGCAATCAGTTACTGAACGACTAAATAAGAACCATCATCAAATAATCACATGATACACATAATAAGATTAATCCACACAAAACATCACAACATAACATCCTATGATACGAATCAGTTGCATAAAAATCAATTCTAACATATGACAATCATAGTAAGATCAACATCATAATCACCTGAATGTAAAACAATGTCAGAGCATATAAATTATTACTGTCACAACAAAAATTATCGATAAAACATACTATCATATGAAACCACACATGAGCATAATCAGGAATGTCATCAACATGAATGTAGCATCTACCAACATCATATAGTACACAACATCAACTATCTAACATACCCTAAATATTCCTATTATTTTACCTTCATCTTCATGCTCCTTAGCCAGACCATCTGTACATCCAAGATGAGAATGGAGGGGAAATATTTGAGGAGGATGGAGGGGAATTGGAAAAAACATAGAAAATTTGGAAGTTTTACAGAGTAAGAATTGGAGGAAAGGAAGAAAAGGAGAACTGGAGGATACTAATTTGGAGTCTCAAGGTTTAAATCTGAGTATGTCTATATTGTTATAGCCCTATGCATGATACTCTCTTTTGGTTTCTTTTCTATTGCTTGGTTGTCTTTAGACCATATTTGTTTCTACCTTTATCATGTTCTGTCCTCCTGTCACCAGGAGGTTTCTTGTAATTTTCAATTTGAATCATTCTCTTGGTTATCTCAATCTTCATCTAGTACCATTTCGGTAATGGAAGATCGATCATCTCTAGAATCATTTATGAAAGAATGATTAAACTCGAAACTAGGGCATATACTTTAGCCAGTCTCGCTTTCAAATTTGAATGTATTATTTTACTCTCTAAGCCTTCTCTACAATAACATTTATAACTATAATGCCTTCTTGGTAGATGTCTCTACAAAAGACATTCATTTTGTGCTGATCCTATCATATGCATGTGGTTAAAAGTGTGGTAGATTTGATGAAGATGTTAGATCTATAGGAATGTTTTATTGTTCTATATTCCTTTCCTCTCAAGATAACCTTAGAACAAGGTTCTTTTATTATAGCTTCGAGTTTTGTATCTTGTGATTCTAACTAGTGTAAAATATTTATAGCATTCTAATATTATAGGCTTTTAGCCTTGCTTATACAGTTATATTTAATAGTATTTACAAAATTGTCTAGATTATTAATGAAATCTACATTAGTGTAAATAGTGGTTTAGTGAATTTTGTAGCTATTGGTATAGCATTCATGTGTTATGGTTATTAATACTCCATTGTATAATTTTAATTGTGGTGGTAGTCCCCCATTGTGATAAGAATTACATTTAAATAATTGTTGTGTTTTAATATGTATGCCTTAGGGTTATTTGCATGTTGATCGCAATCATTTTTAATTAAACAAAACTAAAATAAGTCTTGGGATCTATTGGCTAAAATATTGTTTCTCATGGACTCTTACGTCTTATGATCATAAAAGTAACTATTACTAGTGGTTGGAATATGATAGTTCTATATTGTTGAGGAAGATTCACTTTATGATTGTTAGATGATTGATCATGATTCAATTAATGTTACATTCTTCAAGACCCATAATTAGTGCATTATGTCATATGTCGCAATTGTGGTGTTGTATTTGAATTATTGATGAAGGATCTTAGTTTGGTCTATTAGGTGATGATGGGCATTTGAGAGTGAATGTGATGTGAGACCATAGTGTTTAGTGTGTCAAGTGTTTGTGTCAGTTGGGAAAGTTGATTCCAGAGGCCAAGAGCGGTAGTTGTGTGTATGACTCTTGTGATTATGTAATCTTGCTAATGGTTGAATATGTATTGGTTATATGTTGACTCCCCTCTATTTATGGATTCATGTGGTTATGATGACTGTACAAGATAGATAATGCCTTGCTTAGTGTACCTATTCATGTGGTTATGACGATTGTGCAAGATGGATAATTCCTTGCTCAGTGTTCCTATTCATGTGGTTATGATAACTATGCAAGATGGGTAATGCCTTGCTCTGTGTAATGTGAAATGATGTATATTTTGTGTTGTAAATGTATCATGATGAGAAATGCGATAGTTCATGCTTGGGTTTTGTTATGGGCTTTGAGAATCTAGATGTAGTGAAGGGGGAGTGGCTTTCAATGTGGGGCCGATGCCCAAAGTGGATTGTCAAGGTAACCCATTGGAAGTTGTTAATCCATTGATAACTTAATAATAAATCTAGAGAGTTAGGTAGTTTTCACACTAATCAAGATAATTGGATGCCTCACTCATGCCTGTAGTCTCGTTCAGGCTAAGGATGAGATAAGAAGGCCATGGTTGGAAAAGTCAACTTCCTTGTCCTCACGAAATGAATGTTGGTTTCACATGTGTCACCCAATGGGGCCGGTATCTAGTGAGAGACTGTCAGGGTAACCATAGATGGGGACCGGTGCCTAGTGAGAGATTGTTAGGGTAACCCATAGATGGGGGCCAACATCTAGCTAGAGACTGTCAGGGTAACCCATGCTAGGATCATGCGATGACACTCATCCCTACTATAGTCTAGCATTCTCTAGTTGTGTTCTCCCCTTTGTATTATGAATGCCTCTAGAAGTGATGTTTGAGTTACTTGTGATGTTCTTTTTGACCCGTGTTGTATTGAAGTCTTGTGTAGTCCTTGCACCTGTTAGTCTACTGTCTTTCTTGATTGTTTTCTTAGTGGGACCTTATTGTTATCTCCTAGCATGGGGGTGGACCTTAGGGTTCCACATGGTTGGGTGGTTGTGCTTTTATCTCCATTAGTTTCCCTTGCTATTGTTCATGTGCAAGAAGGATGTACCTTATATGGTAGATTTCAGATCTTGCTCTTGCTTAAGGAGGTAGATACTTATGATCATGTTTCAGTCTTGTATATCAGTTAAATCATGTACTGTTATCTTGATATATGTACTCCAATGTAATCTGGATAGCGATATTGTAAACAATGTAATGTTGTACTCTTTTGTAAAGGAGCTTGTTTATGTACTTATGATCCTATGTGCAGGAACTTGATGCTTACTTATCTGATGATATAATATGGAATTGTATGTGTTTATTTATCTGATGCAATTTGACTTAAATGGACTGTGTTTGTTAGTTTATTCATAATGTTGGTTATATCTTGTTTTAGTTCATTAGTAATGTAGCCATGGAACCCTAGAGGATAAAGCTTAACTTATGTTAGGAGTAAATATGATTTACTTTTCGTTGTTATTTCTTTCTTAAAAAAAAAATTGTCCTTTTTGTAAGCTTAGTTGTGTTATCCTCTGGATTCCTTGGCGAGGCATTACACTTTGACCATGAAATTCTATTTATACAAGCAACTACGTTATCAATGTTCAATGTACATTAGACTCAACTTCCATAATGTGCAAGGAATGTTCATATTTTTATCTCAAATTATTTAGTTTCCAAGATAAAATATACAACTAACAATTCTATCACTTCAATATTTAGTTCATAAATACACTGGATCCTCCTAACCCTACTAAATATTTAGCTTGGTAAATATCCTGGGATCATATCAGGGAACATACTTGGATCGCTTAGAGGAAGACTCTTGGAAGAAGTAAAACCTGACTTGATCCCCATTTAAGTCTAAACATAAATACACTTTTTGGTGTGGATCCAAGGAAGCATCACTTGAGACTTTCCTTTTTGTAAATTGAAGTTCATTCAAACTCATTTCTAGTCGCATCATCATGTTGCCGTGAGAGCTCTGCAAGGACACGTGAAATGTCATCAAAAATTTTCTCCTCTTGCTAGTGGTCAGTAGTATATGAATGGCTAACATTTTGACATATAGGTTGTACAATAGTGCATTCCAAGTCACCATGCAGGTGGACCTACCACGGGGATGTGACACTTGGCTAATATTGATGGTAAGATCCAAACATATGCATGAAAAATTGAGTAATGTGTGCATATTTGACAAATGTTGGACTGAACCCTAGCTAAATTCCTACTTGTCTACTTAACAGTATGGCCCATTAACTAATTGCTTAGAAAAATCACTAATGGAGGAAATATTTTGAAAAAGGCCCTTGTAAGTGTAATACAAAAGAACATAAAAATTGGTAGAAAGAATTTTAGATGGAAGGTGCAAGAGGAGAGCTTGTTTGATAGATCTCAAAAGAAAAAAAAAACATTCAAATTTGTTCCTATTGATAGTAATCCAAGCATAGGCACGTAGAAATTAATAATATGCATACATTTGACAAATGTTGGACCAAACCCAAGGCCATGAAGCATAGCCAAAAAGAGACCATTTAATTCAAACTATCATTAGCTTTCTCAAAGTTAATTTGATAAACAAGGCCTTTTATGAAGAGGGGTTATCAGGAATTCCATGCTGTCTCAAACTAAAATGAGTTTTTCTAATATCAAATGGATACACTTAAACCATGCCTATTTAGGTTGTGTAATCTAAAGTAGAAAGTACCTCAAATGTAGGGAAAGAACCTTACAAATTATCATATAGGAGAGATTCAAAAGATATATAATATTAAAATTAGTAATAAGTTAAATATATCCACTCTTAAAGATTAAACATGGGCTACATTGGTTGATAATATTCCCTAAATAATTGGTCTTTGTATCTTAAAGTGTAGTGCCCCTCCACATTCACCATAGTTGTGTCAGGTAGTTTGGTGAGAATACTTTTGGGAGGAGGATATTGGAGCATCTTTGAGCAATAATGGTGGGAGATGGAGCCAATGGTTTAGATCTGAAATAAGAAGATGGCACTGCGACCATGGAGGGAGGCCAGAAGTAATTTCTAATTTTGAGGTCTTGTGCACAAACTCTCTTTCTATTGTTGTGTCAACTTCAAAATCAACTTCTATTTCTGGTTCTTTTGGTAACATCCATTTAAATGATCTAAGAGGAAATTCTAGTACGTTGGACATCACTAGATTGGAAAGTTAGGACATAATTTCTCCTAAGAGGCAGGTATGTTTCACTAGATAATATTGTTTATTAGTTACCTTTGATATATTTAAATGAAAATTAGAATTAGATATCATTCATTAGGTATTTTGATCATTTCCTTACACTGTGTATTCATCTTTTCCTTGAAATGACATCTATTGTTGCAAGACATATGGGGGTAAATGATGGGTACCCATGCATTATGTTCCCTAGCCGATCACTCTATCAAATTTTGTTTTAGATAGGGAAAGATGTGTAACTGTGTAGTAGTTATTTGGCTACTTGTTTTTACTTTCTAAATTGTGTTTAAGCTCTATACATAAGGATATTAGCTTAATGTAAATGATTGCTCCAAGTTCCATCCTTGTTATCATACTAATAAAGTAACCCATTAACAGTTTTCTGATATAGCTCATTTGTTAAGAAATTGAATTGCGTTGTCCAGATGTTTGTGTCAAATATAGGGTAGCTACAACACTAAATGCTTTCACAATGCTTGGAAATTCATTAGGCGTTAAAGAAGAGTCCTATCTATAATTTTCTCCCTAACTCCATTTTACTATATTGCATTCTTTATTGCCTTGGTTACTGGAAAAAGAAACTGCCTTGATACACCTAGCTAGAAGAATAGTCACAAGCTTTTGGGGGGAATCTTTTGAACATGTCGGTTGCTCCTATCAGCCCAACTCATTTCCTCAACCATTCGGCCTATTTTGAGATAACTGATGTTATCTTTTATCAGATGCT
Source organism: Cunninghamia lanceolata (assembly GCA_027924645.1). Taxonomy (NCBI): domain Eukaryota; kingdom Viridiplantae; phylum Streptophyta; class Pinopsida; order Cupressales; family Cupressaceae; genus Cunninghamia; species Cunninghamia lanceolata. The sequence goes on along the minus strand of BSBN01000476.1, from coordinate 8,426,053 downwards.
CATAATAAATCAGTAATTATATTCCTAGTGTTTCAAAGATCTAAGGTGGCGAACATCATGGAGGAGGACATTCATTTAAGACCGGCGGTTTGACGCCTTTGAAAGGGAGGAGAGCAGTAGAAGAGGGTGAGCAGTGAACAAAAGAATCACTTTTGGAGGATCAAATCAAGGTCGAGGAGGAAATCTTCTTTTCAAAAGAGGTACTAGCATCACTTCTTTGTTTTTCTAGCACAAAAGCTAAAATCTGTTTGCCACATTTACATTATGTTACACTCCACTACTTCCCACTCACACAATACTTCACGAGTGCCACCTGTGCATAGACTATATGGGAAGAATTGTATCCATTCAATTTCAAAAATTTTGGGCCAATGACACCTTGTATGTTGTTTCTTGCTCTATGCTGTTACACGCTGATTTACCTAATCATCTGGTACTACTTTAATTGACAAAATTAGGGGACAAACATAAAGCCACCTGATAACAAGCTTCGATCATAGAACATTATGAATCCCTTAGAGATATAAATGCTTATATCCCTGGTATTTCCTGTTAAGTCGATGAAAGAAAAATGCTATGAGGGTTACTATGCAATTTTAGTATGAATGACTCTTATCTGTTAAACTACACAGTTGCATGCACCAGACCATAAGAAAAGCTTACAATGTTAGGTTACATTCTGTGTGTTGCATTACTCCAAAGATTTTGAGAGCCTCCTTGCAAAACACATAGTGTTCTCTTTGGGCATTAGGATTATGGGATCATGCCTGTGCCATTCATATACAAGACCACTACGATTTGAGACTGTAAAGCTCTTAAGCTGGTCTATACTTCCACAGGTAACAGGGCACGTTATGATTATGTTTTGTTGTAAGTTAGCTTTTATTTTCCATTCTATACTTTAATATGTTTTTAGTCGCAATGTTAGTGGTGCTTTGTGACTCATTTCATCTTGATGTATGCGAGGTTTAATGTATCATGTTTTGTTGCTGCTCTGTATGATCAAATTAGATGCATTGTTATACGGTTGAAAAAAAAAACTTTTCCTTCTTTAAAACTAAAACATTCTTTTATTCTTGATAAGTTTGAATTTTGCCTAATTGAAGCGCCAGTTTGCTAGGCATCAAAATGGTAATTTTCCTCTCCATTATTGGGTAACTGCAAAAAGATGGGGGGCCAAAAAGTGGCCAAATTATTTTCAAAAAAATTTAATGCATAACGCGCTCGCGTTATGGTTTGCTAATGACGAGCCTAAGGCTCGTCAAAACCAAACCATAATGCGCTCGCGTTATAACGCGAGCACGTTATGACTTATTATAAATAAATAAAAAAATCTTATCATCTCATTTCATTTCTTTTTTCTCCTCTATACCCACGGCTTGCAAACCCTAGGAAGCGTGCTCGTGTTTTGGAAAAGTCAATTCAACACCAAAATCTTATCGATTCGTCACCAAAATGTCGCCACGACATCGAGCTCACCAAATGAGTGAGTTTTATTTATTTTTTTGTTTAAATTTGTTTCTAAATAGGTAGGTTTGAGTTGATTTTTTATGTATATTTTGTTAATTGTCACAAAATGTTAATGCACCTCCTCCTCCTCCTCCTCCTCAAAATCCACAAAATCCTGAGGAGGAAATACCTGCGGAGCAATAACCTCCTCCATCCATTCCTCGACATGCCCTTGCAACACAAGAAAATATAATGGGGCAAATTGAAAACAACAAAAAAGAAATTGAAGATATAATTGCAAGGTTGAAAGATCCTTCCAGTTCAACCTTGCATAGGTCCATAATTGCTGAATTTGTTGAATCTATGTTATCAAATATAGATTCAATTAGCAAGAAAATATCTAGTTGGACGGATAAGAGGAGAGAGTTTAGAGACTATTATGCAGACAAGCTGTCATACCAAGATGTGAAAAAATTATAAATTACAAAATTAGACTTGTGTTTGATTTTCACAAACCCACAAACAAATCAACCTCCACCCATTACATGCAAGAGGTTCCCTATCCATTGGTGCAACAACCAAGTGATAAGGGACAATTTTGGGTAGAGGTGGTGGATGGTTTTTGACCATCCTCCATGCAATAATAATGAGGTCCCGCAATACTTTTTGAGGAAACTCTACTGCGAGTTTGTCCTCAATAAAGTGCCAAACTATTTTGATATGCGGGACTTCTAGGGTAGAGGTGGGGGGTCAGCACAAGATAGACCAGGGGCACATGTTGACCCATAGCGGGCAGTGAGATGAGTAATTAGTAGACCAGTCCATGAGCTTGTTTCTATCCCTTCCATTATGAAGGAGAGTCTTGAGGTCGATACACTTCAGTCCATTAGTGCCTTGACCCAGAGCATCATATAGCATGCTAGTCCTGCAGCACAGAGTGGGTTGGGAGATAGTGCGAGGAGTAGGGTCCCACCCCATGCTTGTCAGACTTGCAGGTCAGCCTGTGGTTATGACCCCATGGATAGTCAGGGCATAGGTGCACAGCCTACATCTGCAGCTGAGCAGATGGTGATGACAGATACCCTCCTGAGTGAGACTTTTAGCCTTGATACTTAGGTAAATATTAGCAAGTTTATTGAATTTAATTTATTAAATTTCATTTTTGAAATGCAAGATTAACTAATTTAGTTTGATGATTTTAATGAAATTTCAGGGTCATAGCATTGATGCAGTTTTTAGTGGTTCTCCACCTGCATATTACACTAGATCATCTACTATCGGGGTATGTAACTCGTAAACAATTATAAATATTACATGTGAATAGAATCGTTATATGAATGGTATTCTAATATTTGATTTTGTATGTTGAATAGGTTAATATTGGAGATTTCACGGCAACACCTGCTAGCGGTGGTGGACTTCAAAGCTTCACGGAGGTAATAAAATAAATATTTTAATGAATGAATTATACTTACTAGATTTTTGTATGTGACTTGTGTGCTTTATTGTGTGTACTTCCATGTTTAGATGAACGTGTGTATGTTTTTTTTTTAACAAAAGTGGCAGACCACTATAATTGTATTAAAATTAAAATAATTACAAACCCTGGTTCGATGAGCATACTGGCAGGAAAGAACCAGGGGAAGAAAACCTCCACTTATAGCTCGAGAAAACAAAAAAGCTCCAAACATTTCACAAAAATAGGAGCAAGATTTTACATGTATAATTTTAACAAAATAGTACATTTTGATCATCAGACTGAGGAAGCAAAAATCCAAAAAAGCTACTAGCTAACCCAAATTCACTTCAGTATTCAGATCCTGCACAATGTAATTCAGATCCCCCATAGCATGATCTTCAATAGGCAAACCCGGAGGGGGAGGAAGAAGAGGATGAAATTGCATTAAAAATAGCAGAGCTTGAAATATTTCATCCACTCTGTTTAAGAAGCCTTCACCAATCTCACTCCCATGAGCATGTAAAAAAAGATGTAAAAAATCTTCGTCCTCATGCAATAGAGAAGAACGAACCGCATTAAAAACACAATTGTGGGCAGGAGAGTGAAGAACTTGACATTTGGTAAAAAGGCCACCGATAAGAGCTTCTAAACTAAATAAATCATAATTCTCAAAGGCTGCATCAACACTTTCATGAGTAAAAAGAAAACAATGAACAAACTTCTCAATAAGCTGACGAACTATGCCAATATCCTGTAATAAGTCCATAGCATTAGAAACAAAAACCATAAAGATCTGAGAAGGGTAAAGAACTTGGACACGGCCTTCAAGTATGTCTCGACCCACAACCTCTCTAATGGCTTCCTCCACCTCCGGGCCGTCTATAGCAAAGACAGATCTTAAACCATCCAGAGACACAGAGCTGATGAAAGCAGACTCCCACTTTGAGATAGGAAAGAATAATCGGCGATTAAGCTGAATTTCCATTGCATCAAACAGAACAAGTAACAATAGAAGAAGTATGGTTAAACATATTAAGCAGTAGCAATATATAACCCAAAGGATCAATAGATCATAATTAGCAGGCGTCATCACCCATGAGGGAAATGAATGAAACATGTTGCGAGCCGGCGCTGTAAGGAAGCAAGGACAAAAGGCTTACAGATGATAAGAATCAATGGACAAGAAAAATCACAACACAGATGAACGACGCATGTGGGAATAATGGCAACTCCAAGAAAGAACTACGAAATGCCACATCCATGAAACCACACAAGTGAGAATTAATTCGCATACCTTAAACAATCAAAATGTACTATATCCGCCAAATGTGGATATTTGCCAACTAAATCCTCATCAAAATAAGTTAACGAGGAATCTAAATCAAAACCCAAGTTAGCAATAGCGTCAGCCAATCTATTACCCTCTCTAAGGGTATGTGAAATAATGAAGCTATCAAACGAATCCAAAAGATGCCATGCCTCTTGAAGAAGGTAATCTAATTGCTAATTAAAAATATGATGCTTTTTCAATGCATTAATAATTATTAAAGAATCACCTTCAATATGGAGTCTAGAGACCTTTAAACTAATAGCCAACCTAAGACCCTCAACAAGAGCAAGGGTCTTAGCCTGGTTATTAGTACCATCAGAAATTTTACCAGAGAAGGCTTTAAGAATTTCGCCTTTCATATTTCGAAAAACCCCGCCAATAGAAGAAGGGCCCGGATTGCCACAAGAAGCCCCGTCAAAATTAAACTTAATGAAATCACCAGAGGGGGGCAACCACTTAACTAACCTTCTATCCTCCTGAGTGACTGCCAAAGAATTTGAAAAAGAAAATGAACCTAAAGAGGGCCAATTTGCCAAAATGGAATTATCCCAAGAAGTAAAATGAAGAGTAGAAGACTTCAATGATTTAAGATAGTTCACCACAACCTCTGAGGTAGAATTTTCAATAATAAGGGAAACAGACTGAAAATCCTTTCTGACATTTCTAAAAATCCTTCGATTCCTTTCCAGCCAGATATTCCAAATAACAATAGAAGGTGCAACAATCCAGATTACAGCAAAAGTAGAACCTTTGAATAAAATGGGCCAACTTTTAAAGAGTTCCAACAAAGAATTAGGAAGAGGAGAAGACCAACTTAATTTGGAGAAAAGCCATGTCCAACATGAAAAAGCAAAAGAGCAAGAGATAAACAGATGATCTACCTCTTCTTCACATAAGCCACAAAACACACAACTGAAGGAATCCATAATCCCCAACCTGGCCAATGTCTGTCCCGTTAAAATTTTATTTTTCAAAGCTAACCAAGCAAAGGCTCCAGCTTTTTGAAGACAAGCAACATTCCAACACAGCAGCTGAGGCCAATCCGGATCAGAAGGAAAATCTAGGGAAGAAAGATATCTATAACCATATTTAACAGAATAAGAACCAGTATTAGAAAAGGACCAAAATAAAACATCTTCTTTTGGTAAAAAACAAACCCTTCTTTTACTTAATATATGGCTAAGAAGGATCTTCTGATTCTCAGGAATAGGACAAGTTGAAAAATCTCTCCAATGAGAACTATAAAAAGAACCTTCTTTAGTAACTGAAAGATAATCACTTACTCTAACACCCCAAGAAGAAGAAAGATAAGATTTAGCTTGAACCAATTCCTTAACCGAGGAGAGAGGAGAAAAACCATTCCAAGAATCATCCCAAAAAGAAGCTTTAGAACCATTATAAATTTTCCAAGATAAATGAGGTAATAGAACTCTCCTGCAAGAAACTAAAAAATTCCAAATTGAAGAACCCTTAGGAGGATTGGAAATGGTAAAGATCCTATCAGGGGAAAGGGAGTCTAAGTATTTATATTGAAGGAATTTACACCATTTAAGATCCGGATTAGAAAACATCTTCCAAGCCAACTTAGCACCCAAGGCTTTATTATGCATAGAGATATTATGAATACCCAAACCACCAGATAATTTAGGAGCACAGACCTTATCCCAAGCAACTAAAGAAACTTTATTACCTTCATCAACAGAGCCTTTCCATAAAAAAGAGCTCAAAGATTTCTAGATCTCCTGGATTACACCTCTGGGAATATTTAACATAGAAAGCATATATATAGGAACAGCAGTTAAAACAGATTTTAAAAGAGTGATTCTACGAGATAAAGTTAACCATCGAGCCTTCCAAAGAGCAATTTTATCATGAATAGAATGAGAGACCTTTGCCCAAAAGGACTTCTTTTGTGGACCAAAGAATAAAGGGATTCCCAAATAAAGACTAGGTAAAGTCTCCAATTTAACTTTAAGGATAGAAACAATCCTACTTTGTAAGGAAGGTTTAGTATTAAAGAAATAAATTTTAGATTTATCCAAATTGACTACTTGATTTGACGCAGAGCTATATCTAGAAATAACCTTCTGAATACATTTAGCCTCTTTGATAGAAGGAAGACCAAACAAAAGAGTATCATCTGCAAACAAGGTATGAGTTACCGAAAAAGGAATGCCTGGAATTTGAATCCCTTTCCAATTAGATAAACTATTCTGCAATAAGATTTCTCTACTAAAAGTCTCAGCCATTAAAATAAAGAGAAAAGGAGATAGGGGATCCCCTTGTCTTATACCTTGAGAGACTTGGAAGAAAGCAGTGGGACTACCATTAATGATAACCGCTGATCAAACACCTGAGATACAAGAATGAATCCATTTACACCATTTTTTATCAAAACTAAATTTGAGAAGAACTTTTAATAAAAAATTCCAAGAAACCCTATCATAAGCTTTCATCATGTCTAGTTTGAGCATCATAGCAGGAAGCTTAAGATCTTTAATAGAATGTAAAACTTCATGAGCCAAAATTGCGCCATCCGCCATTTCCTTACCAGGAACAAAACCTCCTTGTTTAGAGGAGATAATTCGGAATAAACAGGGCTAGCCTCATGGAAATAGCTTTTGTAAATATTTTATAAATAGTGTTACATAAAGAAATCGGTCTAAACTGGGAAAAAGAAGAAGGAGCAGTGGTCTTAGGGATTAAAACAATAAAGGTTGCATTCATTTCTTTGAGGATATTACTGTGTTTCCTTGATTCTTCCAAGGCCAACCAGATATCCTTCCCCATAAAGTCCCAACATTTCTGAAAAAACAGAGGAGTAAATCCATCTGGACCAGGAGCCTTATCAAGGTCCAAAGAGAAAACTACTCCCTTAACTTCTTCCAAAGAAAATTCCTTCATTAATAAAACATTATCATCGTCATTCAAAAACTTAGGAATATTGTCTAACAGAGAATTACACAGCTCTTTCGAGGGTTCATTCGGATTACTAGTTAACAAATTTGAAAAAAAGGAAATAGCCTCCTTTTGTAAAAGGATAGGATCTGATATTGGGGACCCATTAGAATCCGAAATATGATGAATTTTATTAACCTGTCTATTCATTTTAACAAAAGCATGAAAGAATTTAGTATTTCAGTCCCCATCTTGCAACCAAGTTTCTCTTGATTTTTGTCTCCAATACTCTTCTTCTCTAGCCAAGAGCTCATCCAGCTCCAACTGGAGCTGTTTTTGTTGATCAAAGGTTGAACTATCCATACCACAATTGATAATATGAGAGTTTACCAAGAGAAGCCTTTTTTCAATAATCTCTTTCTCTTTAATGATATTCTTAAAATGGGTAACATTCCATGATCTTATAAGCTTTTTTAATAAATACAGTTTTCTAACAAGCTGAAACATTCTAGAACCCTCCACAAAAGGCAAAGTTTCCCACCAGGATTTTAATAACGGAAGAAAAGAAGGATCTCTGAACCACATTGATTCAAATTTAAAAGGTTTTTTCAAACTTGGTTGAGATCCCAAAACATCAATTTCTAAGAGAATAGGAAAATGATCAGACCCTGAGAAAGAAAGAATCGAGGAAGAAAAGAACCCTGAAAAGATAACCAAGGATATGATAATAAAAATCTATCAAGCCTTTCTGCTATACTAAGGAAGTCTTTCCTTTTATTAACCCATGTAAATCTCCCATTAGAAGGCAGGCAATCAAACAAACCATTATCACTAACAAATGCAGAAAAGTCCATCATAACCTTAGAAGGGGGAATAATACCACCTTGTTTTTCACTCGTATTTAAAACAGCATTAAAGTCCCCTCCCAAAATAAGTTTCTCCTCAGGTAATGAATTAACAATATCAGATAAGGAATCCCATAATCATTTTTTATCTACTGATGAAGTAGGGCCATAAACATTAATTAGACCAAATTTCAAATGATTTTCAAAACAAATTTCTACAAAAAGCCAATTAGTGGTTTTAGAAATAAGAGTCACTTCCAAAAACCTCTTATCCCATAGGACAAATAAACCCCCTGAAGCTCCAATAGAAGAGGAGCTTAAAAAATTCCATTTCTTCCATAATTTAAAAACTTTCTCCGTTGATTGGTCAGACAATTTAGATTCTTGGAGTAGAACTAAATGAGCACCTGATAAATCAATCTGATGTTTTATTAGGCATTTTTTGTTAGGAGCATTAATGCCCCTAACATTCCAAGAAATAATCTTCATTATACCTGAGGAGTGCCCTCGGCTCTCCTCATCGCTGATCTTGTTAACATTTTTTCAAGAGTTTTTTGCACACCTGCTTCAATTTCTTCCTGAGTAACCCTAACTTTCAATTTTCTTCCTCTAGTCTTAGGAGGGGAGGACAAAACCACGGGTGTCTCCAAAGGAGTTTGAGAAATACCTGAAACTAAGTCATTGGGAACATCAACCTCATTTAAAACATCATCAGCAATCTTTTCAATAAGTTCTTCCCCAACCTTAGCAACCACTTCATCAATGAAAGTTTCAGCCTCTTGTAAAGAAAAAGGAAAAACCTCTTCAACATCTATTTGAGCTACAGAGACATTACTAAAACCTTCCCTTTGATCAAAAAACTTTGTAGACAGAGGTGAATCAGAAGGCAAATCAATAGAAGAAGATCTCAGATGAACTTCATCATCAATACAAGAAATAGGGTCCAAAAGAACTTCAGGGGGTTGAGGCAAAGGTTCCTCAGGAGATACCTCAAAAACAAGATTATTTGATGAAAAATTTGCTAGACCTGAAGGTACATTGTCAACACCTACAACTTCTGAAGTTTGGGCATTAACTAAATAATCCAAAGAAGGTTCAGGGGATACATCCGAAATGCCTAACAAAACCTCATTAGAATGATCGCGGTCAATACACTCCGCTCCACAAACTGAACCTTTTAGAACTACATTAACAGAAATAGGAACATAATCATCCAAAAACTCAGAATCAGATATGTCTCCTAAGATAACTTCATTATTATCCTCAGGTAAATCAAAGGCCTTACCCTGAGGACTAACCGAAGGATCCTCATGAGTAAATTGAAAAGAAGAATGAAAACACAATTTTCCCTTTTCCACCCATTCCTCTGAAGCAAACAAATTATCAAATTTAAAAATGGTATCCGGATCTTCAAAAATAATCTTTTGGGTCCACGAGGATTTAGAGGTTTTCAAAATGATATTCTCTGGGAAAGAATAAGAAGTATTCATAATCAAGCACATTCAAACTGGGAGCTTAGGGTTTTTAAATGTTAAGAGATCATGGTTAATGAAAAACCCTAACCTCTGAGCAATGAATTTTAAAACACTTAAGTCTCTGTATTCCAAAGGTAAAGTAGGGAAATTTACCCAAAAGGGGAAGAAATTATCGTTACTCTTAGATGGATTGAAGTTTGGAAACCATGGTTGTAAATGCATACCCTTCCCATTAAAAAACCAAGATTTAGTTTCCAGAATTAAATTGCAAGCTTCCACAGATGAGAAGATTGCAACAAAAAACCCCAAAGATTCATCCAACATAATAAAATTTGTCACACCTTCCCAATTATCATCAACCCAAGACTCCAAATTCACAGAAACCAAAGAACAATTCTAGATCTTACCTATTAATGCTGTCTGAGAATGATCCCATACATGGGGATCAATAAGGTCATCGAGTAATTGAACCTCTAAATTAATACCTGATGGCAACTCGACATTTTTCTGAACCGCCTTAGGAATCCAAACTTGTTTGACAGGGGGATTTGGCTGTTGAAAACGACGAATAACATTCCCAAACCTAGAAACCCTAGATCTGAAACCGTCATGACCAAAATTCACCTGTCTATTAGACCTCTGGCCCAGAGAGAAGACATCATGGAAACCATTCGAAGCCTTAAGAAAATCCGCAAATAAAGATTCTTGAGATTGTAGTGGTCTCCTCAGTTTTCCCGCAAAATGTCGCTGCCCTCGCTGCTGTCGCTGCCACCGCTCCATCATTCCTTTAAATTAATAATTGCAAGGCAACGTGTGTGTATGTTAGGAGCCATGATTTGCATCATTATTATAGTTTTCGTAATTGAATAATGTTGTTTTATTTCCAGATGATGTAGGCTGCGGAGACACCTCCCAATGTTCATTGGGCAATGGATCATGGTGTGACCTCTGCGATTCATAGCTCCATGGCATTGACAGGGGTATGAGGCAGATTAGTAAATTTCAATTTACATTCATTGTTATAGTTGTTTATTTTAAAAAAATCAAAAGATTATTGATTTGAAGTTTAATTTCTATCTGGATGGTTTCTATAGGACATGACATCACCACGGCCTATTCCTGCTACTGAAGCAAGTGAGGAGACATATTATATGGTAGCAGTAAGTGATTATTTTGTTAAATGTTTCATTTTTTATAACATGTAATTTCTATATATTAATGTCTATACTTTTTATTGTAACAGCTAAAGATGCAGAAAGAACTAAATAGGAGGAGCAGCCCTCGGGTTCGTAGTAGACCACCCACATACACGTCTCCATCCCCTAGAAGATCAAAGGCTACCTGTGATCTATTCTCTTCACCAGCCAGAGGGGAATGACTTTTTATTGTGTTCCTTTGTTGTATGCCTATATGGCATTTATGGACATATATTTTGTATTGCATATAGTTGACATTGTATGCCTATATGGCATTCTTGTAAGCCTATATGGCTATTTTGTATATATGTTATACTTATATCGACATATATTGATGTATGCCTATATGGATATTTGGTTAATACAAATCCTTTCTATTTGATGGCGTCCATACTTGCATTATAAATCCACATTTGAATGGATATTTGTAGATGGCTACTTCAAATTTTTAAAGTCCAATTGTATTACATAGGATGTTTGTTGATCCAATAAGCTAGCTATTGTTATTCAAGTATCACCTAAACCTCATTTTGGAACTAAAAGATAAAAGTTGTATTTAAAAAAAAAATGAATCATCATGTTGAAAAAAAATATTAATATTCTTTATGAGTTGCTCAATTGAAAATATTCAAATGAGTATGCTGATCCATATTCTTTATGAGTTGGCCAATTGAAAATATTTCTTAATTTCTTGTTATTATACCATATTGGGATGCAAAGAGTATGTTTGTTGTTTTGAATAAGATAGTCAAAATCATATGCTTATGAGCACCTGATGACCATTGTGGCTATTAAATGTAATTCCTCTTGCATATAAGGCGAGGTTATGAGATTACATTGAGTCTTACCTACTTTTAGTATGCAACATAACATTGGGGCTATAGGCTTCCATAAGTCATACCTTAGGGATTTTCAGTTTTAGGCGCAAATTTGCTTTAAGACCTTAGGCGCATTTCTCTACTTGCACAACCTCAAAACTCCGCCTAGAACTCAAGGCGCCTTTCATCATCCAAACAACCTCAAAATTTTGCCTTGATATTGAAAGGATGTTTCAAAGCATAAAGGAGGGTGCCTTAAGGGAGGTAATTCATCTTGATTATCAAAGTTGATCATGTTGATAACTGAGAAGGGGGGGGGGTGAATCAGTTATCCTAATTATTTCCCTTTTTGAACTTTCTTATTAATTAATGTAGCATTGAATCAAACACAAAAACATTACCATGAGACAAGAAACACATGACACAGTATTTTTGACGTGGAAACCCTGTTAAGGGAGAAAACCACGGGGTGATTAACCCAAAAATTATTCTCTGTTAGAAGAATAGGAAATTACAAAATGGCACTTGCCAATTTAGGGCTCACTGCCCGAGCACACTGCTCACAAGAGGCCCACTGCCTACAAGAAGACACACTGTCTACAAAGTGATAAGAATCACAGTCTTGAACTGATTGGAAGCATCTGCATATGCTGGAGTTCAGTTCCGGTTAGGCTTAGTACACTGATCTGCTGCACTTCATCTTTCCTCTGTTCTTTATTCTGCTATCCTTTCACATACCGGATCTTTCTTGCTACTTCTGCTCTGTTTTAGACTTATTCGCATATATGTTCATTCACACACGCACTTCACAACTAAATCCATCCTCTATATATATCCGCACAAGTAATTTCATCACCTTTCTAGTTGGCATCCGGAACAGTCTAGTTTCTTACAAACTTTGTTCTGTCGGCTGAATCCTTGCTCACCAAGCAATGCGGATCAAGCATATACTAGTAGATATCATTAATCATGTCGGCCAAACATGATCCATGCCTTCACAACCTTTATCATCAACAGTAACACATCCGGAAAGTAGTCTGATACTCTGTCAGTCAGTTCTTCCTCTGTTTTCACTGTCTCTCAGGAATCCGGTACTCAACTATTCATATCTTTTTCCTTGTCCATCACCGGAGGCTAAATCCTTGGAATATACCACTCAAGGTAGTCCTCTTGACTTCCCCAAATCCGCACTGCACCAAGACACTTCCTCTGAGAGATCCGGATCAATCTGTCGGACCTTGCCACATGCTCTGTTCTTGTTCACCGGACCACAACAATCTTTATTCTGACTTCCGGTAGAGACACATTATGACTTGCGGATATGTGGGATGACCTTTGTTGCCATCAATGACAACAACCATGAATCCATATAGTGTCTCTTGCCAACAATCTCCCCCTTTGGCATTGATGGCAACACTTAGTGAAAAATGACTAAGTGTTTACACTATGCTCCCCCTTTGCTGATGCTCTGTCTTTATATACAATTTCTGGAACTCCCCCTTAGTTGGATTCCTCATTTTTCACTGCTCCTCACTCCCCCTTTGACATCAACGGCAAAGGGTAGGGTCCACACACCAAAATTTTCAAAAATTTTCTATACATAGCCGCATATTTACATACTCACATATACTGAAGAATGTCTACAAAGGATGTCTGCAATTGGATCATTTCAGTAGCCCAACTTTGCTTCATTCTATCCAAAATTGAAATGTGACCACTCAACAAAAATGCAAAAGCTTCTGCCCGCTTGATATCTGTCGGATCTTTTGTTTGGGCGGTGGTCTGAGCATCACTGATGGCCTCATGCATGGTTTCCAACTTAGGGATTATAATCCTTCTAAGTTCTCCCATCCGGTTAGTGATATTCTTCCTTTCCTTCTCAAGATTCTTTATTTCATTCAAGACTGCAATAGTCTGACATTCTTGATTTATTATGGAGGAAGAGAGAGGATCAAAACTTTGAGATAAGCTTTGTAGCTTGTCCTGTTCCTCTTTTATTTTCTTATCAATTGCTGCTGTTGCCTTTGGCCAGGATATACAAAATTTGTAAATGTCACCGCCATCCTTAAGAGCATTCTCTAAGCTCTTTATTCCAATACTCACAATCTTCCTATCTTTAGAGATTAATTCTAATACTTCTGAAAATCTCTTATCCAAAAATTCCTTCCGGACCTTTTCTTCAGCAGATTTTTCTAGAGATTCAAAATGTGTACTAACACTGCTGACTAAGGTTTTGAGATTACCGGAAGAGGAGGCTGTGGGATCCTTTTGAAAGGATGGCATGATCTTTTCTAGCACTCCAGATGCTACCTCCATAAGCTCACAGTCTTCCATGTGAGATTTCAGCAGCTTCTCTTTGACTTTCTCATTTGCAAATGAGGCTATTTTCATTGTTTGCACCGGTGACAAAGAGTCAAAATCTAATGGTCCTTTTAGTAGGTCCGGTTCATCAATTTCTACAGTGGCTTTGCTCAAAAATTGTTGAACAGTTTGTGCAGTGTCTCTTGCCGGAGACAGATGTTTCTTTTCTTCTGCAGTCTGGGAACTGTCAACCTCTTTATCTTTCACCCCTGCTTCCTTCTCCTGTAATTTCTCTTCTTCTTTGGATCCGGAGACTGTAGGGGAAACCGGAGGAGAGATGTTTGTCTGTTCAGGGCCCACTTCTTCTGGAACAGATGATTCCAAATCCGCAGCTTTTTCTGCACCTAAGTCCTCTACAACAGGAAGATTGAACCTTTTGAAGGCCTTCCGAAGGATCTCTTCTGTCTCTTGGGCCACTTTGTCAGTCTCACCAAGCATGAGTTGATTCATCCTGGCTTTACTTCTGAACTCATCTTTGCAGTCTTTGAAGATAATGTTCATTGTCTTGGGATCAATTTGAGGATATAGTTGAATAGCTATCTGCTCCCGGATCTCAAGATCTTTTGCATGAGCATTATTCTTTCTTATTTCTAATTCCTTTTCTAGGCTTTTAGGAATAAGAGATATGATCTCAATGAAAGCCTTATTGTATATGTTCAGATATTTGACTGTGGCTTCCTGCAGAATCTTTTGGTCAGCCTCATTGTAGTCATCATAAAATTCAGTCAATGGTTGAAGGTTTCCATCTACCGTGACTGACTTGATTACACTTTCTAGAGACAGAGTGGGCTTTTCAACAGAAACCTCTGCCATTTCATCCTTGTCTTGGCCTGTGGAGGGTTTACCGGATCCTTTCTTCTTTTGCTTCTTTATTTCTTTTACTCCCTCATCTGACTCTGTTTCCTCTTCATCCTTTTGGCTTTCATAAGCCCTTGTGGCTTTTGTCTTGGATCTTTTACCGGATGCCTGGACTTTCGGTTTTGAACTTTTGGTTGTGGGAGGTGCAGATCTTTTTGATGATCTGGTCCGGGTGGGAGTTTCAACCGGAACACTTTCTTTACTTTTCTCTTCTTCCTCAGCCTTCCTCCTCTTTTCCCGGCTGGCATCAAGTGCCTCTTTTGAGATGCCTAGGCCTTGAGCAATATGCTCAACTTCTTTTCTTACCTTCCTCTTTATCTCCAGTTCCCTAAGTTCTACATGTAACTTTACACTCAGTTCCTCAAAGGTTCCAAACCTTTCTGCCTTAGGATCTTTGGGCTGGCTTAGCATGTGTTGAACATGCAGCTCTACTATCTGTTCATCCACTTCATACCCCATGGGCATGATCCAGACAGTCCTTGGCTCCACTGCCTCCATCAGACACTGATTTGTTTCTACCATGAAGCATACTGTGTCTTTGTACTTTTCAACAAGGGATTGGGGTATTCTTTCTCTTGCATGCATCATGCTTTGGAAGTTCTTGAAGTATCCCCATAGAGCTGTATTTCTTGCTTTTGCATCCCCAAGTCCATGCAAATAGTCTCTGATTTGGATGGCAACCGGTCTGTCATTCTGCCATATCCATCCACTGGATCCGGGAAGCTCATTCATGTAGTAAAAGAAGAGACAAAGGATCAGATTGCCATACTTGAAGGAGTTTTTCTTGTCCTTCTTAATCTTCTGCAGATTTTCAAAGAGTTGGTTTACTAGAAGCTCACACAAGTCATAGTTTGCATTCTCCTTTAACATCTGATAAGCTGTGTAGATTGCAGTTCCCGGTACTGAATTTTCCCTACTGGAGTGATAGATTTTGTAACCAATTATCATAGCTACAAATTTGACATCCGGTTCAGTGATGTCATCAACTGTCATAGCTCTCTTGTCAAACTTGGATCCGGTTGCATCACTGACTGTCTGATTTTTGACAGATTTGAGAACAGGTAATCCACCGGATGAGTGCAGACCGGTTACAGCCCTAATTGCATCCTTGGTGATCTTGAAGGGCTTGTTCAACCATAGGAAGTTGTCATGTACTCTACTTAGTACATGCCGGACCCATTCATCTTCTTCAAAACAGGGGAAATGAATGCACTGTACAAAGTGTTTGTCCTGGATGGCTTTATACTGAGGTTTGATCTCAAAGGAGTCATCTATCAATTGTTTGTGATAGATATCCATCAGTTTTGATTCTCCAAAGTCTTCAAGATTCGCATGGATGTAAACCCTAATATCTTCCGTATGCAATACACCATGAGGAACACTAGAGAAGGCTCCTAGTGGATCTACCTCCAATGATTTGTAAGGATGTTTCTTGAATGTGGGGCGAGGTCTATCAGAGATCTTAACTATATTTGGAGTAGCCATTCTTCAAAGATTTGCAGTGAGATAATGAAAAACAGAGAATACCTTATGCGCCTTCGGTTTGCACGGAGTGGTTGGATTGATTTCTTTATGCAATGGCTTCGGCAGGAGATCCTTGGTGTGCTTGATGAATCTTGTTGCAGAGCTCCACTTTTCGCTTCTTCTTGAGTGCAGAATGAGCAAATGACTTTTGAGAAATCCCTTATATTGCTCCGCGAACCCTAATATCTGTCTGCAATAAATGCTTCACCTACATTATTCCGGTTTGCCTTGTCTGGATAGCTTGGAGTATCCCGGATTAGTCCTGATCTGTGAATATCATCCGGATCTTTCAATCATGAATAAATCAAGGTAACATATTACAAGAACATCCCAAACACTCTGTCCAATCCGCAGAACAAGATAGTGCACTTCCGGATCTCTCCGGACCTTTTTGTAATCCTTTGTCATACCGGAGCATCTCCCTGAACAGGTCTTACTTGATCGATCACAGCTTCTTCATAACTCCATGCGGACCTCTGAAATCTTATCTGGATCATCTCAAGACTTATATATTTAAACCCTTTACTCCGTATCTTGTGCCACATCCGACACCACTTGATTGGCTGGGGGAACAGGATTTTCTTTGAGTCTCCCCCTGAGCCAGAGCTCACTTTTTAATTTCTGGAAGAAATATCAGCACCAGAGTCTGGTGCGGATCCAACCTCTACATTCTCTGAACTTTTCTTCACCCAAATCTTGCTCATCTGATTCCTAACTTCATCCGCATTCATCTTTTGTATACCCTTGTCTTGATTCTGATTATACACCGGACCTCTTTTGTCCTGATTCTTGTTTCTGCAGACTTTAGCATTATGACCGGACCTATTGCAGATTTGGCAAATAATATTTCTTTGCATATTTGACTGATATCCTCTTGATCTGCATTGATTAGCCATATGACCTACTCTATTGCATGTAAAGCATCTACCTTTGAATGATTTGTTTACTTGCATAATTCTGCATTCATGGGATTTGTGTCCATACCTTTTGCAGTTGAAGCACTGTCCGGAGAAGGATGAATTAATCTGATTCATTCTCATTCTGCACTGATTAGCTTTGTGACCAAAGTGGTTGCAGCTGTGGCAGTATCCATTGAAAGATGGATATCTTTGAGCATTTGGCTGTCTTACCGGAGGTCTTCTAGGCCTGCTCCTTGGATTTTCTGATCCAAGATTCTTTTGACCGGATCCGGAGCTTTCTCCTTTCTCATATCCCAAACCATACTTGTCATCTGTCCTCTTTTGACTTCCAAGAAGAACTTCAAGTTGAGCAGAACTTATCTTGAATTTCTCTTTATATTCATTTGCTGTTTGAAGGTCTCTTTTGAGAGAGGCAATTTGATCCTCAAGTTTTTCTTCATTGTCTTTGGCATCTTCAAGATCAGATTCAAGATGTCTGATAATCCTGTCCATCTGGTGGCATTCTTCTGATTTTTCTTTAAGAGATTGTCTTAGATTGTCTTCAGCCTTTCTTTTTTCTTCAATTTCTTGAGTAAACTTTATAGTTCCTGATTCCATTTCATGTCTTAACATAATGACTTCTTTTGATAACTTTTCACATAACTTGGTTTGCTCAGTCAATTCTTCATTTGTATTGCTTTCTTCACTTTGTCTTGCCAACTGTTGGAGCAGCTCCTTTCTCTTTTTCATAGAGAGACTTAATTTGTCTTTTAATTCTCTCATGAATTCATCAGCCTGTTTGAGTCTTTCTTTTAATTCATTGACTTCAGAATTTGACTGTTTAAGATCCTCAAGGGTAGTCTTGAGTTGCTCCCTTAAACCATATGCATCCATTTGAATTCCCAGATCTTCCTCAAGCTGTTAGGCTCTATTAGGAGGAACTTAGCTCTGATACCAATTGTTGATAACTGAGAAAGGGGGGGGGTGAATCAGTTATCCTAATTATTTCCCTTTTTGAACTTTCTTATTAATTAATGCAGCATTGAATCAAACACAAAAACATTACCATGAGACAAGAAACACATGACACAGTATTTTTGACGTGGAAACCCTGTTAAGGGAGAAAACCACGGGGTGATTAACCCAAAAATTATTCTCTATTAGAAGAATAGGAAATTACAAAATGGCACTTGCCAATTTAGGGCTCACTGCCCGAGCACACTGCTCACAAGAGGCCCACTGCCTACAAGAAGACACACTGTCTACAAAGTGATAAGAATCACAGTCTTGAACTGATTGGAAGCATCTGCATATGCTGGAGTTCAGTTCCAGTTAGGCTCAGTACACTGATCTGCTGCACTTCATCTTTCCTCTGTTCTTTATTCTGCTATCCTTTCACATACCGGATCTTTCTTGCTACTTCTGCTCTGTTTTAGACTTATTTGCATATATGTTCATTCACACACGCACTTCACAACTAAATCCATCCTCTATATATATCCGCACAAGTAATTTCATCACCTTTCTAGTCGGCATCCGGAACAGTCTAGTTTCTTACAAACTTTGTTCTGTCGGCTGAATCCTTGCTCACCAAGCAATGCGGATCAAGCATATACTAGTAGATATCATTAATCATGTCGGCCAAACATGATCCATGCCTTCACAACCTTTATCATCAACAGTAACACATCCGGAAAGTAGTCTGATACTCTGTCAGTCAGTTCTTCCTCTGTTTTCACTATCTCTCAGGAATCCGGTACTCAACTATTCATATCTTTTTCCTTGTCCATCACCGGAGGCTAAATCCTTGGAATATACCACTCAAGGTAGTCCTCTTGACTTCCCCAAATCCGCACTACACCAAGACACTTCCTCTGAGAGATCCGGATCAATCTGTCGGACCTTGCCACATGCTCTGTTCTTGTTCACCGGACCACAACAATCTTTATTCTGACTTCCGGTAGAGACACATTATGACTTGCGGATATGTGGGATGACCTTTGTTGCCATCAATGACAACAACCATGAATCCATATAGTGTCTCTTGCCAACAGATCAAACACATCAAACTAAGCATCATACCTCTAGGCACATTTTTGCCTCTCTCTAAACTATCCATTTTGGCGCCTTGATGTAAAGTGAAGTCTAAACTTAGTGAAGATTGTGCCTAGAAAGATATCACCTTAGATATGCGCCTAGAGTCATCCTAGATCATCCATTTGCACCTAACGATCAATATAATATAATATAACTTAGGAAGACTTTGAAAATCATCAAAAGAAGCCTAGGCACCTTTTCTTGTATCCACCATCTATTTTGGGCACCTAGAGGAAAATGAACTTCAAATCACTTCCAACTATAGTGCCTAGTGTTAGAACCTTCAAAATGACTAAATCTTACCAAAGGAAGTCTAGGCGCCTATTGTCACTTGGATCATCATGAATGAGCACCTAAGTGGAAGGAGAATAAGCATCTTGTATGGAGGCACACTTTTGTGTCTAAACAACCTTATTTTGGCACCTTAAAGGAAGATGTTCTAAATCCTAAGATCTAGCGCCTAAGTGTAAAATGGTCTCCTATAGGTTTGAACAAGTGATTGAAGCCATCAAATTGCCAAGAAATGAGCTAAGTATACCAAGGCACCTTTTCTTGTCTAAACTATCCATTTTGGTGCCTAGGAGGAAGGAGGTTCAACATCATGAATCAAGGCGCCCTTTGCCATCAAAACAACCTCACATTGTCACCTTGGAGGAAATCAACTTAAAACTACAAGTCTTGGAGTTTTTTCATGTTTTGATGATGTCTTTTGAGAACAATTATAATGATTGAAGGATGAGGTGGGTAAAAAGTCTTCATCTAGCTTAGGTACCCATTTAATATTTAGTTTTTTCACATACCTTAATCTGTGCCTTGACTTGGAGGAGTTAGTTTATGCTTTAAAATGATTTCTATGTGTTTATTTGATTCAATATTTGTCAATAATTTAATATGCCAGTACAACATAGCTCGGACTGTTTCGGCATGTTTGGGTGCAAAACAGGACCATGCCTAGCCTAAACGTACCCATCTAGATGCGTTGGAACTATCAGTTTGGCCACATGAGGAGAAGAACAAAAGTCACACCCCTTTGCAACTTTACACTGCCTCCTTCTGACAATTTTTGGGGCAGCAGAAAACCTTTCACCATGGGAAAACACCTCAAAGATATAAAAAATTGAGAGAGGCTATTGTAGAGGCACTTTACATGATCACGTTGCCTCAAACATAATGTTTCTAAGTGACATGGTTTTTAAGTAACATCTCATCAAAATTGTTGCCTTTTTGCACTTTGGACTCTTCAGGGATATCATCGGTACAATGTAGTTCAGACTGTTTCGACATGTTTGGGTAAAAAATAGGACCATGCCTAGCGTAAATGTACCCATCTAGACATGTTGGAATAGTCATTTTGGTCCCATCAAGAGTAGGATGAAAGTTACACCCCTTTGCAACTTTACACTGCCTCCTTCTGATGATTTTTGGGGAAGTAGAAAACCTTTCACCATGGGCAAATGCCTCAAAGATATAAATAACCAAGAGAGGTTATTGCAGAGACACTCTAACATGATCATGTTTCCTTAGACATAATGTTTCTAAGTGACACGGTTTTTGAGTAACATCTCGTCAAAGATTGCTGCCTTTTTGCACTTTGGACTCTTCAGAGATATCGTTAGTACAATGTAGCTTGGACTGTTTTGACATGTTTGGGTAAAAAATAGGACCATGCCTAGCATAAATGTACCCATTTGGACATGTTGGAATATTTAGTTTGGTTGCATCAGGAGTAGGACGAAAGTTACACCCCTTTGTAACTTTACACTGCCTCTTAATGATTTTTGGGGCAGCAGAAAACCTTTCACCATGGGAAAATGCCTTAGAGATATAAAAAACTGAGAGATGTTATTGTAGAGGCACTCTACGTGATCGTGTTGCCTCAGACATAATGTTTCTAAGTGACACATTTTTTGAGTAACATCTCGTCAAAGATTGCTGCCTTTTTGCACTTTAGACTTTTTAGGGATATCGTCGGTATAATGTAGCTCGAACTGTTTCGACATGTTTGGGTGAAAAATAGGACCATGCCTAGCATAAATGTACCCATCCAGATGCGTTGGAATAGTCAGTTTGGTCACATCAAGAGCAGGACGAAAGTTACACCCCTTTACAACTTTACACTGCCTCCTTCTGACAATTTTTGAGGCAGTAGAAAACCTTTCACCACGGGCAAATGCCTCAGAGATATAAAAAACTGAGAGAGGTTATTGTAGAGGCACTCTATGTGATCATGTTGCCTTAGATGGAATGTTTCTAAGTGACACAGTTTTTGAGTAACATATCATCAAAGATTGTTGCCTTTTTACGCTTTGGACTCTTCAGGGATATCGTCGGTACAATGTAGCTTGGACTGTTTCAACATGTTTGGGTAAAAAAAGGACCATGCCTAGTGTAAATGTACCCATCTAGATGCATTCGAATAGTCAGTTTGGTCGCATCAGGAGCAGGATGAAAGTTACACCCTTTTGCAATTTTACATTGCCTCTTTCTGATGATTTTTGGGGCAGCAAAAAACCTTTCACGACGGGCAAATGCCTCAGAGATATAAAAAATTGCGAGAGGTTATTGTAGAGGAACTCTACATGACCATGTTGCCTCAGATGGAATGTTTTTAAGTGACATAGTTTTTGAGTAACATCTCTTCAAAGATTGCTACCTTTTTGCACTTTGGACTCTTCAGGGATATCATCGGTACAATGTAGCTCGGACTATTTTGACATGTTTGGGTGAAAAATAGAACCATGCCTAGCCTAAACGTACCCATCCAGATGTGTTGGAACTGTCAGTTTGGTCGTATCAGGAGAAGGACACCAAAAATGCAAAAGTTGCTTTGTGCAACTTGACAACATTGACACTTTTTTGCAATAGGACTCAAAGACTCAAACCCCAAATGACTCAAAGTGACTTAAAAAGAAATGAAATGGTCTTAGAAGACCTTATTACATACAATTGACTCAATCAAAATAAAATTTTATTTTTTGACCCCTCTTGGAGGCATGACAACCTAGGTGCCCCTACACCATTAGTGCAACTAAAGGACTATGGTGGTGGCATCAAACTAGAGTGAGTTGACATTCATTTGCATCTAGTTTGGCATCTTGAAACAATTCTAGAATAGAGTAAGACTCATTTTCTTGAAAACAGTTTAAGAAACCCTTATCTAGGGTTTTGGTAAGAATCATGCATTTTTTGGCCATTCCACTGATTTGATTCACTTTTGATTAGTGGAATGGGTTGTAGTAGGTCTATTCTAGTATGCTATGATGAGTTTTTGGTAGAAAATCTGAGGAGAAGAAGTTTTCTTTGAGGAAACCTAACAAAACCATGTGTTAGGTGATGTTTAGAGACAAAGAAGGAACCATAGAGGCATTTTTGGGAACAACAGATTGTAGGAGGACAAAACCCACAAAATTCATAGTTTTGGCATGAATACTAAGTGCTCAAGTCATTGGTTGAGTTCTGTGTGTGAATTTAAGGGGGATCTCTTTGTATTTGAGGCCTAATTGGGGCTCTAGGTTATTGAGAGGAGTTATAGGTTAGGGTATATCGTCCAAAAAAACCTATACCTAGTTTTGGATATGTGATAGGGAGTCAAAATGGGTATCTACTGATTGTCCAAGTTCTATGTTTGAAGATCTATATCAAAAGTTATTAGGACTGTTCTCCTTTTTTAGGGCTATAAGCCATTTCTTGGGTTTGTGAAGGAAGTGTTAATCCTGAGTTTGGTCTGCCTTTGGCAATGATTGGAATGGGTCCCATAGCATCTGAAATCACCTTTTCTATGAAGAATTTAGAGTCTCTAACTATTGTTCCCACTTTTGTATAATGATCATGAAATTTGGGCTTTAGAGCATAAGGAAACCTTGTCTAGTTTACCATCCTCCAACTATCCCATTGCCTCTACATCACAATTAGAGACACCTATTATCTAGTTAGAAACCAAGACACCTAGAGACACCTATATTTTATACATTACCTAGATTTTATATATTATTCTCAGGATCAACTTCATCCATCACTTAGCTCTAACCCCATGTAGCATAACATGATGATGTAAAAATGTGTATATGAGTAAAAGTGCAGCAAGAAATAAAAAAAGACAAATCTTACAAATTAATGTGCATACTTAGAACTCAATGTAACATGACTTTACAAAATCAATGTGAATACTTACAAATTCATCCAATGAACCATCTGGGTTTGCTCTACTCTTTATTGTGTCAAGTATTGCTTCATGGTCAGACTCACTCACCTTCCACAAGATTTTGTTGAAAGGTCTACCCTGATACTATATCAATTGAACATTGGATACCACGACAAGGTTCAAGTAATGAAGAATCTTTTGATGTGTGTCAAAGTCCTGAAACAGCCAAACATTAACACTCTTATGTGGGTACCTTCTAAGCCATGTTTCAGTAATAACCATTGAGCCTATAGGGTTTTGATGTTTTCTCCATCTATAACTAGGGCCTCTAATTTCTTTTTGGCCTGAAATCATAATCCCTCAACCCTTCACTATAATCCCTCAACCCTAAACCCTCAACACTATACCTTAAACCCTAATCCCTCAACCCTCAACCCTAAACCTTATCCCTAAACCCTAATCCCTCAACCCTCAACCCTAATCTGTCAACCCTCAACTCTAATCCCTCATCCCTAAACCCTAAATGCTATCCCTATTCCTAAACCCTCAACGGGCTCGATACTATACCTTAAACCCTAATCCCTTATCCCTAAAACCTCCAACCCTATCCCTAATCCTTATACCCTTGACACTCTACTTTAACCCTAATCCCTCGACTCTCAACCCTATCCTGAAACCCTCAACCCTCGAACCTCAATGTACTCAACCCTCAACGTCAAACCCTAATCCCTCAACCCTTAACTCTGATCCCTCGACCCTCAACCATATCCCTAAACCCTAAACCCTAAAGCCTCAACCCTCAACCCTCAACGTCAAATCCTAATCCCTCAACCCTTAACTCTAATCCCTCAACCCTAAACCCTATCCATAAACCCTAAACACTATCCCTATTCCTAAACCCTCAACGACCTCGATACTATACCTTAAACCCTAATCCCTTATCCCTAAACCCTCCAACCCTATCCCTAATCCTTATATCCTCGACACTCTACTTTAACCCTAATCCCTCAACCCTCAACCTTATCCCTAAACCCTCAACCCTCAAACCTCTACCCTCAACCCTCAACATCAAACCCTAATCCATCAACCATTAACTCTAATCCCTTGACCCTCAACCCTATCCCTAAACCCTAAACCCTAAATCCTCAACCCTCAAACCTCAACATCAAATCCTAATCCCTCAACCCTAAACCCTATCCCTAAACCCTCAACACTATACCTTAAACCCTAATCCCTCAACCCTCAACCCTAAACCTTATCCCTAAACCCTCAACCCTAATCTGATCAACCATTAACTCTAATCCCTTGACCCTCAACCCTATCCCTAAACCCTAAACCCTAAAGCCTCAACCCTCAAACCTCAACATCAAATCCTAATCCCTCAACCCTAAACCCTATCCCTAAACCCTCAACACTATACCTTAAACCCTAATCCCTCAACCCTCAACCCTAAACCTTATCCCTAAACCCTCAACCCTAATCTGTCATCCCTCAACTCTAATCCCTCATCCCTAAACCCTAAACGCTATCCCTATTTCTAAACCCTCAACAGGCTTGATACTATACCTTAAACCCTAATCCCTTATCCCTAAACCCTCCAACCCTATCCCTAATCCTTATACCCTTGACACTCTACTTTAACCCTAATCCCTCAACCCTCAACCCTATCCCGAAACCCTCAACCCTCAAACCTCAATGTACTCAACCCTCAACGTCAAACCCTAATCCCTCAACCCTTAACTCTGATCCCTCAACCCTCAACCCTATCCCTAAACCCTAAACCCTAAAGCCTCAACCCTCAACCCTCAATGTCAAATCCTAATCCCTCAACCCTTAACTCTAATCCCTCAACCCCAAACCCTATCTCTAAACCCTAAACACTATCCCTATTCCTAAACCCTCAATGGCCTCGATACTATACCTTAAACCTTAATCCTTTATCCCTAATCCTTATACCCTCGACGCTCTAATTTAACCCTAATCCCTCGACCCTCAACCCTATCCCTAAACCCTTGACCCTCGAACCTCAACCCTCAACCCTCAACGTCAAACCCTAATCCCTCAACCCTTAACTCTAATCCCTCGACCCTCAACCCTATCCCTAAACCCTAAAACCTAAAGCCTCAACCCTTAACGTCAAATCCTAATCCCTCAACCCTTCACTCTAATCCCTTAACCCTAAACCCTATCCGTAAACCCTCAACACTATACCTTAAACCCTAATCCCTCAACCCTCAACCCTAAACCTTATCCCTAAACCCTAATCCCTCAATCCTCAACCCTAATATGTCATCCATCAACTCTAATCCCTCATCCCTAAACCCTAAACACTATCCCTATTCCTAAACCCTCAACGGGCTTGATACTATACCTTAAACCCTAATCCCTTATCCCTAAACCCTCCAACCATATCCCTAATCCTTATACCCTCGACACTCTACTTTAACCCTAATCCCTCGACCCTCAACCCTATCTCGAAACCCTCAACCCTCAAACCTCAATGTACTTAACCCTCAATGTCAAACCCTAATCCCTCAACCCTTAACCCTTAAAACTTAAACCCTAAAACCTATCCCTACATGCTCGACACTTGACACTATATCTTAAACCCTAATCCCTTAACCCTCATCCCTAAAGCCTCAACCCTAAATCCTTAAACCTTCAACCCTAAACCCTATCCCTAATCCCTCTACCCTCAACACTCTTCTTTAACCCCAATCCCTTGACCATCAACCTTATCCCTCAACCCTCAACCCTCAACCCTCAACTCTCAACATTAAACCCTAATTCATCCACCCTAAACCCTAATCCCTCAAACCTAAACCCTATCCCTAAACCATCAACCCTCAACAATATACCTTAAACCCTAATCTCTATCCCTCAACCCTTAACCCTTAAAACTTAAACCCTATCTCTACACCCTCAACACTTAACACTATATCTTAAGCCTTAAACCCTCATCCCTAAAGCCTCAACCCTCAATCCTTAAACCTTCAACCCTAAACCCTATCCCTAATCCCTCTACCCTCGACACTTTAACTCTAACCTTGACATTAAATGCTAATCTGTCAACCCTAAACCCTATCCCTAAACCCTCAACCATCAACACTATACCTTAAACCCTAATCCATCAACCCTAAAACCTAATCCCTCAAGCCTCAACCCTAAACACTATCAATAAACCCTCAACCCTCGATACTATACCTTAAACCCTAATCCCTCAACCCTCAACCCTAATCCCTTAACCCTCAACCCTAATCCCTCATCTGTAAACCCTAAACACTATCCCTATTCCTAAACCCTCAACCCTTGACACTATACCTTAAACCCTAATACCTTATCCCTAAACCTTAAACCCTATCCCTCAACCCTTAACCCTTAAAAATTAAACTGTAAAACCTATCCATAAACCCTTGACACTCAACACTATATTTTAAACCCCAATCCCTTAACCCTCATCTCTAAAGCCTCAACCCTTAATCATTAAACCTTCAACCCTAAACCCTATCCCTAATCCCTCTACCCTCAACACTCTAATTTAACCCTAATCCCTTGACCATCAACCCTATCCCTAAACCCTAAACCCTCAACCCTTAGCCCTCAACTCTCAACATTAAACTCTAATCCGTCAACCCTAAACCCTAATCCCTCAACCCTAAACCCTATTCCTAAACCCTCAACCCTCAACACTATACCTTAAACCATAATCCCTCAACCCTAAACCCTAATCCCTAAACCCTAAACCCTAAACCCTATCCCTAAACCCAACAAAACTACTTTGCCTTATGTTAGGTTGTTAAACCCATCATTTTTGACAATCTTCTCTTAAAGATATCTAAGTTGGAAGAATATGTCAGAAAAATGGCTATGAACTTTTTTAATGTTAGTAATGTTATATGGCATGTTTTTCTGGCCCATCTGGGGTTCATTATGCCAATAGGTGTACACACTATGAGAAAAGCTTTGCGTATGGTACATCCACAGTGAGTAATTAACAATTGAAATCCGAAGGATGATCATTATGAGAAAAGATTTGCATTGGGGTACATCTATGTTTCTTGTTGTCCACCCTGCACTTAGGGGAGGTATATTGTTATGAAACAGGCAAATAATCTCCCATTGTTTACTGGCTCTATCCACAAGAACTACTAAACTTTTTTCTCTTGGTAATTGTAGAGGACATTCACCTATTTTTGGCAACTCCTGCATTCCCAAACCGTTACAAAAACTAAGTTATTTTAACCCAATAAATGGCCGATTGCATTGATTTAATACTCTACTATATTAAAGCTTAGCATTCACACAAATGTAGATGTTCATATTATAGAAGACTGCATTATATTAGACTATTAGAGATCCCTCAGAAAAATGTAATCACAAAACTGCTTTGCCTTATGTTAGCTTACAATTAAACCCATTCTTTTTGACACTCTTCTCTTAATAAAGTAAGAGTAATAAGAATAGAAGGTAAAAAATTTGATCTTACTAGTATGCATGGTCAGTTTACATTTCGTGACTTCATTTTCATTGAATAAAAAGGTAAATATTTGATTTGAAAGGTGGGTAGAGTTCACTGTCATGTGCTTTTCTAGATGATAGGGTCCATAATGTCCAGGGTTCTTCAAAGAAAGGCTTGTAACATAATTAAGTTTTTGTTATACCAATCCTCTAGGTAAATCTATAATTCAAATGCCTGCTTTGAAAGTTGAAATAAATTAAATTAGACTTACAATTTTTATTTTCTTCCATTGCTTCAACAACATCATTGTTTTCTTCATCAGAAACCAATTCAAGATCAGCAACTTGTTGCCCGTTGGTTGACTTGAATTGCATCCTCTGTTAGAAGAAGGGCATTTTTTATCTGTATCAATGTTGATATTCATAAGCTGAAAAGTATTGATATTTTTCACACCCTGTTCTTTGAAATATCTTAACCTTAAAATATGACTTGGATATGTACTTGAACATAGTGAAATCTCCAATCTCCAGCCCATGATGATTCACAAAATTTTCCCAACCCTACCTAAATTCTAGTTTATTTATGGTACCCCTTAATTGTACATCCCACTCTTGCCTACGTGGGTCTTGAAGAAGGAGGCACGCCCATTAAACCAACTCATTTGACAACTTTCTGCCCATTGGTTGACTTGAACTGCATACTCTATTAGAAGAAGGGCATCTTTTATTTGTATCAATGTTGGTATTCATAAGCCGAAGAGCATTGTTGTTTTTCACACACCCTATTATTTGAAATATCTTAACCTTCAATTATGACTTGGATATGTACTTGAACACAACAAAATCTCTAATCTCTAGCCCATGATGATTCACAAAATTTTCCCAACCCTTCCTAAATTTCAGTTTATTTATGGTACCCCTTAATTGTACATCCCTAAACCTTAAACCCTAATCCCTTAACCCTAAACCCTAATCCCTTGTCCCTAAACCATAAAGCCTAATCCCTAATTATAATTTATGATACCCTAATCCCTAATCCCTAATCCCTTATCCCTAAACCATAAACCCTATCCCTAAATCCTCAACCCTCAACACTTAAACCTTAAATCCTAAACCCTATCCCTAAACCCTCAACCCTCAAAACTATACCTTAAACCCTAATCCCTCAACCCTAAACTTTCAACCCTAAACCCTATCCCTAATCTCTCTACCCTCAACACTCTACCTTAACCCTAATCCCTCGACCCTTAACCCTAAACACTATCCCTAAAGCCTCAACCCTAAACCCTAATCCCTCAAGGTCCTAAACTCTAATCCCTTATCCCTAAACTCTAAATCCTATCCCTAAACCCTCAATCCTCAACCTTAAAACTTAATCACTCAATCCTTATCCACCACTCTCCTCCCCTATCTGGCTCACCCCCATCTCTACCCTCCTCTATCCTTGACACTATACATACATACATATAGACATACATAGATACATACATACATATAGGCATACATACATACATATATACATACATACATGACTAATAACCTTGAACATAAAAAAATTCAAGGGGGACATAACGCAAGCACGTTATAACGCGCTCACGTTATTGTAAACATGACAAACAGTCCACAAACTTCTGCGGAAAAAGAAAAATGCAAAGTTGAACATAACGTGAGCACGTTATGTTTTTCTTTGGGAATCCCAAGCCTTAGGCTTGGGATTTACTTTGAATTTCCAACCCAAAGGCTTGGAGTGTCTTCCTAATGTCCAGAGATGTGTTTTTCCATATTCTACAAGATTTCACATAATTTCATTTGTGCTAACCCTCAAATTTGCATGTGTTTCAAGGTCAAACAAATCAAACACCTGGGTAATGTTAGGATTTCTCTTAGCTATTTGACAATGTGATTTTTTTCACATTTTGACAATGTTAAGCCTTTCATCTTTAATTTCTTTTGTTTGTGTCTGTTTTTGGGCAAAAACCACTATTTGGTCTTTTTTTCATTGTAAATTAACTATTAATTGAAATTTAAAAAAAAAAATATATTTAGGAACTAGACTCCATTCTACACATATTAAAAAAAGAAAAAAATGATTTTCAATTAGTTTTCAAAATTTATAGGGGTAGCACGGCCAAAATTCTATTTTTTAGGATGTGTCCACTTTGAAAATTAGTAAAAAATCAAATATTCATCAAACAATTATTAGAAAAATTAGGCATAAACTACATGCTATTAGCTAATTTCTCATTGAAGCAATTTTAAAAATACCAAAAAAAATTTGACCTTTTGAGGGAGCCACAAAACATGCTATGTTATGTTTTTTTGACATAAACAACACCAATTTCTGTGGCTCCCTCTTTTGAACCCCTTAATCTATGCCATTTTTTTTTAAAATAGTAGTTTAGAAAGTAGACTCGGAGCACTACGAACATTGTTTTGGTTGCATCTCCAAATTTTGAGTGTAACTATGCTCAATTTCTCATCCAAGGCCAGTATTTCCTGATTTCAGAAAAAAAGGTGGCCACTTAAGACCCCCTTTTTGGCCCCCCATCTTCTTGCACTTACCCCATTGTCTATTTCATCCATTTATTTTTGTTACATAATTAGAAGGTTGACTTTGTACAGTTATAGGGTCAAAAATTCATTAAATTTTCTTTGAATTGATTTGGCAACTTTGTATCAAAACTGGTATCTATCATAGGTTCACCTTATGTACATGACAATGCCATTTAATAGCTTGCAGTTGCATAAGCTGCTTGTCCTCATGGACTTTATTAAAACCAACCAACATTCATCAATACACAATCGTTGATTTAATAGAGGAATATTTTTGAAAATGATGGGGGATACAGTATATGAAATTACGTGTTTTGTTAGTAAGCTCCATGATTATCAAGCTTGTGCTCCCAACCTTTTGGCCAACATGCCAAGCTCTAAAAATCCAAGATACCTCTCGCAAAGGTGGTCTAACCTCTTAACGCCAAACGAATCAGTAGCTCAGAAATAGAAATCAACTTGACTCTTTCAACATTAAAAGATGTAGTTCTACCATATTAGTAAGAGACATATTACCATTATAACGTGGTTTAAAACACACACACACACATAAATGGCAGCTATAGAGATAAGCATTAAACCATAAGATGTTTCCAAGTCCACTCTTAGATTAGCGTTTACCAAATTAACATTTATCTTGTTGTCATGCCAGATTCTACCTTGGATCCAATCCATTTTCCATGTTCCAAATGTACAATATTTATATGTATTGTTTTTAGATCTTTTCACTGTGCTATTAACTCCTACTTCTGGCAGTTATAACCCGCATAAGGTCCCATTCCATTATGGTGTCATTTCAGTTGTAATGACAAATGTTATATGGTTGCACTGGAAGTCTCTTTCTAACCATCACATAGTCTTGATCTTTATAATTCATACTCTTACCGACAATTTTATATTTTGGCCATAGGTGTATGTTAAGTATGTGTTTACATGGTAGTAATCTACACTTAGCCTCTCCATGGATTAGCCATTAACTAAAATTATAAGAAATGTTCTTTACATTCTTTGAGCATTGATTGATCATCAATAACGTCCTTCCAACACGCAAGTAAATTATGTCAACTCTTGTTGATAGTAGGATATTGTACTGTAAGGATGACCCTTCTTGTCAAGTGTTATTCATGAAATATCTGTCTTTAAAGTTGATATAGTATGAAGATAGGGAATACTTGGGAGTTTTTGAGCATTTTTATACATTGTGACTTGGTAAATAATTAATTAGTGGTAAGAGGGGTTAACTCTTTAACTAAAGTTAAGTATTTATCATTGTAGAGTCATATTATTTATTTCAGAATTAACTATAGATTATAAGAATGATGTTGTGATAAAATAAATAACTTTTGCACACACATGATGTTGGTATCATATAGATTTCCTTCTGGGTTATACTTATTGGGCTTCTATTATTGTGTGGAACTACAATCTAACTTTAGAACTTTGTAGATTTATTTATGTTTGAATGTGATATTTATCTCGTTCATTTAAAAAGGATTTATCTCAGCATAAGTACTAGTTTTATTATTATTTTGTAAGGCTAGAAGAATAGAGTTAGTGATAAATGAAAACGACCTTGAGTCTAGTCCACATTGGAAAAAGTTTGAGTTTTGAACTTATAGCATTTCTAGTAAGTCGAGGAAGTTTGTCAACAAAGTCGACCAGGTGTATTGTTTGAGTTAGCCTTAAGACAAGTCTAAAGTGTTATTGTTTCTTAATTGGTTTTGAAAATTTCTAAAGACTTATTGCACCATCAATTTCATGCATTATCTCATTGAAAATGCTTTATTAGTCAAGGATGTAGTAAGGTGCTTTAAGTGCTTATTGTTTGTTATAAATTGTTTTATATATATATATATATATATATAAAAACTATATTGGCTTGTAAAATGTGTAGCTTCTTGTATTAGAATGTTTATGAGAATACATCAATGGATGTCACATATGATGTGAGTTTACAAAGCTTTTAATGCTCGAGAGTTATTGTAAGTAAATATCTTGTGGTTTCATGTTAAAGTCCTGAACTACGATGTCTCTACACTATGTGTACGTAGGCAAGGCCATCATGGATGAGCCCCCGAGACATTAGGTCGGCCCCTTAGGGCCTTAGGCTTGTCTTTTTATGCAAATGATATTTGTTTTGTGTAATTAGTAACTATGCAGAACTAATGTTTCCTTAGATGTGCAGTTTGTGATCTATAAGCCATGTAGGACTTTGAAGCTAGGAGGTACCCTTCCACTTGGCGATTAGATGATTATCTGGTATTATGGTAAATGTGTATAAACTTATTTGAAACATTTGTATCATACATTTCATTTACAATGAATGTTGAAATACTTTGATATTTATCATAAAGTTTTCTAAGTCAAAGTTTGTAAATTGTATTCTATCATCCTGTTAAATTCATTAGTTCTTATTAATTTAAATTATTTATTGTTATAGGATAGGCATTACATAATGTGTGTGTGTATTCATTTGGTGCAAACCATGGCTGTTAGTTAGATCATGTTAGTAATTAGTAATGTGGTCATGTAGTTAAACATAATTTGAATGTGTTATGTATGTTATTGAGTATTGCTTAATTACAATAATGCAGTCATGTTATCCCTAGAGATGTTAGTTAACTTGTTGAATCGGACTAAATTATATTTTGTTACCACTATTTCTATTTTTTTTAAAAAAAAATTCTGCTTTTTTATTTCTTTAGTTGACTTATCTCTAGGGTTGCATGGCGGGGCATTACATTTGGTATTAGAGCCAAGTTGCAACACTAGGATCTTTGGTTTATGTTGTCACCCATGTCTAGTTATAGTAATTCTTCTTATGCATGTGATAGGAACACTTGTGTTGGATACCATGCTTTAATCTAAACACCCAGCTTGATGTATAGGATAAATGATCATGATATTGACTTTCAGCATCATGTGATATGTAGGAAAAAGCAGAATGAAAGAAAACTGGAAAAGGGAAGTGGATAATAGATAAAGCTATGATTTTGCAAAAGGAATCACATTGGGTATGGAAATAAATGTACTTATGGTAGTAATGAAATTGTGTATGTAAATGTAAATTTTCCCCTGTAAATGTGAGAAACTAGTAACTGTGCATTGGTTGAGTGTTATGAATACCCCATACTTGCTTTGTGTGCCCTTGGGATGGTGATACTGGGTACCCATCCATGGAGAATATGTGTAATTTAGGTGTGGAATTAACCATACCATTATGTGTGTTTGTATGTTTGTACCCGATTGAGGGCCAACCCTTGTGTGGTTGAAAATATATATATATATGAGTAGCCAAAAGTTAGATTCATAGATTCTCTTCTTTTGGTTCTCTAGTCCCTCAGTCTGTGAAGGGGTAGTAGCAGCCACAAAGTTCCTTGGGTGGAAGGTGCAGCATACACTTATGATGACGCAAAGTAGTCCCTCACTCAACCGAACCTAAGGAAACGTACTCACTACTTCCCCTTATGATGGATCAGGGTACTTGATCCATATGTGTTAGCCTAATCCCCATAGTTCTCTAGCATCTGGATGGTAGTTCTTAGATGATCATCTACCGTGTCTTCATGAAAGGTATGATATGCCACATGAGTTGTCACTTGGGGGCCGGGGTCTAGAGAGAAAGGGACCTGTAGGGATAACCCAAGTGGGACCATGAGCCCCATGTATATTTTGAAGTCTAGCACATAGAGGGAGGTTTGTCACCCATGCTGAGATAGATTCTATATCTACACATGTTTCAACATGATGCACTAGGTACAATGCCACACCCCACTGATGTTCTGACACAATGTTGGTGATGATGTCGTGTTGCTGATGGTAGCAAGCTGGGCTCGAGGACACGATGCCACGTGCTTAGACACGTGAAGGTGCACTATGAGATTGTGTTATAGCCTACCTGTGTGATGAGCATAATGGGGCCTCACACACTTGTAGAGGGATACTCATGTTTGCTTTTGACAGTGTTTGGGTCAGTTACCATATGGCTGTGTCCTAGCCATGTATACCTTTGGCTACGGTGAGTACCTGCATGTGCCTTTTCCATGAGGTGTCGCTATGCAGGGTGTGTTCTACGCATGCCTACTTCCGCAGAGCCATAGACACACTGCCATGTAGTATATAACCAATACGTGCCTTCTCTGGCTGGTGTATGACCATGCCGCGCTAAGACATGATGCGGGATGTGGCCGAGGTGCACATTCCATGCGGGCAGCCAAGGAGTGCGAGGGCCACTTGGCTAGTCCATGCTACATGATGACACGATGCAAGGTGTAGCCTGTTGGTTTTTCTTCTGAATCAGCATTAGGGTTTGCCACTTCTAATGCACAGGCAGATTCAGCCAACTAAATACAGGAGGTTGCGTGAGCTCCTCCCCTTCACTTCTGGTTCTGCCGCACCAAGGGGGGTATCCCTATAACTCAAGATGTAACCTTGACTAGCTCAAAGATAGAAAGATATAACTTGACAACAACAGACAGAATACTCTCATGTATGGACCAAAATCTGTATGATAGATCACAAGGCTGGCAACATTCTTGGACATGATGTCTGGTTGGGTATGAGAGCATGCAGGGGGTTCCTAATCCTACTCCTACAACTAACAGGTGGAAGGATGAAGTGATTTGAAATGGTGCTTGGATGCAAACCTGGACCTGGTGTATAACCTCAACACAGAGCTAGATTGGTGCCTATCCAGGGCTTGGAGTCGGTAGACATACACCTGTGAATGATCAGCATGAATAGCTAAAACTGGATTTCAAGGGGATACACCTGATATCTGCCTTACAGATATCTCCCAATAAAGAGTGTTAAGCTGTCTATACTTATGGCATCCCTGTTGCAGTAAGAAAGATACATGCAAAACTGGAGACAGAATCAGCATAACACATGCAAACACAGCATTATTCATATAAGATTAACCATGAAATCAGTGGATTCATGCCAAATCGTACAACAGGAGATACATAAACTCACAAGTTTGCTGCACAGAGCAACCAAAACTAGTTGTATCTTATTACAGAGCCAAAATGTCCAGTTTTCAACAACCAAAAATGAGTAACACTTCCTGCTTATAACAGCCAGGTAGTGTACCACAGCAATTAATTACATGGTTGACCAAAAATCCCGCCAGATACACAGTATCAGAAAAATGGTGCTCAAACATTCAATGCAGCAGGTGGGAGAGGAGACAGAAAGAAATCTCGAGCCCTGCGCCGCCACCTAGGGATCCAGATCTTCAATTGAGTACTACATCCGCCCACGCCATCACCCATACCTCTGCAACAATCGCCATTAATGGCGCACCAACCCGCGGCCTTGGGAAGAACATCAATTCTGCATCGCAAGCATTTCCCGCCGAGATTCATCATCATGATATTTGAAAATATGCAGGATATCAATTATCCCACATGCACCCCGTAGCAACCTCTTTAACACTTTATATACTAGGTCATGAGCATATATGATGTCGGTGCTTTTGCTCCTGACGACACTAGTATAAGACTTCATCATCATCATCCTCCAGCAGCATGATATCCTGCCACTTGAAATATCACCCTGACGTCAGCATCATATTGCAATATCACCTGCATGATAAACGCCTTCATCAGCACAACCTGATCCATCGGAGGGAGATCCTCCTGCTGAGCCTATACCAAAAGTCTGGCCGATGAACATCCTGATGACGTCATCATCATATCCGCCCACTGCGCACCTCCTCATATCCGGATGATGTCATCATCATGTCGACATCAGGATGATATCCGGAAGATAACCGGATATTTGGAAATATCATCCTGATGCACAAATATCAGGTTGCACTGTAGCTCCACTATAAGATCGGGGTGATAGATGAATATGATGATGCTTGAAAAGATCACCCCCCACTTAGATAATGCACGAAGCCGGCAGGAGGATATCTCCCTTCGGAAATATCATGATGCAGACAAGCAGAAAACTGGATATCACCCTGACGTCAGAATGACGTCAGCATCATCAGGGTGATAAAACAACGAACATGAAATGATACAACATCATCAGGATGATATTGACTAAGATCATCCTGACGTTCAAATATGATGACCCCAGTGAATATCGGGTCATACTTAGAACTCTTCAGCAACATCATCAGGATGATCATAACCAAGATCACGCGATAATAAAAATATCACCCCAGCGAAATATCATGCAGGCAGAAAATATGATGACCCTCGCAAGCAACACGGTGATAACTGGAAATATGATGATGATGATGACGACCCTTAAGAAAAAAACAAGTCAGGTCGAACAACTTAGAGAATAACCCCTTCAGAAGATCGGGGTGACATCATCATCATATAAGGGCAGGGTGATAATTGGAAGATCACCGGATACTTGAAAGATCACCCTCCGCAAGAAAACTAAGGCACATTGTAGCTCATCAGCAGGATCAGGATGATATCCAGACATCACCCGATATTGAAACATGATGATCCTGATGAAAAACAAGCTGACGGAAAACATGATGATGCTGACCACCATCGAAGAAAACATGATGATGATGACCTCCTCCTCAAAGAAAATATGATGATGCAGCTGAAAAATGTTGAGGAGGTCCAACACTTAGAACATCTTTTGGATATTTTGGGAAGGTGCCTGCATGAAAATTGCTCAGAAACTGACAGTGAAATCAGGCACCAACATAGCCGAGGAGTACACTCTAGACATGTGGATGGTGTGTTCACTCCGCACCACATGAGGGCTACTGCTATAGCCTGACATTGTTCCCTCCTTCCTCGTTTGGTGGCTAGTATCTAGTCACACAGTCTTGTATAGTGTAATTTCAAAGATTGTGGACTTTCTCTATGGTTATTGATGATTTTCTATTGATTGTGATGGCCGGCACTTTGTTTCTATTTGATTGTGATGGTTTAGCCACACTTTGTGATCTTATTTTCTTGTAGCCCTCATGGTTACATTTGATTTAGTATTGAAATTGCACGCATTTCTTTCTTTATTGTTGAAATTGAATTTTTATTAAATATTTCTTTATGACTTTGGTGGCTAAACTAGTTTATCCTTATTATTTTCGATGTCAGCCATGTGTCGCATTGTGATTCCTCTCCAATGATGTATGAGGTGGACTTGGTGAGTGTATATGAGGAAGTAGACACAGGGAACCTTGAGGATGGGGGTATGTGACGCTGTTATACAGCTAGAACCCACTACCCACCTATGTGTGATGACTATCTCTTGGAAGCTAATCACCTTATACAACAAGAAAGAGGTCATTATGGTCTTGTTTGGATAGTATCACCCTGTGTGTGTGGCCTAACACCAACAAGCCACTGAGTGTGAAGTATGGATTATGTGAGATGGATTTTGGCTCTTGGCTCATGGATTATGTATCATGGATTAGTATGTTGTTTTCGATATCCAGATGGACCCCTTTGTAGCCTTGTGATGTGAATCCTGGTGATGTATATTAGTGTGTATGTTAAGAAGGTATGGTAAATCATGAAAGTTGTACATATGAGACGATAATTTGTGTTTCCATGCTTCAAAAAAGGTGAAAGATCATGATCTTTATGTTGAATATGTTAGGAGATTGAGTGGAAAATATGTGTTTTATGTGTATAAATATGTTGATATTTTGTGAAAATGTAGCATTCTGACCTATTGATTTCTTAACAACAAAGTGGAAGAGGAATTGCAATGGTGGTGTATTTGAAATTAGATACTTTACATGTTTATGATAGGAGAATTTCTACTAGTTAGGATTTAAAAGGGTGCAATGTTTTCTTCACCTTGAGGAAGCTGATGGGTATCAATGCTGGCATGTAAGGATTTTGAGTGGTTTATGTACTATGGAATCATTTTGAAATTCAAGTTTGATTGTATTACTATTGTGATATTGAAAACTAGAAGTGTAGACTATGGTTGAAATGAAGTATATAAGTTTATATTATATATATCCTTTCCATAGGCAACTAGTGTATATTATTTTTATGAAATGAATTAGTTTTGATGTTGTTACTAACGTGTAATGTTTCCACCCTAGTTTGTGACTTCTAGGAGTAAGTCAAGTTTTAGGGGGGAGAATGTAGTGCTCCTCCACATTCACTATAGTTGTGTCAGGTAGTTTGGTGAGAATACTTTTGGGAGGAGGATATTGGAGCATCTTTGAGCAATAATGGTGGGAGATGGAGCCAATGGTTTAGATCTGAAATAAGAAGATGGTGCGACCATGGAGGGAGGCCATAAGCAATTGCTAATTTTGAGGTCTTGTGTGCAAACTCTCTTTCTATTATTGTGTCAACTTCAGAATCAACTTCTACTTCTAGCTCTTCTGGTAACATTTGTTTAAATGAAGTGAGGAAATTTTGGTATGTTGGACATCACTGGATTGGAAAGTTAGGACATAATTTTCTCCTAAGAGGTAGGTATGTTTCACTAGATAATATTGTTTATTAGTTACCTTTGATACATTTAAATGAAAATTAGAATTAGATATCATTCATTAGGTATTTTGATCATTTCCTTACACCGTGTATTCATCTTTTTCTTGAAATGACATCTATTGTTGCAAGACATATGGGGATAAACGAGGGGCACCCATGCACTATGTTCCCTAGCCAATCACTCTATCGAATTTTGTTTTAGACAGGGAAATATGTGCAATCATGTAGTAGTTATTTGGCTACTTGTTTTTACTTTCTAAATTGTGTTTAAGCTCTGTACATAAGGATATTAGCTTAATGTAAATGATTGCTCCAAGTTCCATCCTTATTATCATACTAATAAAGTAACCCATTAACAGTTTTTTGATATAGCTCATTTGTTAAGAAATTGTATTGCGTTGTCTAGATGTTTGTGTCAAATATAGGGTAGCTACAACACTAAATGCTTTCATAATGCTTGAAAATTCATTAGGCATTAAATAAGAGTCCTATCTGTAATTTTCTCCCTAACTCCATTTTACTATATTGCATTCTTTATTGCCTTGGTTATTGGAAAAAGAAACTACCTTGATACACCTAGTTGGAAGAATAGTCACGAGATTTTGGGGGGAATCTTTTGAACACATCGGTTCCTCCTATCGGCCCAGCTCATTTCCTCAACCATTCATCCTATTCTGAGAGAACTGACGTTATCTTCTATCAGACGCTCATAATAAATCAGTAATTATATTCCTAGCATTTTAAAGATCTAAGGCGGTGAACATCATGGAGGAGGACATTCGTTTAAGATCGGCGGTTTGACGCCTCTGAAAGGGAGGAGAGTAGTAGAAGAGGGCGAGCAGTGAACAAAAGAATCGCTTTCCAAGGATCGAATCAAGGTCAAGGATGAAATCTTCTTTTCAAAAGAGGTACTAGCATCACTTCTTTGTTTTTCTAGCACAAAAGCTAAATATGTTTGCCACATTTACATTATGTTACACTCCACTGCTTCCCAGTCACACAATACTTCACGAGTGCCACCTGTGCACAAACTATCTGGGAAGAATTGTATCCATTCAATTTCAAAAAAATTGGGTCTATGGCACCTTGTATGTTGTTTCTTGCTCTATGTTGTTACATGTTGATTTACCTAATCATTTGGTACTACTTTAATTGACAAAATTAGGGGCTAGACATATAGCCACCCGATAACAAGCTTCGATCATAGAACATTATGAATCCCTCAGAGATATAAATGCTTAGATCCCTGATATTTCCTATTAAGTCGATGAAAGACAAATGCTATGAGGGTTACTATGCAATTTTAGTATGAACAATTCTTATCTGCTAAACTGCACAGCTGCATGCACCAGACTGCAAGCAAAGCTTACAATGTTAGGTTATGTTCTGTGTACTGCATTAGTCCTAAGGTTTTGAGAGCGTCCTTGCAAAACCCATATTGTGCTCTTTAGGCTTAGGATTATGGGATCATGCCTGCACCGTTCATATATAGGACCACTATGATTTGAGAC
This sequence comes from Cunninghamia lanceolata, assembly GCA_027924645.1. Taxonomy (NCBI): domain Eukaryota; kingdom Viridiplantae; phylum Streptophyta; class Pinopsida; order Cupressales; family Cupressaceae; genus Cunninghamia; species Cunninghamia lanceolata. Next base: position 8,385,743 of record BSBN01000476.1, on the reverse strand, counting down.
TGTAAATCTCTTAAGCTGGTCTATGCTTCCACAGGCAACAGGGCATGTTGTGATTATGTTTTGTTGTGAGTTAGCTTTTATTTTCCATTCTATACTTCAATATGTTTTTAGTCGCAATGTTAGTGGTGCTTTGTGACCCATTTCATCTTGATGTATGTGAGGTTTAATGTATCATGTTTTGCTACTGCTCTGTATGATCCAATTAGATGCGTTGTTATACGGTTGAAAAAAAAAAATTCCTTCTTTAAAACTGAAACATTCTTTTATTCTTGATAAGTTTGAATTTTGCCTAATTGAAGTGCCAGTTTGCTAGGCATCAAAATGGTAATTTTCCTCTTCATCATTGTTTATTTCATCCATTTATTTTTGTTACATAATTATAAGGTTGACTTTGTACAGTTATAGGGTCGAAAATTCATTAAATTTTTTTTGAATCGATTTGGCAACTTTGTATCAAAACTGGTATCTATCATAGGTTCACCTTATGTACATGGCAATGCCATTTAATATCTTGTAGTAGCATAAGCTGCTTGTCCTCATGGACTTTCTTAAAACCAACCAACATTCATCAATCAACAATCGTTGATTTAATAGAGGATTATTTTTGAAAATGATGGGGGACGTAGTATATGAAATTACGTGTTTTGTTAGTAAGCTCCATGATTACCAAGCTTGTGCTCCCAACCTTTTGGCCAACACGCCAAGCTCTAAAAATCCAAGATACCTCTCGTGAAGGTAGTCTAACCTCTTAACACCAAACCATTTAGTAGCTCAGTAATAGAAATCAATTTGACTCTTTCAACATTAAAAGATGCAGTTCTACCATATTAGTAAGAGACGTATTACCATTATAACGTGGTTAAAAAAAAACACACACACACACATAAATGGCAGCTATAAAGATAAGCATTAAACCATAAGATGTTTCCAAGTTGACTCTTAGATTAGTGTTTACCAAATTAACATTTATCTTGTTGTCATGTTGGATTCTACCTTGGATCCAATCCATTTGCCATGTTCCATATGTACAATATTTATATCTATTTTTTTAGATCCTTTCACTATGCTATTAACTCCTACTTCTGGCAGTTATAACCCGCATAAGGTCCCATTCCATTATGGTGTTATTTCAGTTGTAATGACAAATGTTATATGGTTGCACTGGAAGTCTCTTGCTGACCATCACATAGTCTTGATCTTTATAATTCATATTCTTACCGACAATTTTATATTTTGGCCATAAGTGTATGTTAAGTATGTGTTTACATGGCAGTAATCTACACTTAGCCTCTCCACAGGTTAGCCATTAACTAAAATTATAAGAAATGTTCTTTACAGTCTTTGAGCATTGATTGATCATCAATAACGTTCTTCCAACATGCAAGTAAATTATGGTCAACTCTTGTTGAGAGTAGGATATTGTTCTGTAAGGATGACCCTTCTTGTCAAGTGTTATTCATCGAATATCTATCTTTAAAGTTGATATAGTATGAAGATAGGGAATACTTGGGAGTTTTAAAGCATTTTTATACATTGTGACTTGGTAAATTATTAATTACTGGTAAGAGGGGTTAACTCTTTCACTAGAGTTAAGTATTTATCATTGTAGAGTCATATTATTTATTTTAGAATTAACTATAGATTATAAGAATGATGTTTGTGATAAAATAAATAACTTTTGCACACACATGATGTTGGTATCATATAGATTTCCTTCTGAGTTATACTTATTGGGCTTCTATTGTTGTCTGGAACTACAATCTAACTTTAGAACCTTTTAGATTTATTTATGTTTGAATGTGATATTTATCTCGTTCATTTAAAAAGGATTTATCTCAGCATAAGTACTAGTTTTATTATTATTTTGTAAGGCTAGAAGAATAGAGTTAGTGATAACCGAAAATGACCTTGATTCTAGTCCGCATTAGAAAAAGTTTGAGTCTTGAACTTGTAGCATTTCTAGTAAGTCGAGGAAGTTTGTCAACAAAGTCGACCAGGTGTATTGTTTGAGTTAGCCTTAGGACAAGTCTAAAGTGTTATTGTTTCTTAATTGGTTTTGAAAGTTTCTAAAGACTTATTCCACCATCAATTTCATGCATTATCTCATTGAAAATGCTTTATAAGTCAAGGATGTAGTAAGGTGCTTTAAGTGCTTATTGTTTGTTATAAATTGTTTTCCAAAAAAACATATATTAACTGTATTGGCTTGTAAAATGTATAGCTTCTTGTATCAGAATATTTATGAGAATACATCAATGGATGTCACATATGATGTGAGTTTACAAAGCTTTTAATGCTCGGGAGTTATTGTAAGTAAATATCTTGTGGTTTCATGTTAAAGTCCTGAACTACGATGTCTCTACGCTACGCGTACATAGGTAAGGCCATCACTGATGAGCCCCCGAGACATTAGGTTGGCCCCTTAGGGCCTTAGGCTTATCTTTTTATGCAAATGATATCTGTTTTGTGTAATTAGTAGCTATGCATAACTAATGTTTCCTTAGATGTGTAGTTTGTGATCTATACGCCATGTAGGACTTTGAAGCTAAGGAGGTACCCTTCCACTTGGTGATTAGATGATTATTTGGTATTATGGTAAATGTGTATAAATGTGTATAAACTTATTTGAAACATTTGTATTGTACATTTCATTTACAATTAATGTTGAAATACTCTGATATTTATCATAAAGTTCTCTAAGTCGAAGTTTGTAAATTGTATTCTATCATCCTGTTAAATTCATTAGTTCTTATTAATTTAAATTATTTATTGTTATAGGGTAGGAATTACATAATGTGTGTGTGTGGATTCATTTGGTGCAAACCATGGCTGTTAGTTAGATCATGTTAGTAATTAGTAATGTGGTCATGTAGTTAAACATAATTTGAATGTGTTATGTATGTTATTGAGTATTGCTTAATTACAATAATGCAGTCATGTTATCCATAGAGATGTTAGTTAACTTGTTGAATCGGACTAAATTATATTTTTTTACCACTATTTCCATTTACAAAAAAAAAATCTGCCTTTTATTGCTTTAGTTGACTTATCTCAAGGGTTGCATGGCAGGGCATTACATAAAGATAAAACTTATGCAAGTTATGACCCATGTTATTAAATAAACTACATGATAAAATTCATAAGGAAAGAATAAATGATAGGGGATTTGTGACATATTTGATAGAAATCCTTGTGTAGATCCTCTAAGGAAAGGATGCATTCATAAATGAACCATTGAGTTGTCATAAGCTTGATAAAAACAACCTAAGACATCAGGCTTGAAGCTTGGGCTAGTATAATATAACTTTATAATGCAAAACAAAGTCAATCATAATGGTAGGAAGATCTATGTAAGGTGAGATCTTTCTTCCTTTATAGGCTTAATTTTTTCAACATGTCTCTTTGATCTTTAACCAATACATATGAGCTCTATGTAGAGCTCCTCTAGTCACTCAAACCTTTGCCACCTTAAGATTATGGTGAAAAGATGCATCTCTAAGTTATATATTCTCATTAAATGGTGATTTCTCTAACTCTAGAGAAACCCTAGAAAATTTCAAAGTGTTAGCCTCATGAGCCAACTATCAAAAGATGACAATTTTCTTACCATTTACTTGAAAGAAGATAGCGATCTAGAAAATGGAATCTAACCTCAAAACTGTCCAAATTACATCTATTGTGGTCCTAGTAATTAAGTTCTTAATGAGCTTAATGTAAGCAATATTATATTCATGTTGGAGATGAGCAATGTTAAGGTAAACTTAGGCTTTCATGATTCTCACCTACCATGTGGTTGATTCAATACAAACCTATATGGGGAAATGATATGAAAGTAGAACCTTAAAAACTAGATTTATTAAAAGAAAGCAAAGGATAAAAAGGATATTCTTCTAGAGCCATTTTTGATTGAGCCATGTATGAATTTATCCATTACTTTGTTAGTGAATAAACCAAATAAACTAAGTTATGGGTGTGAATGGTCGCCAGTGGCAACTGAGATAAATGATACTTATATTATTTCTTATAGGTAACCATTTCTTTCACCTTCCATCACACCAATGCATATGAAGAGAACCTTTCTTATCTTCCATCAATTGAATCATGTTGAAATCCTAATAAATAACCCAATGTGCACTAGGAAGATAATTTACAAACCACTACTACAATTTCATAGTCTCTATGACATCATTTAAAGAATAAATGTTGATGTTACAGAGAGATTAGATATTAAAATAAAAAATTCAAGGCTTCCTACTAGAAACCTAAAACCACAACTAACAACATTCAAGACCAACTCTAAAGAAAGCAATATGACAACCTTAACTCATTTAGATTAATGGTTGGACATGTGACATAAATCACCCAACTAAATGGTACTAATCACTATCTAAATCAGAAAGCATATATAATTTTACCTTTTTGCAGAGAAAGAACATCTATTTGCAACCAAGGTCAATTAGGCCATGAATATTCTATGAGTACAAAATCATGGAATGGCATTTAGGTGCATGTTTTCTTCCTCAATAGACCGAGGAAAGCATATGACTAGGCAAATATTGTTTCTAATTATTATGCATATAGTGTCCCATATGTAATAAGAATGTGGTAGTGAAAGGTTGTTGGAATGGAGAGTAAAAACATTTCTTGAAACAAAATGAGTGTCTAGTTGTAGGACCCCACTATATTTATGCCAAATACAAGTTGAGACAAGTACTGTCTCCTGAGACCTAGTAATTAATATTAGCTTCTTGAGGAGTGCTCTATAATAAGGTTTTCATTGGCACTTGTGAATTGGAAGGGACAATTGATACCTTGGCCATGGTGGTCATTCTTGTGGGCTTAAATTTGAAATTGTTGACCTTATTGGCATCCTTGTTTTGTTACTTGGATTTCTTACAAGAAAATGTGGTCCAATTGTCAGTGTTGGTTGCATTGGCTTTACTAAAATTCATCATACACTTGGACACATGTACAAACCTAGCTTTGGTCAACAAAAGACAATCATGAAACTCATGGTCAATGGATTGAAAATGAAAGTAAGTGTTGGTAAATTTGATATACAATACCAACTACATAAAATGCTTATTTCATATTTGGATATTTATTGTTTATTATAGTCCTAGGAAAGTTCCACTTCAATATAAACACATTTCCAGGGGCACATAGAATATAACTCATTTAAATCATGACAAATAGAATAACCTTAAAACTTAAAAAAAAAATTATACAAAATCCCAAGTTGGTAAACAACAAACCAAGAAACTCAATTCACACATGTATTTTGAGTTTAAACTTATAAAAGATTACAAAGTCCATTGTCCAAGGGGAAAGGACAACAAGGTTGTTCTTAATAAACCATGTGGCCTTTGTTTTCCAATGGTTGTGCAATCTTCTAGGTTAGAAAACCTAAAGAGGAAGAAACCCTTGGCCATATTCTATATTGCATCACATTTTATACCATGAGGCTTCCTTGTAGATTAAATCTAAATCTTTGGGACCCTTTTGAAAGGATTTGACCAACAAAATAAACTATTAAAGTATAATTCTCAAGCCAATGACATATATTATGCAATTTGGGAACTATAAAATAACCTCCACTAAAAAATCTTCAAATTGAAGACTATTATCTTGTAAAAAACCTTGGAGATAAACTTGGGAGCCTTCTTGGGACCTTGGTCAAAACAAGTTCCGGCCTAGTAAACTAAGATGCTAACAATGAAACAATGAAAATGTTAGTTACTAGAGTCAAACATTTAACCTAAGTGGAGATAATGAAGGATTGTAACTGATTTCACTATTCACCAAAAAAAGAAAGAAAGGAAAAATCTCCAACATTCACAACTACATTAACAGATACCTACATGTAGAAACAACCATTATAATGATAGACCCATTGCCCAAAATAGGAGATGACCTGTTCCAAACTAAAAAATAAGCATATAAAACAAAAAATATAAATTTATTTCATATACGGAATACACTCTACTTAAACATCACACTTTTCAACAGTTAAACAATCAATAACAATTTTAGAATGAGATCCATATGAGACATATCACACATACCTAAAATATCAAACCTAGCACAGTTTAAATAGTTGTCAGATACAGAAAATGATGTTTGGGTTAAAGTCATCCTCTATCACCGCACCATCATAATCAAAAGTCAGAAAAACACAGACAGTGGCATCGATGTAATTCTTGTTTATCAGAATCTAGAATGGAATGTTGGCTAGTAGTAGACAAATTTTATTTTATTCAACTTCACATTATCTTGATGGCGCCACAATATATCCCTTGGTTTACAAATTAGTCTTGGGTATGGACCTGTACAACATCTGTTCAGGAAGGGTGACAATAATGTTTGTACAAAGGCGTGGTTGGTAATTTTGTTGGGATTCAATTTCAAGCAGGAGCATGCTCTCATTAAAATATAGAGAACCAGGCCAATCCAATACATCAGATCATTGGACCTTCTCAAGGAATAGAAATGGTTGTCTGGAAGATCAAGAGGTAATAAGTCATCGTAGAATTGGATGTCGATGCCAGATACATCCTCTTCCTGTAAATATGGTGTTTTAAAAAAAAAGTTTTGACCATTCAACCGGTTGTTCACTCAACTTCTTTAAGCCAATTAAATGTTGACAATTAAATTTGAAGTACTGCAATTAATGTTTGACAATTAAGTTTGTGATGTAGAAAGTAAGGAAATAAAACACATCCTATGATATGGTCCGAAGTAGCATAATTAAATTTGTGAGGTATGAATATAGGAAATAAAATATACTTCCAAATGATTAATCAAACTAATTAAATGATAAATAATAGTTTCAGTTTAATATGTCATCAAAGGTGTGGTGTGATATGTCATCAAAGGTGTGGTGTGATGGTTTAAAATGTAGCATGTTGATAAATTCACCAGGGTTCAAACCTAAAAATGTGGATTGAGCTAGGTTAAAAAATTCCACTTAACTAAAAAAAAAAATAGTTTAATATAAATTAACAAGAGATTAAATAAAATATATAAATGATAATAGAAGGATTATAAATTTTTAGTTATTTGTCAATTTATTATTGTTGATGATTAATATTATATTATTTTTCTATGATTAATGATTGGAATTAGAGGTTTGAGATTGGATTATGTTATAGAGCTTATGATATATATGTTAACAAGAGATTAAATAAAATATATAAATGATAATAGAAGGATTATAACTTTTTAGTTATTTGTCAATTTATTATTGTTGATGATAAAGATTATATTATGTTTCTATGATTAATGATTGGAATTAGAGGAGGTTTGAGATTGGAATGTCTTATAGAGTTTATGATAGATGTTGGACAAAGATTTGAACTACACAAGACTACATTGCACTTATAGTGCAATCTTGGGACATTTTTTCCTCTATGCAATCTAGTCATTTGTTTATGTTCTTCTGCATTTTGCTCTTATCTTCCATATTTGCATCTAAAACAGAGGTTGTGACAAAAATTAGTGGGGCCTACTATAAAACAAATGGAAGTTTGTTGACTTCTTTAATAGGAGTCAAGCCTCATTGTTGATGATATAAAATCGAAGACACACCAAGCAAAGATGTAATGCCTATGATGTCAATATTGATGTAGTTCTAATGGTATAGTGCAAATGCTTTATGCTATAATCCAATTATGCTTTGTGATGGTTACTAATGACCTAAGACTATCTATAAATAAAAGATCCTGGATGCTTAACTTGAGGTGACTTAGCATGTGAGTCAATAGGATAATTGCTAAATTATGGAGGTCATCCTTGGGAGGAAAATATCAAATTTTAAAAGGAAGGATAAGGTTATGACATGGCCTAGTCCAAGGGAAAGGGCCACATGTGTGGCCTAGTATAGGAAGGAAAAGATCCTAAGGGGTTCAAACTAGTCATGTCTATGGCATGGATAAAGCTACTCTTAAGTGGTTTAGGGTTTGGATCTGTTTATGTGCTAAACAAAAAAATTGAGCACTAGGAGAATGCATTTAAGATAGCATCAAAAGTAGGTCTAAAACAAAGTAAAAGGGTAGGGTGTGCACTTCTATCCCTTACATTTTCCCCCACTTTGGTGTGTATATGAAACTATGAATACATGTCACAATAAGATATAAAATAAAATGAAATGGTAGACCCACATTCAAGATATAGGTTATGGATGATGCCTCACAATTTTTCCTATACACATGGAGAAACACCCTCCATACCTAGACACACAAGTCATTAGTATCACTAACAAAAATGTGTTAGTGGCACAGAAATATATGATCATAAATATTACATTTTGTTATTAATGTGAAATAAATAATCTATAAAAGTGTGATTTGTAGTGTAACATAGTGTGGGGTTGTACCAAGTTGGTTACCACAAAGTATACCCATGATATAACTTAGGTTTGAAGAATAATCATGATGCATGGGGCAGTTGTGAAGCTATGACTAAGTTGTCCCCCACAAGACATGCAACCATGAAGCCTTGTAAAATGGAGGCTAGGAAATGGAATGATGATGTATGAGGTAGTCATGCAATTATGATTAGGTTGGCCTCCATGACATATATGATCATGAAACCATACAAAGCTTAGAATGAGATCATGATGTGCATGGTAATCATGGATTTATGACCAAGTTTCCCTTATGACATGTAAAAGCATGAAACCATGTAAAATTATGAATTTGATAGATATGGCATGCCCCTTTCAAATTATGTTTTACGACATTGTTGATGATTTGATATGAGAAGAAGTGAAAAAGGTGTAATTGCTAAATATAGCAATGTGTTGGCCTAAGATGTAAATCTATGATGTAACTATTAAAAATCATGTAATTATAGTGGGTGTATGCACAAAGATGGGGGACCAAAAATTTGCCACCATGGGACATTTTGGTCCAAAACAAGGCAAAATGCAAGCGCATTATAATGTGCTCACATTTTCTATTGCCTTAAAAGTGAAAAAAACAAGCATTTTTGCCATTACCTGCGGCCAAAGAGTGAGTTTGCAGAAGAAAATAGGGATCAAAATGCAAGCTTGTTCAAGGAAAGTTTCTCCAAGCAAGTGCAAGAGAGAAATCGACATTTTCAGGATGCCACCTCACTGCCAAAGACATCGTGAAGCAAATTTTGAGGGTCTAGCAGCTGAAGAAGGTAGGGTTTGATTGAGTTTTGTTAGTTTGAGAAGAATTTTTGACTTTTGCAATGTTTGATAGTTTTTTATTTGCATTTACAATTAATGAGGCAAGAGAAAACTCAAATCCATCTGAGGAGGGTCAAAGCAACCTCCAAAACCCTCCAAACCCTCAAAACCCACCTTCACATCCTCACAATATAAGGGATACTCAAGAAAACTACCTAGGGCAAATAGAAGAAAACAAAAAGACATCTTCAAACTCTTATTCAAATGCTAAACAATCCAAGTGCAAGCACCGATCGTAGGAGAGCGCTTGTGAAGTCATTAGAGGAGATTGTTTCCCACACTAAATTGGTGACAAAACAAATCACCGAATTTCAAGACTATAGGGAGAGGTGTCGGCAATACTATGCCGACAAATTGTCATATGAACAAGTGAAGAATGAAAAAATTACAAAATCTCAATTATGTGCACACTTTATTAATCCTAAAACTGGCTAAAGAATAGAAGAAACTTGCAAATGGTTCCCTATTCATTGGTGTAGGAATGAAGAAATATCTCAAAACTTTTGGGATATATGGTACATAGTCTTCGATGAGTGCCCATGCAACAATGATGAGGTGCCATAATATTTCTTGAAGAAACTCCATTGTGAGTTCGTCCTCAAGAAGATTCCCAATTATTTTGACATTCGAGAGTTCCAGGGTAGAGGTAGTGGCTCTGCCCAAGATAGAGAGGGGCTCAGTGAGATGAAAATTGTGTACCTAGACCCCTGTTGAGGCCAGAACGTGTGTCACTCCCTTCGACTTTGAAGGAGAGTGTTGAAGTGGATACATTACATTCATTGACTACTCTCACATAGTCTCTAGCACAACATGCTGATGATCTTACCCAGGCCGATGAGGGTGAGAGCAGTAGGCATCATTTGTCCCCACATTTGTGTAGTTCATGTGGGAACCTATGTAATTATGGGATGTAGGACGCATGACAAGACTCTCGGCAGGATGCTACGACATAGGGGCAACATCCAATGATGGAGACATCCATATTGGATGAGATTGTTCTCACCGATGATGTCTTACAGCATACGTTTGGTATTGACTCTCAAGTAATTTTTTACAAGTTTCATCTTGATTTAATATATTGTTATTTCAAATTTGTAATTAATTTTTTATGACTATCTATATTATAAGTCAAAAATAATGTATGTAATTGTCTGCACAATGAAATTCTAGGGTCACAGTCTTCATCCTACATCCGTTAGCCGTCCATTGGCAGGTTATGAGAGGAGGTCAAGTCAGCAGATATGTAATTTATCACATGATGATAATTATTGTACATATATCAATGGTAATATTATTTTGTGACAATTAGGGATTTCAACAGGGAGCTTCATTGGCACCTCCATGGTTTCCTTGGTCCCCTGGATGCAAAACCACCACTTATATGGAGGTAAATTTAACCATTTCTAATCATTATGCATTTAAATAATGTTATGTATTTATTTTGGTCAAATAATCTTGAACTCTATTTTCAGATGCTAAATATGGAGACTCCTCCTCATCTTCGTGAGTCAAGCATTACTGCAGCCATGATGTCTTCAAATCCTTTGATTGAGGTATGAGCCAATAACATGAAAATGTTATAATTTTGTATTTCTTGTTTTATAGATTATGTCATTTGATGTACATTAATGATATTTATGTTTAGTTAATTTTGCTTCTTAATGCTTCTCACAGGAGGTCACAACTCTAGCCCATCCAACTATAGACAAAGAGAGAGAAAAGATGATGGAGAGTGATCATCGAATGGCGGTAAGTGATCGATTACATATGTGATGTTATATATTTCATGTTTTCTATATTAATGTGCATATTGTTTGATTGTATTAGCAGGTGGAGTTGGATGAATGTCTGTCGAGGAGGTCTACTTGACAACAGAGAGAGGATAAGTCACTGATTGGCTCTCCATCTTCAAAGTCAAGCAAGGGCCGTCGATTATTTCATAAAAGTCCATAGGAAACTAGTTTTTGGGGTATTTTTTGTATGCCTAGATGGCTTTGTATACATACTTTTGTATGTTATCAATGTATATTTTTGTATATGCCTGTATGGCTTTGTTTGGACATGCCTATATGGCTTTGTATATAAACTAGATCTTATGTTCATGGCATTATGTATATGATAGTTTATATTAAATATTTAATATGATGATCAGTTATTGTTATAGGAATTTGATTTTACAAGTGCCAATTGCATTTTCTTGAAAGTTTATAAATCATTTTCAAATAATCCATTTTTTGCATATCTTGCAATCATTGCATTCCGTGAGATTGTACATCTCTTTGAGGCATCATGTCAAACAGTTCACGCACATTGTCTATACTTCTACACATTCCATACATGTCTACAAGGGTAGCTGCAAATACAATATGTGACAAAAATCCTATATCCTTTATGCTTTGATGGTTGTCCACACCATGTTCCCTAGATCCCATTTTGGCATAGGCAAGGAGGATGTTGGATATGGTTGTGCAATTTGGTTTTAGACTTGCCAATTGCATTTGGTTGAAAGTTTCTTTTGTGCATTTGTGAAAGTTTTTAAAGCCATATGAAAACTCCATTTCGTGCATATCTTGCAATCATTTCATTCCATGAGACAACATTTCTTTGAGGCATCCTGTCAAACAGTTCACATTCCTTTTATATGCTTCCATACTTTGCATACATGTCTCGCAGGGTAGTTGCAACTACAACATTTAACAAAATTCCTATATCCTTTATGCTTTGATGGATGTCTATACCATGTTCCAAAGATACCATTTCTAAGGTTTTGGAATTTGGCTTTACACCCGCCAATTGCATTTGCTTGAAAGTTTCTAAAGCCTTATAAAAAAATCCATTTTGTTCATATCTTGTAATCATTACATTCCATGAGGTGACATTTCTTTGAGGCATCATGCCAAATTGTTCACATGCCTTGTCTATGCTTCCACACTTTGCATACATGTATTCAAGGGTAGTTGCAACTACAACATCTAACAAAATTCCCATATCTTTTATCCTTTGATGGATGTCCATTTTGGCATAGGCAAGGAGGATACTAGATAAGGTTGTGGAATTTGGCTTTACACTCGCCAATTGTATTTTCTTGAAAGTTTATAAAGTCTTAGCAAAGGTTGTGGAATTTGGCTTTACACGTGCCAATTGCATTTGCTTGGAAGTTTCTAAAGTCTTTTTAACAAATCCATTTTTTGCATATCTTGCAATCATTGCATCCCATGAGAGGACATCTCTTTGTGGTATTCTATCAAACAGTCTACGTGCCTTTTCTATGCTTCTACACTTTGCATACATGTCTACAAAGGAAGCTACAATTACAACATGTGACAAAAATCCTATATCCTTTATGCTTTGATGGTTGTCCATATGTTGTTCCAAAGATCCTATTTTGGTACAGATAGGGAGGATGCTGGCAAAGGTTGTGGAATTTGGTTTTACACGTGCCAATTGCATTTGCTTGAAAGTTTCTAAAGCCTTTTAAATAATCCGCATGCCTTGTCTATGCTTCCAATTTTCATGGTTGAGTGTTAGGTCGAACAATCCACGTGCATTGTCTATGCTTCCACACTTTGCATACATGTCTACAAGGGCAACTACAATTACAACATTTAACAAAATTCCTATATCCTTTATGCTTTGATGGTTGTCCATAAATTGTTCCAAAGATCCTATTTTGGTAGAGATAGGGAGGATGCTAGCAAAGGTTGTAGAATTTGGCTTTACACGTGCCAATTGCATTTACTTGAAGTTTCTAAAGTCTTTTCAACAACTCCATTTTTTTGCATATCTTGCAATCATTGCATCCCATGAGAGGACATCTCTTTGTGGTGTTGTATTAAACAACCCACGTGCCTTGTCTATGCTTCCACACTTTGAATACATGTCTACAAGGGCAACTACATTTACAACATCTAACAAAATTCCTATATCCTTTATGCTTTGATGGTTGTCCATAAATTGTTCCAAAGATCCTATTTTGGTAGAGATAGGGAGGATGCTAGCAAAGGTTGTAGAATTTGGCTTTACACGTGCCAATTGCATTTACTTGAAGTTTCTAAAGTCTTTTCAACAACTCCATTTTTTTGCATATCTTGCAATCATTGCATCCCATGAGAGGACATCTCTTTGTGGTGTTATATTAAACAACCCACGTGCCTTGTCTATGCTTCCACACTTTGAATACATGTCTACAAGGGCAACTACAATTACAACATGTGATAAAATTCCTATATCCTTTATGCTTTGATGGCTGTCCATACGTTGTTCCAAAGATCCTATTTTGGTACAGATAGGGAGGATGCTGGCAAAGGTTGTGGAATTTGGATTTACACGTGCCAATTGCATTTGCTTGGAAGTTTGTAAAGTCTTTTCAACAAATCTATTTTTTACATATTTTGCAATCATTGCATCCCATGAGAGGACATCTCTTTGTGGTATTCTATCAAACAGTCCACGTGCTTTGTCTCTGCTTCTACACTTTGTATACATGTCTACAAGGGTAGATGTAATTACAACATGTGACAAAATTTCTATATCCTTTATGCTTTGATGGCTATCCATACGCTGTTCCAAAGATCCTATTTGACAAGTTCTTTTCATGCAATGATGATAACCTCCCAAGCCTAAGTGACAAGTTCATACAACATTATGATCAAGTGGGTCACTTCTGATAAAATGAAGTGTAAGGTGACTAATCCTAACCTTCACTATCCTGACAAACATGAATTACTAGACAACAATCTTAGAATTGCCATTATGACACTAGATGCCTAAATCTTGATAATAACTATGTCCCAACCCTCAACATGATAACATGGATTCATGGAAATATCCTAAGCAAAAAGATTGTGATAGGACAAACCTTCCACATAATGTTGTTCCTCTTAATGACAAAATTGCCCTTCACCCTAGACCCATGACAACATTGTATAGGAAGACACTGCTTGGGATGTCCAAATAGTCAAATTTAAAACAAAGAATTAGGTGGCAACAAAAACATGGGATTATGTGTTATATGATAGTCAGGTCTGCCCTTCATTGTTTTGACTAGGCCCTTTGCTTCCCAAGATGAGGGTTAGAGTATCTTCATTTATATTTTGGCTCAGGAAGAGAGAAGCCTAATTTCCACCATCCTCTCCATGGAAAATATCTTGTAAATCTTAAATAGTACAAGTAAACATTATGACTTTCATGCATCTATGACAGTCCCATACCTCATAAAAACCTATTTCCTTAATATCCAACTATTTCACAACTCTAGTGGTGGTGCTTGGACTACTTTATCACCTTCATTTCATTCATTTTAACAAGGCTTCAGGGATTATGAGTATAGGAATCTCCTGAGATGGTTGTTGGTCAATGTATATGGATAAAAAGACTTCTTGTTGTTGCTACAATCCTGTAACTATCAAATTTTTTATGTGATTTTGGCAGATGTAGTGAAATTTTTAGGTATCCCACCAAGTTGCCATGACACACCCATAGTGTTTTGACATCCTTTCTCTTTACAATACACTGAATGGATTCAATAAGCAAAGATAATTCTTAATAGACAGTCACAAGTAATGAGCCCTAGCAGCCATGGTAGAAATACCCCTGCTACACAAATATTTGTCAAGTTCAAAAGAGGAAATCATGAGCTAGCATTGCATGCATGGATTCATGAACTCTAACTTGTAGGAGACAACCTATATCCCATTACTCTCATATCAATCTTCCTGACAATATTTGGGCCACATTAAAATTTAAAAGAGGCAAGATGCTAATGTACTGTTATGACTATCTTCTTCATTTATATCCCCTAGAGATCCTCACACTCTCTTCATTGCTTATGCCTAGGTGCATTTTTGGATAGTGTTCTAAATGCAAATGGAAAGGGAGGTTCATACCATATATTTTATATCCTTATAAATAAATGATCACATCTTCTCATGACTCATAGATACTTTAATAATTAGAAAGAGAGCCCACTATGACTGTCATGGTTTAAGTCCCTTACACTAACCCTCAAATATCCCAAATGACTAAGTAAAGATCCCACTGTCCACCTCTAGACTATCCCTTAACACATTTTAGTCTAGTGATTAGTTTTAGGATTCTGTTAACAATTAAACCTGCATAATGATATGATTTTCTAACCTCACAACAATGGTTTATGATGATGTTCCTTCATTGATCAGCTTCCAGGAACCTTGTATCAATTACTATTTCTTACACAGAGGTAGTCCTAAACCATTCAACTTGACTATTCTTTTACAACCATGGTAGTCCTCTCAATGGGTTGAGTGTGTTTAGTAATGCCCCATTGATGCCCTAGATAGTCCTCTAATGGTGTTATAAGGACCTCCCTTACTGTCATAACCCTTGGGAAGAGGACTGTGGATTATTTCATTCAAGTTTTATGGACCATACATGCAATCACCTTTTAGATAAATCCCTGTAGAACTCATACATAGTTATGGACTCAAACATGTAAATACTTCCTCATAATGGAACAAGTCATTTTCTCATGAAGACTAATAGATTCTACCCATAACTTGGTTTAACTTACTGGCCCAAATAGTATGATAGTTAACCATTCCCTATTTTAGTAGCCTATCAAGGGATTGAGAATCCACCATAATGCTTGGGTATTGAGCAATTATGTTAAAGATATCTTATGAGTGATGAATAACCCTATGAGGTAGATGACAACTTAATGAAACCATGACAACCCTTCTATTGACCAAGACAATGATCTACGGAGTGGGGTAACTTTGTGCATTATAATAGTCTCAAAGTGCCTTTAGTTCCAACTTTGAAGTTTATAACAATAAGAACATGATAATCTTAACAAATTTTCTCATAAAACCTTCATACAACTTCTTTCTTTGTGACTAAAATCCTTTCATGAAATGTACCTACTATATTGTGATTGTCACAACAACCAACCCTTGAAACCCTTATGCAAACTCATTGATGGCTTCGGAGCTTCATTACTTTAGACTTGCAACCACTAGCATAGGAATTGAGCATGAATCAGAAGACATAGAAAGAAATCCCTTTCAACAGAATGGACACTAAGGTTTGGTGAGTTGCCATTGGCAACAAAACCCTAGGTCCTCTATATCTCATTTTGGAAGCAAAACCTACACAAAAACATTACTAAAACACCATATTATTTCAGTTCAAGCCCACAAATAGGTTAATCACCATGTAAATAGCATGAAATTATGTAAATGCAATGTATTTTAACCTCTAACAATGGCTATCACAATCAAGACAACAATGGATTAGTCCATTATCTCTTTGTATTTTGCCTAGAAAACCTTATGAAATATGGGCTCTAATCAGGTAGAATGAATAACATACATCTCTAAATGTTGTTCACACATGTGCAAGCATAGATTAAGGTTTTAGGCATTGAAACGTGTCCTCCAAAGGTGGAAATGTATCCATAAACTAGTCATGAATGGAAAAAAAAAACCACCACTTTCCTTAAACTCTTTCATGCCTGTATAAGCATGGCATGTAGGCCCTAAATGGGAAACATGCCTCCTTTTAAAACATGCATAGTCACTTCAAAAGGCATTCAATAACATAACAAAACCAACCCTCATGCACATACTCAGGAATTAAATAACTCAGAAACCAATACTCACCAAAATTAGAAATCCTAAATTAAGAAGGGAAGATAGCCCCATCAAGTCAATCATGTCATTCCCACATAAAGACAACCCTAACAAGGCCAATAGACCAAATATGACATGGTACACTTATGGACAAGCATGCAATCATGAATTAATCTTAAAGTCAAGAATGTGACAGTCATCAGCAAGAAAGGCAATCACTTAGCTTTGGGACTATTATCATGGCATTAAAGTCTTCTCCCAAACCTAGTCACTTGTTCATCAAGAAAAGGATATTCATGATAATCAGAACTCACTCACATATCATGTAAGGTAATAGCCATAGGACACTGTGGATTGTAATGGGGAGCCAAATCACATGTCAATTTAGTCCTAGGTACAGAAAACTATCCTTATTAGAAAAGATTATATTGTTTTGTATCTTAGACCAAGGGTATGTACAAAGGAATGTTACAAGTTTAAATTAGTAATTTGCACTGTCAATACATATTAGGATAGTGTTGTCCCAGCAAAACAGAGAAGGGTGTTATAAAGATCTTAGAACACTCATTTTATAAATGTACAGTTATATGCAAATGGCCGCAGTCATATGTCAAGCTTAGAATGGTAATATCAACCTAAGGACTACTTGATTGAATCCTTAGGGCAATAAGAACACCATATTTTATTCTATTGTTCCGTTATGGTTTTAGTTATTTGGCAAAATGTCCAACCTAGAACACTTCTAAGGCTTCATTAAATGGTCTAATATCTATAGAAAGATATGCATGAGCAATGGCGGTGGAAAATAAGGAATTAGTATAGTTAGAGTTCAAATCTTCAAATCAAACGCAATCTTGCAAAATGCTTCAATTTCATGCAGTGGAAAGGTGCTAGGAGTGTCATTTTGCATTCCATAACTCATGGGACCAAACAGACTTCACCAACACATTGAGGTGGGTGGGTAAATGCTTGGGGAGGTCTCATTTCATGTGCCAAGTGCCCCAGTCATTTGGGGCATCAGGCTACTAGAAAAGTCCCTTAGGATCCCTAAGACCAAAAAATTGCCAAACTTTGATGGAGCAGTTCTCAAAATTTAAGGTAGTTGGGAAAATTCTGTTGGACCTACAGGTGCATGTGGGGTCCTTCCACAATAACCTCTCTTGGATTTGGTCAACTCCAGTCCGTTTGACCGTGCCAAAATCAAATGCATTCTTGCAAAATGCTTCAGTTTCATGCAGTGGAAAGGTGCTAGGAGAGACATTTTGCATTCCATAGCTCATGGGGCCAAACAGACTTTGCCAACGCATTGGGGTGGGTGGGTAATGGCTAGGGTAGGTCTCTTTTCATGTGCCAAGGGTCCCAATTGTTCAGGGTAGCAAGCTATTGACAAAGTCACTTAAGATCCTAAGACCAAAAATTGCCAAACTTTGACGGAGCAGTTCTCAGAATTTGTGGCAGCTAGGAACGTTCTGTTTGGACCTACAGGTGCATGTGGGGTCCTACCACAATAATCTCTCTTGGTTTTGGTCAACTCAAATCCATTTGACTGTGTCGAAATAAAATGCATTCTTGCAAAATGCTTTAGTTTCATGCAGCACAACCTTGCCAGGTGCTATATTTTTTGATTTACTCATCGTGAGGTTGAACTGACTATGCCAACACATCAGGGTGGGTGGGTAAATGCTAGGGGAGGTCTCATTTTGTGTGCCAGGTACCCTAGTCATTCAGGGCAACAGGCTACCGAAAAAGTCCCTTAAGATCCCTAAGACCAAAAAATTGACAAACTTTGACGAAGTGTTCTCAAAATTTGGGGGAGCTGGCAATGTTTTGTTTAGACCTACAGGTGCATGTGGGGTCCATCCACAATAACCTCTCTCAGATTTGGTCAACTCTGGTCCATTTGACCGTGCCGAAATCAAATGCATTCTTGCAAATTGCTTCAGTTTCATGCAGTGGAAAGGTTCTAGGAGTGACATTTTGCATTCCATAGCTCATGGGGCCAAACAAACTTTGCAAATACATCAGGGTTGGTAGGTAAATGCCAGGGGAGGTCTCGTTTCGTGTGCCAAGGGTCCCAGTCATTCTGACCTGCAAGCTACCAGCAAAGTGACTTTATCAGTAACTTACAGCTCGGAACAACTGGGACCCTTGGTACACAAAATGAGACCTCCCTTAGCATTTACCCACCCACCCTGATGCATTGGCAAAGCCTGTTTGGCCCCATGAGCTATGGAATGCAAAATGTTAGTCCTAGCACCTTTCGACTTTGTCAGTAGCTAGCAACTCAGAACGACTGAGACACTTGGCACATGAAACGAGACCTCCCCTAGAATTTAACCACCCACCCAGATGTGTTGGCACAATCAGTTTGACTCCACAAGCTATGGAATGCAAAATTTTAGTCTTAGCAACTTTCTACTTTGTCAGTAGCTTATAGCCCAGAACGACTGGGATGCTTGGCACATGAAAAAAGACCTCCCCTAACATTTTCCCACCCACCCCAACATGTTGGCATAGTCAGTTCGGCCTTACAATGAGCAGAACAAAAAATATGGCCCCTGGCAATGTTGTGTTGCATGAAACTGAAGCATTTTGTAAGATTTTATTTGATTTCGGCACAGTCAAATAGACTAGAGTTGACCAAAACTGAGAGAGGTTATTGTGGATGGACCCCACATACACCTATAGGTCTAAACATAATGTTCCCATCTACCATGAATTTTGAGAACTGCTTCGTCAAAGTTTGGTAGTTTTTGGTCTAGGATCTTAAGTGACTTTGCTGGTAGCCTACTGCCTCGAACGATTGGGACCCTTGGTACACAAAACAAGACCTCACCTAGCATTTACCCACCCACCCCGATGTGTTGGCAAAGTCTATTCAGCCCCACAAGCTATGGAATGTAAAATGTCACTCCTAGCACCTTTCCACTGCATGAAGCTGAAGCATTTTGCAAGAATGCATTTGATTTCAACATGGTCAAACATATTGGAGTTGACCAAAATTGAGAGAGGATATTGTGGAAGGACTCCACATGCACCTATAGGTCCAAACGAAACATTTTTAGCTACCTCAAATTCTGAGAACTGCTCCGTCAAAGTTTGGTAGTTTTTTGGTCTTAAGGATCTTAAGGGACTTTATCGGTAGCCTGCTGCCCCCAATGACTGGGGCACTTGGCACATGAAATGAGACCTCCCCTAGCATTTAGCCGCCCACACTGATGCATTGGCGAAGTCCGTTTGGCCCCACGAGCTATGGAATGCAAAATGACACTCCTAGCACCTTTCAAATTTGCTGGTAGCTTGTAGCCTAGAACGACTGAGACACTTGGCACACAAAATGAGACCTCCCCTACCATTTACCTACCCACCCAAATGTGTTGGTTCAGTCAATTCGACCCCATGAGCTATGAAATACAAAAGGTCACTCCTAGCACCTTTCCACTGCATGAAACTGAAACATTTTGTAAGAATGCATTTGATTTCAATACGGTCAAACAGACTGGAGTTGACCAAAACCAAGAGAGGTTATTGTGTATGGACCCCATGTACACCTGTAAGTCCAAACGAAATGTTCCCAGCTACCTTCAATTCTTAGAACTACTTTGTCAAAGTTTGGCAATTTTTTGGTCTTAGGGATCTTAAGGGACTTTGCCGGTAGCCTACTGCCCTGGATGAAAGGGGTGCTTAGCACATGAAACGAGACCTTTCCTAGCATTGACCTGCCCACACCGACGTGTTGGTGTAGTCTGTTCGGCCCCATGATCTATGTAATGTAAAATGTCACTCCTAGCACCTTTCCACTGCATGGAAATGAAGCATTTTGGAACAATGGGTTCCTTGCCACCATAGGAAAATGAAATTGATTTAGCAAAAATTGAGGTAGGTGTTTGTAGCTAGACCTGACATCTACCTATACATGTAAAGAAGATGTTTCTAGGTGTCACAGTTTGATGGAACAGTCGATCCAAAGTTTGTCACGCATTTTTCTTAGGGCTCTTGAGAGATTGTCCGTGTTCGATATAGCCAAGAACGACCATGAGGCTTTGCCACTGAAAAGACATCCCCCCTAGCATTTACCTACCCACTTGGATGTGTTGGCACCATTCATTTCACCCCAAGAGATGCCAAATGTAAAAATTCAGTCATAATACCTTTCTAGTAGATGAAAATTCAGTACTATAAAGGTGTTCTCACTTGATCAATGTCTTGTAGGGCATCAATTAAGGTTGTCCTTACTGCTGCTATTAATTGTTTGTCATTAAAACTCATTAAGACTCATTATGAAATAGTAACATCATTAAAATGAATTAGAACTCATAGTAACATCGTTAAAACTCATTAAAACTCATTATGAAATAGAAAGCAAAGGACATCATCGTGAAATAATCATGAAAACCTACCTTACTTTCCTTCCAAAGGAAAATTTATAAGGATTAGGCCTACCTCCATCATACTAAAATCCTGCATGCAAATGTAATTACACTATTTAGCTAAAATGAGTGTCTAAAATATACAAGGTGAAATCAGGATAGCAAAGAAAAATAACATATCTTTCTGTCATTTCACTAATTCAATCCAATGACCCATTAGGGTTTGCTCTACTCTTTACTGTGTCAAGTATTGCCTTGTGATCTGACTCACAAACCTTCCACAAGGTTTTGTTCAATGGTCTATCCCCATAATTGATTAAATGAATGTTTGAAGCCACAACAAGGTTAGAATAATGAAGAATCTTCCTATGTGTGTCAAAGTCCTCGAACACCCACACATCAGACTTCTTCAGTGGGTACCTTCTAAGCCATGTTCCAATAACAACCACTGATCTTGTGTGGTACTCAATGTTTTCTCCATCTATAATAGGGGAAGGTTAAAAGCACAAACCTGTGTCACACTTTATAAAGTAATCGGCCAAGAGCAAAAAAATTTCTGAACTTTGACCACATAAAAGTGGTCTTTATGTTTTGAATTTTAAAATGATGTAAACTAATGAAATGTAGACCTTTTGAAGAAGTTCATTCCTATAATTTTTTAGATTTTTTAAAAATTGTTTTCAATTTTTTTAATCAATTTAAGAACAAATTTTGGAATACTGAAAATTTTAGGAAAAAGTGACGTTCACAGGACGCCAAGAAACAAATTAAAACAAACTTAATTTCTCCCTAATTTTTTTTTCCAAATAGGTAACTTCAATATCTAGTGCATGGAAAAAAAATTTAAATTTTGATGTATATTTTTCTTTTAGTAACATTTTAAAGTCAAATTTGTTAGAATTTGATAGTTTTCATGGGACGTCAACTATTGTCTATTTTTTTTTAATGATTTTCAAAAAACAAATTATACCCTTTTGAAGAGGACTCTCTCATCTAGTGTACCATATATTTTTAATTTTTTTAATATGTTTTACTATTTTTTTTAAATTTCTATTTAACAACAACCTACTTGCAGTATTTTAAAAATAAAATATATTAAAACTAATCAAAATATGAAAAAAATTACATATTTGGATTCTCCACTCTGAGCTCTACAAATGGTATTTTTCTTTGTTGTAGAAAATTTATTTTGACAGGAGAAATACCCTGTTAAAGTTTAATGTTTCATAAATTTGTGAAAAAGGTGAGTTAGCTGCCATGTAGACAGTCAACTAGACATACTCGGCCGAGTACTTTACGGCTGACTGTGTTTCAGGCATAACTTTATCAGGTGATAAATTATCGCCCGATAAGTTATCCACTGGTACATAGTTAGACAATAACGTATCAGCCAAAAATAGTCGATATATATACATTTTGTTTTTAAAATTTTCAACTCAAGAAAATTTGATTAAATACAAAAGAAGATAAATTTTAGCAAAGGAAGGCTTATTTGGACTAAAGAAGACTTATTTCAACAAAAGGAAGTTTTTTTCATATTATGTTCTCTCTTTCACATCATATAAGTCTTTTATTATGATATATATTTAAAATAGAGGCATCATGTCTTTCCCCCCTCATGAGTAAATCATTATATATACTATCCTAGGCATCTAGGGAAAACTTGCTTTATGTATGTGCACAATCATGTTTTCCCTTGCACCTCTTCTCTTCTCTACTTTTCATTTATTTCTCATGTGTCGGTTCCATCCCTTGTTACGAATTAGTATTTAACAAATGAAATCAATTACATAGTGTGATTTTATTGACATCACATCCTTGCATTTGGGGAATCATAGGTCTTCCCCTTTGTAATCTTATCCTTTCATTGCTATATACCTTTTCATAGGATCTATACATCATGTTTTCTCTCTTTCACATCATATAAGTCTTTTATTACGATATATTTAAATTAGAGGCATCATGATATACCAAATATGCTTATGATACTAAATTTGCTCATGATATGTTTGTAATTTGAATGTTTTTTTTTTTTTTTACTTTTGCTTTAACAAATGAACAATTTATAATTTAGTGTTCTATTTATGCAATATTAACTACATGCATTCATTGAAAACACACATGTGCGTACACTTGTATGTAGGTGGATTCAAATTTGAGTGTAATTCAAATTATCGTCTGATAAGTTATCGGCCAGTATGTAGTCGGTCAATAACGTATCGGCCGAAAATAGTCGATATATATACAATTCTTTTTAAAAAAAATTTCAACTCAAGAAAATTTGATTAAATACAAAAGAAGACAAATTTCAGAAAAGGAAGGCTTATTTGGACTAAAGAAGACTTATTTCAACAAAAGAAAGTTTGTTTCATATCATGTTTTCTCTCTTTCACATCATATAAGTCTTTTATTACAATATATTTAAATTAGAGGCATCATGATATATCAAATATGCATATGATACCAAATTTGCTCATGATATGTTTGTAATTTGAATGTTTTTTTAACTTTGGTTTTAACAAATGAACAATTTATAATTTAGTGTTCTATTTATGCAATATTAACTACATGCATTCATTGAAAGGACACATGTGTGTACACTTGTATGCAGGTGAATTCAAATTTGAGTGTAATTTGTGATGGGGAATCGAAGGACTAGATCGAGGAAGTATAATCGAATAAGAGGGAGGAAGAGAAATGTGGGTGAAGGAACATCTACTGAAGAACAACCCATGGAAAATATTGATGACCAAGGTGACGTACAGGTACAAGAACAAACTGAAGCTAGTAATAGAAATTTTTTCTATGGTATGGAAAATCTGATGGAGATGGATGAGGGTTCTCTTTTCAATAATATTTCATTTGAAGATATGTTACCTGAAAACACAGTAAAATTACACTCAAAGAATATGGGATGGACTTTTTGAAGAAAAATCTCTAATTGGAAGAGCACAGTTAGTTGCAAAGTTATTTAGACGAAAAGAAATGACCCCTGTTTTTGAGTTATTAGGGGTTGATAATAGGAAAAGGTCATCAGGTTCATTAAAACAAACAATTGTTGAAAACTTTTGTAGACACCTAAAAATGTCTTTACCATCAAACCGACTCCTGACATCCCTAAACATACCAATTTCCCTTCTAATTAATTAATTAAAATTTTATTTAATTAATTATCCCTTCATCACCTAATTTTTTATCATTTTACCCCCAATAATTGAATTAATTCCATTAATTCAATAGTTTAAACTTTAGCCAATTGATTAAATAAATATGCAATATTTATTTGGTCAATTTCCCTCTCCTCACTAAATCTAATTAATTAGCTAAATCATGTTTAACTAATTAATTCAACCTATTAATTAACCTATCCCTACCTTAGGTAATTAAATAACTATTATTTAATTGCCTACCCTAGCTTACCTCATCCTAGCCTTAGGATTAATTAAAAACAACCTCATTTAATTAATCTTGGAACTCTCATTAAGATGGTCAAATCCAGCTTAACACCCTTCCCCACATCCTCCAAATAAAAAATTGGAATATATCCACATAAGTCAATTGTTTATTTAAATAAATCTCACATCACATTTAAATCTCTTACAACCCCTTACCCATGCCATGCCTCATTTATGACCACTCATCCCCAAATAAATTTTTAATTCATTTTACCCTTCCCCATGTGAATTTTTAATTCACACATATTCCATCTCACCCATACTCATTTAATTCACCCTTTTCCCAAAATGAATAAAAGATTCATATTTATTCCTAGCCCTCCATTTCTCCAAGATCAAATTTGAGCCCTTCACATCACTTCATCCTCCACTATTGATCTCCCAAATCAATCTCAAGCCTCGGATAAAAATCCCTCCAAAATCTCTATAAATACAACATCCTCCAACTCATTTTAGGATCTAATTTCCATGTAATGTTACCATGCCAAAATATCCATTGAGCTAGCTTATGAGTTGCAATTAGGATAGAGCACTTCACATTTGTATTCATCAACTTGGGTATATCTTAGGAGCTCTTGGGTGCAAAGCTCCTCTCCCTTTTGATGAGATTGGGTTTTCATGTCTAGGTATAACTCTTTATTTTGTTATGCATTTAGTTTGTGTTTTACCTTTGATTTGATTTTCCTAATCACATTGGCACGCCTGGTAGGACCCACAAGGTCCAAATCTAATCACATTTGTGAGTTTTTGTTTTGGAGATGTGTTTTTGTAGGTGTGGCGCTATCTACCTTGCGCAGTGGCACTATCTTTGGCGTATTTCAGCACTATATGCTCTTTTGGTGCTATTTTGTAGAGCATTTTCTCTCTTAACTTTCATTGACAAAATCCATCCAATTTTCTTTGTCTTCCTGCTATTTTCTTGGGTTTTCTGTACTCTATTTTTGCAGGAATGTTGAATGAAGAGGGGGAGGTTATGCTGAAATTTTGTTAAGAACTAAACGTACATTTTTGGCATTTGTCTTGTCTTGTTTTCCATTCATTGGGCTAACAAGACTAACAAGCCCTTGGTTTGTGTATTTTAACCCTCTATTTTGGTTAGGAACACCTCTATTTTGTAGGATGGACATGTTCAGGCTCGTATCGGCACCATCGGCACCCAGAGCGGTGCTATTTTCAACTGTGACCAGACCCTTTAACCGCACGCGTAGTGGCGCCTTGTTATAGTTACATTAGCGCTATTTCCTATTTTAGCACTTTCTGTATATTATTGTAGCGCTATTATATGTTTTGGCACCTTCTGGGTATTGTTTTAGTGCTATCTTGTATTCTGGCACCTTCTGTGTTCTGTTCTAGCGCCATTTTGTGAATCAGTGCTATCTGTATGTACATCAAAGCTATTTGTCTAGGGTGTTAGGTCTCTTGGTCAGTTTCTGCCAGTAGCGCCATTGCAGTCTGTAGTGGCGCCATTAGGTCTCTGTTTTAGCACTAATTTTAGAGATTGACTTTGCGTTCTGTATAAGGACTGATAAGTTGTTTGCAGCTCATCACCATCATTTTGCGGCCACTAACAAGTTTTTGCAAGGTGTTTATCTTTAGTTTAAAACAAACACTTCAATTGAGACTTAAAAAGAACCCTTGCATGTTAGCTTAAAACAAACATTTTGATTTGGTGCAATAAAATTGATCAACAACCAACAAACAAATCTTTGTGTGTGCCTTAGCTTAGAACAAACATTTGAATTTGGTGCTCTAAAATTCACAAGTGCTTGCCAACAACTCTACAAAACATTTTGATTTTGGGCTTTAAAAAGAACCACAAAGTGCATCAATAAACTCATTGGATTAAAAAGAACAACAATCTGCATTTTTCACTCATCTAAACAAGAAAACAAATTGAATTTGTGTGAAGTGTTTTCATGATTATATTTGTAGTGTGAAAAGTGTATGCTCTTCCCTCGTACCATTGGTTACCTTGGGAATCAAAAGCTTCTCACAACACTTGCATAAATCACCCCAAACATAATCCAAAGAACTAAAACGAACCTTGTTTAGTGTGACACAAGCAAAAAATACGTATTCTCTCCCCTCACATCGTTGTATGAACTTGGGGATCAAAAGTATTTTTGTGGTTGTGTTGCTTTTGTTAATCTTTAGAGGGCCTGCCACCCCACTTCGAAAGGTGGGAACGACCCAAGCGGCAACAAGTTAAAGCCAAGCTCTTTCGAGATGCTATATAAAATAATGTGTTTGTGACGAAAGTCACAAGCAACAGGTGTTGTTGTGTCATACCGATACCCAACCTCCCCCAAAACCCTCCAAGGCCTAACCCTTGGAGGCTGGGAGACTCTATAACAGAGAGTAGCGCTGCCACACGTATGGCCACCTGAACGAATGCACTTACTATGAACCCTTATTTTAGCAAGCCAAAAAACCTTCTATTTGTTGACGCAGAAGGGAAACCTTTGAAGCGGCCCTGATTCATGCGGTTCTTAGTCGAGGTAGCAGGGACAATCCTAAGGTTTGGTGAGGGACAAGCCTTCATGGAAACCTAGATCTTGGTATGCGTGAGAAGTGAGTGCAATTGTAAGGAGGAGCTGATGCTACCAAGATCCTGGAGCTACCCGCTTTGAATAGGCGCAGCTAGGGGATTCAACAAATACTGTCATATTTCACCTTAGGTTGTGCAAAGTGCTTGTTACAGAAAATCACACGTCTTTTCACAAAAAAAAAAAACCTTGGTTATTTTTTGTGTTATTGTGCTTAAATTATTTTCAAGAAAACTTACCAAGAGACAATAAAAATCATTTGATCAAATTTCATATCAAAACAAATCCAAATTTGCCATCAAAATCTATCTTTTTCAGAGCCTCAACCAACACTGCCCTGTTTCAGTGCCATCTCTGTCTGATTTGGTGCCATTTTACCTGTGGATTGACACTATTTGTAGATCGACTTGCCTGAAACTAAGACCAATTCTATTGTGATCTTTAGCACTTGCTTTTCCATAATCCATAATCACCCTCCAAAAATCTATCAATACCCCACTCATTTTATCCAAATGTTTTCCAATCATACCGTCATTTTGACCTTAGAGAATTAATCATTATCATTATCAGACCCTTTTCTATACCATAATCTACTCAATTTCATCCTCAATAATCTTTGCATACCTTTTGGACCAAACAAAAATCCTTGTTACAAAAAAAAATCATTCCTCTCATCAAAAACATATCCAAAATCTTCCAAATCCAAACACCCATCAAAAAATCATCAACCAAAAAATTGTCATCCCTTTGAGCTAAAGCTAGATCTAGATTTCATCTTTTACATCATATTTTGCTTGAAGAGTCATTAGTCAGCCTTTCAAGTAAAAATCATCCTTCTTTGTGTAAGGTCATTAGTCTACCCCAAACAAAGAGAAACATTCATTTGTGCAACACAAACCTAGATCTCACTTAAGCTCAATCATTGACTGTCAAAAACATCATCCTAATCTTTCATACCAAACATCTAGTTCATCTAAAATTTTCATCATCCAAATCAACATCAAAATCCTTGATGTCAAATCATCCTCAAGCAAAATCCATCTCTCATCTACCATTTTGGTCCAAAATGTTGTAAACATCAATATCACCCACTCATATCATCCCTAGATTGACACTTTTTTGGAGAATCATCTTAGAAGTGAGAAATCTATCATCTTCCATTCCACTACCACATCCTCTTTTGTGTCCAACAAAATCAATCTAGATTCTCTAAGGTCTACACCCCCTTTCATCCACCTCAAAAAATCAAATCCATAC
Organism: Cunninghamia lanceolata; assembly: GCA_027924645.1. Classification (NCBI taxonomy): domain Eukaryota; kingdom Viridiplantae; phylum Streptophyta; class Pinopsida; order Cupressales; family Cupressaceae; genus Cunninghamia; species Cunninghamia lanceolata. The sequence goes on along the minus strand of BSBN01000476.1, from coordinate 8,357,294 downwards.
ACTTGCATGCCCATAACTAGATCAAAACACAAGAAGAATCAAGCAATGACAAAATAATATATGGGCATAGAGATGCCTAATACCAATGACAACAACCTACCAATCAACCAAACACATAACCCACCTATGGTCTTTCAAATTCTGACATATAATCCCAATGAAAACCCCTTCCATTTCTTGCAACCACAACCACCACCACCACCACCCACCCTTAGCCAAGATGACCAAGATGTCTTGAACTTTACGCAAGATGCCGATAACATGGACTTGCTTGACAAAATCCTAAGGTTGGATCCAAATAGATATCTTGATTATCTCCTTAAAATTGGTGCTCAACCACCCCACAACAGGACATCGTCTCAACCATCCACCTCTAACATCACTCCTATCGCATCCTCCCAACCATCTACATCAAACACCCAACCTATCATTTCACAAACATCAACTCCCACCATATCTACCACCACCACAAGCTCTAACGTTACCACATCTACGATTCCTACAAGTGTCTCCAATCCTACCACCTCCCAACCCGTCATCACATCCACTACCACAACTACCGTAAACTCTTCCGTTTTGCAAATCACCATGGGCATACAAGGGAACCTCACGCACGCAAGTGCTTCCACAAGTGTGCCTCCACTTAACCCTCAAACCATAGCCTACATGCGTCAATTCTTTTCACAACCACCTCACAACACGACCAACCCATGTAACCTCAATGCATCTCATATCAATCCATCCAATGTTAACCCATCCAATGTCAATCCATCTCATCTTACGTATATACAAAACCTCGTAGCATCATCAACACATCATAATCCCAATCCTCAAATACCTCCCCATATTCTCCAACAAATCCACACCTATCAACAACAACTCACACAACTCAACCAAAACACCACCCCACAGTACCAAAATGCAACCTCCCAAAACCTCCAACATCAAACCCCACCTAATCTCCAACACCTCATCTATCAGCAAACCTACACACCCCAACCACAATCAACACTGGATCTCACAACCGTTGTACAGGCCTTGATCCAAAAGGTAGACGATATGCAAACTGGGGGCAAATGCAAGCATTATTCCTTTGAGGATATTTGTCCCTATCCATTTGATCGGACATTGTACATGCCCCCTTTCCCCAAGAATTTTGAAACACCCAAATTTGACAAATACAAGGGAAAGGAAGACCCTAGGGATCATCTTAGGGAGTTTTACCTTGCTTGCTTAGAAGTCTTAAACAATGATACATATTTAATGAGCCTATTTCCAAGAAGCCTTGGTGGTCAAGCCGCTGAGTGGTTCGCACATCTTCCCTCGGGCATTAGGTCTTTCCCTGAGCTCACGAAAAAGTTTGTAAATCATTTCTCCTATAACTTCGACCATGAAATATCTATGACAGACCTTTGCAACACAAAACAAAAAAGTGAAGAATCTTTCACTTCCTTCTTGTAGAGGTGGAGAAGCTTAGCAAGCAAACTCCCTTGGCTAATTCCTAAAAAACAACTCATCACCATGTTTGTGACCAACCTCAATCAGGAAATAAGGTTCCATTTACAGATCTTTTTTGCGTCTACCTTTGAAGAAGTCATCGACAAAGGTACTACCATCGAACGGGCCCTCATCAGTAAGGGCTCAATCAAATTATATGACTACAAGTCCAACAGCAACAATAGCAACAACAACAACAACCACAACACCAACAACATCAAACTCAACATCAACGTCCCCAATATAAACAACAACAACAGCACGCAAACAATCGAAAAGCCACACTATTGGGGAAAGAACAAAAACACCTTGAACGATGGCATCACTAATGTGAAAGCCGTCCAACATGTACAGAATCAAACACCCTCAAATATGTATACCGCCAATGTAAATACCCAAAGGGGGCAATTTAAACAAAACAAACCTCAAAGACAATTCACACCTTTAGGGGAACCCATTGAAGATATCCTTGACAGATGTTTGAAGAAAGGTTTGATAACTCTCCCACTCGTTAAACCACACCAAGAGAGTGAGCTCAAAGCCATGTGGTACAACAAAAATCATTATTGTGACTACCATCGCATTGTGGGCCACAAGACCGCTGATTGTATGAAGTTAAAGCATTGTGTGCAAGACCTCATCGATCAAAACAAAGTCAATCTTGAGAAAAACACCCAACCATCACCCAATCCTAATCTAGGAGCTTACAAGTATCCACTGCCCAATCATAATAAAGCCTCCTCATCCAACCAAGCCTACAATGTCACCCCAACTCCCGCATCCTATGACTCTATCATAGGGCGGATAGAACCATCGTCTAACCATGTCAACACAATCACCATTCGGGCTCAAGTACCTGATTGCACAGCCACAACTCGTCATGGCCGTGTATCCATCTGCAAAGCCTCTACCACTAATCAAACGCCCACCTCCACATCCAACCCTCTACCCCCTCATCCAACCACATGTCCATCACCTACCAATTAGTACAACCTCCTAGAACATCTAGGAAAGACCCCCGCGCAAATATCCATACTTGAGCTACTCCACACATCACCTCTCCATAAAGACATCCTTGACAAAGCACTCTAGGAAACCCAAGTTCCCGCCAATCTAAATATGAATCAGTTCCAAGCCATGGTGGGCCATATCACCACTCCTCATCACCTCACATTTTCAGAAAAGGATCTTCCCACTTCACAACACTCACATAACGACGCCTTACACATTGAAGTCCGCATCCACAAGCATACCATCAAGAGAGTCTTAATAGATGGTGGCTCCGGCCTGAACATATGCACTCTTAATTTACTAAAACACTTGGGGTACTCGGAGACACCAGTGAATGCATCACAATCAAAGGATATGATGACACCAAACGGCTATCTGAGGGTACTATCAAGCTCCCTATTCAAGTTGGACAAAAGATAATGGAAACAAAATGTCAGGTCCTTGATCTTGATCTCCCCTACAACATTCTTCTCGGCCGACCATGGATCCATGCCATGTAAGCAGTCCCCTCTACATTCCATCAAAACCTCAAGTTCCCCCACAACGGCACAGAAGTAACTATCTACGCTGATCTCTGCCCCTTCCAATATTGCAGTTTCTTGGAGGGCCATGACCACACCTTCTGTCCATATAACAAAGCCATCACTAAAGCCAATCACACAACTTCTACCTCATACATCGACCCTAGCAACATTGCCACCACTTCATCCCAAACACCTCCACCGCCCGATGTCAAGATCAAGCTTAGTGACATGGGATGTGGGGAATACAACCTACATAGCACCTTTTGTGTGGGCACGTTACCCAACCCTAAAATCTTTGGTACCCCAAAGCAAGAAGGAGCCAATACAGTGGTCATCAAGTGCAAACCATCACCTACCTTTGAGAGGAAACATCTCCTTGATCAAGATGTGCTTTGTTGGTTCCCAAAAATGCAGGTTGCTAACCCTAAGAGGATGCCAGACCCTATGCTTAGATTTGCAACATTTTTGGACCAATTGACAGAGCTATTAGCTCCCTACACTTCAGGTCCTGCAAACCTAGGCGGGTGTACCTTTGTAACTAAAGCAGAATGAACACTATATGACTTGATTAGATTAGTAAATCTATCACAATGGCATAAAATGTAATAGATGCAGTTTAAAAACTATCTCCTACTCCTAATGTACTAACATGAAATAGAAATATTTTGAATATGAGTTTGGATAGTAATGACTAGTGCCTACTTCTATTGGGCTATGGAGTCGGTAAATGGATGAAGGTTTAATGGAAACGGATGTATGAGGTAAGTTGATCTACTTCACAGTTTAACTCGAACTTGTAAGGCACATGGGATGTTTGCACCTTATGCAAACGTGCAAGAATGTTAGTTATAATGCTCTTCTTATACTATCCCAATGATATTCCCTGTATTACTGTGAACAACTGAGAGGATGTTTAATTCTAGTAAGAAGGGAATTTAGACCAGATTTGTTTTGTAGAAAGGATTTACCTCTTGGCAGAGACCTTATGACAATTCTGATCAACTTCTTTACAAAAACCAACCAATTCGAACACACTGAATCAGCAAATGTGACCAGATAAATCAACAATATTCTTGATACGATAATTTAAATAATATGGGAAAACCATTCTGGAGACAGCATTACAACATTTAGGATTTAATATTAACATTACAGCTGAACACTGAAAATAGATAACTGAATTGAAGCATTCCGTTCCATTAATGAAAAAATGTGTATATACAAGTTCTGATTAGGTGAATGGGTGGAGTGGAATTAAATAATTTCCTACTGCTACCCTAAATCTACTGATGATTTCTCCTAATCTACTTATGTCTTTTTTCTGATTTGCACCTCCATATATATCTTGCAATATTAGGGTTATGACTCTTTACATTCCAGTGCATCCTTTGGTATAGCTCTTCATTCAATTGTCTTCGGCAAAAAATAAAATATTTAATTAGTTGCCATTGGCAAGTTAAATATTTTAATTAAACTTTATTTTCGTAATCTCCTTGAAAATTAATTTTAATGGTAATATTCTTGGAGATTTCAAAACTTAATTTTACTCATATATATTTTTACCACATTTAATCACCACTTTTAAAAATGTCTTATATTGCATTTTGTGTGCTTTCACCTTTGTCTTGCCAAAATATTCAATTGGGTAAAAATTATTGCCCCGTTCTTTCCTCCTTGGTGAAAAATATCCCTCGGGCTTTATATACATAAAATATTTCTTCACTTCTTTGAATTATTTCATCTGCTTAGCGAAGTAGTTTCATTAACTGATTGAACTTCTATTACCCTCAATGAAAACTATTTTCACAGGCATTTTTATCTACCATGTTATCTTCACTATGCTATACTTTTAATGAGAAAATATTTCTCATTTTATTATCTACCTGTGAAATTTACCGGATACCTCACTTTCATTTTTTATTTATAATTTCATTTATCCTTTGATAACTTTTTCTTATTTCTCATGGGGTTCCAACATATCTTGTCGGTGTGACATAACTACATCGGAAGCTTCAAAATATTTCATACAGATATGCCATTTCCTATCGATAAAAACCTCCATAGGTGTGACATAGAATTTCGGTGTGAATTAAAAATTTCCTTCCAATACGTTTAGTCTCACCAATATCGTGTTTTTGTAGCACTGTGTCTTTTTAGGGTTTCTTGTTTGCCTGGATTTATTGGGAAAGCTTCGGGTCCTATGAAAAGTTTGGCAAGTTCACATTGATTGATTCATGAAGATTTTTTAACTTTACACCTTGATTTTCGAAGTCAGCTTGCAATCTTTTATTTAATTTTGTTCCCCTTGGCATTTCATAAAATCTTTACCTTATGAGTAACTTTTTACTCCAAGCCTTAACCATCAAGTAAATCTTTATTCCGCGTTAAATAATTTCTTCACAGGAATTTTACCAAAATATTAAATTCTTCGAGTAGTCTTGTAAGTGATTTTACTCATAAAATGTTCCACTTAATAATTCTTCGGGTGAAAAATATTTTCATAGGCCGTCATATGCTTTTCCAGAAAATATTCTTTTAGGTAAACTAATCACCTATTTAGTTGATTCTTCTGGGAAAATTTTTTACCTCCAAGTGAAACATCAACTATAAAAATCTTCATTAGGTATATTTATTTTGTTTTTCCCGCAAATTATTTCCCACTTGACAACGTTTTCCATAAAAGTGTGAAATTGAAATTTATTTCACTATAGTCTCATTCCATTTTTTATATGCACCTTTTGCCAATATTCATTTCCCTTTTGGAATAAATTCTCACTTTTAATAATTCTTTTACCTCACGGTTTCCAACATACGGTATCGGCAACCATCACGGAACCTAGTTTTATGCTTGCAATTTTGGCATTCTGAGATATCATATCTCTTTGAATCATTCCATTAAACAACTCATGTGTTTTATTTTTATGCTCCATCATTGGCACACATGCCTATCAAGAAATTCGCAACTACAATATCTGAAGAAAAAATCCCCCTTCCATTACACTTCGATGGATGTCCATACACTATTTCAAGGCTCCCATTCTAGTACAGGCGGGGAGGATGCTGGCAAGTATGAACTGACCGGGTTGGAAATCCATTTTTTGCATATGGTGAAATAATGTGTCTACCTCGTATTTGATCCAAGGTCTTTCCCAAACAACACCATAGAATGATATAATGTTGGGATGATGGAGTTGACCTAGAATAGAAGCCTCTTTCCAGAAGTCTACTATCATTTGTTCTTGCTCTGTATACCTTCCTTCAAAATAGCTGGGTTTGATTTGCTTAATAGCAACATCTGATCCCTTACATTTTCTATGATAAACTGTTCCATACGTGCCAGAGCCAAGCTCTCGTATTTCTTATTATATGCAAACCTTTAGCCAATGCTTGTATTTTATGAATTTTAGCAAGTTTATTCACATCAAATGATCTGATTATAATCATGTTGGGTGGAGCAACGAGATTATGCTCAGGAAATAGGAATCATGTTTGTTATGTATTCACCTAGAGCGTTAATGTTGTATTTTAGTTGTGCAGATATTGATATCACTAGAGCTCCATCCTTACATCACATTTATCACCACAATCTAGTGTTTCTGAAAATACTCAAGACCTTCTTCTTTAATATTTTGTATAGTGGGAGAGTACATAAAAAACTGTCATTGTTGTCATTCCTACATCCTGCTATCCATTGTTTCCATTAGCACCATATTTGAAGCATGAGATACATGAACAAGAATCTTTAAAGCCATCCACGAGTTTTGCAACTACTAGTCATTTCCTCTGCATTTTCTCCAGCTTTGCAACCCAATTCATTTCTGCAAATGTATCTATAGGACGCGGAACATTCTCCCCACTGGTGTCAACAGGGATATCCTCATAAGCATCGAAGTTAATGCCAGTATTTTCCTACTTTTATGGCTTCTTCCTAACATATAGAAACAAGAACCTCCATTGTGCACACCTTGGACTTTTGACACTAATGCCAAACCCTAATGTTTCAATCTACTTCACAACTTGAATTGCCACTCCTACAACAGCCATTGTGCATCACAAGTCAGATCCTCTATGTGGGTCCGACTAAATTTTTTTTCGTTTTGAAATAAGTTCCTATTTCGGATTGTCCTGACAATGCATTTGTGTATTCATGAGGTGTGAAAACAAAATGGTTCTTCATCAGAATCTTCTTTCTGGCACTTTGTATAGTGAGCAAAACAGGCCATGTAGCCTCCAAAATTGCCTTGGAAAACTGATCAAAACTTCTCCCGGAGCCATGAAAATGCACAAACTTGTAGATTTTTGACCTGAGAATTCAACGTAACAAACAGTTCGGCGTGAAGTTATTGGGATTAAAAGCTGCTTGCAATCAAAGTAGCTCACTCAACATGTTTTGCACCTGTTTAAACTCAACTGAAACCTATCATTTTGCCTCTTTGGAAAAATATCAAATCTAATTTTGAGAAGCTTCCATCCTGGGGATTAGTTCATTTAGGTCATGTGAACATGTGTACAAAACGATTTTTCATCATTCCTCTTCCTTCATAAGATATCGGGTGTCAAAGTTGACCTTTCTGAAGCTCCCTGGGAATGTAGTCACAGAACTGTGTAAAATCCATTTGGATTTGCTTTTGAAAAAATATCAAACGAAGTGCTGGGACCTTGAGAATTGGCATGTAAGCACATTAACATGAGAAGAATTTGACATATCAATTGGTTTTTTATGAACACAACCCGATTGCTAGATATTACCTTCCAAATTAACCTCCTTGAAAACTGCCCCTATCAAAACCTGATTCAAACTCACCAACTTGCAATTTTAAAAACCCATTAAATCTCTTCCTGGGAAGTTGTAACTAGAAAGTTGATTTCATTTAGGCTTGATGAGTGCATGTGTAAGAGGATTCTTCGCCATCCATCTTCTGTCATGAAATGTTAAGAGCCAAAGTTGACCTCTTCGCAACTTTTTGGAAACGCAGATATGGCAACTGAACTTTTTACATTTGCTTTTGATTTTGAAAAAATAGTAAACGATATGTTGGGGTCCCAAAAACTAGTATGAAGGTACATTATTATGAGAGGAATATGGAACATTGATTAGTTTGTCAGGATCATCATTTAGGTGCTACATATCAACCTCCAAAGTTGGCTTCTCGGGCTGATTTCACATTGTGCAAGTAACAAACCTTACCAGAACCCCCCAACTTGGTTCTTCAAAACCTAGTTAAATCATGTCACAGGAAGCTGTAATCAGATACGTGTGTTCACATATGATAAGTAATCATGCTTGCAAAGTGATTTTGCAAGAAAATGAACAGGCTTTGAATTACAATGCTTCAAAGTAGGCCACTTGAGCACATTGTGCAGGTGCGTTTCTGAGTGTTGAAATTGATTTTTCACATATGGGAACCTAAAATTTTGCAAAAATTGGTATGAAATTTTAGGTCCCAACATGCTCGAAGACATATCATCCTGGCTATATAAAGATGAAACTGAGCAAGAAGCTCCCCCAATACCAATAGAGATCTATGGTAAAGGGTCATAAATTGTCAAAAACATGGGCTATAAAAGACAAGGCGGTATTGGCCTTCATGAACAGGGGATCATGGAACTAGTCCAAGCCACAAGAAATCCTTATATCCAAGGGTTAGGATATGGTCAACGACAATGTATCCTCACCACTGGTGAATGTATCCTCGCCGAGGTCACTACGGTCTCTGCTGAAGTTGATAATGTCAACAAAACAGACCATCAAGATTCCTTTAGTGATTTCACTGATTTCTTCGACTCATCCATATGCACCATATACATAGTCACCACCCTAGCCTCTTCATCCAATGACTTACCCCTTGTATACCCGGACCTCATAGACTGGGACCAACGGGGACCTCCTGTCTTCGACGTAGCACCAAACGATGAAGCCATCACTGAAATGATGGGGGTTAGAGATCACTTTCCCTTGGGAGATCATAGAGCATGATACATCATGGAACTTGATACAGCTACCTATTTCAGGGAGACAACCCCTTCTTCTAGTCATAAAAATATAAAAGTCAAACATGGATATGATGGTGAAAACTGTTCCGCGGCAGTGTCAGATCCTAAAAAAGTAAAAATAAAAGACGTATCTCCTGATGAAAACCTCCACGAGGCCCCAGGAGATGGAAGCATGGGTCTTCTTGAGATAGACAAGGTATATCCTGATAGATCACCCGTCTTGGTCAAGCCAGCTCAAGAGATGAACCTTGGGACAGAAGAAGAGCCTAAAATCACCTTCAAGACAGAATCTCTCAACGCAAAAGAGCAAGAAAATTTCTTGGCCTTCTTCAAACGCAGAAATCACAATTTTGTGTGGACTTATGCAGACATGCCAGGGCTCGATCCCGCTTTGGTTGTCCATCATCTTGCAGTATGCCCTGATGCCAAACCAGTGAAACAAAAGCTCAGAAAAATGAACCCCCAGGTGGCCCTCCTAGTCAAAGAAGAACTGAAGAAACTACTGGACATCGGTTCATCCGACCAATTGATTATCCTGAATGGGTTTCCAACCTAGTACTAGTAGCCAAACCAGATGACCAAATCCGTTTCTACACCAACTTCTGAGATCTTAACAAAGCTTGCCTGAAATATGACTTCTTGCTACCAAACATTGACATGATAGTGGATCTCACGGCAGGACATGAGTTGTTATTTCTAATGGATGGCTTTTTAGGCTATAATCAAATCAGGATTACAAAAGAGGACCAACACAAGACATCCTTCATATGTCCATGGGGGACGTACTACTGGGTGGTAATGTCGTTCAGCCTAAAGAATGTTGGAGCCACGTATCAACGAGCCATGACTATCATCTTCCATGACCGTTTCCACCACATCATGGAAGACTATGTGGATGACTTGTTAGGAAAATCAAAGACAAGGGAGGAACACCTGGATGTATTAGCAAAGATCTTCGACCGATTAGAGAATACAATGTTCGCCTGAATCCAAAGAAATGTGTCTTCAGGGTAACCTCCGGAAAACTTTTGGGATACATAGTCTCCAGAAGAGGAATTGAGGTAGATTCTGCAAAAGTCAAGGCCATCACTAAAATGCCCCCTCCAAAAACACTAAAACAACTGAGAAGTCTACAAGGGAAACTCCAGTCAATTCATTAATTTATTGCTCAACTTGCCGATAAATGTCAACCGTTCCAACACCTACTCTGAAAAGATACAGCTTTTGTCTGGAACACTCAGTGTCAGGATGCCTTTGATCAACTAAAAGATTACTTAGCTAATCCCCCTGTTCTAACTCCACCAAGGCAAGGAGAACCCTTCTTAATATACATCTCAGCAACATAGACAACTATCAGAGCCTTATTAACACAGCATAATGAGCAAGGGAAGGAAAGAGCCATCTATTACATCAGCTACACCCTGATCTCATATGAGCTAAACTATACACCAATTGAACAAGCATGTCTAGCCCTAGTCTTTACTTCACAAAAACTAAGACACTACATGCTCAATCACAAAACCAAGCTCATCACCAAGATCGATCCACTAAAGTATCTGCTAAATAGAGCTGCTCTTACAGAGAGAATGGTAAAATGGGTCATTATCCTTACTGAATTTGACATTAAATATATTGAGAAAGGCCATCAAAGGATAGATTATTGGTGATCAGTTGGATGAAGCACCCATTCCTACAGAGCATCCTACACTGGCAGAGTTCCCTGACGAAGTCGTCTTGATAATCACACTGGCAACAGAAACATGGAAAATGTACTTCGATGGATCATACACACACAGAGGCTTGGGGGCAGACGCCCTATTTGTTACCCCTCAAGGTGACACAATCCCCAAGTCATTCAAAATCACATTTCCATGTACTAACAACGTGGCAGAGTATGAGGCCCTTATCAAAGATCTCCGAATGGCAATCAAATAGAAAATTGAGAAGCTGACAGTGTATGGAGACTCTCAACTGGTCATCCGGCAGGTAAACAATGAGTACAAGACCAAGGATGATAAACTCCTACCTTATAAAAAGATGGTTGATGACTTCAAAGACTATTTTGATGACATCCACTTCAAACAAATCCCAAGGCTGAACAACAAAGTTGCAGATGCCATGGCCACCATCAGATCCCTGGTCAACATGAAGAAAGACAGTAAGAGGTGCAAATTCCTAATAGAAGAGCTCCCTATCCTAGCATATGATGTTCCTCAATCAGAGCTAGTGTGTGAAGTCATTGGTCCCCTATCCCTGTGGTATCAAGAAACCTACCTATATCTCCATGATAACATCATCCCTCCTAACCTATCCACCTCACAACATAAATCTTTCATCTGTCGAGCCTCCCGCTTCACCCTTGTAGGAGATACCCTATACAAAAGGAGTCTTGAGGTCACACTTTTACAATGTTTAGACTCTAGGGAAGCTGAAGTGGCCTTGCAAGAGGTACATGCAGACATCTATGGGGCACATTCAAGTGGACCCACTCTTGCTAAAAAGATCTTGAGGACCAGTTACTATTGGCCAACAATGGAAAGAGATGCCTATCAGTTTATCAAAAAATGCCCACCATGTCAACAACATGGAGATCTCATTCACACACCAGCACAGGAATTGCAACCAATCATAATCTCGCGCCCTTTTTCACAGTGGGGACTCAACCTCATAGGGAAAATCCATCCACCATCATCCAATGGCCATAACTTCATCATCACAGCTACCGAATACTTCACTAAGTGGGTGGAAGCAATACCACTCACCTTCACCACTAGAAACCAGATATCCAAATTTATCCTCCATTACATCATTTATCGCTATGGTATCCCTCATTCCATTGTCACCAATAATGGAAAGCCATTCAAGAACCAGGAAGTTCGCACTTTGTGTGAAAAATTTCAAATCTAACACCACTTCTCCACTCCATATTACCCTCAAGGAAACGATCAAGCCAAAGCTTCAAATAAAACCATCCTCCACATTCTAAAGAAGATGGTTAATGAAGCTGGTCATGACTGGCACCTCTAACTCAACCCTGCCCTATGGGCCTACTGCACAAGCATCTATACCCCCACAAGAGCCACTCCATTTTCCCTAGTCTTTGGATCCGAAGCCATTTTACCTATTGAGGTTGAGCTCTGATCCCTAAGGGTATCCCTGCAAAAGATAATCAATGATGAGGAATACCGAGTCGCAAGGTTGCATTAGCTAGAATTACTGGACAAGAAACGTCTGAGTACGTTAAACCACCTGCAAGCCTATCAAAATTGCCTCAGAAGAAGCTATAACAAGAGAATCAGAAACCAAAAATTTGAAGTAGGTGACCTTGTCCTTATGGAGAATCATAAAAACTTGCAGGAGTGCCCTAAGAAAGGAAAGTTTGAACCCAATTGGCTAGGGCCTTATGTCATCACAACCACCTATGGATCAGGAGCATACCAGCTTGCAACACTCGAGGGGTAGCCTCTGGATGAGCCTATGAACATTCTACATTTGAAGAAATTCTACGCATAACCCATCGAGTACCCCAATAAAAAAAAAAATCAAAAAATCAAAAATCAAAAAATCAAAAAATTAAAAAAATCAAGAAAAAACCTGAGTGCAATAAAGACTTCCAATGGTGAAAATCACTTTGGTGATGCCTTGGATAAGTACCATGGTGAAAACCTATTTCAGGTGCCATGTGTAATGACCAGTTCTACCATCTAATAAGTCCTCTTTCAGTCACAACACTCCATATCACACACATCCCATGGCTTGGAATTCTAAAACATCAAGTCCTATCGCCCACCCCACACTATCCCACCCAAGCCCAACTCATGGAATGAGGATCCTTGTAAGCTTCCTTTTGTATAGCCAACAATCAAAAAATCTAAAAACAATAGAAAATCAAAAAATCCAAAAACAATAGACAATCAAAAAATCCAAAAACAATAGACAATCAAAAAATCCAAAAAAAAATAGAAAATCAAAAAATCCAAAAAAATCCTTCAATTCACTGCAAATCACCCCCATACATCGATCTCTCCCATCCATCAATCCTCACCATCACACCCATCCCAAACCATTCCCACATCATCAAGTCATACCAAAACTACATATTCATTTCACTCGCATCTTGAAAAGTAGCTTGATCTTGTGGATACAGGGTACGTAAGCAGTCTGGAATGTGAAGGAAGTTTCCAGTACTCAGGTACATAAGATGGACCAATCCAGCCCATTTGGATGGTCCCCATTCACTGATCTTGCTGGACCCAATAAATGATACACACGCTAAGTATACACTTGAAGCATGGTCCCTAATGCAAAAATCATCAATCAACATACCAACTATAATCCTGCACATGGCCTAACTATCCTTTTGTCCAATTTCCAAAAATTATCCAAGAAAATCCAACTGATTCGCATCCTAGGATATATCATTCCTACAATGGACAAGAATCTATCATCCTATCAAAATGTATCTTGGCAAGAGTACACACAGGCTATTTGTATCTTTTCATTGGTCTTTTTGATTATTGATTTTTATCTTTTCTTCTCACTCTAGATCATTTCCAAAGCTACCTTGATCTCATTATATCATGGTAAGTAGTGGACAACACCTGGAGTAGACACGGTCATAGTTTCTATATGCTATGCTTGTGGGCTGGTTTCATTACTCCAAGAATAGTATTCATATCTTGAAGCCTGGGTCGGTTCTAACATGATGTGCCTCATTTGCATATATAGGCATCAAAACCTTATATGTCCTATTAGCACTCATCGCTATGAGTCCCCTTCCTAGGCTAGGCAAGATTATACTACCTTGGGCACGCATGAAATAAACCTATTGTTTGCGGGTCTAGTCCATGCAATCGTGGGATATATATCATCATCCTAGGTCATCTCATACCTTTGTGAACTGTATCCTACATTGCTATAGTAAACTAAGAAATTCTCTCAATTAATGATGTGCAACTACTGTTACTAGCTCAAATCATCCTACTAATCATTTGTTCAACTATACCATCTGGACCTAGATTTCATAATCACCTAGCCTATCCCCCCCTTTTTCCCAAATCCCCTTACTAATTCCACTCCTCCAACTTATTCTCACTCAACACATCCTGAGCCAAACTAAATCCCCCCTCGATGACGTGGTGTTTCATGACCTAGCAACTCCCTCATTAACCATCCCACCCTTCCTCCCAATCTAGCCATAGTCAATCATATCCGTACCCTATCCGTCCACCTTTATCGTATCCCCCCTATTCCCCTATCCCACAGTCCCACCACCCAGGGTCCAACAAAGAACATCATGTGTATCAAGACTTAACCATCTCACATATCACCTAGTTGCATCTCACATATCACCTAGTCATCATCTCACATATCACCTAGTTTGCATCACACATATCATCTAGCTGCATATCATATCTCATTTAATTTGGATTTCATTTAGGTGCATTTTAGAGTCATTTAGTTTCCATATCATATATCATTTAAATTGCATTTCATTTAGGTGTATTTTAGAGTCATTTAGTTTCCATATCATATATCATTTAAATTGCATTTCAGTAGGTGCATTTTAGAGTCATTTAGTTTCCATATCATATGTCATTTAAATTGCATTTTATTAGGTGCATTTTAGAGTCATTTAGTTTCCATATCATATATCATTTAAATTGCTTTTCATTTAGGTGCATTTTAGAGTCATTTAGTTTCCATATCATATATCATTTAAATTGCATTTCATTAGGTGCATTTTAGAAGCATTTAGTTACATCCATATATCATTTAAATTCCATTTCATTAGGTGCATTTTAGAAACCTTTAGTTGCATCTCATATATCATTTAAATTGCATAATCATTAGGTTCATTTTATAATAATCATTTAGTTTACAATCATTTAGGTGCATTTTAAAATCATTTAGTGAACTTTCATAATCATTACATTGCATATATCATTTCATAATCATTTAGTTACATTGCATAATCACAATCATAATCATTTAGCTGCATTTTAATTTACATCTAGTTGCATATCCATATTTCTAGACATAACATAAACAGACATTTCCATTAGATTTTGCATCCATAATAAATGTTTATTAATCTGAACATTTATTTGCATTTTACATCATCATCCATAAATCATACACATGCATATATCAAAATAAGTAAACCATCATTACATCCATCATATTATATCAATAGGTAAATCCATAACATCAAAATCATACATTGCATAAACATCCTACATCCATCAACATAAGCATCATCATAATCATATAAGAGCATCATATATAAATAAATAGGCCATCAAACAACATCATATCATATATCATCGTCACCGAAAAATGCATTGCTCATATCTACACATCAAAAAATATAATGTCCTGATACAATGCCTCTAAGGGCCAAATGATACAACTATCACAGAGAGGACCCTCTATCTGATGGAGTGGGGGATCCTAACCCTAATGGTGGCTATGGTCCTGCCTATGGCTATGGTTGTGGCTATGGCCCAACCTGAACTTGTGGAACCTGCTGGGGCACATGAGATGGAGGACACATCACTTGCTGGACAGACTGAACCGATCTAGATCTGTGTGACCTAGATGACCTGGCCCCACTAAGCTCACTAAAGCTCGCTGCATGCTGCTCTGTTGGCACTGCCGCATGATAGAGAACCCGGTAATAATCTACCTGTCGACTAGCCTCTGATAACTGTCCTTGTACCTGAGACACCTGTCCCTATGCCTGAGACAACTGTGTCTACATCAATGTCAACACTGGGACCATACCAGCACCTGAGGCCTGTAAACTGCTCACTGTAGCCTCTGCCTTCCGGGCTCTCACAAGTGCTGCATCTTGTTCCCTTGTCAAAGTGGCTATCTCACCCTGAACTTGGGCTAGCTGTGCCCGCAGTGCAGCCACCTGTCCATCTGAACCATCTAACAATGCTACTATCCCCCACAACTGCACCAACTCTGCCTCACAGCTCTCTAAGGCCTCTTGTAGGCTAGCTACCTATGCCCGCAGGGTCTCCACCACCTCCTCCTCTCCACTCCAAGGCCACCAACGAGAGGTCGACCCTTGAAGCCCTAACTCTCCACCTGCGCCTGAGGTGCCCGCCTCTGCCTGCTGCTGCTGCAGTACCTAGGGTGGGGGTAAAATGCCCCTGTCCACCTTGCTGTCCCCCATGCCGTCGAGGCCCTCCATGTTGTCGCACCACCCGAATCTGAACCTACTCAACATGCACCTGCTGTACAGGTGCTTATTGTCTCACCTGCTGCTAGGACACCTGTCTAGCTGCCACCACTGCCAGTACATCCATCAACTGCCCATCCCTCCCAATCTCCCTCTCCTCTCCATCCCCTCCAACCTCCATGACATAATCTACAATGATCTCCTCACCCTCCTCCAGGAAATCATCCCCATCATCCTTAGACTCCTCATCCCCTAACCTCACTGCCTCCTCCGCAGGGACTACCTCCTCTATCAAATTAGTGAACCGAGTTAGTCGACACATCTGCTACCATGTCTCATATGCAGGAGTAGTACCTACATCCCTGATAGTACTCTGTCAATCCCACTGCAACAGCTGCAAACCTGCAAAGTCCTCCAGAGCAACTCTGGGCTATATGGCTACCAGCCAATAATGGACATCCCGATGGGTCCATGCAAAAATAGCCATCTGTTGTGGGGTATCCTGCCGCAACCCAAATTGTCGCATAACTCGTGATGGTAGATACATATCAATTATGTGGTCTCCTTGACCCATCAAATACCGTTGTTGGAAGGTA
The DNA here is from genome assembly GCA_027924645.1 of Cunninghamia lanceolata. NCBI lineage: Eukaryota > Viridiplantae > Streptophyta > Pinopsida > Cupressales > Cupressaceae > Cunninghamia > Cunninghamia lanceolata. The sequence goes on along the minus strand of BSBN01000476.1, from coordinate 8,340,480 downwards.
AACGACTTATGTACATCATCTGGCCATGGCTCCACTCCCACGTAGGGTCACCATGTAACTCGAATGACATCATCTAGCACCCGTCCCTAATACCGAACTTGACCAGTGTATGTATACTCAACATCCCGATATAGGAACACAAAGGCCTCAAATGGACGGTGATAGTACCCACATCTTGCTCGAGTGACTACAATATGCTCCCAGATCCACATGTGTAGCAGAGTAACCCTGACTGATAGAGTTGCATCATAGTGATAGACAACTGTATGCATCTCATGATACAGCTGCACCAACATCGCTGGTCCCCAGGCATACACAGTCTCATGTCTAACCATCCCCTCAATCACCTCTCCCCATCCAACCAAAAATCCCCTACCACTCCTATCAGGGATGACTACCCCACCAATCAAGGCACATAGGAATAAAGAAAAGGGATCTGCACCCACCACCAGTGTCCCCTCATAACTCATCTCTCTCCTATCTGCTGATAGAACAATGTAATCATGGCCAAATACTCTGATCAAGGCCCTCCATCCCCTCCTCATGTCATATGTCACCCGACGACCATGAATAAGTAACTTGAGGATGCGATAAACATCCTCAAGAGTGATAGTAATCTCGCTAGTAGGAAGCAAAAATGTACATGTCTCTGGCCGGTACCGCTCTACAACCACGGTCATCAGAGCTCTATGAACTCACAGTACTGGCATCGACACAACTGTCAAGAGCCCTAACCTCACTAGTTGGGCCTGGGTGGCATCATCAAACTAATCAAATAGCACCATCACAGATGGCACACGTCACTCTCGTGAGGACACTATAAATGAACCCAGATCCTGCATCCACAACTTTCTGGTCAGAAATCTACCTATCTTTTTCTGAATCAACCCCTTTCTTCTTATGTGGAAAGACAAACACATTTTGGCACCACAACAGACCACACATTGCGTAATTTCTAAAAATAGCGCTACCAAACTTCCCCAGGGCGCTAATTCAGATTATAGCACCACTCCGAAACCCCCTTTGCACCATTTCTAAAAATGGCGCCACTACGAAACCTCCTATGCACTATGTTCACAAATGGCGCCACCCTCCCATTTGGCACTAATCTAAAGAATAGCACCATTTCTTTGATAGCGCACATATTAAATATGGTGCTGAACCTCTACATTGCGCTAAATCTAAATATAGCGCTACTACCTAAAATAGCACTAGTCAAGAACATAGTGCTACCCTAATACCCATTTGGTGCCAAAATGCAAGAATCCCCAACCCTGTGCACATTACGCCAATACAGACGATGGCACCAAAATACTAAGCATTTGGCACCAATCTGCCTCTAGGCTACCCTAGTAGATAGTGCCAATCCAAAGGATGGCGCTAATCCCCATACTTTTGGCGCTACGCGATCTTGCGATAGCGCCACAATCCTAAAACCCAATTCCTAAACACAAAAAATGTGACATAATCACAAAATCACAAAGTCAGGGTTAGGCCCTACCTGGGGTCTAGCCTCTGGTGCTTGGCCAAATGATCAAAACCACTCGAAAATGTATCTAAGTCATGGGAATTGGGGGTTACGCTCTGCCATCTCTCCTCTGCTCCTTCTCACCAAGTCAATGTGTGCAAATGTGGCATCCTTTGGGCCCACTAGTCCTAATATAGTAAGCCATGTCATCCTTCCGCCCACTCTTTTTCCCCTCCAGGGTGTAGATCACAACCTTTTTCCTCTATTTTTCTTCCTAACATCTTCTTTCTCCATCCTCCATCCAACTTTCACTCCCATCGTGTCCTTTCGAGAGATCGCCCTGAAATTTTTTTTTCCGCCAACCTCTCAAGGGGGCATCCCTCACCCATCTTATTCCTTCCTGATAGATGGGGCATGTTTTTCTTTGACCTGACACCATTTCCCTGCTAGGTCCTGACACCACGTTAAAGAGGGGCAAATGTAGACACATAAAAATGTCTTTACCATCAAACCGACTCCCGACATCCCTAAACATGCCAATTTCCCTTCTAATCAATTAATTAAATTTTTATTTAATTAATTATCCCTTCATCACCTAATTTTTCATCATTTTACCCCCAATAATTGAATCAATTCCATTAATTCAATAGTTCAAACTTTGGCCAATTGATTAAATAAGTATGCAATATTTATTTGGTCAATTTTTCTCTCCTCACTAAATCTAATTAATTAGCTAAATCATGTTTAACTAATTAATTCAGCCTATTAATTGACCTATCCCTACCCTAGGTAATTAAATAACTATTATTTAATTGCCTACCCTAGCTTACCTCATCCTAGCCTTAGGATTAATTAAAAACAACCTTATTTAATTAATCTTGGAACTCTCATTAAGATGGTCAAATCTAGCTTAACACTCTTCCCCACAACCTCCAAATAAAAAATTGGAATATATCCACATAAGTCAATTTTTTATTTAAATAAGTCCCACATCACATTTAAATCTCTTACAACCCTTTACCCATGTCATGCCTCATTTATAACCATTCATCCCCAAATAAATTTTTAATTCATTTTACCTTTCCCCATGTGAATTTTTAATTCACACATATTCCATCTCACCCATACTCATTTAATTCACTCTTTTCCCAAAATGAATAAAAGATTCAAATTTATTCCTAGCCCTCCATTTCTCCAAGATCAAATCTGGGCCCTCCACATCACTTCATCCTCCACCATTGATCTCCCAAATCAATCTCAACCCTTGGATCAAAATCCCTCCAAAATCTCTATAAATACAACATCCTTCAACCCATTTTGGGATCCAATTTCCATGTAATGTTACCATGCCAAAATATCCATTGAGCTAGCTTGTGAGTTGCAATTAGGATAGAGCATTTCACATTTGTATTCATCAACTTGGGTATATCTTAGGAGCTCTTGGGTGCAAAGCTCCTCTCCCTTTTGATGAGATTGGGTTTTCATGTCTAGGTATAACTCTTTGTTTTGTTATGCATTTAGTTTGTGTTTTACTTTTGATTTGATTTTCCTAATCACAAGTTGCAAGAAGCATTGAATTGTATTGATAACAAGAGTCGAGCTAGTGATCCAACTGCTGCATGTAGAGCATTGATGACTGTAATTTCTAGTAAGAAATTATCACATAGAAGATAAGTTCAAGCAATTTTTGGATTACTAAATGTTTCTAGGAGAATTGTTCAAAGGTATTTTGAAAGAGAAATAAAATAGATGCAAAAATTGAGAAAAATTAGGTAAATATTTGTAGGGTTCCCCGAAAAGATAAAATTTCAGATGTAAACAAACAGGTGGTTGAATATTGGACCAATCACTCTCGTGTTTCTTCCAATAGAAGGGATACTATACAAATAATAGGTGAAGATGGTACAAAAATTTATCATCCAAAACATTTTATAGATACAACACAAAGTGAACTTTTTGAAGCATTCAAGCAAGAATTTTCAACTATGAAGATTTGTCAAAGGATGTTTGAGACACTACGACCATCATTTGCACGTATAAATAAAGTACATGTTGAAATCATGTTGAATTTGATATACATATACAATCATATAAAAAATTTATGGCAGTAATTGATTGAACTATAGCCATCCCTAGAAGCACAACACAATTTGTGAAGTCTCTTTTATGCGAAAAATTAGAAGATTTAGATGAATTCAGTGTTTAGTGTATAAAAAATATATGTAATGATTGTGGAAATTTGAAGAATCTTAAATTACAAGTTGACAACATTGAAATGCAATTTATTTGGAAGAGATTTGAATATGAGACATACTTAACGAAGTTAGGAGTCGAGGCTAGAAAAATTATTCTCAAAGAGAGTGGATTGCCTTACAATGAATTTATGAATAAATTTCACAATATCATATATCCACATATCCAACATTGTCATGGTGCAAGATGGCAAGCTAAGCAATTTCGTGATTCAAAGAATTGCTTTCCACCAGGTTGTATTCTCTCTATTGTAGATTTCTCTAAGAACTATACATTTAGTCCTCAAACTAAGATTCAAAGTCAATATTATCATTCAGAACAAGTTGAAATCTTTGTGCAAGTTTACTATAGACATGCCGAGTTTCAGGTAGATGGTATACAAAGTAGCAAAGATGATCGAATTATCATCAAAGAGGTTCACTTTTATATTAGTGATGCTATAGGTCATGATAGAAGTTATGTAGCTCATTATATGAAAATATTTTTTGAAGACCTGAGACAGCATGGCATAAATCAAGAACAACACTGGATATGCTCTGATGGATGTGCTGGTAAGTACATTGTTTAGGGTTTAATTTTAAATTTTTATTTACTTTTAATTTTGAGACTTAAATTGTTCAATTACTTATAATATATTTAATATGTCAAGTTTTTGAAGCTAATTTGGTTTGAGTGTAATTATTTGTAACTTCATAGGACAATTTAAGTCTGCAAAAGCTTTTTTTTGGTTAAGCCATCAACATGCTAGATGCAACACCAAATTCTAGTGGAATTTTTATGAGAGTGGACATGAAAAAGGAGAGCACGATGGAGCAGGAGCATGTGTGAAGCATGCAATTCGTCAACATGAACTTGTAGGTAGTTCATTCCATATATATATATTAACATATATATAGTGTGATAGGTAAAAATCAGGTCAATAAGATCAAGCATGCAAATGAAAACCTAATCCTACCACCATCAAAGAATTGAATCCAAGTGAAACCAAAAGCATGTAATTCAAGAACAAAATCACATAGATTGTATGATTCCTTGTTTATGATGTGGATTGCTTCTCAACAATGAACAATTATGAAGATCAAAACTGCCATGATGGATTGATGATAATGATAATATGCTAGATGGATTCTAAAGTGCTTAATATGCTCAAGATGATAATGTAGACGCTATATGAAAAATGATGGATAGATGTAGTATGGAAGGAGAGGGTGTTTATATAGACCTCAACCAAAATCAATCAATGGTGGAGATTTGGTGGCTATGTGAACAGTTGGGATGAATAGATAATCATAGGTGAATGTGTAGATGACAAGTGGAGGGAAGATAAGGCTTATGTGTGACCGTGTACATAAAAAGTACTACATGTGAAAGCTATTAAATAAAAGATGTAGTACCACACATGTTTTTTAAATAAAAAGATACACAGATGTCAGCTCATGATAAAAGATAAAGATAAGTGATAAGAAAAATTAATTAAATAAATCAAATTTATTTAATTAATTAGAAAGTGGGCTTATGAAGGGATTTTAATTAAATAAATAAGATTTATTTAATTAAAATAGATAGAATAGAGATAATTAAATAATTAAATATTATTTAATTATAGATTAGAAGAAATAGATAATGAATCAATTAAATAAAAATGAATTTATTTAATTAATAGAAGAAATAGGTGATTTTGATAGAATAGGAAAATTACTCAAGTGTGTTAGACAAATGTAGATGATAGCTAATGGAATATTTGATACTAATGATAACTAGGTCAATTTTGGGTGTCTACATTTTGCCCTTCTTTGAGATGATGAGCTTTATATCGAGTAACATCATTTCAAAGAAGCTAAGGTATGGATAGATGAAAAAAGATAGGATGATGGAATGCGAAGATAGGATGAGGATGGAAAGATAGGACGAGGATGGATAAGCTTCGGTGTTGGGGCATCCTAGAGATGGTAGACTAGGGATAGGACCCAGTGGTGGTGGACAGGGTGAGGGAGCTACTAGTAGTCACTAGGGCTACCTTGTTTATGTATATATTGTATCATGATGAGGCCTATGAGTTGATTGTACATACAATTTTGATGACTCATGGATATCCCATTTTGTATATGTATACACCTATTTATTGACTTGTTCGAGGATATATATATGATGAGGATGATTTTGGTTATCTATGTGATGCTTGTAATGGTGATGGATGCACTTATGTTATGATGTTATGCATTTTTGTATTTTCATGGTTTATATGGATGTTTATGCAAATTATATGAGATATGTAAATGGTAATAATGTAAATGTGCTATGGTAATGGTATTATGATAATAGAAATGCACATAATAATAATGCATGATAATGTAAATATATAGATGGCAAATATGATAATGATATGGACCTATGTATGCCTAACACACTTGTTTTGTAGTACGAGGACGAGGGAAATGAGGAAAACAGAAAGGATGATGAAGGGAAGATGATTGATCTTGGTTGAGGACTACATAGGATGATAGTGGAATGGATAAATGATATGACAACTTTGAAAGTAATTTCTCAAAAGTAAATAAATGCAATCCTTATGTTTGATATAGCATATGGATGTTATGCACCAAGGTATAGAAGACCAAGGTGTCAAGATATCCAATGCATAACTAACATACTATAATCTTGTCTAAACGTATGAAGTCAAGATGTTGAACTAACATACATAAGATATGAATAGCAGCTAATGTTTCGAGATGGACTTTGATGCTATAAGCAAATGTTTGAGCTTATCTCCACTACACATAATGACACCTTGCTGGTTATATGTATGGAAATAGTCTTAGCATAGAATAGTCTCAATGCATAAGAGACTGTTTAGCTTCTCAGATGCAAAAGATATTGATATGCAAGATGTTAATCCCAACATGTACAAGATACCAATACGCATAGGAAGAAAATAAGATCATCCCACAGACACAGCATACGAAAGCAATATGACCATGCCCCATTCTGTACTTCATCACAACATACCAAGATATGATAGATCAAGGCAGTCTTGATTAGGCATAAGAAAGAGACAAAAGATAAAACAAAAGATATTGTCATCATGTTCTCTTACCAAATTTAAGTGCTCTTGGATGGATTTAAGCTGGCGCCTTGTTGAGAGGAAAGTTGTATCCTGTTGAAGGCTAAAGATGTTGATAAAATGCTATAGCAAATGTTGGCTTAAGGAATGCGAACAAATAGCTTCCGACTTATCCCTGATTGGTTAAAGTGCTTGAGATTTCACTGATGTGTAGAGTCTACTTCTTGCTTGAGCTAGTCAAAGAGAAGAAGATGGAAGATGAAAGAAGATGAAGATGGGGTGGATCATCTGTGCTTGCGTACTAGATACTTCCTTCGTATTTTGGATTGCCTACATACCCTGTGTCCATGGGATCAAAGCAAATTTACGATGATGATGAGACATGATGAATATGTAGTTCTGGGCTTACTGATGATGTAAGTGATGAAAGATAGAAGAAAGGGAGATGAAAGATTAAAGGATGATTAGAAGAAAGATGAAAGATGGAAGATGGGAGAGGGGCTATTGTTTATGCCTGAATCAGAGTGCTTCCTTCGTATCTTAGATTGCCTACATACCCTGTATCCATGGGATCAAGGCTTTGAATGGTAGAGATGTGATGTAGTTCTTGTGTATTGTGTTAATGGTTGATGTCAAAGGATCAAGTTTATTACTTGGATTTTCATGATGTTTTGATTTTTTTGTATTTTTGTTGTGTTTTTGATTGTTTGTTGTGATTTTGGTTTTGGTTTGGATGATATGAGCTAGAGCTATTAATGTCCACTTCCAAATAAGGCTCAACAAATGCCCCCAGTGTGGGATGAAGTTTGTTAGGGAGATGCTACGATGGATGTGTTTATGCGGATAGTATGCTAAGGTGCCAAATGATATCTTAACCCCAACAAAGTCCAAGCAATGACACCTAGCATGGCAGAGGTAAGAGCGAAAAGGCTTTTATTATGGATTGATAAGGGATAATGGATTGCGACGTCAAAATAGGAAAGATAGTGGATTATGGAGCCAAGATAGTAGATGATGTTAGGGAAAGTTGTGATCAAACAAATGAAGTAAATGATGGAGGCTGGTCTCTACACATAGCGTCTGTTTGCCAGGTTTTCACTATGGTACTTATTCAAGGTGCCTGTTTACCAGGTTTTCACTAGAGAATGAATTATTTATGTTGTACTATTTTTTGTCATCTAAAGCGCCCACAAAGTGGTTTTCAATATTGGATGGATTTTTTTTCTTTTTTGTTTTAGAATATGTTGAGACTCATGGATAGAACTTATTTAGATGAATGCTATTGACCGGTTCATCCAAGGGAATACCTTTAGGTGTTGATAGAGTGTAAGTGCCTGATCCATAGACCTGATGTGATGACAAAAGGACCAAGCCAATTAGGTTCAAACTTGTCCTATTTCTCACGATGTTGATTCCTTTGATTCTCTTTAAGGACAGGATCTCCAACTTGAAACCTTCGTTCTCTAATCTTTTTGTTGTAGCTACGGTGTAGCTGATTTTGATAAACTTGGAGATGGTTGAGTGTTGTAAGATGTCATTCATCTAATAGCTCAAGATTATGGAGTCTAGATACTCTATATTCTTCATCTGACATAGTATGCTGTAGAGATACTCATAGTGAGAGAAATCTCAACCTCAATAGGTAAAATAGCTTTAGTCCCATACACAAGGACATAAGGTGTAGCACCAGTGGAGTTCAGACACTTGTTCTATAAGCCCATAGTGCACAATTAAGTTGTTAATGCCAATCACGACCAGCTTCATAGACTATCTTTTTAAGGATTTGATGATTTTTTTGTTAGAAGCCTTAGCTTGGCCGTCACTTTGAGGATTAGAAAGGTGTAGAGAATCTATGTTAGATATGGAACTTGTTGCAAAGATCTCTAACCTCTTGATTCTTGAAGGGATGACCATTATCAGTGACAATGGCTTGAGGAACTCCATATCGGCAAATGATATAATGTAAGATGAACTTGGATATTTGCTTGCGAGTGATGTAGGTCATTGGTATTGCTTCCACCCACTTTGTGAAATACTTAGTGGTGGTAATAATGAACTTATGACCATTTGACAAGGAAGGATGGATTTTACCTATGAGATCAAGTCCCCACTACGAGAATGGCCAAGGAGTAGTGATAGGTTGAAGTTCATGTGCTAGTGCATGTATTAGATCTCCATGTTTCTGACATTGTAGACATCTCTTTGCAAACTATTGTGCATCTTTCTCCATAGTTGGCCAATAGTATCCAACTTGTAGCAAGTTTCTTAACAAGACCAGGGCCAGTGGAATGCGATCCATAGATACCTTCATGTACTTCACGTAAGCAACTTTTGCTTCCTCAGAATCAAGACATCTAAGAAGGATACCATCAAGACTTCAACGATATAGGGTGTCTCCTAGGATAGTGTAGTGAGAGGTTCGACAGATAAAGGTTTTTCATTGGGTATTAGATAGTTGGAAGGGGTAGGGTTGATTGCAGAGATACTCGTATATATCCTCATACCAAGGCACATTGGGACCAACAATCTCACATATAAGCTCAGACTGTGGAACTTCAAATGCTGGGATCAAAAGTTGTTCAACCAGAAACTCACACTTCTGTGCATTGGAAAGCATGTCTAGAAGAGATCCTATCATTGCCATAGCATCTACTACTTTGTTTTTTATCCTTGGAATCTACTCAAAGGTGATATTGTCAAAGTATTTCTTGAAATCATCAACCATTACCTTGTATGGAAGGATCTTCTCATCTTTTGTTTGATACTCGTCTAAGACCTATTTAATAACTAATTAGGAATCACCAAAGACATGTAACTATTTAATAGCCAATTGCCACTTCTATGTGTAATCCTGTGATTAAAGCTTCATATTCTGCTATGTTGTTGGTACATGGAAATGCAATCCCTGTATAACTTTGGGATACAATCTCCTTGAGGGGTGACAAACAATATCCCTGCTCCTAATCCATGTTATGTGTAAGATCCATTAAAATATAGTTGCCACAATGTTGGTGAAGTTAGATTGAATAATTCTTCATCAAGAAATTTTGGATGTATTAGATGAATATCTGTGATAGGTGCTGTAGCTAACTGATCAGTGATAACTTGTCCATTTATGGCCTTTTGATCCACATATTGTATGTCAAATTCACTTAATATCATAACCCATTTGGCTAGTCTTCCCATAAGGATTGCTTTGGAGAGAAGATATTTGAGTGGATCAAAGTTAGATATGAGCTTTGTTGTTTGGCTCAGCATGTAATGTCATAGTTTTTGGGAAGCAAACACTAATGCTAAACATGCTTTTTTCTATAGATGAATAGTTAAGTTCATATCCCACAAGAGTTCTGCTAATGTAGTAAATGGCTTGTTCTTTTCCTGAATCATCATGCTGAGATAAAAGGGCACCCAATGCTGTTGTTGTTGAAGATATGTAGAGTAATAGTGGTTAATCCAGTACAAGAGGTACTAACATAGGGGGTGTTGTGTGAGGCCGATTATTTCACCTCCCTTATTTTGATCGATTATGCAATTTTGTGATGACATTATCAGACCTTTAGTGACTATGGTTTTATTATGTAGACTTGTTTTTTATCTCCTGATTATGACAGGACTTTAATTTGACATATGTGATTTGATTCGATCATAGTGGATGATATTTTGTGATTTGACACATGGGATATATTCGATGATATTTTGTGATGAGTTTCTAATTAATTATGTGATGTCGACTATTTGACATATGATTTTAAAATGCAGTTTAATTGGAGTTATGTATTGATGATTATTAATGTATTCAAATTGCATGAATTTAATTCCAGTTGCTTTGGCTATGATTTCCATGATATGACTGACACTTGATTGAGATGTGCAGGTTTCACATTCCCTAGCCACGGGAAAATTAGAGGTAGAATTCACACTATATTATCCCTTGTAAACTGATCCATTCCAAAGAGGGATAAGGATCACGTTTGAATTTGAATGTTGATTTAAGTACTTGATTTAATTTTATTATTTTGGCCTAGTACCCCTTGTCTAGTTGATTAATAATAAGTGTTGTATAAATTTTTACTTGATTTACACCACTTGGTATTTATTTTATTTTGGGCCATTTAAAAGTAGATTTTTAACCCCCCTTTGTGAACCCTAGAGTCCCAAAAGTTACCCTAAGTGGTTACCCATGAGTCTAGGATCAACTTGGACTATCTAACCCTAGATTTGACTCAAGTTTGGTCACTCTAAACCATGGTTTAGTAAGAGTGACGAAAATTTGAATTAAGGGAGGTGGGAGATGAGTCATGCCTTGGGAAAGACTCATCTCGCTTCCCAAAGTTTGGGAATCCTTTCCCAAGGAAGACTTGGGAGGTCTCCAAGACTCCCAATGTGTGTGGGAAGCTTCCCCCAAGACTCTCACACACGTGTGAGAGCATCTTGGAGGAAGATGGCTCCTTGAGAGAATAGGAGGATGCCATATGACATCCCTTATCCTCTTGTGGGTGTGAGTGGATTTGCCACCTCACCACTTGTCCTCTCACACATGTGTGAGAGCACAAGTGGATAAGGTGAGGATTCAGAGGGAATGAGAGGACGACACTTGTCATCCTCCACACTTCCTCTCCCTTGCAAGTGGCATGGGAAGAGGAAGGAGAAGGTGACAAGTGTCACCTTGTCATTCCTCAAGGCCAAAATTCATGGCCTATATTATCTCCTCTTGTTGAGGAGTGTGGGGTTCTTCAATTTGGTTCTTTTTGCTATTTTTGGGAGGAGTTTGAGAGAGTTAGAATCTTTTGCTTGAAGGATTGGAAGGCTTGGGAAGGCTTGGAGCTCTTCACCAACTTGCTTCCATTATAAGGGCTTTGAAAGTAGGCCTTTTAAACTTGTTTCTCACCCTTGATATTTAATATGTTGTGTTTATGTTTTGGTTGTTTTTTGGTTTGCATTGTTTGTTGGGATGGGAGTATGGTGAGAGCACCTCCAATGGACTAAATGCTCAACTTGTTATGGGTAGGGGAAAGGAACCTCCTTGAGGTCTCTCCCACATTTTGTATCTATGCCTTGAGGGCTTTTATTATTGAGAAGATTATTAATGGCAAGAGTGTCATGGAGAATATTGTGATTTTGTGGAGAATGGTGTTTTGGAGAGTTTGGCTTGAGGCCATGAGCTTGATATTTTATCTTTTGGGTCCATTCCCTACCCTCAACAACTCATTTTTATGAGTTGAGTTTTGTGACAATCCTATGGGCTGTTGTGTGTTGTTGATGCTATTTCTTGTTGTGGAATGTACACCTGTGTGGATCCCCTACCTCCTTAGCTCGGGGGTGACCCACTTGCAGGTCTACAGTAGGGAGGAGAGCTTTTTGTAGTGGTTGGTTTGTTGTCTTGTTGATGTGTTTAGTTGCAGGTTTATTAAGTGAAGAGTTGGAGTGGTCTTGGAGCTCATGTTGGTGTTCATTTAGTCTCCTTGGTTGGCTATTGGAGCCATGGCCATTATGGCCTTATTGTATTCTATTCATGAAAGGACTGTTGAGTTATTTGCCATAGAAATGGCTATGATGTATAGTGAAATGTAAACTTTCTGTGTTTAATTAAATGTTGCTTACTTCTATTTTTGTGGAGCTGTGAAGTTGGGAAATGCTTGTGAAGATATAAACAGTTTTCTGCAATTGGCTTTTCTACAAAAAATGTGTATGTGCATCAATGGATGTTACAATATAATGCAGACAAGAAAAGAGTGATTTTAATGATTAAACTTCAGTATGTTATTTAATACTGTTTATTGTCCTATGTTGTGAGTTCAGATTTGTGAAATGCATGTGAAAATAGATATGAATGATTTTCTGGCATTGTAGCTCTCAAAAGAAAGTATGCATGTGTTATAATGTTGCTGTTCTAGATCTTATTTTAGATGAAAGAAAAGGAAAATGCATTTTCTGTTTGTATAATACCTTCAAAAGATTACATGAAAGAGTTGTAATTTTTTTTGTTGTCTAGATTTTGTTGATGAAAGAAGGAGAAAGTTATGAGTTGATTTCTGTTTATTACTTGAAGGTTAAAATATTAGTTGCTGTAAAAAAAAAAAGAGATTAAATGGGACTCTTCATTTTGTCATATAGAAATTATTCCAAAACAATATATAAAGAAGATTTATACATATATATTTTCCTGTTGCTATATGTTTTTAAATATATATATATATAAGGAGAAGATTTAATCATACAGTGAAAATATTAGCTGTTGTTATGGATAAGGGAAGAGTTGTTTGAAAATTTATTTGAAAAGGTAGATTCTACCTCTTGTTGCAAAAGAAAAAAAAGAAAGAAAGAAAAAAGGGTTTGTATTACTGTGTATTTTTACTTGTCTTCAAACTGATATATATATATATATATAGTGTATCAATAGAAATTATAGATATACTGGCAGACACATTTTGTATGTAGGTTCTGCACATAAAACAGAAAGATACAGAAATAAATATACAAAATTTTTTTTTACACAACAAAAAAAATAATATAAAAAAAATTTATATAAAAAAAAAATTTATGATAAAGGGGGACTGTGGGCAGCGCCCACAGCCCCTGTTTCATTGTGGTAAAGGGGTGTGGGGGAGGCGGAGCCCCCACCCACACCTGCGGGTGTGGGTGGAGGCTCCGCTTCCCCCACACCTCACACCCCCTCCCCTTAACCTAGCACCTTCCCTTGCGTGGCTTCCACCGCTAGAGTTTGCGACCCCTCCGCCGCTACAAACCACGGACTCCACCGCCCATAGCGGCTCGCCACACCTACCACCTCCGCCAGTCTCAACGCCGAGTACCATCCACCTTGCCCCCCTACAACCTCCTCTCTGGCAGCTCCCCACTTTGCCCCTCCCTTCACTGGTTTTCGCCGCTCCAGACTGTCAGGCCGCCACCGCCGTTGGCCCTGCAACTTTCGAACCAGCATGTTACACAACAAATATATGTTATTTTGTCAACAATAGGAAGGGGTGATTTAGAAATTTAAACAGAGACTCCATTATACAAACCTCTGAGAGAGCCACCCATGGCCTCCTCAAACCCTAGACCTGCAACAAAACAAGGAAACAAAACAAAAGAAATGGGTAGAAAGAAAATAAGAGGATTAGGGCATTGTGAAGGAATAGTAAAGAAGAATTAGGGCAAACATGAAAATTAGATAACAATATCTTTTCTTTTGAGAGGAATATGTGAGGATGAGGGTTTTAAACTTTAAATTTTATTTTAGTCTCTTTTTCCCTCTTGATTTTATTTATCTCTTGGGGACTTTTAATTTGTTTCCTAAATTTGAAATGGGATGATTTTTGCAATGTGATCCTTGTCTTGAGAAATGAATTTAACTTTTTGGAGGGATTATTTTTTTTAATGGGCAAGAAATTGTCTTCCTAGAATTTCTTTCCCCTTGGCAGGTTTTGAACGTCTTTTTAATTACTATCTTTTTTATTATTATTTTGCGAGAATGAGTAACTTATTCTCTTCCCTTCCTCATTTTTCCAAAAAATGTCGATAAATATAATGTTGAATTTATATTTATTGATGGACTCAAATTGGATTCCTCTTTGGCATCTTGTGATTTTTTTAATTTAATTTTATTATTTTAGTTCAAATTTTTATTCCTTTATGCCAGGTCAATTTATTCGACCTTGGCAAAATTATTTATTTTAATATTTTATTACTTGTTTAAAATCGTTTGAAAATTGTTCTTAAGTTCTATTTAAATTTTACTCTTAAATTTTATTTTCCTATTTTTGATTTATTTTAAAAAAAAATTTGTGTTTATCAAAAACACGTTATGCTGTCAGAATTTTGCTAGGTTTTTAGGGTTAATTTTAAGTGTTGCTTTAATTATTTCCATTCCATCATTTCAATTGAATCACGTGCCATCTTGCCATTGTCCTACTTATCACTTTTCGATCTGAGTTAAATTAGGGTTCGAAATTAAAATCATTTTCACCTAGGAAACTTAGGGTTCAGATTTAACCAGTCTAACCCCAGACGTGACACCCTACATGTTGCATACCCCCTAGACGGCCTTCACCTTATTGATTATGTTGACATGTTTACACCTTAGGTGTATTGCCACCGAGCACACAGACGCATGAGAGGGGGTTCCTAAGGATAGATAGAAAAGTTTTTCGTATCTCGTGTCATGACCACATGGCAAATGTGGACATGACATGTGTGTTTGTGTGTCGTGACCGCATGGGAAATGCGGGCATAACATTTGGTATCAGAGCCTAAGTTTAAATATTGGGCTTGATTTGGGCACATTCTTATTCCGCAACTTTGACTAATTTGTGGCTACCTCATTTTTGTAGGATGCCACCCCAATGAGTTTGGCGAGCACGGTCCCACCACACTCCTTCCCTCGAGATTCACACTAACTCTTTAGCTAAGGTTCAGGCATAGCCAGTTGCACAGATACCATAGGCACCACCGGCCATACTAGATATTGGGCCACAAATTTTGTAGGCTTTAGAGGTAGTTCTAGATAGGCTTCCACCAGCTATAGTTGAGCCACACATAGAGCCACGTGTCGAGCCCTGTGAGGATCCGTGAGAGGAGCCACACGTGGAGCCACGAGCTGAGTCCCATGTTTAGCCACGTGTAGAGCCTCACATAGAGCCACGAGGGGCACCACATGTGGAGCCTTATGTTGAGTTTCCAGAGACAGAGGAGGTTGGTTCGGCTGATAGGGCCCATAGCAGGAGTCCTTCACATCATGCTAGATATGATGAGGCAGTACGGTAGAGCACGTTGGTCACAGGCCTTATGACTACTATACAGATGAGCCTATCAGGAGGCCTAGAGACAGAGGAGACGCCATTAGGGATATATTGAGGTTGAACCCTCCTACATTCATCGGGACCATAGAGGGAGCTAAGGCAGAGGCCTAGCTTATCAATTTAGACAGATGCTTCACGTTGCATCCTTACGAGGGCAACACGAAGGCCCGTGTGGCAGTACACTTGTTGCAAGATGCAGTAGCTACCTAGTGGCGCACTGAGGAGTGCAAGCGTCACCTTTCTTTAGACACCCTCACATGGGAGACCTTCATTGAGCACTTCAATGCGCACTACTTATCAGACCATTACAAGCAATGTCGTATAGACGAGTTCCATGACCTATAGTAGAGGGGACTTACAGTGGCTCAGTATGAGGGTAGGTTTACAGAGTTATCTAGATATGCAGAGTATCTTCATGATGAGATACTCCTGGTGCATAAATTTATCAGAGGACTGAACCACAGTATAGCAGGGCCTGTTCGGATGGCAGACCCCCAGACTTTGAGTGATGCTACTGAGAAGGCATACATCACTGAGGAGATTCAGGGACAAGGGCAGGGTTCATGCCCTCAATTTCAGGATCGAGGACAGTAGCAGCATTAGCAGAGTTTCCGTAGACCATCACAGCCACCTCATAGAGGGGGATTTAGTTCTGCACCCTTACCTCCTAAGCCCCCACAGCAGCAGCAGCCACAACAACAGCAGAGAGCTAGGACACAGCAGAGGTCACATGGGGGACATAATAGAGGTTGGCAGCAGTAGGGCCCGCACAGAGATCAGAGGTAGCAGGGACCACCTGCGGGACCGCAAGGTCGCAGTAGTCTTATAGGGGCTTGCAAGGGTCTACTGGTAGATCAGGGCAGCAGCAGTCGAGTAGGACTCAGACTGGGTAGGTACAGGCTAGGGGCCCTTGTTATGTTTGTGGTGGAGTAGGACACCTAGCTAGAGAGTGTCCATAGGGTTTTACAGCAGGGGGACAGCCTCGTGCAGGAGGATCCGAGCAGACTGTGGGTGATGTGGGTAGATCCCACTATATGTTCGTGTAGTTAGGGTAAAATTGTAAATCAGGGCAAATGAATAAACAACAATGATAAAAACCCTAGCAATGCAGAATGAAGCACAAGACAACATGAAAATCAAAATAACAAATGTAAATGCAAACCGATCTCCACGCTATGCTTGATTTATCTCCATTGCTCTTCTCCACCTCGCATGCGCATGCAAGATTTTGAAGGATTATTGTTGGAAGAATGTTGGGTGCTCACTTATGCAGCATAACATTAAGATAAAGATGCTAGAATGAATGATAGATGAAGGATGCAAAGGCTCCAATGATATTTTGATAGCATGTGGATACTTGAGGATCAATGCATTATAAAAAATCTGGCAGAATAAGGGTACTTGAGGCTCAATGCATGCTAATGGCTTATGAGGGGGTTGATTTATAGGATTGGCTTGGTTCAAATGGATGGCTAGGATCAATTAGGGCTTTAGATGAAATGGATGGATATGATTAAGTTAGGTTTCCTTGCACATCAAGAAATTGTAGTCAATTGACATGTGGCAAGGGAAGATAAGGCTTAGGTGTGCTTGTGTAGATAAATACTAAAATTAGGTCCCAATAGTTGTGTATGTGAAAGATAAAAGTTGTAACACATGATTGACTGGACAAGTGTTGGAATGTGATAAAAGATGAGGACTTAATTCAAATAAAATATTTGAATTAGTTGTGATATGAGTTGGAAATTAATTAAATAAATAAGATTTATTTAATTAATTTGAAATATGAATAGGATGGGATAAGATATGATGTGGAAATTAATTAAATAAATAAAATTTATTTAATTAATTGGCCAAGTAGGATGAGGATGGGATTGAATGGGATTTTAATTAAATAAATAAAATTTATTTAATTAATTGGCTTAATGGATAAATGGGATTAAGAATGGGATTAGGACAAAATGCTACAAGCTGTCTAAGATAATGTTTTAACAAGGTGTTGTAGGACATGGACAAAGTTGGGACAAATTTGGGTGTCTATATTTTGCCCCTCTTTGAGATGATGTTCGAGATGATGAGCTTTGTGTCGAGTAACATCATTTCAAAGAAGTTAAGGTATGGATAATTGATAGGGATGCTGATGAAATGATGATGATGATGATGATGATGATGATGATGGTGATGATGGAAAGATAGGATGATGATGCCCCCTCGAGAGGATAGGCGGGTTGGACAAACACGGGTAGGCTCTCGAAAAGAAATGGCTTGGCTGCAAAAGAAAGATAAGGGGATAGATAGAAGAAATGAAGGATGCGTTATGCTGCAATGGAAGGTGAGCAACCATGATGTTTGATATAGCACTAGACATTATGCACCAAGGTATAAGGATCCAGGGTGACGTTGTGTCTCGTGCCCCAGCGTAATACAACCTTGTCTAACATATGAGGAAGAAAACTTAGAGCATTGAAGTCCTAATGCACAAAAGGTATGATATGACCTTAGATGCAAAGGATAGTGCAAAAAGCTATTCCAACATACACAAGATATGAATATTAGCTGGAAATGATAAGGATTTGATACAAATGCAAGATAAAATGATAACACACACAAGCAAGAAAGCAAGCATGCACAAATAATACAAAAACAAACAAGGTATTGCCCCTGTCAAGCTGTAAACCAATGATTAATTGCTGATTGATGATAGTTGAGTGTTGTCATTGCGGGGAAAGCTATATCCCTAGATCAACACAAGGTTGTTTGTTGAGTTGGTTGGTTGGTTGGCTAATTGATTTGGCTTACAACAAGGCTAGGATCAAGACCATTGATTGCGTTTGGATAACTTGGCTTGATTGATTAACTTGATTGGGGTAGCTTAAGGATGGGCTTGCATTTGGATCTTTGTTTGGAATGGTTGGAAGATGATGAAATGCTAATTAGATTGATTTGATGAAGGATGGATGATTTGTGATGGATTAAGTTGCTTTTGATTTGTTGAAGTGATTGGATTTGTTTTGATGGTTGAAGTTGATGTGATTGAGTTGATTTTCTTTGGTGTTGATGCTGATGATTGATAGGACTTGTTTTGATGATTGGCTTGTTTTGAATGATGATAGTGATGGTGTGATGATTAGAGTATCCACTCAATCTAAGCATAAGCAAGTGTTCTCAGTGTGCTCAAAGGATGTAAAACAAACAACGTATTTCCCTTGTCAAGTCATAAACCAATAATTGATTGTTTGATTGATGATGATAGATCGTGTTGTCATTGCGGGGAAAGCTATATCCCTAGATCAACACAAGGATGTGGGAACGCTATATCCCATTGATGATAATTGATGATGATTGATTTGGCTCATGACAAGATTAGGATAAAAAACTTGTTGATTTGATTGGATAATGTTCCTTGATTGATTGGCTTGCTTGATATGGATTAATGTGACTTGGATTTAAGATCATTGCTTAGATTGATTTGATTGATATGATTAGAAATGGATTGATTGAAATAGATGAATGAATGTTATTGATAGGAAGAATTGATGATGATGATGATTTGATTTTGATTGAATGTTGATGGAGTGGATTGTTTTGGATGATGTGATTGCTTTTATTTCTTGGATTGTTTTTTTTTGTTGGATATTTAATTTTTTGGATTTTTTGACATATTTTGATTTGTTTGGATTTTTGGAATATTTTGATTTTTTTGGATTTTTGGAATATTTTAATTTTTTTGGGATTTTTTTTTTTTTTTTTTGTGTTTTTGAATGTTTTGGAACATCAATGGATTTACAATTTGGGTAGCCTTGAGCTTGATACCAATGACAAGGGAGAAAACTAAGTCTAGGTGCAAGGATGGATGTAGGATGGATGGATAAAAGGATGGGCTCATAGTAAATGGGATGAAAGGCTCATGATAGATGGATAGATAAGAGGATAGGCCGTATAAGGTATGTATGCATGCCTCATGAAAAATGGATAGGTAGGCTATAGTGGAAAGCTCATGATAGATGTAAAGCTCGTGATAAGGATACACCATAGTGGATGGATCATAAGGGAGCTAGGATGTGATCTTCAAAGGCTATGTTGCATAGGAAGAACTTGCCCCATTCTAGGTGGTAATGCTTAGGATTTTACATGACAAAGTTCATGACCAAGGGATGACATGATGGATTGGTTTGAATAAGATGACTTATGATAGGTGGATAATGATAGGATTGTTTGGAAAAAGGATAAGGTATATCAAGAGATATCAAAGCATGTTTTAACATTTTGCCCCTATGTCTTCATCAAGATCAAAAGGAGGAAGGGTGGATGAATAGACTCAATAGGATAGGTGTATGGGTGTAATGGCTATGGATAGTAGGCTAGGATAGTATGGTAGGATGGAATGGATAGTTTGGATGAGACAATGTGCCCCCAAGTGTAAGTGACATAGAAGATCAACCTACACATGACGCCTGTTTGCCAGGTTTTCATCATGGTACTTATCCAAGGCGCCTGTTTACCAGGTTTTCACCATTGGACGAAAGGATTTCTCTTTACTTTTTTTTTCGCTTTTTTGCTTTTTAGATGGGTTGACAATTACACATGGTGCCTGTTTGCTAGGTTTTCACCATGGTAATGGATAGGAGGGACTCAAGTGTCTAGTTCGATGGATGTTGGTAGTGTCCCTTTAGAGATTGATGATGTCTTCACATGGACCACGTCAAGTGTGCTCATAGATGTTGATAAGGGATTGCATGGATGGGAGATGGATTAGGTAGATAGTGGATTATAATATGGAATTATGGTAGGGTAGGCTAGTGGCTTATGGTGTGGATTTATGTAGGACTTATGCAAAAGCATGGACCATAGGGATAGCATGGGGGAGATATGTAGGAAAATGGATAGAAGATGGGGAGATGTAGTTATATGGAGGTGTTGCGGAGTGGAAGGGAACCATGACCAATGGTTGCACACACCGTGTTAAATATTGAAGCTTTTGATGAGATGGTGGTGTAGGAAGCAATGGAGATGTTTGCTTAGGAGATGGTTGATGTAAGCATTTGAGGACCCACATGGACTTAGGATTTTTAGTGCTTTTGCTTTGCTTGTGGGATTTTTGAAAGGAATGGAAGTTTTGGATGGAAATAGGCTCTTGGATAGATATAGGTGATTGGGATTCTTGAGAGGTGGATAAGGATGCCTCATTCACTTTGCTAGCTGTTTGCTTAGGAACCCAAACCATTTTACTTTTGGGCTTTGCATTTGGATGTAAGGGTTTAGATGGCTGCTTAGATGAACTTTGCTTTGAGTTTGATTCTTTATGTCCTAAGGTATGAAGACCTTTAGGATTTTTCATAGGATTTTTAGCTTTATAGGTAGAGGCATAAAATTTTTTTCTTTCAAATCTCATGGGGTGGGTGGAATGGATGGAATGATTGGAAGTTTTATGCTTAAACGATGTGTGCTTTTGTTGGTCATTGGTGCAGAAGCACCCTGAGATTCTAAGAATCTAAAAGATTCCCTACATTTTATGTTATGTTGTAAGGCCTTCGAGCCATATTGAAAGCTTGTATACGTGTCATTCCAGATTGTAAACAAATTGAAAGAGATTGTAACCGAACAAGTAGAATGTAACCGATTGGCAAGGTGGTTGAGGAACGGTTTCGCCTTCCACCTTCGGTAACTGCCAATGTATGAGTCTTTAAATATTTATATCTGTATTCATAGAAAGAGCAGATAGACAGAGAAGAAGAACAAATCTGTATTAATATTTAGAAGAAGGAAATAAAGAGCTTCTATTGTTTTGGTGTAACCCCTGGGATGTAGTACGGAAGCATTCCACTGGTTGAGGTTTCTTTGAAACCAGTGGAATGTCTTCCTTAGAGTAGGTTGTTTTTCTGTTATGTAGTTTTAGTGTTTCTGTGCTTGGTTGTTTGGTTACAAGAGCTGTGGAGAGAAGCCAACGGTGTGAGGAAAGAACATCGGGTGAAGCTTTGGAAGTTATGCCGATCGACGGAGTCATGCCGATAGAAGGAGCATCGTGGAGAGCAAGACATTCGTCTCACTGAAGGAAAAGTTTGGTGTTTATTGTTTCAGCATAAGGTCATCGGACTGACTACGTCTATCGGGTAGATAAAGGTGCATTGAACCGATAACATTAATCTTGCCGATCGTGTTGTATCGGGGTAACAATTGGTTGGTCCCACCAATGATTAAGCAGTGTGTGTGCAGAGAGGGATCATCGGTGTGAGTAATGCCATCGGCATAGGAAAGTTACTTTGGACCGACGGAAGGAACTCTCACCGATCGGGGTGAGAGGTGAGAAGTCTTGCCGATGGATGGCTCATCGGTGAAAGATGTGTTGTCAGGGGATGCAGAAAATGTGCCGCCGATAGTTAGAGTCTTGCTGATAGGCAAGAATATGTATATTTCGGTGTGACTTCTACCTTATCTGGCCGATACACACTATAATGGCTATTTTGTGGCTTTTCAAGGATTATTCAACCCTGTTTTATCTGTTAACTGGTTTTCCCTCTGCATCAAATTGGTATCAGAGCTCAGAAGATTCTGAGCGTGTAGATAGAGCACCGAAGGAGGCAATCTACACCAGGAAGCATTGGTTTTTTTTTGCTATTTGATTCTGTTATGAAGTTTTATGGTTGCAGGTGCAAGTTCACTCACTACTGTAGGCAGACAGGAAGGTCTGTCAAGAGGGCCAGAGAAGATGGTCCATCGGTTGTCGCCAACAGTCTTGGGGAGAGAGGCAAGAGAGGACTCCCAGGTGAGGGACAGAAGTGTTGTTGTAGCAGGAAGGAGTGGACTTCAGATAGAGATGCACCTTGGAGGCAGCCAGTCAAACTCCATTAATAGGAGTCACAGTTGGAAGGTAAAGAGGAAGCAGAGGAGGCATCAAGTCAAGGTTGAAGACATCAAGAGGCAAAAGTCATTTGAAGTAGACCACATAACTCTTGGGACAAGAGTTTTCTTCATGCTGGGGAGTATGGTGCAGAAGCACCCTGAGATTCTAAGAATCTGAAAGATTCCCTACATTTTATGTTATGTTGTAAGGCCTTCGAGCCATATTGAAAGCTTGTATACGTGTCATTCTAGATTGTAAACGAATTGAAAGAGATTGTAACCGAACAAGTAGAATGTAACTGATTGGCAGGGTGGTTGAGGAACGGTTTCGCCTTCCACCTTCGGTAACTGCCAATGTATGAGTCTTTAAATATTTATATCTGTATTTGTAGAAAGAGCAGATAGACAGAGAAGAAGAACAAATCTGTATTAATATTTAGAAGAAGGAAATAAAGAGCTTCTATTGTTTTGGTGTAACCCCTGGGATGTAGTACGGAAGCATTCCACTGGTTGAGGTTTCTTTGAAACCAGTGGAATGTCTTCCTTAGAGTAGGTTGTTTTTCTGTTATGTAGTTTTAGTGTTTCTGTGCTTGGTTGTTTGGTTACAAGAGTTGTGGAGAGAAGCCAACGGTGTGAGGAAAGCACATCGGGTGAAGCTTTGGAAGTTATGCCGATCGACGGAGTCACGCCGATAGAAGGAGCATCGTGGAGAGCAAGACATTCGTCTCACCGAAGGAAAAGTTTGGTGTTTATTGTTTCGGCATAAGGTCATCGGACTGACTACGTCTATTGGGTAGATAAAGGTGCATTGAACCGATAACATTAATCTTGCCGATCGTGTTGTATCAGGGTAACAATTGGTTGGTCCCACCAATGATTAAGCAGTGTGTGTACAGAGAGGGATCATCGGTGTGAGTAACGCCATCGGCATAGGAAAGTTACTTTGGACCGACGGAAGGAACTCTCACCGATCGGGGTGAGAGGTGAGAAGTCTTGCTGATGGATGGCTCATCGGTGAAAGATGTGTTGTCGGGGGATGCAGAAAATGTGCCGCCGATAGTTAGAGTCTTGCCGATAGGCAAGAATATGTATATTTCGGTGTGACTTCTACCTTATCTGGCCGATACACACTATAATGGCTATTTTGTGGCTTTTCAAGGATTATTCAACCCTGTTTTATCTGTTAACTGGTTTTCCCTCTGCATCAGTCATGATTAGGGATGTAAGGATACTTATGAATGATAGGTATGTTAGGTGTTGGAAGCAATGGTGGCAAGGTGGATGGAGGGATATTTGGAGTTGGTAAAAGTGGAGGCAAAGTGGATGGTGGAAGGTGTACAGTCACATGCTTTTGACATTTATAGGGTGATGGAGCTGGAATGTCAACATATGTTTTGGGTGGATGATGGTGGGTGCGATGGAAAGTGGTAGGTTTAGGATGCATGAAGTGATTACCAACATCTTGGCCTTGTTTACCTTAGGGTGTGTATCCAAGGCCATATGAGCATGGAGGAATCTTGACATGGTTTGGCTCCAAAATACCTTGTTCATAAAGGCCTAGGCCTTTACCTTTGTAGTTCATGTTTTGGAGTATGTGATGGACAATGGGACTAGGTGTGGTTTGAAAACTAGACTTGAGCTCTTTATTGGATGGAGAAACTGAAGTGGATAAAGGTCGTTGTTGTCCTAAGGAAGAACACTTATGTATAAGGGTGGTAAGACCAATAGGACATGATGGTGGATTTGAAGTGGAGTCGATGGTGGATGTGGAAGGAGGATCATTAGGATCTTGATTAGCATTGTGTTCACTAAGATCCAAGTTATTTTTTTGATCTTTTATGCTTACTTGGGGGACAAGTGTCTCATCATGACAAGTGGATGTTTGGTCATTATGGATAGGGCTAGATGGTGGATGACTAGGAGAAATGTGGATATCTTGCTCCTGGATATAAGATTATGGATAGGATCAAGGTGCTCATGGATAGCTTCTTCATAGGTATCATCTTGATCATAAAGAAGGTAAATGTTATGGATGGGTTGAATTTGGATAGCTTGCTCATGAATGGTTGTTGGGAGATGGATAGGATCAAGTGGCTCATGGGTAGGTTCATCATTATGGCTATCATCTTGATCATGGAAAAGATACATGTTATGGATGGGTTGCATAGAAGTGGTTTGATCTTGAGTTGGACTAGGGCTTAATGTTTCCACATGCTTGGGATTAAACCTTTGACATACATCTTGGGTTGCTTGAATGGAAGTGGAAGGCTCTTAGATAGGCTCTTGGTCAACAACATGAGAACATGATGACTCTTGACTTGGATTCATAATAGGAGGTTCTTGAATAGGCTTGATGGCTTGTAGGTCACATGATGGGCTTGAAGGGCTAAGAATGTTAATTGAGGGCTCTTGGATAGGCTCAAGGATAGGTGGACCACATGATGGGATTATAGGCTTGGACACGACCTTTGGAAGTTCTTTGGTGGGCTCATGAATAGGTGTTTGACATGGAGGTAGTTTATTCCTAGCTAGTAGCCAATGGATCACATCCTTTGCACGTGTATGAGTGGATGGAAAATATAATGGATGGATGATAAGGGTAGATGGCATTGGATTAGGATTAGGTTGAGGGCTAATTGGATTTGATGGATTAGGATTAGAGGGGGGTGACACATGGGGTTTGAATGATGTGGCATGATTTCCCATTGTATGTTGATATACCTTGTAAATAATTGGGAAAAATATTGGGCATTTATTTATATTATGGCCTTTGGTCCTATGGTATGCACAATAATCATGTTCATCATATGGACTTTCTTCACATGGTTTGACTTCAGGAAGTTCAATGAGTTTTTCTTCAAGTATTCTTTGTAAAACTCTCTTAGCTGCATCCTTTGGTGAAGGATTAGAATGATATGGTGATGAAGGTAATGGAGGGCTTGATGGTTTGGAAGGTTGATGGACTAATGGACTAGCATTGAGATCACATGGTGGTGTTGGGATAGGATTAGTTGGCTCATGTGTCGGCATGTGATTGGATGATGGAGGGTATTCATAGGATGAATTAGCTAGGTTGGTATCTTCCTTGTCAAAGGTTATTAGATCTTGCATAGGATAAATTGGGCTTTGATTTATGTATAAGGGGCCACTTGGATTTGGATATGATTCTTGTTGGAAAGGTGGACTTAGGTCTATCAATGGTGCTTGGTGGTCTTGTTGAAAAGGTGTACTTGGACCTAATTGATTTATGTACAAAGGGCTATTTGGACTTGCATGTTGTTCTTGTGATATCACTTGATTGCTTTGTGGATGGGCTTGGTAGTGCATTGGAACGGTGGCATGAGGGATTGGATAAACTTGAGGTGGATGTTCATAGGTTTGAGGTGGAATTTGTTGAGGTTGGGATGGTTTTTGGACTTCTTGTTGTGATATGATTTGTTGTTGATGTTGGTAAATGTGTTGATGTGATGATGATGGAGGGGTTGCATAGGATAATGATTGTTGTGATATGGATTGATATGGATAAGGGTTGTGATAGGTTGATAAATGGCTGATATGACATGTGGATGAATTTGGTTGAGATGAAGTGGGATAAGTTGATGCAGAATTGATTTGATGTGTGGATGGATTAGATTGGTATGAAGTGGGATAAGTTGATATGGAATTGATTTGATGTGTGGATGGATTGGGTTTTGGACTTGTCTCATCCTCATCAATAAAGATATATCCTCCTCGAAGTATAAACTTAGTCTTAGGAGGAGAGGCTCCTTTAATTGTGCTCTTGGGCTTTGGTTCACTTTCATGATTTGAATTAGGAAGATAGCCACCTTTAATTGTGATTGGTTTCTTCTCATGATTTGGATTAGGAAGATAGCCACCTTTAATTGTGATTGGTTTCTTCTCATGATTTGGAATAGGAAGGGGGGCTCCTCTAATTGTGATCTTGGGCTTTGGTTTTATTGCATTGTTTGAATTAGAGGGGTAGCCTCCTTGAATTGTGATTATAGGCTTAGGTTTTGTCTTGTGATTATAAGGATAACCCCCTTGAATTGTCACCTTAGGCTTGGGATTTGTCTCATGATTAGAGGGATAGCCCCCTTGAATGATTACGACCATCTTGACAAGTGTTGACTAGGACTAGGTTGATGATGATGTAGAGATGATTTGGAATGAGTAATGGATGTGACTAGGATATGTTCAGAATAAAATTGATTAGGATATGATGTGGAATGACAAAATTGGGTGATGTGGATGAAATGTTGGATAAATTGTTTGTGTTTGGTGTTTAGAGCTTGATTTGGCAATGTTCAAACAAATGATCATGCATATACACACATGAATCACTCACGCAAGACACATATGCAATTGTTGACTTTGAAAATGAAATGTGATGATTAAGAAAGCACACATGGAAGACACATCAACAAGCCTAATGTCTAGTCAAGTGGGTATGGCCAATTAGGTCTTAGGCTAGATTGCACAAGGTTGACTAAGGAATTGAAAGTGAAATCTTGCCACACAGCCGGGAGAAAGGGGTAACCCACCCTTCACCTTCACTTCCCAAAGGTATAAAGTTCTTTGGGGCTTAGCCAAGAGTGACAAGATTTACAACTCCCAATGAGGGTGTCTTTCGATTCAGCCTCAATTGAGGTCGTCCCTTGGAGTGGTGTCTCCAAGCAAGCCTCCTAGATAGGGTTTACAAAAGCAAACCAAGTGAGCTATCACTTGATTCACACTCACAGTGGTTAATTCCCCTTTAGAAATGAGATGTGTGGAAGACAATTCAAGCACTTGTTCTTTTTAAACCTAAATCCAAATGTGTTGGAAGACAATGGTTCATTTTATGCCCACTTTCGATATGTGATAGCAAACAATGTTCATTTTAATCCCAAAGTCCAAATGTGTGATCAAACAAGATTAAGAGATGAAAGATTAGAATGAGTGCACCTGATACAATCACTTTCCAATTTTCTATAGATGTTGATGCCAATATTGCTCCAACTCCTTAGATGCCCTTACAAGTCACCAATTCCAAAAGGAAACAAGTAAACTTGCAAAGAAGATGATTACATGAAAAAGATGAAATCTGAAAATTTTGATTAAAATGATCTAATACAAGAGAATAGATTGCATAAACAGAAAGTTTAGGAGATTCTAAGCAATTTGGAAAAAAGTTTCGCTGAAAAACAATCAAAATTGCTCAAGTTATGCTCAAATGAAGTTTGCAATGAACCTAAACTTTGATTGATACAAAAGCCTAAAAAATGGTATAGTCACTTGATAAAAGTGGTACAATTGTGAATTTTGTCCTCCTAGCTTTCCAACGAGTCCTCGTTTGTGCGATTTGGCCACCGTATGTGAAAGTTATGATAGAAACACCAAGATGCACAATGACAGCAACCAGAAGCAAGTTACAGTTGCCACATGCGATTTACTGTTAATTAGAAGCGATCTGAATTTGTTTGTAGGTGACCCATTATATCATAGATGTGAATCTGATAATACCATATGCGGAATATTTTAGCTCATATGCGATGTGAAAACTCTCGGATGCGAACTCTTTAGGATTATAAGCGATCTGTTCCTGCAAAAAAGACAATCTAACCACAAAACCCTATTCTGCACAAGTGAGCAATGTTAATTCAAAGCAATGCATATCAGATCAAAAGTGGATACTGTTAGTTTATAAGTGATGCACATAATCTAAAGGCGACCACTGTTATTACAAAGGCGATCCGAATGAATACAAAAGCAGTCACTGTTAGATCGTAAGTGAGCAACACAATTTGAAGGTGACAACTAATAGTGAAAGCACACACATGCGAGTTCTATTGAGACAAAAGCAATGCATTTCATACCTTAGGTGATCACTATCAATGTAAAAGTGATCCAGAAAATGATAGATGCGGCCGATCCCAGTGTAAAAGCGATGCAGATATGTAGAAAGTGGCAGATTTTTGCTCATAAGCAATGCAAAAATGTATGAAAGTGACATATAATAGCTCATATGTGACTAACAAAAAGCCAAAAGCGATGCATAATAACCCAAAAGTGATCTGGAGAGTTTCAGGAGACGGAATGCAAATGTTAACCATAAGCGACCAAGCTTACCATATGCGATCGCTTTTTGTTTGAAAGCGAGCACTGTTTGTTTAAAAGCGGGCCAAATTTGACCATAAGCAACTGTTGTTTGCCCAAAGGCGAGCTGATTTAACCCAGGTGACTACTGTTTGATCAGAGGCAACCTGAATTACCAGAAGCACATTGTTGCAGTCCGGTTATTGTTTTCTTCACCAAATGCTCTATTTTTCATCAAATTTAGCCAAATTTATACTCAAAATTTATGGAAACGGCCTCCCAGACACAATGGTGATGTTAGATTTGGGCTAAGAGATCATATACATAAATTTTTAGCCAAATCTTTGCAAACTAGGGTTAGAAAAATGCAAAATTTTGCTACAAAAGCTTGTAAAAATGAAAGATTGGCGCTCCAATAGATCTAAACTTCATAAAAAACAACTCAAACAAGAGAGTTAATCAAGGACGTGAGTCCCACCGAGTGTGCCAAATGTAGTTAAGGTAAAATTACAAATCAGGGCAAATGAATAAACATCAATGATAAAAACCCTAGCAATGCACAATGAAGCACAAGACAACATGAAAATCAAAATAACAAATGTAAATGCAAACCGATCTCTATGCTATGCTTGATTTATCTCCATTGCTCTTCTCCACCTCGCATGAGCATGCAAGATTTTGAAGGATTATTGTTGGAAGAATGTTGGGTGCTCACTTATGCAGCATAACATTAAGATGAAGATGCTAGAATGAATGATAGATGAAGGATGCAAAGGCTCCAATGATATTTTGACAGCATGTGGATACTTGAGGATCAATGCATTATAAAAAATCTGGCAGAATAAGGGTACTTGAGGCTCAATGCATGCTAATGGCTTATGAGGGGGTTGATTTATAGGATTGGCTTGGTTCAAATGGATGGCTAGGATCAATTAGGGCTTTAGATGAAATGGATGGATAGGATTAAGTTAGGTTTCCTTGCACATCAAGAAATTGTAGTCAATTGACATGTGGCAAGGGAAGATAAGGCTTAGGTGTGCTTGTGTAGATAAATACTAAAATTAGGTCCCAATAGTTGTGCATGTGAAAGATAAAAGTTGTAACACATGATTAACTGGACAAGTGTTGGAATGTGATAAAAGATGAGGACTTAATTCAAATAAAATATTTGAATTAGTTGTGATATGAGTTGGAAATTAATTAAATAAATAAGATTTATTTAATTAATTTGAAATATGAATAGGATGGGATAAGATATGATGTGGAAATTAATTAAATAAATAAAATTTATTTAATTAATTGGCCAAGTAGGATAAGGATGGGATTGAATGGGATTTTAATTAAATAAATAAAATTTATTTAATTAATTGGCTTAATGGACAAATGGGATTAAGAATGGGATTAGACAAAATGCTACAAGCTATCTAAGATAATGTTTTAACAAGGTGTTGTAGGACATGGACAAAGTTGGGACAAATTTGGTTGTCTACAGTTCGCAACGGTTGATATCTGCCAGGCTGATTTTCAGGCCTCAGTGATTGAGACGTCAAGTATGATTAGGGGTAACCCCATTTCTATTCTCTTTGATTCTAGTGCTACTGATTCATTCATATCTCCATCATTAGTGGAGTGTTGTAGGCTGGTGGCCTCTAGATAGGGTGGTAGGTGGGTGGTCGAGTTGGCCTTTGGGGCCAAGTTGACAGTAGATGCCTTAGTCCATGACTGTGAGATTGCTTTGGGACCCTTTACCACAGTATGTGACCTTAGAGTCATGACATTAGGATCCTATGATGTGGTGCTGGGCATGGATTGGCTTGTAGCTCATCGAGCCAAGCTAGATTGTCACCGCAAGGCGATCAGCTGTTTAGACAACCACGGTACTTTAGTAGAGATTGTGGGCATTTAGAAGCCCACAATAGTGTGTATGGTATCCACTTAGCAGCTTAAGCACTGCATGTGGAAGGGATGTCAGATGTTCGCCATCACCGTGACCGACAGATTAGATGATGAGCTAGAGGCATCTTTGGATGATCATCCCATATTTAGGGAGTTTGCCAATGTGTTTCCAGCAGAGTTACCAGGGATGCCACCCCAACGTGAGGTAGAATTCCACATAGACTTGGTGCCGAGTGCTGAGCTAGTGTCTCGTGCACCCTACAGAATGACCACACATGAGCTCACTGAGCTCAAGTTATAGTTGGAGGACTTGCTCGAGAAGGGGCACATCTGACTAAGCATTTCACCTTGGGGTGCTCCTGTCATCTTCATGAAGAAGAAGGATGGGTCCCTTCATTTGTGTATGGACTACAGGTAGTTGAATAAGGTGATGGTGAAGAACCGTTACCCTCTGCCCAGAATTGATGATCTTTTTGATCAGATGCAGGGAGCTAGGGTGTTCTCTAAGATAGACCTAAAGTCTGGGTATCATCAGCTACATATCACAGAGGCAGATATCCATAAGACTTCCTTCCGAACTTGCTATGGCCACTATGAATTCACAGTAGTTCCCTTCGGCTTGACGAATGCCCCTGCAGTGTTGATGAGCCTCATGAACGGGGTGTTCCGTACCTATTTAGATCAGTTCGTGATCATTTTCCTTGATGACATTTTGATCTACTCACGGACCAAGGAGGAGCATGAGGAGCACCTTTATCAGGTTCTACAGTGTTTGCGAGAGAAGAATCTTTATGGGAACTTGGCAAAGTGTGCATTTTTCAGGATAGAGGTTCAGTATCTGGGGCATATCCTATCGGGCGATGGAATCTCAGTAGATTCATCGAAGATCAGGGCTATCAGGGATTGGCCAGCACCCACTAGTGTGATAGAGGTCAAGAGTTTTATGGGGTTAGCTAGTTATTATTGTCACTTTGTTGAGGGTTTTTCTCAGATTGCGCACCCCATCACTTCCCTTCAGTGGAAAGGGAAGAGCTTTCTATGGACTGAGCAGTGTGAGAGGGCCTTCGGGATCTTCAAGGAGTGTCTTACCAGTGCTCCTATTCTAGCGGTTCCTGATCCTGTAGCAGATTTTATGTTTTACACGGATGCATCACTTGAGGGATTGGGAGTTGTACTTATGCAGGGTGGTAGAGCGATCTCGTATGAGTTGCGAAAGCTCAAGACCCATGAGCTGAACTACCCCACGCATGACTCAGAGTTAGCGGCAGTAGTTCATGCTATAGTTCGTTGGAGACATTTCTTGTTGGGTCGTCGCTTTGAGCTCCACTCTGATCATCACAGCCTTCAGTACATCTTTACACAGCCGAATTTGAATGCTTGTTAGCGGTGTTGGATGGAGTTCCTCTGCGAGTATGACTTTGATGTCCACTACATCAAAGGGAAGGAGAATGTGGTTGCTGATGCATTGAGTCAGAGGCACCACAAGCTCTTGACCTTGACTCTGAGTGTGGACTTGAGAGGTTACATTATTTAGCATCTGCTAGAGGATGAGTGGTTTTCTGAGGTGCAGCAGGAGATCAGATCACAGAGGGCCCTTGTAGGTAAGTATACAGGGTATTCACTTTAGGTAGATGGGTTACTTCATCATCGACAGCGCATCTATGTACCCTGCGTAGGTGACCTATGTACTATAGTGTTATCTGAGGCTCATAGAGCACCTTATGTGGCACATTCGAGGATGAAGAAGATGCATGCCAATCTTTGACAGCTGTACCAATGGGCGGGTATGAGACGTGACATAGCAGAGTTTGTTTCTCAATGCCTTGAGTGCCAGAAGGTCAAGGCCAAGCATTAGCATCCAGTGGGTCTTCTATACCCACATGACATACCTGAGTGGAAATGTGACACCATTTCTATAGATTTCATTATTGGTCTTCCTATGTCTTCACCTCACCATGATGCCATCATGGTGACAGTCAACAAGTTGACCAAAGTAGCACATTTCTCACTTGTACGCACGATGTACAATGCACCAGTAGTGGCGAGAATATTCTTAGATGATATTGTGAGATTACATGGAGTACCTCATTGCATCATCTCAGACAGAGATTTTGTATTCACTTCAGCATTCTTGAGAGCCTTGCAGCAGGCGTTGGGCACACAGCTCAACTTTAGCTCCGCTTATCATCCCGAGAAAGATGGACAGACAGAGCGGGTGAATCAGGTGTTGGAGGACATGCTTCAGATGTATGTTATGGACCATCAGTCTAGATGGGAAGAGTATCTATATCTGGTTGAGTTTGCCTACAATAATGGGCATCACAGCTCATTGGGTATGCCTCCCTTTCAGGCTTTATACAGCAGACCATGCAGGACACCATTGAGTTGAGATTGGATAGAGGACAGGGTTGCCATCGGTCTAGAGCTAGTTCAGGATATGGAGTAGTAGGTCACACTGATTAGACAGAGGTTACAGGAGGCACATGACAGGCAGAAGAAGTATGCCGATGCTAAGAGGATTGATCAGAGCTTCTCAGTGGGCGACAGGGTATTCCTTAGAGTGCAGCCACACAAGAGTCCTATCCATTATGGAAAGGGCTCTAAGCTTGCACTACGGTTTGTAGGACCCTTTGAGATTTTGGAGCGGTTAGGACCAGTTGCCTATCGTCTAGCGTTGCCACCTAGCCTGTCACGTATTCACGATGTCTTTCATATTTTTGTTTTGAGGAGATATATCTGATTTATCTCACGTGCTGGACTGGAGTGCTTTATAGGTAGAGGCGGACGGGTAATTGGCTTTGGAGCCAATTCACATATTTGCTCATTGGACCCTGGGCCTTTGAGGTTGAGAGCTAGACTAGGTTAGGGTCTAGTGGGATTGATATGACGAGGTCACAGCGACTTGGGAGGATGCAACTAGTTTGAGGGCACTCTATCCTCACCTTTTTGACAACTTCCAGGAGGAAGTTCAGTCTTAGGGGGGGAGGATGTGAGGCCAATTATTTCACCTCCCTTATTTTGATTGATTATGCTATTTTGTGATGACATTATCAGACCTTTAGTGACTATGGTTTTATTATGCAGACTTGTTTTTTTTATCTCCTGATTATGATAGGACTTTGATTTGACATATGTGATTTGATTCGATCATAGTGGATGATATTTTGTCATTTGACACATGGGATATATTAGATGATATTTCGTGATGAGTTTCTAATTAATTATGTGATGTTGACTATTTGACATATGATTTAAAATGCAGTTTAAATTAGAGTTATGTATTGATGATTTTTGATGTATTCGAATTGCGTGAATTTAATTCCAGTTGATTCGGCTATGATTTCCATGATATGACTGACACTTGATCAAGATGTGTAGGTTTCACATTCCCTAGCCATGGGAAAATTGGAGGTAGAATTCACACTATGTTATCCCCTGTAAACCGATCCATTCCCAAGAGGGATAAGGGTCACGTTTGAATTCAAATGTTGATTTAAGTACTTGATTTAATTTTATTATTTTGGCCTTAGTACCCCTTGTCTAGTTGATTAATAATAAATGTTGTATAAATTTTTACTTGATTTACACCACTTGGTATTTATTTTATTTTGGGTCATTTAAAAGTGGATTTTTAACCCCCTTTGTGAACCCTAGAGTCCCAAAAGTTACCCTAAGTGGTTACCCATGAGTCTAGGGTCAACATGGACTATCTCCCTATCGATTATGTTGACATGTTTATGCCTTAGGCATATTGCCATCGAGCATGCAAACGCATGCGAGGGGGTTCCTAGGGATAGATAGAAAAGTTTTTCGTAGCTCGTGTCATGACCACATGGCAAATGTGTATGTGACACGTGTGTTTGTGTGTCGTGACCACATGGGAAATGCGGGCATGACATGTTGCTAGATATTCCTTGATTTTGTCGAAGGCATGTTGACATTTTTCATCCCACTTAAAAGGTTCACCCTTGCGAAGGAGATGTTGAAAAGGATGACACTTATCTGCTAGTTGTGAGATAAACCTGCAAATGGATTGTAACCTTCCTTGTAGACTATGAAGCTGCTTCATATTTGATGGCGGAGGCATTTCCATGATGGCTTTTACTTTGTCAGGATCCACTTCTATACCTCGTCGAGACACAATATATCCCAATAATTTTCTAGATGTTACACCAAATACACATTTCTTTGGGTTTAGCCTGACTTGATACTTTTCTAGTTAATCAAAGATTTGTGCTAGTACCTGTAGATGTCCTCTTGTTTTGGATTTTCCTAGAATATCATCAACATAGTCTTCCATGATAGTGTGAAAAAGGTCATGGAAAATAACTGTCATGGCTCGTTGATAAGTGGCTCCAGCATTCTTGAGATGAAAAGGCATTATGACGCAGCAGTATGTACCCCATGGACAAATGAATGATGTTTTTTCTTGATCTTTCTCTACTATTCTGATTTGGTTATATCCTGAGAATCCATCCATCAAGGATAACATTTCATGTCCAGCTGTGAGATCTTCAATGTTGTCTATGCTTGGTAGTGGGAAGTCATCTTTCGGGCATGCTTTGTTGAGGTCTCTGAAATTTGTGCATTAGCGAACTCGTCCATCAGGTTTCACCATAGGTACCAAGTTTGAAACCCATTCTGGATAATCAATAGGCCTTATGAACTTTGCTTCTAATAGTTTCTGAATCTCTGCCTTAACCAAAAGAGCTATTTGTGGTTGCATTTTGTGCAACTTTTGTTTAACTAGTTTTGCATTAGGAGATGCTTCTAGGTGATGTACCACAAGTGATGGATCTAGTCCCGGTATGTCGGCATAAATCCATACAAAATTGATAGCTCTTTTTATGAAGAATGTTGTGAAATTTCTTCTTTCCTACTCTGATAGTGATGCTGCCAAAAATGTGATCTTTGGATTCTTCTCTGTGCCTAAGTTCATTTCTTGAGATTTTTCAACTAGCACTGTTGATTTTTCATGATAATCAGTGGTGACAGGAAGATCAAATCCCCCATCCTTGGGTGCCTCAGAGAGGTTTCCACCCTCAGATACGTCCTTTATTTTTGTTTTTTCATAGTCAAGAGGCACCTTTCAGTTTTCACCTAGTGACCTATCTTTTTTTATTCTATTTATTTCACTTTTGTGACTGAAGGATTTGATGCTTCTGCCAAAGTATGCTAGTTTAGGGAGGTCCATCACAAAGCCTACTTTATGATCACCCAGTGGAATGCCTTGTCATAAACCCATGAATTTGGCAATAGCTTCATCATTTTCAAATGTGTCCAATATCGGTGCCCCCTATTGGTCCCAATCAATGAGGTCAGGATATACGAGTGAAAGGGAAATGGATGAAGGGTTATAGCTAGATGAGATGGTAAAGATCATGAAGATGGAGGTTTCTTGGAAAAGGTTAGTGATATGAAGGGAGGAGTCGTCGATGGTATCTGAATTAGAAGTCTCTCCTACTGAAGAAGGTCTAGCTTTCATATCAGAAATACACTTAATATCTTTGGAAGGCGGTACCTCTGGTTGATAGCCAAGGCCTTGCTTATTAAACTTCTTAGACACAAAAATGGGTTCAATAGGTCCTTGTTCTTGTGATCCCAATCTGCCATGTCCTTTGTAAGCCATGTTCTTAATGATGTAGAACCCATTGTTATATCTTTCCACTTCAAGTTGTACTTGGCCATTCTCATCATAGAATATCCAAGAGTTAATGTCATCAATGTCTTCATCATCAATGAATCCACCTTTGATGAATACTATTGGTGGAGCTTCTATAACGACTGCGGATGAAGATGCCTTAGATGTAGAAGGTTTGCCATGAGATTTGGGAGATAAGGGAAGAGTTCCAACACAACAAGATTCTTGCAATGTGTACTCACCCGGACCGTGTTCAGTGTACTCGATACGGAGATTTGAAGTGGCTTTGCTAGATGATGGCTTGAGTAACGTGGATGGGTCAACATAGGATGAAGATGGATAAGCTTAGGTGTTGATAGGAATACGGTTAGGACTTTGATATTTGGCTTGAAAGGTGCAACAAAACTTGAATGGATTGGGATCAACATGGATAGTAACTTCAACACCATTATGTGGAAACTTGAGACACTGATGGTATGTGGAAGGAATGGATTTAAGGGCATGGATCCATGGACAGCCAAGGATGATGTTATAGGGGAGCTCAATATAAAGAACTTGACAATGGGTGTCAATAGTGATAGGACCAACTTGGATATGCAAATGGATGACTCCTTTAGTATCTCTCTCAGCATAATCATAGGCTTTGACAGTAATTACCTTGGAAGTGTCAATGTTCTTCTCAGAATATCCCAATTGTTTTGAGTTTTAAAGAGCATATATTGAGACCAGCTCCACCATCCACTAGGATTCATTTGATACGGCATTGGTTTACATATACTCCTATGTGGAGGGCTTTGTTATGTGATGGGTTGATGGATGGTTGAAGATCTTTATTAGAAAAGGTGAGATGGCAAGGGGCTACAATGCTGGCTACCATAGATTGAAATTATGTGGTGTTGATATCATTAGGCACCGAAGACTCTTGCAATGCTTTTTCAAGGATAGCTTTGTGGGCGGGGGATATGTGAAGCAATTCTAGGATGGAGATGTGTGCAGGAGTTTTACCAAGGTGATCAAGGATATTATAACTAGAAAGTAGTCGAGGAGGGTTGATATGTGCTCCTTGAATGGTAACACAGCCTCTTCTAGTAGTTATAGTGCAATCAAGTGCTTTGCCTTGGATAGTGATGGTAGAAATGCGAGCTTGGTCAATGCGGCCAATCGTGGATGACTCATAGTTGTAATAGATAGCATTCCCAGTATGAGGGTTACTTGTCTTGTCATGAGATGGAAGTGGATTCTTGAAAGCATCTAGGTCATAGTTCAAAGTTGGTTGTTGTGCCAGTTGTGATGTTGGTGGTGTGATTTTAATTAGACCTTGATCGATGCAATCTTGAATGACATGTTTTAAGCATATGCAACCATTTGTTTTATGTTCTTTGACTCTATGGTATTCACAATATTCATTCTCTTTGTACCAAGGAGCTTTGAAGATAGGTTTTGCATTAGGTGGAGCTTCAGGTAATGTGATATCTCCTGCTTGGACAAGTTTTCGAAAGATTTCCTCCATAGGTTCCACCAAAGGAGTAAATTGTCGTCTAGGTGCTAGGTTTGTTCTTGGTTGATTTCGTTGAAAAGGTTGATTAGTTGTAGATGCAGCTTGAATCTTAATGGGAGATTTCACTATTTGTATGTTCTTTGCATCCACAAAGCCATCATTAATGACATTTTTGTTCTTGTTCCAAAAGCGGGATTTGTCACTGGAAGATTGAGGATTATCTTTGTTGTCTTTGAAAATCTTGATAGTGCCCTTAGCTATTAAAGCCTGTTCAATGGTGGTTCCTTTAGAGATAAGTTCATCAAGGGTGCTAGCACTTTGCAATTGCAGTTGGAATGAAAGCTCTAGATGAAGATTTTGGACAAAAATGTCAAGTTGTTGTTTCTTAGGAATTTGCCATGATATTTTTCTAGCCATGTTGCGCCATCGTTGGGTAAATGAGGAGAAAGTTTCACCATTACGTTGTTTGTTA
This sequence comes from Cunninghamia lanceolata, assembly GCA_027924645.1. Classification (NCBI taxonomy): domain Eukaryota; kingdom Viridiplantae; phylum Streptophyta; class Pinopsida; order Cupressales; family Cupressaceae; genus Cunninghamia; species Cunninghamia lanceolata. Next base: position 8,302,475 of record BSBN01000476.1, on the reverse strand, counting down.
TTGACAACATCATTTATATTCACCTCATGTTTAATGTTGAAAGTAAAATGGGATCAAAATTTGTTTGCTAATTCTGCAAAAGTCTTGATTCCCGGAGGTAAATGAGAGGACCATTCAAGAGCTTGTCCCGCTAAGCTTCGGGGAAATAGTCTCAAAAGATATGTATCATCCTGAGTGATATCGAGACATGCAACATAAAATGCTCTAAGATGGTCATCTGGATTTCCTTTCCCTTTGTATTTGTCAAATTGTGGGATTTCAAAGTGTGGCGGAAAAGGTGTCATGTTAAGTGACTTGTCAAATGGATAAGAGCATATGTCTCCCAAGGAAAATATCTTCTTGTTTTGTCCTACTGCCTTGTTAATCATTTGTTCAACATCTACTTGAGATAATTGATGTTGTTGAAAAGGGGGTTGATGGTTTGGAGGTGGAATGTAATATGGTGTATATTGTGGTTGTTGTTGTGGAATGTATGAGGGTATGACCATTTGTTGAGGTTGTGTGCTCACATTATATGTCGAAGGATTGGTATACAACACATATGTGTTTGAGGATTGATGTCCTTGAGACACAAGTGGTGGTTGGGTATATTGCAATGGATTAACTCCAAGATTTTGCATCACATGGGAGGTAGAGGATGGATTGACATTGGTCAATGGTTGTGGATTTGGAGTTGGATTTGCAATATGGTAAGCAATGGAAGGATTGGTAGATGAAGAAGGGTGGACATTTGGGTTTATGTTTTGGACAACATAAGTGCTTTGAGACAGATTGGTATATGGCATGTGTTGGGTGACAATGGGTAGTCCTTGGGTTACATAAGACGGATTGGCATTTTGTGAAGGATTATAGGAAGGTGGAGTGAGTGATATAAGTTGATCGACATAAGAGATAGCGGCACTAGGATTGGCTTGTGACACAATAGGTGGGTTAGTCATGTCAATGAGACTAATATTTGGGTTATACGGTGTGTTGGATGGATTCGTGGAAATTGTGGAGACCATATTAGAGGTGATAGGAACATTAATTTGGGGTGTGGTTTCCACATGTGATGCAATAGGAGTAGAGACTTGTGATGGTTGGGGGACTTGTATGGCTTGTGGTGTTTGGATGTCTTGTGGTGTTTGGATAGCTTGTAGAGTTTGTGGTATTGGGATAGCTTGTGAAACTTGCAAAATTTACGCTTGTGAAACATGGACAACTTGTGAGACTTGAGGCATGGATACAGTCATGGTAGGAGCGGGCGTGTGTTGTGAAACATGGAAAGGTGGAAAGGTCAAATTTTGTTAAAGATAGGGGAGTACATCGGTTGGAGTTATCAAAGGTTCAAGAGTGTACTCTGAACGTGGTGGGTTCGATAGTGTAGCAATAGGCAATGAAAGAGATGGGTTGGAAGGTGGATTTTGTAGCATAGATATGGTATGAGATGGTGTGGCTATAGTAGATGGTCCCTTTGCAACAACAACAGGAGTGTTTAGACCATGTTCTCGAATAGCGGATATGTCAAAGTCATTTGATAATTTGGCCCCCATACGAGCTAATTGCAAGAAATAGCGATTAGGATCAGATAACACAAGCTTCTCGACTTGCTCCCATAGGTGTGTGTCTCTAAATCATGACAAGTCATCTTGGGATTGCTCTTGATAGGTCTCTAAAAATGTTTGAGGTTGCACTTATTGTGAAGATGATGGTCTAGCAATGTATCCTTTGGGAACAAACATGTAAGAAGGCATACCAGTTGTGAATTGAGTTGCATCTCTAAGGGGAGTTGATCATGATTGTTGCATTTTGGCTTCCATCTCATCTCATAATTTTGCTTCCATTTCAGCTCTATATTGGCTCCTAGTTTGAGGCATGATGGTTGATGTTTTGGATTGGACTAGTTCGTCAAGGTTGAGACCCAAAAGGTGATGGTTTGTTGTTTGTTTGTTGATGGTTTGTTTTGCTAGTTTGCTAAGAGGTTGTTGGTTGTTTGTTTGGTTGTTGGGTAAACTCCCTAGAGAATAGCTCACAAACTCAAGGGAAAAGCTAGTTGTTGATGCTATTTGTTGGTGTTGTTGAGGCTAAGTAAAGCCAAAGGGATGATGTTTGTTATTATTGAGTTGATTGTTTTGATGTTTGGTTGTTGTTTGGGGTCTCAAAGGATGGAAAGCTCAAAAGTCCAATGATTTTGATATGCTCAAAATAGGAAGCAATGTTCAGGTGACTGCAAATGATCATAGGAATGTCTAAAAGCTAATGACAGAGCTAAGAAGTCTAAAAGTGCAACTAATTTGGCTGGGCTGATATGGATTGCTGATGTTTGACTAGAAGTGACAGGTAATAGCTCAGAAGTGACTCAGAAAATGCTAGAAGTGACGGATAATAGATCAAAAGTGATCTAGATTTGTTTCAGATGACAGACTATAATATTATCCAGAGGCGAGCAGTTTTACTAGAGGTGGCCAGTTATGGATCAAAAGCGAGCTACTGTTGTTTAAAAGTGACGCAATATTTGCAAGAAGTGAGTAGTTGTCGGTTAAAAGTGATTTGGTTTTTGGCAAAAGACAAGCAACTATTTTTTAAAAGCGATTTGGGAAATGCTGAAAGTGGCGACTGGTAGCTTAAAAGTGATGTGTAAATTCTGAAGGTGACTAGTTTTCACTTAAAAGCGACCGTGATTTGTTGTAAGCACTCTGAAAATTTGAATTTCACAAAAAATAACTTCAAACAACAAAGTTAATCAAGGATGTGAGTCCCACCGGGCGTGCCAAAATGTGATATGTAAAAATTAGGTCAATAAAGATCAAGCATGCAAATGAAAACCTAATCCTACCACCATCAAAGAATTGAATCCAAGTGAAACCAAAAACATGTAATTCAAGAACAAAATCCCCTAGATTGTATGATTCCTTATTTATGATGTGGATTTCTTCTCAACAATGAACAATTATGAAGATCAAAGCTACCATAATGGATGGATGATAATAATAATATGCTAGATGGATGCTAAAGTGCTCAATATGCTCACGATGATAATGTAGACGCTATATGAAAAATGATGGATCGATGTAGTATGGAAGGAGAGGGTGTTTATATAGACTTCAACCAAAATCAATCAATGGTGGAGATTTGGTGGCTATGTGAATGGTTGGGATAAATTGATAATCATAGGTGATTGTGTCTAGATAACAAGTGGAGGGAAGATAAGGCTTATGTGTGACCATGTACATAAAAAGTACTACATGTGAAAGGTATTAAATAAAAGATGTACCACACATGTTTTTAAAATAAAAAGATACACAATTGTTGGCTCATGATAAAAGATAAAGATAAGTGATAAGGAAAATTAATTAAATAAATAAAATTTATTTAATTAATTGGAAAGTGGGCTTATGAAGAGATTTTAATTAAATAAATAAGATTTATTTAATTAAAATAGATAGAATAGAGATAATTAAATAATTAATGATTATTTAATTATAGATTAGAAGAAATAGATAATGAATTAATTAAATAAATATGAATTTATTTAATTAATAGAAGAAATAGGCAATTTTGATAGAATAGGGAAATTGCTCAAGTGTGTTAGACAAATGCAGATGATAGCTAATGGAATATTTGATACTAATGATAACTAGGTCAATTTTGGGTGTCTACATATAGAATCTAGAGATATTTTTTAAAAAATTAGATCTATATTTAAACTTTAATTTTTAAATTCTTAAATAAACCTTGAAAGTAACAGGTGACAAATAAATTGCCAACATGTGTACTTGTACGTAATGCCATACAAAATGCAAATAAAATTGTTGAATGGTGCAAAAATTATTTTTCCGCTCGCGACTCAACATACAACACATGGTATTTTTGGGAAGTTACATGTACATCTAGTCAAAATTTGTTAAATTTGAATTTCAAAGTGTGTGTACACATGATTTTTAATTAAATTTTTAAATTTAAATTTATATATAAATTAATCACTTGGATGTTTACATAATTTACAGCTATTGATCGATCAAATGCTATTAATTGTCAAACAATTAATGGTATTAGAAGCATGCATCAAATCATGACAACGGAAGGTAGCAAGCCTTATGTAATTAATGTGAGAGAAAAATCATGTTTTTGTGTTGATTGCATCAAGGACAATGCAAATATTGTTCAATGTGAGAATATTAGAGATGGGTATGTTTCACGATGGGAAATGAAACAATTAATATCAATGCCTTCTTTTGAAGACAATGATAATGTCGATATCTACGATCCTCTATATTCAGCTAATTATGAACGTGTATTTGATTTAGTTGTTACAGGTATGTATTTAATTGATTAACTTAAAATTGATTTATATATTCTATGTACAAGTAAATTTGATGGAAGCATGTTTATATATATTTAAATTTATATATATTAAAATTTGATATTTACAACTTTCCTAAACTCTACATGGTATGTGTACAGGAGATATTTTCATTGTTGTTGCAGATCCTGACAATGTGGAAGGTGTAGATTACTATCTACTAAGATGTACGCAACCAAAAAACAAATTGGTGGAATTGATGACAGAGGGTGATGGACAAGAGTATCCCATTTGATCAGTCATTATTGAAGGCACATATTATCAACAAATAAATATAGATAGACATGGTATTATGTTTGTTGATTATATGCCAGGACAAAAGGTTCTACATTATAGTCACTTAGTTATAGCAACAAAAATAAATTTAGAAACTTTACCTAAAAGAGGACGTGTCAAACAAAAGTGGAGGTTTCCTATTGAAGATCATGAAAAGATTTTAGACATAATTAAAGATAGAGAGGATATAGATTATATGTACCAGGAGATTTAAGTTGTTTTTTTGATATATGTACATACATATGACTGGATATATGTATGTACTCAAACTTTTTAAAGATCTATCTAGATATCTATATTGATTGGACATGTGACATGATTTAGAATGTGTTTTTTCAAAGGTTTGGTTATTTATTTCTATCCAATTGTATTTAAATTTGTTCCATGTGGAATTCATAATGTACATGTTAGATTGAATATATATGCTTTCAATACAAAACCTAGTGACTTTAGATCATATATTTTGCCTTTAAATTCCTTTTAAAAATTAGTATCACTCATACCTAAATACTGACAAAACTTAAATCTAATCTTCATCTTCTGCCTCATTCTCAACAATGTTGAAATAGTGTAGCTTGTATACATTGCGATCCTTATTGGAAGCTATCACTTGCAGCGAATCCCTGACATTATCCAACTATTGGAATGTATCTAGGCATGTTGTAATTTCTTTTCTTTCATTTAGAGTAGCAACCATGATTTTTTATGTATGACATTTATAAGAGAATTGCAGCAGCTAACTCTTTATAGTTTAAAAAATTAGTATCACTCATACCTAAATATTGACAAAACTTAAATCTAATCTTCATCTTTTGCCTCATTCTCAGCAATGTTGAAATAACATAGCTCGTATACATTACGATCCTTATTGGAAGCTATCACTTGCAACTAATCCCTAACATTATCCAACTACTGGAATGTGTCTAGGCATGTTGTAATTTATTTTCTTTCATTTAGAGTAACAACCATGATTTTCTATGTATGACATTTATAAGAGAATTACAGCAGCTAACTCTTTATAGTTTAAAAAATCAGTATCACTCATACCTAAATACTGACAAAACTTAAATCTAATCTTCATCTTCTGACTCATTCTCAACAATGTTGAAATAACATAGCTCGTATACATTGCGATCCTTATTGGAAGCTATCACTCACAGCCAATCCCTAACATTATCCAAGTATTGGAATGTATATAGGCATGTTGTAATTTCTTTTCTTTCATTTAGAGTAGCAACCACATGATTTTGTATGTTACTTACGTGTATCGTTTTGTGAATTGTTCAAGTGTATGGGTTCTCTAAATAGTGAGGCAATTTGAATTTTGGAATTGAGTTCAAGAGAGAAGCTGAGTGTAATTTATACTATTTGTATGTGTTGAAAGTGATTTGAATATGAATTTAGACTATTGTTATCAGTATGATAGTGATATTTAAGGATATTGATTGTTATTTTCATCTAAGTTTTTTTCTTGGTATGTGGATAGGAGACTTGTGTGTGCAAGTCCGGTGATTTTGTTTTGAGTAGCCCGATGAACATTTATGTTGGTTTCTAGCTTGTTGAGTTTTATGAGGTTATATGAAATGTGTTTATATAAACTTTTGAAGGGTTGTATTGGATAATGCATTATTGGCATAAAGTTGTTATATAGACTTGAACAATCTTGCCAATGATATATTATAAGTCATTATAAACCAAAAACAAAATACTCATGTTATACATTATTCAAGTCTATAATATAACATACATTTTTTTAGGTCACTTGCAAAACTTTTTGAGCATTTGAGCCCATTAGAATAGTTATAAGAAGTGATCAAGAGGTCAAGACACTCAATCCTTCAAATTTTTAAGTAATTCAGAAAACTAAATCACCAGTGCCTCTAGGGTCACTAAACTAGCATCCCTGCCTTAGCATCTAAACTCAATGGTCTTGTATCTTTGACATTGTGTCTAACAACTATATGAATCTAATAATATTCTATTATAGTTCATGGAAAGATATTTCCCATATACTAGCAGTAGTGCATTTACCCTAGGGTAGGTGAGCCCCTACCCTAGTACTAGCACAAACTATTTTTCACACAATTTAAGAAAGAAGAAACTTTGTTTTTCTATCTTAGAAAAGAATCTAGATATTCAATCCTTGACTCTTAGAAAAGAACCTTTTATATTCTTTGTAAAGTTTTATATTGTAATGTGAAATTTCCTATCAATGCGAGGTTCAATACTAAAATATTGGATGATATAAGATGGACTGATGGATCATCCCTATCCAAGGTGTCTCCTAAAAGGATATATCTTATGTTATCTAACAAAGAGCATATATCTTATGTTATCTAACAAATATCTTCCATGTCACTTCATAATATTTAACCATGCACAATTCACAACTTTAATTTTTTAAAATTATTTGATTAAAAAATTTACATGTTGACATTAGGAAAACAAATAATCACATTACTAATTTTTTTAAAAAATTTTAATTGGTTGAAAGGTAGCATGAAAGTAACTAATAAGATAGACAATAGAACACATATTTTTAGAAATAATTAGAATCAAAGTTAAAAATGAAAATCTCATATAGGAATTACCTAGTCAGTTTGCTACTTCTAAAAGTGGAGATTTAGCTAGTCAGAATAAAGGTGTCTAAATGGTTTGATCGTTTAATGACGACACCATGATACCTTTCACACCAATAGATATTTAAAAACATGTCAATAAACCTCATAATTTTAAGGAAGGCTTTCCATTGTGTCAAAACAAAAGTATGTGCTATTAACCACTCAAGGTTGAGTTGGCAGTGGGCTCAACTTGGAGGCTACAAAATAATATAAAAGTATTAAAATTTGTTTTCTCCTCAAGCCTCTCAAAAGATATGAGCTTTATTTGAAGATGACATCAAAGGACTTTTAAGGTAAAGTCATTTTCCCACGTGATAACTATTTACAAATTATATGACATAAAAACTTATAAAATGATAACTTTATAAGTGACATCAAGTTTATAAGGTAGGAGATTTATAAACATCTTTTAAATTTTGATACCATGTCATAAATGGTTCACATTAAAGGTATTTTTCCCTAAATGTTTTAAGGAATCTCACAATGTTTGAAAATTAAAATGCTAGCCATGGAGGTTTTAAACCAGTTTATGGCATATGAAGATAAAGGAGAGTGCTGGAAGTAAAATATTTTCTTATTAAACCCTATTGGTAAGCTATAGGTAACAAGGAATTTAAATGTGACATGGCATTTCTCATTTGGGAAGAGTAAAATATGGATTCTTCTAAAAATCTTATGTCCTTAGCTATTGTATAGCCCACCTTACCTTTTTCTAAACCTATAAGACCCCTAGATTGACTACAAATCTAATTAGTGGATTGATTTTCCTCCTAAAAATCATGGGAACCATATGCTTGTTCAAGAGTTCTTGAGTGTACTTGTAGTGCCCCTTCATTCTCACCTTGATTGTGCAGGTGGTTAGACTAAGGAGCATGAAGATGAAGTTAGTATGTTTTATTGATAATCCTTATTGCGACACTGACAACTCATATTCTCTAACATTGTTTACATTCAGGTAATTATGATGTTGATCTTACTATGATTGTCATATGTTAGAATTGATTTTTATGTGATTGATTCTGTATCATAGGATGTTATGTCGTGATGTTTTGTGTGGATCAATCTTATTATGTGTATCATGCAATTATCTGATGATGGTTCTTATTTAGTAGTTTAGTAATGGATTGCTATGTGTGTTGTGATTACGTGTTGGTAAAAGGGACAATGTCGCATTACTCATGCGTGAGTACCCTACTACGCTATGATTCCCTTCCACAGTGTATTTGACTATATGATTATTTATGTGTGTCTATTTGTTTGATTGTTTGGTTGCTGCAGGATGCAGGTATCAGGCATCGACTCCACCTGAATTGACAGGCCTGAGCGTGCCTTAAAACCAATGGAACTATTGAACGAAGATAACATATGGTCCCCTAGTTAGCCATCATCCTTGAAAAGGACAAGTATCTGATTTTGCACCTAGTCAGTGTTGTTGGTATGGGCATGATAGTCAGTCATTGTTGTGGTGGTCTTGCTTTTCGATCGTGCATAGTATCAGGTATTGTTCAGCATTTGGGTTGTTTAGTTTGGAATTGTTTGATTAATACTTTGGTTAATTGTTGCATTAAAATAATATTATTAGTTATGAAGGCATTTTTGATAATTAAATAAATACAAATGCCTTTATGTAAATTTAGTTTATGGAAAATATATTATATTATAAGTTAAGTTAATAAATAATAATAACAATAATAATAATAAATGTAATTGTAAACTAGAGATAAAAAAAATATAGATGCTTTTATGTAAATTATAGTTGTGGGGAAATATGTATTATTATGTCTGAAAAATATTCTCTTTCTTTATTATTATTGCCTTGAGTAATTATTTTCCATTTTGGCCACTTGAAAGAAGTGGCAGTTATGCACTTCAAGAGGGAATCTTAGAAATAGTTGTTTCTTTTGTGTAAGAGACTAATTTTAGAAAAGTAGAAAGAAACTATTTTTGTTTGGTTAAAAATAGCAAATTGTAAGAAAGTAATAAAGGAGAATCTTCTAGAAGAAATTATAGGGGTGGTTATGCATGCTCAACTTTATTTGAAATATCAAGACATAATTTGGTGGGAGCATGCATTTCAAATGGAGAATATGTTTTATGTTTTGGGGATCTCTCTCTCTTAGGAAGTTTTCATTTTTCTTTTGGCACCATAAACCATAGTTTCCAGAAGAAAAGACTTGGGGGAAAATGGACGCAAGCTGGGAATTTTGTGAAGATGTGATAGAAGTAATATTCCAGGTATGGATTGAGATATGAATTTGATTTATTGTTGCATTAGATTTAGTAAAATATTCTATGAATTCTCTTCTACATTTTCTAAACCTAGTCTATTGCATTAGCCATAATTTTTTTTATGAACTGGGTTTCTCTAATTTTTATATATGTGGTGCATGGCCTAGATATCTAAATCATATCCAAAAATCGCTCATACCCAGTTTGCCATTTTTGAGATATGAATAATTTGTGACTGTCTACCTCTCACTCATGTCATCTCTATTTTAACAGTCTGTTACGTTAGCCATAACTGTATTTTTATGAACTGGGTTTCTATAATTTTTTATATGTGGTGCATGGCCGAGATATCTAAATCATATATGAAAATCAGCCATACCTAGTTTGTGGTTTTTGAGATATGAATATTTTGTGACTGTCTACCTCTCACCCATTTCGTCTCTGTTTTAGCAGTCTGATGTGTTAGCCATAGCTTTATTTTTACGAACTGGGTTTCTCTACTTTTTTTATATATGGTGCACAGCCTGGATATCTAAATTATATCTAAAAATTAGCCATACTTAGTTTGTCATTTTTGAGATATGAATATTTTGTGACTATCTACCTCTCACTTGTTTCGTCTCTGTTAAAATAGTTAGTTGCGTCACCAATAACTCTATATTTTCAAACTGGGTTTTTCTGAGATTTTTTAACAAATTCATTTTGTGCATATCCTACGATCATTGATTTCCATCATATGACTCTCTTTGAGGCATTCTACCAATCAGTCTGCATGCCCTATCTATGCTTTCACATTTTGTATTGTTGGTAGCTTCTAAAGCCTTCTCAACAAATTCATTTTGTGCTGATCCTATCATATGCATGTGGTTAAAAGTGTGGTAGATTTGATGAAGATGTTAGATCTATAGAAATGTTTTGTTGTTCTATATTCCTTTCCTCTCAAGCTAACCTTAGAACAAGGTTCTTTCATTGTAGCTTTAGGTTTTGTATCTTGTGATTCTAACTAGTGTAAGATATTTATAGCATTCTAATATTATAAGCTTTTAGCCTTGCTTATACAGTTATATTTAATAGTAATTACAAAATTGTCTAGATTATTAATGAAATCTACATCAGTGTAAATAGTGTAAATAATTGTTGTGTTTAATTTGTATGCCTTAGAGTTATTTGTAGTTTGTTTGCAATCATTTTAATTAAATGAAATTAACATAAGTCTTGAGAATTATTAGTTAAAATATTATTGCTCGTGGACACTTATATCTTATGATCATATTGTAACTCCTACTGGTGATTAGAAAGTTATAGTCTTGTATTGATGAGATAGATTCAATTTATTATTGTTAGATGATTGATCATGATTGGATTAATGATTACATTCTTTAAGACCCATAATTAGTGCATTATATCATATGTTGCATTTGTGGTATTTTATTTAAAATATTGATGAAGGATCGTAGTTTATGTTGTGCATTTGAGAGTGAATGTGATGCGTGACTATTGTGTTTAGTGGTGTCAAGTGTTTGTGTCATTTGGGGAAGATGATTCCAGAGGCCTAGGAGGGTGTACTTGTGTGGGAGTTGGCTATGTGTGCATCATGTGAGTTGAGTAAATTGATATTCTAGAATGTTTCCTCTCATTCATGTTGGTATGGTACATGTGCAAGATGGATAATGCCTTGCTCAGTGTACCTATTCATGTGGTTTGATGATTATGCAAGATGGGTAATGCCTTGCTTGGAGTAATGTGAAATGATGTATATTTTGTGTTGTAAACACATCATGATGAGAAATGTGATAGTTCATGCTTGGTGAATCTAGATGCAGTGAAGGGGGAGTGGCTTTCAATGTGGGGCCGGTACCCAAAGTGGCTTGTCAAGATAACCCATTGGAAGTTGTTAATCCAGTGATAACTTAATAATAAATTTAAAGGGTTGGGTAGTTTTCACACTAATTAAGATAATTGGATGCCTCACCCATGCCTGTAGTGCTCGTTCAGGCTAAGGATGGGATGAGAAGGCCGTGGTTGGCAAAATCAATTTCTTTGTCCTCACAAAAGGAATGTTGGTTCCGCATGTGTCACCCTATGGGGCTAGCGTCTAGTAAGATACTATCAGGGTAACCATAGATGGGGGCTGGCGCCTAGCGAGAGACTGTCAGGGTAACCCATGGATGGGGGCTGACGTCTAGCTAGAGACTATTAGGGTAACCCATGTTAGGACCATGTGATGACACTCATCCCTATTGTAGCCTAGTATTCCCTAATTGTATTTTCCTCTTTCAATGTGTATTTGCCACTGGAAGTGTTGTTTGAGTTGCTTGTGGTGTTCATATCGACCAGTGTTGTATTGGAGTCATGTGTAGTCCTTGCACCTGTTAGACTATTGACTTCTTGTCTATTGGCTTAGTGGGACCTTATTGTTATCTCCTAGAACGAGGGGTGGACCTTAGGGTTCCACATAGTCAGGTGGTTGTGCTTTTATCTCCATTTGTTTCCCTTGCTGTTGTTCATGTGTGAAAAGGATGTACCTCATGTGGTAGATTTTAGATCTTGATCTAGCTTGAGGAGATAGATACTTATGATCATGTTCCAGTCTTATATATCAGTTGAATCATGTACTGTTATCTTGATGTATGTACTCCAATGTAATCTGGATAGCGATATTGTAAACAATGTAATGTTGTACTCTCTTGTAAAGGAACTTGTTTATGTACTTGTGATCCTATGTGCAGGATCTTGATGCTTATTTATCTGATAATATAATATGGAATTGTATGTGTTTATTCATCTGATGCAATCAGATATAGAATGATAGTTAATTTATAATGTTGGTTAGATCTTGTTTTAGTTCGTTAGTAATGCAGCCATGGAACCCTAGAGGATAAAGTTTAATTTAAATGTTATGAATAAATATATGATTGTTGTTATTTCTTTCATTTTTTAAAAAAAAATATTTGTCCTTTTTGTAAGCTTAGTTGTGTTATCCTCTGGGTTCCTTGGCGGGACATTACAGTACTAACATTATGGGTTTCATGTTAATTGGATAACATGATTTATTTTTATTTTTTGCTTATTTATGCTTTTGGCCACTTCCAAATTTATTTCTTGTACAAATAGGTTGGTGTAGTTATTTGTGAATCCAATCTAATTGTGACTTGATATTTAAATGAACCGTATTATTCAAAGTCTCACAATCTGGTTGATTCTCAGCTCTCTCCAATTTGCTATATATGTTGAATTTTCTATGGCTTGCCTATAAGTTTCTAGTTTGCCCATTCTAATATACACATCTATAGTGTTAAATATTGAAGGAAACTAGGTTTGTGGATATTCATGTACTTTTTAAACTTTTGAGAAAGGATCCAATCATGTAAGTGTTCTTTAGCCTAAGTGTCTCCTTATGCTAGATATATGTTCTAGGAAATATTTACTATCTTTGATATCTCATTTGCATATATGTGTATTGTTTGTGATTGGTTGGCTTTAACATAAACTATAATATTTCTCTAAGGTTTCTTTGAGTGTGCTATTAATGCAATATATGGCACTCGTAAGTTAGCCCATGGATTATTAAAGTATTCCTAATATATGATTTCTTACAATATATTTTGAAAGAATTTTAACAAATTTATAGAAGGGCTTATGCCAAGTTAGATGCAATCTTGATTTCTCAATTATTACTTGAGTCACATTATGCTAGGAAGGCAAAAAGTTTACTCTACATGAGTACTTCTTTAAAGGTTTGACCCTATCACCCATATTAAATTAAGGCTTTGGTCTTATTGTGACCACTTTTCCCACCACAACACACCAAAAAATTAGAAATCAAAACTCATTTAACTTTATGCTTATTTTTACTTGTGTTGACAACTTACATAGCTTGATAAATCTAAATCTTTTGTATCTTATGAAAGCCAATACTAGATAATTCTACAAATGGTTATGTTAAGTTGCTTTCTTGATTTGTCATGCATGAACTAAGATATTCAATTGCATATTGCTTCAAGGGTTCAAATATTTAAAAAAAATTAATGGAGATGTGGTTTTAGAAAAAAATTGGGTTGGACATTAATTCTAGATCATTGTATAGGATTGTTTTCACAAATTAATTCAAAGTTTTCTTAAATTTTATTAGCCATATAAAAACATTTGACAAAACTATCAAATTCAATGTAGTGGACACATCCAATAAGCTTGACTATATATTATAAAAAATAATAAAAAACTATATATTTTAATTCACAAGATTCAATAGATATAAATTAAATTAAATTCACATTCCCAAATATTTTATAAAAACTATTCCTATCAATGACTAGGGTGTTGACATCATTTCTCAATCATTAATAGTTCATCACATCTACAAGTAAATTTATATGCATCTACAAGTATTTAACATATATATAGATTTAAACTATTTAAGTTAAAACTTGATTTTATCCAAATTAAGACCCATATATTCAAAGGAAACCATCCATAGAGATCTATATAACTAAACATCTAAATGTGCATATATACATATCATATATATAAAGTCTAAATAACATAAAGTCTGACTGCAACATGTAAACACAACAACATAACATCAAGTCTAATTGCAATATAACATCAAGTCTAACTGTAATATAACATGTAAACTCAATATAACATCAAGTCTAACTACAACATCACATGAGAGTTCTGGCAAACATAAAAAAGAGCACATGAATACATCTAACTGTGCACAACATCATGACTCCCACCTCCTATGGGTGGAACAAGCCTCACTCAACCCAGGACTAGAATGATGAGCTGAGCCCTATACTGATCCTCGTCTCAAGACCTGTACTGATCCTCATCCCAAGCCTTGTACTGATCCTCATCCTGAGCCCTGTCCTGAACCGTGTGTATCTAATCCCATCCATCTATGAACATCTGAGTGATGTGTAGATCCCTGAACATACAACCTCATCTGCATCCGCTATCTACTGCACGGTGTCATGTCTTAGTACCTCTCTCGTCAGTCTCTAATGTAAGATTGATTAAATAAGAGTCAACACATGCATGATGCACAAGACTAAATTTTATAAAATTTACAATATATAAATTATTTATTTAACAAATAAATTACACTAGAGATTAAACACAAAATTTAAAATGTATGTACCTCATCATCAGCAACCTATGTAGCTCCATGGATGACCCTCCCAATCCCACTAAGCTCGGATGAATTGAGGGTCATCGCAATGTTATCCTCAAACAAAAGTCCATGGAATGATCCTGGTGTGTAATGTGGCACAATACCAGCATCAGGCTGTGATGGAGTCTGCTGTGAAGGCACAGAGTCAGTCATATGTGTAGCTTGCTGATCACTGCGCTGACTGACAAATGTGGACACGGTCTCGAGAGGGATGCCATACTCAAAACTGACAAACTGATATACAGAAAGTAGATCCTACGCCAGACATGCACTCAATCTGCGTAAAGCACTCTCTTCGGAAGTCTGCGCCACATCACATGGTGAAACTATGTCACCATGTATGTAAGGATCATAACTGGTGAAAGTTGAATCAATTGATCATATGTTGGTGCGTGGATGCAACATATATCTACCAACGTGATCTGATGCCAAATGGTCAATGTCACTGGCAATAGAACCTTAACTTTCAAAAATATGCTATCTCGATGATGTAACTACCGCCTCAGCTAACTATCCTAGATTCAACCTTTTGGGAAGTACCAAAAGGTTGGGACCCACTAATGCCCTCTTATTTTTAGGCAGATCCTGATCAGGAGGTTAGAATTTCTTTGAAAACCTACCATGACCCTATTTTGCATGTCGAGAGATAGATGTGAAATCAACATCAAGTCATAAATGAACATCAACAAATAGTTGTTTGCAAAAATACAAAGGCATCTCATCATTGTGTGGCCATCTATGATATTCTTTTAACCACTTACGATATATAAGTGGTGCAGCAACAACATCTGTACACTTGGTGATCAAATAGCCCTGAACTCTGTCATGTCCATGATAATGTGGAAACATACTATGCACTATATTCAATGAAATGACCCTATTAACTTCTAGCCATTTCACTGTCCCAGTAACAGTGCTAGTAAGTGACACATAAAAATCCTCAATACTCAAATAATCATAGGGATTGTATGATTTGACTATGTCAATCATACGTGCAAACTCTGCTCTAGTCCTCATCAACCTGTATCTATTAGACAGGTTAGGTGTATTATGGATCGTCTGATCTAAATGTGTCAAAGCATTATTGAGTCTATCAAGAGTGGCAGCATATAACTCACTCCTACTTACACTATGTGCATCACCCTATTATGCTCACTATCATGGCCATCACTATGATGAGATGCCATGTTAGATGCCATGTATGTGCAAATTTCTACATTTTAAAAAATTTAACATACATTTAATTTATAATTTAATGAATTTATATGTACATTCAATTTTTTACATTTAAATTAACAAAACTAAAAACATTTAAAATCTAAAAATTAAATACACATGAACAATCCACACATTTAAATTAACTTTACAAAACTATATAAACATTTAAAATTTAAAAATTAAATACATTCAATCTAATACATCTAGCCAAGTTCATATTTTCAAACTAATAATGTAGTTAGATTGAATGGATCTTGAATAAAAATGCAAGTTTTATTGAAATAAATACTAACAAGAAGAAATGGAAGGGTCTTGGAATTATTATGTTTTATACTTTGTTGTTTCTAAGTTTCCTAAGAGTTTTCACAGCGTGTGTATGTAGTCTTCTTTTTTTTGGTGGTATATTGGGTGTGTGTATATTGGGCATGACCATGTTTCCTCCCTCTAACTTCATATTTGGAGGTGAATGGTCATGTTCAAGGTCTAGATCCAAGAAGCCTTGAACTATCATCCCATGATATCAAAAAAATCCATATCATATCATGTATGGGTAGTGGATTTGGGCGTAGAGACAAGTTTTAGAAGGCTTTGAGCTACAATATATGGGAAAGAGGTGCCAAATTCTACATTGTACTCCATCATTTTGATAGAGGCCCTTGAAACAAATTCAGTGAACATATTTTCATTCATGTTGGGAGGATAAAAGAGTAGTGTCTTCATGGCAATTACTTTCTTTCATTTGAAAGAACAAAATAAAGTTAGGAGTTGATTCTCTTTCTAATATGTAGCCCCTAGTCATCAATGAGTTTGGACCTAGGTGGCACTTGTAATGGTGCTAACCACCTAACTAATTTTAGATTGTAGTAAGAATTGACAAGTGTCAATCATCTGTAAGATGAGTGTTATCACTTTTCTATAAATAGAATATGCATACATTGTACAAAGGGTTGGAAAATATTTGAAAGGTGTAATAGACTCCTCTCAATAATAAAAGACTAGCAAATTGAGTTATATTATCAAGTAATTTTGTATTAATTTTTCATGCATATCTTCTTTTTTAGAATTCAGTGTACAAGACTTGGTTTTATTTCAACACTCAAATTGTCACCATTTGTATTTGTTGGTATTTGAAGGTTGTTGATCATTGCATCTCATTGAAGACATTGTATGTAGATTTGAGAATAAAGTTCATTCAGGGGGTTTTTGCAAATTTATTGATTTATGGATAAATATAAATTTGCAAAGGATTTCAATATATGCCTCTTTATGTATGCATTTGAATATCTGAAGTTTAAGACTATATATGCCATAAGATTTGTAAAGGAGAGATTAAATTACAGATTAAAGATTGTTATTTTGTATAGGAGAAAATTCTTGACAAATAATTCTAGCTTGTCTACTGAAACAAATTGCTTTTTAATACTTAATAACAATTGTGAGTTTTGAATAAGAAATTGTGGTTTCATTGAATATTGTGTAAGTCATGGGCATAGATATATATAGATTTCTATGGGATAGTTTATAGAATTTGTAACCCTTTGACACCATTATTATTAGTTGCAACTTCTACCAAAGATAAAAGAGCACTCTTATGTGATAATTCATCAATCAAGAAGAACACCAAACATCGATTGTCTCCAATCGATATTGATGATATTTTTGGGCGAGGAAGAGTTCCTACAGCTATACAGTATTGGGACTATGTTGACATTTGAATCATTGTGTCATTTATCACACATACAGATTGAAGATAATTTTTCTACCTTGAAGATTACAGTGTTATCATAACAAGGAGAATTGAGTAGTTCTGTAGCATATGAATAGATAGAGGCAGTGAAGAGGGATAAGTATTATACATTTGATGAAAGGCATTTCAAGTTTATAGACTATCAATTATAAAGGACTGCTACAACAATCTTAGAAATTATATTTGGACACACATAATACATTTTTTCTGTGTATGATTGTCCTAGGGTTTGATTGATGAATTTTGATGAATATGGGATTTTTGTCAGATCTTATAATTGGAAATGCTCTAGTCAACATGTATGGAAAATGTGGAAGAATAGATAAGGAACTACAGGTTGAGTGGATGAGCACTGCACATGCTTCAATCATATGAGTAACCCTTATTGCATTACACCTACAATTGATCAGTATGTGTGCATGGTTGACCTTCTTGCTCGCGTTGGCTATTTGTATGGAAAATGTGGAAGCATAGACAAGGAACATTAGGTTTAGTGGATGAGTGATGCACATGCTTCAATTATATGAGTAACCCTTATTGCATTACACCTACAATTGATCAACATGTGTCCATGGTTGACCTTCTTGCCCATGTTGGATATCTTGAGGACACCATAAACTTTATCATTAAGATGCCAGTGAAACCTATAGTAGTTGTGTGGGTGTTGTAGCATTGATACAAAACTATGATATAAACTATGAGATTTATTATACATTCCCAGCATTTGTGATTAGGGTTTATTCAAATCAATTATAGGTGGGTATTGTTTATATATCTGAATGGTGCACATGGGTGTTGAGGAATAGTAAAGTACCTAGAGGTGGCAGTGCAGTGTAGTGCTGGCTATCCATTCTGGGGTTGCTATCTGTCATGGGGTCGCTATCCGTCGTGGCCTCCAGGCGGAACACTCCAAAACTATATCAATCCGAGTGAAAACAAAAATTTCACCTTTTTTAATTTTTTTATTTTCTTTGGTTACGATCGAAACCTAATCGGGCATAAACGTACCACCCGATAAGGTTCCATCAAGAAAGGTACAACCACATAGGCACCACATAGGTGCAATGTGGTTTTGGGCATAACTAAACTAGGTGTAAATAAATCACGCGTAAACGATCCACTGGGAATTATTTATTTAGTCAAAAGTGTGACACACTATTGTGCTTTTACCTAGAATCTAATTTCTTTTTTGCCTCAACACAATGACACAAATAATAATTTGTTCCTTCTTTATTGTCTTCAGCTGCAATAACTGCATAAACATAACCTGCATTGATATGTGCATTCAGTTCAATGAATATAGTCAACAATACAAGAAAAAATACAAAAGAAGATGGCATATTGAATTTTATTAAATTAGAATGCTAATAATACCTGGTTGAACTAGATCTAAAACATGGTCAAAATCAACCGATGATTCAATCTTTGTCATTTGTAGTGTTGTCAGTAGTTGATAATGGCCAATTGGGCATAGGCCTCTTGTACACCAATCATCAACCCACTCCTTTGACTTACAATCATACCAAGCTTCATATATGTTGATGTGTGTTTTAGCACGTAGCACTGTAGGTGTGATTGTTGGTTTCACACCTCTCTTGAAAAGTATCCTACCCTAGGTAAGACTACTCCAAGGATAATACAGCTAGGTCTTAGCTTGCTTGGAATAACTTCAATGGAATGTCTAGCTATGCCAATAAGGGGTCTTACATGTAATCTAAAGTTGGAATAGTAGATACACATAAACCCTTCAAAATTTCAGCTGATAAACAATGTGAAATGTTGCTGAGATTCCTAATCTAACCAAGGTTTTTTTTTTGAAGAAAATACAAAAGGTACAGGATTTTAGAGGAATCCTAAGTGACATTCACAATGCATAGATTTTACTTTAAGTAGACAAATGCTTTGAAACTTAACCAGTTTTATGAGTTACCAAACTAAAATAGGTGTTACAACACTACAGAAAATGGTGCTATCTTCAATGGAAATCTAGAGATTTTTAGATTACATTCATTCATTAAATACCGAATGACTGGCACAATTTAACTTACCAAATGCAATGGAACTAAGCACAACTGATAAGTCTAGACTAACTTTACACAACTATCTACCATCAGCAAATAAACAAAAGTATGGACTAGGGCATTCATCAAATACTTTCAGCAAACCATAACATTATAAAGCACAACTAACTAACTGTGGGAGAGCAAGAAGTGACCCATGAAAACCAAAATGAGACAATACAAGATACAAATTCTCAAGACAATTACAGAAATTTGCTTTGCATTACTTCAAATGGAAGAGTGTCAACAATTTGATATCAAAATCTCTCTTACAAAAAGTGGAAATGGCATCCCTTTATATAGGAAAATAGTATACCAAGTTTTTAAATGAATGGTGGAGATTAACTCAACACCGCCAGTCCAGATTACATCAATAAATGCATTTGTAACAGCTCATATCAATTCCCAGATTACACTTTGTCTTTTATGAAAAAGATCAAAAAGGCCTCCAGATACATTGAATCTAGTCAATTTGACTAGCCAACTCAATATGTCAATAGAAAATAACATTTTTAAAGCATAGAAAAGACAAAATAGAGTCACATATTGCCCCAAATACAATGATTTACAATTATGACGGGATTACATCCTTAAAATATTCAAAACAATATCAAGACTCTTCATCTAAATTAATTTTGTGTTCACCAGCCAGCTTATTACGGTAGGTTAGCCATGCCTCAAGCGCATGATTGATCTTCGAGGGATCTGGATTCTTCAAATGATTGATCCGATAATCAAACATCTCTAATTCTTGGCTAAATCTGTTGTATATCTTTTCTATCTTTGCACTAGCCTTGTGGAATGCTTTGAACTCAGCTCCGAGGTCACTTACCTTATCCAACCTGTCTTCCATACTAAGGTCGGTATTTTCAAAAATTACCTTATGTAATTTGCTTTTACACTTCTTGATATCATAAGGGGTATAGTCATCATAGGATGTTTCCAGGAAATCCTTCAAAGAATCATTGATATCGTATATAATTGACTGCAACTCCTCATCTATTGGCTTATATGCTTCCTTTATGCTTTCAAAAGTTTCTTTCCTTAAAAGTAGTTGTTGATACCATTCAATGGCTTTGGACAACTTATGTCCAGTTAGAATATTATCTACTACTAGAGTTTGGGTGGGCAAATCCCTGATGTTCTTTATCTGCAGATACATATGAGAGTAATACTTATCAAAGGAGTCACATTCTTCACGCAGATCTTTCCATTTCTTATGAAGTTCAACTAGCTTCTTGTGCGCTTGAGAAGAGGCATCAATAGCCTCGTGTCCCATTTCAAAAACTCTAAACAACCAATTTTCAATACCTTGATGCTTGGATCTTACCTCGCCTAATCTTGCCATTTCATCAGTAGACAAGAAAGTGGGCACTGTCCTTAAATCTCCCCCCGCATCTACTGGCTTGACCAAAAACTGGAGACAAGTGTGGAGTTCTTGATTTTGCTATTTTAACTCCTTCTTGGACATCTCATCTTTGTCTAATTGTTCCAAAATTGAAGTAACTAATCATTTGAAGTCATCCACTCTTTGAGCATGAGTGGTGGGTCCCAAATCAACTATGGAAATTACATAATCCTTCACTTTGAGTTGTTCTTTGGCTGCATCTACTGGCAGGATAGCTATCTCTGCAATTCTAGACCCTGATTCATCTTTATTGATTCTAGACTGTATCTTTGCCTTCTTTTTCTTCTTGGGCCTCTGGGCTTGTGACAAGATAGTACTCAAATCTAGCTACATTATCTCTACTTGTGGCTTAGGATATGCCACTCTGCTTTGCAACTATTCAGATGCTGAAGATTTATTCAATCTAGTGGCTTTGTCATTATTAGTTATAGCCAGTTCTTTAAGTGGTTCTTGTTCTAGTTCTGCATCTTTATCTATACTCATTTCATCTTCTTTCTCTCCTTCTTTGGCCAAGTTTCCCTAGTCTATCATTATATTTTTATTGGGATGTCTTGAAAACTTCCTCCGTTTGACCTTTCTCTAGAGGGATGTTGGACATATCAATGATTTCAACATTGACTGTCTCAGTCAGAGGTTCATTTGAAGCTTCATTACTTACTTCCATCAATACATCTTTCTCTACCCCAGGTAATAATTCTTTTTCAGGCTCCTACAAACCTAATTCTGCACATACTTTCTCAATTCTGGGTAGTAGAGGTACGGCTAAAGAGGTTGAATCTACGAGCATTTGTGAAATAGGAACTGTAGAGGATATGGGTGGTGAAGGCATGTTGGTCTACGTTAGATTAGCTAATACTGCCAACAAGGAAGAAGAGATGATAAGGGATGAAGGAAAAGGTAGTGAAGGTAGAGGAAGAGAAGGTGAAAGGATGGTGGAAATAGGAGGCAATGATGTAGGGGTGGATAATTGAGTGGAAGAAGTAGAAAGTGTAAGTGTAGTAATAGTAGAAGGACATGAAGTGGGAGCAGTGGAGGAAATAGGACTGCTAGGGGTGTTTGAAGAAATTGCCAATGAGAAGGAAGTAGTTGAAATGGTGGAGGTAAGAGAGGTGGTAGCAGGGGATGTTTCTTGGACAATGGCAGCTGAGGTCATGGGTGAAGTGAATGCAGTAGTAGTAGAAGTAGTAGAGGAAGAAGTAGTAGTAGAAGCTACAGAGGTTGAGGCAGCTATGCTTACATTTTGAGCAGCAGGAGATAGGGAGGTTGGCAGCTTAGTATCTTCTTGTGTTACAGCATCCTCCTTAGTTACCTCCTTCACCCTTGCTCTCTTGGTCTTAGAACCTTCCCCAGGGCCACTTGGTATATCTCTTTTCTTGGGGGCCCTTGTCCTGGTGGAGGGAGGCTGGTCTTTCTTTAAGGAAGGTCTTACAGATGGCTTCTTTACTTTCTTTGCTTTTTCTGCCAAAGATATATGTTCTTCATTATCTGACTTATGTTTCTCAACTAGCTTTGCCTCATCTGTGATATTCATTGGTTCATCCTCCTCACCTCCGGAGTCCTTATCTGATTCTAATGCAGTATAGGTAATCTGTACTCCTTGTCCTTCCAAAGTAGCCACTTGACCCCTTACCCAGGCCTTGCTCAATCTGATTGGTTCTCTCATTATGGTATCCAAAGAGCTTTCTTTTGCATTAGCCCAATTCGATAATGGGATGGGTTGATGATATTGAGCTTCCCAATCTCCTCTAACCATAACATTATCATCATCTTCTAACTGATTTGGCACTACAATAATGTGGAATTTCTTGATGAAGGCTAGAGGTAGCCTTGAATGAGCCTTCTTCATAATTTCATAGTCGTCCATGCAGTTGGCCCAAAAGTCTTCAATATGTATCTTATGAAACATTTCTTACTTATGAATCTTTCCATCACCTTATTTGGATTGAAATGATCCCTTGCATTGTAGTAGTGTAAATTGAGGAGTTGAAGTTCCTTGTCAGAATGTTTTGTTGATGCCAAAGAAGGGCATGCATAATTCCCCTTGCCAAATCTGATAGGAAACTGAACATTGGTTCTATGTAAGTGCTTGAGTTTCTCAGCAAAATGTATCAACTGTCTAGACAATTCTAGAAGCATTATTTTGTCATCAGGATATCTGGGAAGTCTATAAGCCATCCTAGTGAAGCCTTGTACTCTTAGATACGTGAATTTTTCAAATTGAATATGCCATCTACCATATCTAGTTACTTCATTCATTGCTTCAGTGGAAATCCTCAAGGTTGTATTACCTTGCAGCAATCTAGCTATATACATTGTAAAAGCATCATTCACCCTTTTAAAGTGAATTAGAGATTGAGATGAGGTTAGCTGCGGGTAACACTCATATACTTTTATTTGGGTTTGCTCATCATTTCCAACTTCTCCAATCTTAGATAACCCAACATAGTGATTTCTGCTTGCTAATGCATAGACAACATAAGATGTCCATCTAAAATATCTCTTCTCTTTGAAGTTACTGAAGGCCTCATGAATGTTGTCACTTAGGATATAGGACTAGTGAAACTTAGTCCCTTTCAATATCTCAATTATGATAATGAACATCCAACCCTCAAAAGTGGAGGTTGTAGGTTATCCATAAATTCTGCTTAGAAAGGTTAGAAAATATCCAATCTCATCATGAAAATCACTCCTATATAGCACTTGGGGAAATTTACTGAGGCCAGACCTTCTACTTTTGGCCCAATGATCATTCATGTGTTTCCTGCATCCCTCCACATCTTTGTTGTAAGTCCCCTCTAATCCTTGTTTGTCTGGCATAGTCATGACTGTGTGCCATGGAATATCAAAGGTCTCAGCCAGAGAGGGTGTGATGCAGAGCATCTAGTAGAAGCTTACAAATAGGATATTAAATACCCATAACTCACAAATTGCTCATTATAGTGTATATCGGCAAGACCCTTTAAATGTCACACCGAAATATACATATTCTTGCCATTGGAAAGACACTATTCTGTCGGCAAGTCTAAATCTTCCTTGGCCGATATTGCCTTTGACTCCATTTGACCTCTATCGGTGAAATTTGATATCATTAGCAAGAGTTAACAAAGTGTCTTGCCGATATACCCTATTGGGTTGACAATGGCTATCGGCCACTCGAATACATTTCACACTGATGCACCCCTCTCTCGCCGATGACTTATCTCTATGCACATGTCAAGCAGACTTTTCACATCTCACACCAATATAACTATTATTGGCCAGAACTTGAACATCAGCCTGACTTACTCCTTGCCTTCCGATATGAAATGTCCTACCGATATGCTCTCGTCGGTGACACTCCCCCGATGTCACCCCGATCGGCGAGAGCATGAACTATCGGCTACCTCTTAAAGTCTTACGCCGATATACTTTCTCACGCCGATGTCTTCAGCCAAGTCATTCATTGGTGAGACTTTCACCGTCGAGCCATCTGATTTCATTTCCTCCGATGGCGATTGTTACGCCAATGCACCTCCACTTCCACCTGCCATCGGCTAGACTCTTCCCGATATACTTTATATTGGCAATTATCGGCAACACCTTACCTTTTGGTAAGATTCCTAAAATCCTCCCCAATGGGCTCCCTCATGCCGATGCGCTCCTACTGTTGGTGAGACTTAACAATAGTCACCCTGATGGCCATGTTAATTCCTCCGTCGGGCTGACCTCTACCGTCGGTCCAGCGTTGAATTCTTTCGCTGATGGTAATACTTATGCCGATGCCTTCGAACATACATTATTAACTCATTGACACCTGAACTGGTCTGTAATACACATACAGATACTATGGATGGATACACACAAAATACCCCTCACTCAACTATAGTATATACACAAAATGCACAATTATCCTTCTGCAACCATTATGACCGAACAACACACAGACACAATTGCTTCCTACAACATATAAAATAAACTTAGAACATGGAGGTTATTCATGTAGCAATGGTATACACCTAGGAGGTATTTGGAATGGTTCAGTAGTTTTGAAAGAGACAAAATTGAAAGAAAACTATCTTACAGATCCATTCCACTGATTTCACAGAAATCCACCTGTGGAATGGATTTATCTAGTCATTTCGACCACAGTGGCCCTAAACTAAATTATGCACAAATCTTCTATACAGAATGAATTTCTACACAGAGTATCTACATAGCATTCAGAATCTAGAAAGAAAGCAATTTACAGAAATTCTATTCCTCCTTAATATTTTAGAATTACATTTAACTGTTCGACCCAAGCCAGAACACACCACTGCCAGTTTACAAAGGATTTTCCCTTTTTATCTTTCCCAAGGGTGAGAGACCAACATTCCCCTCTATTTCTGGGATTTGATTTTACCAAGATTATTGGTAAAGACTCCTAGTTTATTACATGACACCTGCTTTGTATGGGACAGCAACACTCTTAATGCTAAGACACCTTGATTTACCTTCCCTTAATCCAAACTATCAAAAATGTCAAGTTTGGAGTTTACAAACATGAAATGCTAAACTTAAATGTTAAATTGGAAGATGCTATAGATAACATGAAATGTCAAAACTATGTTAGTCTTCTTCTTCTCCCTCTTGTGTATGTTGGTCCTGTTCAAGGGGTACCCCTACACCATAGTCCCCGGGAGAAGAGATCTCAAGCCCCTTTGAGATTAGAGTTTGGAGGTCTACACCATGATTCAAAATCTGATCTGCAGTTATCCAAACAGCCTTTGAATCTAGTTGTCCTCGCCAAGCCACCAAATACTCTATGTACTCTTTGTTTCTTGTCTTCTTGACCACTCGTGAGTCTAAGATGTGCTTCAACTTTGGTGGATCATGCTTAGGGATATCATCATTTGCTACCTCCTGCAATGGTTCTTGTTCTACATTTCATTTGGCTTGTATGGAGTCAAATCACATACATTAAAAATTGGTGACAATCCAAGATTAGGAGGAAGTTGGATCTCATATGCATTCTACCCACACTTCTTTAAAATTTGACATGATCCAATCTTCCTCTGCATTAGCTTGGTATACTTACCTTTGGGGAGCCTCTCCTTCTTCAGATTTACCCAGACCAAATCTCCAACTTCAAACTGTAAATCTCTTTTCTTCTTGTCAGCATATGTTTTGTACTTCATTATAGCCTGTTGGAGTTGGTTCTTGACCTGATCATGCACTTCTTTAATAGCTGAAGCAAAAGCTTCACCATCTGCACTAATAGGCTCTCCTATAGGTAGATCTATCAGCTCTAGAATACCCCTTGGATGCATTCCATACACTATCTGAAAAGGTGACTTTCCTGTACTCCTATTGATGGTGTCATTATAGGAAAATTCTGCTTGTGGGAGGATATTATCCCATTTCTCTCCATGCTGCCTAGTTAAACACCTGAGTAGATTACCCAATGAATGGTTAACAACTTCAGTTTGTCCATTTGTTTGAGGATGGTAGGCTGATGAGAAGGACAAATTTGTGCCAAGCTTTTTCCAAAGAGTTCTCTAGAAGTGGCCAATAAACTTCACATATTTGTCTGATACTATGTTCAATGGTAAACCATGTATCCTCACTATTTCTTTGAAAAACAAATCAGCAACATATGAAGCATCACAAGTGGTTTTACATGGCAAGAAATGTGCCATTTTACTGAATCTGTCTACTACCACAAAAACACTATCATATCCTTTCCTTGTCCTAGGCAAACCTAGTACAAAATCCATGCTTATGCTCTCCCATGGCCTAGAAGGAATGGGTAATGGCTGATACAAACTTGCATTTGTGGATCTGCCTTTTGCTTTCTGACATATTACACATGCTTCCACAAATTTTCTCACATCTGACTGTAACTTAGGCCAATAGTAATGCCTCTTCACAAGATCAAGAGTTTTATCAAGACCAAAATGTCCCACCATAGCCCCACAATGTTTCTCCTGAATAATATTCAGTCTCATAGAACATCTTGGAATACATAGTTGTCCACCTTTGAAAAGTAATCCATCTTGGATCAGAAATTTAGAAAACTCAGCATGATATTTGTCTCCAAAAGAAGTACATACCTTGTAGATCTCTCCAAAGTCTTCATCATCATCATACATTGTCTTCAAAGAATTAATCCCAACACTCTCCAATTGGATCTGCTTGATGGTCAGAACTCTTCTGCTCAAAGCATCTGCTACTTTGTTCTTAACCCCTTTCTTGTGCTTGAGGGTGAAAGTGAAAGCTTGCAAAGTTTCCACCCACTTCATGTGCCTATGGTTCAGCTTCTCTTGACTGTTTATGAAACTGAGGGCCTGATTATCTGTGAACACTATGAATTCTTTGGGCATCAAGTAATGCCTCCATTTCTTAAGTGACTGGACTAGAGCATACATCTCCAAATCATAGGATGAGTATCTCTTCTTGGCATCATTTAATTTCTCACTGAAGAATGCAATAGGCCTACCTTCTTGGCTGAGTACTGCTCCAATTGCAATATGACTTGCATCACATTCTACTTGAAAAATCTTGCTGAAGTTAGGAAATGCAAGAACTAGTTGTTCTGCTACCTTCTTCTTCAATGTTTCAAAAGAATTATCTGCCTCCTTTGTCCATGTAAACTTGCACTTCTGTCCTCCTTTTATGGTGTCAAGCATGGGTGCATAGATATGACTAAATCCCTTTATAAATTTCCTATAAAAGGTTGCTAATCCATGGCAACTTCTAACATCATTCAAGGTTTTGGGTGTTGGCCAAGACAATATGGCACTTACCTTTTCTGGATCCATTCTCAGTTTGTTATGTGAGATAACAAATCCCAAGTAGATGATCTCTTCCTGCATAAACAGACACTTTACTAAATTGATCATTAGCTGCTCTTCATGTAACCTTTTGAGAACCAAGTCTATATGGTTGAGGTGTTCTTCCCTCATATTGCTGAAAATCAGGATGTCATCTAGATATACTATGACAAATTTACCTATGAATTCTCTCAAGACCTCATTCATCAATCTCATAAAGGTACTAGGGGCATTGGACAAACCAAAAGGCATGACCTTCCACTCATATAACCCCTCATTTGTCTTGAATGTAGTTTTCCACTCATCACTAGGTCTAATCCTAATTTGATGATAGCCACTCTTTAAATCTATTTTGGTGAAGTATTTAGCACCTCCTAAACAATCATGTAAATCCTCTATCCTAGGGATTGGAAACCTATACCTGATTGTTATCTTGTTGATAGCCCTCGAATCAGTGCAAAGTCTCCAAGTGCCTTCCTTCTTTGGTGCTAGTACAGCCGGTACTGCACATGGGCTTAAACTTTTGCCAATTAGGCTTGTCTTCAACAAATCTTCAATTTGTCTTGCTACCTCTGTATTCTGATCTGGAGTGAGCTTATATGCTGCTTTGTTTGGAAGTGTAGATCCTGGGATTAGATCTATACAATGGCTAATGTCCCTAATAGGTGGTAGGGAACTTGGCATCCCATCAGAGATAATGCCTTTGTACTTGTCCAATAGCTCTTGGACAGCTGGGTCTATGAATTTTTGTTTCTTCTCTCCCTTGACTTCTTACTACTGTTCCTTGTTTACCTTCAGGCAAGGAATTAGAGCATATGTAACTACTCCTTCTTCTCTTATCTCTTTCATGAATTGTTTGCCTTCTACCATCATCACTTTAACTTCTTTTCCTTTTGTCTCCACCTCATTCTCCATTAATGGTATTAATTCTACCACCTTACCATTCTTGGTGATGGAATAAGTGTTCCTAACTCCATCATGGTATGCTTTTAAATCATACTGCCATGGTCTTCCAAAAAGGAGATGGCAAGCATCCATCTTGGCAATGTCAAACAATAGCCTATCCTTGTATGGGCCAATTTGAAATTCTACCCAAGCCTATTCTTCTACAACTGTTTGCTGACCTTGGGTAAGCCATTAAATTTTATATGGGCAAGGATGTGGCAGCCTCCTAAGCTTAAGCTTTTCTGCCATCTCAATGGATACAAAATTTTTAGTAGATCCAGAGTCAATCAGAACTTTACATACCTTTCCTTCTACCTTGCAAGTAGTTCTGAAGAGAGACTTCCTTTGTGGAGGTTCTTTTTCAGGCACCTTCATGGTGGTCATTGCTCTCCTAATCATCAAAGATTCTCCATTCTTAGGATACCCATAACTGCTAGGAGCATTCACACTTTGAATAGTGCTTGAGCTTGCTACACTTTGACAATTAGATTCTTGGATCAGATTGATCCTCTTTTCTCCTATTGAACTTGTTGCCTTTGTTGGACATCTGCTGGCTATATGGCCTTCTTGATTGCAATTGTAACATCTAACAGGTCCTCTACCTTGAGATCTTCCTCTAAAAATTCTCCTGCCTCTGAAGTTTCCTTGTTGATTGTAACTTTCTCTCTGGTTTTGACTGTTATCTCCCTTGCTGTTGTCATGACTAGATTCTCCCTGATATCCATGTCCATGTCCTCTCCCTCTGAAAGGACCTCTTCCACCTCTCTGCTATTTTCCTCTACCTCTATTATTTTGTTCATGCCTTCTCTCTAATTTTTCTTCTACTTTGAGTGCCATTTGATAGCATTTTTGAACTGTATCTGGATTATGCAGATTTAGGTCTTCTTGAATGTTGAATCTCAATCCATTGAGGTATCTTTGATGCAGAGGTAAATGCAACGGGAGCTTACAAATGGGAAGGAGGAGTCATTAACACAACTAGCATGTTATAATACCTATCGGCTTATCATCATCATCATATTTCTTGCTAACACAGACAGCATCATCATATTTCGAAGGGGCACGAAATATCCTCCTGCGGACCACTGTTCACTTCCTTATCACCTTTCGCCTTTCGCCTGTCAGCAGCATCATGATATTCGGCTATCAGCAGCATCATCACATTCAACAAGCGCAAACATCCTCCTGATGTTCACTGTTCATCTTACCGCCAAACTCTACCTTCATCATCATGATGTTCAACATCACCTTCATCAGCAGGATATAAAATATCCGGTTCCTCCGATATATCCTGATGACGACAACTTCAAGCACCTTTCCTTCGATGCTTCCGTCACCCCGATATCCGGCTACTCAAACAACAGCATCAGGATATGACTTATCCGGTCATATTAAAACATCCTGATGATGATAGCCAAACTTTATGCCGATGATTTACGCCGATGCCAAAACACTTAGCGACAGCAGGATAAACTTGCATAGGGTGATATTCGCAATATCCTGATGACGATGACGTCACATGCACCTGATGATGATGTCACCCGGATATGAGACTCTTATATCCTCCGTAGCATGATAATGAAATATCGGGTGATCTTTTCAATATCCTGATGATGACCTTTCCGGTCCTTAGCCAAAAAGTGAACTTTCACTCCTGCATGCGATAGCGACATGCGGATGATGGGTACACACGAAAGATGATCCTGATGATGATATACACACTGAGTATATATCCAACTTATATCATCCTGATGCACTTGAAACATACAATCTTCATCAGCTTCATGACCCGATCCGGATAGTGATATACTCAAAGATGGCGATGCGATTCACTCCGTCTGGAAAAGCACATGCAGACCCCTGTATATCCTTCAGCTGCATGCAAACTCACAGAACCGCACAATTTCACAAAGAAAATATGATGATCGGGCCGGATCACCTTCAGATCAAAACTTAACAATTTATCTTCCTAAACCCTAGCACATGAGGATGCTAGGTTGATTCACAGCATGCTACCAACTGATCTCTCAAACAATGAAATGCAGAAAACTAAAATGCAAACTAAACTATCATACATGACCATTCCACCGATTCACAGAATCAACTGGTGGAAGGGTTGAAAGTATCCATTAACCTGTAATTAGAACAGAAATCAAAACATACACAGCTGATAAACCAGATAATGCAATTGATGAGATCTTATTCAAATGAAACACAAATGTCCTATTTCTACAATGTCTGGACTGATCTCTGGATTTCACTCAATCACCAGTACAACATAACGCAACTACTCTCTACTACTCTGATATGATATGATATGATATCAAACCCTAACTAATCTGAGTTATTTATAGCAATATCCTACGAGTACTACCAACTCGATTCCCAGTGGCTGGGAGCTTCCAAGCGGCTGGGAGAGGACAGCTCATACTACCTGATCATGAACTCTAACTGCCTGCACACTCTCCTAGGCTGATCTAATACATATGCATTGGTCCAATGGACCTTATTACATTATGAAGTCAAACATACTAAAAATAGACTAATGTCCTATCATGCGGACAATATCCTGTCTTGTAGGGGTGCTCCTGCACCATACTCCCCAGAAGAAGAAATCTCAAGTCCACTTGAGATGAGAGTATGAAGATCTGCACCATGTTTCTGGATCTGCTCTTCAGTCATCCATACTGCTTCAGAATTAGGTTTTCCCTTCCAAGAGACTAGATACTCCAAGTACTATTTGTTTCGGGTCTGTTTGACCACTCTGGTGTCCAAAACCTTCTGCAACTGTGGAGGATCATGCGTGGGAATGTTATCATGGACTGTATCCTATAGGAGTTCCTGATCTGTATCTGGATAAGACCTGTATGGAGTTAAATCACATACATTGAATATAGGGGACAAACCAAGATCAGGTGGGAGTTGTATCTCATAAGCATTCTGTCCATGCTTGTGCAAAATCTGACATGGTCCAACTTTTCTCTGCATGAGTTTAGTATATTTTCCCTTAGGAAGTCTGTCCTTCTTCAAATGAACCCATACCAAATCTCCAACATCAAACTGTACATCCTTCTTCTTCTTATCAGCATATTCCTTATACTTCAAGGTGGTTTGCTGTAGTTGGGTCTTGACTTGATCATGAACCTCTTTTATGGTTTCTGCAAAAGCTTCACCTTCTGCACTAACAGGGTCTACTGTAGGTAGATCTCTCAATTCCAAAATTCCTCTTGGATGCATACCATAAACTATCTGAAAAGGTGATTTCCCTGTGCTCCTATTGACAGTATCATTATAGGAAAATTCAGCTTGAGATAGAATATTATCCCACTTTTCTCCATGTTGTTTTGTCAAACATCTAAGCAAATTCCCTAAGGAACGGTTCACTACTTCAGTCTGTCCATCCGTTTGAGGATGATATGCAGAGGAAAAAGACAAATTTGTTCCAAGTTTCCTCCAAAGAGTTCTCCAGAAGTGACCAATAAACTTCACATCCCTATCTGACACTATACTCAATGGCAATCCATGGATTATGACAATCTCCCTGAAAAATAAATCTGCAATGTATGAAGCATCAGCAGTGGTTTTGCATGGCAAGAAATGTGCCATTTTGCTGAATCTATCCACTACAACAAAAACACTGTCAAACCCTTTCCTTGTCCTTGGTAAACCCAAGACAAAATCCATACTTATGCTTTCCCATGGTCTGGAAGGAATGGGTAAGGGCTGATATAAACCTGCATTAGTCGACCTGCCTTTAGCTTTCTGACATATCACACATGTCTCTACAAACTTTCTGACATCTGATTGTAACTTAGGCCAAAAGTAATGTCTTCGGACAAGATCAAGAGTCTTATCTATACCAAAATGACCTGCCATAGCTCCACAATGTTTCTCCTTAATGATGTTTAACCTCATAGAACACCTTGGAATACATAACTGTCCACCTTTGAACAACAATCCATCCTGAATCAAAAATTCAGAGAATTCAGCATGATATTTCTCTCCAAAAGAAGTACATACATGATATATCTCTCCAAAATCTTCATCAGTCTCATACATGGTCTTTAGTGAATCAATGCCAACACTTTCTAAGTGAATCTGGTTGACTGTTAGAACTCTCCTGCTCAAAGCATCTGCAACTTTATTCTTGACTCCTTTCTTATGCTTCAATGTAAAAGTAAAAGCTTGTAAGGTTTCTACCCATTTCATGTGTCTGTGGTTCAGCTTTTCCTGGCTGTTTATGAAACTCAGAGCCTGGTTATCTGTGAATACTATGAATTCCTTTGGCATCAAGTAATGCCTCCATTTCTTGAGTGACTGGACTAAAGCATACATTTCCAAATCATATGAGGAATACCTCTTCTTAGCATCATTGAGCTTCTCACTGAAAAATGCAATAGGTCTACCTTCTTGGCTGAGTACTGCTCCAATGGCCATGTGACTGGCATCACATTCTACCTGAAAGATTTTGTTAAAGTCTGGAAGTGCAAGGACTGGCTGCTGTGCCACCTTCTTCTTCAATGTTTCAAAAGAATCATCTACTCTTTGAGTCCAAACAAATCTGCACTTCTGTCCTCCTTTGATGGTATCAAGCATGGGTGCACAAATATGACTAAACCCTCTTATAAACTTCCTGTAGAAGGTTGCTAACCCATGGAAACTTCTGACATCATTCATAGTCTGTGGGGTTGGCCAAGACAATATGGCACTTACCTTCTCCTTATCCATTTGTAACTTTCCTTGAGAAATGACAAAACCCAAATATGTGATCTCCTCTTGCATAAACAAACACTTGTCTAAATTTATCATCAGCTTCTCTTCATGTAACCTCTTAAGAACCAAATCTATGTGTCTGAGATGTTCTTCTTTTGTGTTGCTGAAAATCAGAATGTCATCTAGATATACTATGACAAACTTACCAATGAACTCTTTCAAAACCTCATTCATCAACCTCATAAAAGTACTAGGTGCATTAGATAAACCAAAAGGCATAACCTTCCACTCATATAACCCTTCATTAGTTTTGAATGCTGTTTTCCATTCATCTCCTGGTCTAATCCTGATCTGATGATATCCACTCTTTAAATCTATTTTTGTAAAATACTTAGCACCTCCCAAACAGTCAAGTAAATCCTCTATCCTAGGGATTGGAAACCTATACCTGATTGTGATCTTGTTAATAGCTCTGGAATCTGTGCAAAGCCTCCAAGTACCTTCCTTCTTTGGTGCTAGTACAGTTGGTACTGCACATGGACTTAAACTTTTCCCAATCAGACCTGAATCCAATAATTCTTCAATTTGTCTGGCTACTTCTGCATTCTGTTCTGGAGTTAGCTTATAGGCTGCTTTGTTTGGAAGTGTTGACCCTGGAATTAAGTCTATGCAGTTACTGATATCCCTGACAGGTGGTAGGGATCTTGGCATTCCTTCTGAGATGATACCTTTGTACTTATCCAATAGCTCTTGGATAGCTGGGTCTATGAACCTTTGCTTTTTCTCTTCCTTGACTTCTTGCTGCTGTTCTTTATTCACCCTCATACATGGGATTAGGGCATATGCAACTGCACCTTCTGCTGCTACTTCTTTCATGAACTGTTTACCTTCCATCAGCATTACCTTCACCTCTTTTCCTTTAGATTTCTCCTCTTTCTCCTTTAATGGTAGTAACGTTATATCCTTACCATCTTTAGTGATTTTATAGGTATTTCTAATACCATCATGTTGTGCCTTCAAATCATACTGCCATGGTCTACCAAATAAAAGATTGCAAGCATCCATCTTGGTAATGTCAAACAACAACTTATCCTTATATGCTCCAATCTGAAATTCTACCCAAGCCTGCTCTTCTACAGTTGTCTGCTGACCTTGGGTAAGCCATGAGACTTTATATGGGGATGGGTGAGGCAATCTCCTAAGCTTAAGCTTTGTCACCATTTCTTCAGACACAAAATTTTCAGTAGAACCAGAATCAATCAAAACTTTACATGCCTTACCTCCTGTTTTGCAAATAGTCCCGAAAAGAGACTTTCTTTGAGGGGATTCTTTGTCAGGTACCTTCATGGTAGTCACTGTTATTCTCATCATTAGAGACTCTCCACTTTCTGCGTATCCATACTTATCAGGAGCATTCACACTCTGAAAAGCATTAGAGCCTGTCATACTTTGATTATCAGGTTCTTGGATCAGATTTGTTCTCTTTTCTCTTGTTGAGCTTGTGGCCTTTTCTGGACATCTGCTGGCTATATGGCCTTCTTTGTTACAGTTATAACATCTGATGGATCCTCTGCCCTGGGATCTTCCTCTGAAAGGTCTTCTACCTCTGAAGTTTCCTTGCTGACTATAATTTTCCCCCTGGTTCTGACTATTGTTTCCCTTACTATTGTCATGACTGGATTCTCCTTGATATCCATGTCCATGTCCTCTACCTCTAAAAGGACCTCTTCCACCCCTTTGTTGTCTTCCTCTTCCTCTATTGTGTTGTTCTTGTTTTCTCTTTAACTTCTCTTCCACTTTCAATGCCAACTGAAAGCATTTCTGAACTGTATCTGGATTATGCAGACTTAAATCTTCCTGAATGTTGAACCTCAATCCATTAAGGTATCTGGCTACCTTCTCTTCTTCACTTTCCTTTACCTTTGTTTTCATACAAAGTTTCATGAATTCTTCTGTATATGAGCTGACATCTAGCTCCTTCTGCTTCAGGTTTTGCTTCCTCTTGTGTAATTGGATACTGTAATCCAATGGGACATAAGCTTCCTTTACTAATGCCATCATCTTCTTCCATGTAGCGACTCTACGCTTTCCTTCCTGTACTCTATCATCTTGGACGAAATTCCACCATGTCAAGGCAGCTTCTTTCATTTTTGACTGGGCTATTTTCACCCTCTGTTGTTCTGGTATCTCCTCTGTTTCAAAGAAATTGTTCAAGGAGTCTATCCACTCCATCACTGAATCAGGTTCCATCTTTCCTGTAAACACTGGCAAATCCAGTTTCACATCCATGGTTCTCCTCTCCATGGCCTTGAGGGCATTCAACAGTGGTCTCTGGTCTGCAGGAACGACCTCCTCGTTCCAACTAGGGATCTCTTCTTCTTCCCTATCTTCTTCTCTACCAGAACCTACTCTGTTCCTCAACTTCTCTAACTCATCCTTCAATTCCTGATTCTGAGCCTTCACGGCCTTGCTTTCTGCAATCTATTTCTTTACCAGAACTGCCAACTCAACGTTGGTCATCCTTGCCGGAATCTCCGATGTTCCTTCGTCACCTGACATCCTGTTATATCCTGATCTTTTCCAGAAGATCCTTCCTTTGCTCTGATACCACTATGATGCAGAGGTAAATGCAACGGGAGCTTACAAATGGGAAGGAGGAGTCATTAACACAACCAGCATGTTATAATACCTATCGGCTTATCATCATCATCATATTTCTTGCTAACACAGATAGCATCATCATATTTCGAAGGGGCACGAAATATCCTCCTGCAGACCACTGTTCACTTCCTTATCACCTTTCGCCTTTCGCCTGTCAGCAGCATCATGATATTCGGCTATCAGCAGCATCATCACATTCAACAAGCGCAAACATCCTCCTGATGTTCACTGTTCATCTTACCGCCAAACTCTACCTTCATCATCATGATGTTCAACATCACCTTCATCAGCAGGATATAAAATATCCGGTTCCTCCGATATATCCTGATGACGACAACTTCAAGCACCTTTCCTTCGATGCTTCCGTCACCCCGATATCCGGCTACTCAAACAACAGCATCAGGATATGACTTATCTGGTCATATTAAAACATCCTGATGATGATAGCCAAACTTTATGCCGATGATTTACGCCGATGCCAAAACACTTAGCGACAGCAGGATAAACTTGCATAGGGTGATATTCGCAATATCCTGATGACGATGACGTCACATGCACCTGATGATGATGTCACCCGGATATGAGACTCTTATATCCTCCGCAGCATGATAATGAAATATCGGGTGATCTTTTCAATATCATGATGATGACCTTTCCGGTCCTTAGCCAAAAAGTGAACTTTCACTCCTGCATGCGATAGCGACATGCGGATGATGGGTACACACGAAAGATGATCCTGATGACGATATACACACTGAGTATATATCCAACTTATATCATCCTGATGCACTTGAAACATACAATCTTCATCAGCTTCATGACCCGATCCGGATAGCGATATACTCAAAGATGGCGATGCGATTCACTCCGTCTGGAAAAGCACATGCAGACCCCTGTATATCCTTCAGCTGCATGCAAACTCACAGAACCGCACAATTTCACAAAGAAAATATGATGATCGGGCTGGATCACCTTCAGATCAAAACTTAACAATTTATCTTCCTAAACCCTAGCACATGAGGATGCTAGGTTGATTCACAGCATGCTACCAACTCATCTCTCAAACAATGAAATGCAAAAAACTAAAATGCAAACTAAACTATCATACATGACCATTCCACCGATTCACAAAATCAACTGGTGGAAGGGTTGAAAGTATCCATTAACCTGTAATCAGAACAGAAATCAAAACATACACAGCTGATAAACCAGATAATGCAATTGATGAGATCTTATTCAAATGAAACACAAATGTCCTATTTCTACAATGTCTGGACTGATCTCTGGATTTCACTCAATCACCAGTACAACATAACACAACTACTCTCTACTACTCTGATATGATATGATATGATATCAAACCCTAACTGATCTGAGTTATTTATAGCAATATCCTACGAGTACTACCAACTCGATTCCCAGTGGCTGGGAGCTTCCAAGCGGCTGGGAGAGGACAGCTCATACTACCTGATCACGAACTCTAACTGCCTGCACACTCTCCTAGGCTGATCTAATACATATGCATTGGTCCAATGGACCTTATTACATTATGAAGTCAAACATACTAAAAATAGACTAATGTCCTGTCATGCGGACAATATCCTGTCTTGTAGGGGTGCTCTTGCACCAATCTTGCTACCTTCTCTTCCTCATCTTCCCTTACTTTTGTTTTTATATACAACTTCATGAATTCTTCTATGTATGAGCTGACATCTTGCTCCTTCTGCTTCAAATTCTATTTCCTCTTATGTAATTGGATATTGTAATCCAATGGAACATAGGCCTCCTTCACCAATGCCATCATTCTCTTCCATGTTGCAACTCTGTTCTTTCCCTCTTTCACCCTGTCATCTTGGATGAAATTCCACCAAGTCAGTGCGGCTCCTTTCATTTTAGACTGAGCCATCTTCACTATTTGGTGTTCTGGTATCTCTTCTGTCTCAAAGAAATTATTCAAGGAGTCTATCCACTCCATTACTGAATCAGGTTCCATTTTTCTTGCAAACACTGGCAGGTCTATTTTCACATCCATGGTCCTTCTTTCCATGGACCTGAGGGCGTTGAGTAAGGGTCTCTAGTCTGCAGGAACCACTAGCTCTTCCTGCTCTGGGGCCTCCTCTTCATCCCCATCTTCTCGTTCACCAAAGTTTTCTTCCCCTCTCTCCACTCTGTCCCTCAACTTCTCTAGTTCTTCCTTCAATGCCTAATTCTAAGCTCTATCAGCCCTACTCTCTGCTATTTGCTTTCTTACCAAGGTTGTCAATTCAGCATTGGTCATCTTTGTTGGAAAAGTTTCTGAAGCTTCTCCTTCTGACATTTTTCTTTCTCCTTCTACTACTAGGTGGAACAAACACCTTCAGAAATCAAATTACACACCAGCCTTTCCCAGAGCTTTCTCTAGTTCTGATACCACTTGATGCAGAGCATCCAGTAGAAGCTTACAAATAGGGTGTCAAATACCCATAACTCACAAATTGCTCATTATAGTGTATATCGGCAAGACCCTTTAAATGTCACACTGAAATATACATATTCTTGCCATCGGTAAGACACTATTCTGTCGGCAAGTCTAAATCTTCCTTGGCCAATAGTATTAGTTTGGCTGATATTTCCTTTGACTCCATTTGACCTCTATCAGTGAAATTTGATATCATCAGCAAGAGTTAACAAAGTGTCTCACCGATATACCCTATCGGGCTGACAATGGCTATCGGCCACTCCAATGCATTTCACATTGATGCACCCCTCTCTCGCCGATGACTTATCTCTATGCACATGTCGAGTAGACTTTTCACATCTCACACCGATATAACTATTATCGGCCAGAACTTGAACATCGGCCTAACTTACTCCTTGGCTTCTGATATGAAATGTCCTACCGATATGCTCTCATTGGTGACACTCCCTCGATGTCACCCCGATCGGCGAGAGCATGAACTATCGGCTACCTCTTAAAGTCTTATGCCGATATACTTTCTCACGCCGATGTCTTCGGCCAAGTCATTCATCGGTGAGACTTTCACCGTCGGGCCAGCTGATTTCATTTCCTCTGATGGCGATTGTTACGCCGATGCACCTCCACTTCCACCTGCCATCAGCCAGACTCTTCCCGATATACTTTATATCGGCAATTATCGGCAACACCTTACCTTTCGGTAAGATTCCTAAAATCCTCCCCGATGGGCTCCCTCACGCCGATGCACTCCTACTGTCGGTGAGACTTAACAATAGTCACCCCAATGGCCATGTTAATTCCTCTGTTGGGCTGACCTCTACTGTCGGCCCAGCGTTGAATTCTTTCGCCGATGGTAATACTTATGTCAATGCCTTCGAACATACATTATTGACTCATTGACACATTGAACTGGTCTGTAATACACATACAGATACTATGGATGGATACACACAAAATACCCCTCACTCAACTATAGTATATACACAAAATGCACAATTTCCCTTTTACAACCGTTATGACCGAACAACACACAGACACAATTGCCTCCTACAGCATATAAAATAAACTTAGAACACGAAGGTTATACCTGTAGCAACGGTATACACCTAGGAGGTATTTGGAATGGTTCAGTAGTTTCGAAAGAGACAAAATTGAAAGAAAACTATCTTACAGATCCATTCCACTGATTTCACAGAAATCCACCAGTGGAATGGATTTATCTAGTCATTTCGACCACAGTGGCCCTAAACTAAATTATGCACAAATATTCTATACAAAATGAATTTCTACACAAAGTATCTACATAGGATTCAAAATCTAGAAAGAAAGCAATTTATAGAACTTCTATTCCTCCTTAATGTTTCAGAATTACATTCAACTGTTCGACCCAAGCCAGAACACACCACTGCCAATTTACAAAGAATTTACCCTTTTTATCTTTCCCAAGGGTGAGAGACCAACATTCCCCTCTATTTCTGGGATTTGATTTTACCAAGATTATTGGTAAAGACTCCTAATTTATTACATGACACCTGCTTTATATGGGACAGCAACACTCTTAATGCTAAGACACCTTGATTTACCTTCCCTTAATCCAAAAATGTCAAGTTTGGAGTTTACAAACATGAAATGCTAAACTTAAATGTTACATTGGAAGATGCTATAGATAACATGAGATGTCAAAACTATGTTAGTCTTCTTCTTCTCCCTCTTGTGTATGTTGGTCCTGTTGAAGGGGTGCCCCTGCACTAGGGTGGACTTAAATCAGCTAGGATAGCCCCGTTAGTAGTTTGAATTGTCCTTGTCATGATATCATATCTATCTGCACATGTTACCATCAATTCTACACATTGTATTGAGGTGGGGAAGGCAGCAGTCTGTGATATACCACTGTCTTTGAGTGTTTTGGCCCTAGGAGTTGAGTTTGGGCCAAATATTCTCAATCTAAAGTCATCTAAATCTATATGAACCATATCTGTGTCTCTTACATCACTCCACCTAGAATGAATCTTGGTCTCTAGAGGGATCCCCTTGAATTCATACTTCATGGCTTGAGCTCAGGTAGTCATCTAATCTACAAGACTGGACCTTATAAGTTTGATACCTTGAGAATTTCCTACAAATTCCTAAGTTTGCGATGAATTTTAAGGAATTTACTAATACTACTGATATGCCATTTTTAAAGAATCACAAATCTAACAGTTATTACCATTGCACCTACTTCATAGCAATTCACCATTAATGCATGCAAAAAACATTTAATATTGCAAGACATCTTATTAGAAGCATGAAAAACATCATTATCTATGTTTTACAACATTAACTACATCATTCCTGACATTTTCCCCTTTGAAAGTTATTAAAACATAGTCATTTTGCATTATTTGCGCTAGTTTTAGGGTCAACCAACCCATAGGTAGAAAAGTGCTAAAATTGAGGTCTACCGATCTCAGCAGGAAAAATGGGCTCGTCCAACCCAAGGTTCTATTAGTGTTCATATCTTTTCTTGCTTTTGTGTGGGTTTTGGATGTTACCATCTTGCGCAACTTTTGAAGGTCACCTACCTTCCATTGGTTGTTTAGTTAGTCAGTTAGGTTTTAGCGCAAGTCTCTTTGAGGTCACAATTGCATGGGATTTGGCTTTGTTTGACCTGTGCAAGTTTTGAGGTCATCTAACTAAATTGGTGAAGGAGTGTTTCAACACAAGGTTAGATGGGATTAATTCCAGTGCAGAGCCATTTTTCTTATTTTCAGCAAGACTTTGGATGTCACCGATTTGCGAAGATATTCTAGGTGTTTGACCAAGTCAGAGACAAAGTCTTTTAGCGCAAGGCTGGCACAATAGGTTTTTACCGCTAAATAGCTTTCCAAAGTTTGCAGGGTCTTGAGGTCCCGCCAATCTAATTAGTTAACGCGACAAAAGCTATGTAGGTCAGAAGTCAACATTTTTAGTGCTGAATGGGTTTTAAAGTGCAACGCGGGTTTTAATGGCCACCGACTGATTAGACGAGCTAAAATGTTTATAGGTCAGTCAGACCCAAGTTTGGCGCTAAGATGAGATGATTCTCCAGTTCATGAAAAGGTTTTGAATTTTGTCAAACTACGACCAAGCCTGGTTAAGTTGTTCTTTGGAGAAATTCAAACTAGGTTTCGAGGGAGAAACAAATAGTTCATGCACAAAACCCTAGCTGAAACCCCAAATGCGTTGCTTAGAATGAAAATGTACTTGAATGAAACCCTAACCGCACATAGTGAAAGCTCAAAGAGGAGAGGTGGAACCCTACTGGTCAGTTGTAGAAAATGTGCTCAGGTTGCACAGGCAAGAAGCGGTTGCAGGATCGAACTCGTAGGCAACAGCAGCGAAAAAT
Organism: Cunninghamia lanceolata; assembly: GCA_027924645.1. NCBI lineage: Eukaryota > Viridiplantae > Streptophyta > Pinopsida > Cupressales > Cupressaceae > Cunninghamia > Cunninghamia lanceolata. The sequence goes on along the minus strand of BSBN01000476.1, from coordinate 8,260,466 downwards.
ACTCGACAAATTGCAAAAGGGGCTCTCAAAAATCTTTGTCAAAATGCAGAAAATGATTTAAACAATGTGGGTAATCCTTTTATTATCTCTGGCCAAATCACCATTAATACGCGACGTACGTAGTGTCAGTCGACAGATTAGGGTTTTTGCGCGACTTTTCATTTGTTCAGACTTGGTGGGGAAATTGGATGCGACAGACTTGGTCAGCAAAAGGTCTTTTTAACACTGCGACCATAGACTCAACGTTATATAGTTTGTGGGTCTTTGAGGCCCTTTGGACTTGCGGGAATTCTGGCCTCCTCTGACTTAGTCAGTGATTGAACAATACAGCGCAAGTCGGAGACAATTGATTTAAGTGCAAAAGTCCATCGGGAGGGAAACTAGCGCCAGAGTTGGTGATGAAGGATTTTAATGTAAAGTCAGTTGGGAGGCAAATCATCGCAAAGGTTAGTTGGGGAGCAATTTAGTGCAAAAAAGCTATTCAAGGCCATCAGAAGAGATACAAAGATCTAACTTAGCAAATTATTGAAATGATTTTCAACATCATCATTCAAACATGGCCAAAATGTACTTTGACTACTTGACCACTTAGGAGGTGAAAAATCTACTTGACAGTCTAGACCGAATTTGAAAGAGGGGGTCCCTATTTTGGAAATGGGGCACGTGTGCGAGGCACAACAATATGTACATGAAGAGCAAAAGCATGCCATATGCCATGTATGAATACTCCATGAATCTGTATTAGATCTTCTAAAATGTACAATAGTCCTCATATTTTGTAATGTTAGTATCATCAACCAACTAAAAATATCTATGAACTGTAGACTTACCTTCATTACCTGGACCCATTGTAGTGTTACACCATTAGACAATAGACATCACATCTGTGAACTTTGTATTGTCTTTGTACTTCAACTCTTCTCGTGCTGATGCTCTTTTGATACATACTTCTGCACCATCATGCCCCCCCTTTCCATACCTAGCCTCACAAAAATTCCACATATGTTGAACACCATTCACCATATGCATCCTGCTCAACCAATAAAACATCCGCGCGTTCTTGAATTGTGATGCACAATTATCTGACCATATGATATGCTAAAGAAATGATATGTTCCTACTAGCCAAATCATGGCACAACATCTGAAAGCAACCTTGCACGAACTCTGTAGAATGTGTGTGATCATCACTAATATAAAAATGATATTCCCTCAAGATCTTTTTGTCATCCTCTGTACTATCTTCTACATGAATGAATGATATTTGCACAAATATAGCAACCTGTGTAGAGTTGTAATATTGTGATTGCACCTCATTCTGTGGCTGTAGTGTGTAGTTCTTTGCAAAGTCAACAACTAAAATGATGGTACCAAGTGGAAATGTGTCCTTGCATAAATTGAATTGCAAGTCCAACCATCGAGCTCTATGGGTATGCCTTGCATACTCATACACTATATTGTCACGAAATGTAGACATAAACTAATACACTAGAATCTTTTGAATAACCAAATCACACATCTTTGCTTCTTTACCATCTTTTGTATTGTAGACCATTGTTTTATATTTACCAAACTCTACTAGTTTGTTTCCAACCGCATGTGTGCTTTCCATATGTTCACATATTAGCATACATTGCAAGCCACCGCAATATTGACATGTGCCATCCAAGCATAATTTCCTGTATAATGTTTGACCTTCCTCTCTTTCACATAAAATTGTTGATATGAAGTCTCTTGAAGTAGTTGGTGGGGCACGCATGCCACAATCCTGCAAAATATTGTTAGTATATGCAAATCTAAACATATAGACCGATAAACATCAAAATGGTTAGAAAATTCAATATGTAATCTACAACAACAAGTAGTGCATGTGTGATTTATTTTGACATAAAAAGGTTTTAGCATTTCAAAATATCTTTGACAAATTTTAATTTGAGGATACATCTCTTGAAATTTCTTGAAAAATTGTGTTTGGGTCACATCCAAAAAATGCTTTGGATGGGGCTCACAGTTTTGACAACCAATTCTCTTTCTCACAACATCACTTGCATTAGGAGATACCCTTGTGTTATTTTTCCAAAATTCTTCAATGATGGATCTCAAGGCTTCAATAACAACTTTGCTTTTCTGTGGGAGTCTCCCAGAGAATACCCACAATTCATTGATGTTTGAGTCCTCAACTCCTTCACGTCTTCCAACTGCTCTCATTAGATTTTTTCTACTTATTTTCAATGCTTGACTTGTCTTTCTAATGAGGCGAGCTTTCTTTATTTGTTGGCTTACTATTGTCGATGTAATGACACGTTGTGTGACATTACTATCCTTGGTGCATGAGGTGGAACCCACACTCTCATATGTACTCATTAGATTCTTGACAACTAATTTTTCACTTGAGGCATTCGACGTTCTTAGGCCAAGAATCTTCATAGTGGGCATAAATTTTAGATTTCTCATCAATTCAACAAATAGTTGACATCTTCCGGTTTCATTTAAGTTCTCAAAGAATAATTTCCATATCTTATTCGCATATCTTTGGCCAGTGTGCATGGGAATCTTATCTTGCATGGCCTTTAACACATTCTTATCGATATCGATTAGAAACTTAGGCTTCCTATGCAAAATTCTAGGAGGCATTTTCATTGGTAAAGTTGACTCAACATTAGGAATTTCTTCAATATTTACTTGAGATGGGATAGATGATGTACCTTCAATTGGAGGTGAAAAAGATGAAAAGGCTTGAAGTTGAGATGGAGAAGATGGTGTACCTTCAACTTGACGTGTGAATGATGGTGTGCCACCAACTTGAGAAGAAAATGAAGATGTACCTTCTACTTCACCTGTGAAAGATGGAGTGTCTCCAATTTGAGAAGATAATGACAGTGTTCCTTCAACTTGACCTGTGGATGATGGAGTGCCCACAACTTAGAGATTCACTTTCCTCATTGAATAGAGGTTTTGCATTTTGTTCCCTTTGTGCCGCCAATTCTGGATCTCTCTCTTAGCTTCATTAGATGTGTCATGTTCCTCTTCAATTGGCAATGGTGGAATGTCTTCTTGTATGGTTGACAATTCCTTACTTTTGCAAATTCGCTTCATTCTTTCTCTTTTCCTCTCATTCTCAGCTTCACGCTCTTCTGGTGTTAGAGTCTTTTCTTGTTTCCTCGGGATGATGATGATTTCTATAAGCATGATCGATAAGACAATGATAATTAGAACTTTGAGGGGGATTTTGCAACAAAAACCAAAATTGGAGAAGGAAGTGAAACAACTCTTGACAATTCCCAATAATGAAAATGGTAGACAATTCTTATATACACACATGTACACATGTGTTGATTCATAATAGCAGATCCTTAGGGTAGAATAACAAGTCTAATTTTTAGTACAGATAGGGTTATAATGCCTTGTCACACAAGTACACACATGTTAAAACTCACATATACACACATGTACACATGTGCTGATTCATAACAGCAGATCCTTAGGGTAGAATAACAAGTCTAATTTTCTGTAGAGTTAGGGTTATAATGCCTTGTCATGAAGAGTCTGATTTTTAGCATAGTCTAATTTTCAGCAAAGTCTGAAGAGTTTGATTTTCAACAAAGTTAGGGTTATAATGCCTTGTTGAATGAAGAGTCTAATTTTCAACCATGACTATCACACTTGCACACTTGCTAAAATAGGGATAGTCACTTGTCATAAGGATAATCTATGAGTGTTAATTTGGAATAATCATAAGATCTCATTGCCAAAACACTATCATCCACCTAAATCAACTCATAAAAGTCCCTGCATATTAGCAAGTTTATTCATAAAACTAATAGTACAGCCATAATAAAGAGGGCTGCATATAAGACTACCTTATATAAATATCACAAAGAGATTAGGTGGAGAATGGGTGACTAGATTATGATTGTAGAAGAATGCATTACAAAGGAGTGTTGAGATCCTAAGGAATAATGGGTTTTCCATTGCATTAGGACTATTAAGAGGACTGTATAGTTAGAGTATCGTGAGATCAAATGGTGTGAAGATGGTTGATAAATGTATATAACCCTAAGAAGGACTATTGAGAAACCTATTGAATTCAACATCCATTGGTAGGGCACTCATAAAAGAGTGTAGGCTAGTCATGTGTGTGTTAGATTATCATTGGAAAAGAGTGTAGGACAGTCATACATATAAATTTTTTGTTTTTTCAAATACTAACATGATTTGGTGTTATTATGTGGATCTTTGATGATTATTGTGTCACTCTAAATCCAAGAGATGAAGTGATATTGAGGGAAAATATTGTCATACTATATATGCTATGGGATGAAAATATTGGACCTTATTTGTATTGTCCTAGTTAAGAAGATTGTCCTCTCAATATCATATCAGTCATAAGAACAATTGGGTCTGTCTTTATGCTATAAGGTTATCATGAACAACATTGAAATGTTGTCACATGAGATGCAAGAACAATCATGAGTACTATGATTGCTATAGCAACCCTAAGGCTATCCTTTACCAAAAGATTTTATCACATGACCTATGACTGTGATTGCCATGCTGTCAAAAGGAGAAATAGTGCTAGTATAGAGAATAAAACCCTCATCATTCAATATGGAAGGTGTTGTTAATAAGAGGGCAATCATGGTCTTTGCTTACAAGGGGTATTTTAATAGTTGGAGAAGACTATTATAACAATTAGATGCTTACCAACCCATGCACAAAAGGATTTTTTTTCATCACAACACTCTATTCTCACATGATAGAGAAGTCAACTAGGACTAAAGAGTATCCAAATGATTGATATTGGTGGATGAAGGTCATCATAGAATTGTTAAGACATCAAGAGGAATATTAAGTGCATAACCATATATGTCTTGTTGAGATCATCTTAATTATGTTGGACTCTCATTATAACCTTAGATTCCAAGTTGGAAAATGAAATTTGTTGTCATTTATGAGCTATGATTGTCATAATCATTGAAAGTATTGTCATAAAGGGAGTTGTGTAGGATGAAATGTTGTTTGGGACAAACTTAGGACTATTATAGACACTAAATGTTTATATAGTTAAAGGGTAATCTTATCAATAAAAGAATAATCAATCCTAAAACCTCTCTTAACTATTATGACAATGATACCCATGCTATGTGACATTATGCATAAGGATTATTAGGGTTAAACCATTATAATTTATTGTTATTAGAGGAAAAGGGTAGGGAGGTTGTCATGGATCTTAAGGATAATTAGAACTGTCATGTGGTTAGTATGGTCAATTGACCTTTAAGGACTTGAACTTATTACATACTAAGAAATTTGTGGATTGTTCAAGATCTTGTTGAAGAGTTTGATCATAAATTGATAAGATAGTGATAGAAGCCTATGTGGTAACCATGCATTGAGAGTCAAATTGCACTATGACTATTACAAGCAACCACATAGACTATCACATCATAAATATAGAAGACTATCATGAAACTCTAGATCACTATTAAGGTCAAATATTCAAAATATGCAATAGGCTCTCACTACCCTATTCACATGAAAGATTACTACATCAAATGCAAAGGTATTGGCACTTTGGGAGAAGACAATCATAGTTTGTAAGTTGAATGGCCAAGAGGATGATAGTGACAAATCATTATTATATGAGAACCAAATATATATCAGATTTGTAGCATCAATAGCACAAGATACTATAAATTCTCTATTAGTGATTTATGATACAACAAAATCATATATATATATATATATATATATATATATATATCATATCATATCATATCATATTTTAATGATTCTAATTCTATTAATACACATAATGATGACTTTTTTAACTTAGATAGTTCCACATTTAGTGATTGTGAGTATTCTAAAGAACATAAAGTGAATTAAATTGGACATAAAGAACATACCTTAGAATTTGATATTTGAGTTGACCAATCCTCCACAATTTGGCTTCAAAATCCTCAAATTATTCTTTTTTGCAAGTTTGATTATGAATTCTATATTACTCTAGAATAGGATTAGTGAAATTTATGGAAAAAACAAGCATATATCATCAAATTCAGTCTATATCAATGGTAATTAGCTTTGAAACACTATAAAACAAGAAACTTTGAATTTAAATAATCAAATTTTGTCCAAAAACATGCAAAATCAGTTCTTCTACGTTGAAAAAACAAAAAAGGTGGTAGATTGATCAAAAAATTATTCTTAATGTTGGCAAGAGACACTATATGGATTCATGGTTGTTGCCATTAATGGAAACAAAGGTCATCCCACATATCCGCAAGTCATGGTGTGTCTATACCAGAAGTTAGAATGAAGATTATTGTGGTCCGGTGAATAAGAACATAGCATGTGGCAAGGTCCGACAGACTGGTCTGGATCTCTCAAAGGAAGTATCTTGGTGTAGTGCGGATTTGGGGAAGTCAAGAGGACTACCTTGAGTGGTATATTCCAAGGATTTAGCCTCTGATGATAGATGAGGAAAAAGATATGAATAGTTAAGTACCGGATTCCTAAGTGACAGTATGAACAGAGGAAGAACTAACTGACAGAACATCAGACTACCTTCCGGATGTGTTACTGATGGTGTTAAAGGTTATGAAGGCATGAATCATACTTGGCCGACATGATTAATGATTTCTACAAGTATATGCTTGATCCGCATTACTTGATGTGGTAGGATTCAGCCGATAGATCAGAATTAGTGAAAAGATTGACTATTCTGGATGCCGACTAGAAAGGTGATGAAATTACTTGTGCGGATATATATGCACGATGGATTTAGTTGTAAGAGTTGTTGTTGTTGTGATGTGATATGTGAATAAGTGTAGAGCAGAGCAGAAGCAGTAAGAAAGATCCAGTATGTGAAAGGAAAGTAGAATAAAGAGAAGAGGAAAGATGAAGTGCAGCAGATCAGTGTACTGAGCCTAACCAGAACTGAACTCCAGCATATGTGGATGCTTCCAATCAGTTCAAGTATTGTATAACATTCTTTTGTAGACAGTGTGTCTCCTTGTAGGCAGTGTGCCTCCTTTGTGAGCAGTGTGCTCGGGCAGTGAGTCCTAATTGGCAAGTGCCATTTTGTAATTCCTTATTCTTCTAACAGAGAATAATCTTTGGGTTAATCACCCCATGGTTTTCTCCCTTAACAGGGTTTCCACATCAAAAATACTGTGTCATGTGTTTTTCATTTCATGGTAATATTTCCTTGTTTGAATTAATGCTGCATTGATTAATAAGAAAGTTCAGAAAGAAGAAATAATTAGGATAACTGATTCACCCCCCCTCTCAGTTATCAACAATTGGTATCAGAGCTAAGTTCCTTCTAATAAGAGCCTAACAGCTTGAGGAAGATCTGGGAGTTAAAATGGATGCATATGGTTTAAGGGAGCAACTCAAGACTGCCCTTGAGGATCTTGAACAGTCAAACTCTGAAGTCAATGAATTAAAGGAAAGACTCAAACAGGCTGATGAATTCATGAGAGAACTAAAAGACAAATTAAGTCTCTCTATGAAAAAGAGAAAGGAGCTACTCCAGCAATTGGCAGGGCAAAGTGAAGAAAGTAACACAAATGAAGAGTTGACTGAGAAAACTAAGTTATGTGAAAAGTTATCAAAAGAAGTCATTATGGTGAGACATGAAATGGAATCAGGAGTTATAAAGTTTACTCAAGAGATTGAAGAGAAAAGAAAAACTGAAGATAATCTAAGACAATCTCTCAAAGAGAAATCAGAAGATTGCCACCAGATGGATAGGATTATCAGACATCTTGAATCTGATCTTGAAGATGCTAAAGATAATGAAGAAAAACTTGAGGATCAAATTGTCTCTCTCAAAAGGGATCTTCAAACAGCAAATGAATATAAAGAAAAATTCAAGATAAGTTCTGCTCAACTTGAAATTCTTCTTGGAAATCAAAAGAGGGCGAATGACAAGTGTGGTTTGGGATATGAGAAAGGAGAAAGCTCCGGATCTGGTCAGAAGAATTTTGGATTAGAAAATCCAAGGAACAGGCCTAGAAGACCTCCGGTAAGATAGCCCAATGCTCAAAGATATCCATCTTTCAATGGATACTGCCACAGCTGCAATCACTTTGGTCACAAAGCTAATCAGTGCAGAAAGAGATTGAATCAGACTTATTCAACCTTCTTTGGACAGTGCTTTAACTGCAAAAGGTATGGACACAAGTCTCATGAATGTAGAAATATGCAAATGAACAAATCATTCAATGGTAGATGCTTTGCATGCAATAGAGTAGGTCATATGTCTAATCAATGCAAATCAAGAGGTTATCAGTCAAATATGCAAAGAAATGTTGTTTGCCAAATCTGTAATAGGTCCGGTCATAATGCAAAAATCTGCAAAAGCAAGAATCAGGACAAAAGAGGTCCGGTATATAATCAGAATCAAGACAAGGGTAAACAAAAGATGAATGCGGATGAAGTTAGGAATGAAATGAATAAGATTTGGGTGAAGAAAAGTTTAGAGAATGTAGAGGTTAGATCCACACCAGACTCTGGTGCTGATATTCCTTCTGGAAATTAAAAGGTGAGCTTTGGCTCAGGGGGAGACACAGAAAATCCTGTTCCCCCAGCCAATCAAGTGGTGCCGGATTAGGCACAAGATGCGGAGTAAAGGGTTTGTAGATATGAATCTTGAGATGATCCAGCTAAGATTTCAGAGGTCCGCATGAAGATGTGAAGAAGTTGTGATCGATCATGTAAAACCTGTTCTAGGAGATGCTCTGGAATGACAGAGGATTACAAAAAGGTCCGGAGAGATCCGGAAGTGCATTCTCTTATTCTGTAGATTAGACAGAGTATTTGGGATGTCCTTGTGATGTGTCATCTTGATTTATTCATAACTGAAGGATCCGCATGATGTTCATAAATCAGGACTAATCCGATTCTTCAAGTCATTCGAATAAGGAAAACTGGAATGATGTAGGTTGAGCATTTATTGCAAATAGATATTAGGGTTTGCAAACAATATAAGGGATTTCTCATAAATCACTTGTTCATTCTACACTCAAGAAGAAGTGAAAAGTGGAGCTCTACAACAAAATTCATCAAGTTCACCGAAGATCACTTGCAAAAGTTATTACACACAGAAATCAATCCAACCATTCCGTATAACCAAAGGTGCATAAGGTATTTTTTGTTTTCAAATATCTCACTGCAAATCTTTGAAAAATGGCTACTCTGAATATAGTTAAGATCTCTGATAGACCTCGCCCCATATTCAAGAAACATCCATACAAATCTTTGGAGGTAGATCCCCTAGGAGCCTTCTCTAGTGTTTCGCATGGTGTATTGCATATGGATGACATTAGGGTTTACATACACGCTAATTTTGAAGACTTTGGAGAATCAAAATTGATGGATATCTATCACAAACAGTTGATAGATGACTCCTTTGAGATTAAACCTCAGTACAAAGCCATCCGGGATAAGCACTTTGCACAGTGCATTCATTTCCCCTATTTTGAAGAAGATGAATGGGTCCGGTATGTACTAAATAGAGTGCATGACAATTTCCTATGGTTGAACAAGCCTTTCAAGATCACCAAAGATGCAATTAGGGTTGTAACCGGTCTGCACTCATCTGGTGGATTACCTATTCTTAAGTCTGTCAAAAATCAGATAGTTAGTGATGCAACCGGATCTAAATTTGACAAGAAAGCTATGACAATTGAAGACATCACTGAACTGGATGTCAAATTTGCATCTATGATAGTTGGTTACAAGATCTATCACTCCAGTAGGGAAAATTCAGTACCGGGAACTGCAATTTACACAGCTTATCAAATGCTAAAGGAGAATGCAAACTATGACTTGTGTGAGCTTCTTCTAAACGAACTTTTGGAAAATCTACAGAAGATCAAGAAGGACAAGAAAAACTCCTTCAAATATAGTAGTTTGATCCTTTGTTTATTCTTTTATTACATGAATGAGCTTCCCGGATCCAATGGATGGATATGGCAGAATGACAGACCAGTTGCCATCCAAATCAGAGATTATTTGCATGGACTTGGGGATGCTAAAGCAAGAAAAACAACCCTATGGGGATATTTCAAGAACTTTCAGAGCATGATGCATGCAAGAGAAAGAATTCCTCAATGACTTGTCGAAAAGTACAAAGACATAGTATGCTTTATGGTAGAAACAGATCAGTGCCTAATGGAGGCAGTAGAACCAAGAACTGTGTGGATCATGCCCATGGGGTATGAAGTGGATGAACAGATTGTGGAGCTACATGTTCAACACATGCTAAGTCAGCCTAAAGATCCAAAGGCAAAAAGGTTCAGAACATTTGAGGAACTGAGTATAAAAATCCATGTTGAACTCAGAGAACTAGAGATCAAGAGGAAGGTTAGAAAAGAAGTAGAACATAACACAAGGCCTTGGGATCTCCATGGAGGCACTTGATGCTCACCGGAAGAAAAAGGAAGGGGATGAGAAAGAGAAGAAGAGGGCAGAAAAGAAAAGTGAAGAAAGTGTTCCGGTAGAAACCTCCACCCGGACCAGATCATCAAAAAGATATGCACCTCCCACAGCCAAAAGCTCAAAACTGAAAGTCCAGGCATCCAGCAAAACATCCAAGATGAAAGCCACAAGGGCTTATGAGAGTCAAAGAGATGAAGAGGAAACTGAATCAGATGAGGGAGTAAAGGAAATAAAGAAGCAGAAGAAGAAAGGATCCGGTAAACCCTCCACAGGCCAAGACAAGGAAGAAATGGCAGAGAAATTTGTTGAAAAGCCCACCCTGTCTCTAGACAGTGTAATCAAATCAATCACTGTGGATGGGAACCTTCAACCAGTGGCTGAATTTTATGATGACTACAATGAGGCTGACCAAAAGATCCTACAGGAAGCTACAATTAGGTATCTGAACATTTACAATAAAGCTTTTATTGAGATTATCTCTGAAATTCCTAAGAGTCTAGAGAAGGAATTAGAAATAAGAAAGAACAATGCCCAGGCAAAAGATCTTGAGATCCGGGAGCAGATAGCTATTTAGCTATATCCTCAAATTGATCCCAAGACAATGAACATAATATTCAAAGACTGCAAAGATGAGTTCAGAAGTAAAGCAAGGATGAATAAACTCATGCTTTGTGAGACTGACAAGGTGGCCATGGATATAGAAGAGATCCTCCGAAAGGCCTTCAAAAGGTTTAATCTTCCTATTGTAGAGGACTTAGGTGTAGAAATAGCTGTGGACTTGGAATCCTTTGCTCCAGAAGAAGTGGCCCTTGAACAGACTAACATCTCTCCTCCGGTTTCCCCTATAGTCTGCAGATCCAAAGAAGAAGAGAAATTACAAGAGAAAGGAGCAGCGGTGAAGGAAAAAGAAGGTGACAGTGCAAAGATTGTAGAAGGACAGAAGACTTCACCAGAGAAAACCACAACTATCAGTGGTGGGAATATAGAGGCAGAGAAAATTCCAAAGGACAGCTCCAAGACTGCAAAAGAGAAGAAACATTTGTCTTCGGCAAGAGACATTGCACAAACTGTCCAAAAATTTCTAAGCAAAGAAGTAATAGAGATTGATGAACTAGAGCTTCTACAAGGTCCATTCAACTTTGATTCCCTCTCTCCAGTGCAGACAATGAAGATAGCTTCATTTGCAAATGCTAAGGCAAATGAAAAACTCCTAAAGTCTCATATGGAAGACTGTGAGTTGATAGAGGCTGCTTCTGGAGTGCTTGAGAAGATTATGTCATCAGTCCAGAAAGATCCCACAGCCTCCTCTTCTGGTAATCTCAAAACCTTAGTCAGCAGTGTTGGTACACATTTTGAATCCCTAGAAAAATCAGTTGAAGAAAAGGTCCGGAAGGAGTTTTTGGATAAGAGATTCTCAGAGATACTAGGATTAATCTCTAATGATAGGAGAAATATGAGTATTGGAATAAAGAGCTTAGAAAATGCTCTTAAGGATGGCGGTGACATTTACAAATTTTGTATCTCCTGGTCAAAAGCAACTATAGAAATTGAGAAGAAAATAAAAGAGGAACAGGACAAACTACTGAGTTTGTCTCATTGTTTTGATCCTCTCTCTTCCTCCATAGTAAATCAAGAATGTCAAACTATTGCAATCACAAATGCAATAAAGAACTTTGAAAAGGAAAGGAAGAATATAATTAACCGGATGGGAGAACTTAGAAGGATTATTATCCCTAAGTTAGAAACCATGCATGAGGCCATAAGTGATGCTCACACTACTGCCCAAACCAACGATCCGACAGATTTCAAGAGGGTAGAAGCTTTTGCATTTTTGTTGAGTGGTCACATTTCAATTTTGGATAGAATGAAGCAAAGTTGGGCTATAGAACTCATCCAGTTGAAGACATCCTTTGCAAATATTCTTCAGTTTATGTGAATATGTAATATACAGTCAAGTATAGTAAATTTTTGAAAATTTTGGTGTACGGACCCTACCCTTTGCCATTAATGTCAAAGGGGGAGTGAGGAGCAGTAAAAATTGAGGAATCCAACAAAGGGGGAGCTCTGGAAAATGTATATATAGACAAAGCATCAGCCAAGGGGTAGCATAGTGTAAACACTTAATCATTTTTCACTAAGTGTTGCCATCAATGCCAAAGGGGGAGATTGTTGGCAAGAGACACTATATGGATTCATGGTTGTTGTCATTGATGGCAACAAAGGTCATCCCACATATCCGCAAGTCATGGTGTGTCTCTACTGGAAGTCAGAATGAAGATTATTGTGGTCCGGTGAACAAGAACAGAGCATGTGGCAAGGTCTGACAGACTGGTCTGGATCTCTCAAAGGAAGTATCTTGGTGCAGTGCGGATTTGGGGAAGTCAAGAGGACTACCTTGAGTGGTATATTCCAAGGATTTAGCCTCTGATGATAGATGAGGAAAAAGATATGAATAGTTAAGTACCGGATTCCTAAGTGACAGTATGAACAGAGGAAGAACTAACTGACAGAACATCAGACTACCTTCCAGATGTGTTACTGATGGTGTTAAAGGTTATGAAGGCATGAATCATACTTGGCCAACATGATTAATGATTTCTACAAGTATATGCTTGATCCGCATTACTTGATGTGGTAGGATTCAGCCGACAGATCAGAACTAGTGAAAAGATTGACTATTCCGGATGCTGACTAGAAAGGTGATGAAATTACTTGTGCGGATATATATGCACGATGGATTTAGTTGTAAGAGTTGTTGTTGTTGTGATGTGATATGTGAATAAGTGTAGAGCAGAGCAAAAGCAATAAGAAAGATCCAGTATGTGAAAGGAAAGTAGAATAAAGAGAAGAGGAAAGATGAAGTGCAGCAGATCAGTGTACTGAGCCTAACCGGAACTGAACTCCAGCATATGTGGATGCTTCCAATTAGTTCAAGTATTGTATAACATTCTTTTGTAGACAGTGTGTCTCCTTGTAGGCAGTGTGCCTCCTTTGTGAGCAGTGTGCTCGGGCAGTGAGCCCTAATTGGCAAGTGCCATTTTGTAATTCCTTATTCTTCTAACAGAGAATAATCTTTGGGTTAATCACCCCATGGTTTTCTCCCTTAACAGGGTTTCCACATCAAAAATACTGTGTCATGTGTTTTTCATTTCATGGTAATATTTGATTGTTTGAATTAATGTTGCATTGATTAATAAGAAAGTTCAGAAAGAAGAAATAATTAGGATAACTGATTCACCCCCCCTCTCAGTTATCAACACTTAATTTGTCAAACAACATGAAAAAATGTCTTCTTGTCTGATAGGACGCATGAAAAGTAGGGAATAATAGACATGTGGGGTCTGAATCATGGATCCCACATGGTTTTTTCCCATTTTTTTGCTTCCCATAATGCGAGCGCATTATAACGTGCTCGCATTATAATGCGAGCACATTCTGGGAAGCATGAAAACATTAAGCTTTCATATGACGTATAGAACCTACTTGTTATCCATGGGGGTTAGCAGCCTTTCACATCATTATACACCTTGAAAAATCATCATCCATTGTGTCTTTGTTTGATCTTTTGCCAAAAACAAGTTGTCTACAAACCATTTACACTATTTCTACTAGAATTGTGCATCTGATCAGTACTTTGGTGCTTCTGAGTTATCCTGGCACTTTTGATCATTATCTTGGTACTTTTGATTAGTATCTTGGCACTTTTGATTAGAGGTTAGGCTCTTCTAATTAGATGTTTGGCACTTTTGATTAGGTCCTAAGTTTCCAACCATTTCATTACCACCTACATCCTAATCCTTCCAACTTGATCCATCTCATCCCAGATCTATCCAAATAAATTCTAATTCATCTCCAATCCAGCCAAATTCATTCCTAATCAATCCCAAATCATCCCTAATCCATTCAATTTCATCTCTAATCATCCCTAAACCACTTCACACCATCCCAAATCATATCCAAATCAATTTAACTTCATCCCTAATCATTTTCAAATTAACCCATTTCATCTCAAATACCATCCCTAAACTAGCCCAAAACCACTTCACACCATCCCTAAAACCACTCTAATCATTCCCGAATCATTCCTTATCTAGTCAATTTCACCTTTCATCATCCCTAAACCAATCCATTTCATCCCAACTCCATCCCAAATCAATCTAAGCTCCATCTCAAACCATCCCAAAAATAATCAAAACCAAACAAATACCTCACCAGGAGCCATTAGAACATCATAAGCGTTAATCTATTAGTCATTTGCACCATTCTATATATCATATGTGCCAATATTCTCCTTAGTATTACCTACCTATCAATCACAAGCATCATTCTACACCTAGCCACTCATAGGTGTCATTCTACCCTCTGCCAGCCACAGGAGCCATCAGAACATCATAAGTGCTAATATGTCAATCATTTGCACCATTCTATACATCATATGTACCAACCCTAAACCCTAAACCCAATCAAACCTAAGCCCCTATCTCCTTGTCTCTATCATCCCTCTACCTCTCAATCTCTCTGCCTATGTCTCTGGCCATGTCCCTCATCTCCCTATCTCTCCCTCTCTAAACTACTAAACCCTAAACCCTAAACCTGATCAACCCTAAACCTCTATCTCCTTGTCTCTATCGTCCCTCTACCTCTCAATCTCTCTTCCTATATCTCTGGCCATATCCCTCACCCTCTATCTCCCTATCTCTCCCTCTCTAAACTCCTAACCCCTAAACCCTAAACCTGATCAACCCTAAACCCTTTCTCCTTTTCTCTATCATCCCTCTACCTCTCAATCTCTCTGCCTATGTCTATGGTCATGTCCCTCACCCTCTATCTCCCTATCTCTCCCCTCGATCTCCTCTATATCTCCCTATCGGTCCTCTCTCTCTCTAAACCCTAACCTAAACCTCTAAACCTTAACTCCTAACCCCTAAACCTAAACCCTAAGTTACCCTAAATAATGCCCCTAAACCCTAAAAATGAGCAACCCTAAACCCCAAACCCCTAAACCATAAACCTTGGAAGCAACCCTAAACCTCTATCTCCCTATCTCTCCCAATAGCTATCAATCCCCTCTCTCTCTCTCTAAACCCTAAACTCTAACCCCTAAACCTGAGAAACCTTAAAGCCTAACCCCTAAACCGTAACCCATAAACCCTAAACCATAAACCTGAACAACCCTAAACCCCTAAACCCTAAATAATTCCCCTAAACCCTAACCTCAAAACCCTAAACTTGAGTAACCCTAAACTCAGAAGCCTCAAATAATGCCCCTGACCCCTAAACCCTAAACTCAAGCAACTAAGCTAAACCCCTAAGCCGTAAATAATTCCCCTTTAACCCTAACCCCTAAACCCTAAAGTTGGGCAACCCTAAACTCATAAACTCTAAATAATACCCCTAAAGGTCTGAGCAACCCTAAACTCATAAACCCTAAATAATGCCCCTAAACCTGACCAACCCTAAACCTCTCTCTCTCTCTCTCTCTCCCCCAAAACCTGAAAAACCTAAATAATGCCCCTAAATCCTAACCCCTAAACCATAAACCCAAGAAACCCTAAACCCCTAAACCCTAAATAATTCCTTGAACCCTAAACGTAAGCAACCCTAAACTCATAAACCTGACCAACCCTCTCTCTCTCCAAAACAAGAAAACTAGGACTCTCTCTCTCTCCCTATTTTTAGGTATCTCTCCCCTCTCTCCCTTCCATCTCCATCCTCTCTCCCTCTTCCTCCCTCTCCCTCTCCCTCTCCCTTGTCAACAAAGAACATGGAAACAAGAAAACTAGGACTTGCAAAGAGGCATAGGGATATAAATTGGGATGATGAAATGGAAACAAGATAATTTATGTAATTTCATTGGATGGGTTCAAGAATGATGAGGAGAGGTAGAGAGCCGAGGGAAGTAGAGAGTGAGAGAGAGAGGGTAGGAGGTAGAGACGAGAGGGAAGTACAGAGTGAGAGAGGGTAGGAGTTAGACAGGGGAAGGAAGAAGAGAGTGAGAGAGAGGGTAGGAGGTAGAGAGGGGAGGGAAGTAGAGAATGAGAAAGGGTACAAGGTAGAGAGGGGAGGGAAGTAGAGTGGGAGAGAAAGTAGGAGGTAGAGAAGGAAGGGAAGAAGAGAGTGAGAGAGAGGGTAGGAGTTAGGGAGGAAAGGGAAGTAGAGAGTGAGAGAGGGAATGGAAGTAGAGGGTGCGAAAGAGCGTAGGAGGTAGAGGGGAGGGAAGAAGAGAGTGAGAGCGAATGTAGGGGTAGAGAGGGGAAGGAAGAAGAGAGTGAGAGAGAGGGGAGGGAAGTAGAGAGTGCAAGGGAGGGTAGGTGGTAGAGAGGGTAGGAGGCAGAGAGGGGGGGAAGAAGAGAGTGAGAGAGGGGAGGGAAGTAGAGAGTGAGAAAGAAGGTATGAGGTAGAGACTGGAGGGAAGTAGAGAATCAGAGAGAGGGTAGGAGGTAGAGAGGGAAGGGAAGAAAAGAGTGAGAGAGAGGTTAGGAGGTAGAGAGGGGAGGGAAGTAGAGAGTGAGAGAGGGTAGGAGGTAGAGAGTGAAGGGAAGGAGAGAGTAAGAAAGAGGGTAGGAGGTAGAGAGGGGAGGGAAGTAGAGAGTACGAGAGATGGTAGGAAGTAGAGAGGGGAGGGAAGAAGATAGTGAGAGGGAGGGTAGGAGGTAGAGAGGGGAGGGAAGTAGAGTGAGAGAGGGTAGGAGGTAGAGAGAGGAGGGAAGTAGAGAGTGAGAGATAGGGTAAGAGGTAGAGAGGGGGGGAGAAGAGAGTGAGAGAGAAGGTAGGAGGTAGAGAGGCGAGGGAAGTAGAGACTCAGAAAGAGGGTAGAAAGTAGAGAGGGGAGGGAAGCAAAGAGTGAGAGGGTAGGAGGTAGAGAGGGGAGGGAAGAAGAGAGTGAGAGAGAAGGTAGGAGGTAGAGAGGGGAGGGAAGTAGGGACTTAGAGAGAGGGTAGGAAGTAGATAGGGGAGGGAAGTAGAGAGTGATAGAGAGGGTATGAGGTAGAGAGAAGGGGAGAATACAGTGAGAGAGAAGGTAGGAAGTAGAGAGGTGAGGGAAGCAAAGAATCAGAAAGAGGGTAGGAGGTAGACAAGGAAGGGAAGTAGAGAGTGAGAGAGAGGGTAGGAGGTAGAGAGGGGAGGGAAGAAGAGAGTGAGAGAGAAGGCAGTGTTGATGCGGATGTTATACACACACAACATGAAATAAATTCACTATGAACTTAATCTACCTTGAAAGATATGGAGAATTATCAAACAATAATTCACAATCCCAAGGCTTCGGTAGTCAAGTCATGACTGTGTCAGATAACTCAGTGTTCAATGTGAATCTATTTAACAAGTGGCCTTACATGATTTAATTACTATTTACTGGCTATTACTACTCAATCTTTACAAATATCTCTAATTTATTCTCCCAGCGTTACTCCTTTTCATGTATTTGTAAATTTATTGTCAATCTGTGCATGAATTTCCAAGAAACAGACTCTGTATTTCAAAGTTCATGAAAATCATCAAAGATCTTTAGCATTCACATGTATTTATCAAAATCTTTAACAATTTCCTTTAGATGACTGCATTTCAGCTATTTATTTAAACTATTGGTAAAAGAAAGATAAAAAGATAAGGTTAGAAACATGTTCAAAACAAAACATGATGCTCTGTTACTCACGTGGACAAGTTTTGATTACCTTGGACAATTCAAAAGCAAACAAACTCTTATATGTTAGTCCAGATCATTTCACAAATTCACATATAGAATTGAAATCTTCAAGGAAATATATCAGAAACACATAAATCAAATAACACTCTGGAACAAATGCAGAAATTTGATGTTTGCATTTACTAATATATGTTAGCCATTTCAAATTTACAATATTTCATGACTTCAAATCTTATGAATACATCAACAATATCATCAAAACTTACAGACATTTTTATAGATATAGAAAGGAAACAGGATGTTCCACATATTCCTTCCTACAGACATAGGTAAATTCTTGCTCAAACTAACTATGCTCAAAGTATTTTCCTCAATCACTTCTCTTGTAGATGCTCTAGTATATTTTTTATAAGTAGGAGGTATTTTTCGCAGCGTGTCAAATTATGATATTTTATTTCAGGGTTTAAACCCTGAAATAAAATATCATATATTTTTTATGTCAGCCGTGTGTATTAAAATAGGTGCAACAAAGATCTTTATATAGACATGGATCCTTTGTAACATTTACAAAATCCCATCAAGGGTTGAGATTCAAAATACAATATCAATGGTGGAAGCAGACCTGCCAACTATGCACCAGAAGGCACATAAGAATATCCTTGGAATATACTCCTTGCTAGTTGTCATTCTCAAAATATCTTGGGAGAATATTCTTTTGATTGCAAAGATGCCTTTAGAATCTTTTTGAAATGCCACAATGTCCTTTTAGCTGACTTTTCCATCTTTGACTTTTTCTACCAGTACAAAAGAATAACAAATACAACATGGGACAATCAATCACTATCTATGGTGTCCTCCACTTGTTAATCCCCTTGCTTCTCACTCATATGATTGGAATATCTCTTGGCCAATGTTGATATGGATGCATGACCTGTCATTTGAGATGCTTCCCATGTATATTGCTGCATCTCCACACTTTTCTTCAATATGTTCACTCTACCTACCCTATCCTCTTTTCTTTTTTGATACTTCTTAATTTTGGCATTTAATTCCATTATCAATTCCATTACATCCTCACCCAATTTATTTACCAGATCATCAATGCATGACTGGAGGATATCTGTAAACTCCTTTATAGCTATATCTACATCATACACCTGAGCTTTGGAACAAGGATACCTTACCAAATGCTGCACAATCTTCACATGTTTATCCAATAAGCCCTGAGCAATTTTTTCTAACTCTTGAACATTAATAATACAAGGTCTAAGTACGCCCTCCTCAATTTTCAACTCCATTTTCCATCAGGGTACTTGAAAAGCAATATTTAGGGTCAAGACCCTTTCATTAACCAATGCTGCCATATGTTCTTCCATGGCACTGAGTTTATTCAACTCATCTTTATTCTACTTTATTCTTGATTGACATCTTTGTAGAACGATGGCATAGTTATTCTTTTTCAGTAAGGGTGGCATCCCAATTACTAATTGCAATTTTTATTACACCCTCCCCTTTCTGCATAAATGCCTTTACATACACTTCAAGTATGTTAGCCAAGTGCCTTTTATTCTCTATGTCACCTAGTTTCTTTTTAACAAAATGGTTAGTTCAAAAGATAACTTTGGTAAACCTTGTCCAGGATCAATCATCCCTTGGATAAATTGTTGCAATTTGGCAATTTGCCCTTTCAATTTTATTATCTTCTGCTTATCCTTCCTCATTTTAGTAGCAGTTAGCTCCGTCATTTCCTGCAGCTCTTCGATATGTTGCTCCCTATTAACATGTCCCAAATTCATGCCTATGACATTGTACTCAGCCATGTTTATTTCACCTTTTTCCTTATCTTCTTGTGGAACTACCATTTGTACAGTTCTTTTCCCTAAGGGCTCTCTCTTTATTGCAAACATGATTCTTGCCTTCTTTCTAATTCTTTTGGAGGCCTCACTAGCCAATAAGCTCTTTATGTCAATTGGCATCAATTGTACTGTTGATTCTTGCCTTACCTTTGATCCAACCCAAGATGGTACTACCATACTTGCATCTGTAGCCTTATCATTCATCACCTCATCTTGAGGTTCCTCTTTTATAACTTCTTCTTCTTCTTGTTCCTCTTGTTCTTGATGTTGTTGTTGTTGTTGACCATGTTGTTGTTGTGGAGGTAGTTGCTAAGGAAGTTGTTGTTGTTGTTAGGGTTGTTTCTCTTCAACCTTTTGATGTTCCTCTGTATTAATTGTAGGGACATTCTCCTGAGCTGGTATATTTTCTCCTTAAGAAGATGTACATTACCCATACCCTCACTCTCTTTCTCCTCTGTCTACTCCTTCAAAATCTCTTAGGTGGCCTCTTTAACTTCCTCCATGATGTTCTCAGGCACTAGATATTCAAATGGATCAATCATTTCTATATCCTATGCTATTTGTGTAGCAACCTTTTATGATGCACTTGCATCAAATGCTCCCAGCATAAGATCCTGAGTTCTGGGTATTTGCCTTCCTTCTTCCTCACTGCTACTCTCATCTATGCTTTCACTACTACTTTCATCATCACTTTCATCTTTGTTATCTTCAACATCATCCACATCCTCAATTTTATCCACATCCACCACCTCTATATTCTCTTTATGGATGTTTGAGCCATGGATACTTCCTTCACCATCTCTTTAGCCATTTCTAGTTTGACTTGGATAAATCCTTGCAACTTTTGTTGTTGTGTTTGGGTTACCAAGGGTGTTTGTGAGGTAGTTGGTGCAATTTGAGCACTTGATGTCTGTTGAGGTACTATAGGTGTTTGTACCACAGTAGATGCACTTGATGTTCCCTCTTCTTTAGATGTAAATGTTCCTGAGGGAACAACCACTGTTACCTCTAGTGCATAGGGATCCAATAATGTGGCTTTAGGGTTCACTTTAGCATTAAGAAATCATCAAAACTATCCTTGCTCTCCAAGCATCTCTTTTTACCCCTCTCCTCTGGGTATGTCACTGTTATCCCTATGGCCTTCACCTCTTTTATTCTCTCTTTTATCCATATATTTGTATACATTATTATTGACCTAGCGATGTTGTCCAGTGAATCTTCCTTGGGCTGATTCCAATCTGGCTATGTTATTATTTCATCTACCACTGTTTTGGCATCATAACTTGTATGCAATACCTTTTCATCATATTTTTTAATCTCTTGGGGCACTTCAAGTACTCCCAATGTTTTCACTTGGTCAAGAGTTAATCTTTGATGAGCCCTTTTTCTGATTTCTACCTCATTGTCACAATCAGCCCAAAAATCCTCAAGGTGTGGCTGATGTTTAAACTTTTTATCTACAAAATTTTGTATCCTTCTGAATGGGTCAAATGGCCTAGCCAAATCAAAAGTTTGGAATCCATAATACTGAAACTCTACTTCTGATGCCTTAGCTGCCACTTCATTAAAACATTGGTATCTTCCAATACTAAAAGGAAACTTAATATTGCCTCGGTGAAATTTGGCCTTATACATGCCATAAATGTTTAGTATCTATCTAGTAAACTCTAATAAGACCATCTTGTCTGTTGGGTACCTCAACAGTTTGTAAGGTTTACCCATAAATCCTCCTGTTCTTAAGTATGTGAAGGTGGGGAGTTGTATGTACCAGGCACTATGCAAATTATTTGCATCCCATGCCTCATCTGATAGTCTTTTATCTCTATCACATGTTAGTGTCCTCAGTAAGTACATATAAAACACATCATTTACCCTTATATAACTCTTCACTGCATTCTATTCCTACAGGTCCAGGTAATAATCATACACTAGCATCTGCCCTAGGCCACTTCCTAATGTACCAATCCCTTGTATTCCCTTCAACTACATCTTGGTTGCACATGAATAGACTATGTAGGAAGACATGAAGAACATATTATGTTTCTTCCATATCATAACTTGTGAAAAAATAGCATTGCTAATAGCTAGGGCCCAGTGAACTGCCCCTATTTCTTCTCTAATAAATTGAATCACAGGAAACATCCACAGTTCAAATGTAGCTACATCTGCCAAGCCCATTAACCTTCTTAACAATGTGATCATTATATAAACATCTTCCTTGAAGTGTATCCTATATAAGTGCTTTGGGACCCTCACAGCTGCTTTTGGCTTCTTGTCTGGTGAATACCATCCATAAAATATTGCACTCTTGCAAGATGATTCATTTCCTCTAAAATTAGTTACATATTGTTCCACATCTATTTCTTTCATCTTCTCAGTAATCTTCAAACCAAAGGTTTCCGCTATTCCTTCCACTGACAAATTTGTGTATACCACACCATTGTGCTTCACCTTCCTAGAATTCCTGGCATACCTCTGAATACATTCAATAACCAAATCCATAGCCTCCATTGCCAAAGGAAACCCCACAGCATTATACAATCCTACATCTAATATGTTCTTCATTGCCAAAGACACCCCAGGTGCTCTAATCTTCTGTAACAGTTCTACAAACTCAAAATCCTTGATTTCCATGTCCACTACCCTTCCCCTTGCAGAATAAATCTATGAATTGTAACTCCTTCTTAGAGATTCCTCTTTGACTATTTCCTTCCTTGTGTCTTTCTTTTCTCCCTTTCCAGTCGTCTTCTCAGTTTTCTTCCCTTTAGCGGCATCATATCGAGAACATATTCATTTTATGACTACATTCATGCTTTCTAGGGTTTTACCATATAAATTTACCATTTAACATTTTACCCTACTATTTTTCCTTTTCACATTTGAATCCTGTATAAATATCCTACTATGCCTAAATTCTACGATTTATTACAGCAATTAAGTAATTCTAAACCATTTCCATCACCCTACTGTAATTACTGTAAAATTCATTGTAATTACATTTCATTAAGCACAAGTGGGAATTTTAAAATACATACCTAGATTCGCAACTGTTGACTTTAATACTATTGACAAGGAATTTTACCATTTGATTTTACTGCAACCATCTTGAAATCTCAATTTGCCTTAGCTCTGTGTAATACTCTGCAACTGAACTCTAAATGCAATTATGAAGTTTAAGGCAATCAAAATTCCTTTTTACTCCATTGAAAGTAAGTATTTTATGTGGTAGATATGCATTAAATGCAGTAAACAATATATGCAATTTTGATTTTTGCTTTACTTCTATTGTTTAATGCATAATTTGAATTTTGTATACGTTGGCTTTTGTACTTTTGTGTTTTGCATATCTTATACATACACTTTTCAGCAATATACAAGAAAGGAATGATGATGTGATTACAAACATTTCTACTAAATGACCCTCTTGATGTTACATTTGCCTTTTGTACCTCAAATCATGTACGAGTTACCTTTATGCATTTGCAATTTTTCCTCTTATTTGTTTTGTATATTTATTTGAATATGTTCATGTACATCTTATACAATCGCCAAACATACAAATGTGGACTCTATCAGATTTATGAAATACTTGGAATCACCTTAGATCTAGTTTTGTATATATTTCATTTGTATCACCTTTTGTATATCATATACATGCACTTTTACATACGTACGTGATGTTGACTTTTCCCTTTTTCACTATGTGTAACTGCACTTTACTCGTAATTTAATCTTGAGTTCAAGTCCATGATTGCATCTTTCTCTTTTGTATATCTTATTCCTATATTCCCATATACAAATGTGGGTCCCAACTAAAGTTCACAACGTTTAACTCCTCTAATCACGTCTAGACTTGTATCTATATATTAGATACATGTGATTATACATACAATGATACATACCAATATGACCATTTGCTTTTGCTTTCTAAACTCAATTGAATTTTCCCTCGAGTCCGTATCTACATTTGTATCAGAAAGCATACCAATAACAATGTATTTACCATACAAACGAGATAATCATGACTTTATATGCTAACTTTGAATTCCTTTTGACATCGGCTAATGTATATTATGAATTTGTATCAATAATACATGCGCTGGAATATAAAAATACAAGCATAGACTTTACCTATTATAAAGTTCACCATGAAATGCTATCGGGTTCATATTTGCATAAGTATGTTTTGAACTATTAGCGATACAAACATAATACAGGATTTAAACATGATGCATATTATAACCTGATAGACCAAAACACAACAGATACATGCAAATGAAAATGTATATGGGATACACATTGACCAAAATTGTCCAATGTTGACATTTACAAAAACTAGCATAACTCTTAAAATACTCAGAATTATTCAACCATTGAAAAAGGCAACCCTAGCTAAATTTTGACGTAGATTTCATTGATAGCAACCATTTTCACCAAGCATTGTGCACCTTGAATTTCAAGCATCTGAGACATTTTACCTATACTACCAAGCAAGTAGAACCAAACCAACACAAAGCAAAAGCCACAACAGGGGTCCTCATTTTGCTAAAGGGTAAAATGGGGCGTGTTGTAAGCATCACAACAACTAGCAACCAAATAAAACAACCAAATTTATAAAACTTAGGGAACAAAACGAAATAAATCATAGATTTCCAACTTTCTTATATGTACGCATGCTACTTACTCACAGAAAGAATGTATTCACTAACCCCAAAAAGAAACCTCCAAAGGAGTTTAAGTGTGTGCAATTGATTTATTTCCATTCTTTGAAACAGACTCAAAAAATAGCAACTATTTGTATTAAACTACATAGATGGATTCAACCTTCTAAGCCAATCTAGATAGAGCCTTGTTGCCAGTCAGGCGTCCATAGCCTCGGCAAGGTTATTGCTATAATCTCCTCAATTAGAGCCCCACTGCCAGCAGGCGTCCATAGCTCCGGTGGAGTTATTTGGTATCCCTCATACGTTTCAAGACAATCTCTTTGATCATCTTCCTTTATTCATTATTAATACTTTTGGTATTGTAATGAAGCTTATGCTCAACAAGTAATAAAATCATGTTCCTAATATGCAAGGTGGATATTATAGTGGTAGAAAAGGAAAACCTTCATATTTTTCACTTAATGCAAGTGTCCACTATCCCCTAGAGCTACTCCTTGAATATTTCAATTTGCTGCTAGTGAATAATATCCTTCAAAGACCAAACAAGTAAACTACATCTATAAAAGTCACAACCTATGCATAAATTTCATACTATGCCCTTAGTTATAGAAATTCCATTGTTTTCCAAAGTTGTATCCTACTTCTATATATCCAAAATCAAAATAAGGATCCCAAGCACACAGAAAACAACAAAAGTGACCCACACCAAACAAAAACACACAAACAACATCAAAACAAACCAAACCAAAATAAATAACTATACAAGAATATACAATACTTACAACATGATACACAGTAAGACCCAACTTAAGACTTTTAGGCTTGGAAGTAATGTTTAAGATACTGACCATTAATAGGTAATGGAATATCAAGTCACCAGTCAAAGTTTTCAACCTAAATGTGTTATCTCCTATACTTTTAGTGATCTGGAGTGGACCTATCCATAGCTTATCGAATTTTTTGTGATTTCCCTTTTTTTCATGGGCTTTATCCCAACATAAGACCAAATCTAAGATTTTAAAAGTTTTAACTCTAGCCCTTTTATCAAACCATCTTTTTACCACTGCTTGATGTTTAGCAAACCTATCTATGACTTGATTTCTTTTTTCATCCAAGTGTAGCAATTGAACTAACCTGGCTTCTCTTTGGTCATCAAAGCCTACGTATACATTAGCAAACTTCCAGGTTGGGATTCTCAGATTAACAGGCATGATTGCATCTATGTCGTATACTAAATGGTACGGGGAGTTTCCCAATGTTGTTTTAACCTTTGTTCTATCCACCCACAAAGCATACTTCAATAAGGTATTCCACTCCCTAGGATTCTTAGCAATTAGTTTCTTAATGATGTCTAACATAATTTTATTAGTAGATTTTGCTAACCCATTACCCTGTGGATAATAGTTCGATGAAAATTTTAAAACAATACCATATTAAAAATCCTAGTTTGAAAACTTTAAGGAAGAGAATGCAGGGTCATTGTCACATACTAGTGCATAAGGTACTCCAAACCTATTTATGATGTTCTCCTCTAAGAACTTAATGACAACATCAGTAGTAGACAATTTGCAATAGGTAGCTTCTATCCATCGCGTGTAGTAATCAGTTACTGTAAAAATGAATTTGTGTCCCGCAGAAGATGGAGGGTTGATAACTCTAATAAAATCCATCCCCCATTGTGCAAATGGTCTAGTTTCTATCACATGCTGCAAAGGATGAGTCATATTTCTTCCCTTATAGGTAGTGGTTTGACATATATGACAGCACCTGATATAGTCTTCAGTGTCTTTAAACATGGTAGGCCAATAGTACCCAGCCCTTAAGATCTTATGTGTTGTGGCCAAATGAGACCCAGGAGTTGCCCCATATTTATCAAGTAATTCTAACATCCCTTTATCAGCTTGATCTCTATTCAAACATCTCAAATATATCCCTCCATGATTCTTTTTGAATAGTATACCTCCCTGAATCATATACTTTTGGACTTTCAACTTCAATGCCCTTCTCTGAGAAAATTTCATATGACTCAGATATTTCCCTGATATCAAAAATGAAGTAAGATCATCATTCCATTCATTTGTAGTACCGGTATTCATGAAATATTGTTGGCTAACAATCTTGGGATCTATTAGTCTGCACTAAAGCTTGACCCCTAACCAATTTCATGAGAATGATTTCCATATCAAATTCCTATAGCATTGTTATCCATTTTCCTCTTTTATCTCCTAGTTCATTTTGCATCAGCAGCATTTTTACTACAGCATTAGGCACAATAGCTTTGACTTGACTTCTTAAAATGTAATGCCTGAAATTTTTTACTGCCTTTACTAAGGTAAAAGATTGCCTCTCAGTATCTAAGTACTTTAATTCTGCACCTTTAAGGGGAGCACTCATAAATGCTATTAGTTTTTATTCATCTTCATCACCCTTTTGTGTCAAGGCTACTGCGCAGGAGTGCTCAGATGTAAAAGAGTAAATAAAGAATGGTTTGGTATAATATGGACTAGTCAATACTGAAGCATTGGTGATAGCTGAACCTTTATATATTTAAAAGTTGCTCTAGCCACTAGTATCCACTATATTTTGGCATCATGTAGCATTTAGAGGTTGCACTATCTCAGCAAAACCAGTGATGAATTTCCTTACAAAGTTTATCTTACCAAAGAATGACTTCAATTCATTTTTGCTGGCAAGCAATTGCAACTTATTAATTCCTTCCACTCTATCTGGATCTATGGAAATCCCATTCTCAGAGATGATGTGTCCCAGTAACTTACCTTCTATCACCCCAAGGACACATTTCTTTGGATTCAAGGATATACCATATTTTTCACATCTTTACAACACTTTCCTCAAATCCTCTGCATGAGTAAGTTTGTCTTTAGAAAAAACCGCAAATCATCCATATAGATTACTATGCATTTTCCTACATGTCCACAAAAACCAATATCCATAGCTCTTTGGAATGTAGCCCCTGCATTGATTAAACCAAATGGCATTCTTCTATAAGCATAATTACCCCATTTACAAGTAAAAGTGGTTTTCAACCTATCCTCTTTATCCACTAAAACCTAATTGTAACCAGAGAATCCATCTAAGAAAGACATCATTCTGGCACCATTAACTACCTGCAAAACCTCATCCAAATGTGGTAAAGGATAATTATCTTTTTCTGATGCTTTATTGAGGTTTCTAAAATCTACTCAAAGTCTAATATCTCCATTCTTTTTTCTTATGGGCACTAGGTTGGTCACCCAAGTGGAATGCCTGATAGGAAAAATTATCCTTGCAGATAATAATTTCTTGACCTCTTCAAAGATCAAGGGTTCTAAAATGGCATTCACTAGTCTTTGCTTTTGCCTAAATGGTTTTACTCCTAGTTTGAGAGGAATCACATGAGTTATGATAGATGTATCATACATTTTGAGATCTTCATACATCCATGCAATGGTATGTTTATAAGCTTTTAGTATAGCAATTATATCATTCCTCAACACAGTGGAACAAGTCTTTCCAATTAGTACATTTTGAGGATCCTTATGAGTACCTAAATTGAAAGGATCACAGTTACCTCCTTCTATTTTAGGAATGTCTCTTTGTTTGACAACTCCATCAAAATCAAAGATATTTTCTAACTCAATGACTCCTTTTGGTAATAAGTTGCTTTTCAGGTCAACAATGTCTTCTTCATCCCAAGATATTTTTGGTCTATCTTGCTCATCAATTATTTGAGCTTCAAAGACATCATGACTTGTTATAAAATCAAGGATCTGTTGGTCACCCTCAAAAACTTAAGAATTTGTTACATTGTCAAGTATACTAGTAATAGACACTAGTTCTACCACAAATTTCTTTACTCTAGACAAGGCTAATGGTTCGAGTGAGCTAGTTGTAACTGCTAAGGCATTTGGGCATTGATTTAATTCTCTAGAAATGTGTATAATATTGAAAGCATCAAAATATTCTATCAAATCCCAAACCCTATGCCTATAACTTACCATTTTCTAAAAATTGCAAGCATACAATTTCCTAACCTATCTGACCACTAATTCAGAATTAGATAACACTTGAAGGACTTTTACTTTTCTCTTGATAGCCATTACTAACCCATGTACTAACATTATTAGTACATGGAAATTGCAATCTATAAGCTGCCAAAAATGACTTCCCATCAAGAACAATAAGTTCTATTCCAGCCCCTGCTCCCTATTTAGATTTTGATCCATCACACTTTAAAATCCACATGTTGTTTCTTTTGCGAATTGGATCTCTCACTTTTATAGGAAGTACTTTATTTAATTCAAGTTTTGTAGGGCCATGTTTATCCTTAGGCACTTTTGTCAGACCTATAGGTACTGTTGTATTTTCTATAAGCCTAGGAGGGTTAGAATGCTTGCTACCTTTTGCCTCTATAGAATCATTTGGACCCTTCAGTATAACACGAGCATTTTTACAATTATCAATAGCATGGCTACCTTCCCTATTTTCCATCTGTGTCATACATTTTTTATGTTGATATTCAATTATTTCCCTACACATTCCACAATCCTCCTCAAAATGAGCAGTCTTATGAACTCTACACCATCCTTTACATAAAACATCTTGAATAGAAGTTCCCTACTAAATACATTTCTAGATTTCTTTATTCATGATTTGGTTAAAACTACTTATGGTGTTCTCTTCCTCATCAGAAGAATCTTGATCAGATTCAATGAACAAACTAGTTCCCTTGTCAGTAGGTTTCCTTTCAAAATCAAAGGCTAGAATTTCTTCTATTTGGACTCCCATATTGGAAACTCTATACACACCAGGCTCTACTGTAGCATACAATAATTCATTTATTTTATTGTACTATGTTATCATGTGTTTCATCCTTGGTTCTGCCTTGATCCTAACCTGATTAGGGATACCTCTCCAAGGTAACCACATGTGTGAAAAATCTATTGCCATATATCCATTCAGAGTTTTGGACCAATCTCTACTCAACAACATCCCATAATTCACAAGAATATCCACTACCTGAATGTGAATATACCGTTGTACTCTAGGATCAATAGCTAATTGCATTTGAATGTGCATCAACTCTCCTACAACATTCACTTTAGATTTGTCTAATTAAGTTACAACCTTGGCAGACTTAGTAGGGGTGAGTCCTAAAGATTTACACACTCCTAATGGCATGACATTGGCAGAAGCTCTAGAGTCCAACATGCAATTATACAAGTTTTTTCCAAAGATTCTTAAGGTCAACATGAAAGGAGGAGATTCCTTCTTTTTTGTATACAACACTACGTTAGTGTTTGCAAGCACTGCACAAGACTTTTGTTCTTTTCCTTAATTTGCACTTCTTTATTATGAAAGTCTGGACTTGTTGAGTTTTCCTTGGGACCTGATTCATCTAAGGACTTCACGAACGTGGTTCTAACCCCTAGACTTCTTAGCAATTCATACAAAGGAACGTTAACTTTTATTTTCCTAATTTCTTTAGATAAATAGCTCATCAATTTAGAAGCATCATTAGGTTCTAATTTACCTACTTAGACTTTCTATGAGGCTAAAGTACTAGCACCTTGATGATTTACCTTAGGAGGTAGAGGATTGTTACTTGAATGTACATCTGGCAATGTATTGAGATTGTTTCAAGGTGTGGATGTAGTGAAGGGACCTCCAGGGTTGTTATTATTCCTTAAGTTGTACATGTGATTCCTTTGAGACTATTGAAATGCTTAGATCTCATCTGCTTCACCTTGCACTTCATTCTCAGTTTCAAAGAGAAATTGAAAAGTTTCTAACACTAAAGCTAACTCAGGATACAAACTTTCATGATAATATGATTCATCTTGTTCTATCTGATTCTCTTCTTCTTTTGATGAGAAGGTGAAACTTTATAAAACTATTGTAGACTCATGTCTTGAAGGTACTATTTCATTTCATTTAGGAACTAGGAATTCTAATGTAGGGCTTTGTACTTCTACCTTGAAGATACTCACTGCCAAGTGGAATTGTCGACAATCAAGCTCGGCATGAGCACTCATGTTATGGATCCTACACCAATTCTTAAGAGCCACATCTACTACTTGTACCCTAGCAGGTTGTTTGGATTCTTGATTATCTAGATTCTCAAAGGGAGAAGCTAGAGTACCATTATTTGGCCTTGTATTCCAAACTCTAAGAGGCCTAGGTTGATTTGAATTTCTATTATCATTTCCATGAGCTTTGTTGTCTCCATTATGATTTCTATTCTGCAGTCCTTGTCCATAGTTTTAATGATTGCCATTTTGATTATTCTAGGATGACTGCTATTTTGATAATTCTAACCATAGAAACTATGATTTCTCATCTGAGTCACTTCTGTGGTTAATCTTCTCAAGTGAGTAGTGATATCTTTTAATTCATCTCTATCCCCCTGTGCTTTGGCCACATATGTATCCTGTGGAGATTGAAAGAACGGTTGTCCATTGAACTTGTCATCATTAGCAACATTGCATGTATATGGAACCATAGTAGATGTAGGAACGAGATTATACATTGGAGTATGATGCATTAGTGCACCATTCAACTATTGCATTTGATTAGGAATTGCAGCACCTCCAAGGCTTACTAGAGGTCCATGGCCTGTTTTTCGCATCTCTTGATTTATCTTCACAGCTTCCTTATATACTTCAGATAAATTTGTCACTATAGGTACTTATCTCTTAACAAACATTGTAGTTAAAGGATCCAAAGAAGCATAATACATTTGTAACATTGCATCATTAGTTACGGTATAAGGAGCTACTAATCTGGAATAAGCCTCTTGAAAATGATCATTAAATGTAGTTATGAATTCTCCACCTTTTTTAATCTCTGCTAACCTATGATATAGGGATACTAGCTCGATTGGAACTCTAAACCTAGACAGGAATATTTCCTCCATAATTGCCCAACTTGTGATGTGATTATTAGGCAAATTGACATACTAGCTATAAGCTTGTTCAATTAAAGTAAACGGAAACAATCTACATACCACATCTTCATGTGCTATCCTTGCCCTGAAGCAAGTTTCTTTTAAGATCCTTATGTGATCTTCAGCATCCTGATGTAATTGAAATTTTGGACATATCTTGTCTAGATTCTTTGGCATGCCATGATATGCCACAAAGTGTATAGGTGATTCTACATTGAAGAATGCCATGACATGACCCCTAGGTGGAACTAAGCCAAAGTTCGGTTGATTTTGAGGATTTAAACCAAAATTTAGTGGTCTCAATGTGGAAACGTTTGGGCATATCAGGTTAGGTTGAATCAAAGGTGAACTTGGACTTGGAGGAGTATGTGATAAACTCCCTAGCTGAAAAGTTCCAAGACTTAAGATTAAGGGATTATTTATACCTTTAAGTCGTCTGTTAGGTAATTGCATGAAAATATCCCCTAGATTTGACCTGGACCTAATCATTCGACCAGTCTTACTAGCCAGTTTGCAAAATCTTGCTTTAAATCCTATCAGACCCTCCTTCTAGCACCAAAAACTATTGATGTGGATGTTATACACACACAACATGAAATAAATTCACTATGAACTTAATCTATCTTGAAAGATATGGAGAATTATCAAACAATAATTCACAATCTTAAGGCTTCGATAGTCAGGTCATGACTATGTTAGATAACACAATGTTTAATGTGAACTTGTTTAACAATTGGCCTTACATGATTTAATTGCTATTTACTGGCTATTACTACTCAATCTTTACAAATATCTCTAAATTATTCTCCCAATGTTACTCCTTTGCATGTATTTGTAAAATTATTATCAATCTATGCATGAATTTCAAAGAAACAGATTTTGTATTTCAAAATTTATGAAAAATCATCAAAGATCTTTAGCATTCACATGTATTTATCAAAATCTTTAACAATTTCCTTTAGATGACTATGTTTCAGCTATTTATTTAAACTATTGGTAAAAGAAAGATAAAAAGATAAGGTTATAAACATGATCAAAATAAAACATGATGCTCTGTTACTCACGTGGACAAGTTTTGATTACCTTGGACAATTCAAAAGCAAACAAACTCTTATATGTTAGTCCAAATCATTTCACAAATTCACATATAGAATTGTAATCTTCAAGGAAATATATCAGAAACACATAAATCAAATAACACTCTAGAATAGACGTAGAAAATTGATGTTTTCATTTAATAATATATGTTAGCCATTTCAAATTTACAATATTTCATGACTTCAAATCTTCTAAATACATCAACAATATCATCAAAACTTACAAATGTTTTTACAGATATTGAAAGGAAACAGGATGTTCCACATACTCCTTCCTACAGACACAGATAAATTCTTCCTCAAACTAACTATGCTCAAAGTATTTTCCTCAATCACTTCTCTTACAGATGCTCTGGTATCTTTTCTATGTTAGTCATTTGTATTAAAATAGGTGCAATAAAGATCTTTATATAGAACTAGATCCTTTGTGACGTTTACAAAATCCCATCAAGGGCTGAGATTCAAAATACAATATCAACAGTGAAAGCAAACCTGCCAACTATGCACTAGCTAGCACATAAGAATATCCTTGGAATATACTCCTTGCCAGTTGTCATTCTCAAAATATCTTGGGAGAATATTCTTTTAATTGCAAAGATGCCTTTAGAATCTTTTTGAAATGCCACAATGTCCTTTTAGCTGACATTTCCATCTTTGACTTTTTTTGCCTATACAAAAGAATAACAACTACATGGGACAATCAATCGCTATCTCTGGTGTCCTCCACTTGTTGATCTCCTTGCTTCTTACTCATATGATTGGTATATCTCTTGGCCAGTGGAAATATGGATGCATGACCTGTCCTTTGAGATGCTTCCCATGTATATTGCTGCATCTCCACACTTTTCTTCAATATTTGTGCCCTACCTGTCCTGTCCCCTTTTCTTTTCTGATACTTCTTAATTTTGGCGTTTAATTCCATTATCAATTCCATTACATCCTCACCCAATTTATTCACTAGATCATCAATGCATGACTGGAAGATATCTGTAAACTCCTTTATAGTTGTATCTACATCATACACCTGAGCTTTGGAATAAGGATGCCTCACCAAATACTGCACCATCTTCACATGTTTATCTAATAAGCCTTGAGCAGTTTTTTGTTACTCTTGAACATTAATAATACAAGGTCTAAGTATGCCCTTCTTAAATTTTAACTCCATTTTCCATTGGGGTACTTGAAAAGCAATATTTAGGGTTAGGACCCCTTCATTAACCAATGCTGCCATATGTTCTTCCATGGCACTGAGTTTATTCAGCTCATCTTTATTCTACTTTATTCTTGATTGACATTTTTGTAGAAGGCTGGCAAGGTTATTCTTTTTAGTAAGGGTGGCATCCCAATTTCTAATTGCAATTTTTATTACATCCTCCCCTTTCTGCATAAATGCCTTTACATACTCTTCAAGTATGTTAGCCTTGTTCCTTTTATTCTCTATGTCACCTATTCGCTCTTTAGACAAAATGGTTAGTTTAGAAGATAACTCTAGTAAACCTTGTCCAAGATCAATCATCCCTTGGATAAATTGTTGCAATTGGGCAATTTGCCCTTTCAATTTTATTATCTTCTGCTTATCCTTCCTCATTTTAGTAGTAGTTAGCTTTGTCATTTCCTATAGCTCTTAAATATGTTTCTCCCCATTAACATGTCCCAAGTTCATGCCTATGACATTGTACTTTGCCATGCTTATTTCAACTTTTTCCTTATCTGCTTGTGGAAATATCATTTGCACAATTCTTGTCCCTAAGGGCTCTCTCTTTATTGCAGACATGATTCTTGCCTTCTTTCTACTTCTTTTGGAGGCCTCACTAGCCAATAAGCTCTTTATGTCAATTGGCATCAGTTGTACTGATGATTCTTTCCTTACCTCTGATCCAACCCATGATGGTATTGCCATACTTGTATCTGCAACCTTATCATTCATCACCTCATCTTGAGGTTCCTCTATTATAACTTCTACTTGT
Source organism: Cunninghamia lanceolata (assembly GCA_027924645.1). NCBI lineage: Eukaryota > Viridiplantae > Streptophyta > Pinopsida > Cupressales > Cupressaceae > Cunninghamia > Cunninghamia lanceolata. Next base: position 8,225,840 of record BSBN01000476.1, on the reverse strand, counting down.
TCTTGTTCCTCTTGTTCTTGATGTTTTTTTATGTTGACCATGTTGTTGTTGTGGAGGTGGTTGCTGAGGAGGCTGTTGCTATTGTGGGGGTTGTTGCTCTTCAATATTTTATTGTTCCTCTATGTTAACTGTAGGGACATTCCCCTGAGCTGGTATATTTTCTCCTCGAGTAGCTGGTACATTATCCATACCCTCCCTCTCTTTCCCCTCTTCCCGCTCCTTCAAAATCTCTTGGGTGAACTCTTTAGCTTCCTCCACGATGTTCTCAGGCACTAGATATTCAAATGGATCAATCATTTCTATATCCTATGTTGTTTGTGTAGAATCCTTTTGTGATGCACTTGCATCAAATACTCCCAACATAAGATGAGTTATAGGTATTTTCCTTCCTTCTTCCTCACTACTACTCTCATCTATGCTTTCACCACTACTTTCATCCTCACTTTCATCTTTGTCATCTTCAACATCATCCACATCCTCAATTTTGTTCACATCCACCACCTCTATATTCTCTTTCATGGATGTTTGAGCCATAAATGCTTCCTTCACCATCTCTGTAGCCATTTCTTGTTTGACTTGGATAAATCCTTGTAACTTTTCTTGTTGTGTTTGGGTTACCAAGGGTGTTTGTGAGGCTATTGGTGCAATTTGAGCACTTGATGCAGGTGTTTGTACTGCAGTCTACTCTACTATGGCAGATGCACTTGATGTTCCCTCTTCTTTAGATGTAAATGTTTCTGAGGGAACAACCACTGTTAGCCCTAGTACATAGGGATCCAATAATGTGGCTTCAGGGTTCACTTCAGCAATCTTTGCTTCTACTATTTGCCTCTTTCTCTTTAAGAAATCATCAAAACTATCCTCGCTCTTCAAGCATCTCTTTCTACCCCTCTTCTATGGGTATGTCATTGTTATCCCTGTGGCCTTCAACTCTTTGATTCTCTCTTTTAACCATATATTCGTATATGTTATTATTGACCTAGAGATGTTGTCCAGTGAATCTTCCTTGGGTTGATTCTAATCTCGCTTTGTTATTATTTCATATGCCATCCTTTTGGCATCATAACTTGTATACAATACCTTTTCATCATGTTTTTTAATCTCTTGGGGCACTTCAAGTACTCCCAATGTTTTCACTTGGTCAAGAGTCAATCTTTGATGAGCCCTTTTACTAACTTCTACCTCATTGTCATAATCAGCCCAAAAATCCTCAAGGTGTGGCTGATGTTTAAACTTTTTATCTACAAAATTTTGTATCCTTCTGAATGGGTCAAATGGCCTAGCCAAGTCAAAATTCTAGAATCCATAATATTGCAAATTTGCTTCTGATGCCTTAGTTGCCTCTTCATTAAAACATTGGTATCTTCCAATACCAAAAGGAAACTTAATATTGCCTCAATGAAATTGGGCCTTATACATGCCATAAATGTTTAGTATATGTCTGTTAAAATCTAATAAGACCATCTTATCTGTTAGGTACCTTGGTTGTTTGTAAGGTTTACTCATAAATCCTTTTGTTCTTAAGTATGTGAAGGTGGGGAATTTTATGTACCAGGCACTATGCAAATTAATTGTATCTCATGCCTCATCTGATAGTCTTTTATCTCTATCCCCTATTAGTGTCCTCACTAAGTACATATAAAACACATCTTTTACCCTTATATAATTCTTCATTGCATTTTCTTCCTGTAGGTCCATGTAATAATCATACACTAGCATCTACCCTGGGCCACTTCCTAATGTACCAATCCCTTGTATTCCCTTCAACTACATCTTGGTTGCACATGAATAGACTATGTAGGAAGACATGAAGAACATATCGTGTTTCTTCCATCTCATAACTTGTGAAAAAATAGCATTGCTAATAGCTAGGGCCCAGTGAACTACCTCTATTTCTTCTCTAATAAATTGAATCACAGAAAACATCTACAGTTCAAATGTATCTGCATCTGCCAAGCCCATTAACATGCTTAACAATGTGATCATTATATAAACATCTTCCTTGAAGTAAAACCTATATAAGTGCTTTGGGACCCTCGCAGCTGCTTTTAGGTTCTTCTCTAGTGAATACCATCCATAAAATATTATGCTCTTGTAAGATGATTCATTTCCTCTAAAATTAGCTGCATATTGTTCCGCATCTATTTCTTTCATCTTCTCAGTAATCTTCAAACCAAAGGTTTCCTCTATTCCTTCCACTAACAAATTTGCGTATACCACACCATTGTGATTCACCTTCCTAGAATTCATGTCATACCTCTGAATACATTTAATAACCAAATCCCTAGCCTCCATTGCCAAAGGAAACCCCACAACATTATACAATCCTACATCCAATATGTTCTTCATTACCAAAGATGCCCTAGGCGCTCTAATCTTCTGTAACAGTTCTGTAGAGTCAAAATCCCCAATTTCTGTGTCCACTAACCTTCTCCATGTAGAATAAATCTATGAATTATAACTCCTGCTCAAAAATTCCTCTTTGACTATTTCCTTCCTTATGTCTTTCTTTTCTCCCTTTTCGGCCATCTTCTCGATTTTCTTCCCTTTTAGCAGCATCCTGTCAAGAACATATTCATTTTACAACTACATTCATGCTTTCTAGGGTTTTACCATATAAATTTACCATTTAACATTTTACCCTACTATTTTTCCTTTTCACATTTGAATCCTATATAAATATCCTTCTGCGCCTAAATTCTACGGTTTATTATAGCAATTAACTAATTCTAGACCATTTCCATTACTCTACTGTAATTACTATAAAATTCATCGTAATTACATTTTGTTAAGCACAACTGGGAATTTTAAATACATACCTGGATTCACAACCATTGACTTTAATACTATTTACAAGGAATTTTACCATTCAATTTTAATGCAATGGTCTTGAAATCTCAATTCGCCTTTGATCACCTTAGCTCTGTGTAATACTCTGCAACTGAACTCTAAATGCAATTGTGAAGTTTGACACAATTGAAATTCATTTTTACTCCGTTGAAAGTAGGTATTTCCTATGGTAGATATGCTTTAAATGTAGCAAACAATATATGCAATTTTGATTTTCGCTTTACTACTATTTAATGCATAATTTGAATTTTGTATACGTTGGATTTTGCACCTTTGCATTTTGCATATCTTATACATACACTTTTAACCAATATGTAAGAAAGGAATGATGACGTCATTACAAACATTTCTACTAAATGGCCCTCTCAACGTTACGTTTGCCTTTTGTACCTCAAATCATGTACGAGTTACCTTTATGCATTTGCAATTTTTCCTCTTATTTATTTTGTATATTTATTTGTATATTTTCATGTACATATTATACAATCACCAAACATACAAATGTGGACTGTATCAGATTTATGAAATAAATTGGAATCACCTTTAGATCCGGTTTTGTATATATTTTATTTGTATCACCTTTTGTATATCATATACATGCACTTTTACATATGTACGTGATGTTGGTTTTTCCCTTTTCTGGTATGTGTAACTGCATTTTACTCATAATTTAATCTTGAGTTCAAGTCCATGATTGCATCTTTCTCTTTTGTATATCTTATACCTATATTCCCATATACAAATGTGGGCCTCACCTAACATTCACAATGTTTAACTCCTCTAATCGCGTCCGGACTTGTATCTGTATATTAGATACATGCAATTATACATACAATGATACAATACCAATATGACCATTCACTTTTGCTTTCTAAACTCAATTGAGTTTTCCCTCAAGTCCGTATCTACATTTGTATCAGAAAGCATACCAATAACAATGTATTTACCATACAAACGAGATAATCATGACTTTATATGCTAACTTTGAATTCCTTTTGATGTCCGCCAATGTATATTGTGAATTTGTATCTTTAATACATGCATTGGAATATACAAATACAAGTGCAGACTTTACCTATTATACAGTTCACCATGAAACACTATTGGGTCCAGATTTGCATAAGTATGTTTTGAACTATTAGCGATACAAATATAATATGAGATTTAAACATGATGCATAGTATAACCTGACAGACCAAAACACAATAGATACACATAAATGATAATGTATATGGTATACATGTTGACCAAAATAGTCCAACGTTGACATTCACAAAAACTAGCATAACTCTTAAAATACTCAGAATTATTTGACTATTCAAAAGGCAACCCTAGGTAAATTTTGACACATATTCTATTGATAGTAACCATTTTCACCAAGCATTGTGTACCTTGAATTTCAAGCATCTAAGACATTTTACCTATACCACCAAGCAAGAAGAACCAAACCAACACAAAGCAAAAGCCATAGCAGGGGTCCTCATTTTACTAAAGGGTAAAATGGGACATTTTGTGAGCATCACAACAGGTCAAAGGTAGAGAGGGGAGGGAAGAAGAGACTCAGAGAGGGTAGGAGGTAGAGAGGGGAGGGAAGTAGAGAGTGAGAGAGACGGTAGGAAGTGTAGTTGCCCTTGTAGACATGTATGTAAAGTGTGGAAGCATAGACAAGGCATGTCAATTGTTTGACCTAAGACCTCAAAGAGATGTTTTGTAATGGAATGCAATGATTGCAAGATATGCAAAAGATAGATTTATTGAAAAGGCTTTAGAAACTTTCAAGCAAATGCAATTGGCATGTGTAAATCCAAATGAGATCAGCATAACGTGAGCGCATTATCACATGCTCGCATTATGCTAAGCTTATTTAGACGTGTTTTTCCAGTTGTTTACAAAATTTTTAGATAATCTGGAGCATGCTCCCCATCATGATGGCACTTTTTCAATGAAAAGTTAGAAAAAATACCACCACAATCTTAAGCTCTCTGTTAGCTATCTAACCATATAATTTTTTTCACATTTTGAGTACGTTAAGGGTTTCATCTTTAATTTCTTTTGTTAGTGTATCCATTTTTTGTCAAAAATCAATGTCTAGTATTTTTTACCCTTCTTTTTAACCATTCATCAAAATTTGAAATGAGTTACATTTTTGAAACTAGACTCTATTCTACACGTACTAAAAAAAAATTGATTTTCAATTAGTTTTCAAAAAATTTAGGGGGAAGCACGTTCAATTTTCTATTTTTCAGGATGTGTCCACTTTGAAAATCACTAAAAAATCAATTATTCATGAAAAAATTATCAGAAAAATCAGGGATAAACTACATGGTGTTAGCTAATTTCTCACTGAAGTGATTATTGCAAATACTAAAAAAAAGTTAACATTTTAGGGGCAGCACACCAGAAGCTATGCTATTTTTTTGAGAAAAATAGGACCAATTTGTGTGCTCCCCCTTTTTGAACCCCTTAATCTGAACCATTTTTGAAAAAAAATAGTAGTTTAGAAACTAGATTCAGAGCACTATGACTCTTATTTTTTGTTGCATCTTCAAATTTTGAGTGTAACTATCTTTAATTTCTCATCCAACATCAATGTTTCCTAATTTTAGAAAAAAAGTGGCATCTTAAGACCCCCTTTTGGTCCCTCATCTTTGTGCACTTACCCTAGTGTAAGGTTGGAAATTGCATACCCTACAATTTAGGCACTATAATTTGACCTCTATTTAGTATCAATCTCCCCTAACATGTTTTTAGGTTCATTTGGCCCTATCCTAGCCTTTGTCCTACTCTTGGAGCTAATGTGGGCATTGTGTTTCTATAAGTTTTTGTCTTTTCTATGTAAGTGAAAATGTTTTTTGTGTCAACCTAGTGCCATGCTATCATCTTGAGCCTTTTTTGACCTTATTGTACATGGACAATAGTGCAACATGCTGATGTCTACATGACTCACTAGCGTCCACTAACTTTGCAATTGTACAACTTATATTTTATCATAAGTTTTCCACCTTGTCATGCATAAACATGTGAATAACTACCCTAGGATCCATTATGCAAATCCCAATAGCTACTTTACATTCCACGTCTCTTCATCATCCCTCTTGTCTCATCTTTTGAATCGATCAAGCTATCAATCTATCCATCTTGCATTCTCTTGGATTTTTGAAGTAAATACAACACTCTACATCATTTTCTAGCACTATTGATCAACCTTGTTGATCTAGCATTGTCTTCTATGAGATCTTACCATTATTGAGGAGACACATTATGATTGTGGGTGATATTTTTCAATTTTTTATTTTCACTCTTGTTATTGTTGATATTTATTACAAGTTTTCTTTATGGTCATAACACCATTGTTGGCATTTGGAGAACTCCATCTCTTTTCTCTCTCTTCTCATCCATTATTTCAATACTTCAATTAAATTTGATAGTTTAGAGGGATTTCTTTACTTCTATACATTTTTGGCATATATTGTACCTTGTTGTTGGTTCCTTTAAGTTCCTATGTGCAAAAGTCATACAAATCTGGAGACCATTTATTTTTGTTAACTATGGACAACAATGCACGAATTGAATGACAACACATCACATTGGCATCCTAGCTAGTGAACTGCCCAAGTTACTTTCTAGGTTTTTCTTTGTCTCCTCTTTCAGTCTTTTCTGCTTCCTATTTTTAGTTTTTGTACCATTATACTTTTCTACTTACAATTTTCATACCCATCTCTCTCTTTATTTTTTAAACATAGTTTAAGTAGGAAGTAAAAAATATAGATAGGGCTATGTAGTTTTTTGTTCTTCATCAGCAAAACAACAAACCAGAAAAAAATATTTCTTTTAGTTAGTCTTATCTAGAAGTGATGGGGATTAGTTGTTAAACCTTGACACACCTATGCCTAATTAATTTTTTCTCATCATCACATTTTGGTGCACCCAACTATTTGGTGAACCTCTTCTCATTCTAAAAACTCTATCCTATGTGTTGTGGACACTGATACTACTTTCATTTTATGAGTTTCACCATATAGTCTCTTTTCTAATCATGTTGTTTGTAGAAGCTTTGACAATTATTTAAAAATGTCTTCTTCACAACACCCTACCACTTCTATTCTTACTACCACTAATCTTTCTAGTTATCTCTATGACCAAATTGCCTACCTCTCCCATTGCTAAATTTCATGATTTTGACAGAGGCTTCGATCATGACTCCACTCTTCGCATGGGGATGAAGGAAGTAGTCTATAATATTGATTGAACTTAGGTCTATTTCAAAATGAGATTGCTACTACTAATGGCATTCATCATACTCTTGGCCCTATTCTTGATGCCATGCATACGATTCTCAATCATCATCCATAAGGCTTATATTTCTTGCATGGAGTGACACTTATTGTAAATCATGAAGGTCATATTTTTAGGGCCCCTTCTAATCAAATAGCTGATTCACATTAAAATTTGACTCATACTCAGATTTCCATTTCTCTTCCTACACCAAGCACCCATATTACTAATTCTAAATATGTTTCTACTTCTACTATTCTACCTCGCTACACAGGCACTTCTTTAGTAGGCATTCCTCATAACCTTATTTCTTCTTATGGGACCATTCCTTTATCATAGCATCTACCCTTCACCTATGAGACTATGATCTCTACAGTGTCCCAGCACTTGCATACACAAACTTTCATTATTCCTTCAACTATTCCCATTATCCCCACTACCATTCTGTTACACCCCGTGTGTTTCTTAACTATTTACTATTTACCTAGACTGGTTAATATGCTTGGATAAATGAATGTTTATGAATCTTTGCATTAGTGTGTATTGTGAATCTTGAATGGAATATATTGAAAAATTGAATAATGCATTGTGTTGTATTGTAAGTGATTTTAGATATGAAATGTATAAGGCATATGATTATATTGTGATCAACTAACTACTATTGTGATGATGTAAGCTGAATGTAGGAACAAGTTACTCCTCCGGAAAGGAGGGGAAGTTTCACTTAGGAGAAGGACTTGGTTTGATAAACGTTAGACAAAGCCTAAACTAAGCAAGCACACACCACTATCCTAGTTGGTCTAGGTTATGTCGAGTCAGTGTGGGTAAAGGTAAGTAATCCATGGTAATCTAGAGTACTTATTTGGATATGATTTTATGAGTGTTTTGAATAAGGAATGTGATCTTGTCTGAGTATCGATTGAAAGTCTTCTTTGATATAGTTTGGAATTACATATGGCAAGGTTTAAATGTGAAATGAATATATACACATATGATAGTGCATGTCCACGATAAATTACACGTATTTCTCATAGGCATAAGGGTATCAATTGGACGAGGGATGTTTATATGCATGTGTGTATATACTAGCACGTTATCAGTGGATATGTGGGTTAATGAATTTTATGTTGTTTTCAAGTAATGATACACACACACACACATATATATATATAGATAGATATATATTCGTTACGATATATGGTATACTTATGTGGTTGGCGAAATATGTAAATACGAATATGTGAATTCTAATATCAAATGATATTTTGAATATAGTTGATAAGGATATATATATATATGCTAATGTTCTTTAAGCGCTGATTTTATAAGGCAGCACATAGTTTATAAGGCAACACATGGTTTATAAGGCAACACATAGTCTAAAAGACTATAGCACTTAACTTTATAATCCATGGTGATGCTAAACAAAGCACATAGTTTAAAGACTATAGCGTAGCATAGTATATGACTTTAGTGCTAGAAAAAGGAAGCATATGCATCTTTATATGGTTTGGGGATTTAAGCATAAAAAGTGCCAAATAATATAATTAATGGCAGCACTGATATAAAGTGTTGTAACTATTTTCCAACGTGCATATTATTTGACTCATTCTTTGTAAACTATCTGCAAGATAATAGGGGAGCATGGTAGAATGTGTGGCTCCATGTTGGAGAGAGAGAGACCCATTAGAAGTCTGTAATCTGAACAGTTGCCTTGTATTTCTGAATTTGCTTCATGTTGTCCTCTTATGTGTTCCTTTTACATCGATTCATGCTGCCACCACGAGTTTGTTTTGCTGAGTCAAAGTGAGGAGTAGGAGTTGTGACAGTTCTATTAGCTAGTTTGTAGCCATAGCTTGCTCAAATTTATGTATATATAGAGGAGCTTCCTCATTTTCTGACACACACAATTTCCTTTGGAGTTGCTTATGCATTGTTGCTATTCTCTAAGTTTTTTATCTTGTTTATGCATTGTATTTTTGGTTTGGAGCTGAGACGCAAGTTAGTAAGTAGTGAGAGGGATTTTTAGTGGTTTTGGAGGAGATACTTGGCAGTTTGAGGAATTAAGAGCAAGGAGTCGGTTGATTGCTTGGAACATAGCTTTATCAGGCATATTGAATCTCTTCTTCATTATGTCATTTCTGTTGAATGATTGTATGTCTTGAGTATTTTTTGAAATTAGTTGTATTCTTAATTGCATTGAGTATTCTCTTATTTTATCAATGAGAAATATATAAATATGCATATATAAAATTAGTATGAGAACATTATATATTGATTATTTAGACAATCTCCATAGTAAAGAGTAGTGACTATATTAGACTATATTAAGACAAGAATGAGTAGTCTTGTTGAATTATGAATGGTCAAGTTAGGAAAAATATGTACTACCAATTATAATACTTTGATGAGAGTGTCATAGAGAACCTAGAATTGATAAGTGGGGTTATGCCTAGGATTTGATGATCCATGGATAAGGGAATAACCTTAGATTTAGTAAACTTGAAATTGTTAAGTGGGGTTATTCCTGGGATTAGTTGATCCATGGGTAAGGGAATAACTTTTGGTGTCTTACCAAATCAAGCTAGAATGATGGGTGAGTGTGTGACGTCCATTCTGAGTTAGGGGTGATGAAACTTTGGCCAAAGTAGTGTAAGCAGCCAACATTTACACTGTCAGTTCACTATAATCAGGTTTACATACTAGGAAGGGCAATCATGCTTGTAGGTTGGAGCCACAGTATGATAGTACTAGATATGTAGGACACAACATCTTGCTCAGTATAGGCTATTCTTTGAGGTTACCATACCAATCCCTTCGTCGAAGGGTAGGGTTATTTACCAGTTTGGTAAATGTGCGGGGGACTGCAATTAGTCCGTGGTTGACAAAAAAGTGCTTGAGTGATGCTTCCCCTCATGCATTTGGCAGCCATGATTTGAAGATAGACATCGAAACCATTTGTATCTCTATTTTTAGATAGCTTTATGAAGATTGTATGTAACTTTGTATCCATTTTATGAAATTTTGTAAATGAGAAATATTCAATACTTGTGATGTTGAAATGTAATTTGATTATGCAATGGTAAAGTTTGAAATATGTTTCAAATGTGCATATGTCATTTATAAAGAAAGGAATTTTTTGTTATTATTCACATTGAGAGTATTCATGGATTATTCACTTTTGAGTTTAAACTTAGTTAAATCTATTTGGTAGAACAAGTGGCATGTTACACGTGGCATCAGAGCTACCAAGTTCAGCTCTGGAACCTATGTGCTCACTATGCATTCCCATCCAACATTATGAGAGTCTAATGTTTGAAATTGGTTTTATGCCAGAATGGCATAGAAGAATAACCAAGAAAATTATCAGTGGTTAAGAGAGAACTAGCTGAGGAGCTAAAACTCCAAGAATCAATTTAACTCTATTGAGGATGAATAATGGAAAGATTCTGAGACTTTGACTAGAAAGGTAAAACCTAGGGCAATTGATAATTAGACTAAGAGCTTAGGTAGAGCAGTGTCTGTATGAAGTCAAGATCACTCTTATTTCTCAAGAACTTAGGGATGGAAGATCTAGAAGCAATCAACTAGGTGCAAGAGCAACTAAGTATTGAAGATCCTAAAATCAAGTGTCAAAGATACATAGATAAGACGAGTTCTTGTCTAAATGGCTTGGAATGAGCCAAGTGGAATAAAAGTATCATTAAAAGACAAGTAGCAAAATATTGGAATAGAATGTTGAGAAAAATGGTCGTGAACTATGTACCTGGGTTCTTGGTTAAGCTAGAAAGTACATCGGCATTAGTGAATGTAATTATTACTGAGATATTTAGTCAATTTGTTTAAAGTTTTAAACAAGTAACCTATTCAGTGAGGAAGGAATAGAGTTTTGTTAAGCAAAATGAAGAGAAGTTTGTGTTCCAACTATAGTTCCAAAGTATTTTTATAACACCTGTAGATTAGAAAAGCAAATGAGGGGAAAACATTAAACCAAATGCAATAAACACATAAGATTATACCTCACAATGCAAACCTAATCCCATCAAGGGAAGAAGGAGCCTTTGCACCCAAACAAGCTCCTATGACCAAGATGATCCCTAGACAAGTGGATTTCAATGTGAAATGCTCATAAGTTGTGCAACTCACTATCCTAGCTCAAGAGTGATTTTGGCATTATTACTTTGCATAGACTTGATCCCCTCAAATGGCTTGGAGAGGCTCTATTTATAGACTTTTAGAGGGATTTTTGATCCAAGGGTGGAGAATGCTTGGAAAGATCAAGGGTGGAGAATGGAGATGACATGGAGGGCCTGGATCTAATCTTGGAGAATGGATGGCTATGAATAAAAGTGATTCTTTTATTCATTTGGGGAAGAGGAAATTATTAAATAAGTTATGGAGGGAAAGATTATTTCTGAATAAAAGATTCATGGGGGGAAATGCAAATGAATTCAAAATTCATTTAGGGGGAGAAATAGAGGCACATGCATGGGAAAAATGATTATTTATTGTGATGTGGGATTTTAGGTGGATTTATTCCCATTTATTTATTTGGAGAATGTGGGAGAATGGGTTAAACTAGGTTTAAACACCTAAATGAGGGATTTAGGGTTAATTAATATTGATTTTATTACTTAACCCTAAGGCTAGAATAAGAGGGGTTAAATTAATTAGTTAATATGATTTTAACTAATTAATTGGGTTTAGTGGCAAAAAAGGGAAAAATGATTTAGTAAATATTGCATATTTACTAAATTCATTTGGCTAGGTTTGAAACTATTGAATTAATGAAATTAATTCAATTGTCTGGGATAAATTGATGAGAAATGGAGAAATGAAGGGTTAATTAATTAAATAAAATTTAATTAATTAGTTTAGGAGGGGAATTGACATGATCCGGAATATCAGGAGCCAGTTTGGTGATCAAAACATTTTTAGGTGTCTACTTTTGCCCCTCCTTGACGTGGCGACAGGACCTAGGAAGGAAGTGGCATCAGGTCAAAGAAAAAATATGCCCCAACTGCCAGGAAGGAATAGGATGGATAGGGGATGCCCCCTCAAGACGTTGGCGGGAAAAATAAAAATTTTCCAGGTGATCTCTCGAAAGGATGTGACAGTAGTGAAGGTTGGATAGGGGACAGCGAAAGAGGATGACCGGAAGAAAAACGGAGGAAAAAGGTTAGGATCTGCACCCTGGGGGGGAAGAAGGATGACATGGCCCACTATATTAGGAAAAGTGGGCCCTAAGAGTGTCACATTTGCACACTTTGACCCTAGAGAAGAAGAAGCAAAGGAGAGATGGCTGAGCGCAACCCCTAGTTCTCGAGACTTCAACACATCTCTGAGCGGTTCCGAGAGTTTGGTCGGGCACCCGGCACTGGACCCGCGGTAGGCCCTAACCCTGACTTTGTAATTCTATCATTTTTTGTGCATTTTTTTAGGGTTTTAGGGGTTAGGTATAAGCGTGTAGCGCCAAGGGCAAGGCAGATTGGCGCCATTCTCTGGATTGGCACTATCCGCCTGAGTAGGGTAAGGCGGATTTATCGCCATTGGGTGGGTATTTTAGCGCTATCCTCTGGATTAGCGCCATTTTGGCCATGGGTAAATTTCAGGTGTTTTGATGCCAAATGGGGGTTAAAGTGGTGCTATTGTCTTCAATAGCGCCATTGTGGGAATTAGCGTTATACATTAGGCTAGCGCTATCAGAAAAATTGGCGCCATTCCGTGAATTAGCGCCAAAAGTAGCAGTGTTTTTAGATTGGCGCCAAGAATAGCGCGCAGTGGCGCTATTTGGTTGATTAGTGCCAAGAATAGCATGCATTGGCACTATTTGGTGGATTAGCACCAAGAATAGCGCACAGTAGCACTATCCTATGGATTAGCGCTAAGAATAGCGCGCAGTAGCGCTATCCTATGGATTAGCGCTATGGGGAAGAAATTTTAGCGCCATTTTGAGAAATGGCACAGTGGTTGTCTTGTTTGCATGCTACCTAATACTGGCTTGTTTTTAGACACTTAGAAGAAGAGAAAGATTGATTTTTTAGAAGAAGATAGGTTGGTATCTAACCATAATGTTGCGTATGCAGGATACAGAGTGTTTTATACTGTAGTCGCGGGAGTGACCGTTCCCACTGTGATGGCATTATTTGATGGATTTGACAATGCCGTGAAGGTGCGGTTGGTGAGTTTGGGGCTTCTAATGGTGGCGTCCATGCCAGTGTTGTGAGCTCATAGAGCTCTGATGACTGCCATGGTAGAGCGATATCGGACGGAGACCTGCAGCTTTTTATTGCCGACAAGGGAGATCACAATTACACTTGAGGATGTTTATCGCATCCTCAAGTTACCTATCCACGGTTGATGTGTCAGATATGACACGAAGACTAGGTAGAGGGCACTGGTGAGAGTTTTTGGTGCAGATCGGCTTGTTCTCTCTCAAAATGAGAGAGAGATGGACTATGAGGCGACATTGGTTGCGGGCAGAGATCCATTTCCCTTGTTCCTGTGCACGCTGATAGGAGGTGTGGTGATGCTTGATAGGCGAGGCAAGGGTTTTCCAGTTGGTTGGGGAGGGGTGATAGAGGTGATGGTGGTGCATGGGATTATCTTTGCCTAGGGTCCATTGATGCTGGCACAGCTGTATCATGAGATGCACACAGTCACCTATCTGCATGATAGGGCCTTATCTGCTGGTGTTACGCTGCTACATGTATGGACTTGGGAGCACATCCCTGTCACTCGGCCAGACTGTGGATATTATCGGCGGTAGTTTGAGGCCTTTGTGTTTCTTTACCGAGATGTAAAGTACACATATATGGGTCGGGTGCGACATTGGTGGCGTATACTGGATGACGTGATTAGTGTGGTGTGGCGAGCCTACATCGGTTGTGAGGAGTGGCCAGATGACATTATTCCTTTTCCATACACCTTTCAGCAAAGGTATCTGATGGGTCGAGGAGACCGCTACATCGAGATGTACCTGCCCTCACGGGTTATGCGGCAGTTTGGGTTAGTGCAGGACACCCCTCAGCAGATGGCCATATATTTGCGGACCCCACGGGATAGACCCTACTGGCCTGCACCCCTACAGCCATAGGTGGCTCTAGCAGACTTTGCAGTGCTCCAGCCAGTGCAGTGGGATTGGAGGAGTATAGTGAGAGATGCAGGGACCACAGTTGCATATGATATCTGGTGGCACATGCATCGGCCTACGCGGTTGACGGATCCCGCAGAGGAGGCAGCAGGTTCAGGAGGTGATGATTCTAAGGGTGGAGATGACCTTGATGGGGGGGATGAGGCGGAGGGGGGATGTGGTGATTGAGGACTTCCTGGTGGAGATTAGGGATGACGGAGAGGATAGAGTGGTTGGGAGAGATGGCCAGCTGATAGATGTGCTGGCGGCAGTGGCAGCAGGATAGGGACAGGCACAACAGATTCCTGCACAGCAAGGATAGGCAGAGCAGGTTCCTGCAGGACAGGTACAGGTAGAGCAGGTTCCAGCACAGTATGTTCCTATAGAGCAGGTATAGGTTGGATCAGGACAATGACTGAGAGTACCCCATCGGCGTGGAGGGCAGTTGAGAGCAGAGGAGGTTGACCGACCTCCACCATAGGAGGGGCGGCGGTCGGTTGGTGGTCATAATGTAGAGGCAGGGACCTCAGGGACAGCTATGGAGGCTGAGGCTGAGGCTGAGAGGCGTGCATCTCGTCAGAGGCGACAGGATGAGGAGGAGGAGATGGAGACCTTACGAGCACAGGTGGCTAGCCTAGAGGAGGCATTAGAGGGCCATGAGGCAGAGTTAGTGCAGTTGCAGGGGGCCCTAGCATTATTGGATGGGGCGGATGGACAGGTGACTACATTACAAGCACAGGATGAGATAGGGGTGTTGCGTCGGGAGCAGGATGCAGCACTTGACAGGGCACAGCAGGTAGAGGCTACAGTGGGTAGTCTTTAGGCATCAGGGGGTGGGCTTGCCCCAATTTTGATAGGGATGTAGACTTAGTTGTCTCAGGCATAGACACAAACCTATCAGCTGCAGCTACAGTTGAGTCAGGCATAGGGAGATGTGGCAGAGGCCAGAGCTCATGTGGAGTACTACAGGGGGCTATATTATGCAGCTGTGCCAGCCACGCAGCGTGCCCCGAGCTATAGCCAGGTCAGCAGGTTGGGGGCATCAAGATCTCATAGATCGAGATCGATTAGTCTATTCAGCAGACAATGCATCCTCCCTCACATGTGCCCCAGCAGGTCCCTCAGGTATAGGTATAGCCACCGCCGCAGGCATAGCCGCCGACAGGGTCACAGGCTCGACTAGGATTAGAGTCTCCTACTCCATCAGAGAGGGGATCCTCTATGTGATGGCCTTTATCATGATAGCCCTTGGAGGCATTTTTGTATCAGGACTTTTATTTTTTGATGGATACATGAGCGATGTACATTTTTGGCGGTGATTTATATATGATGCGATGTTTTTTTTTCGTGGTTTATGATGCTTATGATTATGCTGTTTTAGTGTGATGATGCCTATGTGATGGATGCAATATTTTTTTATGGATTATATGCTATGGTTGTATCATGTGTATGCAATGATGTTTTGATGTTATGGATGCATTTATGATGGATTTGTTTTGGTATATGCATGGTGTTGTGATTTTTATAGATTATATGCTACTAGATGATTTAAATGCTAGTTCGATGATTGCGATGATGTGATGTAACTAAAATGTGTTATGCAAATGTGATGAAACTAATTTTAATTTTGACATGCACCTATGTGATGGCAAACATAAATAGGTATGATATGATTTGTAATGTGCAACTAAATGGACTTAATTGTTATGCAAACTAAAATGGAAAAATGAATCTAAATGACATGTGAATGATATGGATTAAAATGTATTTAAATGATATGCAATTTAAGTGAGCCTAAAATGATATGTAATGCAAATTAGATGAACTAAATGGACCTAATTCAAAATGGATGAATGAATCTAAAATGACATGCAAAATAAGTGGATTAAATGAATCTAAAATGATATGCAATGATAGACTATAACGAACCTAAAATGATATGCAAAATAGATGATTAAAATGAACTTAATTCAAAATGGATGAATGAATCTAAAATGATATGCAAATTATGCAATGCAAATTTAAAATGAACTAAATGATATGCAACTAAAATGGATAAAAATGACCTAAATGATATGCAACTTAAATGGACGATATGTACCTAGACTAATATGTAATTAAATGATCATGACATGTAGCCAGATGATATGCTCAGATGTAGTTTAGGTGATAGATGGTATGCAAACTAGGTGATAGGTGATATGGTCGAGTCCTGAAATGCATGATGTTCTTTGTGTTGACCCTGAGTGGTGAGGCTGTGGGAAAGGGGATTAGGTAAGGAGGGGATAAGGGTGTATTGGATAGGTATGGGTAGGATTGGGAGTGTCGAGAGATGGGGGGGGAAGACGAGAGGGTTGTTAGGTCGCAAGACACCACGTCAGTTGAGGGGGGATTTATGTTGGTTTAGGATGTGTTGTGGGGAAAATGCGGTGGGGGAATATGATTAGTGAAGGGTTGGTTGGTGGGGGATGGGGGAAAGTGATTTATTAAATCCAGGCCGAGATGTGATAGTTGACTGAGTGATGATTTTGAGCTAGTAACAGTAGTTGTACAAGACTAATTGAGAGCATTTCTTAGTTTAATGTAGCAATGTAGGATATAGTTCACAAAGGTATGAAATGACCTAGGTGATGATGTATACCCTATAATTGCATGGACTAGACCCAAAAACAAAAGGTTGATTTCATGCATGCCCAAGGTAGTATAATCTTGTCGAGTCAAGGAAGGGGACTCATAGTGATGAGTGCGAATAGTGCATAAGAGGTTTGAATGCCTGTATATGCAAATAGGACACATCATACTAGAACCGACCCGGACTTCAAGATATGAATACTATTCTTGGAGTAATGAAACCAACCCACAAGCACAGCATACAGAAACAATGATGATGTCTACTCCAGCTATGATCCGCTACATACCATGATATAATGAGATCAAGGTAGTTTTGGACATGACTTAGAGCGAGACAAAAATATAAAAATCAATAAGCAAAAAGACCAACAAAAAAAATACAAATAGCCTTTGTGTGCTCTTGCCAAGAGATGTGATGATAGAATGATAGATTTTTGTCCATTGTAGGAAAGATATATCCTAGGACGCAGATCTGTTGGTGTTGATTAGAGAACTGTGGGAAGGCAAAGGAACAGTCTGGCCATGTGTAGGATTATGGTTGGTATGTTGATTGATGATTTTTGCATTGGGGAACTTGTTTTGGAGTGCATACGTAGCTTGTGTGTCTATTATGAGATCCAGAAAGCTCAGTAACTAGGGTACCATCCGACAGGGTGGATGGGTGCATCTTAGATACCTGAGTATTGGAAACATCCTTCATATTCTAGACTACCTACATACCCTATGTCCACGGGATCAAGGTACTTTTAAGATGCGGGTGAAATGAATATGTAGTTCTGGCAAGACTTGATGATGTGGGAATGGTTCGGGATGGGTGTGGTGTGATGAAGATTGGTGTGTGTTTGATGATTGCGATGAGATGTGTTATTTTTTTGGGGGGGTTTCCTGCATTTTTTTATTGTTTTTGTATTTTATGATTTTTGCGATGTTTTTGGATTTTTTGATTTTGTATGTACAAAGGGAGCTTACAAGGGTCCGTGCTTCATGGGTTGGCTTTGAGATGGGATAGGATGTGCCAGGCAATAGGACTTGATGCTTTGGACTTCCAAGCCATGGGATGTGTGAGATATGGAGTGGTGTGACAAGATGAGGACTTATTACATGGTTGAACCGGCCACTACGCATGGCACCTGAAACAGGTTTTCACCATGGTACTTATCCAAGGTGTCACTGAAGTGATTTTCATCATTGGAAGTTTTTTTATTGCACTCTATTTTTTTTTTTTTTTACTTGGGGTAGTAGATAGGTTATGCATAGAACTTCTTGAGATGCATGATATTCATTGGCTCATCTAGAGGCTGCCCTTCTGATGTTGCAAGCTGATAGGCTCCTAACCCATAATCGGCCGTGAAGACATAAGGTCCTAGCTAGTTGGGTTCAAACTTTCCTTGCATCGGATGCTCTTGCAGGTTCTTCTGATTTTCCACTAAGACAAGGTCACCTACCTCAAATTTTTTGGTTCTGATCTTTTTGTTGTAGCTTCTTCTGAGGCAGTTTTGATATGCCTGTAAGTGATTTAAGGCATGCAAGCATTTCTCATCCAGTAGCTCTAGTTGGTGCAACCGTGCAACGCGGTAGTCCTCATCAGAGATAATGTTTTACAATGATACTCGGAGAGACAGGAGCTCGACCTTTATAGGTAAAATGGCTTCAGATCTGAATACTAGTGAATAGGGGGTGGCTCCTGTAGGAGTGCGGATGCTTGTTCAGTAAGCCCATAGGGCGAGGTTGAGTTGGAGGTGCCAGTCGCGACCAGCTTTATTGACTGTCTTCTTGAGAATGTAGAGGATGGTTTTGTTAGACGCCTCTGCTTGACCATTTCCTTGGGGGTAATATGGTGTGGAGAAATGGTGTTTGATGTCAAATTTTTTGCACAAAGTGTGAACTTCTTGGTTTTTGAAGGGTTTTCCATTGTCAGTGACGATGGAATGGGGAATACCATATCGGCAGATGATATAGTGGAGGATGAATTTGGAGATTTGGATACCTGTGGTGAAGGTAAGTGGTATTGCTTCCACCCACTTGGTGAAGTATTCGGTGGCAGTGATTATGAACTTATGGCCGTTGGATGATGGAGGATGTATTTTCCCTACAAGGTTGAGTCCCCACTGTGAGAAAGGCCATGGTGTTGTGATCGGCTGCAGTTCCTGTGCTGGTGTGTGGATGAGATCACCGTGCTGTTGACATGGGAGGCATGTCTTGGTAAACCTGTGGGCACCGCGGTCCATGGTTGGCCAGTAGTATCCAGTCTAGAGGATCTTTTTAGAGAGGGTAGGTCCACTGGAATGCACCCCACAAATACCTGCGTGTACCTCTTCTAAGGCTACTTCATCTTCCCTAGAGTCTAAACATCGTAGAAGCATGCCGTCAAGACTCCTTTTATATAATGTGTCGCCGACAAGAATGAAACGGGAGGCTCGACGGATAAATGATTTGCACTGGGAATTGGATAGGTTAGGGGGAAGGATATTGTCATGCAGGTAAAGGTATGTTTCTTGGTACCATAGGGACAAGGGGCCAATGAATTCGCACACTAATTCTGATTGAGGAACATCGTATGCCGGGATGGGTAGCTCTTCTATAAGGAATTCATATTTCTTGCTATCCTTTTTCATATCGACCAGGGATCCTATGGTAGCCATGGCGTCTGCTACTTTGTTATTGAGCCTTGGGATTTGCTCGAATTAGATGTCATCAAAGTAGTCTTTGAAATTATCAACCATCTTCTTGTAGGGCAAGAGTTTGTCATCTTTGGTTTTGTATTCATTAGTGACCTACCTAATGACCAATTGAGAGTCGTCGTACACCAGTAGCTTTTCAATTTTCCATTGGATGGCCATGTGGAGACCTGTGATGAGAGCTTCATATTCTGCTACATTGCTAGTGCATGAAAATGTGATTTTGAATGATTTAGGGATCGTGTCACCTTGAGGGGTAACAAACAAGACGCCTACCCCTGAGCCTCTGTGAGTGTAGGATCCATCAAAATACATCTTCCATGTGTCTGTGGCTGGCGTGATTGTCAGGATAGCCTCATCTGGAAAGTCTGCAATAGTGGGATGTTCTGCAGGGAGAGGTGCTTTAGCCAGCTGATCCGCTATGACCTATCCTTTAATAGCCTTTCTCTCTGTATATTCAATGTCAAACTCAGATAGAATCATAACCCATTTTGCCATTCTACCAGTGAGAGCTACTCTACTTAGCAAATACTTCAGTGGGTCGATCTTAGCAATGAGCTTGGTCTTATGATTGAGCATGTAGTGTCTCAACTTTTGGGATGTGAAGACAAGAGCTAAACATGCTCATTCAATCTGTGTGTAATTGAGCTCATACAAGATGAAGGTGCGGCTGATATAGTAGATTGCTCTTTCCTTCCCCTGTTCATCAAGTTGTGCTAGCAAGGCCCCAATAGCTGTCTCTGTTGCGAAGATATAAAGCAGGAGGGGTTCACCTTGCCTTGGTGGAGTCAACACAGGAGGATTAGCCAAGTATTCTTTTAATTGATCAAAGGCACCTTGACACTGAGTGTTCCAGATGAAAGCTATCTTTTCGAAGCAGATGCTGGAATGGTTGGCACTTATCAGCAAGTTGGGCAATGAATCGTTGGATAGACTAGAGTTTCCCCTGTAGGCTTCTCAGCTATTTTAGTGTGTTTGGAGGAGGCATTTCTGTTATGGCCTTGACCTTTGCGGGATCAACTTCAATTCCTCTTCTTGAGACTATGTATCCTAGGAGTTTGCTTGAGGTGATGCCGAAGAGGCACTTCTTTGGATTCAAACGGACATTATATTGGTCTAACCGATCAAAGATTTTGGCCAATACATCCAAATGTTCTTCTCTTGTCTTTGATTTGCCCAGTAAGTCATCAACGTAGTCCTCCATGATGTGGTGGAAGAGGTCATGGAAGATGATGGTCATTGCTCTTTGATAGGTAGCTCCCGCATTCTTTAGGCCGAATGGCATTACTACCTAGCAGTATGTCCCCCATGGACATATAAAGGATGTCTTATGCTGATCTTCTTCAGCAATTTTTATTTGGTTGTACCCTGAAAAGCCATCCATGAGAGATAGCATCTCGTGTCCTGCGGTGAGATCCACTATCATGTCAATGTTGGGTAGTGGGAAGTCATCTTTCAGGCAGGCCTTGTTGAGGTCTCTAAAGTCAGTGCAACATCGGATTCTGCCATCTAGTTTAGCAACTGGTACTAGATTTGAAACCCATTCAGGGTAATCAATTAGGCATATGAACCCAACATCCAGTAACTTTTTTAGCTCTACTTTAACAAGAAGGGCCACCTGAGGATTCATCTTTCTGAGTTTCTGTTTGACTGGTTTGGCATCGGGACGTCCTGCAAGATGATGAACAACCAAGGCGGGATCTAGCCCTGGCATGTCTGCATAGGCCCATGTGAAATTATGATTTCTTCATGTAAAAAATGCCAAGAAGTTTTCCTGTTCGAACATGCTGAGGGATTCTACTCTATATGTAATTTTTGGTTCTTGTTCTGTCCCCAGGTTCATTTCTTGAGCTGGTTCTACCAAGATGGGTGATCTATCTAGATATACTTTGTCTATCTTAGGGAGGGCCATGCTTCCATCTCCTAGCACCTCATGGAGGTTTTCACCAGGAGATACATTTTTTATTTTTACTATTTTGGGATCTGATACTGCCGCAGAATAGTTTTCACCATCAGATCCATTTTTTCTATTTTTATTTTTGTGACTGGAAGCAGGGGTTGTCTCCCTGAAATAGGCATCTGGATGGAGTTCCATTATGTATCCTACTCGATGATCTCCCAAAGGGAAGTGGTCTCTTACCCCCATCATTTCGGCGATGGCCTCATCATTAGGTGCGATGTCAAAGATAGGACATCCCCGTTGGTCCCAATCAATGAGGTTAGGGTAAGCGAGTGGCAAGTCAGTGGAAGATGAAGAGAGGGTGGTGACGGCATAGATGGTACAAATGGATGAGTTGAAGAAGTCAGAGAAATGGCTAAAGGAGTCTTGAAGGCCCGTTTCGTTAACATTGTTGACATCTAAGGGAGGCGTAGCAGCCGTGAATAAGATACACTTGCCAGAAGGGAGGATACGTTGTGGTTGACCATATGCTAATCCTTGAGTATAGGGATTCTTTGTTGTTGTTAGTGGTTCTACAATGCCCTGTTCATGAAGGCCTATACCACCTTGTCCTTTGTAGCCCATGCTCTTGACAATTTCAGAACCTTTGCTGTAGATTTATGTGGGGATTGTGGCGGCCTCTTGTTCGGGCTCGTCATCTTTGTAAAGCCAAGATGAAATATCTTCAAGAACATCCTGATCCAAGAGATGCTTCTTCTCGAAGGTGGGTGAGGGTTTGCACTTGATAATGACTATATTGGCTATCTCTGTTGTTGGGATGCCGAATGTCTTAGGATTGGGTAATGTGCCCACACAAAAAGTATTGTGTAGGTCATATTCCCCACATCCCATGTCAAATAGCTTGATCTGGACCTCGGGTGGTGGAGTTGCTTGGGATGAAGTAGAAGCGATGCTTGCGGGGTCGATATATGAGTTTGATGTTGTTGGTTTAGCTTCGGTGGTGGCTTTATTATATGGGCAGAATGTTTGGTTGTGGCCTTCTAGAAAATTGCAGTACTGGAAGGGGCGAGGGTCGGCATAGACTGTGACTTCTGTGCCATTGTGAGGGAATTTGATGCATTGATGGAAGGTGGATGGGACGACTTGCATGGCATGAATCCATGGTCTACCGAGAAGGATGTTATAGGGGAGATCAAGATCCAGAACCTAACATTTTGTTTCAAGGATTTTTGGTCCCACTTGTATGGGAAGCTTGATAGTACCTTCAGAGAGCCGTTCAGTATCATCGTAGCCTTTGATCGTAATGCGCTCACTGGTGTCGACAACCACATCTGAGTACCCCAAATGTTTTAATAGTTTCAGAGTGCATATGTTGAGGTTGGAACCACCATCTATTAAGACTTTTTAATGGTGTGCTTGTGGATGTGGACTTCGATGTGCAGGGCGTCATTGTGTACGTGATCAGCGGCGGGTGGGTCCTTTCCTGAGAAGGTGAGATGATGTGGTGAGGCGATGTGTCCTACCATGGCTTGGAAGTTTGTTACATTCAAGTTGGCAGGGACTTGTGTTTGCAAGAGTGCTTTGTCGAGGATGTCCTTATGGAGGGGGGATGTGCGAAGCAACTCGAGGATGGAGATTTGTGCAGGTGTCTTGCCCAAGTGTTCTAGGAGGCTATACTGGTGGGTGGGTGTTGGACGTGCGGTTGGATGAGGAGGTAAGGGTGTTGATGTGGACACAGGTGTTTGGTTAGTGGGAGGGGCTATGCGGATGGATACATGGCCTCGATGAGTTGTAACAACGCAATCGAGTGCTTGTGCCCAAATAGTAACTATGTTGACATGATGGGATGATGCTTCTATATGTCCTACAATAGATTTGTAGTGCGTGGGTGGTGGGGTTATATTGTAGGTTTGGTTGGATGAGGAGGCTTTGTTATGATTAGGGAGGGGATCCTTGTAAGCTCCTAGGTTAGCGTTTGGTGATGGTTGGGTACTGTGCTCGAGGCTGACTAGGTTTTTTTCGATGAGGTCTTCGATACAATGTTTCAGTTGCATACAGTCAGCAGTTTTATGGCCCACCATGTGGTGGTATTCGTAGTAGTCATTGTCATTATACCATGCCACCTTGAGTTCATTGTCTTGATGTGGTCGAACAAGCGGGAGTGTGATCACTCCTTGTTTGAGACATCTATCGAGGACGTCCTCGATGGGTTCTGCTAATGGTGTGAAATTCCTGCGAGGTTTGCATGGTTTATTTGGCCCTCATGGGTTATTTACATTTGTGGCATACGTATGCACAGGTGTTTGGTTTTGGATATGTTGGATGGCCTTCACATCTGTGACGCCATCATTTAGGTTGTTCTTGTTCTTCCCCCAATAGTGTGATTTATCGTTGGATTACATGTTGGTATTGTTGTTGGTATTGGGGGTGTTGTGATTGGACTTGTAGTTGTTGTTGTTGTGATTGTTGTTGTTGTTGTTGTGATTGTTATTGTTGTTGGATTTGTTATCGTATAGTTTGATGGAGCCCTTGGCAATGAGGGCTCGTTCGATAGTAGTGCCTTTGTCGATAACCTCTTCAAAGGTGGATGCACAAAGAATTTGTAATTGAAATCCTAGTTCCTGATTGAGATTGGCCACAAACATGGTGACAAGTTGTTTCTTAGGAATGGGCCATGGGAGTTTGCTTGCTAAGCCTCTCCACCATTGTAAGAAAGAAGCGAAAGCTTCTCCATTCTTTTGTTTGGTGTTGCAGAGGTCTGTCATGGACATCTCATGTTCAAAGTTGTAAGAGAAGTGGTTTACAAACTTCTCCGCAAGCTCAGGGAATGTTCAAATTCTAGGTGGAAGATGGGCAAACCATTCAGCGGCTTGGCTGCTGAGGCTCCTTGGGAAGAGTCTCATAAGATATGTGTCATTGTTAGAGACTTCTAGGCAAGCGATGTAGAACTCCCTAAGGTGGTCCCTAGGGTCTCCCTTCCCCTTGTATTTGTTGAATTTAGATGTCTCGAAGTTCTTGGGGAAGGGGGGCATGTATAATGTGCGATCGAATGGGTAGGGGCAAATATCCTCAAAAGAATAATACTTGCATTTGCCCCAGTTTGTAGGTCCACTACTTATTGGACTAAGCCTTGTACAATAGTGTTGATATCATGTGGTTGCTGTGATTGTTGTATGTTCGCGTGTTGGTTGGTGAGATATTGGAGGTGGGGTGGGATTTGATGTTGAGGATTGGTTTGGTTGAGATATTGAAGGTGGGGTGCGATTTGGTGTTGAGGATTGGTTTGGTTGAGATATTGGTATTGGGGTGGGGTTTGATATTGTGTAGTTGATGTTATGAGGTTATGTGGATATGTGCCAGTGGATGGATTGACGTTGGATTGGTGGGCATGGGATGTGTTGTACTGTGAGAACAACTGTCGCAGATAGGCAATGGTGTTGGGATTGGGTGGAGGCACACTTGTAGATGTACTTGCTTGCGTGATGTTGCCTTGTATACCAATGGTAATTTGTGGCATGGAAGGGTTTACCGTTGTTGTAGTGGATGTGGTGACAGGTTGTGAAGTGGTGGGGTTAGGTATATTAGTAGTGATGGTAGATGTGGTAGCGGTAGAGGTCGTGTTGGTGGTAGATACGGCAGGTGTGGATGTTTGAGAGATGATGGGTTGGGTGTTGGATGTGGATGCTTTTGATGGGTTAGGGGCGGTTGTAGAGGTGGATGGTTGTACTGATGTCGTGATGGGGGGTAGTTGAGCACCAATTTTGATAAGATAATCTAAAAATCTGTTAGGATCCGACCATAGGACTTTGTCAAGCATGTCCATATTATCAGCATCTTGTGTGAAAGTTAAGACATCAAGATCATCTTGGGAAATGTGGGGGATGTGTGGTGGTGGGGGTGGTGATGGTCGTAGTTGTTGTAAGTAATGGGAGGGATTTTCATTGGCACCGAATGAGGGGATGTAATGGTATGTGGATTGATTGAATGCTTGGTTGATAGGGATGTTGTGACTGTTGGTATTAGGCATGCCTGGATATTGCTCTGCCATTTCTTGGATTTTCTTGTGTTGTGATCTCGTGATGGGCATGTAAGTGGATATGTTTGATTTACAATGTGGAAATGAAATATGGATGGAAACCTTAGAGGATTTGATTGATTATGTTGGACCCCAAAGAGGAATGTGGTAATGTGGTGAGGTAGAAGAGGTGATGTGGTGAATGTATTGCTAGTGGTTCCAATCGAAAGCTAATATTGAAAATGTTGGACCAAAGACGACGTTTGTTTTGGAGGAGATTTTGTTTGATGTTTTGATTTTTTTGATGTGTGATATGGATGATTTTGGTAGTCAAAAAATGGAGCTTAGATAAAACCTAGATTTGTGGTTTGCACAAAAAGAGATGTCTTTCTTTGTTTAGGGTTGACTAATGACCTTACACAAAGAGTGATAATGATTTTGCTTGGAAGGTAGACTATTGACTTTCCAAGTAAGATATGATGTGCGTAAAAGAAAATCTAGGTCAATTTTTAGCTCAAAAGGATGATAGATTTGGATGATGTTTTTGATTTGGGAGACTTGGAGATTTTTAGAATGATTTTGTTATGACAAGGATCTTTGATTTTGGTCCAAAAAGGTATGTATAAGAACACTGACGACAAGTGGATATGATTTTGAATGGATTTGATATGGCCAAGGGGTCCAAATGGTGGTGATTAATCCTCTAAGGTCAAAAGGAAGGTGTGATTTTGGAAGAAATTTGGAAGAAAAAGGTGTCAGATTTTGGAATGTGACTATGGATTATGGCAGTGCAGACGGTGGGGATCACAATTAACTAGGTCTTTGTCTTAGGCCAATCAATTCTGATAATAGCGCCAATCCACAGGTGTAATGGTACCACAATCAGTCAGTGATGGCGCTAAAATAGGGCAGACAGATTTTTTGAAGACCACTTTGGATTTTCCTTGATGAGATTTTGATCAAATTATTTTTCAATGTCTCTTGGCAGGTTGTTTGTGAATAATAAAAGCACACTTAACACACACTTTAAGCACATGAACGCACAACAAACAAGGTTTTTTGCTTTATGAAATGAAATATGGTTTTGTTTGAACAAGCACTTTTTTACAACCTAAGGCAAGGATGTGACAGTATTTGTTGAATCCCCTAGCTGCGCCTATTCAAAGCGGGTAGCTCCAGGATCTTGGTAGCACCGGCTTCTCCTTACAATTGCACACACTTCTCATGCATACCAAGATCCAAGTTTCTTATAAGGCTTGTCCCTCACCAAATCTTTAGATTGTCCTTGCTACCTCGGCTAAGAACTGTATGAATCGGGGCCGCTTCAAGGGTTTTGCCCTTTGCATAAACAAATAGAAGGATTTTAGCTTGCTAAAACAAAGGTTTGTAGTAAGGGCATTCGTTCAGGTGGTTATACGTGCGGCAGTGCTACTCTCTGTTATGGAGTCTCCCAGCCTCCAAGGGTTATGCCTTAGAGGGTTTTGGGGGAGGTTGGTTGTCGGTATAACACAACACCTGTCGCTTACGATTTTCATCCCAAACGCCTTATTTTATATAGCAGCTTAGAAGAGCTTGGCTTTAACTTGATGTCGCTTGGGTCGTTCCCACCTTTTGAAGCGGGGTGGTAGGCCCTCTAAAGATTACAAAAGCAATACAATCATAAAAATACTTTTGATCCCCAAGTTCACTCAAAGGTGCAAGGGGAGAGCATATGTATTTTAAATGATTGTATCACACTAAGCATGGTTTATTTTAGATCTTTTAGATTTAAATGGGGTGTGATTTTTTTGCAAGTTTATGTGATAAGCTTTTGATTCCCAAGATCACCAAAATGGTGCGAGGGAAGAGCATATGCTCTATCACATGACAAACAAAAAAAGGCACAAGACACTTCAAACAATTAAGATGATTTTCTTGGTTACATGTGTGAGAGATGCAAGTTTGTTATTCTTTTTAACCAAGATGCTGTATGCAAATTTGTGGTTTATTTTAAAGCCCAAAATCGAAGTGTTTGATTTATTGGTTGGCACATCAAAGGGTAAATTTTAGGCACCAAAATTTAAAGTGTTTGACATAGACACACACACACAAAGAGATTTGTTTGATTGATTTTAAAACTCCAATTTGAAATGTTTGTCTAAGATTTAACACATAAAAGAGTTCATTTTAGCTTGCCAAATCAAAAGTGTTTGCTAACTAAAATATCAAACAACCCTGCAAAAGTTTTGTTAGCATCCGCTGTATGACTTGCAACAAACTTGTCAATACCTGCATAGACAGAGAGGTCAGTTTTTTAAAATAGCACTAAAACAGGTATGTAAAAGCGCCATTGTGGGTAGAACAACCCGACTCACAGAAAATAGCGATGATTACACTTATAGCGCTAATTAAAGCCTGTGAAGGCGACAAAATAACATATAGCACTAATATCGAACAAGTAAAGTGACGAAATACTATATAGCACTAATATAACTTTTAGCGCTAATACACCACAGTGATAGTGTTGATTAAGATGATGGCGACGATACTGGTATGGGAAGGTGCTACTATGCAGTCTTTTAGGAAGTTTTGGTTACTCTACGGATGGCGCCGATCTGAGTGATAGTGCTGATATGACACTGAAAATGTCCATCCTGCAAAAAGTAACTTTTTCCTACACAATGCAAGGGGTTAGATAGCAAAATCAAGGTCCTGTCAGCCTGGTTAGTTGAAGTAAGTGAAAAATGAGATGATAACAAAGCTAAAGTGCCCCTTTTAGACCCCTTGTAAAAATTTTGCCATAACCCCCCTTGTATTTTCAACATCTTTGTGTAACCTGAGAGTGAGAAAACCAGAAAGAGCAAGAAAAGTTTTAGAACCAACAAAAGGGGGAGTGAAATGCAAGAAGTGGAAATTTTCGGCAAAAATAGTGCCAAAACAGAGGATAGCGCTGATCCGGGCTAGTGATGGCGCCACTGTGAGGGTATAATAGCGCTACACCTACAAATCACACATATCTCACACAAAAACTCACGAAACAAGATTAGACTAGACCTTGTCGGTCCCACCGGGCGTGCCAATGTAGATTAGAAAAGCAAATGAGGGGAAAACATGAAACCAAATGTAATAAACACATAAGATTATACCTCACAATGCAAATATAATCCCATCAAGGGAAGGAGCCTTTACACCCAAACAAGCTCCTATGACCAAGATGATCCCTAGATAAGTGGATTTCAATGTGAAATGCTCATAAGTTGTGCAACTCACTACCCTAGCTCAAGAGTGATTTGGGCATTATTACTTTGCATAGACTTGATCCCCTCAAATGGCTTAGAGAGGCTCTATTTATAGACTTTTAGAGGGATTTTTGATCCAAGGGTGGAGAATGCTTGGAAAGATCAAGGGTGGAGAATGGAGATGACATAGAGGGCCTGGATCTAATCTTGGAGAATGGATGGCTATGAATAAAAGTGATTTTTTTATTCATTTGGGGAAGAGGAAATTATTAAATAAGTTATGGAGGGAAAGATTATTTCTGAATAAAAGATTCATGGGGGGAAATGCAAATGAATTAAAAATTTATTTGGGGGGGAAATAGAGGCACAGGCATGGGAAAAATGATTATTTATTGTGATGTGGGATTTTAGGTGGATTTATTCCCATTTATTTATTTGGAGAATGTGGGAGAATGGGTTAAACTAGGTTTAAACACCTAAATGAGGGATTTAGGGTTAAAATGATTTAGTAAATATTGCATATTTACTAAATTCATTTGGCTAGGTTTGAAACTATTGAATTAATAAAATTAACTCAATTGTCTGGGATAAATTGATGATAAATGGGGAAATGAAAGGTTAATTAATTAAATAAAATTTAATTAATTGGTTTAGGAGGGGAATTGACATGATCCAGAATATCAGGAGTCAGTTTGGTGATCGAGACATTTTTAGGTGTCTACAACACCATATAATAATACCATCTGAGTGATGAATGATAGATATTCCAGAAAATAGGAGTGGATGTGTTATAACCCTTCGATTTGCAAAATTTTTGAGTAAGATGAAAGCCTTAAGGGGGTTATCTAATTTTTGTGCTTGCAGCATGATCACTAACCCAATGTAAGTTTTTGAAAACCCGAGTGCAGTACAACAATCTACTCCCTTACTAGTGACTCAATTAGTCACGTAGTGCATAGTGAGTGTTCCTCTAGATTTGACACTTCTTTGGATTTTTGGTAAAATCTCTTTTAATTCTCACTAAGATTAACATTGTTTTATTCCTTTATTTTGGAATGGTCTAGCCACATAATTTTGAAAAATTATTTATTTTATGACCAGTTGGTCAAAATTTGATTTATTGTTGAAATTGAGCTCATTCTTTTGACTTATTGTTGAAAAGTGAATTGCTTATACTTTGATATTGATTTAAATTATTGTGGTGGCTATACTAGAACATTTTTGTCATTTACTATGTTTTATGCAATGTTTACCTCTATCATGTCCTGGATGGGCCTTTGGTGGATTGTGTAGGGGAGTAAATTGTAGAAAATGCACTTGGAATGTCTCTAACCCATTAGAATTAAGAAACCTTGTGTGGAAGGGAATTCATTCCATACCATAAACAAGTCATCCAAGAGTAACTAAACTCCTAATCGATGTAAAATCTCTTTATTTCTAGAAAATAATGAAGAGTGATGCTACACGATTTGTAGCCAGAGCATCAAAAATTTAAGACTGAATATAAGCATCTAGTAGGGCATCCTATGTCTCGAATTAAGCTAAAATAGTAGAATGCCTATATGATCTCAGGAACTGGGTATCTTTGCAAGGGTCACCTAGAGAAGTTAGGCTACATAAAATTTTAGTTGTACAAATGTATAGAGAAAAAAAGAAGGGTTGTCAATTCTTTGTAGTTAAAATAGAAAAACTTGAGGAATTGGTGCAGGAGCACCCGTACATGCTCAGGATATAGGATAATTGTCCGCATGATGACAGGACATTAGGCTATTTTTAGTATGTTTGACTTCATCATGTAATAAGGTCCATTGGACCGATGCTATGTATTAGTTCAGCCTAGGAGTATGTGTAGGCAGTTAGAGATCGTGATAAGGTTATCTGAGCTGTCCTCTCTCCCAGCCGCTTGGAAGCTCCCAGCCGCTGGGAAGTGAGTTGGTAGTACTCGAAGGACTTTGTTATATATACCTTCGATCTGTTAGGGTTTAGATATATTGATATTGATAGATGTATTGGTGTTGTGTTGAGTTGAGATTCAGGAGAGCAGTTCAGACATTGTGAAACTGTATTCAGAACTTTTGAATTTCATTTGAATAAGATCTCATCATTTGCAGTATCTGAGTTTATCAGTTGTATCTGTTTTGATTTCTTTTCCGTTTGCAAGTTGATGGGTACTTTCAACCCTTCCACCGGTTGATCCTGCGAATCGGTGGAATGGTCCTGTATTATAGCGTAGTTTGCATTTGTGTTTTCTGTTTATGCATTGCATTGTTCAAGAGATCAGTTAGGAGCATGCTGTGAATCAGCCTAGCATCCTCATGTGCTAGGTATAGAAAGATAAGCTGTTAGATTTTGGTTTGAAGGTGATCCGGCCCGGTCGTCATATTGTCTTTGTGTAATAGAGCGGTTCTGAGTGTTTACATGCAGCGGACGGATATACAGGAGTCTGCATGTGTGTTTCCAGTCGGAACAAGCCACATCATCATCTGCGAATGCATCGCCATCAGGATCGGGTCATGAAACTGTTGAAGTTTGCATGTTGCAAGTGCATCAGGATGTTTTAAGTCGGATATATACTCAGTGTATATATCACCGTCAGGATCATCTCTCGGGGGTGTGCCATCATCTGCATATTGCTAACAGATGCGGGTGTGAAAGTTCAGTTTTTTTGACTAAGTGTTGAAGAGGTCATCAGGATATTGTGTGACGTCATCGTCATCAGGATATGACGTCATCGTCATCAGGATATTGAGATATCCCCCTATGCATGTTGATCCTGTTGTCGCTAAGTGGTTAGGTATCAGCGTAGGCAGAAAGTTGTATTAACATCATCAGGAGGTTTCGAGAGAACCGGATAAATCATATCATGATGCTGTTGGTTGTATCGTCGGCTATCGGGGCATCGAAGGGAAGGTGTTGAAGTTGTCGTCATCAGGATATTTGGAGCAACCGGATATTTGATATCCTGCTGACGAAGGTGGTGTCGCATATCATGATGATGCCGCTAGTGTTTGGCGCCCGATGAACAGTGCAACAGGAGGATGTTTGTGATCGTCTGAAATATGATGATGCTGTTGGTGTTTACAGGAAATATGATGATGATGTTGAGCTGATAGGGATTTTTATCATGCTGTTTGTATTATTGGCTCCTCCTTCCTGTTAGTAAGCTCCCGTTGCGTTTCACTCTGCATCAGGAATACAAAGAGTTTATCAAACAAGATGATGTGGCATATTCTAGACCACAAGATCTCCAAGAAGCTGAGGATGGAGAGATGGAGGATGCAAAAAAGATGAATATGGAGAAATACTCTATCCTAAGAGATTTTGCAGATGTATTTCTAGAAGAACTACCTAGATTTCCTCCCAAGAGAGTGTTTGACTTCTTCATTGACATAATTCCAGGGTCAGAACCTATATCCAAAGTACCATATAGGATGACAACAACAAAATTGATGGAGTTAAAATCACAACAGGAAGAATTGTTGTCCAAAGGATTAATAAGGCCTAGTGTTTCACCTTGGGAAGCACAAGTGATCTTTGTAAAGAAGAAAGACGAGACACTGTGTTTGTGTATAGATTACCAGTTTCTCAACAAAGCAATGGTAAAGAATAAGTATCCTTTACCACATATCAATGATCTCTTTGATCAGATGTGGGATGCAACGGTGTTTTCAAAGATTGATCTAAGGTCAGGTTAACACCAGTTAAGCATCAAGGAAGAAGACATTTCCAAAACTACTTTTAGAACTAGGTACGGTCATTATAAGTTCACAGTCTTACCATTTGGGTTAATGAATGCACCTGCAACATTCATGAATCTTACGAATAGTGTCCTTGGATAAATTTGTGTTGGTCTTCTTGGATGTTATTCTAATTTATTCTAAGAATGGAGAAGAGCATCTTCAGCACTTGGAAATGGTACTTCAACGGTTAAGAGAGCATAAGCTATATGGAAAACTTTCCAAGTGTACCTTGTTGAAATTAGAGCAAACAATTGAGAGGGGGTGGTAAACCAGTTGTCACAAAACTTTATCTTTTGCTGCATTTAATCTTCTTTACCACTTATTAACAGATTAATGATATAACCATGAAAGCATGAATCAACAACACATGAGTAGAAACACAACACACATAACACCAGGATTTTTACGTGGAAACCCAGTTAAGGGAAAAACCATGGTGGGGGTTAACCCACAAGATTTTATACTCTGTTAAAAGTATTACAAATGGGAAGGCACATGCCTTCGGGCCTACTGCCCAGAGCTCATTGCTCAAAGGAGACTCACTACCTACAAGATCAATTACAAAGAGTTCACTAAAATATTTGAATTGAAGAATAGCATCTAACAATGCAAGATTACAATCCCCGTTAAGCTCAATATACTAACTTCACACACTTCATCTCTCACTGCCTTGTTTCACTATTCTGCCATGATCCAAAGCTCAGATCTCCTTTCTCTGCACTTAATACTACCACTCTTTGTACCTATCACATCATATTCACACATCCATCCCTCAAAATTCTTGCACCTATCGATCATAGGTATCCACAACATGAAATTACATCAGCTACAGTCAGCCTCAAGAAAACTTAGAAACTTTTTCAAGATCACTGTTCTATCGGCTGAATCCATGCACAAACATCAATGAGAACCAAAACTTATGTATTGAAGTCACCACACATGTCGGCCAATACAACTGGATCTCATAAATTACTCAACCAACCAATTCTCTTAATTTGCACACGGATCAAACACCAAGTCGACCTATTTTTCATCAGACTGAACTGTCTAACCAAAACCTGATACTCAAATGCTTGTAACTTTCAATCCCTTCATCACTAGAGGCTAAAACTTTGGATTTAGGTAGCCCTAACATCCCTTAACATTCCCTCAAATCTACAACACAATATGATTACCTGTGGAGAAATGCGGACCAAAATGTTGAACCCTGTCATATGCTCTATTCCTATTTATCTAGACTTAGACAAATTTGCAATCTAACTTATGGTATGATCAAATGATACAATGCAGATTTGTCAGATAGATTTAGTTACCATGAATGACAACACCTGACATGCCTAGCAGTGTCTCTTGCCAACAATCTCCCCCTTTGGCATTGATGGCAACACTTAGTGAAAAATGACTAAGTGTTAGAACAGCTCCCCCTTACTATGTACACTTGTGATTTCCAATACTCCCCCTTAGATGAATTCCTCATTTTTCACTACTTTCCACTCCCCCTTTGACATAAATGGCAAAAGCTGAGATCCACATACCAAAATTCATGCAAAAACTCTATGTACATAGGCGCATATATACAAACAATCCTTATGTCTTGTCTACATGAACTTAAACAATTCACCAAAAAAAAATTTCAATAATGCCAATTCACTATCCCAACTTTTCTTCATGCTATCCAAAACTAAAATATGACCACTGAATAAAAATACCTATGGCTCTGCCTTCTGTAGATCAGTGGGATCGCTTGTCGAAGCAGCAGCTTGAGCTTCTATCAATGCATTGAACATTATTTCTAACTTAGGGGAAATCAGCCCCCGGAGTTCACACATCCTTGCCACAATGTTTTCTTTTTCTTTCACCAATTTCTTTATTTCATTAATCAAGCTAATTACTTGAAATTCTTGATTTGATGCAGATATTGTCAAAGGATCAAAGGATTGAGATACATTTGACAATTTTTGCTCAAACTCTTTTATTTTCTTCTCAATATCCTCTACAACTTTTGCCCAAGATAAACAAAATTTGTACACATCTCCTCCTTTAGTGAGGGCATTTTGAATACTCTTTATAGTAGTATCCAACACAATTCTCTCATTGTCAATCATTCCTTTCAGTTCACTAAATCATTTATCATTAAATTCATTCCGGATCTTGACTTCCGCTGACTTTTCAAAAGACTCAAAGTGAGTACTTATAGAATTTATTAAGCTCTTCAGCTGACTGAGAGGAGAATCAGATGAATCCTTCTGAAAAGTTGGCATAATCTTTTCTAAGATGCCGGAAGCAAGACTAAGCAACTCACTATCCTCAATGTGAGATTTTAGGATCTCCTTTCTTGCCTTTTCTTGTACAAATGATGCTAACTTCATCATTTGAATAGGGGAAAGAGTATCCAAACTGATAGGCCCTTGAATTAGATCTGGTTCATCAAATTCAAGATTATCTTTCTCAAGAAATTTCTTCACTACATCTGCAGTGTCTCTTGTCGTGCATGCAATTCCATCTTTCTTCTCCTGAGATTCACAATTCAGATCCTTGCCGATATCATCATCAGGATTATCTTGCTTTTGTTCTTCAACACTCTTAGCTATTTCTTTTTTTTATCTTCCTTGTCCCTAACTTCTTCTTTCTGCTCTTTATTCTTCTCAGAATCACCTTCAGTAGGAGCATTTATTTCCATATTCATCTCTACATTTTCTTCACCAGATTGGTCCAAAGGAATTTGAGTATCCTCTACACAATCAACATTATCTTCCTTTACCATCTCTTCATCTCCTTTATTAAATATTTCCTCTTTCGAAATAGAGAAATCATCTACCTCAGCTTGTTTCTCATTTTTATTCAACTCTTCAACATTTGGAATGGATGTATCATCATCATCAATAGGTTCTTCAGTGACCAAATAAAACTTATTCTTATCCAGGGCTTTCTTCAGAATTTGTTCGGTTTCTTTGATCACTTCATCAATGTCTCCAAGCATTAGCTTATTCATCCTAATTTTTCTTCTGAATTCATCTTTAACTGCTTTGAAAATTTTATTTTCTTCCTTCCTAGAGATTACTGAACACAGACTGGACAACACATGTTCTCTTAGCTCCAAATCCTTTGCTTTAGCAGCTTCTTTTCTCATCTCCAAAATGTCACTTAGACTCTTAGGGATTTTTGACAAAATTTCCACAAGTGCTCTATTGAATGTATTCAAGTACTTAACAATAGTATCCTCCAAAATTTTCTTGTTAGCATCATCAAGGTTGTCATAATATTCTGTTATGGGCTTCAAATTCCCATGAACAGTTACTGCATTCACAATATCTTCAACTGACAAGGTGGATTTTTCAACATGAGTCTTAGTCTTTTGTCTTTTGCTCACCTTTACACTTTCAGAGGGCTTGTACTTAGACACTTTAGCAGCCCTAGTGCGTGAGGTCTTCAACTCTTTAACCTCACCATTTGACTCAGTCTCTTCTTCATTCTCCTTCTCCACACTGACATATGACCTTTTGCCCATTACTTTTGTTATTTTTCCTTCCTTACCAATAGATTTTTCTTTGAATTTCTCTACAATAGGAGAAGGTGATGCACCAAAGGTTGAACCAGAACTCCTAGTAGTCCTTGACTTAGAAGGGGATTCTATTGGAACACTTCCCTATTTCCTGTCTTCCTTTCCTTCTTAGCTTTCTATGTCCTTTCCTTGTGTTGTTTCACAACTTCCTTGGTTATTCCAATACTTTTTGCATACATTTCAACTTTCCTTTAGACCTTGTTCTTAGTTTTAGGTCTCCGAAGCTCAACATGGAGTTTCAAATTAAGCTCATCATATGTACCGAATCTCTCAACTGAGGTATCTTTTGGTTTGCTTAGAAGGTGTTGAGCATCCATTTCTAGTATTTGTTCATCAACTTCATACCCCATGGGCATGATCCATATAGTCCTTGGTTCAACTGCTTCCATCAAGCATTGGTCTATTTCCACCATGAAACAAATTGTATCCTTGTACTTTTCCACCACAGACTTAGGGATTCATTCCCTTGATTGCATCATATTCTAAAAATTCTTGAAATATCCCCAAAGAGCAGTCCTTTGGGCATTGGAGTCACCAATATTGTGTAAGTGCTCTCTTATTTGTATGGCAACAGGCTTGTCACTGGTCCAATATAGGCTTTTCATCCTAGGCAACTCATTCATGAAATAAAAGAACAAGCACAAGACCAAAGTACCATACTTGAATGTATCCTTCTTATCCTTCTTGATCTTGTTAAGATTGTCCATTAGCTAGTTTTGCAATAGCTCACACAAGTCATAATTAGCATTTTATTTTAACATCTGATAAGCAACATAAATGGTTGTACCAGACACTAAGTTCTCCCTACTGGAGTTGTATATCTTATACCCAATCACCATAGATGCAAAATTGACATCTAGATCAGTTATATCATTTATTATCATTGCCCTCTTGTCAAACTTTGAGCTGGTGGCTTCAGTTACAATCTGATTCTTCACTGATTTTAGCATCAACAGTCCACCAGATGAGTTCAATCATGTTATGACCTTGATGTCATCATTAGTGATCTTAAAGGGTTTCATCAACCACATAAATTCAGCATGCATCTGACTCAATACATACTGGACCCACTCATCCTCATCGAAGGACATGAACCCTATTACCTGAATGACATGTTTATCTTCCAATGCCGTATACTCAGGTTTAAGATCATGAATCTCATCCCTCAGATGATTCTTAAACAAATCTAGTAACTTTGAATCCCCAAACTCATCTATGCTAGCATGAATGTAAGCCCTAATATCTTCTACATGCAACACACCATGCAAAACATCAGAAAGGGCACCTAACGGATCAACCTCTATAGATTTGTGTGGATGCTTTTTGAATTTAGGTTGGGGCCTTTCGATGATGTTAACAACCAATGGATTAGCCATATCCAGAGATTGCAAATTCAAAGAGCTTTACAGAGAATACCTTGTTTCACTGGTTAGGGTTAGCTGTCGAATTCACTTTTCACACTCCAAATCTTTGAGATCTCAGATCAAGCGCTCTTCTCCTTGCTCTCTTCGAATGCAAAGTGATTCAGATGTTGAATGAATGATCTTTTATGCTCCACAAAACCTAATTCACCATTGTAATAAATGCTTTACCCTAATTCACCCAGTTACACTGTTTCTGAATACAATCAATCTTCAATTACTCCACAATAAATCGCATTAGCTTCTTATCTTTAAGAATTTGCTTCAACAGATCTTCAATAGGCTTCTTTATCTTCATTCATTATGCCAGATTTAGGCACCCATTTATTGGCAGGGGGAATTAGATTTTCAATGCAGCTCCCCCTGAGCCAGAGCTCCTATTTCAATTCGTGAAGGAATTATCAATACCAGATTCTGGTGTGTACCCATCACCATCATTCATTACACCTTTCTTCACCCATGTTTTGTTCATTTCATTCTGGATCTTATCACATCTACTTTGCCCTTGCCTTTATCTTGTCTCTACACATTCTAGTTTCTATTTACTGGACCTTTTCTATCATCATTCCTATTTCTGCAGAATCTTGCAATATAACTGGATCTGTTGCAATTAAAGCATGCAACATTTCTTTTCTCATTTACTTGATTTCCTCTTGATCTACACTGATTAGCCATGTGTCCAAATCTATTACATGCAAAACATTTGCCATTGAAAGAATTGACATTTCTTTTGTTGTTAGAGTTATTCATCATCATACTTCTGCATTCATTGGATCTATGACCATACCTTTTACAATTGAAGCATTGACTGGAGAAGGATGGACCACTTTGATTACTTTACTTCTACACTGAGTAGCTTTATGACCAAATTTATTACAATTGAAACAATTTCCATTAAAGGATGGATACCTTTGAGCATTAGGTTGTCTGACTGGAGGTCTTCTAGGTCTATTTCTCTGATTCTTTGATTTAGGATTTCTTTGACTGGATCTAGAGATTTCACCTTTCTCATATCCTAGACCATGCTTATCATCTGCCTTCTTCTGACTATCAAGCAACACCTCAAGTTTAGCTAAGATTATCTGGAACTTCTCTTTGTATTCATTTGTAGCTTCTAGGTTATGTTTGAGAATGACAACTTGCCTTTCAAGTTGTTCCTCATTACACCTAGTTTCTTGTAGATCAGACTCTAGATGGCTAATTATTCTATCCAATCTACAGCACTCTTCTATTATTTCTTTTAGAGATTGATTCAGGTTTTCTTCAGTCTTCTTCCTTTCTTCAATTTCCTTGGTTAGCCTCATCACCCCAGATTCCATCTCATGTTTTAGAACAACTTCTTTTGTCAGCTTCTCACATTCCTTTGTCTTCTCCTTCAGAGCCTCATCCATGCCATTGTCTTCCTTCTAATTTGCTAACTACTGAAGTAGTTCCTTCCTCTTTTCCATAGATTTGCTTAGTTGACCTTTTAAAGTCTAAATGAAATCCTCAGCATCTTTAAGGTTCTCTTGCAGTTCTTTGACTTTTGCTCTGGATTGATCAAGATCTTCTAAAGCAACTTGAAGTTGTTCATTGATGCCATCAGAATGCTTGAATGAACCCATTGAAACACCTTCCCAGATCTTCCCCAAGCTGTTAAACTTCTTCCAAGGAACCAAGCTCTGATACCAATTGTTGAAATTAGGGAAAACAACTGATATGGGGGTGAATCAGTTGTCAAAACTTTATCTTTTGTTGTATTTAATCTTCTTTACCACTTATTAACAGATTAATGATATAACCATGAAAGCATGAATCAACAACACATGAGCAGAAACACAACACACATAACACTAGGTTTTTTACATGGAAACCCGGTTAAGGGAAAACCCATGGTGGGGGTTAACCCACAAGATTTTATACTCTGTTAAAAGTATTACAAATGGGAAGGCACATGCCTTTAGGCACTCTGCTCAGAGCTCACTACTCAAAGGAGGCTCACTACCTACAAGATCAATTACAAAGAGTTCATTGAAATATTTGAACTGAAGAATAGCATATAACAATGCAAGATTATAGTTTTGGTTAAGCTCAATATACTAACTTCACACACTTCATCTCTCACTACCCTGTTTCACTGTTTTGCCATGATCTGAAGCTCAGATCTCCTTGCTTTGCACTTGATACTACCACTCTTCACACCTATCACATCATATTCGCACATCCATCCCTTAAAATGCTCACACCCATCAATCATATATATCCGCAACATGAAATTACATCAACTACAGTTGGCCTCAAGAAAACTTAGAAACTTTTTCAAGATCACTATTCTGTCAGCTGAATCCATGCACAAACATCAATGTGGACCAAAAATTATGTATTCAAGTCACCACACATGTCAGTCAATACAACTGGATCTCATAAATTACTCAACCAGCCACTTCTCTTAATCCTCACAAGGATCAAACACCAAGTCAGCCTGTTCTTCAGCAGACTGAATTGTCTAACCAAAACTTGATGCTTAGATGCTTGTAACTTTCAATCCCTTCATCACCAAAGGCTAAAAATTTGGATTTAAGTAGCCCTGACATCCCTTAACATTCCCTCATATCCGCAACACAATATAGTTACCTGTGGAGAAATGTGGACCAAAATATTGAACCCTGTCATATGCTCTGTTCCTGTCTATCCAAACTTAGACAAATTTACAATCTAACTTCTGGTATGATCAAATCATACAATGTGGATGTGTAAGATAGATTTAGTTGCCATCAATGACAACACCTAACATGCCTAGTAGTGTTGCTTTCCAACAATTGTGTTTGTGTATAGATTACCGGTTGCTCAACAAAGCGATGGTAAAGAATAAGTATCCTTTACCACGTATCGATGATCTCTTTGATCAGATGCAGGATGCAATGATGTTTTTAAAGATTGATCTAAGGTCAGGTTAACACTAGTTAAGGATCAAGGATAAAGACATTTCCAAAACTACTTTCAAAACTAGGTACGGTCATTATAAGTTCACAGTCTTACCATTTGGGTTAATGAATGCACTTGCAGCATTCATAAATCTTACGAATAGTGTGCTTGGATAAATTTGTGTTGGTCTTCTTGGATGATATTCTAATTTATTCTAGGAATGAAGAAGAGCATATTCAACACTTAGAAATGGTACTTCAACGGTTAAGAGAGCATAAGCTGTATGGAAAACTTTCCAATTGTACCTTCTTTCAGAAGGAAGTATAGTATCTCAGTCATGTGATTACAGTTGATTCAGCTAAGATAAAAGTAGTGCTTGAGTGGTCGGTGTCAAAGAATGTTCCTGAAGTTAGAAGTTTTATGGGTTAGCTAGATATTATCGTAAGTTTGTAGAAAATGTTTCTAGAATAGCTTTTCCTATCACTTCTTTCCAGAGGAAAGGGAAAAAGTTTGAATGGTCTGACAAAAGTCAAGAGGCATTTGATTTCCTAAAAAAGAAGCTGACCATGGCTCCAATTTTGAAAGTGTCAGATCTAGATGGTAACTTTCTTGTTATTAGGGAAGCATCAGGTAAAGGTTTAGGTGGAGTGTTACTGTAGGAAGGGCGAGTCATAGCCTATGATTCAAGAAAGTGAAAACCTTACGAACAAAATTATGCTTCGCATGATTTGGAGTTAGTAGCAGTAGTTCATGCATTACAGATGTGGAGACACTATCTGTTGGGAAAACCTTTTAAATTAAAAATAGGCCATCATGGTTTGAAGTATCTATTTACTCAACCCAATCTAAATGAAGGCAAAGGAGGTGGCTAGAACTGATATTGAACTATGATTTCAACATTATCTATACTAAGGGAAAAGAGAATAGAGTTGTCAATGCTTTAAGTCGAAGAAGGCATATATCTTCAATGGTATCTATTCAAACTGACTTCAAAAGTCAAGTATTGCAAGGACCCAAGGGTGATGAATTCTATGAACAAGTCAAGCAAGCACTCTCAGATAATTTGCAAGATAAAAGGTATGAAGGTTTTTACTTTGAACCCAATGGGTTATTGAGGTATAAAGGAAGAATTTATGTACCTGATATTGGTAAGTTAAGGAATTTGGTATGGAAGGAAGTACATAATGCACCATACTCAGGACATCCTAGTGTTACTAAGATGTTAGCAGATGTGAAGCCATTATATTTTTGGAAGGGAATGAAAGGGGATGCCAAAAGATTTGTGGCAAGTTGTTTAGAATGTCAAAGAGTAAAAGTAGAACATCATCATCCTACAGGTTTACTATATCCCCACGATGTACCAGAAAGTAAGTGGCAAGTTATTAGGATGGATTTCATGCAAGGTCTTCTAATGTCGAGGAATAATCACAATGTCATTCTAGTAGTGGTGGATAAGCTTACAAAAGTGGCACATTTCATACTAGGTAATTTGACGGATGGAGCTCCTGTAATAGCTCAGAAATTTGTTCAAGAGATTTTTAGATTGCATGGAATTCCCGAGAAGATTATTTCTAATAGGGATGCTCATGTAAGCTTCACTTGCATAGAAGAGAGGTTCTGCAATGCAAGGTCCAATGGGATCAATATGCAGAAGACTCTGCCACTTGGGAAGATTATGCTGAGCTAAAGCAAAAGTTTCTGCAAGTTATTCTAAATTTTGAAAACTCTTGAGAATAATATGTTTTGTAATATGATAATTTTTAAGTCTCGTTTATGTTATGGTTATACTTGATACTTAAAAATCATCAGGGATGATGATTCACAAGGGGGGAGTATTTTACACCCCGTGTGTTTCTAACTATTTACTATTTACCTAGACTAGTTAATATGCTTGGATAAATGAATGTTTATTAATCTATGCATTAGTGTGTATTATGAATCTTGAATGGAATATATTGAAAAATTGAATAATGCATTGTGTTGTATTGTAAGTGATTCTAGATATGAAATGTATAAGGCATATGATTATATTGTGATAAGCTAACTACTGTTGTAATGATGTAAGTTGAATGCAGGGATAGGTTGCTCCTTTGGAAAGGAGGGGAAGTATCACTCAAGAGAAGGACTTGGTCTGGTAAACATTAGAGAAAGCCTAAACTAAGCAAGCACACACCACTATCCTAGTTAGTCTAGGTTATGTCAAGTCAGTGTGGGTAAAGGTAAGTAATCCATGGTAATCTAGAGTGCTTATTTGGATATGATTTTATGAGTGTTTTGAATAAGGAATGTGATCTTGTCTGAGTATCGATTGAAAGTCTTCTTTGATATAGTTTGGAATTACATATGGCAAGGTTTAAATGTGAAATGAATATATACACATATGATAGTGCATGTCCACGATAACTTATATGTATTGCTCATAGGCATAAGGGTATCGATTGGATGAGGGATATATGCATGTGTGTATATACTCACACATCATCAGTGGATATGTGGGTTAATGAATTTTATGTTGTTTTTCAAGTAATGATAGTATATATATTCGTTACGATATATGGTATACTTATGTGGTTGGCAAAATATATAAATATGAATATGTGAATTCTAATATCAAATGATATTCTAAATATAGTTGATAAGGATATGTATTTATATATATATTTATATATAATATATGCTAATGTTCTTTAAGTGCTGATTTTATAAGGCAATGCATAGTTTATAAGGCAACGCATAGTCTAAAAGACTATAGCGCTTAACTTTG
The DNA here is from genome assembly GCA_027924645.1 of Cunninghamia lanceolata. NCBI lineage: Eukaryota > Viridiplantae > Streptophyta > Pinopsida > Cupressales > Cupressaceae > Cunninghamia > Cunninghamia lanceolata. The sequence continues at coordinate 8,182,750 of BSBN01000476.1, read as the reverse complement.
TAATCCATGTTGATGCTAAACAAATCACATAGTTTAAAGACTAAAGCGCAGCATAGTATATGACTTTAGTGCTAGAAAAAGGCAGCGTATGCATATTTATATCGTTTGGGGATTAAAGCATAAAAAATGCCAAACAATATAATTAATGGCAACACTAATATAAAGTGTTGTAACTATTTTACAACATGCATATTCTTTGACTCATTCTTTGTAAATTGTCTACAAGATAATAGGGGAGCATGGTAGAATGTGTGGCACCATGTTGGAGAGAGAGAAACCCATTAGAAGTCTGTAATTTGATCAGTTGCTTTATATATTTGAATTTGCTTCATGTTGTCCTCTTATGTGTTCCTTTTGCATTGATTCATGCTACCACCACGATTTTGTTTTGCTAAGTCAAAGTGAGGAGTAGGAGTTGTGGTAGTTCTATCAGCTAGTTTGTAGCCATAGCTTGCTCAAATTTCTATATATATAGAGGAGATTCCTCATTCTTTTGACACACACAATTTCCTTTGGAGTTGCTTATGCATTGTTGCTTTTCTCTAAGTTTTCTATCTTGTTTATGCATTGTATTTTTGGTCTGGAGCTGAGAGGCAAGTTAGTAAGTAGTGAGGGATTTTGAGTGGTTTTGGAGGAGATACTCGGTAGTTCAAGGAATCAAGAGAAAGTTTTTCGGTTGATTGCTTGGAACATAGCTTTATCAAGCATGTTGAATCTCTTATTCATTACATGTCATTTATGTTGAATGATTGTATGTCTTGAGTATTGTTTGAAATGAGTTGTATTCTTAATTACATTGAGTATTCTCTTATTTTATCAATGAGAAATATATAAATATGCATATATACAATTAGTATGAGAACATTATGCATTGATTGTTTAGACAATCTCCTTAGTAAAGACTAGTGACTATATTAGACTATATTAAGACAAGAAAGAGTAGTATTGCTGAATTATGAATGGTCAAGTTAGGAAAACTATGTACTACCAATTGTAATACTTTGATGAGAGTGGCATAGAAAACATAGAATTGATAAGTGGGGTTATGCCTGGGACTTGTTGATCCATGGATAAGGGAATAACCTTAGATTTAGTAAACTTGAAATTGTTAAGTGGGGTTATTCCTGGGATTAGTTGATCCATGGGTAAGAGAATAACTTTTGATGTCTTACCAAATCGAGTTAGAATGATGGGTGAGCATGTGACATCCATTCTGAGTTAGGGGTGATGAAACTTTGGCCAAAGTAGTGTAAGCAACCAACATTTACACTATCAGTTCACTGTGATCCAGGTTTACATACTAGGAAGGGAAATCATTCTTGTAGGTTGAAGCCACAGTATTATAGTACTAAATATGTAGGACACAACATCTTACTCAGTATAGGCTATTCTTTGAGGTTACCATACCAATCCCTTCGTCGAAGGGTAGGGTCATTTACCAGTTTGGTAAATGTGCGAGGGACCGCAATTAGTCCATGGTTGGTAGAAAAGTGCTTGAGTGATTCTTCCCCTTATGCATTTGGCAGCCAGGATTTGAAGACAAACATCAAAATCATTTGTATCTCTATTTTCAAATAGCTTTATGAAGATTGTATGTAACTTTGTATCCATTTTATGAAATTTTGTAAATGAGATATATTCAATACTTTTGATGTTGAAACGTAATTTGATTATGCAATGGTAAAGTTTGAAATATGTTTCAAATTTGCATATGTTATTTATAAAGAAAGGAAATTTTTTATTATTATTCACATTGAGGGTATTCATTAATTATTCACTTTTGAGTTTAAACTTAGTTAAATATATTTGATAGAACAATTGGCATGTTACACATTCATACTATCACTTTTGTGCCTACCACTATTGCCACTACCCTCCATTCCACTCATATCATTATTAACTAGATAACACAAAACATGGGTAATCTTTAGAAATAGCTTGCATCCCTTTCTACTGCTTCACAACTGATGATCACGCAATATTGCCACCATAGTCTTCTTTCTCTTATGATCCTTGTCATTTAAATCCCTATTAAATTTGAGGTCAAGTTTTCCTATGCCCCAAATTTCACACTCAAACTTGGTGCCTCTCTTAATGTGGTGTTTTTTAATTTGCCCAAGTATCTTTTACATATCATCATTTGTGTTCTCTCCCCACCACAACTTATATTAATTCACTTTATTTCACTTGTGGTTCTTCTTGGTATCCTTTTCTACTATCCCAAACTATGTCCCTATGGCTTGTGGTGCTTCCTCGTGCTTTTTGGTCACCCCTGTGTTGACACTCATTTTGACCAGGGGTTGATTTGTCATGATCAGGAGGTTTCTTCATTTGAAGCCTTTATCCTCTTGCCCATTTTTTCTAAGTGTTGGACCTCTTCAGCATTTTTCAACTGCAGCATCATGTTTTCCTGAGGAGGAGGTCATCATCATCATCTTGTCTTCGATGATGATCTGCATCGTCATGTTCCTCGTTGACTTGTTTTTCAACGTCATCATCATATTTCAACTGTCGGGTGATGTTTGGTTTTTATCATGATGATGTTGCCGAGCTACAGTGCGCCCTGATCTGCTTGCGAGGGTGATGTTTCAAAGTCTCCGGTGATCTTCCATTTATCACCTTGCGCGAGCATGATGATGATGTTGCTTATTCTTTGAATTGCTCGACCTAACTTGTTTTTTCCTAAGGGTCGTGTTCATCATCATCATATTTCCAGTTATCATCCTGCTGCTTGTGGAGGTCATCATATTTTCTGCCTTCATGATATTTCGCCGGGGTGATATTTTTATCATCAGGTGATCTTGGTTAACATCATCCTGATGATGTTGTTGAAGAGTTGTAATTGCGACCCGATATTCACTAGGGTCATCATATTTTGGAACGTCAGGATGATCTTAGTCAATATCATCCTGATGATGTTGTATCACTTCTTGTTCTTTGTTTCTCATCCTGATGATGCTGACGTCATCCGGATATCAGGGTGATATTTTTCTTTCTGCCTATCTGCATCATGATATTCGCGAAGGAGGGGGTGATATTTTCATATCACCCGGATATATGTTTGTTCGAACATCATGATGATGTTGATATCAAGGAGATATCCGCCTGCTGGTTTCGCGTGTTATCTATTGAGGGTGATCTATTCAAGTAGCATCATCATATTCAGTTATCGCCCCGATCTTATAGAGGAGCTACAGTGCAACCTGATATTTGAACATCAGGAGGATATTTCCAAATATCCGGTTGTCTTCCGAATATCATGATGATGTAAATATGATGATGACGTCATCAAGGTCCGCGGGGGTCATATTTCTAACACTGATCATCTTGAAGAGACCTCCTGATATTTACAAACATGATGATGACGTCATCCGGATATGAGGAGGTGTGCAGTAGGCAGATATGATGATGACGTCATCAGGATGTTCATCGGCCAGACTTTTGTTATAAGCTCAGCAGGAGGATGTCCTCCGAAGGATCAGGTTGTGCCAATTATCATGAAGGTTATATTTCAAATATCATGATGACGTCAGGGTGATATTTCGAACAACAGGATATCATGCTGCTGGAGGATGATGATGATGAAGTCTATACTAGTGTCGTCAGGAGCAAAAGCACCGACATGATATATGCTCATGACCTAGTATATAAAGTGTTATTGAGGTCATCGCAGAGTGCATGTGGGATATTGTTATCCTGCATTTTCAAATATCATGATGATGAGTCTCGGCGGGAAAAGCTTGCGATGGTCTGTATGATGATTTTCCCTAGGCCGCGGGTTGGTGCGCCATTAATGGCGATTGTTGCAGAGGTGTGGGCGATGGCGTGGGTCGATCTTGTACCCGACTGGAGGTGTCAATCAGCGGGCAGGAGCGCAGGGCTCGAGAAATCTTCCTGTCTCCTCCCCTACCTGCTGCATTTAAGTTTGGGCGCCAATCTGGTTGTGTTTGAGCGCCATTTTCATGATACCGTGTATCTGGCGAGATTTTGGTCAACATTGTAATTAATTGCTGAGCACCTACCTGGCTGTTATAAGCAGGTTGTGTTGTTCATTTGTGGTTGTTGAAAGTTGATGATTTTGGCTCTGTAATGCATGACAAGCTGATCTGGTTGCTCTGTACAGCTTACTTGTGAGTTTATGTATCTCTTGTTGTTTGTTTTTGGCATGAACCCACTGATTTCATGATTGATATTATATGAGAAATGCTATCTTGGCATGTGTTGTGTTAATTCTGTCTCCAGTATTGCATGTATCTTTCTTCTGAATCTGGATGTTTGGTAATGTTTAGATTCTAGAGCATAGAATTCCTATGTTGACTGTCTGACCTTTTAACTTCTACTCAAGGGGTAGATTAAACTGTTTCCAGGTTGAACATTGGGAGGGATATACTGCAGTAGGGATACCATAAGTAGAGATAACCTAACACTTTGTATTGGGAGATGCCTGTAAGGCAGGTATCACATAGATCCCCTTGAAATCCAGTTTTAGTTGTTTATGCTGATCATTCACAGGTGTATGTCTATTGACTCCAGGCCCTGGATAGGCACCAATCATGCTTTGTTTTGTGTTATAACCATATCCAGCTTTGCATCCACACTTAAACTCCAAAGCAAAATCTAAAACCAACATTAGGACATTAGAGTTAGTTTTAGGAACCTCAGTCCTCTGTCTACAATTGCAAATAGGCCCAAAGCTAGCCCCTTTGCCCTTATCTTTCAGTTTTGGTCTACTTACAGGAGGACTATCTGCTTTCTGTCAACATCCCAGCCTTGCATGCATATCCTCATGGATGTTGAGTAGGGAATACCCCCCTAGGTCTTGCAGAGCCTGAAGAAGAAGAGGAGATAAAATATAGAGTCTATCTCCTATACTGTTGACCCCCTGGCCCAGAGCTCCTGTTGATCACTGATGGCTACCTTGTAGGGATATCTGGGAATAAGCATCCAGTCTGGGAAAAAGTCAACAGAAATTGGCGACTCCGCTGGGGAGTGAGAAGTAAAAGTGCTATCTAATCATCTCCAGTGATATATATGTGACCCATCTGAGTCAGCAACAGAAGAAAACACCCTGGGGAACCTTGTGAAAGAACCCTAGTTTTCAGAAGAAAACAATTCCTAAGCAATAGGTGGCGACTCCGAAGTAATCTCCCAACCGGTCAAAGTAAATTTATATGCAGGGGAGAAGATCCCAACAAAATCCTCTATTTGAAGAGTTACCATTAACAAAAAGAATGATGTATAGAAGAAAGGGAACTGTCTCAGCTAGTCATGAGAGCTCCCCCAGAAAAAGTGATGAGGTACAAGATAACCCAAGGCCATCAGGACAGCATGCTCCTTATTTTTCAAGTGCAGAAGCTGACATCCAAGGTGCATATGAGAGGCAACAGGGTGGTAGTATCAGAATGAGGTCAGAGGTGTTCCAAGAACGCCCTTTTCTAGACCCAAGTGAAAGGTTTGAAGAGGCAGAGTCCCTAAGGGATGATGAGGATGATGACCAAAATGGCATGAGACCATCTACCTCCAGACCTAAGGATGAACAACTAGCTGAAGAAATCAAAAGCCTAAGAGCAGAACTAGAATACCTACAAGCCATGAAAATCAGAGATGATATACAGCAGAAAGTGCAAGCCTTGAGAACTGCCCAAAATAATTCAGTTCCTACCTTAGAAAATGCAAATATGCAAAGACATCAGCAAAGATATGAAATGCATCATCAGCATCATGATGACAGACAAAATGTGAATGATGCTAGGATACCACTAAACAATGCAGGAAACCAAAATGCAAATAGAAATGTTAATGTTAATCAGCCAAACAGACAGCCTATGCAGCTAGATAGGTTCAGGCAGCTGGTGTTTGATGGTATTCCTGGGTATCCTAACCCCATTGATAAGCATCTGAGGCTGCAAGTGCCTAAGTTTTCAGGAAACAATACAGTGTCAGGAGAAGATCATCTAAAGGCCTTCCAAAATGTCATGGACAATTTTGAGGTTGAGCATGAGGATGTTTTCATGAAGTCATTCATGCAATCCTTAATAGATGAGGCAAGAGAATGGTACAGGAATCTGCCTGACCGGAGTATATCATCATGGGATGATTTTAGGAGGATGTTCAAGGAGCAATATGGTGATAAAACTGACCCTAGCTTCTTTGTAAATGAGTTCACCAGCATCACCAAAGGGTCAAATGAGCAGGTTGCAGACTTTAATGCAAGATTTACTAAAGTGTTGAACAAATTGCCACATCATATGAGGCCAAATGAACCAATGTGCATAATTTTGTACATCAATGCCTTTGATGCAAAGACTGCATATGGACTGAGAGATAAAGGTCCTGCCACTCTCAGGGATGCTTTCAGAATTGCAGTAAATATTGAAAACAATAGGAAAGCATCAGGCAAGACAAATAGAAGGGATGATGTAAAAATTCTGCAGAATCCAAATAAGCCTCAGAACACTCAAGGTAGTACATCTGCTCCTGAAGATAAGATAGACAAACTGGCAAATGTTGTTAAGGACCTGAGCTATAGATTAGCTAGAAGTGAAAAAGGGATGGGTCCTGATAGGCAAGTCTATCAAAGACAGGAAAAGAGGCCATCATTACATGATATGCCTTATAACACCAATTGGCATGATGGTAAGCCTGTATTTTCACGTAACAACACAAATCAGAGGGCTCAACATGCCAAGGAAACTCCTAATCCCCTGAAGAAAACTATAAATATTGCTGATGATGCTCCGTGGTGTATAATCTGTCAGATGCCACATTCACAGTCACAGTGCATGATTGCCCAATCTTTGTATGATAATGCTACATCTTGTAATGAGTGCAATGAGCCACATCATGTGCAGGACGATGATGTTAACATGATGTCCATAGGTAATGGATATACTCTATATGGTGCTGATGAGAAGACAGATGATCAGGTTCAGGCCTGCCAACAGTCCCCATATGATGAAGATCATGAGGATAATTATGTGTATGCTCAGAACTCACACAATTTTCTGAGTAGCTTACACCGACCTTCTGATGAGGAAATCAGAGCCTTCACAGCTGCAGCAGTTGCTCAGGTCAAGAGCAACTACAATCTCAGAGGTAAAAATCAGGTTGGCAGCCCACATCAGCCAGAAGATATTTCTGCAGGTCAGCGGATGCATGGTCATAAAGGAACTGAACCACAAAGAAGGCAGTGGGTAAATAACAAGCAGAACTTTAGATACAGAACAGGTCATGATTTCCAAGGACCAGAAAACAAAACCCCTCAGGCAGAAGATCAAAGTAGAGGTTCCCAAGACAGGAATGATGATCAGGGAACTATGAGAATGAAAGCTAAGTCAGCTCAGGATAAAAGCAAGATTGTGGAGCAAGCTACAACTGCTGTACAAAACTGTGCTCCATTTGATATAGCCCAGATCCTCACTCAGGTAAAGGTCTCTGTTCCACTTATGGAACTCATGAAAGTGGAAGAGATCAAGAATAGAACAATATCCCTAATCTCAGGGGTACCTTTTCAAGCTAAGCAAAATGATCAGACCCAGGGTGAGAAACAGGTCATGTGTAATGAAGAAGATGAGACTCCTGAAGTCTATTTAGGAATGACCATGACAAAGTGTCCTTCACAGGTGGAACCATTTTATGTTTCCCTGGTTATAAATGGTAAAATAATTAGAAATTGTATGCTTGACTCTGGAGCGTCCACAAATGTCATGCCTTTGGCTATCATGCAACAAACAGGATTAAAAATTGACAAGGCATGTGGAAAATGCTATGCAATGGATGCCAGAGAGGTACCAGTTATTGGAATCATGAAGGATGTGGATTTCAAACTGGCAGCATTTCCTGAAAAGAAATATAAGATGAATATAACAGTGGTTGACATCAAGCCACAGTATGGTATGCTGCTGTCAAGAAGATGGGCAGCACTAATAGGTGGAAGTATGCAGCTGGACCTGTCATATGCCATGATTCCAATGAATGGCAGGGATGTCAAGTTAATCAGAGAGCAGAGATCATCAGAGACAGTGGAAGACCAAGAAGCAAATGAACAGGTATGCTTTGTGGACACTGACTGTGATAACTTCAGGGTTGTCTCAGATGATACAGAAGATGAAAAGAAAAATGTCTGCACTAAAGAGCTGGATCAGCAAGGGTTATGGACCATGTTTTTTGATGGAGCTTGTGCAAAAGAAGGCTCTGGAGCTGGAGTTGTTTTCCTGTCTCCAACTGGTAAGCTCCTCAAATCCTCTTTCTTGCTGAGGTTTGATTGCACAAATAATATTGCAGAATATGAGGCTTTACTTTTAGGCCTGAATATTGCTCTCAAACATGGAATTAAGATGTTAAGAGTATTTGGAGACTCTGAGCTGATTGTATCCCAAATCAGAAATAAGTATGCTGCAAAGAATAAAAGACTGAAACAATACAAGCATGCTGTTTGGGATACTATTGAGTTATTTGATGCATTTTCAATTGGCTGGGTAGAAAGGTCAAAAAACGTTATGGCTGATTTCTTAGCCAATGTTGCAATAAGGCCAGATGACATCACTCTGTCAGGTGTCACAGATATAGAAGTTAAAATTAGGCCTGCCATACCAGAAAACATATGCAGTTGGCAAGTTTTTAATGATGATAGGGATTTGCTGAAATTTTTGCACTGCATAGATGAGTATGAGAACCAACAGATTGATTTCCAAGCTTTTGTAGAAACTGTAGATGGAAAAGAGACTCTTGTAGGGAAGGAGATCATCCAGTTGAAGACTAACAAGATCCCTAGAGGGTTAGTGGCTTTGGAAAGAGCCTTTGACAGTAGAGACAAAATGGTCACAAAGACATCCCCCACAAATAAGGAGGATTTAGAAGAAATAAATTTGGGGACATCTCAGGCCCCTCAGAAGGTATATATTGGCAAACAACTCAAACCACACATAAGAAGTATGCTGATTGCATTGCTAAAAAGGTATAAACATGTTTTTGCTTGGTCATATGAGGACCTAAAAGCTTATAGAGAAGACTTATTCCAGCATGAGATCCCACTGAAGCCTGAAGCTAAGCCATTTAGACAGAGGCAAAGGCCTATAAATCCTACCTTAGCTCCCAAGATGCAGGAAGAACTCAGAAGGCTCAGGGAAGCTGGAATAATTGTGCCCATCAGACATTCAACTTGGGTGTCTAACCTTGTCCCAGTCAGGAAAAAGAATGGTGATATTAGGCTTTGTGTGGATTTCAGGAACTTGAATGTATCCTCTTTGAAGGATAACTATCCACTGCCTAATATGGAAGCTATGTTGCAGAAAGTGACTGGTTGTGAACTCCTATCCATGATGGATGGATTTTCAGGATATAATCAGGTAAAGGTAAAGGAATCAGAACAATATAAGACTGCCTTTACCACTCCATGGGGAACATATGTGTATGTTAGAATGCCATTTGGACTAACAAATGCAGGTGCTACATTTCAAAGAGCAATGGATGTTGCTTTTGCAGGGCTGATTGATTCAATCCTGGCAGTATATCAGGATGACTTGACTGCCTACTCAAAGAAGGAAGAGCAGCACTGTTTGCATCTGGAGCAGATTTTTATAAGAGCACTAGAATATGGTATTTCTTTAAACCCAAAGAAGTGTGCCTTTGGAGTAGTTGAAGGAAAGCTTCTGGGACATATTGTTTCCAAGGATGGAGTCAGGATAGATCCAGAGAGAGTGGCAGCCATTGACAGGATCCAAATGCCAAAAACTGTGAAAGGAGTTCAGTCCTTCTTTGGACAGGTAAACTTTGTCAGAAGATTTGTTCCCAACTTTGCAGAGATCACAAGGAACATTTCCAAGATGATGAAGAAGGATGCAACTATAAACTGGGAAAGGGAAGCAATAGAATCATTTCAGAATATCAAAGAGGCAATAAAGATGGCCCCTGTTCTTAAATCTCCTGATTTTTCTAGGCCATTCCAGGTGTTCTCATTTGCTTCCTTTCATACTGTAGCTGCATGTTTGTTACAGAAAAATGAAGATGGTTTTGAACAGCCCATCGCCTTCTTCAGTATGTCCCTGCAGGCCTCTGAATTGAAGTATGATATTATGGAAAAGCTGGCATATGCACTTGTTAGAGCCATTAAAAGTTTCAGACCATACTTGGTAGGGTCACATATAATTGCATATGTACCTCATGCTGCAGTCAAAGACATATTCACTCAGCAGGAGGTGACTGGAAGAAGGTGCAGATGGATAAACAAACTGCAGGAATTCAACATAGACATACAAGTTACTAAATTGATAAGGGGACAAGGATTAGCCAAGATGATGGCACAGTCAAACTTGGAAGCATGCCAAGTTAATGCAGTCCAAGATGAGAATGTAAGTGTATCAGGATCTGAATGGTACAAGGATATTGTCTATTATTTGCAAAATTTGAATTGTCCTTCCCATTTCAGTGACAATCAAAAGAGGACTCTGAAGCTACATGCAATCAGGTATGTTGTTGTTCAAGGTGAGCTGTACTGGAAAAATCCTGATGGTGTGCTGCTGAGATGTGTGGATAAGAATATGGCTAACAATATTTTGATTGACATGCATAAAGGATTGTGTGGTGGCCATTATACTGCCCAAACAACAGCTCATAAAATTCTCAGGGCAGGATATTGGTGGCCCACTCTCTTTTCAGATGCACAGAGGTTAGTAAGGAAGTGTGACCCTTGCCAGAGATTCTCAGGAAAGCTGAAATATCATGGTGCTTTACCCCTCAGAACTGTACCTGTGGATGCTCCATTCCAGCAATGGGGAATTGATTTTATAGGGGAAATTGCAGACAAATCAAGTGGGGGACACAGTTGGATTTTGGTGGCAACTGACTACTTTACCAAATGGATTGAGGCCATTCCAACTAAAAGAGCTACAAGTAAGGTGGTGACAGACTTCATACTAGAGAACATCATCATCAGGTTTGGAGTACCATCTAAAATAATCACTGATAATGCTATGTGCTTCAGATCAGGTGAGTTTGTTGATTTTTGCAACAGGTATGGGATAAGCCTGTCATATACATCACCATATCACCCACAAGGAAATGGTCAAGCAGAATCAAGCAATAGGAGCATCATGAAAATTGTCAAGAGGATACTGGACAAGAACAAGAGAGCTTGGGACTCAAAGTTGAATTTAGCAGTATGGGCTGACAGAGTGACTGTGAAAAGGGCTATTGGGAAGTCACCTTTTGAGCTAGTATATGGTGCATCAGCTAGACTGCCCATAAACAATCTCCTACCAGTTTACAGACTCATTCAAGAGTATGATGATGAGATTGAAGATCCCATGACAGAAAGGGTGAATCAGCTAGTTGCATTGGATGAAGACAGGAGGAGAGCCCACCAGATCAATCTCAAAAGACAACAGGATATGAAATATCAGTTTGACAGGAGAACTACAAAAAGGAAGTTTAAAGTTAATGATCTGGTGCTCATTTGGAATGCTAAAGATCAGGAAAAGGGTAAACATGGCAAATTTCAGCCCTTATGGATGGGCCCATACCAGGTTTGCAATACTCATGGGGAGGATTCTTATTTCCTCCAGGCCCTAGATGGTGAAATTCTGGAATTGCCTGTGCATGGCCAATTCCTCAAGTTCTATTTTGCATAATGACTGGTTGCTGTGCACATTTGTAAATATGTATGTAGTGTAAATGCCTTGTACAGCTCGCGTTTTTTGGCTTTTTGTCAGGTCTGCCCGGAGATCTGGTTCTCGCTGCAGGTTTTCACCTGCACGTCCCCATTCGGAGCCACTGTTGACACTCATTTTGACCAGGGGTTGATTTGTCATGATCAGGAGGTTTCTTCATTTGAAGCCTTTATCCTCTTGCCCATTTTTTCTAAGTGTTGGACCTCTTCAGCATTTTTCAACTGCAGCATCATGTTTTCCTGAGGAGGAGGTCATCATCATCATCTTGTCTTCGATGATGATCTGCATCGTCATGTTCCTCGTTGACTTGTTTTTCAACGTCATCATCATATTTCAACTGTCGGGTGATGTTTGGTTTTTATCATGATGATGTTGCCGAGCTACAGTGCGCCCTGATCTGCTTGCGAGGGTGATGTTTCAAAGTCTCCGGTGATCTTCCATTTATCACCTTGCGCGAGCATGATGATGATGTTGCTTATTCTTTGAATTGCTCGACCTAACTTGTTTTTTCCTAAGGGTCGTGTTCATCATCATCATATTTCCAGTTATCATCCTGCTGCTTGTGGAGGTCATCATATTTTCTGCCTTCATGATATTTCGCCGGGGTGATATTTTTATCATCAGGTGATCTTGGTTAACATCATCCTGATGATGTTGTTGAAGAGTTGTAATTGCGACCCGATATTCACTAGGGTCATCATATTTTGGAATTTCAGGATGATCTTAGTCAATATCATCCTGATGATGTTGTATCACTTCTTGTTCTTTGTTTCTCATCCTGATGATGCTGACGTCATCCGGATATCAGGGTGATATTTTTCTTTCTGCCTATCTGCATCATGATATTCGCGAAGGAGGGGGTGATATTTTCATATCACCCGGATATATGTTTGTTCGAACATCATGATGATGTTGATATCAAGGAGATATCCGCCTGCTGGTTTCGCGTGTTATCTATTGAGGGTGATCTATTCAAGTAGCATCATCATATTCAGTTATCGCCCCGATCTTATAGAGGAGCTACAGTGCAACCTGATATTTGAACATCAGGAGGATATTTCCAAATATCCGGTTGTCTTCCGAATATCATGATGATGTAAATATGATGATGACGTCATCAAGGTCCGCGGGGGTCATATTTCTAACACTGATCATCTTGAAGAGACCTCCTGATATTTACAAACATGATGATGACGTCATCCGGATATGAGGAGGTGTGCAGTAGGCAGATATGATGATGACGTCATCAGGATGTTCATCGGCCAGACTTTTGTTATAAGCTCAGCAGGAGGATGTCCTCCGAAGGATCAGGTTGTGCCGATTATCATGAAGGTTATATTTCAAATATCATGATGACGTCAGGGTGATATTTCGAACAACAGGATATCATGCTGCTGGAGGATGATGATGATGAAGTCTATACTAGTGTCGTCAGGAGCAAAAGCACCGACATGATATATGCTCATGACCTAGTATATAAAGTGTTATTGAGGTCATCGTGGAGTGCATGTGGGATATTGTTATCCTGCATTTTCAAATATCATGATGATGAGTCTCGGCGGGAAAAGCTTGCGATGGTCTGTATGATGATTTTCCCTAGGCCGCGGGTTGGTGCGCCATTAATGGCGATTGTTGCAGAGGTGTGGGCGATGGCGTGGGTCGATCTTGTACCCGACTGGAGGTGTCAATCAGCGGGCAGGAGCGCAGGGCTCGAGAAATCTTCCTGTCTCCTCCCCTACCTGCTGCATTTAAGTTTGGGCGCCAATCTGGTTGTGTTTGAGCGCCATTTTCATGATACCGTGTATCTGGCGAGATTTTGGTCAACATTGTAATTATTTGCTGAGCACCTACCTGGCTGTTATAAGCAGGTTGTGTTGTTCATTTGTGGTTGTTGAAAGTTGATGATTTTGGCTCTGTAATGCATGACAAGCTGATCTGGTTGCTCTGTACAGCTTACCTGTGAGTTTATGTATCTCTTGTTGTTTGTTTTTGGCATGAACCCACTGATTTCATGATTGATATTATATGAGAAATGCTATCTTGGCATGTGTTGTGTTAATTCTGTCTCCAGTATTGCATGTATCTTTCTTCTGAATCTGGATGTTTGGTAATGTTTAGATTCTAGAGCATAGAATTCCTATGTTGACTGTCTGACCTTTTAACTTCTACTCAAGGGGTAGATTAAACTGTTTCCAGGTTGAACATTGGGAGGGATATACTGCAGTAGGGATACCATAAGTAGAGATAACCTAACACTTTGTATTGGGAGATGCCTGTAAGGCAGGTATCACATAGATCCCCTTGAAATCCAGTTTTAGTTGTTTATGCTGATCATTCACAGGTGTATGTCTATTGACTCCAGGCCCTGGATAGGCACCAATCATGCTTTGTTTTGTGTTATAACCATATCCAGCTTTGCATCCACACTTAAACTCCAAAGCAAAATCTAAAACCAACATTAGGACATTAGAGTTAGTTTTAGGAACCTCAGTCCTCTGTCTACAACTGCAAATAGGCCCAAAGCTAGCCCCTTTGCCCTTATCTTTCAGTTTTGGTCTACTTACAGGAGGACTATCTGCTTTCTGTCAACATCCCAGCCTTGCATGCATATCCTCATGGATGTTGAGTAGGGAATACCCCCCTAGGTCTTGCAGAGCCTGAAGAAGAAGAGGAGATAAAATATAGAGTCTATCTCCTATACTGTTGACCCCCTGGCCCAGAGCTCCTGTTGATCACTGATGGCTACCTTGTAGGGATATCTGGGAATAAGCATCCAGTCTGGGAAAAAGTCAACACCCTGCTACCTTGTTATGTCTCTTGATAACTTACGCTTTCTTACTTTTGGTACCACATGTGCTCCTAACGTGTTTATTCTCATCGCAAATAGATTATACTCTACCTAATTACCTTTGTCTTTCTCCTTGTGATAAGTCTTCTAGTGTGCAGTGGTTGGAAATTTTCATATAGGTGTAATTCTCATGTTTTGGTGGCTTCCATATGATCTCTAATCTTTTATGGTGGTCTTGTAGTTGGGTGTGGCTACTTGTGTTGTGGTGGTTGCATCTTCAGTCTTCTAGTGTGTCACATCTTAGTAAGTTTTCTCTACAACTTTCTTGTGGGACACCCTAAGCATTATTTGTGTGGGTGTGGTGGGTTTCTTATTTATGCAGTAGGGTTCTCACCCTATAAGTTATGGTTGTAGCATGAGTTTCCTTTCACCTTTGTAGCAATTGAGTTTTTTCTTGTGGTAAGTCATTTCACCCTCATAGTAGACTTCAACTTATTTATAGCTAGTTCTTCATGTCCATGGTGGTTTTTCTCTACATGTCGTACTCAATCCCCTTTATATGGCCCCATATACTTTGTATTGGCTATGGGCAGTCTTGTGGTGATCCCTATCACTTGCATAGTGGCTACCTCTTGTTATGTTTTGGGGCCTTTGATCATCTTATCTATGATACTATTCATATTTTAATGTTCTCGGTGGCATGATGATGAGACCATAATTGTCTCATCTAAATTCATCTCTATTTTCTCCAAAAAATTCGCATTAAAAGTGGATTTAAATGTAGTTTTAGGAACTATTAGCTTATTTAAAATAGAATATAGGATATATATTGGTTTATTTCTTATAAGTCTATTGCAATCTAATTGTTAACATTTTCTAATATTTCTTGAAAAATAGAATGTGCTATATTTAAAATGATGTAGAATTAGCTTCGAAGTGTTCCATCTTTATTCCAACCAACTTTGAAGTATTCTAAATTATTGCAAAATCACCTCCAGAGCCAACTCTTGAGCATTCCAACTTCATTTCAGCCAACTCTAAGATGTTCCAACTTCATAATTTGTCTTAATCTATGGATTTAAAATTCTCTCAACCTTTTCTCCTAAAAGGTTGAAGATGAATTGTTATTGTATTTAAAATAAAGAAAAATTGATAAATGTAGAAAATAAATAAATCTATCCAACCTTTTTTCTTAAAAAGGTGTGGATGAATTGTCATTTTGTAATGAGAGAATAAAGGATGTTGTTCCTTTAGCATAAGAGTAGTAGAGAGAATAAAGGAATTTGTTTCCTTTAGCATAAGAGTAGGAGGTGTAGAGAATAAGGGGAGTTGTTCTTTTATCATAGGAATGTGAAAGACAAGTGTAATTATGATTTCCACTAATTTAGGGAGTTGGATGAAGATCTTCAATGTATAAATAAACCTCCCAACTCTAAAGAAAAGGAGTTTTTTTCAGCAAGTTTGAGAATAGAAAAGCTACAGTAGTTTTGAGAAGAAAATTTGTAATATTTTGTTGAAGCAAATAAAAATATGGAGCATTGAGCACAAAGTTTGGTTAATGATCTTGGTCCAATTCCAACGGAGGAGCAGGCTTCTCATCCAAGCAAGAGAACAACATTTTTTATTTATTTCTTTGTTTATATTATTTTAGTTTTATGCATTTCTGTTTCAAATATGTTAAATTAAATTTGTAGTACAACAACTGTTTAGTTTTATTTCTATATTTTTAATTCATGGAAACATGTTTTAATTTTGTAGTTTTAATTTATACAACTGTGTCTCAATTTTACATGTGTGATTTCATTTCCAGCAAGTATGTAAATTCAATTTCAGTCATTAGAATAATTTATTTATTTTTCTTTCATTAGAAAGAACTCTTTGCCAAAAATCTTTAGGTTCCTAATGCAGGCAACCTTTGGACACCACCTTGGATTGATAAATTAAACGAAGAGGATTACAATGACCCTCGTCACATGACATGACATGGTTGGTTGTATCATGTACTAGCATGGAATGCTTGTCAATTGGTGGTTTCTCCTTTATGACATTTCTTATTTGTGTCTGTTTAGTGCTAGTTGTTAGTGGTAGGCTCAAGGTAGTCTTTTGTGCTTACATTTTAGTTAGTTGGTTGGTACGTGGTTTGACCTTATCTATCTAGGCTTTTTTCTTATATTTATTGCACAATAGAGAGTTTATTGAGGATGAGATGGTTGTAGTTGGTCCCATGGCTTGATGAAGCTTGTTCTCCTTGCCTTGCATGAGCTCCCAAGTGGATTTTCTTTCTTTGAGGTGTTGATCATTTTCCATATGGATCTTCTAGGCATTTTATTGGTGATTGTACCTATATTTAAATTTCCCTCTTTATCTCTCATTCTTGTTGGGTGCTATATATGCATAATTGATCGATGTGTTATGATTTGGTCTTGGAGCCAATTTCTATCTTGGTTTCCAAGGGTTTATTCTAGGGTATTAATCGATGTATGTGTAGCTATGAGGGAAGGCCTTATCTACATGGTTTGTAGTATAGCTGCATTATCATATGTCTCCATGGCAAGAAGTAATGTTTTAGGGGGATACTCAAACCTAATTGTGGATCCTCTCTTGCCACATTTGCTAGCCTAATGTAATAGAGTGTTGATTAATTTCATGGCATTATAATTCACCACAAAGTATTTTGGGGTGGTTTCTATTTGTTACTACAAGTGGGACGTTGTTGATCTTGTTAGTGTGAAAAGTCCTTTTACCTATCTAGCTTGAGTTGGTCCTATTCACACTACACTTAAGCTCACTTAGAGGTTATTTAGACTTTTGTATCACCTCATATGCACATAACATGTGTCCTCACACTTGTCTCAAGTGATTCCACATGTGTCACATCTTTGGAGGGGTAATCAGACTTTCAATCCTACCATCTCACCTCCTCATCCTTGCCTTTATGTGTAATGTCTCTATTGTACTTTTGTATGGTCCATATTTTGATCATTGTATGATAAATTTGGCTTAATATTTGTGTAATTCAACTTTGTGGAAGTTCTTGGCTTCTTTCAAGTGATCTTGGTTGCTCCAACATGGTATCAGAACAAGCTTGCAAGTCCCTTCCCATTTTTGGTTGAATCTAGCACATATCCCTATCAATAGTGCATCATGGAGCTAAATAAAGCTCACCATTGAGTCCAGAAATCCCAAATCTATAAAGATTGACTGTCCAAATTTGATTTTGGACATAGGAAATTTTTTTAGTTTTTTGCCCAAACTATACTTGCTTAGTACGATACAATATAGTACTGTACGGATTCTATATGACCATACATGTACAAACTTTTTGCTAAATAAGGATTTTTTTTGTAGAGGGGAGCCTCAGCTCTACTACCCTCTATAAAATTATTCAATTTGATTTTAATTGTGTTTATTGGTTGTTGCCTCTGATCAAGGGTTTTTGGTTTGTTCAGCTTGATTTGAAGGTTTTTCAAAATTGTCACCTACCTAGGAGCTTTGACATTGCCTCCCCTTTTTCCATCCCACTATTTCGAGCACCATTGTGTTACACTTGGAATTTTAGTGGCTCAATTTAGATTGCATTTTTTCTCTGGTTCAAAAGTGTGATCTAGTTTTAAGGTTCATTGGTTAACTAGTTTAGATCTTGGCCTTTAGCATTTTTGGCCTGGAGTCTAAATATTGTGCTTAGACTTTTGGCTTTTGAAACCATTTGGCTACTAGGGTTTTGTTTGTCCTTCACTACTACTGTGGAGAATGAATATACATTGGTGTTCATTAGCATCCACTGTCATCCAAGGTTGATAATGGCTTTGTTGGTGGCAAGGGCAGCAACTATGGCAACGATGATGGATACCATACATGGTAATGGTGGAGGTAGTAATTTTAGTGGTGGTGGAATCAACTCCAAACCTATCTCCCATATTTTGCCTCATAGATTTGTACATAGAGAGCTTTTGTTCCAGCTATGGTAGTGGTGGTTTTTTGGTAGTAGCGATAGTTTTGGTGGCTATAGTGGCTTCACCCAACATTTGTTATTAATTCCACCTTAAGTGACATTCTTTGAAACCACTAGTATCAAGCTAACTGAAGCTTCTTAGTTTCTTTTGATATCTTTAGTCTTTAGAAACATTTGTTGTAAATTGTTGAATTGTATGTTACATCTAGCATTTGTTGTTAATTGTAACATCTATTATATCTTTAGCATTTTATGTCCTTGTAACATTTTATGTTTCTTATTGACATTTTATGTAACTATAACATTTAATGTTATAGTTTGTAAACCGCTAGGTTCAAAACACCTAGCATTTAATGTTAAGCTTAACCATCTAGGGGTCTTGGCTCTTTCTAGCTCCTACAAGGGGGTTGCTTTTTTCTTTTTGCCATAACTTGCACATGAGGAGTTAGTTTTTTGACTTCTTATAGTCAATGGAAATTTGGATCTGTCTACTTTGTCATGTTGCAATTTATTTTTCCCCAACTTGTAATTTTTTGGGATTTTCCTCCAAAAGTTGTTTTTTCTCTATTTTTTCAACTTTTTTTTGACAAGGTATAACTTTCACCCATGATGTCGAAATTGAGCAAACTTTTTTTTTAAATTATCAAAAAAATGTAAGAAACCAATTGGTACATGTTTTTTCTTTGGAATGCCTATTTTTTTCTAGAAACTTCTAAAATCACCATGTGTTATAAACAATCAATTTAGGCTTCCAAGTTGTCAAAATTGTACTCAAACTTGTATTTTTTCTGGAGGGGCATCTTTTACAACAATATTTATTTTGTGGGGTATCAGTTGTCAATTTTTTTCATTTTTAAGGGTTGTAAGGCATATTACTTCTAGTCCCCTCTTGACATAAACTAAAACCATCCTTTTTTGGACACTTGTACAAACTCCATTAGCACATTTATTTGTTAATGTACTAATATAAAGTGTCAACTAATTTTGTGTATTTAAGTATTTCTTGCACATCTCTAGTGTATAATGCCCCAAATAAATAATTTAAAACAAATATAAATTAGATCTAAAATGTTTCTAGGATTTTGTAAATATCTCAAGTTTCTTCTCAAATTAAACATAATTCTTCTACAACTATGTAACTCAAACTTTGGCAATTTTAATTCTAAACACTTGGAAACTCCTTCAATATTATAAATTTGAAAAGTAGATCTAAAACCTAGCCACATAACACAATAAATTTTAATTTAGTGAAGCAGAACAACCCTTGGTTCTATGACTAGTCGGGCATGTTCATTGCTCCCTGGAACCCTTTTTTATCTAGCTACCACTAATATTACCTTTATTCCCATCTAGATTTGGTTGTATAATCTTCCCCTAATTATGAGAAATGAGGATCTTATCAAAAGGATGATCAATCAAGTTGGTTCCTTTGTTGAGTAGGACTTTGAATCATCAAATAGATTTACTCGGGTGTGTGCCATGATTGACATCTCCAAACCATTGCATCATTCAATTAGAATCCACTCCTCTTTTGGAACTTGGATCCAATTCTTAAACTAATAAGGGTTACCTTTCAAGTGTTTTTGTTGTAACAAGGTTGGGAACAAAATTGCTAGATGCGTAGAAAAGAGACCATCTCAATCAAAGGTATTCAATCTCAAAAAATGGATCAAGAAGTTTGCTTCATCGGATGTTGATTTCATCTAGTGCAATCATGGTAGATGCATGGAAATCTAGAAGGAGACTATGCTTGATCCAATGATGCTTGTTGAAGCTTCAAATCATGTTGACCCCACTCCTACACATAATAGCCCTAGAAATTAACTGTGTATTTTAAATGAACTCACTGAGAAGAAGGAAGTTTGCTTTGAAGATGAGGGCAGAGACTGCTCTGTTGAAGAGGGCACCTTCCCTTTCATGGAAGATCTAGATGAAGATTTCCCTAATTTAGACCAAGATGAAATGATGGTTCCTTTCAAGGTGTACTCTATTGCTCAATCTGTGAGTCGAATTAGCAAACCAAGGAAGAAGAAAGGGTGAAAAACTAAAGTAGAGAAACTTTAGACAGAAGGAAGGAATGTTGTTGAGGAGGGCACCCAATGGACCATGGATGCCCTACTTACTAGCAGTAGAAATAAATTTTTAGCCAAATAGACCTAAGGGATGGTCCATTTTTGGTAGTAGGGGATTGGTTATCTCTAGTTGGTGTTCCTATGTGCATCTAGTAGAGATTTTTTTAGAATCCCTTTACTTAAGTCTCAAGTTGATCTCTTTAGTTCCAACAACCTCCTTAGTTAATTCTTTGATTTTTTGTGCTCCCCTATTTTGGTTCTGAAGCTATTCTTTATTTCCAATTTGTATTTAAAATGGGAGTGGGCCCTAATCCCACATCTTACAAATTAAAAAAAAAACAAAAGAAACTTTCTAGGAATGATTAGCAACAACAAACCTAGAAATTCCACAAAATCTATCAATACAATGCACACGACCACTTAGAATTGGCAATTTTAGCATAGAAATCACTGGAACTTATTCTATTGATGTAATATGATTTTTACATAGGAAATTTTCTACAACAACAAAATACCCAACATAAACAATAGCATAAAATTATGCAAACAATCTCAAACTCACTCTCCACATTTATCCACAACAAACCCTGCAAACTACACAATAATCTATAAAAAATATACTCTAGATGATAATATAAATTTCAAAATTTATGTAGCCGATCTAGAGATACATATGGAACAACAATAAACTAATTAATAATAGAAAAAAAAACCACCACACATAGTGTTTGATGGAAAAGAAGGACCTAATTAATTATGTGTTATCTAAGTCAATCCTTTAGATCAAACATTTCAATGCAAACCAAGCTTGGCTATGTAACATTAGAAAATGTCACCTTGGGGGATTTTCCTTCATAAGGTTTAGCTCTTGGGTCTTTTGCATGCATTTAGAACATATTACTTCATAATTTGGCATCCTGATGGAATGAGCCCTAGGTAACATGACAAATGGGACCTAGGAGGACCCCTTGAGCTATACCCTACCCAAAATAGGGGGAGGACATGGCCGCCCGCGCCCTAGTCCTACCCTATTTTGGGGGCAACCCTAATTTTTGGGTGTCAGTTTATGACCGTTATTTGGGTCCTATGCTGACACAGTAAGTTTGAATTATGAAAATCTTGGTGGGAGTGTTTGTAGTTGCATATAAAAGCATGTTTAGGCATTCATTTGTAAACTAGATTATTACTAGCAAGCTATTGTGTTCTCAATGTGATTCAAGGCTTTCATTGTGTTGTAAGAGCATATTTGTGTGGTTTATGTGTTTGTGTTTGCAGATTTGAGCATCCATTTCATCATGGAATGAAGAACATCTTCCTCCCATGATATCTTGACTACAAGGTGACATTATATTGTGTTTTCATCATCATTTCCTTTGGATTTTTCCTTTGCCTCACAAAGGCATGCACTCTCTATCTGACAACAGTGTTCAGAGACTTAAGTGTCCTATGGGGCTTGACTGAGGCAAACCTCTAAACACCACAACCCCCTCCCAAAATTTTCATGGTTGCAAGTTATAGGTTGCAGAGCTGGGAAAAGTGAAGTTGTAGGAAGGCATCTTGAAGTGTCAAAATTGCAAAATAGAAGGCAAAATAGCAACCTGGACTTGGGCACCCGCTCATTAGTCCTCCAATTTCTGTGATGGGAAAATCTCCAAGATAGCAGGGAAGAGTTGCAGACTGAGTTTCCAGATCTAGACAAAAAGAAGGGCACTAGACTTGGGCACCCACTCTTTTGTCCCTAACTTTTTTGCCTTAGAACCCTAAAAATAGGTATGCTGTGATTTGATATTTTGCTTCCCTCTGCAAGAGCTTTTTCTATTATCCTTCCATTTAGAGTCGTATTTGCAAAATTAGGGTTTTAATGGTTAATTGAGTATAAGAGAAGGAAACTTGATAATTAAGCACCCTAATCCAAGATTTCCTACATCTCATAGTGATCTAGGGTATGATAGTGATTTGCCACTCGACCCTAGATCCTTGAATGTATAGGGTGAAAGAAGGATTCAAACATCTAAACACTTAAAAACTAGTCAATCCCAATTTCACCCTAAAAATTTTCGTGAACCCATGTTTTTGGACTTAAATTACAACTTTTTGAGTGTGTGTCTTCAGATTTGGATTTATTTCATTCACTCATATAGTCATTCATTTTATTGCATTGAGAAAATTTTTAAAAAATTAAAAATTTTGAAAAATTCAAAAAAATTGCATTATTTGGCTTACTAAATTGCATCAATTCTTTCTAAATTTTCCTAATTCATGATTTTTACATCAGATATGATATAAACTATAGAAAAATATAAAAATTTATAAATTTGCATTGCATTTTCATCATTAATTTGCTAGGCTTTTGTAGAAAATTTGACAATTTTCATATAACCTAGTAATTCCAAAATCTAGGGTTAGTAGGCAAAATCTTCTTTCAGATTTTTATACTGATTTTAGAGGCTCATTCAAATTTTCATTTGTTTGTATTCTTTCATTTTAGTGTAAATTTGGATTTAGCTTCAAAATATTTGCATTTTTGCATAGAAAATTTCAAAAAAAAACTAGCAATTTTCATGCATTTTCATTAAATTTGCATTGGCATTTTGCATATAAGGGCTTGAAAATTATTTTTAGATCTGAGTAAACTTAATTTTCATCATATATCAGACTTCAATACATTCACATAGCATTTTGTGCCAAGATCTCAAACCTAGGGCTTCAAAAACAACAATTCTCACTAAAATTGCCCTTATCGACTTTATAAACTTGCACCATAGGCATGTTGTAAAGAGTATTTTTGCATTAATTGGTTTTTATAAGGGTAATAATTTTCTTCCCCTCCTAAAAATATTCACAACACCCTTTTAACGGGTTCTTGTATTGAAAATTCAGCGAAAAACTACATATTTTGGCTATTTTTGCCCTGGGGTTTGACCTAGTTTGCGCTCCAAGCGTGTTGTGAAAAATTTTATGGATTGAGGTGACTAATATCATTGATTTTATTTGTTTTTCCTCCTAAAATTCATTACAACACCTCTTTTACTAGGTCTTGGAGTTGAAAAACTGTGAAAAATTGCATATTTTGCTATATTTTCACTAGGGTTTTACCTTAAGTGGCACTAAAAGTGTGTTGTGTTCGGTATTTTGGAACCAAGTGGTTGTTATTACTGATATTATTTTCTTTCCATCATCACTTTCCTCACAACACCCTTTTTTATGCTCTTTTGCATTAAGTTTTGGTGAAAAAAGTGCCTATTTTGACATATTTTCACTATAGTTTGACTTGGCATTATCTTGGATTTGCATCAAGAGTGTGTTGGGAAGGATCTTATTGCTTTTTTGGACTGATATCAGACATTTAAATTTCTTCTCCTGATCAAAATCCTTACAACACCCTTTGTCTCACCTATTTACTTTGAAAAAGTACAAGAAGTTAAGCATTTTAGGCTACTTTTGCCATATCGCTTTGCACTTGCCTTTGATATACTTTTGGAAAAACTTTCAAATCTGATTTGAGCATAAAAACATGGCCTCTAATCACAACAAAATACTAGGTTCCCTCCTAGACCTTACATGAAAAGAAAGGCTCCTGAACCTGAAATCTTGTTTACACCTCATGATAGAACAATTGGAGCCTCCGATGGACCTCTTTACATCACTGTGAAAATAATGGGA
Source organism: Cunninghamia lanceolata (assembly GCA_027924645.1). Lineage (NCBI taxonomy): Eukaryota > Viridiplantae > Streptophyta > Pinopsida > Cupressales > Cupressaceae > Cunninghamia > Cunninghamia lanceolata. Next base: position 8,158,609 of record BSBN01000476.1, on the reverse strand, counting down.
AACCCCGTGGATGGAACTCTTATTGATCCCAATTGCATGACTAATGTTGCCACTAAGGAGTTCCTCTTTTCACATCAACTAATGCAAGGTTCTTATGACCCCTCAAACATGATGATTAATACACATAAGGGAACTTTTATCAAGTCTTTGGGAAAGATATCATTGTTGGTAACACTATCTGGATAACATGTCAAACAATGGTTTGATGTTGTCCCTATTTCTGACCTCTTTTGAATTAAAGTAGGACACCCTTGGCTAAAAGAAATGAAAGTTATCCCTTCAACAATACATCATTGCCTAAAATTCCCTTTGGATGGACATATGATAACTGTCCCTCACAACAAATATAAACCTTTGGTTAAGAAAAAGCATTATAGACTGAATTATTTTTGGGATAAAACTGAAATACCTAGTCCTTCTATACAAGAAACAACAAAATATAAACAACCCACATGTGAAGAGAACTTTAGACCGAAAGGACAAGGTCCCTATGCTGAGGTTCCTCCCCTGAAATCCTTATAAGGATCGAGAGGTAATTGTCAACAGCAAAATGTTCCACCGCGACAAATGAGGTTTGATCTCGGTGCGTCATCTTCTAAATTGCACAAGCTTATGAAAGAGAATAGCCCTATCTTACAAGAGATAAGTGGTAAAATAAAATGAAATAGAAAAGAAAGAGAAAGAAGAAAAAGAATACAAGCTTATGTTATAAATCTTGCCTCTGAACAAGAAAACATTGATCCCAACATTTAACCAAACAATAATGATGAACAACATGATGAAAAAGACATGGATTTGGCTATGGTACCTTATGTCCCACTTTCCTCCAACATTAGGGAGTGGGAAGATGATGATGATGATTTTCTTATAGACAACTTCTGGACCGAAAGGGGCCCTAAAGGTAAGTATCTCTAACTCTTTATCTCTAGCATGATGTGCTTCCCCCATGATGTGTTAGGTGTTGTTTAGGCCTCCTGGGATGACCTCAAATTCTCCCATAAGGTCCAGGATACCAGGAGACTGCCTCTGTTGTGACCTATTTGTATCATCATTCTTCTATATTACCTCTCTCTCAGATTTCATTGTTGAGTGTTGTGTCTTATGGATATAGCATTGCGGTTGGTGACTTGAAAGCACCCTCCTATGTGACTGTCCCTAAGAAACTTGTTTCACCTCTCATATTTATTGTTTCCCTTCTTCTAGTGTTTACATCTAGTAGGCGGATGACGACAAACATTTATATTGATGTGGACCTAGTGTCCCTTTCGAGAGCAATCAAAAAAAGGACTTAGTTCCTAATATGATGATGGGGTTGTATATTGTATCTGACCCTTGGCTAGTGGAAGCACTCATAATTTCCATGTAGTGATTTTCATGATGTTTCTATCACATTTACAAACCTTAACAATACTACTACTCCATGCACATTTGTTTGTCTTTGAATCTAGCCTTGGCGGTTCTTGATTCAGAGAGCTTCGTGATATAGCCCCACGGTTATCCTTGAACTCTGAATTCATTGTATAACCTTGGCTCCTTGTGTGGTTAATCATATGCATTGATGTTGTTGTTTATCATGATGTTGTAGACACTAACATGTTTCTTGCAGGGATGTGTTTGTGGGAACATTTGGCGATCGTAAAGTACATGTCACCTCCGGGGGGCATGGGCTTTGCAAAAGTCAGTGTTCCCTTGTGTGTTTTCTTCCTACCTTAATGTGCTTGATATCGATGCATGATAGCAACCACCTTAAGGTGGGGGCATATAAGGTAAGTTGTTTGTTATAGATGTTAGCAATGTGTTTGTCCTTAGGTGCAAAGACCTGCACGATGAGTACATCACGCATCCTAAGTTTGTTTGCAATCAATCAATCAATCATGTAAGCCCTCTATGGAGGTGAGATATCATGTATATCCTTTTTATCTTAAGCCCTCTACAGAGGTGGGGATGGTGTATTTCTTAGAGCAGGTTGCATCATCCTGTCATTTTCAAAAGTCCCCTATGGAGGCAGGGAGCGGTTATGTGACTAACTCAACCCTTAAGCGTGTCTTTGGTGATTGTTGTAGTGAAACCCAATCATCAGTGTGTGCCTATAATGTGCCTGAGATGGTGATGAGCCTAGAAATAGGGAACACACCATCACTTGTTTGCCATGTTTTCTCTGTGTCTCCAAGTGTGTGTGTTTTGGCGTGCTTGTTTTGTGTGGCGTGTTTTCTGTCCCATATGCAAAATAAAGACCAGCACCTTTGGGTTGTGCTTCCTACATTTTGGGAGGTTTTGTGTGTCTTGTGTGTGTGTTGGCCCATATATACAAAGACCTGCAAGATGAGTGCATCATGTATTATGGGAGATTTGTTTACTTTCCAGTACTTGCATCTACATTCCATATATATGAGAAAAAGAAAAGAAAAGAAAACATGTCTCTCTTCCATGCATTAATGTGTCTTCTATGCATTAACTGTCTTCTTTGTGTTCTGCATGACTATAATTGTATTCTCTATGTTTTATGTTCCTGTTATTATTTTCTATGTGATTGGCGTGTCTTCTCCATGCATGATGTGTTTGTTGTGTCTACAAACTTACTTTAATACATGTATTGTCCTTGCATTTATACATACATTAAAGTGGGGGCTAAATGCAACATCAGAAAATGTCCCCTTGGGGGCTTTTCCCTCATAAGGTTTAGCTCCCAGGTCTTTTGCATGCATTTAGGATATCTTACTTCATAATTTGGCATCCCGATGGAATGAGCCCTAGGTAACATGACAAATGGGACCTAGGAGGACCTGTTGAACTATACCCTACCCAAAATAGGGGGGAGGACTTGGGCACCCATGCCCTAGTCCTGCCCTATTTTGGGGTAGCCCTAATTTTTGGGTGTTAGTTTATGACCGTTATTTGGGTCCTATGCTGACATGGTAAGTTTGAATTATGAAAATCTTGGCGAGAGTGTCTGTAGTTGCATATAAAAGCATGTTTAGGCATTCATTTGTAAACTAGATGATTACTAGAAAGCTATTGTGTTCTTAAGGTGATTCAAGGCTTTCATTGTGTTGCAAGAGCAGATTTGTGTTGTTTATGTGTTTGTGTTTGCAGATTTGAGCATCCATTTCATCATGGAATGAAGAGCATCTTTCTCCCATGATATATTGACTACAAGGTGACATTATATTATGTTTTCATCATCATTTCCTTTGGTTTTTTCCTTTGCCTCACAAGGGCATGCACTCTCTATCTGACAACAGTGTTTAGAGACTTAAGTGTCCTCTGGGGCTTGACTGAGGCAAGCCTCTAAACACCACAACCCCCTCCCAAAATTTTCATGGTTGCAGGTTACAGGTTGCGGAGCTGGGAAAAGTGAAGTTGTAGGAAGGCATCTTGAAGTGTTAGAATTGCAAAATAGAAGGAAAAACAACCACCTGGACTTGGGTGCCCATTCATTAGTCCTCCAATTTCCATGACAGGAAAATCTCTAGGACAACAGGGAAGAGTTGCAGACTGAGTTTCCAGATTTGGACAAAAAGCAAGGCATTGGAATTGGACGCCCGCTCTTTTGTCCCCAACTTTTCCACCTCGGAACCCTGAAAATAGGTATGCTATGATTTGATATTTTGCTTCACTCTACAAGAGCTTTTTCTGTTATCCTTCTGTTTACAGTTGTATTTGTGAAATTAGGGTTTTAATGGTTAATTGAGCATAAGAGAAGGAAACTTGACAATTTAACACCCTAATCCAAGCTTCCCTACATCTCACAATGATCTAGGGTATGATAGTGAATTTTCACTCGACCCTAGATCCTTGAATGTATAGGGTGAAAGGAGGATTCAAACATCTAAACACTTAAAAACTAGACAATCCCAATTTCACCCTAAATAGGCTATAATCCTAGAAGGAGAGCCAAACTATAGGGGTTCTATTACTTTGTTGTAATAAGAAAGATTGAGATGAAGTGTGGTAGATCTAGGGTTTCTACAATGAAATATGTCAAAACAGATATAGCATACCTTACAGAACTAAAAACCCAGAACACAAGAGTTGAACTAAATAGTATAGAGCTATCAGAAGCCATTGCCAAAAATTAGAGCAAACCTAGGAGGACTATTTTACCCAAGCGCAGGTGTCCTAGGGTTTTAAGCCCTTGAAAGGTGGTTTTTGAGAGTCAGGGTTTGTATTTGTCAATTTGCTTCTGGATCTATTGTACCTGTTCCTAATCTTTCGTAACCTGCACAAACACGAGGGGAAAAGATTTGGGTCACTTTAGGGGATTTCCTTAGTCAAACCCCATGAATGGTGTTTCCACCTCCACAATAGCCAAGATGATGATGAGAGAGCACGTGTCCTTACAACATAGAGGCAAAAGAAATAATAAATGAATGTTGTAATAAAGTACCTTTACCACAACACAAACCCTAGTGGGATGACTCAAGATTGCCATAAGGATAAAGATGAAGGAAGAAGCTTCCTTTAGAACCTATAATAAATATTATAAATCTGCAATAGAGAGCATCACAAAAATCTACATAATCTTCACAATAGAGCTTTGTTCACTTGAATATCATTTTAAGTCCTATTGTTTCTTAACATGTTTCCATCTAGTTCAAATGAGAGGAATAAACTTGTTTATATATGCATATTAATTCATTTTTGGGAAAACCTTTTGAGCAAAGCCAACAAAGTGTAGCACCTAGAGTAATAAGGCCAACATCCAAGGCCACTCAAACTTATATTTTTGCAAATATCAAGGACATTAGCGATTGGGCACTAGTGTCCAGGTGTTTGAGGTCCTTTCAGGGCTTGAACTCATAGATTAACGCCTGGAACCAATCTCTACTTATGAATCCAGTCTTCTCTTAACTGAAATATGCATATCAATCTACAAGGGTGTTAAATCTAGTGTAAATCACCAATGTTGACAATTTATGACATAACATTTAGCCCCCACTTTAGAGTGGGTATGATCTTATGCTCATTCACATGCTAAAGTATAGAGAAAACAAACTTCTTCGCTAGAATGTCGAAGCCATTAGAATAATGCCAGGTTGAGAACTATGAAAATCCCCCAAGGTTAATATTCTAAAGGTCTACAAAGAATAGCAAGAAGAGATTACATACACACCAGATATCTAGTATAATTCACACATACATGGAGTATTCACAAAACATACAATAATGAATACACATAAAACATGAAGCATACATGCAATACATGAAGTAGACACAGAGCATACACTAAGTAAACACATGAAGAGATGCAGTAGACACAAAGTATACACAAAGAAGACATGGAAAAATAAGAGCATGCAAGTTAAGTAATACATCATACATATAAGTAAGAAAATATAAACAATCATAGAGAGAACATGACACATACACTAGCTTTCTCTATCACTAGGGGTCATGCAAAGATGTTCTTCATGGATCATGGGATAGTAAGGACCACTGAATTACTAGGTGATCATAATGTAAAGTCACATGAAATGCATGGGCTAGCAAGTTGTGTTATGCTAAGTGACTCATGGACAAGTAACCAAAAGGAAACATCATAGGCTAGTAAGGACCACCAAATTACTAGGTGAGTTTCACATCTAGTGAAGACATCACAAGCAAGTGAGGACCACCCAATCACTAGGTGAGCTCCACGCCAACCATATTAGAGATTACAAGCCAAGTGAAGCGCGATGTCTATTGGGTAACCCTGGTAAGGTGCTACAAAGATGATCAACAAGTATTTCAATGGTAAAACCAGCCACATGGTGCATGAACAAAGTAAAGCACATAGCATGATGTATGCCTCCACCTTAAAGTGATTGCTAACTCCTATCAGGGAGCGATTGCTTTAAGGTAGAATGAATAATCAATGTAAAACCAGCATGAGAGCTTTATGGAAGCTATATGATCAAAAGTTACATTGCAACAAGGGGTTGCCCTAGTGCAAGCAAAGTACAAAGTACCACATAAATCAAGTAATAACATAACACAAAAGGGATCTACTTGACTGGAGTCAATATATGAATGGTTATATATATAAAAGGGACAATCATTTCTAGAATTATCATCATCTACCATCCAGTAGAACTATGAAGAGGGAGGAAGAAACATCACATAAGAATAAATAATTCACAAAGGAGGTTACTAAATCATCCAATGAACATGAAAATTAACAAATTGGAAATTACAAGATATAGAAGAATGAAGATATTCAAAGAGGAATGTCACAACAGGTTCAGTCCCTTTGTATCCTTGCACCAACAAGAGTATCAAGGGTCATCCAAAGAGAGCTTAACAAACACAATACACACATCAAGCAGCATAGTACGGGGACAACAACACATGCAATCATAACACAAAATAGAGAGAGGCCACACTTGCAAGTTGGCCTAAAGCAAATCGTCCTCCTCCCAATCTTTCTCATCATAAAGGGATGGAGGGAAAGATACAAGAGGGACCATAGCAAGTGTGGTGCAAGCTACTAGATTCACACATGTTTCACCATTATCATTTGCATCAATGTTAGAATAAAGAACAATAGGTGAATTGACATGGACCACTGTAGGTTATGCATCAGTATCACTCACATGAGTAGATGAAGCATCAATAGAAATATCCTTTGAATCTGTCGGTAGCTGATGCTTGCAAGGAGGAAGGTTCTCTTCTCCTTTAGCAAGTTGGTGAGCCTAAGAATGATGTCGCTTCTTATGTTCTTTTGCATTTTGATTTCTCTTTGTTTGATTTGTAACATTTGTTAGGGGAACCATGATATCTTCCAACATGGGTTCCTTTTCTTCCTTTGCTCAAGGAGCATGAGGAGGAATGAAAGGAACTTCTAAAGGTTGGAAGACCATGGGGGAAGGATCTCTCAAAGTGGGTTGCTCTTCTCTCTCAACCTGTGGAAAAGGTGGAGGTACTAAAGCATCCTCAAGCAAGTGAGATTCTATAGGAAAGAGGTTTTGCGCAACTGATTACTTTCCACTAGCCCCTAGAGAGGCAAGGGGGACAAAAATAATCCTTGAATTATGGGGAAGTCTGGTTTGTGCTAGGAGTTTCTCTTATGGTCCTAGATATGATGGCAGAGGTGGAATCATAGCATAAATGCTAGATGCTCAGGAACGGAGAGGATCCATCGACTCAGGTTGTGGTTCATTCAAATCCTACATGGCAGGGGGAACTACTATCACAACCATAGAAGATTGAGAGTCTCCAAGTGCACTAAGGGATAATTTAGCAATTTTCTTTTCTTTAAACTTTTGATAAGATAGAAAGAAGAGATCATTATGAACTTGAATAGAACCTTCTAGATGAGGCCAAAAATAATCAAGAAAAAAGTGTCGATGACAAGCCAAGGCTCAGAACCCACTATGATGTACAACATGTATCTATCCTTGGAATGGAAACTTTAAGCATTTATGAATCATAGAAGGGACTGCTTTCATGGAAGTAATCCATGGGTGACCCAACTTCAAACGAAATAAGTCTGAAGTAGGAATGATAACAAGAGACACGTCCAAAGTTCTTGGCCCAACCTTGACATGAAGAGTCAAGGCACCAAGAGTTGGATGAAGATCCATCATGTGCTCCAATCGAGATTTCAGATATATTGTGCTTGTCTCGATGTAATTCATGCATAAAGTAACTATTTACTAACCACATTAGTCATGCACACAGGATAGATGAGTACTCCCCTTATGGGTTTGTCATTAATCCTAGTAGTAATGTAGAGAGGTCCCTCAAGTGCTTGAATGGAAGCATCATGAGGTGTAAAAGAGATAGCAGATTCAGGTTCAGTTCGCTCTCGACATGGGCAAGAATCTAAGATACCAACCACACTATCAAAGTCTCTATGATGATAATTAAATGATGTAGAGTTCGGTGGTGATTCAATGTGTGTTTCTATAATGTTTGCTTGATGACGAGGTAATGGATTTGTATAGATTTGCAAATTCTAATTTGGAGGAGCAACTAACTTGTTCCCTTTGTCATTTTTACCCATGATCTGGATAATGTTAAATTCAATGAGGTCTTGAAATTCATATTTAATATGCATACATCACTCAGTGTCATGTCCAGAGGTATGATGAAATTGGCAAAAGGCCTTCACATCAAAGGAAGGTGATTGCATCTTACTAGCATCAATATGTTGAACTAAAGGAAGCTTGATCAAATTATTATTTAGAAGTTGCACCATTACTTAATGAAGAGACTCCAAAAGTTACAAGTGTCGTATCTTAGCTTTTAACTTATAAAGGGTCAAAGCAAGAGATGTTACGGCTGCTACTTGTGTCTGAATGTTGTTTGAAGATGAATTGATTATTATGAAATTTCTATTTTGTTTTTTGAATGAATGATAATGTGGGGCAGCAACTTTGGATTTACCAATGGGAGCCAATGAGATGGTATCCTCATATTGAATAACTAACAGTTGATCATCGCAAAGAGTCATGAAAAGATGTGTAAAAGAGCTATAATGCATCAACAAAATCTTATCATGGATGTGAGGTTGCAAGCTTCCAATGAAAACTCATTGTACATCGGCATCTGAAAGAGAATAAGGTATTTGTCAGAAGAGGGCTTGATAATGCCCAATGAAATCAATTAATTTATCCTTCACTCCTTTCTTGCAATGAAGCAAATCAATCAAGAAGAATTGAGGTCCAATGTTCGCTTGAAAGTGTTGTAGAAACCAATTGATAAGTTGTTAAAAAGAAATAATTGAACTTGCAAGGAGAGAATAGAACCAATCCAAGGCCATGTTTTTAAGTGAAAAGAGTTTAGCTAATATAGCATCATCAAAGATGAAATCACTGCACAAAGTTGTAAAGGCCGACACATGACTATTGGGATCCTCCTTCCCATTCTACCTCTTAAAATGAGGAATTTCAAATTTCTCAGGTATTGGTGTTTTTAGAATAGTAAAGGACAACAGACTATGGGTGTAGTTGGATGGAATAGAAGGTTGAGATGGACCTTGACTCATACTAGCTATTTGTTGTTGTAAAGAGCTAACATTCTACAAAAGCTAATTAATGACGGGATCAGGTTGTGGAGTAGCTTGAGATTGGGTAAGATTCAAATAGTTAAGGCTAGAAAGGGGTGATGACATTGTATTATTAGACTTTTGGTAGGTGGAGTTGATTGAGCTTGATTGACAATAGGAGATGATACATTTGAAATAGCATTATGATATGTGAAAGAAACAACACTATAGGTGTGTGTAAGATTCCCATTTGATCTCCAAGACTCATGTTAGCACTACTATTGGGATGTGCAGTGGTGGTGAGAATAGAAGAAGTATATGTTGATGTAGAGGATGTTGATATGGGTAACGACATTTGTGTCCCTATTTGTTTAGGAGGGGGCACATTAGTGATCATTTCCACACAACTAGTTGATGACATAATATTGTTATCCACTATGTGAGCTAGGCTACATAAAATCTCTTTACCTTTGTGACCTTCGAGTAATAAATTTCTTAGACCTTATACAAGAGGCACATCTTCCTCAGCTAAGTGTTTAATTCCCACAAATTGCTGAAAATGAGCCAACTCAGTGTCTAGTTTCTAAATTTGTGTTTCAAGTACATGAGCCATGAGGCCATCTATGTCTATAGAGTCATGAGAATTTTGTACTTTAGATATCATGGGTAAAGTAGACATATGATCTAACTTGGTGATGAATTTCCACGTGCAAGTAAGCTAACAACATCAGATTTTGATGTGGGAACATCAGAGATATTTAAAGTACTAGAACCCATGAGGCTACAACTTCTCCTCACAATGATGTTAGATTCAGGACGTCAGGTCACAAAGCTTGTAAAATACTTCACAAGGTTTATGACAAACAAAGTGCACTTATAGAAGAAGGTGTTGATAAGATAGAGTATGTAGATGATATGATAGAAGAAAGAATTTTCTTTTATTTTTATAGATGAATTAATGTTTCCAAATGATTAACCATATGTCACAAATATATTCAATGAATATCCAATCAAATCAATAAGAAATCAAGACAATGAAGATGTATAAATGCTTGCTTATCTAATTAAACCATTAACTAATCAAATCTGGAAAAGAAAATAGATCAGATCTGAATAAAGAAGGTTGCAAAATTTCAAAAGATGTTGGGTTCACTTGAATGTTTGATGGAAAAGGACCTAATTAATCATGTGTTAACTATTAAGTCAATCCTGTAAATCAAACATTAGAACACAAACTAAGCTTGGCTACAGTTCTGGAAGGAGTGCTAAACTAGGGGGGTTCTATTCCTTTGTTGTAATCTGAAAGATTGAGATCAAGTGTGCTAGATCTAAGGTTTCTACAATGAAATATGCCAAAATAAAGATAACATACCTTATAGAGCTAAAAACTTAGAAAATTGGAGCTAAACTGAGCAGTGTAGAGCTGTCAAAAGCCACTGTCAGAAATTAGGGTAGATCTGAGAGGACTATTTCACCCAGGCTCAAGTGTCCTAGGGTTTTAGGCCCTTCAAAGGTGGTTTCTAAGAGTTAGGCTCTATATTCATCAATCTGATTTCAATCTGTTGTACCTATTCTCCATCTTTTGTAATATGTATAAACACATTAATAGGGGAAAAGGTTTGTGCCATTTTAGGGGCTTGCCTTAGTCAAACACCGTGAATGGTGTTTCCACCTCCACAATAGCCAAGATGATGATGAGAGAGCATGTGTCCTTATAGGACAGAGGAAAAAAAAACAATAAATGAATGCTATAATTAAGTACCTTTACCACAACACAAACCCTAGTGGGATGACTCAAGATTGCCACAAGGATGAAGATGAAGGAAGTAGCTTCCCTTAGAACCTACAATAAATGTTATAAATCTTCAATAGAGAGCATCACATAAATCTGCATAATCCTCACAATAGAGCTTTGATCACTAGAATATCATTTCAAGTCCTAATGTTTCTTAACTTTTTTTCCATCTAGTTCAAATGAGAGGAATAAACTTGTTTATATATGCATATCAATTCACTTTCAAGAAAACCTTTTGAGCAAAGCTAATAAAGTGTCGCACCCAGAGTAACAAGGCCACTCAAACTTTTATTTTTGCAAAAATCAAGGACACTAGCACTTGGGCGGTAGTGTCCAAGTGTTTGAGGTCCTTTCAAGGCCTAAACTCAAAGAATAACACCTAGAACCAGTCTCTGCTTCATAATCCATTCTTCTCTCAACATGAATCTACATACTAGTCTACAAGGGTGCTAAATCTAGTGTAAATCACCAGTGTCAACAATTTACAACATAACACATAGCAGCAAATTGAAATCCAAAACCATTCTTAAACCCACACCCAAAATCCTACAAAACAACACTAAATCTATTGAACACTTGGAATATTGAGAGGGGGGTGAATTAGTATTCTTTTAAAGCATACACTTATTAAACCATTAATCCATTTGCCCATTCAATAGTAAAAAACATGAAATGAACAACCACAAAACATAACACATGAACACCAAGATTTTTACATGGAAAACCCAAAAAGGGAAAAACCACGGTGAGTGTTAGCTCACAATATATTATGTAGTAACAATACCAAATTACAAAGAGGCTCACTACCCAAAAAGGACTCACTTCCTAAGGAAAGATAGAAATGAAAGGGTGGCTCACTTCCAAAATGAACTGTTGGAATTGCATCTACAAATGCATGATTACAGTTCCAATGATGCTTAAAAAATTGACTCAAAACTCTTCATCTTCCATTGCTCTACTACACTACTCTATTCTTACATGAAAAAGAAGATCTCTCTTCTTTTGTACTTATCACCTTCACAAAATCACAATCTTTCACATCTCACACACACACCATCATATTTGCACATCAATACACCAAACACTGAATTAGATCTCATATATATTCACAACACTTAGAATCTTCATATTAGGTCAGCCTATGAAGATGAAACTTGTATTCATGCTTTGAGTAGCTTGTCGACCTAATTCTCTCACCAATATCCTTTGCAGACCAAAATAACAATTGGAACACCTTCTCATATGCCGGCTCCAACTATAAAACCACTTAGGATAAATTTATAATCAATAGAACTTACCGCACATAAATCAAACTATCATGTCAGCCTCAAACATAGATTGTTACTGACTCAGTCTAACTGTCAGATCACAACTTTCACTATGGACCACAAGACTTGCTCAAAACCATATCAAAGACTCTTCATACATCCGCAAGCTCTCCTTCAGAACTACAGAGCATAATATCAATCTGTGGTAAAGTGTGGACCAACAGAACTCAGACCCTATCATAGTCAAACATCATCAAGCCAAGTAGCGATATTTAGTAGCTCAAAATTATCACTCTGGTGGACTTCAGACATTGCAACTCTAGATTTAAAGACTTCATACAAGTGTTTACAACACCTCATAACTGCATAATAAGATATGCAACACCAGAGGAGTGTGGACCAAAATAAATGAGTGTTCTATTCTGATTACCTCTGTTCTCTATAATGTTGGACTTAGGTCATTTGAAGATATACTTCTGGAACTGATCAAAAGCTAAAAATTTGGATATAAGATCATTTGAGAGTTAGGAACATCATACCAGAACCACAGTACTTGGTCTTCAATTGCAGACCAATGCCAATCCAAACACTGTCTCTTTGTTTCTATCTCTGTACACTACCAACTCTTAGCCAAAATGACTGTCTTCTTCACCGAACCAAAATCTATGTTCCAACCTTGTTCTTTTTCTTGTTTCCATCAATCACAACACCTTCAAACATCATGCACAATCATACTTCATCATACCAGCAGTGTCTCTATCAATGATGTTTACCAAGTTGCCAATAATCTCCCCCTTTGGTATTGGTGGCAACACTTGATGTGAAAAACTGTTACATTTCTCCCCCTTACTCTTTCCACACTTCTCCCCCTAACTTCATCTTCTCTTCTTGATTTTCAGTTGTTTTTCACATACTTCATTCTCCCCCTTTGACATCAATGGAAAATGTATATGATAAAAAGATATGTACAAGGAGCCAAAACTTCAAAACTATTTATACTTATCTGCATATATACAAGTAAAATCAAATACCTTGCTAAATTGTTGGGAGAATATATTTGTAGAATTTCTTTAGTTGTATCACATATTCATCCCACCAGACCTTAGCATCACTCAATACTAACATATGCCCATTGATCTAGGACACTAACTCTTCTACCTTTTTCACGGTAGCAGGGGCCTCAATGATTTGCTTAGTTTGCTCTGCTACTACTACTAACCTAGCCATGGATGGAATTTTAAAGCTCACTATCTCCTGGAGCTGACTCATTCTATGTTTGATGACCTCCTTCTAGATTTGCATCTTATGAATGACAAAGAGAATGGTCTCAACTTCTGCTCTCTAATTGCCAATGGCATCCTTCACCAGATCGTAGCTTCTTAAGATCTTCATTATTTGAGCTTCCCATCCATCTATTTTCTCCTTTATGTCCTTAGTATTTTTAGGCCATGTAAGACAAAATTGATACATTTCACTGGATTATTTGATAGCAGTTTGAGTGTATTCTATACTCTTTTCTAACAAAATTTTATCTCAAAAAAATTTCTTATTTAGCTCCACTAGCCTTTTGTTGTCAATCTCTGCCCTTACCTTCTTCTCTGTTGCTTGTTCAAGGGACTCAAAATGAGAGTTAACAGATTCAATGAACTTCTTCAACTATGTGGTAGGAGCCATGGATGTGTCTCTCTTCAAACCAGGCATAATCTTTTCAAAAATTGTCGATGCATCTCCTATTAGCTCACTGTCCTCCATGTGAGACTTTAGAATCTCTTCTTGTGCAGTAGCTTGAAAAATTGATCCTAGATTTAACTTCTACAAAGGAGACATTGTTGCCAAGTTTATTAGCCCTTGCAACAACTTAGGAGTGGACTAAATCTGAGTTTCCTTTTGCTTCTCCAAAAATTTTCTCAAAGAATCAATTGTATCCTTTTCAACAGTATCTCTCTTATCTTCAACATGAGACATCTCAGCATCTTATCTCTCTAGAGGTTTTTCATGAGTAGGCTCTTGTTCATTTCCCTCTCTTTCCAGAGTTGGTTCTTGTCTATCATCATTTGTTTCCAGAGCATAGTTATCTATCATCTACTCATTAACCTCTTCTCTTTGCTCACTATGTCTTTCTAAGACATTCTTCTCAGGCATGACATTTTCTTCAGAGCTCTTTTCCTTTGTAGGCTCTTTCATTTCTTCATCCTTTCTTGGGATTTCCAAAGGAGTAGTTGCACTTTGTTCCATATTATGTTCCATATTTATCTCTAGAATTGCATTATTTACACCAACATTTTGTTCCTCTTTATTAGTTTCAGTAGTAGTTGGGATTTATAGCTCATGTAACACATTTAGTGTTATCTCCTCAGTCTCCTTGATCAGATTCTCAATGTCACCAGACATTAGAGTGTTGACCCTTCTCTTTGTTCTAAACTTTTCACTAAGTATCTTAGTGACTTTGACCTTTTCTTCACTGGTGATATTTGGGCACAGTTTTATCAGTAAATATTCCTTTAACTCAGCAACTTTAGCCATAGCTACTTCTTTTCTTGCTGACATGAGGCTAGCTAAACTATCTGGTAAATCATCAATAACTTCAATCAATGCTTTACTAAACATAACCAAAAATCTTACAACTGTTGTTTCAAGTATCACCTTGTCTGCATCTAAATTGTCATCATATATATTAGCAATTGGTTTTAAGTTCTCATGTTCATCCATTTCACTAACTATGGTCTCCAAAGATATTGTTTCTTCATCTTTTCTAGTCTCAGTCTTTTCTCCTTTCTTCTTCTTCTTGCCTTTGACTTTTTTGGAGAGCTTCTCCTTTTTGTTTATTGTGGTCTCATCTATTTTTGCTTTCTTGGCCTTGATTTCTTCATCAGTCTTTGTTTCTTCTTCTTCTTCTCCTCCACCAAGGCTCACATATACTCTTTTGGTGGCCTTTGCTTTCTTTCTTTTCTGCCTTTTCTCTACAGGCTTTGTCTTTTGTTTCTCAACCTTAGTTGTAGGGAGTGGACTAGAGCTCTTAGATGTATCTGTAGTAGAGGAGGAAGCTCATGTTCTTCTTCTTGGGATGGAAGCAGGCTTTTTTGATTAAGATTTCTCTTTTTATTTCTCTAGAGCCTTTGTTGTCTGTCCTTATGGAACACTTGTAGCCTTGGATGCCTCAGACTTGGCTCTTCTTTTATTTCTTCATTTATAAATCCTTTGCCTTTTGTAAACTCATCTACCTACTTTCTTACATTCCTTTTGATTTTAGGTTGTTTTAGTTCCATAAACACCTTGAGGGACTTCTCTTCAAATGTTCCAAATCTTTCTTCATTGGGGTCATTTGGTTTACTTAGCATTAGACCAGCTAGGCCAGTCATAACATCCTCTGTAACTTCATAGCCCATACCAGGGACCCATACTGTTCTGGGTTCTACTACATCCATGAGGCATTTATCTTTATCTACCATGAATACAATATCTTTTTCATATTTCTTCACAACCTTTTTAGGAATCCTAGCCCTAGTTTGCATTCTCTTTTGAAAATTTTTAAAGTAGCCCCATAATGCTACATTTTATTTATTAATATCTCCTAAACTTTGCAGATGATTTCTAATTTGGACTGCTATAGGAGAGTGATCAAGCTAGATAATATTGTCCATACCTGGTAACTCCTTCAGGAAATAGAAGAGCAAGCAAATGATTAGAGTTTCATACTTGAAGGGGTACTTTGTGTCCTTTGTTCTTTTCAAGTTCTCCATCCGTTGTTGCCAAAGCAGCTCACACAGGTCATAATCTACATTCTTCTTCACCATCTCAAATGTTGTGTGTATGGCTGAATTCTCCCTATTTGAGAAGTAGACCTTATTACCAATCACCATTGAGGCAAACCTTACCATTGGATCTTCAATATCGTTCACAGTTAGTGCCCTTTTGTCAAACTTGGCACCAGTTAATTGCATCACTGTGTTATTCTTCACAAATTTTAATATCAGAACTATTTTGGTGGAGCACACGCCAGTCACAACTTTAATGGCATCTTTAGTAATCATATGTGTCATGTCTAACCACATAAATTCAGCATGAATTCTACTTATGGCATACTGGATCCAAGCATCTTTAGAAAACATAGAAAAATCAATCCACACATCCAACTTCTTCTCATGCAACACAAGGGTATGTGCAGGATCATTGTGGGCCAAACAGTGGCAATGGGAAAAAAAATCGTGTCTTTACTTAGCCAAATTCATGAATTGGCCAACTTTGACTTTCATAGGTATGTTTAAAATATCTGTTTTGATTTGGATACTAAACCAAAATGGATATCCATTTTGTGGGTCCCAAAACGGATATCCGTTCCAAAATAGATATCCATTTGAGGGGTCCCAAAATGGATATCCATTTTCTAGAAATGGATATCTGTTTTGTGGAACTATAAAAAATGGTTTTTTTAAAATTCTTTTCATTGTTTTTTGCTTATAACTTACAATTCAACTTGCAAATTTCTATTGTTACATGGTTAACATCTTTTCAATCAATCGACAAAGTTGCATCTATTTTAAATTTGAACCTCTCTCTCTCTCTAGTAATCCCTAGTGAGTCTTGTTTGCAATGTGTGAGATTCACTAAGAAAACCTTAGGCTTGATGTTGAATTGGTAGTGGTTGGCAAAGCTATGCAGGAGATCTAAATTGAATTCATAGAACCAAGTAGTAATCTATCAAACCATACAAGGGCATATTATATCAGTGTGGAGGGAAAATTCTTAGCAAGCACATAATCATCAATGGTGACAATTGTGTCTTGGACAAAGAAGTGTCTCATATGTGCAATGAGATCACCTTGGACATTATATTATCAAATTTAAGCAGGACCATTTTATGAGGAGATGGTTGTAAGATGATGTCAATTGATAGTGGTGATTTAATCCATCATATTCATGAGGAAGGAGAGGAGGAGGGTTAAGGTCTTCTAATTGCACTTACAATACCTTGAGTTTTGTGTAGATATAATTATAATTGGGAACATGTGTTAGATAAATGTCACATGGTGGAGAGATGGTGTTGGGATGAGTGATGATTGTTATGACAATGTTATTGTAAAATTTGTTATGAAAAGGAGGTGGCATGGGTAGTGGGATATCAATGTTGGGAAAGGGTTAGGGAGGATGTAATGGAGGAAGGTATGTGTGTCATTGTATGATGTCTCAAGGAACAGGAAGAAAGGATGGTGATTCATAAGGTAATATGAAGAATGATGGTAGAGTGAATTAGCATTATGGTAATTGTAGCATGTCATGGGGTGAATCATGCATTAATACAAGTTGTGGAGTGAGAAAGAGGTGGTATGGGTATATGGTTGAATAGATTAATGAGGTGATTTAATTGGTGATGACCTTGGTGAAGTGATCTAGGTAAGGTGTCTTATGTGTGATTGCAAGAAAGTGTGATTGGTAATGGTGGGGATAGATAATGTCATCTTCTAAGGGTTCAAAGGTGAGGAAAGTTTAAGATGGGGATATGGGATAATCCATGGTTTAATGATTATTCAAGGGAGACTCCTTAAAATGATTATCAATGATGGTGTTGATAGGGGGAATGGAGTCTATGAATGTAGGTGTGGGAATGTGAGCTATGACATTGGGATTGTATTGGATGAATAATGGAAAGTAGGGACACCTATCTAGTGATGGAAGGAGCCAAATGATCAAATGATATTTGGGGAAGGGCTTTTCTTAGGAAAGTAAGGATTTGGGTGAGGGTCTAGGGTTTGGTGGAGAAGAATTTATGGAAAATTTGGAGGTTATTAAAATTGACATGAATAGAAGAAGTAGAAGACATGGCTAAGGATAAATGGTAGGCTCAAAATAGGATAACTAGGACTATGATGATGAATATGGAAAGAAAATTCAACAACAATAGTATGATATAGGGATAGGATTAGAAAAAAAAGAGTACTACAACTAGCAAGAGGAAAGTGAGGACATAATGCAAAGTTAACATGACATGAACTCTCTTGGAAGGATAAGCATGGACTATAAGAAGATTGAACTAGTTGGATCTATTAGGCTCACCAAATGAGAGAACCTTAAAGGTTAACCTTAATTAGGTAAGGTTATTTTTGAGTGTGGTTGTTTGTGCAACAATGTGTAAATTAATGTTACCTAAGGATAAATCTAAATATATTAACATTTTAATAACCATGAGAGCTAGGACTAACAATTAAACTAAAAATTGACAAAGAATACAACTTGGACACATGTAGGACTTGGAAAATGGAAAAGAATAATTATTACATGTGGAAAACAATGAAAAAGTGGTATTAGTTGCACCCATGTAGAGAAGTGGTCTGTATGAAAGATGCTTAGAATTATGCTCTATATCTATTTGTGAAGTTTGGAGGTAATTGGACCTAAAGGATATGACCACCATATGCAAAATAGCCTATCTAATGGGTATGTGCATGGAAATGAAGAGAGAGAGAGAGGGGGGGTAGAGATAGAAAGAGAGGATTGTGTGTGTGAGAGAGAGAGAGTCCTAGTTTTCTTTTTTTCATTTCCTTCATCGATAAGGGAGAGGGATCTAGATAGAGGGGAGAGATAGGGAGATATAGGAATGATAGGGGAGAGAGGCAAGGGAGAGACAGGGAGAAATAGCTAGGTAGAGAAAGATAGAGAGGAGACAGATAAGGAGAGATAGAGGAGACAAAGGGGAGAGATAGGGAGATAGAGAGTGAGTGAGATGTCTAGAGAGATAGGGAGATAGAGGAATGATAGGGGAGAGAGAGGAAAGAGATAGGGAGAGATAGGTAGGTAGAGAGAGAGGAGATAGATTGGGAGAGATAGAGGAGATAGAGGGAGAGATAGGGAGATAGAGAGTGAGTGAGATGTCCAGAGAGATAGGGAGAGAGATTGAGAGGTAGAGGGAGTTAGCAAGAGACACTACCATGCATGTCAAGTGTTGTCATTGATGACAACTAAATCTATATTATGCATCCACATTACATCTTTTGATCATACCAGAAGTCATATTGCAGATTTGTCTAAGTCTGGATAGACAGGAATAGGGCATATGACAGGGTTCAGCATTTTGGTCCACATTTCTCCACAGGCAATCATATTGAGCTACGGATCTGAGGAAATGTTAGGGGATGTTAGGGCTACCTAAATCCAAGAGTTTAGCCTCTGGTGATGAAGGGATTGTAAAGTTCAAGCATCTGAGTATCAGGTTCTAGTTAAACAGTTTAGTCTAGTGAAGAACATGCCAACTTGGTGTTTGATCATTATGTGGATTAGAAAAAGTTATTGATTGAGTAATTTATGAGATCCAACGGTATTGGCTGACATGTAAGATGACTCAGATACATAATTTTTTCTCTGCATTGGTGTTTGTGCATGGATTCAGCTGATAGAATAGTGTTCTTAAATAGTCTCTAAGTTTTTCTTAAGGCTGACTACAGTTAATGTAATTTCATGTAGCGGATATATATGATCAATGGATTGAGCATTTTAGAATGTGGATGAGTGAATATGAAGGAATAAAGTACAAAGTATAGTAGAATCAAGTGTGAAGTGAAGAGATCTAAGCTCCGGATCATGGAAGAGAAGTGAAGCAGGGTAGAGAGAGATGAAGTGTGTAAAGTCAGTGTACTGAGCTCAACCGGAACTGTAATCTTGCATCATTAGATGCTATTCCTTAGTTCAAACATTCCAATGAACTTTAGTAATTAATTTTGTAGGCAGTGAGCCTCCTTGAGCAGTGAGCTCTGGGCAATGTGCTCGAAGGCATGTGCCTTCCCCATTTGTAATACTTTTAACAGAGTATAAAATCTTGTGGGTTAACCCCCACCGTGGTTTTTCCCTTAACCAGGTTTCCACATAAAAATCCTGGTGTTCAAGTGTTATGATGTTGTTTATGTTCTTATGTTCATGCTTCTTTCTTTTGGATGTATGTGGTAAATTAATTAAGGAACATAGTAATAAGTTTTGCAGAACACTGATTCACCCCTCCTCTCAATGTTCCTTAATCTCAACAGAGGGATGATCTAAAGAGGGAGATAAGGGAGAGATACCTGGAGATAGAGGTTTAGGGTTTAGCGGTTACGGGTTAAGGTTTAGGGGCATTATTTAGGGTTTAGGGGTTTTGAGAGAGAGAGAGGTTAGGGTTGCTCAAAGTTAGGGGTCAGGGTTTAGGGGCATTATTTAAGGTTTATGTGTTTAGTGTTGTTCAAGTTTAGGATTTAGGCTTTAGGGGTTTAGGGTTGCTTAGGTTTAGGGTTTAGGGTTTAGGGTTTAGGGGTTAGGGGTTAGGGTTTAGGTTTTTAGGGTTTAGAGAGAGATAGAGAGAGGGGACTGATAGAGATTGGGAGAGATAGAGGAGACAGAGGGGAGAGATAGGGAGATAGAGAGTGAGAGACATGTATAGAGACATAAAGATTGAGAGAGATTGAGAGGTAGAGGGATGATACAGATAGGGAGATAGGGAGAGATAGGGAGATAAAGGTTTAGGGTTTCTTGGATTTATGGTTTAGGGGTTAGGGATTAGGGTTTAGGGGCATTATTTAGGGTTTAGGGTTTATGGTTTTGGGGTTAGGGGTTAAGGTTTAGGGTTTAGGGTTTAGGGTTTAGAGAGAAATGGAGGACCAATAAGGAGATATAAAGGAGACCGAGGGGAGAGATAGGGAGATATAGAGTGAGGGGCATGGCCAGAGACATAGGGAGAGAGATTGAGAGGTAGAGGGACAAAGGTGATAGGGAGATAGGGGAGAGATAGGAAGATAGAGGTTTAGTCTTAGTTGGGTTTAGGGTTTAGGGTTTAGGGGTTTAGGGTTTAGGGTTTAGGGGTTTAGGGTTTCTCAGGCTTAGGGGTTAGGGGTTAGGGTTTAGGGGCATTATTTAGGGTTTAGGATTTATGGTTTAGGGGTTAGAGGTTCAAGTTTAGAGGTTTAGGGTTTAAGGTTTAAGAGAGAGAGGAATGATAAGGACATATAGAGGAGACTGAGGAGAGAGATAGGGAGATAGAGAGTGAGGCACATGGCTAGAGACATAGGGAGAGAGATTGAGAGGTAGAGGGATGATAGAGATAGGGAGATAAGGGAGAGATAGGGAGATAGAGGTTTAGAGTTGCTTGGATTTAGGGTTTAGATGTTTAGGGGTTTAGGGGTTAGGGGTTAATGTTTAGGGGCATTATTTAGGGTTTAGCGTTTATGGTTTATGGGTTGAGGTTTAGAGGTTTAGAGTTTAGTGTTTAGAGAGAGAGGACGGTATGGAGATATAGAGAGTGAGGGACATGGCCAGAGACATAGGGAGAGAGATTGATAGGTAGAGGAATAATAGAGATGGGGAGATAGGGAGATAGTTGTTTAGAGTTGCTTGGATTTAGGGTTTTGGGGTTTTGGGGTTTAGGGGCATTATTTAGGGGTTGAGGTTTAGAGGTTTAGGGTTTAGTGTTTAGAGAGAGAGGACAATATGGAGATATAGAGAGTGAGGGACATGGCCAGAGACATAGGGAGAGAGATTGATAGGTAGAGGAATAATAGAGATAGGTATATAGAGGTTTTGGGTTTGGGGTTTAGGATTTAGGGGTTTAGGGTTTCTCAGGTTTAGAGTTTAGGGCTTAGGGGCATTATTTAGGGTTTATGGTTTATGGGTTAGGGGTTAGGGTTTAGGGGCATTATTTAGGATTTATGGTTGCATGTCAAAAGTAGTCTCTCTCTCTAAATCCATAAACCATAAATAATGCCCTTAATCCCTAACCCCTAAATCGTAACCCCTAAACCCTAAACCTCTATCTCCCTATCTCTCCCTTATCTACCTCTCTCTATCATCCCTCTACCTCTCAATCTCTCTCCCTAACTCTCTGGACATCTCACTCACTCTCTATTTGTAACGCCCTACCAAGGATAACACAACTAAGCTTACAAAAAGGACAATTTTTTTTTTAAAACAAAGGAAATAACAACAATCATATATTTATTCATGTAACATTTAAATTAAGCTTTATACTCTAGGGTTCCACGGCTACATTACTAACAAACTAAAACAAGATTTAACCAACATTATGAGTTAACTAACAAACACAGTTCATTCAAGTCAAATTGCGTCAGATAAATAAACACATACAATTCCATATTATATCATCAAATAAGTAAGCATCAAGATCCTGCACATAAGATGATAAGTACATAAACAAGCTCCTTTACAAGAGAGTAGAACATTACATTGTTTACAATATCTCTATCCAGATTAAATTGGAGTACATATATCAAGATAACAATACATGATTATAAGTATCCGCCTCCTCAAGCAAGACCAAGATCTGAAATCTGCCATACAAGGTATATCCTTCTTGCGCATGAACAACAGCAAGGGAAATCAATGGAGATAAAAGCACATCATAAACTAATACCCTTCAACAATAATTCAAATACAACACCACAATTGTGACATATGACATAATGCACTAATCATGGGTCTTGAAGAATGTAGCATTAATTGAATCATGATCAATCATCTAACAATCATAAAGTGAATCTTCCTCAACAATATAAAACTATCATATTCCAACCACTAGCAATAGTTACTTTTAGGATCATAAGATATAAGAGTCCACGAGTAACAATATTTTAACTAATAGTTCCCAAGACTTATGTTAATTTCATTTAATTAAAATGACTATGAACAAACTGCAAATAACTCTAAGGCATACAAATTAAACACAACAATTATTTACACTATTTACACTGATGTAGATTTCATTAATAATCAAGACAATTGTAAATACTATTAAATATAACTGTATAAGCAAGGCTAAAATCCTATAATATTAGAATGCTATAAATATCTTACACTAGTTAGAATCACAAGATACAAAACCTGAAGCTACAATGAAAGAACCTTGTTCTAAGGTTAGCTTGAGAGGAAAGGAATACAAAACAACAAAACATTCCTATAGATCTAACATCTTCATCAAATCTACCACACTTTTAACCACATGCATATGATAGGATCAGCACAAAATAAATTTGTTGAGAAGGCTTTAAAAGCTACCAACAATGCAAAATGTGAAAGCATAGATAGGGCATGCAAACTGATTGGTAGAATGCATCAAAGAGAGTCATATGATGGAAAGCAATGATCGTCGGATATGCACGAAATAAATTTGTTGAAAAAATCTTAGAGAAAAACCCAGTTCGAAAATATAGAGTTATTGGTGACGTAACTAATTGTTTTAACAGAGACGAAACGGGTGAAAGGTAGACAGTCACAAAATATTCATATCTCAAAAATGACAAATTGGGTATGGCTGATTTTTGGCTATGATTTAAATATCTAGGCCGTGCATGATAAATAAAAAAATTAGAGAAACCTAGTTTGTAAAACTAAAGTTATGGCTAACGTAACAAACTACTAAAACAGAGATGAAATGGTTGAGAGGCAAACAATCAAAAAATATTCATATTTCAAAAATAACAAACTGGGTATGGCTAATTTTTAGATATGATTTAGATATCTTGGCCGTGCACCATATATAAAAAAATTAGAGAAACCCAGTTTGTAAAAATAAATTATGTCTAATTCAATAGACTGGGTTCAGAAAATGTAGAAGAGAATTCACAGAATATTTTACTAAATCTAATGCAACAATAAATCAGATTCATATCTCAATCCGTACCTGGAATATTACTTCTATCACATCTTCACAAAATTCCTGGCTTGCATCCATTTTCCCCTGAGTCTTTTCTTCTAGAAAATATGGTTTATGGTGGCCAAAGAAAAAATGAAAACTCCCTAAGAGAGAGAGATCCCCAAAACATAAAACATATTCTGCTATTTGAAATGCATGCTTCTTCCCCCAAATTATGTCTTGAGATTTCAAAATAAAGTTGAGCATGCATAACCACCCCCATAATTTCTTCAAAAGATTCTCCTTTATTACTTTCTTACAATTTGCTATTTTTAACCAAACAATAATTTCTCTCTAATTTTATTTATTTTAGAATTTGCTATTTATTTCATTTACAACCCAACAAAAATAGTTTCTTTCTACTTTTCTAAAATTAGTCTCTATTACAAAAGAAACAATTATTTCTAAGATTCCCTCTTGAGGTGTGTAACTGCCACTTCTTCCAAGTGGCCAAAATAGAAAATAATTACTCAAGGCAATAATAATAAAGAAAGAGAATCTTTTTCAGACATAATAATACATATTTCCACACAATTATAATTTATATAAAAGCATCTGTATTTATTTATCAAAGTGCCCTCTTGACTTAATAATTTTATTGTAATGAAACAATTAACCAAAACATTAATCAAACAATTCCAAACAAAATAACCTAAATGTGAAACAAAACCTGGCACTATGCACGATCGAAAAGTATGACCACAATGACAGCAACTGACTATCATGCCCATACAGACAACATTGATTGGGTGCAAAACTAGATACTCATCCTTTTCAAGGATGATGGCTAACTAGGGGACCATATGTTATCTCCGTTCAATAGTTCCATTGGTTTTAAGGCATGCTCAGACTTGTCAATTCAGGTGGAGTCGACGCCTAGTACCTACAACCAGCAGCAACCGAAGGGTCAAATACTAATATGTATATATAATCATCCAAACAGGCACACTGTGACAGGGAATCGCAGTGTAGCAGGGTACTCAACATGAGTAATGATACA
Source organism: Cunninghamia lanceolata (assembly GCA_027924645.1). NCBI lineage: Eukaryota > Viridiplantae > Streptophyta > Pinopsida > Cupressales > Cupressaceae > Cunninghamia > Cunninghamia lanceolata. Next base: position 8,133,916 of record BSBN01000476.1, on the reverse strand, counting down.
TTGTCCCTTCACAAAACACATCACACATATCCACATCAACTAGTTCATTGATAACTAATCAACCAGATAACACATCATCAGATAGTCACATAATGCATATAGTAGAATTAATCTGCATAATTAATTAACCCATAACTGATCACAACATAAACATAATGTACCAATCATAAAGCATCAACAATGTCATCATAATAGACATCAATGAGTGTCATCAACTACATCAAAATAGTAAACCTACCATCAACATGTCTAACATACCCTAAGTATTCTGAGTGTTTTACCTTCATCTTTATGCTCGTTAGCCCGACCACCAACACATCCAAGGTGAGAAAGGAGGGGCACTACACTATCTCCCTATCTCTCCCTCTGTCTCCTCTATCTCTTCCGATCTATCTCCTCTATCTCTCCCTATCTCTTGCCCCTCTCTCCCCTATCATTCATCTATCTCCCTATCTCTCTAGACATCTCTCTCATTCTCTATCTCCTTATCTCTCCCCTCTGTCTCCTCTATCTCTTCCTATATGTCTCCTCTCTATCTCTCTCTACCTAGCTATCTCTCCATATCTCTCTATCTCTTGCCTCTCTCCCCTATCATTCCTATATCTCCCTATCTCTCCCCTCTATATTTCCCTCTCCCTTATCGATGAAGGACAAGAAAACCAGGACTGTCTTTCTATCTCTCTCCTCTATCTACCTCTCTATCTATCTCCCTCTCTCTATCGTGCTCTCTCTATCGAACCATCTCTCTCTCTCCCCTCTCTCTCCCCTCCATCTAAAGAGAAATTGTCCAAAAAAGAAAAGGAAAACTAGGAAATCTAGGAAAAGGATTTAACTAGGAGAGAGAGAGAGAGGGGATATTGAGAGATATAGATAAAAAGTGAGAGATAGAGATAGAGATAGAGTGGGGTAGAGATAGAGAGATATAGATACAGAGGGGTAGAGATAGAAAGAGAGGATTGAGAGAGAGAGAGAGAGAGATTGGAAGATATAGAGGGAGAGGTAGAGATAGAGATAGAGAGGGGTAGAGATAGAGAGACAGTATATAGAGATAGAGAGATATAGATACAGAGGGTTAAAGAGAGAGAGGGGTAGAGATAAAGAGATAGGATATAGAGATAGAGAGATATAGATATAGAGGGGTAGAGATAGAAAGAGAGGAGAGAGAGAGAGAGAGAGAGTTAAAATTTATGTGTTGATGTATGTATGTAATAAATAAAATAGTTCTAAAGTAAAATAGAACAAATTTAAGTAAATAAAATACCTTGAAACTAATATTGACACTAGTTCATACATCTTATATTAGTGAGTTTATTATTTTGATAATAAGTTGCACCAAATAATTAGTTTGGCCTTTCTATTAATAGATTTATTAATTATTTTATAAAAATATATTAATAACCAATTTTTCTAAGTTTCCAGAAATAGATATCCGTTTCTGGAACCTTGAAAATGATTTTCCCGCTCCACAAAATGGATATATGTTACATTAGTAACAGATATCTATTTTGCTTTGGTTTTGCCTTGTATTTAGGCTTGGGACTGTCATAGTTGACTTTCCCTAAATTCTAACGTGTTTACTAGTTTCACTCTCTTCTTCCAACTTCACCCTTCGTGCTGACGATTTTTTTTATGCAAAATTGATAAAACAAAAAGGGTTTATAGAGGAAATTGTTAACTTTCTAAAAATATAAGATTTTCTTGATTATCATTTTATTAAATAATTATTAATAATTTTCTATAGTGTGTGTCTGAAATCCTGATGGACACATTGATTACAAAACATCCATAACTTTCAAACCATTTAACCTTTTTCAGATCTGAAAGATGTGTCACACTCTATGCTTCGTTAGCTATAGGTTTTTTTAAAAAAATGAATTCTAATTTTTTTTATCAAGTTAGGTTGGCTGGAAAATTACTTTTTAGTTTTTAAAAAATGTCATAGTAAAAAAATCATAACTAATTATTTTATTGGACAAAAATTTCAAAAAAATATGTGTCACATCCAACCATGAGTCCTCTACTTATTTTGAAAGTTTCCAAAAAAAAAAAAATATACTCATAGTTAGGTTGGCTGGAATGACACCCACTTTTTATTTTTTTCTAAAAAATTTAATAGTTGTTCAATGAAATATTCATTTTTCACTAAGTAAATTTAGTTTTTTTTTTAAATAGTAGCCCATAAACTAGATTCAATTCTCTACAAATTTTGTTCTTACATATTTTTTAAATTGTGTAGATAATCCATTCAAATTTTCACATGAACTTGATTAAGTCTGATTTTTTGTATTTTCATTGCCACTTAGAGGTATAGTTTGGCCCATCATGATCCTACACATACCCACACTATATTCTTCTTTTATCTCAAATTTGTCATTAGTTAGTTCGTTCAGATAAATTTGCCCTAATTTTCCATGATCATATTTGTAAGGTCACCTAAACCTAGGGCTAGGATTTAGTTTATCCATGATGATTCAGTTATGGTATCTCAGTTGGCATGAGCATTAATGGCAGTTTCTAGCAGATGGAAATTTGATGGTAACTTGGTCACTATTTATGGTAATTCATTTCAGATATTAAACTTTGGCAACATCAGTGATTACAAATAATTAGACTAAATATTGAATTATGAAAATTTGGGTTTTGGAAACAGTGATTTGGAGATAGCAATTTTCCATTTCATTCATAGTTTTAAAACTAACATCTTATTCTCAGGACACAGAAGATCTTGGTTAAATTGTCATAATTATAATATCAGCATCTTGTTAGCAAAAAGAGAAATGATAGTAGATTGATAAGATATTTTTTATGATTATCAAAGGGTAATGGCTTCTTCTCTCAGTTTTGGTATCAAAGGTTGGGATCTCTACAGTATTGTGAATGGATATCAGAGTTCATGATTGATTCCTTTTGTGGTATATGATATTGGGTATGGCATGCAACAGTTTATACAGAGGTGCTTTTTTGATATATGGTATGGTTGTCCTGGGTTGTGTGGGACATGTGTATTGTGATATATGATATGGTTATCTCGAGTTGTATGGGACATGCGCATTGTGATCTATTATTGAGCTCTATGTGGTTTGAGACCACCACATTCCCCTCCTCCCCTTAGGTGGCTTGTTTTAAGCCATGTGACTGTTATGTAAAGTTTTATGGAGATTGTTGAAAATTTTATTTGATTATTGTTACTTTCTTTTCTTGTTTTATTGAGCCAACAGTTTTAAAACTTCTTTAAGATATTTGGTTGTTGTAATTACAAATTGTCAATTTGCCTCAAGGACTATTTCAATAAGGTTTTTGGTTTTAATTTGAGTTGTTGTTTTGGTTTCTGCTATTTTATTTGCTTTTAATGAAGTTTTATTAATTGATTTTATTTAGAATTTTAATCATTGAAAACTTCTTTATTTTGAGTCTTTATCAGTGTTGTTACTACTGGCTTGTGTGGAGAAATGTGAACTGTGTAAATTGCTATACCCAGGAGGGGTCCCTGGCAAGTTGTATAGGGGAGTAGATGGCCTGGGGAATGTTTATTGTGAAATTGTGTAAGATCTATTTTGTGGCACTATGGTTCTACTTGGCACCGATCCTCCTCATCCCATTGGGTGTATACGTGACGTTATATGTATGAAGTCAAAATTATGTGATGTGTATTTAAGGTTTCAAGAAGTGTGAAAAAGAAAATTGTTATATTATCGATGATATGAACCTATTAACTTGGTAAGTGACAATGCAATGAATGGTGATGGATTCAAGGGTGCAGTATGGTATGCTTGAATTTTGGTAATAATAAGAGTTGTTAAAGTTGTCCTTTCACAATAAGTAATGATACATGATTACTTTGGTTAGCTATGATACAGATGATGATATAGTGAATCTTAGTTCCATTGTACTTCGTATTATGTTTGGATTTCAAAACAAAATATTGGCATCTCCTTACTTTTGGTTGGATATTGCATAAATGTATCTCAATGGTATCTAATTTTTATTGGATGTGATGAAGTTAGGGAACATTCTCTCTTCATTGAGGACTTCTAGGAGTAAGTCCATTCTTAGGAGGGGAGAGTGTAAGGTCACCTAAACCTCATCAGGTAACTCTAATGATGGACTATGTGACATTGTTAGGTTGGAAGGTTGTTACAAATGTCTAGAAGTTTGGATCGAATAATTATTTTATTAATTTATGATTGTAGATCATGGAAGTTGTTATTTCAACACTAATGTGTTATCGTATTATACATCTATTGAAATGTTTTATTGTGTATTTCGATGTTGGTGCAAGAGCACCTACCTGACAACTGGCCTCCATGAGGCAGTTAGTTTGTTTTGAGTCTTGTTAATGTTTTCAAGAAGGTCTTATAAGACCAATGCATGTAATAAGGTCATGTTGACCAGACTTTGCTATTTTTAGATAGTTTGTTAGGACAGCTATTATGCTGTAGGTCCGGTTGGATCTCCCAGCCGCCTAGAGAGATTTCTCAGCCGCTTGGAGTCGGGTCAGTAGTACTCGCATGAGATCCTATTTATACATGAGGATCGGTTCGTTTTAGGTATCATAGTATTGCATCGAACTAGGTTGCACAGAGTGAGACAGAGAGAGAGACTGATCATTGTAATTGCATCTATTGAAATCAATAAAGATCCTGTTTGTGTTCATCCTCTGTTGAATTCCGTTGCTAAATCAAGTTGCTGTTTTGGTGGGTACATGGATTTGCTGATCCATTCCACCGGTTGATTCGTCGAATCGGTGGAATGGCTATGTACAGTAGGTTAGGTTTTAGTTTGCTTTCTGTTTGCATGCAGGTGTGCAGGATCGTCGTCGAAAGATGTTGAGAACCCTAGCATGGGTATGTGCTAGGTCCTGTTGATAGTTAGAGTTGGAAGATCACCCTGAAAGTGGATCGGGTTATTCCAGGAGGTTCGGCGGATCGAAATTCGCTAAGTGTGAAAAGTCATCAAAACGGCATCATCAGGATATTTCGGTGTATATCCTGCAGTTACTTCAGGTGTCATCCAAGTAAGGGGAGATGAGCATGATGCAAGTGTTTGCATAAAGTGAATGTGCGTCGGGGTGATCATCATCAGGTGTTGCCGAGGAGGAGCGTATCGGCATAAAGAAGATCGGGTTGATAAAGTCATCGCGGGCCGATAAGGTTAAGTTTGGCCGACAGCAGGATATTGAAGGAGTTGCATATGACGTCATCGTCATCAGGATATTGGAGCGGCAGGATATTGAGGAGCTGCATGTGACGTCATCGTCATCAGGATAATCGTCATCAGGATATTGGGGTGACGTAAGCATCGAAGGAAAGGTGCGTGAAGTTGAGGAACATCATCAGGATATATGGGAGGAACCGGATGTTCTTTATCCTGCTGATGAACATGAGGTTGAACATCATGATGCTGAAGATAGTGAAGAGGGAGGTTGTCGGTAAGGTGAACAGTGAACGTCAGGAGGATGTTTGTGCTTGCCGAACATGATGATGCTGCCGATAGTCGGATATGAGGGTGCTGCGGACATGTGAAAGGATGAAGGCTTGTCTGCAGGAGGATATCGGTCGGCAGAGTAAATATGATGATGATGAAGGGTTGCGGACATCCATGCTGTATGTCAAGGTTATAGTGTGGATGCCTCTACATCATAGTGGTATCAGAGCTCAGCAAAAGGTCTGGGTTGTTGTGTGTTGATTCTGTCACCAAAAGGGCAGAGGTAGAGTTGATCCTGTCACTGAAAGGACAAAGGTAGAGGAGTGAGAGGTTGACAAAATGCCTCCGAAAGGTAATGGTACTGCAAGGGAATTGCAGGAGATGAAGGAAAAACATGCCAGAGAGATGAGGAAGATGAAGGAGCTTGCTGAAGCACTTCAAGCCAGGCTTGTAGCCCTGGAGAAGAACAAAAAGAGGGAAGTGGAAGACAGTGAGTCAGAAGAAGATGAAGATGCTGTTGAAGAGTATGAAGAGGTAGCTGAAGATCTGGATGCTGAAGACCAGAAATTTGCAAAACTGTTAAAGGCAATGCAGAGTGATAAACCTAAGGTAAAGGTTGATGTTTCCAAGTATAATGGAAGTTTGAATGAAGATGAGTTGCTGGATTGGATTGCTGCACTTGATAATCACTTTGAATGTGAAGATGTTGCTGAGGATCAGAAGGTAAAGATTGCAAAGACCAAGTTAGGAGGTCATGCTTTGATATGGTGGGATTATGTACAATCCGAGAGAAGGAAACAAGGGAAGTCAAAGATCACTTCATGGGATAAGATGGTAGCAAGGGTAAAAGGTAAATTCTTGCCTAGGGATTATGAGATTCAGATGTTTAAGAAGCTGCAATTTTTAAGGCAGAAGGAAATGGATGTGAAGGCATATACTGAGGAGTTTTATAAGTTGAGTATGAGATCTGGTCATCATGAGAATGAGGTAGAAAAGGTGGCTAGGTACTTGGCTGGTTTGAGATTGAACATACAAGATGAGTTAGTTTTAGCTAACCCTAAGAACGTGGAGGATTGTTACCAAATGGCAATCAGGATTGAAGAAAAGATGAATAGGAGACAAGATAAGTCCATGAGAGGAAGAGGCAGCAATATGAGGGGAAGAGGAGCAGCCCCTACAACAAGGCAAACCAATGAGGGTCAAGAAGACACTGGTAAAGGACAGGGACAGTCTGATTTCAGAGGTGGATGGAAAGGTAATAGAGGCAGATTTGGAGGTGGTAGAGGTTCTACTACATTTTCAAGAAAGTGTTACACCTGTGGTGAGTTTGGTCATCCATCTTTCAAATGTCCAGAAAACAAAGGTTCATCATCCAGAGATGATAGAACGAATGACAAGAGAGTACAACTTGTGCAAGAAGAGAAAGTAGAGCAAAGTGTGCAAAGTTCAAACCCTTATAAAGATAGAGAACCTGACAATTATGCATATCCTGAGGATGGAGAAGCATTGATGCTAAGGAGAATTAGTTTGCAGGCATCAAAGGATCTGATGCAAAGAAGAGCTCTTTTCAAGACCACATGCAAGAGCAAGGGTAAAGTATGTAAGGTTGTCATTGATACTGGTTCAACAGACAACATGGTATCTCAGGAAATGGTGGATAAACTGCATTTGGAAAGGATTCCACACCAAAACCCTTACAAGGCATCTTGGGTGAGTGATAGTCAATCACTTTTTGTCTATGAACAGGCATATGTGGATTTTCAGATTGGAGCATATCATGATAGAGTTTTGTGTGACATATTGCCCATGGAATGTTGTCACCTACTATTGGGTAGACCATGGCAATTTGATAGGAGGGTACTGTATGATGGGTATGCTAATACCTACACCATCAAGAAAGATGGGAAAACTATTATGTTGATGCCATTACAGGAAGCAGCTGTAGTACAGAAGGCAGCCCAAGTCATTTTAGTGGGAAAGAAGGAGTTTGTGCAGATGCCTAGAGGAGCAGGCATAAAGGCAGTTGAGGACACTGCAGGGAAAGGAGTTGTTAAAGACAACAAGTTGAAGAAAGTTTCAGTTGTGACTGACAGAGGTCAGCAGCAGGTTCAGAAACAGGTTTGCAAACAACAACCAGTTGAGAGGAATGACAAGGATGTTGTCATAGTTGGGACTATTGTTTGTCCTATAAAAGTTGAAAGGAAGCTAGAGTTGAACATTACAGAAGTTCAAGAGGCAGTTCAGACAGAGGTTCTGGTCAGACAACCTGACAAACACAAGGTATGTGAGAGAAGGGCCTACATTGACAGGCATGAGGGTTTACTTGCAAGAAAGCAAGTTACAGTTCAGAAGTCTTGGAGTAGCCAAGAGACAGCAGAGGATAAAGCTGGAACAGGTCAGAAGACTGACAAGGCAAAGTGTAGAGGTGGAGGACTTCCACATCTAAACTCATGGGACATGAGTTCTTTTCTGTTGGGGAGTATGGTGCAGGAGCACCTACCTGACAACTGGCCTCCATGAGGCAGTTAGTTTGTTTTGAGTCTTGTTAATGTTTTCAAGAAGGTCTTATAAGACCAATGCATGTAATAAGGTCATGTTGACCAGACTTTGCTATTTTTAGATAGTTTGTTAGGACAGCTGTTATGCTGTAGGTCCGGTTGGATCTCCCAGCCGCCTGGAGAGATTTCCCAGCCGCTTGGAGTCTAGTCAGTAGTACTCGCATGAGATCCTATTTATACATGAGGATCGGTTCGTTTTAGGTATCATAGTATTGCATCGAACTAGGTTGCACAGAGTGAGACAGAGAGAGAGACTGATCATTGTAATTGCATCTGTTGAAATCAATAAAGATCCTATTTGTGTTCATCCTCTGTTGAATTCCGTTGCTAAATCAAGTTGCTGTTTTGGTGGGTACATGGATTTGCTGATCCATTCCACCGGTTGATTCGTCGAATCGGTGGAATGGCTATGTACAGTAGGTTAGGTTTTAGTTTGCTTTCTGTTTGCATGCAGGTGTGCAGGATCGTCGTTGAAAGATGTTGACAACCCTAGCATGGGTATGTGCTAGGTCGTGCTGATAGTTAGAGTTGGAAGATCACCCTGAAAGTGGATCGGGTTATTCCAGGAGGTTCGGCGGATCGAAATTCGCTAAGTGTGAAAAGTCGTCAAAACGGCATCATCAGGATATTTCAGTGTATATCCTGTAGTTACTTCAGGCGTCATCTGAGTAAGGGGAGATGAGCATGATGCAAGTGTTTGCATAAAGTGAATGTGCGTCGGGGTGATCATCATCAGGTGTTGCCGAGGAGGAGCGTATCGGCATAAAGAAGATCGGGTTGATAAAGTCATCGTGGGCCGATAAGGTTAAGTTTGGCCGACAGCAGGATATTGAAGGAGTTGCATATGACGTCATCGTCATCAGGATATACGTCATCAGGATATTGGAGCGGCAGGATATTGAGGAGCTGCATGTGACGTCATCGTCATCAGGATATTGGGGTGACGTAAGCATCGAAGGAAAGGTGCGTGAAGTTGAGGAACATCATCAGGATATATGGGAGGAACCAGATGTTCTTTATCCTGCTGATGAACATGAGGTTGAACATCATGATGCTGAAGATAGTGAAGAGGGAGGTTGTCGGTAAGGTGAACAGTGAACGTCAGGAGGATGTTTGCGCTTGCCGAACATGATGATGCTGCCGATAGTCAGATATGAGGGTGTTGCGGACATGCAAAAGGATGAAGGCTTGTCTGCAGGAGGATATCGGTCGGCAGAGTAAATATGATGATGCTGACAGTGTTAAGGAAAATATGATGATGATGAAGGGTTGCAGACATCCATGCTGTATGTCAAGGTTATAGTGTGGATGCCTCTGCATCAGATGTATTTGCATTAAGGTTTAATACTGTCCTTTAAAGTGATAATTGTGGTACCAATACTCACCTAGGTGCATTTAGTCTAGGTGATATTTATTTTATTTTATTAAGTTAATAAGAAAAAAATTAATTAATTAAGTTAGTAAGAAAAGAATAAATTTTATTTTATTAAGATTTGATTTTTTTTTTAAAGAAGAAAAGAAGGAAATCTAAAGTATTATTATCTTTTATTAAGTTTTTTTTTAAATAAACAAATAAATAAAGTTTCCTTTTATTTCTTATAATTTTTAATGTAAAGAAAAGGAGAAAATTTAAGCTTTAAGACTTATGATTTTAATTATTTCTTATATTTTATATGTAAATTAAAAAAAACTAAGCTTGAAGACTTTTGATGAAGGGGGGTAAATCACAAAACACACAAGAACAGAAATTGAACACAGAAAAATAGAACTTTCTTTTATTGATCTGGGCAACTCATTACATTACAGAAGCTCAATTACAATCAGAGGATGAATCCTCTACTGGCTACAACACATTACAACTTTCCCAACCTCAAGACTCTAGAATCTTCAACCTTTTGTAACCCCCAAATCAGCTAGGGTTTCTATTTCCCACCTATTCTTGACTCTACACTTGCCCCCTTAACTCTACCACTGCCCAGGGTTCTCAAAATAGTCATAAATAGCACTTTTTGGTGGCCTCCAACTAAATTTCAAAATTTGCAACTCCCTCCAAAAGTAGGTCAACTTCCGGGAAGCATAACTTTTGATCTGGGTGTCTGATTGACGAACCGTTTTAAGTGCCGAAAAGCTCGTGATGTGAACTATCACGCTAAAAATTTGTAAATAGATTTTTGTCAACTTTTTGGTATGTTATGGAATGTTTTAGTGCCTCATATCTCATTTTAGAAATTTTTAGGGGCTTTTCAGAAAACAAAAACTTTAATATCTTTCAGCTCACAAATGATCTTTGCCTAATTCCTTCGCCAAAGGTCTTATATTTCCGTTATGTAACTTTCTATAAGTTTTCGCTTCAATCTGTGCCCAAATGCAAACTTTCCTAAAATGGCAGGTACACTTTCCAAAATAGGCAGGCTACTATTTTTAGTAGTTTTGGAAAAACTGAAAGTCCTACATCATTATTCTAGATATTATGGAACCTGAAACACTAATTATGGAAAGAAATGAAAACAACTACAATCATTTTGAATTAACTTCTTTTGGGGTGATGCAAGATTGCCCTTACACCACTAGATGCTCCTGCATCAACTTTAAATGCAAATCACACGTAGAAAAATAAAGGAAGTAAGGATTTGGTTAAGGTTAGACGAGTGAGAGAAGGAAGTGGGGGGAAAATTTTTTAAAAGTTTCTATGTACAGGGAATGGACTAGTTTTGTCTAGAGCTTTCCGTGTGAAGGGTAAAAAGAAAAATTACATTTTTTTCTGGGAAGGAGACAAGAATTATGTGTGGAGTATCTAGTTGCAGAGGCACTTCCAAAGATTTTTCTCTTAGATATTACAAGTATTTTGGAGACAATGGAGGCACAAGGGCACTCATTCAGCCCAAGGTTTGATTGTCACCTGTAAGTTTTAAAACATGTTTTCTTTTTTGGGTCTCTTTATCACGCAAGGATGAGCATGGAACTAGTTATTATGCTTGCATGATGAAAAGGAGGGTAATTTCTTTGTCATTCACATCTCTATGATTGTGGATTTTAGAGTATTCCTTTGCTTTTGTTTTGGTTATAAATTGTTGAAATGCAGAGTTCTGTACATTTTGTGTGCCTTGTCTATGCTTCCACCTCTTGGGTAGATACTAGCAAGGGTTGTATAATTTGGATTAACACTGCTAATTGCATTTTTATAGAGACTATTAAATAAATTTATTTTGTGCATAGACCTACAATCATCGCATTCCATGAGAGTTCATTTCTTGAGGCATTTTGTCAAATAGATCATGCACCTCTTTTGTGCTTCCACAATGTGTATTCCAACTACAATATCTTATATTAATCCATCTCTTATTATGCTGCACACAGGCAAGGTTGTGTATTCTAGCTTTATGCCAGTAAATTACATTCGTTTGATAGTTTCTCAACAAATCCATTTTGTGCATCGCATTCCATGAGATAACATCTCTTAGAGATATTTTGTCAATGATTCATTTTCTTAAAACCTTTCAACAAATCCATTTTGTGTTTATCCTACGTTGATTTGCATTATATGAGATCACATCTCTTGAGACATTGTGTCAAACAGTTCATGTGCCTTGTCCCTACTTTTGATGTAGGCATAGGTTATGGATTTCAACTTAACCCCTGCCAATTACATTTACATTAAAGTTTCTAATGTCTTTTCATCAAATCCACTTTGTGCATATTTTGTAATCATCACATTTCATGTGATGAACTCTTTTAGAGGCATTCTATCAAACAGATTATGTACTCTTGTCCACAAATGATAGTGCATTTCTTTTGCTATTACCATTCTTCCTCAACTAATTAGATTTGTACATTAAGTAGAAGACTTGAACTCCTTAGTGCAACTATATCACCGTGTCTTAATTGTTATTAATAAGCTGTTAGATTTATTATTATCGAATCTATTATTCTTATCTTAATTTGTAAATTTTATGGATGTTAAAAGTAGATGTGGATTAGCACTATCTTTAAGTATTTTAAGAGGAATTGAGTGTATGATAATGCTATTAAAATTACTTTTGATTCCAATATTATTATGGATTGTGTATATTATTGTGATATTTTTGAGATTATTAGATCTTGAATTCTAGACTAACCATGTAGAATATATTCGTAGTGATCTGTTTAATGCAATAAGATCACTTAGTCACTAAACTTAGATTTACTTGGATAGATAGTTTCCTTGAGGTATGTTATATTAGCAAGTTTTATTATTATTTTAATAGTGGTTAGAGATGTGTAACAAAACAATAGATATTTAAATACATAACAATCTCCATGTGAACTTACATCACATCAAAACATCGTATTAGGCAAGAATGAGACATTTAACTATTGATTGGGAATATATTGGCAAAACTAGGATCATTTTAGTAGGTTCATTAGGGGTAAATAATTGTTTTTTCATCATTAAGGCTATCGTGATGACTGGTGGTATGAGACACCAATCAGATTATGACAACCTACCTACCTAGATCAATCCTCCAACCCCTTCCAAATAAATAATTGTGTTTGATTAGTAGTTGGAAGTGATTAAAATTTGATTGGATGTCTCTAAAGGGTACAACAAGGTATAAATACCCATCTATTAGTCAAAATCTTATCGATATGATTAATGATTAATGTTGTGCTTGAATGGCATTCTACTTTGTTTTTAATTATAATTGCATCTTTTGTATGGAGAATGTGTTATTGTTTTCTTTGGATAATAGTTCTAATATTGACAATATCCTGGCATCTACAGTCAAAGCATAGTATTGAATGCATCTAAATAGTTTACCTTTGTTCTCAAAGTTCATTTACCAAGTGGATTAAGGTTAGTTTGTAGAATATGTAGACAAGAGTTAGGTATGCGTGGAGTTTGGTATGTCAAAGTGTAATGGAGGAATTTTGCCTAGTTGTTGATTGAACTAAGATTGCCATGAGTTTGGTACTAAACATAGAATCCTTAGAATTACAATAACCTTTCATAATTAAGTTCTCACTTGGCTAGTATCAATAGTGCTTATCCTTTCATTATAACGGAAACACATAGCATTTACTTAAACCAAATTTGTCGATAATTACTAGCATATTATGTTCAAGATTGGGATTAAAGTTAGAATTAAGGATAGGCTTGTTCTATTATTGTGAGCCCTTAGTGTACTATTATAAATTGATATTGATATCTTTATAGCTAAGTCAACCTTATGGTTGCAAGTCAAGTTACCCCAAACTACGAAGCCTCTACGCTGTGCGTACGTAGGCAAGGCCATTATGGATGAGCCCCTGAGGCATTAGGTTGGCCCCTTAGGGCCTTAGGTCTCGTCATCTTTGCATTGATATCTAATATGTTTATTTATCAACTTTGTAGGACTAATGTTTATATTTAGTTGTACAGAATCAGGACTATTACCTGTGCAGGGTACTAGAGCTAAGAAAGTATTTTTCCACCTTGCAAATTGGATGATCAAATGGCATTTACTATAATTGTGAATAACTATATAATAAATGTTTAAATCTTGTTTTATTTTCATTCTAATGAATGATACATAATTTATGTCTATGTATAATTGTATCCAAGTTGGTTGTAGTAATTTCATATCAGTTTTAGATTTTTTGTGTTATGGTCTTTTATATTTTGAATCTAAAGTTAACATTTGGTATTTAAAGTGTGATTAATTTATGTTTTGAGGTTCTCTCTCTAGTGTTAAAGGTTGGGCATGACAATATTCTTATAGGTATGCATGTATCTATGCCCTATATCTTTCGTATGCATAATACCACGCAGAATCTTAGAGAATGCACCATCCAGATCATTTTCAAGTGATTTGTATGGGTGCTTCTTGAATTTTGGTCAGGGCCTCTCCATAATCTCTACCACTTGAGGGGCAAACATCTTTTACTGAATTAACACAAAAAAAAAAATTAAAAGAGAGAGAGTTGTAAATACCTTTTGTTTCTAGTTAGGGTTTCTTCGCACTAATCGCTAAATACTTGAATTCACCTTATCTTCGCTTCTTAGATCTCCTTAGACACTTGATGGTTTGAATTCAATGTAATTTCCTTTCAAACGAATTCCCTTTTAACCCTTTTTCATCAAAACCTAATCGTCATAAATGTTGGATTCAAAAAGTTGTCAAACTCTTACTCTGCCACCCATAGTCAATCTAAATTGCTCCACAATCCACCACATTAGATTCTTTTCTATCAGAATCTTCTTCAAAATCTATATTATCTTGTTTTCTAGCTTATACCTTCATTTTGAATGTCAGCACAACTTTTCTAGTTGGGGGAACAAGATTTTTCATTTTAGCTCCCCTTGAGCCAGAGCTCTCAATTTACTTCCCAGAGGAAGTATCTGCACCAAAGTCTGGTGCGGACTCATTCTTGACTTCATGTGCTTCCTTCTTAACCCAAATCTTGTTCATCTCCTTCTTGATCTCTGCCAGATTTGCCTTTTGTACTAGTTTATTCATCTCTTCCTGATTATCCTTCCTCATATTCTTTCTTCTGCAGAATCTTGCAATATGTCTAGGCTTGTTGCAATTGAAGCATACAACATTTCTTTGACCATTTTTCATTCCATTCATCCTTGATCTACATTGGTTAGCCTTGTGTCTAAATCTATTGCATGCAAAGCAATTCCCATTGAAAGATTGAGCATTCCTTCCATTATTATAGTTGTTCCTTATCTGACTTCTACATTCACTGGCTCTATGACCAGACCTCTTGCATATAAAGTAGTTACCTTTTAAAGTTTGAGCATTCCTTCCATTGTTGTAACCATTCCTTATCTGACTTCTGCATTCATTAGCTTTATGACCTACTTTATTGCAAGTGAAGCACTGACCAGAAAATGATGGAGCATTTTGATTCACTCTATTCCTACATTGAGTAGCCTTATGACTAAACTTATTGCATGCATTACAATGACCATTGAAAGAGGGATATCTTTCAGCATTTGGTTGCCTGATCGGTGGTTTTCTAGGTCTATTCCTTTGATTCTGGATCTATTTACCTTTTTCCTTCTTGATCTCAGCATTCTTTTCATGACCTATTATAACTTTGACCTTTCTCAAGTCCCAAGCCTTCTTTGTCATCAGAGTTCTTCTGGCTAGCAAGCATCTCATCAAGTTTTGCAGAACTTATCTTGAAATTTTCTTCATAACTCTTTGCTTTCTCCAAATCAGACTTCAGGTTCCCAACTTCCTTTTCAAACTTAGAACATTCTTCTAATTTACCTTTCACCACTTGATTTAGATCTTCTTCTACTTTCACTCTTTCTACAACTTCCATTTTCAGATCATTCAATTATTCACTAACCTCCTTATGCTTTTCTTTGAATCTCTTGACTTGCTCCCTTAATTTTCTAATGCACTCATCTGCTTCCTTGACATTTTCTTTTAGATCCCTATTTTCTATTCTGGCCCTCTCAAGACCCTCAAGAGCAACTTTGAGTTCTTCTTCACTGACAAGCATGCATTTTTCTTTAGTTGAATCAATTTCTTCAGGAGGAGTAGAGTACCTTTTACCTACCATGTGTTCAATCTCCAAGATCTTCCTTAAGCTGTTAGACTTCTTCCAAGGAACCACGCTCTGATACCAATTGTTGAACACGTGGAATACTGAGAGGGGGGTGAATCAATATTCTTTTAAAGAATACACTTATTAAACCATTAATCCATTTTCCCATTCAACAGTAGAAAACATGAAATGAACAACCACAAAACATAACACATGAACACCAGGATTTTTACGTGGAAAACCCAAAAAGAGAAAAACCACGATGAGTGTTACCCCACAATATATTATGTAGTAACAATACCAAATTACAAAGAGGCTTACTGCCCAAAAAGGACTCACTGTCCAAAAGGCTCACTGCCAAGGGTTGGCTCACTGCCTAAAGAAAGATAGAAATGAAAGGGTGGCTCACTGCGTAAAGAAAGATAGAAATGAAAGGGTGGCTCATTACCAAAATAAACTGCTAGAATTGCATCTACAAATGCATGATTATAGTTCCAATGATGCTCAAAAATTGACTCAAAACTCTTCATCTTCCACTGCTCTGCTACCTTGCTCTGTTCTTACATGAAAAACAAGATCTCTCTTCTTTTGTACTTATCGCCTTCACAAAATCACAATCTTTCATATGTCACACACACACACCATCATATTCATACATCAATACACCAAACACTGAATTAGATCTCATATATATATCCACAACACTTAGAATCTTCATATTAGGTCAGCCTATGAAGATGAAACTTGTATTCATGCTTTGAGCAGCTTGTCAGCCTAATTCTCTCACCAATATCTTTTACGGACCAAAATAACATTAGGAATACCTTCTCATATGTCGGCTCCAACTATAAAACCACTTAGGATAAAGTTCTAATCAATAGAACTTACCACACACAAATCAAACTATCATGTCGGCCTTAAACATAGACTGTTACTGACTCAGTCTAATTGTCAGATCACAAATTTCCCTGCAGACCACAAGACTTGCTCAAAACCATATCAAAGACTCTTCATACATCCCCAAGCTTTCCTTCAGAACTATAGAGCATAATATCAATTTGTGATAAAGTGTGGACCAACAGAACTCAGACCCTATCACAATCAAACACTATCAAGCCAAGTAGTGATATTCAGTAGCTTAAAATTATCACTCTGGTGGACTTCAGACTCTGCAACTCTAGAGACTTCATACAAGTTTTTACAACACATCAAAATTGTATAATAAGATATGCAACACTGAAGGAGTGCAGACCAAAAAAATGAGTGTTATGTTCTGATTACCTCTGTTCTCTGTAATGCCGGACTTAGGCTATTTGAAGATATACTTTTGGAACTCATAAAAAGATAAAACCTTGGATATAAGATCATTTGAGAGTTAGGAACATCATACTAGAACTGTAGTACTTGGTCTTCAATTGTAGACTAATGCCAATCCAAACACTGTCTCTTTGTTATTATCTTTGTACACTGCCAACACTTAGCCAAAATGACTAAGTCTTCTTCACCAGACCAAAATCTTTGTTCCAACATTATTCCTTTTCTTGTTGACATCAATGAAAACACCTTAAAAGATCATGCACAATCATACTTCATCATACCAGCAGTGTCTCTATCAATGATGTTTGCCAAGTTGCCAACAAAATCAGCAAACTACTCCAATTAAGTTCCAATGCAACCTTTGGATGAAATTTCTATACTATATGAAAAGGTTTTTGTCCTCTTACTACTAAAATCAATGGGGTTTCATCCATTGATCTTCTATCTCCAATGGGTTTTTTTCCACAGAAGATATTGTAAAAGAAAAAGTGTTCATACAAGAAAGTTGAGAGTAAAAATGATCAAAAGTTTCTTTTGTATGAAAAACCCCACATATTAGTAGAGGTTTGGCCAAAATTCCCATGTCTAAAATGGGATAATAAATTTAAAATTAAGTATTTTCACTTACTCTCCATAACTGCCAGCTAAAAAATAGCCTGTACTTACGCAATGACAACTTGTTATAAAATATGTCATAGCTATTATAGAATCAGCTATTTTTAGGAGTCTGTAAAATTCCAAATATCCTCATGGAATCCCACACCCCATTTGGTGTTGCAATAATAAAATTTAATATTTAATTACTCCTAAATATCTAGAAAAATATAAATTTACAGGGACTGCAATTAAAATATTTTCTTATTTATTTTCCTTAGTCCACAGGAAATATAGTAATGGCCTAATAATTCCTTTGAAATAAATTAATTAGAAAGGGGACATGGCAAGTGCACCCTTCCCAAAATTGCTTGTCATCAAGCAATGCAAATTCAAATGTTCCAGAATTTCCTGATTCTTCCCAAGTGGAGTCTTCTGGAGGTAGGTTCGTCCAAACAACCATATATATATATATATATATATATATATATTTTGATGGCTCTGTTCCTAGACTTCTTCACCCTTGCATGATTGATGGAATTTGGTACCCTTATGAACTTAACACTCTCTAGCTATGAACACTAAACCAATGCAAATTAGTGCATCATACATACATAATACCATGACTGGAAACATACCAAGGAATAAATGTCGGATGGTGTAACCACTTAACCCATGCTGATTTTTGTTTTGAATCATATTCCCTCAAGAGTATTGTGTTAGGATTAAGGTGCCATCAACCTTGTAAATCCTATATAATTAGTTACTCCTAATATTATTTGTAAATCACCCATAAGGGATGAAAGGTTTCACCAATAGCAGTCTTGTTTCAACTACATGTTTATATCTGGTCCTCGAGTCTAATTCGTCCGCGATGGGGGAGTCGTAGGGAGTTTCCCCCTGCGAGGGATCCAGGGGGATCATCCCCCCAGTGGGGGGGTCCAGGGGCCATGTGCCCCGGTGGGGGTTCAAGGGAAGTGCCCCTGAAACCAAATTTTATTTATATTTTATCATTGTAAATCTAGACCATTCATCATTAGGTCACAGATCTAACAGTCGATATTATGTTGGTTTTCTTGCCCTAGAAGACAACCCCCTTTTATAAGGATATTTGTACTGCATTTTTATCAGATTTGAGAGTAATAGGCACTGCTGGATTGAAGACTGAAGAAATAGAGGAAGTGCATGTATTGTAATCTCATATATGAAGATAATACAACTTGGAGCCTCTTTTCTTGGTGGAGTTTTTAAACCGAAAGGGTTTTCTCCATGTTAGATACTATGTTATGTGTTTAGTTCTTAATGCATGTTATTTCTATGTAGTGGGTTTTATTTCTGTTGCAATCTCCATTGATTCTACATTATTTAGAGGATATAAATAAGGGTTGAATTAGATTTCCATTGTGTGGTTTGCACCTTGATTTCTAACATATTTTTACCCACTTATTCATCATTTTTGTTACTCCAACTATTTGTAGCTGATAACTTGTGCTAGGAGTGATATTTACACCTGCAAAATAAAATAATTCTTGCCAAAAATAACTAAAAGATCTATCATGTCTATTACTATCAACATTTCTAGGCAACCCTTAAAGCCTAAACAACTCCATGTAGAATAATTTAGCCACATGATATGATTTGAATTCTAGATAAATGGAAAATAGGTATGCATACTCATTTATCCTATCCACAACAACACAAATGTAATATTTACCATGTACCTTGGGAAAACTTGTGATGAATACTATGAACACACTTTTTCGATCTTGATGGGGAGTAAGCAACGGCTACAACAAACTTTCTGGAAAAAACATGCTTTACTTTGTTTTGCTAGAAGATGATGTACACTCAAATGTGTTTGATATCCCCCTCCCCAAATCTCCTCCATGAGAATCTCTCTTTTGTAGATCTACAAATATTGTAGGATTTAAAGTGCCAAACCATGGGTGTATCTGTTAGGGTAAAATGCGGATTAATCAATTTAACAATAATAAACCCAAACATCAATAGAATAATGAAACTAAGAAAGATTGAATGAAATGAAGCAATGAATAATATAGTGCAAACCTTCCTTGAATCAAAGCTTCTATTGTTTGCCTATTAAAATTGTCCTTGTTTGATATGAAGTAGGGCCCTCAGTGAGTGCACTCCTTTTGCTGTGTTGTAGGATGTCGGTAGTAAACGGTTGTGTTGATAGATATGCTATGAAGGGGAGCTTCAAAGAAAATGGTGATCTCAAGTAGATCGTATTGGGGGTGCCAAAGGCGCGCTAGTGAATTTTTGTAGAGTAACAATACAAATAACCTGGATGAATAGAATGGAAGGATGAGGCTTCTTTTATAGATCCAGAAGAATGAGAATCAACGGTTGAGGAGAAGTATGATGATCAATGGTTGAGAATGGTTGAGGAATGTGCAACCAGTAGGAATATGACAAGTGTCCCACCTCTATCATGAAAGAGGGGATTTGACAAAATTGATTGGAGAGTTAACTCCATTGATTGATCAGTTAACAAACTTGATTAATCAGTTGGAACAATGGATTGAGGGATTGACTGAATTGATTGATCAGTTACCCAAATAGATTAAGGAGCTGACAGAATTAATTGGTTAGTTAACATTTTTGATTGAGAGAAGAAATAGGACATGTGGGTGAGGGAATATTAGGTAATTAAATATTTAATATATTTAATTACATGTGCAACATGGTGAGGTGGACAAAGTGATGTGGAAAGATGAGGTGGAAGGTGAGGTGGATTTTTTGAAATTAGAACTTAGAATAGAGGAATTTAGGAATAATTAAATAATTTTATGATTATTTAATTGTGTAAGGCATTTAGAAGAATTTAGGGGATTTAATTAAATAAATTGGTTTTTTATTTAATTACAGAATAGTGAACCGATTAAATAAATTTAGACTATTTATTTAATTGATAGAAGAAGGGAATAAATATTTAGAATATTTATTTAGAATGAATCGTGTCATTTTTAGGCGTATACATTTTGCCCCTCTTTGATGCAATGCAGTTTACAGTGTTACTTCAAAGAAATCGATAGTCTGATAGTGATACATGCCCCAGTTTGCCCCTGGTACAAGTTTAATGATGATAGGATGCCCCCTCGGGAGATTGGATGGGAAAAAGGTAGAAGGCATGAGACGGACAATATCATGAAGACAAAGGGGTGTAGGTTAGGTTGGAAGAAAAAGGACGTGTTTCAGAGAAACGAGAAGAAAACTAGCAGGAAAATGGGCGCGGGAAGTAGTCACAGTCATCACCTAGCCAGATTTAGGGTTTGCAAGCTATAAATAGGAGTTGGGTCCACAAGATAATTCATTTGTACACTTGGTTGATCTGGATTTGATTTGGAGAGCATAGAGAAATCTTGGAGTAGCATGGTAGTGAGAGGGGTGGACATTCCACGCGAGGAGCACTAATTTGAGTGAGTCTATCGATTAGGGCGGCCAGCAGAGGCAGGACCCCCGGTATGTGCTTCAAAAAAATTTCCCCTAGGGTCAATTTAGGGTGTCATAAATGCTAGGGAAAAATAGGGTAAACAGATGCATCGAACTACAAAATGGCGCATATGCAGCACGAAACAGAGCATAAATGTTTTTGCTACGCATATGCTGAATGTAGCAGTGCATACACTAAAGTTGTGCATGCGTGGACTCTAGCGGCGCATATGTGATTCCGCGGTGCATATGTGATTCCGCGGCGCATATGTCAAATGTAGCGGTGCATACAACGAAGCTGCGCATGTGTCAAGGAATGGCACTTTTACCACCTATAGTGGCGCATTTGCTTTAGATAGCAAATTACTTAGAAAATTTGACTCGATGAGCATCCTGTTTGATGCATCAATCGATGAGCTATCTCCGAGATTGCAGGAATCTAGTCAAGAGATGTGGTGTGCTACTTTGATCAAGTTGAAATGCTAAGTTTAGTTGATATAGTTCCATAGATATGTTGAGTATGGTATATGCAGCTTTAGATTGACGCCTTGCTTTGCATGCTTGTAGGAGGAGATACAAGAGACATTGCAGTCAAGGGAGACGTTCCCCATGCCTCTATTGCAGAGATACATGCTCACGGAGATTGTAGAGAGGCGCTTGGTGCCATGGGACTGGACTATGTATGCTTCATGCCCGAGGTTCGGGCAAATCACAGATTGTTGACTGCTACCGTGGAGAGATTCCATAGCGAGGATGGGACCTTCCAACTCCCACTAGAGAGATGACTTTGACCTTGGAGGACGTTTATAGGATACTGCACTTGCTGATTCAAGGTGAGCTGGTGGAGTATGATGCGCAGCGAGATGCGGGACTCATCGAGTGTAGGCAAGTATTTGATGAACCTGAGCTAGTTGGACAGGTCATCCCCTGGCATGATATTTATGACTGCTATGACTACGTCCCTAGGATTGTGGCAGGATTGATTGGAGGTGTTGTATGCCCTGACAGGAGATCGTACGGGTTCCCTATTGTATGGGGCAGGATCATGGAGAGGATGGTGATAGAGGGCACCCGATATGCCTGGGGTGTCTGTGTACTAGCGCATTTATATCATGACATGCATCAGGTGGTGTACCATCATAGCACGAGTCTATTGGCTGGGGTATTACTGTTACAGTTCTGGCTTTGGGAGCACATAGCGGTGACTAGGCCAATATGTGTGTTTGCGAGACAGCGAGGGGAGCCATACAGTTATGGTTATGCAAGGGTGATTTCCCAGCACAGGCTGGGGAAGTTGGAGTACTAGAGACACACTTTGGATGGTGTAGATGTGGTCATTTGGCAACCATATCTGGACTGTGAGCCATGGGATGATGAGGGAGATGAGCTGCCTTATTGCTTTCAGACGAGGTGGCTAATAGGGTAGATGTGACACATACTGGAGAGGCAGATGATAGGCTAGGTATTGAGGTAGTTTTGCAGGAGACAGGGCATGCCACAGGGGCAGGCATTATTTGCACGGACTCACGCAGAGCGGGTTAGATGGGGGCCGATGGCTTCATATGAGGAGGCCCTAGTAGAGTTCCGATAGACTCCCTACATTGCTTGGGATATGAGGACAAAGATAGTTGATGCAGGGATTACACAGGATTATGAGGATTGGGTTACTACACACCCTTTTCTGAGATATTCAGGGCTAGGTATGCTGGTGCCTCACATCGATGAGGTAGATTCAAAGGAGGAGGGCCCAGTTGGCCAGGGGTGGAGGGGAGGTAGAGGTGGAGGAGGACGGGGTTGAGGAGGACAAGGTGGCGGCCGAGATGGGGGAGATGATGGGGGAGGAGGGGGAGGAGGTGGAGATGGAGAGAGGCTGAGATAGTGGAGGAGGGTATATCAGGCTGAGCAGGCAATACCAGGATAGGTTGCATAGCAGCAGGTACTACAGCAGGCACAGATGCTGCCACCCCAATAGGTGGCACAACAACAGGTGCCTCAGCCACAGGGGCCAGGACAAGCAGAGGCATCATAGGGGCCAATGTAGGTAGATGTTTATGAGTGGGCCATAGCCAACCTAAGGGGACAGGTGAGAGAGTTGTAGGCACAGCTTAGGAGGCAGATGGCCGATGAGAGACAAATGTCGCGGTGATCACAGGGCTGACCCGTGAGAGGGATATGGTAGACGCATGGGTATGCGTTATCTATGTAGAGTGGGATACTACAGTGGCAGCTCTGGGGATAGATGCAGCTAGCACCTTTTTGGTTGGGTAGGTGCAATAGGCATAGGCATAGTTAGGCCAGTCATAGACACAGCTAGCACAGGTGCAGGCTGAGCTTGCCAGAGCGCAGGCTCAGGTTCAGTACTATCGAGGTTTATATCATGGTGTCGTGCCGATGAGCCAGAGGGCTTCAAGCTTCAAGAGTCAGTCTAGGGCTTTTCAGAGAGCAGGTCCATCATGGTCAGGGGCTTCCGTGATGGGTCCACAGCAGTCAGGGGTTGGCAACGGTGGTCCACAGCAGCAGGGGTAGACCTGTATCATACTTGTACTTTTTGAGACATGTATCACCATCTATTTGGATGTATTTTTGCATATGACATTGATTCAGAGATAGAAATTATGATATTGTACATTTGGACTTACTTTATGTATATGAGGATGCAGCTATGTGACTTGCTCTATATGTTATGAGATTATGAGTTCACTCTTATTGTATGATGTGATGTATGTACAAACTTAGATGCTCTATCTGATGTTTATCTATTATAGCTTTTGATCTGATGCTATGTGATGTTTATATGATTCGAATGCAGTCTTTAAAATGAGTGTTTTAATCTAATATGTTTCGAATGTATGCAAATGCAACATGATGTTTGTATGGTTATGCAACTTTTATGTGATGCACTTAGCTATGTTTTTTATCCCCTTTTCTGTTGATACTATATGAGGATGATAGATGGATGATCTAATGGATGTTATTATGTATGCAACTAATTTAATCATGTTCATGACTATCTCAAATGTGATATGATATGCACCTATATGCTTTTTCTTTTTTGTGATGTCCAAATGTACCCTATCGATACAAAAATGCCAGAATGAATGGATAGAAGAATTGACTTGAAAGAATGACTTGATTAGAAAGACTTAGAAGTTTTATTTGATACTGTTACTCTGCATAGTTCAGGTATTGTTTATTGTATGGGATATGGATGCATGGAATTGTGTATGGATACATAATGGATGCTTTGCTTTTGGAGTGCTTTATTTCATCATTGGGCGATTTATTTTTGGTACTTTTTCTAAAATGTTGTTAGTTAATACAAGCATCTAGGTATAATTGAACCGAGATGACCTGAGTACTACTAACATGGATTTTGATTTAGCAAGTTAGTACAAGCATCTAGTCAAAATTGAATCTAGATGACTTGAGTACTTCTTGAGTTCCAACAAACACGGATTGCCCCCATTCATGTTAGACCTTTGATGTCCTCGATGGTCTTTTGTTGATCATGTCTTTAGACAAGGTGTGACATTACTAAAGCTTAATCCATAGATAGCAAACAAAAAAATGATCATGTCCCCATCATAGCATCTCTAGCATTTGTCATCCTTGAGTAGCATAGAAAGACATGATAACAAAAATCAAGGCTCTGTAGCTTAACCATGATTCCAATCCACAAAACATTCTTGCATTTAGATGTGTTTATTTCTTGTTGTAATTTGAGTAAAATCATTTAGAAGGCCTTGGGTACTTTGTGTTGCGTTTGAATAGGTTAAATTGCATAGAGTCAAGATTCCTGCTTGGAGCATGGGTCTGCTTGCACTTGCTTGTTTGGTGAGAAGATTTTGCAATCCTTATTGGGGAGACGAGCCCTAAGGGACTGACCTAGTGCCTCAGGGGTGCATTGCTAAATGGCCTTGCCTACATGATGATGCAAAGGCAACGTAGTTCGGGGTAAACCCTAACGGACCTAAGACCTAGGCGAGAGAAAGTGGAGATAGACTCAGATGGATAGAAGGACTAGATACAGACTGGATGGGATAATGAAAAAGGCTTCAAGGGTGCATTAGAATAATGGCCTTGCCTACGTGATGACATAGGGGCAACTTAGTTCATGGACTTGGACTATGGACACTGATGAGGGACACTATGCCAGGCTCACACTGAGGAGACGGTATGGGATAAAACCTTGGTTGACAAGGCCACAAAGAGGGAGAGTACCAAGCCATGATAGGTAACTGTCAGGTGTTTATTATGGGAAAGATATGGGTCAGATGGGAAATGAGTGAGGAAAGAATGGACTCAAGGTGATTGGATACCAAAGATGGAGAAGGCAGTTTATCACAAGTAACATCTATTTACCAGGTTTTCATCACTTGCTTTTATTTGCATGAGAAGCTAGAAAGTAGACATGACACCTGTTTGCCAGGTTTTCATCATGATACCTATCCAAGGTACCTGTTTGCCAGGTTTTCACCAATGGACGATTTTTTTTGTACTTTTCTAGTTTTCTATTTTTTTCATATTTTTCTATTTTTTTAATATTTTATGCCCCCTTGCATTGGGGTTTTCCTAGGTATAGAACTTGCAGAGGTGCATGCTATTGATCAGGTCATTGAATAACTCACCCTCTGATGTTGCCAACTGATATGCCCCCGATCTGTAAGAAGCTACAATCACATAAGGCCCAAGCCAGTTGGGTTCAAACTTGCCTTTCTTTTCTCTGTCTTGTTGGTTGCGAGGATTCTCCTTAAGAACAAGATCACCAATATTAAAGATTCTTGGGCAAACTCTATGGTTATAGCTTCTTGACATCATCTGTTGATATGCTTTGAGATGATCGAAGGCTTTCTGTCACCTCTCTTCCAGTAACTCTAGTTCTTGTAACCTAGAGACCCTGTATTCTTCATCTGATATGAGACCTTTTAGCGACACCCTGAGGGAGGGTAATTCAACCTCAATGGGGAGGATGGCTTCTGAACCATAGACAAGGGCATAGGGTGTAGCACCTGTGGGAGTGCATATACTAGTTCTGTAGGCCCACAGAGCAGGATTGAGTTGGACATGCCAATCATGGCTAGCATCATTGACTGTCTTCTTGAGAATTTTCAAGATGGTCTTGTTGGATGCTTCATCTTGACCGTTACCTTGGGGGTAGTATGGAGTGGAGAAATGATGTTGGATATTGAAATGTTCACAGAGTTCTTAGACATCCTAGTTTTTGAATGGTCTTCTGTTATCCGTGATAATGGAAGAAGGAATGCCATATCTACAGATAATGTAATTTAGGATGAATGAAGAAATTTGCTTACCTGTGACGGTGGTGAGGGGAACGGCTTCAATCCACTTTGTGAAATACTCAGTGGCAGTTATGATGAATTTGTGGCCATCGGATGAGGTTGGATGGATCCTTCCCACAAGGTCAAGTCCCCATTGGCTGAAAGGCCAAGGTGTCATTAAAGGTCTCAACTCTTGAGCTAGTGCATGTATCAGGTTCCCATGTATTTGGCACTGTTTGCACTTCTTGACAAATTGATATGAATCCATTTCCATGTTTGGCTAGTAATAACCCAAACGCATGAGTTTCTTAGCTAAGGAAGGACAGCTAGAGTGTGTTCCATAGATCCCTCGTGTACGTCTTGCAAGGCAGTTATGGATTCTTCTCATTCTAAACAATAGAGCAAAGTACCATCAAGACCACATTGGTATAGGGTATCGGCTATGATGGTGTAGCGAGAGGTTTGTCATATAAAAGTTTGTCATTGGTTAGAAGATAGGTCATGTAGGTGTTGGCAAGAGACACTATATGAATTCATGATTATTGTCATTGATGGCAACAAAGTTCATCCCACACATCCGCAGGACATGGTGTGTCTCTACCGGAAGTTAGAGTGAAGAATGTTGTGGTCTAGTAAACAAGAACAGAGCATGTGGCCAGGTCCGACAGACAGGTCCGGATCTCTTAGAGGAAGTATCTTGGTGGAGTGCAGATTTGGGGAAGTCAAGAGGATTACCTTGAGTGGTATATTCCAAGGATTTAGCCTCCGGTGATAGATGAGGAAAAAGATATGGATAGTTGAGTATCGGATTCCTGAGTGACTATGTGAACAGAGGAAGAACTGACTGACAGAACATCAGACTACTTTCTGGATGAGTTACTGATTGTGGTAAAGGTTATGAAGGCATGAAACATGTTTGGCCGACATGATTAATGATTTTTACAAGCATATAATTGATCTGCATTACTTAATGTGTAAGGATTCAGCCGATTGATCAGAATTAGTGAAAAGATTGACTATTCTAGGTGCCGACTAGAAAAGTGATGAAATTACTTTTGTAGATATATATACACAATGGATTTAGTTGTGAGGTGTGTTGTTGTTGTTGTCAAGGATGTGTGAATAAAAGTAGAAGTGCTGAGCAGAAGTAGTAAGGAAGATCTGGTATGTGAAAGAAAAGCAGAAAAAAGAAAAGAGGAAAGATGAAGTGCAGCAGATCTGTATACTAAGCCTAATCGGAACTGAACTCCAGCATTTGTCAATGCTCCTAATCAGTTCAAGTATTGTATAACATTCTCTTTGTAGATAGTGAGTCTCTTGTAGGTAGTGTGCCTCTTGTGAGCAGTGTGCTCGGGCAGTGAGCCCTAATTGGCAAGTGTCACTTTTGTAATTCCTTATTCTTCTAACAAAGAATAATCTTTGGGTTAATCACCTCGTGGTTTTCTCCCTTAACAGGGTTTCCATGTCAAAAATGTTGTGTCATGTGTATCTCCTTTCATGGTTATGTTTACTTGTTTGAATTAATGTTGTATTGATTAATAAGAAAGTTCAAAAGGAAGAAATAATTAGGATAACTGATTCACCCCACCCTCTCAGTTATCAACAATTGGTATTAGAGCTAAGTTCCTCTTAACAAGAGTCTACCAGCTCGAGGAAGATCTGGGAATTGTTGGTCATGATGTTAGTCACAAACAAACATAGAATAAAAGTACACATTAACCTTTATTCATCTTGAAAGATACAGTGAATTCAGAGAATTCATGATCCCAAGTCTCCAGTGATTAGGTCTTAATCGACTGACGTTACTCAGTAGTTAATGTGAATCGCTGTTTCCATTTTGGGGCCTTACATGAAAATGTACTATCATCATGACGTTCCTACAGAAATTCTTTATAGAGAAGTCAAATTATGCGGTTATTTGATGAAAAGAGGTAAAATACCTAGATCTTTGCATGATATTTTCAATTGTGCATGCTTAGTGTTCAAATATGCTAAATATTTGCGATTATCTATGAGATGTCTGCATATTTGCGTTATTTGCTTAAGATTATCAATTATTTGCAATTGTGATGGTGAGATGCTCTGAAATTGAAAGAAATTAAAGGAAATACTTCTAATTAAGTTGAACCTTTAGCTTTTGATCCACATACATGCTTGATACTATCATGAGGAGAAGAAATCAAACCATATGTTCACCAGGACATTCCACAGCTAGATACAGTTGATGCAAACTTCAGAGGATAATGAATGAAAACAATACATGCAACATGATGAGCACTCCAAGGGACGCAGCTAATCAAAGCACATATCCAGAATTCAAGCATAGATTACTCAAGATTTACGAAGATTTGTAATCAAAATACTCTTCCCTTTCATTAAGTATGCAAAAGACATGTACATATACAGCAGCTTTGAAACGAGCCCTGAATATTTCAGCAAATAGATTTCAATTAAGTTTCGAATGAATATAACAAGGCATTCCACCACCTTTTATAGAATAAGGTGAGGAATCCGTTACAAAAGATCTACGGATCTGATATGTCAATACAAATCAATGGTCATCATTTCATGACTTGTCAATTTTACAAAAAGGCACAAGTTGCCAGCTGGCAACTATCTATATTGCATATGCAAAATATTCCCCCTCATGATGTATCTCCATCATGCTCTTCATCTGATGCATGCAGGTCATCATCATGTGCATCACTTCCTGACTCTTCGCTATCCTGATGATGATGCTGCTGCATATGGGGTTGCATGCTGCTCTGGATCTGTTCATATGACCGCACAACCTGATCTATTCCTCCGCCATCTTGAGTTTTTGCCTTGATAATGGCGTGCTTGTGTGCCTCATACTTATCCCTGCTGTTATCCAGCTTATTTTCTCTATCCTGTAATGTCTCATTGTAGGTCTCCATCTTGACCTTGATCCTCATCATTTTATTTATCACTTCTTCTGTCAAGTGGATGAACGGACCATCATCTTCCATTTGGAAGTTATTTAGCAGAGCCTTAAGGGCAGAATCTTCATCTTGATTCTCTATCTTCCCTTCCACTTTGCCCTCTAGCGTTTCTAGCATGTCTGCCTCAATGCCCATTAAATCAGGTAGCCTCATGCTGATCTCCCTCAACTTACTATTACATCTCTTGAGGACTCCGCATTCAAACTGTACATCTTTGTACCAGATATCCACTAACAATGCAGTATTATTATTCAATACCTGCTTACTGATAAGCAGTTGTGGGTTTATCTTCCTTATTTCTCCCAACAGGCTGAGGACTTTCTCCAGTTTATAAGACCTTTTTCCGGTCTGCATCTGCAATTTGTCCACCTTGGTTTTGGAGTCACTTAATATGCTCCATCTCTTCAAAGAACCCTTCATTATTTCTATAGCATCATCCAATGTGGATGACATCCATTTTCTTATTACGGAAGCCTCATGTTTCATGAGGTCCAGTTTATTTACCTCCTCCTGAGAAATGGCAGTCAATGGGACTGCAGCTTCACTTGTAGTATCCTCAGGATTGGTCAAGCCTTTAATGTAAGCATGCAACTGAGCAATGTGCTCTTTATGTTGCTTATTCTTCTCCTTCTCTCTTTTCACTTTCTGAATTAGAGAGTCTATGATGTCTTTTCCCTCCTGACCTTCCTGCTCTTCGTTGGCAAAACCCAAATCTACTCTGCTTATCTGGAATTCATCCACAGTGATTTTGCCTTTCTCCTTTTCTACCGCAGGTACAGCAATTTGTGCGGTCCTTCTCCCTGTCCCTGGATCTCTTTTGATGGCCGAAGTCATTCTGGCCTTTCTCCTGGGCTTCATTATATCCGCGGAGAACAGGGTGGAGACATCGAACTCTTGTATTTCAAGTTCCTCCTCAACATTTACCTCCTTTTCTAACCATGGAGGCACCTGATCATGTTTTTCAACATCATGATGTTGTTCACCCCTATCTCCCGTTTCTATCAACACGTGTTGTGGAGATGGTGATTTTTCCTTTTCTTTCTCTTGATGCTCGCCCTGCTGTTGATCCTGAGGTGCCTCCTCCTATTGGGGAACTTCCTTTTCTGGGGGAGCATCTTCTTTGTGTGGGGAACCCTGCGGTGTACCTGTATGTAGATCATGATGATCATGATCTTTCTCCATTATTACTTCACCTGCTCCCAGTTCTTCCCCTTGTGGAGGTTGATCATCCTCCTTTTGTTTCTCAATTTCTGGTGGTATGTCCACCATACCGGCTATCATAGGATCCGCCTGAGTTGATGGCATTTGTTCTACATCCGCTATTTGTTCTATTCCTGCACTATCCACCTCTTGTACCTTAGCAACTGGATCCTCTATTTCTTCTTTCTTCTCCTCATTAGCCCTTGCTTCTTGGACCTCTACTATAGCAGGTCCTGCTGATGTATCTTGTGGGCTTTGCTGGCTTGATTCAAGAGCATGGCCCTCTGCTTCTGCCATCTCTATCTCCTCTGTTAGGTGGCCCTTCTCAGGTGATCCTGCTGGCTTCTCAGGACTTGCATCCTGTTTCTCTGTCAAGTCTACCACTACAGGACTTGTCACCTCAGCGATCAGTGTGTCCAGCCCTATGTCCTGAGCTACCTGCTCCGGGCTCTTTTCTCGCTCCGCTTCTGCTTGTTTTATCTCCTCAAGCACTGTTTGAACTGTTGGAGGCTTGTGAGGAGTCACACTTGCATCAGCAGCAAGTGTCTCCATTTCTTGTGCAGCCACATCCTGCACCACCTCATCATCAGACAAGTTTATTGTCTCGTCTAGCGAGACATGCCTTTCCGCTTGTGTCTGAGAGGTATCCTTTTGTTGTTCTTCTGCCAGTTCAGTTTTGAACTTGACAATGGTAGGAAGTGGAACATTATGCTGAAGTTCCTTCTGCACTTCACTACCTGCCCCTTGTACCGGTGCAGGGGGTTGACTTATTTCACCTCTCATGGAGGTTCTTGGTTTCTTAGGTGTGGTGGGAACCAACACCTGCGGAGCTCTCCTCTTTCTTCTTATGATTAGTGGAGCTTCCTCCTCTTCTTCAGGCTCCTCTTCCATGAGGATATCTTTGCCTGGTTGTTTGGATGACTGACCCACTTCTTGGGTCTCTGTGATTCCAGCCTCTGCTGTCTTGGTTTTCTTGGGCTTTGGAGGAGAATCTGACTCTGATCCTGATTTGGCTGCCTCCTCTGCTGTGAATACTACCCTGTCAATTATGACCCCTTTGGGTCCTTTCTCCACCTTCTTGCCCCTTGGGGCCCTTTTGCTAGGCTGCTGTGGTGGAGGGATTCTCTCTCCCTTAGTCTTCCTCTTCTCCAGCAGGAAGTAATCATATTCATCTGCAGGGATGTCCTGCCCCTTCTTTTTGGTGTCCACCGTGATGGCAACACCCTTCTTCTTCAATGCCTCTACCTGTGCATCTACCCAAGCTTGGGTCAAGTGTAGGGTTCTGGCAAAGAAGGGGTCCAAGGACATATCCTCCTGCATGGTGAGGTCAGGTGCAGAGATGGTATCATTGTAAATCTTCTTCTGCTCGTATTCATCTGCCATTATCCTGCCGTCATCACTCTTCAGCTGCTGAGGGAGGGGCATGCAATCAAACGTCCTGATCTGGTCCAGAGTCAACCTCTGATACCTCCTCCTCCTGGCTTCTGCCTCATCTTCGCAGTCAGCCCAAAAATCTTCTAGGTGCCTCTGGTGAATAGGCTTTCCTAGGATCTTCTGCATTCGGCCGTAAGGATCATATGGTCTCGTTACTAGGAAGGGCAGTAGATTCATCTTGTTCAGGGTGACCATCACCTTCTTTATATTGTCGGAGTCAGGGCACATGTAGTTGCCAATGCTGACTGGGAACAAAATTGGTGGCAGCTTCTTGGCATCCTTATACATTTGTATCATGGTGGAGCCCTGCCTGATAAATTCCATTAACACTACTGCATCAGTAGGATATCTTGGCAGCATCAGGGGATGTCCTTCAAAACCTTCTATCCTGATATAGGAAAGGTGGCAAATTGTATGTACCATGCCCCATGCCTGTATACTGCCTCCTGAGCCTCCATACTCAGTCTTTTAGTTCTGTCATCTTCCATGGTCCTTACCAGATGCATAGAGAATGCATCATTGACCAGTTTGTAATCCTTGATATAATTGGTTCTTTGCAACTGGGGATGATGATCCCATATATATGCTGCATTTGTGCCCGTCAGTTTTCCATCTGTCACCAGGGCATCAAAAGTGCCTCTATAAGCACAAGAATACACGATATAGGAGGTCATGTAGAATGCACAATCTGAACCTCCCAGGTTCATCAACTGCTCATGCAGAGCATCGCTAATTATTTGGCCCCACAGTGGCTTGATGTCTGCATACAGACACATCATTATTATGCCGTACATCCAATCTCTAAATTCACCAGTATCAGGCTGGCTAGTCACCCTGTTCAGTAGGGCAATCACATACTGATATTCCTCATTAAAATCAAACTTGAACAAGTGCACAGGAAGCTTGGCCGCTGCATTGTATGTGCTGTTCTCAGCCCGCCAAGCATACATGTTCTTTCTGGCCGCCTTCTTGTTGGCCTCATATTCTCTTTCAGACTTCTTCAAGTCTACACTCTTTACCTTACTGCCCATTGGCAGTCCAAATGTCCGGGAGAGACCTTTGATGGATAGGTCTGCATATACCCTCCCATGCTTCACCACCTGCCTCGTCTGAGGGTTATAATTCCGGGCACATTCAATGACGAGCTCCGGAGACTCCATGGAGTATGGGAAGCCAGCAGCGTTCCACATACCTGATACAAACACTGCATCCAATACCGGACTCTTGTCCTATCCATCATTCAGCTTGGCCGACCAGGCCTCTAGGTTAGTAATCCCCTGGTGGGTGTCTGTAATTGCCCCATATTTGAACAGGACCCCTCTCTGAGAAGAGAACATAGGCCTGCTGAATTCTTCCTGATTCTTGACTAAGCATTTTTCAGCCATGGGTACCTGCAATTAACAACATTTCTTCTCACAACAGGGATATGCATGCATACATATTGCAAATATCATGCCTATTGCATCAACTTCACATTACTTACTTTCATGGATACATAACCAGAACTTTCAACATCATTTGGAAACAACATGATGAGGGTTTCAGTTTACTGACCTGGTTATGCAGATTTTCTTTTATACCAGTATATCGTCAAGACGCTCTTGATTCAACTGCTGATCACTTCCTTCCTTCTATCTGTGAGCTCGAATTGCGCAACGGTAGCTGTTATGCGGATATGGAGGCTGGTGCTCTGTAAAACAATTTTAACGCAGGTAAACGTAATAATGGCAGTTGAATTACCTTTTAACCTCGCAGTTAGGGTAAATTTAGGGCAACTCTGACAAGTTAGATTGCAATCTTTGATCATTCGTGCGAAAACTCAGGATCTCGCCAGGTATTTCATTGGGTTCCGGGATCGGCGGGAATCACCTACCATGTCTGCACGCATTTAATGATAATGGCGGCAAAGGGAGCGGGGGAATATCCATATGACAAGATATCATGAGGGCAGGGTGATATTTCACAAATATCAGGTTGAGTTTCGATATCATCCTCCCCAGTATTGAAATTATTATCGCGACAAGATTCGTGTAACAATGCACCCTTTGTTTACGTTTTAGCACATCAGGAGGATCTTTTGGTTTATCGAGTGATGTTTCAAAAAATAAGATGATGATGAGACAAGCTTGCTCATCTTCCTTTCAGAATATCAGGATGACATCATCATGATATTCGTTCTTTGTATCGGAAATGCTTCATGACGTCATCGTCATATTGGGCGAACGTGATCATGTTTACAAAATATCCTGTCGAAATGTAAATATGATGATGATGTCATCAGGATGTTTGTTTCTTCATTTATCGTATTCAGATGATGTCATCAGGATGTTTGCTAAGGGTGATATTTCGCGTTAGGAGGATATTAACGAATATCGGGTTACTTTCAAAACATGATGTTCGCGATACAAAAGATCGCTTGACGGGAAAGACTTATTACCATTTAAAGTTGACGTCTGGAATTTGAGCCGCAGGATATATCAGGGGATGTCTCAAATATGATGATGATGTTCAAAACATGACTGAGATTATAAAATATGACCCCCCTTCTCTTGCAAATATCAGGTTTGACCAAGACTTTGACTATTCATAACTCTCACATCCTAATGAATATCAGGGTGATGTAAAAGGCAAACCCGCATGAAATTTAATGTTCTTTCAGAATATGAGGTCACAGATACGAAATGTGAATTTTGACAACCTGACATCCTATTGGTGATCTACCTCATCCTGACTCAACGTGATGATGCACTTGACTGATTTTTACCAAACCGCCAGAAAATAGACAACACAAGCCAAGCCAAAAGAAGTTGGGTCCCTGTTTTGCCAAGTCAAAATGGGGCGTGTTGTGTAACCACACAACAACTTGCCACCAAAGAAAATGAACAAATTCCAATGATTCAAGTGATGTGATCACATTTATCTATAGTATTCTAATTCCGTCTAAGTGTAAGCATCATGATCCTCTGAATGATAAAATTTCATCATGGTGATAATGCTAACAAAGTATCAGGTGTGTGTATATGATTAATTATCCTCATCTTGAAAGTAAGTTGAAAACGTAAGTAACTGGTGTTAAACTACATAGTTGGAGATCATCCCTCATAGCCAACCTGGATAGAGCCTTGCTGCCAGCAGGCGTCTATAGCCTCGGCAAGGTTATCTATACAATCTCCCTAAGTAGAGCCCCACTGCCAGCAGGCATCCATAGCCCCGGTAGAGTTACTTAGATGGCCTAATTTTATTTCTTTTCTGATTTTCTCTTTAAAATTCATATCTGATATCATTATGTCAGCTCATTTGTACAAGGTACCATTACTTGCAGCTTTAGGTTGGAGATTGCACTGGTAGCAAGGGAGTCCCTTTAGATTTTTCACTTAACACCTATACTAGTGTGTTCAACAAACCCAAGGCTGTTAGGTGTTTCATTGTGATGGATTCACTTTGACCAAGAAAAAGCGCCCTGATGAAAAGACATCACAAACCTAATCACGAACCCTTTTTAGAATGAATCATAGCCTATGTTTAAATGTGTTCTCATCACTTGAATCTTAACAACTTGATTATTATCTGGGGTGATGAAGTGCATCATCCTGACTTACCAGAACAAAATTCCAACCAACAAAACAAAACAAGCACTACAAACAAACTGTACAAACAACTATACAAATATACAATATGGTACATATGACTGTCACGAAGTCACTCAGGCCTGGAAATAATGTTTGAGGAATTGTCCATTGACTAGCAACGGAACATCCTCGCCTGTCAGGTTCTTAAGCCTATAAGTGCTGTCTCCTAAGATCTCAGAAATCTGAAAGGGACCTATCCATAATCTATCAAACTTACCATGATCACCTTTCTTTTCATGGGCTTTATCCCACATCAGGACCAAATCGGATATCCTGAAAGCTTTAATTCTGGCTCTTTTGTCAAACCAGCATTTGACACAGCCTGATGTTTCGCAAATTGGTCAATCGCTTGACTCCGTTTTTCTTCCAGGTGCATCAACTGAAGCAACCGGACTTCCTGCTTATTATCTATGCCTAGATATTCTTGGGCAAACTGTAGAGTAGGAATTTTCAAGTTTACAGGGAGGATAGGATCTACCCCATACACTAGTTGGAAGGGTGAGTTTCCTAATGCAATTTTCATTCTAGTCCTGTCTACCCATAAGGCATATTTCATAAATGAGTTCCATTCCCTAGGATTTTTCTCTATCAGTTTTCTTATGATACTCAGTAAATTCTTGTTGGTGGATTCTGCTAATCCATTTCCCTGGGGATAGTAGTTGGATGAAAACTTAAGTATGATCCCATGATCAAAAGCCCAACTTGACAATTTGGTGGAAATGAAGGCAGAACCATTATCACTTACCAATGCATAAGGAATTCCATACCTGGTGACAATGTTGCTTTACAGAAACTTAATGACATCATCTGCAGTGCAAGTTTTGCTGCTGGTAGCCTTAGTCCATCTAGTACAATAGTCAGTAATCGTTAAGACATACCTATGGCCTGAGGAGGACGGAGGATTGATTGGTCCTATGAAGTCCATGCCCCACTGTACAAATGGGCGCTCTTCCACCACTGGTTGCAACGGTTGTGTAGCATATTTCTCTCTGTTGGCAGAAATCTGGCAAACATGACAACATTTAACATGATCAGCCGTCTTTAAAAATTGTAGGCCAGTAATATCCTGCTCTGAGGATTGCATGTGTTGTGGCCAACGCTGATCCGTGTGCCGTTCCAAACTTGTCATGTAACTCTGTCAAAACTTTATTTGCTTCTGGTTTCTCTAAGCATCTCAGGTATATTCTTTCATAATTCTTCTTAAACAAGGTTCCTCCCTTCATCATATACTTCTGGGATCTTATCTTCAAGGCTCTTCTCTGTGAAGCTTGCATTCTTGAAGGACATCTTCCGGTGATCAGGATGTGCCTGATGTCTGAATACCATTCTCTATTGTCTTTCTCATTGATCACATACTGCTGACTGATGATGTTTGGATCAGTTTCAGATATCATCTGGCTCAGAGCTTGTCCTCTTACCAGCTTCATTGGTGTGATCTCCATGTCATATTCTTGTAATACAGTAATCCATTTGGCTCTTTTTTCACCAGGTTCACTCTGCATCAGCAGCATCTTCACTGCTGCATCTGGTACCACAGCAATCACTTTGCTTCTCAGTATATAATGTCTAAATTTCTTTACTGCTCTGACTAATGCAAGTGCCTGTCTTTCAACATCTACATATCTCAACTCAGTATCCCTGAAAGGACAGCTCATGAAAGCAATTGGTTTCTCTTCTTTCTCTTCATTTCTTTGAGTTAACACTGCTGCAGAAGTATGTTCTGAGGCAAATGAGTAGACGTAGAAATCTCTTGTATAATCTGGACTAATGAGGACAGGAGCATCTGAAATGGCCTTCTTTATATCTTCAAAGGCAGCCTTGGCTTCTGGTGTCCACTCAATTTGTGCATCCTTTTTCAACATGGCATTTAGTGGTCTGACAATTTCAGCAAAGCCAGTGATGAACTTTCTCACAAAATTTATCTTACCAAAGTAAGACTTAAGTTCCTTTTTGCTTCCTGGAAGTTGTAACTTCATAATAGACTCCACCCTATCAGGATCAATGATAATTCCATCTTCTGTGATCAGGTGGCCTAGTAACTTTCCTGTTGTGACTCCAAATATGCACTTCTTAGGATTCAAAGATATTCCATATTCTTCACATTTCTTCAGTACACTTCTGAGATCAGCAACATGATTTCCCCTTTCCTTGGAGAAAACCGTCAGGTCATCCATGTAGATGACTATACATTTTCCTATTAAGCCTCTGAAGGCTATGTCCATTGCTCGCTGGAATGTAGCTCCAGCATTTATAAGTCCAAATGGCATACGTCTATATGCAAATATACCCCACTTTGTGGTGAAGGCAGTTTTCAATCTGTCAATTTTATCTACCATCACTTGGTTGTATCCTGAAAAACCATCTAAGAAGGACATCATTTTGGCTCCATTTACAATCTGTAGAACTTCATCCAAGGAGGGCAAAGGATAATTATCCTTTTCTGATGCTCTGTTCAGGTTCCTGAAATCTACACATAACCTGATGTCTCCATTCTTCTTTCTGACTGGCACAAGATTTGCCACCCAAGTGGAGTGCCTTACAGGAAATATTATCCAGGCATTTAACAATTTCTTAACTTCTTCAAGGATGATTGGTTCAAGCAGAGCATTGACTGGCCTCTGCTTCTGTCTGAAAGGTATTGCATCTGGCTTGAGAGGTATAGTATGAGTTATGACAGAAGTGTCATATGTCTTTAGCTCATCATAAGTCCATGCAATTACATGTATGTAATCCTTAAGGGCCTGAGTTATTCCTTCTAACTCTTCTGGTGTACAAACCTTACCCAATAAGACGTTTCTCTTGTCATCAGCTTGTCCAATATTCACTTGTGAATATTGACCTCCATCTGCCTTAGGCAGATCCTTATGTTTAAGCATATTATCTAGATCAAAAGCTCTTTCTAATTCAATCATACCTTTGGGAATTCTGTTGCTAGGCAACTCTAATATCTCATCTTCTTCCCAGACATGATCTTCCATACTATTCTCATCTATAATCTAAGCTTCAAATATGTCTCTGTTTGATATAAAGTCCAAGATGTGCTGATCATCATCAAACACCTGGAGATTAGTCACATTGTCAGGTACTGAAGGTACTGACACCAATTCTACTAAAAATCTCTTTAGACCAGATATAGACAGCGGTTCCAACGTACTGGCGGCCTGGGCGAGTGCATCTGCTCTCTGGTTCTGTTCTCTTGGTACGTGAATGATATTAAAGGCATCAAAGTCTTCAATCAGGTCCCACACTCGATGTCTATAATTTGATAGTTTTCTGTAGTTACAGGAGTAGATTCCTCTTACTTGCCTCACAACTAATTCTGAATCCCCAAAGACATGCAGGATCCTTACTTTTTTCTTATGAGCAAACAACATTCCATGAATCAGAGCTTCATACTCTGCTACATTGTTGGTACAGGGGAATTGTAATCTGTAAGCTGCTAAATAGGATTTTCCTGATGGATCAATGAGATCTATTCCTACCCCATCACCTTGCTTGGATTTGGATCCATCAAACCTCAGGATCCAAGGTTTATCCTCAGCAGGACACTTAGCTGAACTTTCTTGTCTCCTGGCAGCTCTGGCTGCTGCTCCGCCTAATACCCACTTTAACTTGGGGATATCATCATCCTCAAGTTTCTTCTTTCCTTTATTTTGTGAGCCTGATGGCTTTTCTGTTTTCTCTTCCATATCAGCAAGAGGATGATGTTCAGGATCTACAGCTGCAAGCTTCTTCAAAATGTGTAAGCATAGTGAGCAAGTTGTTTCTGAGTGAGGTGTCTCATGCAGCCTACACCAACCTTGAATCAACACCTCGTGGGGAGATTTATGCTGTCGTGTCATCTTCTCTATTTCTTTTACCAAAAATTCTTCGAACTTCGTCAGGTCACTACCTTTGTCTTCATCAGACAACTCATAATCTGGTTCCATGAAGCAATCGCTACCAGGAGTGATCTTTTCTTTTTCTGCATCATTTATCTGATCGGACACCAGGATCTCTTCTGCTTTTAGGATATGATCTTCATCATGATCTGTCGACTCTTCTGTTCCTGCAGAAAACAAATAAGAATTAGTATCATCATCATCATCAGATGTAACACTCACCTCGGAATATGATGATGATGCTTCACTATACTATACGTCTGCTCCAGTATCATCATGTCTAAGCATGGTTCACAAGTCTTTTCTGAGTGTGCTTCGCTGTGTAATCTGCACCATCCGTTAATTAAGATATCATTAGCAGGTATGTTTAGTAATTGACAACATTTTACCTAAGTAGATAGATGCATCTCAAAATCTCTGAAGTGATTCGTTTCATTTTCATTATCAGGATCATTACTAAATTCAATAACTGACCCATCCTCATGATAATCATCATCGTGATGATGATGAACATCAAGCATCAAGATCTCTTCTATTTTAACGGTTTGTGGCCTGATGCAATAAACTCCAGGCTCTATGTTTACGTACATGATCTCATTTGTTTTGTTGTACTCCGTGATCATATGTTTCATCCTAGGTTCAGCATCAATCCTGATCTGATTAGGTATACCTTTCCATGGTAACCACATGTGACTGAAATCTATGGACATATATCCGTTAAGCATTTTAGACCAATCTCGACTAAGTAACATCCCATATGTATCAGGGATGTCAACTACCTGAAGGTCAATGTAATACTAGATCCTAGGATCAGATGCTAGCTGCATGTGAATGTGAGTTAGTTCTCCTACTACACTTACTTCTGTCTTGTCCAGTTGAGTGACCTTCTTTAAGGATTTAGCAGGATGCAGTCCTAATGCGTTACATATTGACAAAGGCATAACATTCGTTGAGGCTCCTGAATCAACCAAACAATTGTACAAGTTCTTGCTGAACATTCTTATGGTGAGGAGAAACAGAGGTGATTCAGTTTTATCTCTATACAAGGTCATGTGGGAGGTTTCGGCAGCTTGGACTGTAGCTGACACTTTAGGCTTGATAATATTATCCTTAGCAGCATGATCTTTGCCATTGGATTGACTTGAAAGATGATTATCCTCTTTAGGAGCAGGATCATCTAGTGACTTCATGAATGCCCTTTTGATGGCAGGAGTTTTTAGTAACTCCGATAAGGACAGGCTGATCTTGATTTTCTTCATTTCATCAGCCAAATAGCTGACTAACTTATCAGACTCCTGAGGTGCATTTACGACTTTTGTTACTGTGTTTTGGGGAGACAAGTATTGAGCATTCACCTTAGGGAACCCAGGGTTATTGCTAGCCTTAGGATCAGGAGGTGTGTTGAAATTGTTTGGAGGTAGAGATGATGTCAATGGACTAGCAGGTCTATTGGCACTGCTCCTTAGGTTATAATTGTGCTTACCAAGATATTGTTGCTGATATGCATGTACTTCCTCATGCTCTCTTGCAGGTTCATTTTCATCCTCAAAGGGAAAAACATAGTTTGTTTAAAAGGTTAAGGCAGATTCCTCACAGGTCTGATCATAACTCGGATGAGGCTAATTAGTGTATGTTTCTAGCACAAAAGCTGAGTCATATCCACAAGGAACTATCTCATTTCCTTCTGCCTGAGGTGGATTTCCAGAAGTGTTAGACACTTCAGTCTGAAAGATGCTGGCAGCGATCCTAAATTGTGGACAATCTAATTCTGCATGTGCATTTGTGTTGTGGATCCTACACCAATTGGTAAGGGCTGCCTCAGCAAGATTGACTCTAGTAGTCTGTTTGGCTTCACTAGGAGGCTGATTGTCTAGGGGTGATGATAATGAACCATTATTTGGCCTGGAGTTCCATATTCTAGGCTGTCTAGGAGGATTATTGTTATTTCCACCATTATTGTTGAAGTTATTGTTGTTATATCCTCTGTCAGGGTAGTTTGGTCTGTCATTGGAATAATTCCTATTCTGACCTGACTGGGAATAAAAACCCTGATTTCTCAAATGTGTTACTTCTGTGGTGAGTTTTCTCAACTAAGCAGAAATTTCTTTGATTTCTTCCTTTTCTTCTTGAGCTTTGGCAACTACATTTTCGGTCTGAGGCTTGAAAAAAGAAGATCCATGGTTACTGTTGGATAGATTAGTACCCTGAGGTGTCTGAGCATGTGCAGGATATTGTGGTAGTTGGCCATTTCCATTAGGAGGAGGCATGATGCTCAATGGCGGTACTTGCAAAGGTGCAGGCATGACTACTGGAGGTATCACTGCTCCATTTGGATATTGTGCAGGATACTATGCAGGATATTGTGACTGCATGCCAGGCAAAGTAGGGAATACTATATTCGGAGTAGGAGCAGGTATCAACTGCTGATTTACCTTGATAGCTTCTTGAAAAGCTCCTATCAATGTAGTGATCTCAGGATGTGTTCTCCTGATGAACATGGAAGTTAATGGATCCAGGGCTGAATAATAGATACTCCTAGAAGCAGCATCAGCTACTACATATGGGGCAACTAGTTTGGACAACATTTTCTGGAACCTAGCATTGAAATTAGCAATAGGCTCATTCTCAAATCTTTTGATTGTAGCAAACATGTGATAATTCATGGATGGATCAATAGGGACCTTAAACCTATCAAGAAAAGCTTTCTCTAAGACAGCCCATGAACCAACAGAGGCTTGGCCAAGACTGATGAACCAATTATAAGCCTCTTCCCCTAAGGAAAAAGGAAATAATCTACACACCACGTCCTGATGCTCTATTCTGGCTCTGCAGCAAGCTTCTTTAAACGTCCTGATATGATCATCAGCATCTTGATAAGGATGATATTTCGGACAAAGTTTGTCCGGATTCTTTGGTAACTCGTGATATGCATTAAAGGTCAAAGGTGACTCTGCTGCAAAGAACGACATTGCAACCTAAGGGGGCTAAACTGGTGGTGCAGCTGGCTGAGTTTGAACTAAAGGTATACCCTGAGTTTGAACAGGAGGTGTCACGGATATACTGGAAGGTATTTGCAAACCAACAGGAGTTACAGGAGGAGGTCCTGGTGAAGCTCTAGACGCCCTAGACCCTAGAGTATGATGAATGTCTACAGTCCTAGGTCTGAAACCTCTAACAGGCAATTATTCAAAAATTTCACTAGGTCTAGACCTGGTATTTATCCTGTGAGCCAGGATTTCTTGATTTGGAGGCAAATTGGCTAAAACTTTGCAAATATTGGCTGGATTCCACTGGATGAGGTGATATTTGCGGTCAGATGGCAAATCGAACTGGATATTTATGACATATTTGCGAAGATACTACAAATATGATAGGATATTGGGATATCTTGACCTGTAACACGAGATCTCAAGTGTTTAAGGCTTAAATTCTGCAAGACTTGAACAAATTTACGTATCTTTGCCCAATATTTAGTGAATTCAGGAAGATCTACTGTAAAGCTTGCAATATTTATGTGAGATCTGGAAATCTTTACATAGAATGAACACGTACAAACTTCTCACAGTCAATATTTACGTAATTTACTGAAATTCACAGGCGATCTGAGGTTACCTTACTCTATGCATCATCAAACCTGAAAATAATGATGATGAGCGTGGTTTTCTGGACCGGCCCTCCTTCTAGCGCCAATTTATGTTGGTCATGATGTTAGTCACAAACAAACATAGAATAAAAGTACACATTAACCTTTATTCATCTTGAAAGATACAGTGAATTCAGAGAATTCATGATCCCAAGTCTCCGGTGATTAGGTCTTAATCGACTGACGTTACTCAGTAGTTAATGTGAATCGCTGTTTCCATTTTGGGGCCTTACGTGAAAATGTACTATCATCATGACGTTCCTGCAGAAATTCTTTACAGAGAAGTCAAATTATGCAGTTATTTGATGAAAAGAGGTAAAATACCTAGATCTTTGCATGATATTTTCAATTGTGCATGCTTAGTGTTCAAATATGCTAAATATTTGTGATTATCTATGAGATGTCTGCATATTTGCAT
The DNA here is from genome assembly GCA_027924645.1 of Cunninghamia lanceolata. Classification (NCBI taxonomy): domain Eukaryota; kingdom Viridiplantae; phylum Streptophyta; class Pinopsida; order Cupressales; family Cupressaceae; genus Cunninghamia; species Cunninghamia lanceolata. The sequence goes on along the minus strand of BSBN01000476.1, from coordinate 8,090,599 downwards.
TATTTGCTTAAGATTATCAATTATTTGCAATTGTGATGGTGAGATGCTCTGAAATTGAAAGAAATTAAAGGAAATACTTCTAATTAAGTTGAACCTTTAGCTTTTGATCCACATACATGCTTGATACTGTCATGAGGAGAAGAAATCAAACCATATGTTCACCAGGACATTCCACAGCTAGATACAGTTGATGCAAACTTCAGAGGATAATGAATGAAAACAATACATGCAACATGATGAGCACTCCAAGGGACGCAGCTAATCAAAGCACATATCCAGAATTCAAGCATAGATTACTCAAGATTTACGAAGATTTGTAATCAAAATACTCTTCCCTTTCATTAAGTATGCAAAAGACATGTACATATACAGCAGCTTTGAAACGAGCCCTGAATATTTCAGCAAACAGATTTCAATTAAGTTTCGAATGAATATAACAAGGCATTCCACCACCTTTTATAGAATAAGGTGAGGAATCCATTACAAAAGATCTACGGATCTGATATGTCAATACAAATCAATGGTCATCATTTCATGACTTGTCAATTTTACAAAAAGGCACAAGTTGCCAGCTGGCAACTATCTATATTGCATATGCAAAATATTCCCCCTCATGATGTATCTCCATCATGCTCTTCATCTGATGCATGCGGGACATCATCATGTGCATCACTTCCTGACTCTTCGCTATCCTGATGATGATGCTGCTGCATATGGGGCTGCATGCTGCTCTGGATCTGTTCATATGACCGCACAACCTGATCTATTCCTCTGCCATCTTGAGTTTTTGCCTTGATAATGGCATGCTTGTGTGCCTCATACTTATCCCTGCTGTTATCCAGCTTATTTTCTCTATCCTGCAATGTCTCATTGTAGGTCTCCATCTTGACCTTGATCCTCATCATTTTATTTATCACTTCTTCTGTCAAGTGGACGAACGGACCATCATCTTCCATTTAGAAGTTATTGCGCAGAGCCTTAAGGGCAAAATCTTCATCTTGATTCTCTATCTTCCCTTCCACTTTGCCCTCTAGCGTTTCTAGCATGTCGGCCTCAATGCCCATTAAATCACGTAGCCTCATGCTGATCTCCCTCAACTTACTATTACATCTCTTGAGGACTCTGCATACAAACTGCACATCTTTGTACCAGATATCCACTAACAATGCAGTATTATTATTCAATACCTGCTTACTGATAAGCAGTTGTGGGTTTATCTTCCTTATTTCTCCCAACAGGCTGAGGACTTTCTCCAGTTTATAAGACCTTTTTCCGGTCTGCATCTGCAATTTGTCCACCTTGGTTTTGGAGTCACTTAATATGCTCCATCTCTTCAAAGAACCCTTCATTATTTCTATAGCATCATCCAATGTGGATGACATCCATTTTCTTATTACGGAAGCCTCATGTTTCATGAGGTCCAGTTTATTTACCTCCTCCTGAGAAATGGCAGTCAATGGGATTGAAGCTTCACTTGTAGTATCCTCAGGATTGGTCAAGCCTTTAATGTAAGCATGCAACTGAGCAATGTGCTCTTTATGTTGCTTATTCTTCTCCTTCTCTCTTTTCACTTTCAGAATTAGAGAGTCTATGATGTCTTTTCCCTCCTGACCTTCCTGCTCTTCGTTGGCAAAACCCAAATCTACTCTGCTTATCTGGAATTCATCCACAGTGATTTTGCCTTTCTCCTTTTCTACCGCAGGTACAGCAATTTGTGCGGTCCTTCTCCCTGTCCCTGGATCTCTTTTGATGGCCGAAGTCATTCTGGCCTTTCTCCTGGGCTTCATTATATCCGCGGAGAACAGGGTGGAGACGTCGAACTCTTGTATTTCAAGTTCCTCCTCAACATTTACCTCCTTTTCTAACCATGGAGGCACCTGATCATGTTTTTCAGCATCATGATGTTGTTCACCCCTATCTCCCGTTTCTATCAACACGTGTTGTGGAGATGGTGATTTTTCCTTTTCTTTCTCTTGATGCTCGCCCTGCTGTTGATCCTGAGGTGCCTCCTCCTATTGGGGAACTTCCTTTTCTGGGGGAGCATCTTCTTTGTGTGGGGAACCCTGCGGTGTACCTGTATGTAGATCATGATGATCATGATCTTTCTCCATTATTACTTCACCTGTTCCCAGTTCTTCCCCTTGTGGAGGTTGATCATCCTCCTTTTGTTTCTCAATTTCTGGTGGTATGTCCACCGTACTGGCTATCATAGGATCCGCCTGAGTTGATGGCATTTGTTCTGCAGCCGCTATTTGTTCTATTCCTGCACTATCCACCTCCTGTGCCTTAGCGACTAGATCCTCTATTTCTTCTTTCTTCTCCTCATCAGCCCTTGCTTCTTGGACCTTTACTATAGCAGGTCCTGCTGATGTATCTTGTGGGCTTTGCTGGCTTGATTCAAGAGCATGGCCCTCTGCTTCTGCCATCTCTATCTCCTCTGTTAGGTGGCCCTTCTCAGGTGATCCTGCTGGCTTCTCAGGACTTGCATCCTGTTTCTCTGTCAAGTCTACCACTACAGGACTTGTCACCTCAGCGATCAGTGTGTCCAGCCCTATGTCCTGAGCTACCTACTCCGAGCTCTTTTCTCGCTCCGCTTCTGCTTGTTTTATCTCCTCAAGCACTGTTTGAACCGTTGGAGGCTTGTGAGGAGTCACACTTGCATCAGCAGCAAGTGTTTCCATTTCTTGTGCAGCCACATCCTGCACCACCTCATCATTAGACAAGTTTATTGTCTCGTCTAGCGAGACATGCCTTTCCGCTTGTGTCTGAGAGGTTTCCTTTTGTTGTTCTTCTGCCAGTTCAGTTTTGAACTTGACAATGGTAGGAAGTGGAACGTTATGCTGAAGTTCCTTCTGCACTTCACTACCTGCCCCTTGTACCGGTGCAGGGGGTTGACTTATTTCACCTCTCATGGAGGTTCTTGGTTTCTTAGGTGTGGTGGGAACCAACACCTGCGAAGCTCTCCTCTTTCTTCTTATGATTAGTAGAGCTTCCTCCTCTTCTTCAGGCTCCTCTTCCATGAGGATATCTTTGCCCGGTTGTTTGGATGACTGACCCACTTCTTGGGTCTCTGTGATTCCAGCCTCTGTTGTCTTGGTTTTCTTGGGCTTTGGAGGAGAATCTGACTCTGATCCTGATTTGGCTGCCTCCTCTGCTGTGAATACTGCCCTGTCAATTATGACCCCTTTGGGTCCTTTCTCCACCTTCTTGCCCCTTGGGGCCCTTTTGCTAGGCTGCTGTGGTGGAGGGATTCTCTCTCCCTTAGTCTTCCTCTTCTCCAGCAGGAAGTCATCATATTCATCTGCAGGGATGTCCTGCCCCTTCTTTTTGTTGTCCACCGTGATGGCAACACCCTTCTTCTTCAATGCCTCTACCTGTGCATCTACCCAAGCTTGGGTCAAGTGTAGGGTTCTGGCAAAGAAGGGGTCCAAGGACATATCCTCCTGCATGGTGAGGTCAGGTGCAGAGATGGTATCATTGTAAATCTTCTTCTGCTCGTATTCATCTGCCATTATCCTACCGTCATCACTCTTCAGCTACTGAGGGAGGGGCATGCAATCAAACGTCCTGATCTGGTTCAGAGTCAACCTCTGATACCTCCTCCTCCTGGCTTCTGCCTCATCTTCGCAGTCAGCCCAAAAATCTTCTAGGTGCCTCTGGTGAATAGGCTTTCCTAGGATCTTCTGCATTCGGCCGTAAGGATCATATGGTCTCGTTACTGGGAAGGGCAGTAGATTCATCTTGTTCAGGGTGACCATCACCTTCTTTATATTGTCAGAGTTAGGGCACATGTAGTTGCCAATGCTGACTGGGAACAAAATTGGTGGCAGCTTCTTGGCATCCTTATACATTTGTATCATGGTGGAGCCCTGCCTGATAAATTCCATTAACACTACTACATCAGTAGGATATCTTGGCAGCATCAGGGGATGTCCTTCAAAACCTTCTATCGTGATATAGGAAAAGGTGTCAAATTGTATGTACCATGCCCCATGCCTGTATACTGCCTCCTGAGCCTCCATACTCAGTCTTTTAGTTCTATCATCTTCCATGGTCCTTACCAGATGCATAGAGAATGCATCATTGACCAGTTTGTAATCCTTGATATAATTGGTTCTTTGTAGCTGGGGATGATGATCCCATATATATGCTGCATTTGTGCCCGTCAGTTTTCCATCTGTCACCAGGGCATCAAAAGTGCCTCTATAAGCACAAGAATACACGATATAGGAGGTCATGTAGAATGCACAATCTGAACCTCCCAGGTTCATCAACTGCTCATGCAGAGCATCGCTAATTATTTGGCCCCACAGTGGCTTGATGTCTGCATACAGACACATCATTATTATGCCGTACATCCAATCTCTAAATTCACCAGTATCAGGCTGGCTAGTCACCCTGTTCAGTAGGGCAATCACATACTGATATTCCTCATTAAAATCAAACTTGAACATGTGCACAGGAAGCTTGGCCGCTGCATTGTATGTGCTGTTCTCAGCCCGCCAAGCATACATGTTCTTTCTGGCTGCCTTCTTGTTGGCCTCGTATTCTCTTTCAGACTTCTTCAAGTCTACACTCTTTACCTTACTGCCCATTGGCAGTCCAAATGTCCGGGAGAGACCTTTGATGGATAGGTCTGCATATACCCTCCCATGCTTCACCACCTGCCTTGTCTGAGGGTTATAATTCCAGGCACATTCAATGACGAGCTCTGGAGACTCCATGGAGTATGGGAAGCCAGCAGCGTTCCACATACCTGATACAAACACTGCATCCAATACCGGACTCTTGTCCTGTCCATCATTCAGCTTGGCCGACCAGGCCTCTAGGTTAGTAATCCCCTGGTGGGTGTCTGTAATTGCCCCATATTTGAACAGGACCCCTCTCTGAGAAGAGAACATAGGCCTGCTGAATTCTTCCTGATTCTTGACTAAGCATTTTTCAGCCATGGGTACCTGCAATTAACAACATTTCTTCTCACAATAGGGATATGCATGCATAGATATTGCAAATATCATGCCTATTGCATCAACTTCACATTACTTACTTTCATGGATACATAACCAGAACTTTCAACATCATTTGGAAACAACATGATGAGGGTTTCAGTTTACTTACCTGGTTATGCAGATTTTCTTTTATACCAGTATATCGTCAAGACGCTCTTGATTCAACTGCTGATCACTTCCTTCCTTCTATCTGTGAGCTCGAATTGCGCAACGGTAGCTGTTATGCAGATATGGAGGTTGGTGCTCTGTAAAACAATTTTAACGTAGGTAAACGTAATAATGGTGGTTGAATTACCTTTTAACCTCGCAGTTAGGGTAAATTTAGGGCAACTCTGACAAGTTAGGTTGCAATCTTTGATCATTCGTGTGAAAACTCAGGATCTCGCCAGGTATTTCATTGGGTTCCGGGATCGGCGGGAATCACCTACCATGTCTGCATGCATTTAATGATAATGGCGGCAAAGGGAGTGGGGGAATATCCATATGACAAGATATCATGAGGGCAGGGTGATATTTCACAAATATCGGGTTGAGTTTCGATATCATCCTCCCCAATATTGTAATTATTATCGCGACAAGATTTGTGTAACAATGCACCCTTTGTTTACGTTTTAGCACATCAAGAGGATCTTTCGGTTTATCGGGTGATGTTTCAAAAAATAAGATGATGATGAGACAAGCTTGCTCATCTTCCTTTCAGAATATCAGGATGACGTCATCATGATATTCATTCTTTGTATCGAAAATGCTTCATGACGTCATCGTCATATTGGGCGAACGTGATCATGTTTACAAAATATCCTGTCGAAATGTAAATATGATGATGATGTCATCAGGATGTTTGTTTCTTCATTTATCATATTCAGATGATGTCATCAGGATGTTTGCTAAGGGTGATATTTTGCGTCAGGAGGATATTAACGAATATCAGGTTACTTTCAAAACATGATGTTCGCGATACAAAAGATCGCTTGACGGGAAAGACTTACTACCATTTAAAGTTGACGTCTGGAATTTAAACCGCAGGATATATCAGGGGATGTCTCAAATATGATGATGATGTTCGAAACATGACTGAGATTATAAAATATGACCCCCCTTCTCTTGCGAATATCAGGTTTGACCAAGACTTTGACTATTCATAACTCTCACATCCTGATGAATATCAGGGTGATGTAAAAGGCAAACCCGCATGAAATTTAATGTTCTTTCAGAATATGAGGTCACAGATACGAAATGTGAATTTTGACAACCTGACATCCTATTGGTGATCTACCTCATCCTGACTCAACGTGATGATGCACTTGACTGATTTTTACCAAACCGCCAGAAAACAGACAACACAAGCCAAGCCAAAAGAAGTTGGGTCCCTGTTTTGCCAAGTCAAAATGGGGCGTGTTGTGTAACCACACAACAGGAATCCAAATGGATGCATATGGTTTAAAAGTGCAACTCAAGACTACCCTTGAGGATCTTGAATAGTCAAACTCTGAGGTCAATGAATTAAAGGAAAGACTTAAACAGGCTAATGACTTCATGAGAGAACTGAACGACAAATTAAGTCTCTCTATGAAAAAGAGAAAGGAACTACTTCAGCAATTGGCAAGACAAAGTGAAGCAAATAATGCAAATGAAGAGCTGACTGAGAAAACCAAGTTATGTGAAATGTTATCAAAAGAAGTCATTATGGTAAGACATGAAATGGAATCAGGAGTTATAAAGTTTACCCAAGTGATTGAAGAGAAAAGAAAAACCGAAGACAATCTAAGACAATCTCTCAAGGAGAAATCAGAAGATTGCCACCAGATGGATAGAATTATCAGACATCTTGAATCTGATCTTGAAGATGCCAAAGATAATGAAGAAAAACTTGAGGATCAAATTGTCTCTCTTAAAAGGGATCTTCAAACAGCAAATGAATATAAAGAGAAATTCAAGATAAGTTCTGCTCAACTTGAAATTCTTCTTGGAAGTCAAAAGAGGGCAGATGACAAGTGTGGTTTGGGATATGAGAAAGGAGAAAGCTCTGGATCCAGTCAGAAGAATTTTGAATCAGAAAATCCAAAGAACAAGCCTAGAAGACCTCTGGTAAGATAGCCCAATGCTCAAAGATATCCATCCTTCAATGGATACTGCCACAGCTGCAATCACTTTGGTCACAAAGTTAATCAGTGCAGAAAGAGAATGAATCAGACTAGTTCATCCTTCTCCAGATAGTGTTTTAACTGCAAAAGGTATGGTCACAAGTCTCATGAATGCAGAAATATGCAAGTGAACAAATCATTCAATGGTAGATGCTTTACATGTAATAGAATAGGTCATATGGCTAATCAATGCAGATCAAGTGGATATCAGTCAAATATGCAAAGAAATGTTGTTTGCCAAATCTGCAATAGGTCTGGACATATTGCAAAAGTCTGTAGAAGCAAGAATCAGGACAAAAGAGGTCAGGTATATCATAATAAGGGTAAACAAAAGGTGAATGTGGATGAAGTTAAAAGTCAGATGAGCAAGATTTGGGTGAAGAAAAGCACTGAGAATGTAGAGGTTGGATCTACACCAAACTCTGGTGCTGATATTCCTTCCAAAAATTAAAAAGTGAGCTCTGGCTCAGGGGGAGACACAAAGAAAACCTTGTTCCCCCAGCCAGTCAATTGGTGCCAGAACTAGCAAAAGAAGAATTGCGGACTAAAGGATTCATAAGGAATACATTCAAACAAATTGTGGTTAAGATTTGGCAGATCCGCAAGTTGTTTAAAGTTCAGGATTGATCTGGTTCTTCAAGTCATCTGAATAAGGCAAAACCAGAATAATGTAGGTCAAGCATTTATTGCACCTGACATTAGGGTTTACGGAGCAATATAAGGGTCTTTTCATTAACCACTCATTCATTCTGCATTCAAGAAGAAACAAAAAGTGGAGCTCTGCAATAAAATTCCTCAAGCTCATCGAAGATCATTTGCAGAAGAAATTTTTAAAGAAATCAATCCGACCATCTCCGTGAAACTGAAAGGCACAAAAGGTATTTTCTATTTTTCAATATCTCACTGCAAATCTTTTGAAAAATGGATACTCTGAATATAGTAAAGATCTCAAATAGGCCCCGACCTAAATTTAAGAAACACCCATACAAATCATTGGAGGTAGATCCCTTAGGAGCATTCTCTAGTGTTCCACATGGCATTTTACACATAGAGGACATTAGGGTTTACATACATGCAAATATTGAGGAATTTGGGGAATTCAAATTAAGAGATATCTATCATAAACAACTGATAGATGATGCTTTTGAGCTTAAACTAGAGTATAAGGGTATCCAGAAGAAACATTTTGATCAATTCATTCATTTCCCTTGCTTTGAAGAAGATGAATGGGTCCGGTATGTATTGAGTAGGGTGCATGACAACTTCCTATGGCTGAATAGACCCTGCAAGATCACAAAAGAGGCAATTAGGGCAGTAACTGGTCTATACTCTTCCGGAGGGATACCTATCCTCAAATCTGTCAAAAATAACATTGTAACTGAGGCCACCGGATCAAAATTTGATAAGAGGGCAATGACCATTGAAGATATTTCTGACTCGGATATCAAGTTTGCATCTATGATAATAGGATACAAGATTTATCACTCCAGTAGGGAGAATTTAGTATCCAGAACTATAGTATATATTGCCTATGAGATGCTAAGAAAGAATGCAGATTATGATCTCTATGAACTTCTTTTAAACCAATTAATGGAAAACATACAAAAGATCAAAAAGGAAAAAAAGAATTCTTTCAAGTATGGTACACTAATATTATGTCTATTTTTCTACTTCATGAATGAGTTGCCCAGATCAAGTGGATGGGTACGGCAGAATGACAAACTGGTAGCAGTCCAGATCAGAGATTACTTGCATGAACTTGGGGATGCTAAGGCAAGGAATACAGCTCTATGGGGTTACTTCAAACACTTTCAAACTACAATGCAAATCAGAGAAAGAATCCCCAAATCAGTAATTGAGAAATACAAGGATACAATGTGCTTCATGGTAGACACTGATCAATGCCTAATGGAGGCAGTAGAGCCAAGGACAGTCTGGATCATGCCTATGGGGTATGAAGTGGATGAACAAATTGTAGAATTACATGTCCAACACATGCTCAGTCAACCAAAGGACCCAAAAGCAGAGAGATTTGGAACCTTTGAAGAACTAAGTGTGAAAATTCACACTGAGCTTAGGCAGCCAGAAATCAAAAGAAAGATAAGAAAAGAAGTTGAGGAAGTTGCAAAAGGTTTTGGCATCTCAAAGGAGGCACTTGATGCCAACCGGGAAAAGAGGCAAGAGGCTGAGGAAGAGAAGAAAGAGGCATAAAAGAAAAGCAAGAAAATTACTCCGGTAGAAACCTCAACCCGGACCAGATCATCAAAAGGATCTGCACTTGTCAAAACCAAAAGCTCAAAAACATCAAAACTGGAAGGTCAGACATCTGGCAAAGGAGAGAAAAGGTCTAAAATAAAAGCCACAAGGGCTTATGCAAGTCAAAAAGATGAAGAGGAAACTAAATCGGATGAGGGGGTAAAGGAAATAAACAAACAGAAGAAGAAAAGATCTGGTAAACCTTCCACAGGACAAGACAAGGAAGAGAAGGAAGAAGAATTTATTGAAAAACCCACTCTCTCCTTAGATGATGTAGTTAAAGCAGTCACAGTGGATGGGAACCTGCAACCGTTAATAGAATTCTATGATGACTACAATGAAACAGATAAAAAGATTCTGGAGGAAGACACAGTTAAGTTCTTGAACATTTACAACAAAGCTTTTATTGAAATTATCTCATTAATTCCTAAGAGCTTAGAAAAGGAGTTGGAAATGAGAAAGACCAATGCCATGGCAAAAGACTTGGAGATCTGGGAACAGATAGCTATTCAGCTATATCCTTCAATCGATCCCAAGACAATGAACATGGTATTCAAAGACTACAAGGATGAATTCAGGAGCAAAGCAAGGATGAATCAGCTTATGCTTGGTGAGACTGACAAGGTAGCCAAGGACACTGAAGAGATTCTCTGAAAAACCTTCAAAAGATTTAATCTTCCTATCATATAGGACTTGGGTACTGACCCCTCCACCACAAATGTTGCAGAAGAAACTCCTGAGAAAATGTCAAAAGAGGTGGGCCCCGAACAGACAAACATTTCTCCTTCGGTTTCCCCTACAGTCTCTGGATCTAAAGGAGAAGAAAATTTACAGGAGAAAGAAGCAGAGGTAAAAGAAAAAGAAGATGATAGTTCTAAGGCTTCAGAAGGAGAGAAGACTTCAGCAGAGAAAACCACAACTACTAGTGGTGGGCTTGTAGAAGGAGAGAAAACTCCAAAGGACAACTCCAAGACTGCAGATGAGAAGAAACATCTGTCTCTGGCAAGAGACACTGCACAAACTGTCCAACAATTCTTGAGCAAAGAAATAATAGAGATTGGTGAACCGGAGCTTCTACAAGGTCCATTCAATTTTGATTCTCTTTCTCCGGTACAGACAATGAAGATAGCTTCATTTGCAAATGCTAAGGCTAATGAAAAACTCCTAAAGTCTCATATGGAATACTGTGAGTTGATAGAAGCTACATCCGGAGTGCTGGAAAAGATCATACCATCTTTTCAGAAGGATCCCACAGCCTCCTCTTCCGGTAATCTCAAAACCTTAGTCAGCAGTGTTAGTACACATTTTGATTCTCTAGAAAAATCAACTGAAGAAAAGGTCTGGAAGGAGTTTTTGGATAAGAGATTCTCAGAGGTACAAGGATTAATCACAAATGATAGGAGAAATATGAGTATTGGAATAAAGATCTTAGAAAATGCTCTTAAGGATGGTGATGAAATATACAAATTTTGTATCTCCTGGTCTAAAGCAACAGTAGAGATTGAGAAGAAGATAAAAGAGCAAGAGAATAAACTACTAAGTTTGTCTCAAAGTTTTGATCCTCTCTCTTCCTCCATAGTAAATCAAGAGTGTCAAACTATTGCAATCACTAATGCAATAAAGAATTTTGAGAAGGAAAGGAAGAATATAATTAGCTGGATGGGTGAAATTAGAAGGATTATTATCCCTAAGGTAGAGGCCATGCATGAGGCCATAAATGATGCTCAGATTACAGCCTGGACCAATGATCTGATAGATCTTAAGAAGGCTGAAGCATTTGCATTCCTATTGAGTGGTCACATCTCAATTTTGGACAGGATGAAGCAGAGTTGGGCAACAGAAGTTGTACAGCTGAAGAATACTTTTTTAGACATACTTAAGTATATGTAAGTACAACTTGTATATATATACTTATGTGGCTAAGTTAGTTAAATTTTGAAAATTTTGGTATGCGGACCCTATCCTTTGCCATTGATGTCAAAGGGGGAGTGAGGAGCAGTGAAAAATGAGGAATCCATCTAAGGGGGAGCTCCAGAAAATGTATATAAAGACAGAGCAAGCTCCAGAAAATGTATATAAAGATAGAGCATCAGCCAAGGGGGAGCATAGTGTAAACACTTAGTCATTTTTCACTAAGTGTTGCCATCAATGCCAAAGGGGGAGATTGTTGGCAAGAGACACTATATGAATTCATAATTATTGTCATTGATGGCAACAAAGTTCATCCCACACATCCGCAGGACATGGTGTGTCTCTACTGGAAGTCAGAGTGAAGAATGTTGTGGTCCGGTAAACATGAACAGAGCATGTGGCAAGGTCCGACAGACAGGTCCGGATCTCTCAGAGGAAGTATCTTGGTGGAGTGTGGATTTAGGGAAGTCAAGAGGACTACCTTGAGTGGTATATTCCAAGGATTTAGCCTCTGGTGATAGATGAGGAAAAAGATATGGATAGTTGAGTACTAGATTCCTGAGTGACTGTGTGAACAGAGGAAGAATTGACTGACAGAACATCAAACTACTTTCCAAATGAGTTACTGATTGTGGTAAAGGTTATGAAGGCATGAAACATGTTTGGCCAACATGATTAATGATTTTTACAAGCATATAATTGATCTGCATTACTTAATGTGTAAGGATTCAGCCGACTGATCAGAATTAGTGAAAAGATTGACTATTCCGGGTGCCGACTAGAAAAGTGATGGAATTACTTTTGCGGATATATATACACAATGGATTTAGTTGTGAGGTGTGTTTTTGTTGTCAAGGATGTGCGAATAAAAGTAGAAGTGTTGAGCAGAAGCAGTAAGGAAGATCCAGTATGTGAAAGAAAAGTAGAAAAAAGAAAAGGGGAAAGATGAAGTACAGCAGATCTGTATACTGAGCCTAACCAGAACTGAACTCCAGCATTTGTGGATGCTCCTAATCAGTTCAAGTATTGTATAACATTCTCTTTGTAGATAGTGAGTCTCTTGTAGGCAGTGTGCCTCTTGTGAGAAGTGTACTCAGGCAGTGAGCCCTAATTGGCAAGTGCCACTTTTGTAATTCCTTATTCTTCTAACAGAGAATAATCTTTGGGTTAATCACCCCGTGGTTTTCTCCCTTAACAGGGTTTCCACGTCAAAAATGTTGTGTCATGTGTATCTCCTTTCATGGTTATGTTTACTTGTTTGAATTAATGTTGTATTGATTAATAAGAAAGTTCAAAAGGAAGAAATAATTAGGATAACTAATTCACCCCCCCTCTTAGTTATCAACAGTAGGAGAATGTTGTCCTTGAGGTAAGTGTAAATCTTACCATACCAAGGTGAATTAGATCCAACTAGAAGTCATATGGAATGTGTCTCAGGAAGATCATAAGCTGGTTGCTGGATAGTTTCCACTAAGAACTCATACCATGACTCATTTTTAGGTATTTCTAGAAGAGAGGCAATGGTTCCCATTGCATCTGCTGCTTTATTCTCAATCCTAGGTATTTGCTCAAAGGAAATGGTCTCAAAGTGTTCCTTAAAGTTGTCGACCATCCGCTTGTATGGGACTAGCTTCTCATCTTTGGTTTGGTATTCATTGTTGACCTGATTGACTATTAGTTGGGAATCACCGTAGACATGTAGCTCTTGGATTGTCCACTCAGTTGCCATCTTGAGACCAATTACTAAGGCTTCATATTCTGCTATGTTGTTGGTGCATGGAAATAACAAACGATAAGACTTCAGAATTGTGTCGCCTTGAGGAGTTACAAATAGGATGCCTACCCCTGATCCATGGTTTGTGTAAGACCCGTCAAAGTAGAGTTTCCAAGAAGATGTTGATATAGTGAATAAGGACTCATCCAGAAACTCAAACTGCATTGGTGAGGTGTCTTGTAATGGTGCATCTGCTAGTTGATCAGCTATGATTTGTCCCTTGATGGATTTTTTGTCTACATATTCAATGTCATACTCACTTAGAAGCATTACCCATTCTTCTAGGCAACCTGTAAGAGCTGCTTTGCTGAGGAGATACTTCAGTGGGTCTATTTTTGCAATGAGTTTAACTGGATGTGCCAACATGTAATGTCAGAGTTTTTGTGAAGCAAAAACTACCGCAAGGCATGATCTTTCGATCTGCGAGTATTGCAACTCATAGCCCACTAAGGTTCAGCTGATGTAGTAGACGGCTCTTTCTTTGTTCTCATAATCTTGTTGTACTAGAAGAGCCCCAAGAGCAGTAGGTGTACTAGATATGTAGAGAATTAGCAGTTTTCCTTGGATAGGAGGCATGAGAATGGGTGGATTCATAAGGTATTCTTTTAGGTTGTTGAATGCTTCTTCACACTGCTCATCCCATCTAAATGGAATGTTCATGTGCAGGAGATGACTGAATGGTTGGCACTTGTCTTCCAGCTATGATATGAATCTGTGGATTGCTTGCAGCTTGCCCTATAGCGATCTTAATTGAGTTAGAGTCTTGGGTGGTGGCATGTCCATTATAGCTTTGACCTTGGCGGGGTCCACCTCTATTCTGTTTGCCAACATGATGAAGCCTAGCAACTTGCCTGAAGTGACTCCGAATACACATTTCTTTGGGTTTAGCTTGACTTGGAATTGGTCTAATCTTTGAAAAACTTTTTCTAATACATCCAGGTGTGAGTCCCTTGTGAGTGACTTTGCTAAGATATCGTCAACATAGTCCTCCATTGTTACATGCATCATATCTTGGAATATGGTTGTCATAGCCCGTTGATATGTGGCTCCTGCATTTTTTTAGCCCAAATAGCATGACATTCCAAAAAAAAGTGCCCCATGGACAATTAAAAGCTGTCTTGTGTTGGTCCTCTGGTGCTATTTTGATTTGATTATACCCCAAGAATCCATCCATGAGAGATAACATGGTATGTCCTACAGTTAGGTCGACTATGATATCGATATTGGGCAATGGGAAATCATCTTTGTGGCATGCTTTGTTTAGGTCTCAAAAATCATTGCATAGTTTGACTCAGCCATCTAGTTTGGACACTGGCACAATGTTGGATATCCATTCCAGGTAATCTATAGCTCTGATGAACCCTACATCCAGCAATTTCTTGAGTTCTTCTTTGACCAAAAGTGCTATGTGAGGATGCATCTTTCTAATCTTCTACTTTACTGGTTTTACTCATGGATCCAATGGCAGATGATGTAGAATTCAGTTTGGGTCTAGACCCGGCATGTCTGCATATGACCAAGCAAAGCTACCTCTCTTTTTCTTAAAGAATGGTACAAACTTGGTTTTCTCTAGTGGGGTAAGAGATTTAGCAAAGTGGATAACCTTGGGCAGTTCTTCTGTTCCAATATTCACCAACTCTATCGGTTCTATAACAATCTGTGACCCTTCCAAGTACATATCACTAGGGAGAGTGTCAAGCCTTCCATTGTCAGGTGCCACAGTTGGGTTTTTACCTTCGGATGCGTCCTTTCTTTTTACTGTTTTGGGATCTGACACTGCCGCAAGGCAGTTTTCACTGTCAGATCCAATTTTGACTTTGATATTTTTGCGACTGGAAGGCTTGGCACCCTCCCTAAAGTAAGCCACGGTATTCAGTTCAATAGAAAAACTAGCTTTATGATCTCCCTTGGGTAAGTGGTCCCTAAGTTCCATATAATCAATGTAAGCATCATTGTTTTGGAACATATCTAGTTGGGGAGTTCTCGTAAATCCCAGTCAATAAGCTCAGGATGCACGAGGGGGAGGGAGTCGAATGATAGACCTAATTCATTGATGGTGTGAATGGAAATGTTTGGAGCATTGGTAGGGGTGGTACTTTCCTCTAAGTTGTTTATTGCAATGGAATTTAAACTTTCCTCAAAAGCCATAATCTCAAGGATGGGCAAATCAGACTCCAGTGGTCTGTTTTGTTGCGTTTGTCCCTCACGGTAGGGGCTAAAAGTTTGGATGGTATTGACCTATTTGTCATCATAGGAATGCTCTGTTAGCTCATCCCACTCATATTCATTAGAATCTGTGTCACTGTCCTCCTGGAGTGTTTGGATCATTTCTACAAGACAAGCATTTTCTTTAGCCTTGCCCTTGCCTTTGTATCCTAGGCCACTTGTGTTTCTAGCCGATGAGGATGAAGAAGGTTGAATAGGTTCAATGATTCCTTCTTTTTTGAGGCCAATGGGGCCTTTTCTTTCGTATCCCATTCTATGTAGGATAGTCTCACCTCGCCCATAGAGTTTTGTTGGGAGTCTAGGTGGATCTTGCTTTGTGTTCTCTTCTTCAGCATAAAGCCATTGTAGGAGATCTCTATCCTCTATTTCATTAGATAAGGTCCCCCATTTTACAAAGGGAGTTGCCGGAGCTTCAGGAGGAGAAGATGGCTTTGGAAAATGTTTGGGTTGGCCAAAAGATCGAGGAGACAAAGGCATCTTGGCAAGATTGAGGCTGTGCTCAATGGAGTATTCCCCCACGCCACTTTCTTTTATGGTAATTTTCTACTCTTTGGACCTTGATGAGGAGGCTTCAGCGATATGATCATACTATGGGATAGGGGATATATATGCTCTGTTATTTGGGATGATGCATTCGGTTTTTGCAAGAAAAGAGTTGCAATGTTGATAGGGGTTAGGGTCACCTTGAATGGTGACTTGCTTGCCATTGTGTGGGAATTTTATGTATTGGTGATAAGTAGAGGGAACAGCCTTCATGGCGTGAATCCATGGTCTCCCTAGAAGAATATTATAAGCGAGCTCCCTATCCAGGACTTGACACACAACATCTTTTATTACTGGTCCCACTTGAATGGGTAGGACTACTGTTCCCTTTGTGGTTCTTTCTTCCTCATCATATGCTTTGATGGTAATTTTCCTCCTTGGATCAACTGCCTATTCGAAGAACCCCAATGCAAGGACTAGCTTTAGTGTGAAAATATTTAAATCGGCACCCCCATCAATGAGAACCCTCTTGATGCGGTGCTTGTGGATGAAGGCAACGATATGTAGAGGGGTGTTATGGGGTTGGGACACAGAGAGGTCATCTTGCTCGGTAAATGATATGGTGTTGGAGGAGGTCAGATTACCTACCATGGTCTGGAATTTCTCTTGGGCCAGGTTAGTGGGGACAGTGGTTTCCACTAAGGCTTTCTCTAGGATCTCTTTATGGGACAGGGATAGATGCAACAACTCCAAGATAGAAATGTGGGCTAAAGTTTTCTATAATTGGTCTATGACATTATACTGGCAGAAGTTGGATGGAGAAGGTGACAACCTTGGAGGGGTGGTATTGAGTGTGACTTTACCACTGCGGGTAATGATACTACAACCAGTTCTATTAGGTCCTGATTGTTGGTTGGGAGTGATGACATTGACTTGAGGGACATGCTCGGAAATGTAATTTATGGTATAGTCAAATGGCACACTTGCATAGTTGGCATTAATGTTCTCACTGCTCTGATTTGGCCTGTTGCGATTGTTGTTATTGCCATTGTTGTTGTTGTTGTTGTATGGCCTGTTGTTGTTATTGTTGTTGTTGCCATGGTTATTATTGTTGTTGTACGGCCTATCATGATTTAGAAGCAGATCGTTGCAGGCCACATGTGTCTCATTGGAGGTATGTTGTTGTGTTCCTCCCTGATTTTGATCGAGCACATCTTGGATAACATTTTTGAGGTGGATACAATTGTTGGTTGTATGCCCTCTTCCTCTATGATATTCACACTAGTCTGTGTCTTTCCAATAGGGAGGTTTGACTAAAAGCTCATAATCACTTGTTGGTGGTAGCGAAATCTCATTGTTAGCCAATAACTTTTTTAATGTGGACTCTTGAGATTCACCCAATGGTGTGAACTTTCGCCTTGGATTTGAACTAAACCAAGGTCTTGGCTCCCGAGAGAACGGTTTGTTGGGCGCAACATTGTTTGTTTCTCCTTTTAGAGTGAATATGGGTTGTTACTTGGGAGCTGCCGCCTTGGCATCCACTACCCCATCGTTGACAACATTCTTATTCTTGGTCCAAAACTTTGATTTGTCTGTTGTGTTATTGGAGGTTGGGGTGTCCTTGTATAACTTGATTGCCCCTTTGGCGACCATAGCTTTTTCAATGAACAATCCCATTTCAATGACTTTTGAGAATTACGTAGGGCATTGTATCTGTATTTGATAGCTAAGGTCGGTATTGAGGTTATGGACAAACATCTCCAATAGCTGCTTCTTAGGTATATCATAAGAACACTTACTTGCTAGTTGTCTCCATCATTGTAAGAAGGTGGCGAATGACTCACCACTCTTTTGTTTGGTGTTGCATAGATCTAGCATAGATACCTCGTGTTCAACGTTGTAAGAGAAGTGTGTGATAAATTTGTTGACTAGTTCATCAAAAGTTTTGATTCTCGGAGGAAGGCGTGAGAACCACTCCATAGCTTGACTGCCTAAAGATCTTGGGAATAGTCTCATTAAGTAGGTCTCATCGTGAGCTACTTCCAAGCATGTTGCGTTGAATTCCCTGATATGATATCTAGGGTCCCCTTTCCCTTTGTATTTGTCAAATTTAGGGACTTCAAACTGATATGGAAACAGTTTCATGATCAAGCTTTTAGCAAAGGGGTACAGTGCAATATCTTCCAAGTAGTAGTTTTTTGCGTTTGTTCCTGTCTTGAGATCTGATATTTGTTGTGTTAGATTCTCAAGTTGTTTTCTCATTTCTTCCATAGGAGCATTTTGGTCTATGGTTCTCTTTCCTCTATCATTTGTGTTTTGGTCTATGGAATTCTTTTCCTTTTCGTGATCATTTTCCATGTTTTCTATGATTGAGCTTATATCAAAATCTGTGGGGAGTTTAATTCCAAGACTAGCAAGATGATAGAAATACTGATGGGGGTCTTCATGGAGCGCCTTCTCTATTAGGCATTGGAATTTCTGATTTTGGATGTTTTCTTGATAATCATCGTAAGAGATATCTTCATCACTATCATGAGGTGTGACGATGTGGTTGGATGAGCCAGCCATTTCAAGTTGCCTTTTGTACTGAGATCTGGTAAGAACCATGCAAGGTGACGCGGGACGAAGTGGACTAGGATTAGAAATTTTGGCAAGGTGTCGATTGAGACTGTTGTGAATAGGATATCTAGGACAAGACTTGGACAAAGGACTTTCTTGCTCAATGACTTCAAGTAAGATGGTTGACACAAGACGGTAGCCACTAGTAAGGGTAGTTGATACCTGTCTTACTGTGTAGTGACTAGTCGTGCAATGAGGCTACTAGTAAAGTTCTGTGACCTACTAGGCTTACGTGAATTCACAAAGGATATGAAAAGGGGACCTATGTCAAACTGATATGAAATAATCTGACTTTTGGACAAGAAAGGTTTTGACAGAAGACGAATGGTACAATTGACGAAAGAGAGATACTTGGGTGAAATGGATGAAGACTGACTGCAAGGTTGAACCTGATCTCTAAATGCGAAGCTAGGCTAAAAAGGGTACTCAAAACAGGTAAAATTTTTCCCTCGAAAATAGTGCAATTACTCACTGTCATGGATGCGCCGAAACAGATGCCCAACAGAAATCCACAGATGCGTAGGAAGTTAGTGTATATGCGATGTACTAGTAAAATATGAATGCATAGCAATAGTTAGCAAATGCGTAGCAAGTCTAAACAGATGCGCCACTAATCAACACAAATGCGCAGAAACAGAGGACGGATGCGCCACTCTAGCTTTTTTCAAAGTTTTTTGCAAATTTTTGGAATTTTTTGTTGTTTTTGGTATTTTTGGCTAGAAAAAGGTCCTCTTGATCTGATTTTGTGAATTAACAGCAAGAAAACATAGCAAGCACAAAGAATATTTTATAGTTTTTTATTGTTTTTGTGGTTTTTTTTACCTTTTTGGACTGAAAGAATAAGTACACCCTAAGCTGGATAGGACAATATCTATTGAATCCTCTAGCTGTGCATATTCTTAGCATGTAGCTTCAGGATCTAGTAGCACCGACTCCCCTCCATGGCACACACTTCTCACGCATACTAGATCTGGGTTTCCTTAGGCTTGTACCCCCCACCAAACCATAGGATTGTCCCTGCTACCTCTACTAAAAATCACATGAATCGAGGCCGCTTCAAGGGCTCCGCCCTTTGCATCAATAGATAGGGGTTTTTAGTATGCTATACAATAGGTTCATAGTCAGGGCAACCGTTCAAGTGGTTACACATGCGGCGGCACTACTCTCCATTATGGAATCTCCCAGCCTCAAAGGGTTGCACCTTAGAGGGTTTTGGGGGAGGTTGGTCCTTGGTGTAACACAGCAGCACTCGTTGCAAGAGGTTTTCACCTCAAGCATAATTTATTTTAAGTGGCTTGGTAGGGCTTGGCTTTAGCCTATTACCACTCAGGGTCATTCCCACTTGGACAGGCGTGCATCCAAGGGCAGGCCCCTCTAAAGGTTAAACAGATAGAATGACTGGTGCAGGAGCACCTACCTGACAGCTGGCCTTCATGAGGCAGTTAGTTAGTTTGAGTCTTGTTTATGTTTTCAAGAAGGTCTGATAAGACCAAATGCATGTAATAAGGTCATGCTGATCATATTAAGATCATGCTGACCAGGCTTTGCTATTTTTAGCTAGTTTGTTAGAATAGCTGTCATGCTGTAGGATCGGTTGGATCTCCCAGCCGCCTGGAGAGTTCCCAGCCGCTTGGAGTCGGGTCATTAGTACTCGCAGGAAAATCTATTTAAGCATGAGGATCGGTTGATATTGCATATATCATCGATTAGACTTTGCGAGAGTGAGACAGAGAGAGAGATTGATCATTGTATTTGCATCTTTTGAAATCAAATAAAGTGATTCTGTTTGTGTTCATCCTCTGTTGAATTCTGTTATTTGATCGATTTGCTGGTTTGGGTGGTTTCATGGATTCACTGATCCATTCCACCGGTTGATTCGTCTGATCGGTGGAATGGTTATGTACAGTAGGTTAGGTTTTAGTTTGTTTGTTTGCATGCAGGTGTGCAGGATCGCCGTCGAGAGATGTTGAGAAACCCTAGCATGGGCATGTGCTAGGCCGAGCTGATAGATTAGAGTGTGGAAGATCACCCTGGAAGTGGATCGGGTCATCCCAGAAGGTTCGGCAGATTAGAACAGTGAAAATCCGCTAAGGCTGGAAATTTGTCAAAACGGCATCATCAGGATATTTTGGTTTATATCCTACAGTCAGTTCGGGCATCGTCATCCGGATAAGTGAAGATGAGCATGATGTAGTCGAGTGCATGAAGTGAATGAGCGTCGGGGTGATCATCATCAGGAGGTGCCGAGGAGGAGCGTATCGGCATAAGGTAGAAGATCGGGTTGATCGCGGGCCGAAAAAGTTTAAGTTTGGCCAACAGCAGGATATGACGTCATCATCATCAGGATATACGTCATCAGGATATTTCGGAGCAGCAGGATATTGAGGAGCTGCGGGTGACGTCATCGTCATCAGGATATACGTCATCAGGATATCGGCTGATGTCAGCATCAAAGGAACGGTGTGAGGAATTAAGGATCGTCATCATCAGGATAAATGGAAGGAACCGGATGTTCTTTATCCTATTGATTATCATGATGCTGAAGATAGTGAAGACGGAAGTTGTCGCTGAAGTGAACAGTGGACGTCAGGAGGATGTTCGCGCTGGTCGAACATGATGATGCTGTCGATAAACGAATAAGGTGATGCTGCTGACAGGTGAAAGGGCGAGGGCTTGTCATCAGGAGGATATTGGTCAGCACAGTAAATATGATGATGCTGACAGTGTTAAGTCAAATATGATGATGATGATGATGATGATGATGATGATGATGATGATGATGGGCTGCAGACATCCATGCTATGTGTTAATGTTTTAGTGTGGATGCCTCTGCATCATAGTGGTATCAGAGCTCAGCAAAAGGTCTGGGCTATTGTGTGTTGATTCTGTCACTGAAAGGGCAGAGGTAGAGTTGATTGTGTGTTGTGTGTTGATTGAGAGGTTGACAAAATGCCTCCAAAAGGTAATGGTACTGCAAGGGAATTGCAGGAGATGAAGGAAAAACATGCCAGAGAGATGAGGAAGATGAAGGAGCTTGCTGAAGCACTTCAAGCCAGGCTTGTAGCCCTGGAAAAGAACAAAAAGAGGCAAGTGGAAGACAGTGAGTCTGAAGAAGATGAAGATACTGTTGAAGAGTATGAAGAGGTAGATGAAGATCTGGATGCTGAAGACCAGAGACTTGCAAAATTGTTAAAGGCAGTGCAGAGTGATAAACCTAAGGTAAAGGTTGATGTTTCCAAGTATAATGGAAGTTTGAATGAAGATGAGTTGTTGGATTGGATTGCTGCACTTGATAATCACTTTGAATGTGAAGATGTTGCTGAGGATCAGAAGGTAAAGATTGCAAAGACCAAGTTAGGAGGTCATGCTTTGGTATGGTGGGATTATGTACAATCTGAGAGAAGGAAGCAAGGGAAGTCAAAGATCACTTCATGGGATAAGATGGTAGCAAGGATCAAAGGTAAATTCTTGCCTAGGGATTATGAAATTCAGATGTTTAAGAAGCTGCAATTTTTAAAGCAGAAGGAAAGGGATGTGAAGGCATATACTGAGGAGTTTTATAAGTTGAGTATGAGATCTAGTCATCATGAGAATGAGGTAGAAAAGGTGGCTAGGTACTTGGCTGGTTTGAGATTGAACATACAGGATGAGTTAGTTTTAGCTAACCCTAAGAATGTGGAGGATTGTTACCAAATGGCAATCAGGATTGAAGAAAAGATGAATAGGACACATGATAAGTCCATGAGAGGAAGAGGAAACAATATGAGGGGAAGAGGATCAGCCCCTACACAAAAGCAAACCAATGAGGGTCAAGAAGACACTGGTAAAGGACAGGGACAGTCTGATTTCAGAGGTGGATGGAAAGGTAATAAAGGAAGATTTGGAGGTGGTAGAGGTTCTACTACATTTTCAGGAAAATGTTACACCTGTGGTGAGTTTGGTCATCCATCTTTCAAATGTCCAGAAAACAAAGGTTCATCATCCAGAGATGATAGAACGAGTGACAAGAGAGTACAACTTGTGCAAGAAGAGAAAGTAGAGAAAAGTGTCCAAAACACTTATGAAGATGCATATCCTGAGGATGGAGAATCATTGATGCTAAGGAGAATTAGTTTGCAGGCATCAAAGGATATGATGCAAAGAAGAGCTCTTTTCAAGACCATATGTAAGAGCAAAGGTAAAGTATGCAAGGTTGTCATTGATACTGGTTCAACAGACAACATGGTATCTCAAGAAATGGTGGATAAACTGAATTTGGAAAGGATTCCACACCAACACCCTTACAAGGCATCTTGGGTGAGTGATAGTCAATCACTTTGGGTATATGAACAGGCATATGTTGATTTTCAGATTGGAGCATATCATGATAGGGTTTTGTGTGACATATTGCCCATGGAATGTTGTCACCTACTGTTGGGTAGACCATGGCAATTTGATAGAAGGGTACTATATGATGGGTATGCTAATACCTACACCATCAAGAAAGATGGGAAGACTATTAAGTTGATGCCATTGCAGGCAAATGCTGTAGTACAAAAGGCAGCCAAAATCATTTTAATGGGGAAGAAGGAATTTGTGCAGAAGCCTATAGGAGCAAGCATACAGGCAGTTGAGGACACTACAGGAAAAGAAGTTGTTCAGGACAACAGGGTGAAGAAAGTTTTAGTTGTGACTGACAGAGGTCAGCAGCAGGTGCAGAAATAGGTTTGCACACAGCAACCAGTTCAGAAGAATGACAAGGATGTTGTCATAGTTGGGACTATTGCTTGTCCTATAAAGGTTGACAGGAAGATAGGATTGAACATTGTAGAAGTTCAAGAGGCAGTTCAGACAGAGGTTCTGGTCAGACAATCTGACAAACACAAGGTATGTGAGAGAAAGGCCTACATTGACAGGCATGAGGATTTACTTACTAGACAGCAAGTTACAGTTCAGAAGTCTTGGAGCAGCCAAGAGCCAGCAGAGGATACAGCTAGAACAGGTCAGAATATTGCAAAGGCAAAGTGTAAAGGTGGAGGACTTCCACAACCCAAACTCATGGGACATGAGTTCTTTTCTGTTGGGGAGTATGGTGCAGGAGCACCTACCTGACAGCTGGCCTTCATGAGGCAGTTAGTTAGTTTGAGTCTTGTTTATGTTTTCAAGAAGGTCTGATAAGACCAAATGCATGTAATAAGGTCATGCTGATCATATTAAGATCATGCTGACCAGGCTTTGCTATTTTTAGCTAGTTTGTTGGAACAGCTGTCATGCTGTAGGATCGGTTGGATCTCCCAGCCGCCTGGAGAGTTCCCAGCCGCTTGGAGTCGGGTCATTAGTACTCGCAGGAAAATCTATTTAAGCATGAGGATCGGTTGATATTGCATATATCATCGATTAGACTTTGCGAGAGTGAGACAGAGAGAGAGATTGATCATTGTATTTGCATCTTTTGAAATCAAATAAAGTGATTCTATTTGTGTTCATCCTCTGTTGAATTCTGTTATTTGATCGATTTGCTGGTTTGGGTGGTTTCATGGATTCACTGATCCATTCCACCGGTTGATTCGTCTGATCGGTGGAATGGTTATGTACAGTAGGTTAGGTTTTAGTTTGTTTGTTTGCATGCAGGTGTGCAGGATCGCCGTCGAGAGATGTTGAGAAACCCTAGCATGGGCATGTGCTAGGCCGAGCTGATAGATTAGAGTGTGGAAGATCACCCTGGAAGTGGATCGGGTCATCCCAGGAGGTTCGGCGGATCAGAACAATGAAAATCCGCTAAGGCTGGAAATTTGTCAAAACAGCATCATCAGGATATTTTGGTTTGTATCCTGCAGTCAGTTCGGGCATCGTCATCCGAATAAGTGAAGATGAGCATGATGCAGTCGAGTGCATGAAGTGAATGAGCGTCGGGGTGATCATCATCAGGAGGTGCCGAGGAGGAGCGTATCGGCATAAGGTAGAAGATCGGGTTGATCGTGGGCCGAAAAAGTTTAAGTTTGGCCAACAGCAGGATATGACGTCATCATCATCAGGATATACGTCATCAGGATATTTCGGAGCAGCAGGATATTGAGGAGCTGCGGGTGACGTCATCGTCATTAGGATATACGTCATTAGGATATCGGTTGACGTCAACATCAAAGGAACGGTGTGAGGAATTAAGGATCGTCATCATCAGGATAAATGGAAGGAACCGGATGTTCTTTATCCTGTTGATTATCATGATGTTGAATATCATGATGCTGAAGATAGTGAAGACGGAAGTTGTCGCTGAAGTGAACAGTGGACGTCAGGAGGATGTTCGCGCTGGTCGAACATGATGATGCTGTCGATAAACGAATAAGGTGATGCTGCTGACAGGCGAAAGGGCGAGGGCTTGTCATCAGGAGGATATCGGTCGCCACAGTAAATATGATGATGCTGACAGTGTTAAGTCAAATATGATGATGATGATGATGATGATGATGATGATGGGCTGCAGACATCCATGCTATGTGTTAATGTTTTAGTGTGGATGCCTCTGCATCAATGACAAGTCTGGAACTTTGGTCACCCAGTTAAGGGGAGAGCACAAGCCTATTGTCATTTGCAAGCACAGAATACACTAGTTAATCCAACCTAGTTAAAATTAGAAAAACTAAATGAGCTAATATTACTTGTGCACTCACACGGTTGTTAACTTTAAAGTGTTTAAAAATATAGCATTGTTTATTACCATTTGTAAGATAGCAATAATCTAACTATGGAAGATAGCATTATGCAGATATCGCAATGGTTCAATTACTCTCTTCCTAGTTAAGGCTATGTGGAATTTGTATGAACATTCGTTTTACTGCCCTTTTATAAATTGAAGTGTGAGTTTAGTAAATGTAGCTAGATGAGTCTAAACCAGTGGCCTAACTTGCAAAAACAGATCAAAATGTTTACGTTAAGAAAATACCCTCTCATAAACCCTAAAATCAGTGCTTGATACAGAAGCGCTGCTTCAATGATTAAATGCACAGAATTAATCAACAGAAGTGCAGTAATAACATATGCACTATAACAGTACTCAAAAGCGTAGCAAAAAAGAACATATGCGCAGTAACAACATATGTGTCGTAACAGTACTCAAAAGCGCAGTAAGAAAGGATGGAAGCGCAGGAATAACATATGCACCGCAGAAATGGATATATGCACCGTAACAGTGTTTAAATGCGCTATAAGATTATAAGTGCTAGAACAGAGGACAAAAGCATCATGGAATTGTTCAAATGCACCAAATTAGCCTGTGCATTGCCTGTACAGAACCTGTCTTCAAAAAAGCTTAGATTTTGATGAGATAAAGGGACAAAGGCCCCACGGTGGGCGCCAAAAATGTTAGGGTAAAATATGGATTAATCAATTTAACAATAATAAACCCAAACATCAATAGAATAATGAAACTAAAAAAGATTGAATGAAATGAAGCAATGAATAATACAGTGCAAACCTTCCTTGAATCAAAGCTTCTATTGTTTGCCTATAAAAACCGTCCTTGTTTGATATGAAGTAGGGCCCTCAGTGAGTGCACTCCTTTTGCTGTGTTATAGGATGTCGGTAGTAAATGGTTGTGTTGATAGATATGCTATGAAGGGGAGCTTCAAAGCAAATGGTGATCGTGCTAGTAAATTTCTGCAAAGTAACAATACAAATAACTTGGATGATTAGAATGGAAGGATGAGGCTTCTTTTATAGATCCAGAAGAATGAGAATCAACGGTTGAGGAGAAGCATGATGATCAATGGCTAAGAATGGTTGAGGAATGTGCAACCAGTAGGAATATGACAAGTGTCCCACCTCCATCATGAAAGAGGGGATTTGACAAAATTGATTGGAGAGTTAACTCCATTGACTGATCAGTTAACAAACTTGATTAGTCAGTTGGAAGAGTGGATTGAGGGATTGACTAAATTGATTGATCAGTTACCCAAATAGATTAAGGAGCTGACAGAATTGATTGGTTAGTTAACAGTTTTGATTGAGAGAAGAAATAGGACAGGTGGGTGAGGGAATATTAGGTAATTAAATATTTAATATATTTAATTACATGTGCAACATGGTGAGGTGGACAAAGTGAGGTGGAAAGATGAGGTGGAAGGTGAGGTGGATTTTTTGAAATTGGAACTTAGAATAGAGGAATTTAGGAATAATTAAATAATTTTAGGATTATTTAATTGTGTAAAACATTTAGAAGAATTTAGGGGATTTAATTAAATAAATTGGTTTTTTATTTAATTACAGAATAGTGAACCGATTAAATAAATTTAGACTATTTATTTAATTGATAGAAGAAGGGAATAAATATTTAGAATATTTATTTAGAATGAATCGTGTCATTTTTAGGTGTATACAGTGTCATGCAAAACTTTTAAAATCTTCTACTTCATTTTAGATTCAAGCATTAGAACGATTCTATCCTTATACCAATTAAGAGAGCATCTACTGACTCATACTTGTCATCCTTCACATATCCATCTAAGATGTTAGTGGACCAAATGTATGAACTTGACATATTCTACCATGATAGAAATCTCCCAATCACCAAAAATGACATAAATAGAATAAAGAGTGGCCATTATGTAAAAGACATCAAAAACTACATTTTTTTGCCCTTCATGTGTCTTATATCAAAATCATATACTTTGATTTTCCTTACCCATTTTCATGACTTTTCATTCAAATCATGTTGATCCAAGAAGAACTTCAATCCATTGTGATTTCTCTCTGCCACATATTTACCACAAATGAAATGATCACTAAATTTTTCCAAAGCATACATGGTGGAAAACACCTCTTCATCATGCATAGAGAAACTCTTTTCTACATATTTGATCCTTGTGCTCTTAATTTTTATGGAGTTCATCCTTTGTATTGTAACCAATCCAACTCCCTTTCTTAAAGCATCACATTCTGTGGCAAATGGTTGTAATAATTTTGAAATAGAAAATAGATAACATGAGATGATTACCTTCTTAAGCTTATCCAAAACTTCTTATGTTCTATCCATCCATGCAAAAGCTTCTTTATTTCCCTTGTTGGTTAAGGGTGCTACCACATTAAAAAATTTCTTAACAAACCTTCTCTCATGGTTGCATAAACTAAAGAGCCTTCTCAATAGAGTTAGTGTTTTTGGGAATGCCCAAACTACAAAAAATTGAATCCTCTTATGATCCACATGCATGCCTTGAACAATATTGAAATGGACCAAGTATAATTTTTTGTGAAACCAAACTCACACTTAGATTCTCTTATAAATAGACCATATTCCTCTAGAATCTAAATGATCAATTTTTGGCACCTCATATGATCCTTCCACACTTTTTTATACATCAAAATACTATAAAAAGATATCAAAAGAAATTCTTTCAACTGAGCACTGAATACCTAATTCTCCATGAATTGGAAAGTAGCTGGTGCATTAGTCAAATTGGATGGCATGACCAAGAGCTCTGTGAGTCCAATAAGACATCTAAAAATTATCTTGTGCACATATCCCTTGCAAACAAAGATATGATGATGGCTTGATCTCGCATCATTCTTTGAGAAATAAATGATAGCATGCTAGAATCCTCTATCCAATAGTGATCCTAGGGACATATTATTGAACACCATACTATTTTGATTTGGAAGCATTAGAATATCAAAATAAAGACTATGTTTCTTACTAGAAGGTGAGATAGTTTGCATGCTCTTCACCATTAAGCAACTTGCCACCCAAACAACTTGTCCCTTGTATGTGTTAGGATTAAGGTGCCATCAACCTTGTAAATCATATGTAGTTAATTACTCCTAATATTGTTTGTAAATCATCTATAAGGGATGAAGTATTCACCAAGTAGTGATCTTGTTTTAGCTGCATGTTTGATCCTATTGAAATGCACAAGACAACTGAGAGGGAGGGTGAATCAATTGTAACCAAAACTTAACTTCTTTCAAACATCAACACATCAACCACTTAATCACTTTTATTATGATTTAACCATGAAAGAATGAAATCAGAAACTTAAACACATTCACACATGAGACACTATATTTTTTACATGGAAAACCCAATAATGGAAAAACCACGATGAGGATTAAGTCAAAGTATAAATGATTTATCAAAATTTACAACAAGGCTAAGTGTCGAAGGCTCACTACCCAAAATGCTCACTACAAAAAAAAAGGCTCACTGTCAAAGGAATAGGCTCACTACCAGAAGTTGGTGAACCGCGATAGTAGCATCTACACCATGCCAAGGTTCAATTCCATTGAATCGCAATAAATCTCCTCTGCTCTACTCTACTTTTACACTTCGCACTTATCTTCACATCTTCACATCATCATCAGTTATTCACGACTTCATTACATGTATTTATAGAATCCATCAACCTTGGAATTTACATCAAGGTCAACATTTCAATCATCAACCATTGGAACAATCTCCAAGGTCGGCATACATACATACATTAGAATAGGTTAGGGCCTAAACAGATTTGTGAAGGAAAAGAATGAATGTGGACCAAACCACACCTTAGCTAGGACTCAAATGCAATCTTCCATGTAACAACACACTATCACAAACTCCAAAGCATAATCACAACTAGTGAAAACAACCAAGTCGGCCAAAACTGGTGTTATCACTAAAACCTTTAGGAACACACTTCATGTACGATCTAAATTACACTTTGTAGACCAATCAAAAAGTAGGAACATGATCTAGAGACATCCACAAGGATGTTACAATCACCAAGAACTTCCGCACAACCCCCAAACATTCTATTCAGAAGATTCTTCAAACCAAAGCACTTAAACATTACTATTAGCCACTGTCATAAAGGAAAGATCACTTGCGGAGCACCAAATCACAAACCATTTCAACTGAAGGCACATAGTTCATCATCCCAAATTTAATCCTAGAACTGCAAACCATAAAACTTAAATGCGGAGAAATGCAAAGCAGAATACATTCTCCCTATCACCATTAAATACTCAAAAAAATAGTTTTTACTCTAGTGAACATAACTCGCTCAAATCTTCATACCGAAGGCTCAAACTTGAAACATAGCAACTGCAAACATCCCTTAACATAAATTCTAAACCACATACAAAGATATTCAATATACAGGATATGCGGAACAAAATACTGTACTGTTCTAGAAGATAGAACAATTCTGCAATTATACTGACTTCTCAAAACACTTGCTCAAACTCATTCAAATAACTTCCTTAGATGCTGACCTTAGGTGTTGACATCAATGACAATAGTTACTTCTCATACT
The DNA here is from genome assembly GCA_027924645.1 of Cunninghamia lanceolata. Classification (NCBI taxonomy): domain Eukaryota; kingdom Viridiplantae; phylum Streptophyta; class Pinopsida; order Cupressales; family Cupressaceae; genus Cunninghamia; species Cunninghamia lanceolata. The sequence continues at coordinate 8,060,913 of BSBN01000476.1, read as the reverse complement.
TGCAACAATCTCCCCCTTTGTCATTGATGGCAACACATGATGTGAAAAACCATCAAGAAAAGCAAACTTGCTTTGCTTCTTTGCTCCCCCTAACTTTGTGTTTTCTCTAGCTGCAACTTTCTTAGAATCTCTCCCCTTAAGTTTTTCACATGAACTTCTCTCCCCCTTTAACATCAATGGCAAAGGGTGATAGAACTTTTCTCTCTCTTTAGTTATCATGGCTCAATTCAAATCTTACTGCACTACTCCCCCTATCAGCAATATTGCAACACTTACTGCTCTTTATCAGGAACTCGGATCAACAAAATCTACCTACTCCCCCTAAGAGGTAGCCTTCAAAACATCAATGCAAATTAAAAAATGAGACTTTGGGCACAACTAGACTTGATGTATTTCTGATGCATCTTAGTTTAGAGAAGGAGGGGTAATGACCTCTAAATTATCCCTGAGATACTCAAAAATATCCTTAGGCAGAGGCTTTGTGAAAATACTTGCAATCTAATCCTTTGTAGACACATATTCCATCTTTACTTCATTCTCTGTTACCTTTTCTCATAGAAAGTGATACCTTATTGATATATGCTTTGTTCTTGAGTGCATCACTGGATCAAAAGATTGAAATTGGTTCTCCATACACAACTCTTATATCCTTCAATGTTTGCTTCATCCATAGCACTTGAATACAACAACATGCTACAAAAATATATTCTTCTTATGTAGTAGACAAAGAAATCGAATCTTGTTTCTTTCTCAACCATGAAACCAATCTGTTACCCAAGAAGAAAGCACCTCCACTTGTACTTTTTATGTCATCAACATCTCTAGCCCAATCTGCATTTGTATAAGCACTAAGAGTGAAGTTAGTATCTTTAGGATACCCCAATCCATATTCTAAAGTACCTTTTAAATACTTCATGATCCTCTTAACTGCCATCACATGTGACACTCTAGGATCTTCTTGAAATCTTGCCACAAGACAAATTGTATGCATTACATCTGGTCTGGTATAGGTTAGATAAAGTAGTCCTCCAATCATAGACCTATACTTTTTCTGATCAATCTTAGGTGATTCATCATTCTTGCTCCGCTTGTAACCAGTTACCATAGGCATACCTACTAGTTTAGAATCCTCTATTCCAAACGTCTTCAACAACTCTTTCAGATACTTAGACTGAGAAATGAAAATCCCTTTTTTTGATTGAGTAATTTGTAGTCCTAGAAAGAAATTCATTTAACCAAACATAGACATTTCAAACTCCTTTTGCATTTCCTCTGCAAATTTCTTACACATACCTTCATTGCCTCCAAAGATAATATCATCAACAAAGACTACAACAATTAGAATTTGATCATCATTTATTTTGAAATAGAGATTACTGTCTGCAGTACCTTTACTGAACCCTAATTGCAACAAATACTTATCTAACTTTGCATACCAGGCTCTAGGAGCTTGCTTTAGTCCATACAAGGCTTTCTTCAATTTGTACACCATGTCACCTTGGTCTAATAACTGAAATCCTTCTAGTTGTTCAATGTAAACTTCTTCTTCCAGCTCTCCATTCAAGAATGTAGACTTCACATCCATCTGGTACACCTTGAAATCTTTGTGTACTGCAAATGGAAAAAACATTCTTATTGATTCAATCCTTGTCACAGGAGCATAAGTCTCCTCAAAATCTATGCCTTCAACCTTAGAATATCCTTTGCATACCAATCTTGCTTTGTTTCTTACTACTCCATTTTCATTCAACTTGTTTCTAAAAATCCATTTAGTTCCAAGATCACATTCTTATCAGCAGGTCTAGAAACTAGTTCCCAAGTTTGAATCTTCTCTATCTGCATCAGCTCTTCTTCCATAGCTTTAACCCAATTTTCATCTTTATAGGCTTCACTTACAGTTTTAGGTTCAATCTTTGAAAGTAAACACTAGTTCACATGTTCTTCTTTAGCTCTTTTCCTTGTCAATACCACTTTGCTTTTATCACCAATAATTTGATCTGCAAAATGATTAATCCTTACATACCTGGGAGTCTTAACAACACTTTCTGGAGCCTTTTCTTCTTCAACTTGACTATCTTCTTGTTCAAATTTTTCTTCATTTGTTGTAGCAGTGGATTCATCTGATTCATACCCACTCAAGTCTGATATTCTTTCCCTATCTTCATCAACTTTCACATTAGCACTCTCAATGTTCTTTCTCAATCTCTTGTTGTAGCACCAGTGGGCCTTACTCTTAGTCAAGTATCTAAGGAAAATTCCTTCATCACACCTAGCATCAAACTTGCCTAACTCTTCTTCTCTTCTAATATAACATTTGCTTCCAAAAACTTTGAAGTATTTCACTGTAGGAATTCTTCCATACCACAATTAATGAGTTTTAGTACCATTACCCTTGACTTGAACTTTGTTTTGAATGTAGATAGCATTATGTATGGCTTCTCTCCAGTATACTTCATGTAGGTTGGCCTCCTTCATCATTGACCTAGTAGCCTCTTGAACTGTCTTGTTCTTTCTTTCAACAACTCCATTATGTTGGGGAGTTCTAGGAGCAAACAACTATCTTTTCATTCCATGTTCTTCATAGAAAATATTGAATTCATTTGATGTAAACTCACCTCCTCTATCAAACCTTAAGCATTTGTGTGAGGCCAATTATTTTTCCTTCCTAATTTTGATCGTTATGCATTTTAGTTGATGACATTATCAGACTTTTTAGAGACTATGGTTTCATTATGCAGATTTCATTATATCTCCTAATTATGATAGGACTTTGATTAGACATATGTGATTTGATTTGATCACATTTGATGCTATTTTGTGATTCGACATATGAGATATATTGATGATGTTTTGTGATGTGATTTCTAGTTATTTATGTGATGATGATTATTTGACATGTGATAGAAAAATGCAGTTTAATTCAGATTTGTGTGATAATTGATTTTTGTTGTGTTCGATAGCTTGAATTTAATTCCAGTTGCTTCGGCTATGATTATCATGATATGATTGACACTTGATCAAGATGTGCAGGCTTACATTCCCAAGCCGCGAGAAATTGGATGTAGAATTCACACTATGTTATTCCCTCTAAAATTGATCCATTCCCAAGAGGGATGAGGACCACATTTGAAATTGAATGTGATTTAAGTGCTTGATTTAATTTTTAATCCTTTTGGCCTAGTACCCCTTTATTTAATTTATTAATATTAAGTGTTGTATAATTTTTATTTGACTTACACCACTTGGTAATTCTTTTATTTTTGAGGCCATTTAAAGTGGATTTATGACCCCCTAGGTGAACCCTAGTGTCCCAAAAGTTACCCTAGGTGGTTACCTATGGGTTTAAGGTCAAGTTTGACTAACTAACCCTTGGATTAACTCACTTTTGGTCACTCTAGACTATGATTTAGTCAAAACAACGAAATTTGAAATTAAGGAAGGTGGGAGATGAGTCATGCTTTGAGAAAGACTCATCTCCCTTCCCAAAGTTTGGGAATCCTTTCCCAAGGAGGACTTGGAAGGTCTCCAAGACTCCCAAGTGTGTGGGATCTTCCTCCAAGACTCTCACACACGTGTGAGAGAATCTTGGAGGGAGATGGCTCTTTGAGAGAATAAGAGGATGTCATATGGCATCCCTTATCCTCTTGGAGATTTGGGTGGGAATGCCACCTCACCACTTGTCCTCTCACACATGTGTGAGAGCACAAGTGGATAAGGTGAGGATTGAGATGGAATTGGAGGGTGACACTTTTCACCCTCACACTTCCTCTCCCTTGCAAGTGGCATTGAAGGAGGAAGGAGAAGGTGACAAGTGTCACCTTCTCATTCCTCAAGGCCAAAATGGATGGCCTATATTATTTCCTCTTGTTGAGGAGTGTGGGGTTCTTGCACTTTGGAGTTTTCTTCTATTTTTGGAGCAATTCTGGGGAAGTTAGAGAAATTCTTGAAGATTGGAAGGTTTGGGAAAGCTTGGAGCTCATCACCAAACATGCTTCCATTATAGGGCTTTAAAGGTAAGCCTCATGAACTAAGTTTCTTCACCCTTGCTTATTTATTGTGATGTGTTGTGTTCTTGGTTGTTTGTTGTTTCATTATTTTTGTGTGGGAAGGGAGTATGGTAAGATAACCTCCATTTGGAGGTAAGGCTCAACTTGTTTGGGTAGGGGAAAGGAACCTCCTTGGAGGTCACTCCCACATTGTGATATTTATGCCTTGAGGGCTTTCACTTGTTGAGGAGATTATTCGAATGGCAAGAGTGCCATGGAGGTTATTTTGTGATTTTTTGGAGAGTGGTGGTTTTGGAGATTTTGGCTTGAGGCCATGAGATTGGTATTTTAGTTTTTGGGTGGCCTTTGAAGTAGAGGGGTCCATTCCCTACCCTCATCAAACTCATTTTCATGAGTTGAGTTATGTGTTAAACCTTGGGACTGTTTTTGTGTTGTTGTTGTTGATTCTTGTTGTGGAATGTTTACACCCGTGTGAATCCCTACCTCCCTAGCTCGGGAGTGACCCACTTGTGGGTCTACGGTAGGGAGGAGGGATTTTGAAGTGGTTGGGTTGTTCTTTTGTTGTGTTTTTATTGCAAACTATTATGGAAGAGATGGAGCTTTAGAGAAGCTCATTTTTGGTGTTGCTTGGTCATTAGTGTTTTATTGGCTATTTTGAGCCATGGCTATTTGGCCTTATTGTAAAATTTGTTGTTAACTTTGCTCATGGAGTTGGCTGTCAAAAGTTTTATAATGTAAAAAATCCCTTCATTTTATTTAAATGTTGTTTATTTCCTATCTTGTGTAGTTGGGAAGTTTGTGAAATACATGGGAAAATACCTTTTTTGTTGCTGTCATGTTTTCCTTTAAAAAAAATAATACATGAGTGTTATTAAATAAATGTTATTGCATACAAGAAAGAAAGAGAAGAAAATTTAATTAGTTTCTGTTATTATATTGACAGGTGTATTATTAGTTGTTGGAAGGAAGGATATCAAAATTTAGATTAAAATGTATTTTCTACCTCATTACTGCTTCCAAAAAAAATGTATGTTATGTATCTTAACTATTTCAAAAAGAAATATATGTTTCTATTAGTGTATGTTTAAAAAAAAAAGAGGTTAATACTCAGTTATCTAATTATTATTCAAAAATGAAACATTAGTATTAAAAAAAATAGAGTTAAATCTGAAAATTCATATTCTGTTGATTTAACTTGCTAGTAGAAAGTGTTTTTTGAGTATATATATATACAATACATCCATATCTTCTTTAAATTAGTTGCTGCTCATTTCTTCCTTTAAAACTTCTACTGCTTATACACAGATTGTTAAAAAAAAAGAGAGAAAGGAGACTAGAGTTTGACTACTTTTTGTATATATTGAATATATATATACACATAAATTATATATACCTATATGTGTGTATATATATATAAATGTATATATAATAGTAAAAGAAACATATTCATTGTGCTTAATGAAAGGGGCAGAATGTATATATATATATATATATATATATATATATATATATATATATATATATATATATATATATATATATATATATATATATATATATATATATACATATACATGTACATATATATGTACATATATATGTACATATATATGTATATATGTATATATATATGTACATATATATGTATATATATATGTATATATATATATGTATATATATATATATGTATATATATATGTATGTATGTATATATATATATATGTATGTATGTATATATATATGTATGTATATATATATATGTATATATATATATACATATATATGCATATATATATATAGATTTACAAATAAAAAAATAACATATACATTTATTATATACAGAATAGGATTTAGTTTTTTTTTTTAAAGAGTGAGACTGTGGGTGGCACCGCTGCCCATAGCAGAAGATTTTGGAGGGTGTGGAGGGGAGGCTCTGCCTCCACCCACACCTGCTAACCCCAATGCCCTCCGCAGTGTAGCCCCACCGACTCCCGCGGCCTCTCCTCCTTAGCGCCGCCGACCCTCCGCCAGAACCCCTACCTTCTGCTCCGTCGTCCCCCCTCCATTGGGGACTCCCTCTACCTTCACTCAGCCGTTATTCGGCCTTAATACCCCCTGTAACCTGTAGATATGTCCCTTAATATATACATTAGGTATTGATTGGTATATATATATATACTCCAATCTCTCTGCTTAAACAAAAAAAAAACTTATTATAAATATAACTTATCAGAATAGATAACAGTTAGGGGAAAAACTCTTGGAGTCCCGAATGCAAACCTCCATGTGCAAAGTTTAATGGTTTCCTCCTCCATTTGAAAACCCTAACCTGCAAATAGGAGGCAAAGCCAAACAAAGGAAAAGAAAGAGGAAATGAAATTAGGGCAAACAAGGAGAAGAGAAAATAATAGAAAAGAGATTAGGGTTCTCATTTTGAACACTTAGTGTTTTATGAAATTAGGGCTTTCTTATTTTTTTTGAGAGGATATTTTATTTGTGAGGACTTTATTTGTGAGGATTTGTTTTATTCTATATTTGAAAACCTGTATTTTCTTTTCCTTGTTTGTAATTTAACTTTTGGGTTCTTTTAAATAGATATCTAATTTCAATGGGGTTTTGTATGTTTTTTGTTGTATTGCCTTGGGTGTTTATTTTTTTTAAGGAGGGGATTAAATTTATCTTATTTGGGAAGAGAATTTTCCCTGCTTTTAAATTCATCCTAGTTGAGATTTTATTTTACTTTATTTTATTTTTCCCTTAGTAGGATTTTATCATTTTTTATTATTGATCTATTTTATCATTATTTTACGAGAAGAGTTATTTAAACTCTCCTCCCTTATCTATTAAAATTTTGAGTTAGTTATTAAATATAATGCCAAAATTATATTTAATAACAGACTCATTTTTTTTCTTTTGGGTTTATCTGACGTCTTATCATTAATTATTAATTTATTTTTTGAATTTTTAACCTTTTATGCAAGGTCGATTTATTCGATCTTGGCAGGTTATTTATTTTATTTTATTATTTTATTTTAAATCATTTTTGAATTTGTTCTGAAGTTTTACTTTAATTTTATTCTTAAATTTTATTTAATTCCTTATTGGTAATCTATTTTAAATTTTATTTTGCGTTTGTTGAAAACGCATTATGCTGTCAAATTTTTCCTAGATTTCTAGGGTTTTAATTTTACATTATTTTATTAAATTCATTCCATCATTCCACTTCAATCATGTGCCATCATGCCATATTACTTAATCACTTTTCAATTTTGTTTGAACCTGAATTAGAGTTAGGTATCGATGCTAGCGGAATCATCACCACACCTAGGAAACTTAGGGTTCAGATTTAACATCAGTCTAACCCTACAAGAAACGCACTTCGTGTCACATACCCCTTAGATGGCTATCATCACGTAGGGGACTACGTGGGACAACGTAACTCCCTGAATTATGTTGACATGTTTACGCCTTACGCGTATTGCCACCGAGCATGCAGATGCGTGCGAGAGGGTTCCTAGGGATAGGTAGAAAAGTTTTTCACAATTCGTGTCATGACCAGATGGCAAATGTGGACATGACATGTGTGTTGTGTGTTGTGACCGCATGGGAAATGCGAGCATGACAATTTGATCCTTAATTCTAACTCATTCTCAACCATCGCCTTGAAGGAATTGAACTTGTCTAAAGCTTCTGATTTATCTTTTAGAAAAGTGACCCAAGTCATTCTAGAATAATACACCAATTCAAGAAATCCAATAGAAAATTCTTGAAACTTGTCCTTGTTTGTTTCCCCAATCAACATTCCTTGAAAATAGTATTAGCAGGCTTCACAAGCTTAGGCAAATCTATCACAGCTTGTAATGAACTTATCTTCACCAAGTTGTCAAAATTGATATGACACATCCTTCTATTCCACAACCAACTCTCATTTGTTTGAACCAACAAACAACATTCATTAGTTCCTCTCAAATGATAAACATTACCTCTAGTCTTCTTACTAATAGCAATTACTATTTCAGAGCTTTCCATGATCTTGCATCCATTATCCTTGAATCTCAGATCATACCCTTTGTCACACATCTAACCAACACTTAAAATATTACTTTAAACCCTTCACATAGAGAACATCATCTGCATTGTTCTTTCCATCAAAGGAAATAGATCCTCTTCCACAAATCTTACCAACTTCATCATCTCCAAACCTAACTAGTCCTCCATCATACTTTTGAAAACTTACAAACTTATTTTTATCACCGGTCATGTGATGTGAACATCCATTGTCAATAATCCATTCATCCTTATCTTTCTTAGCCTGGTAGACAGACAAATTACTTTCTTCCACTGGTTTTTCTTCCTTCACATGGCTAGCAGAATTAGTAGATACAGGTTCTTCTTTGATAGCAATAAAAAAGTATTCATTTGCACTAGTATCATCAGACTCATCATCCATTACATCATCATCATCAAAATCTCTAACATAATAGCATTTCTTTATAATCCTAGGTCTACTTTCAAATTTCTTCTTGGCTTTTTCAATTCTCTCCGAACACCTGGATGCATAGTGACCAATCTTACCATAGGTAAAGCATTTGAATGGTAATTTACCTTTGAACTTACCGGTACCTCTTTGCATTCTATCTACAAAGTTGGCTTCAATCTCATCAAGGTCGTCATCTGATTCCATAGCATACTTCTCAGATCTTGAAGTCTTCTCTTAAGTGCTGGCTTTGAAAGCAATTTCAATCTTTGGCAGAGCATCACACTCATAAGTTCTTCAATTGTAGACACCTTGTGACTGTAGGATTTAGGCAATGACCTAAGATCTTCAGCACAACCTCATCCTCATTAATAGTTCCTCCAATACCTTTGATTCTATTGATAATTTCATCAACTTTTTGCATATAGATTGTTATGTTCTCATCATCACTCATCTTCAGGGCTTCATACCTCACCTTCAGGTTTTGTAATTTGGCACTCTTTATAGAATCATCTCCTTCATATAAATTTTTCAACTTAACCTAGATCTCATGAGCAGTTTCCAGATCCATAACTTTCACTAACTCAGTGTTAGATAAAGCATTCAACATAGCATCTCTAGCCTTTCCATTTAACTCATACTCTTTGACTTCATCTTTAGATGATGGACCATTTGGAGGAATAGTATACTCTATATCTGCCATCTTCTAAACACTATAACCAAGAGAAATGAGATGACTTTGTTGGATCTAGGGCATACAACTGAGAGGGGGGGGTGAATCAGTTGTATAGAACTTCTTGTATTTCAAACACTTAATTCTCTGTTGTTAGTTAGCAGCATATCAAGTAATCATCCATGGAAGCATGATACATAAACACAAGAGCAGATAAGCATCAACACATTGAACACCAAGATTTTGACGTGGAAAACCCGGTTAAGGGAAAAACCACGGGGTGATTAACCCAAGAATTATTCTCTATTAGAAGAATAAAGAAAAATGAATGGCACATGCCAATAAGGGCTCACTGCCCGAGCACACTGCTCACAAAGAGGCCCACTGCCTACAAGGAGACACACTGTCTACAAAGTGATGAAAATCACAGTCTTGAACTGGAAAATGACATCTCTACCATGTCCGGATCAGTTCCAATTAAGCCCAACAATCTCTGCTCTGCCCTTTCGCACGTTTCTTCGCTATACCATACTCATCCTCTCACCACACACTGAAATGAACTCACAAATCATTATTTATACAAGACATCGACTTAGGAACAAGCATCTAAGTCGGCAAACAACCATAGGAGTATCCGCAAGATGGATAACACATCCGGTCGGCCATCACAAGAACATTCGCAGGATGAACAACTCATCCGGTCGGCTACACAGAGCAAGAACTTCATCCGGAAGAATAACTTCAATTCCGGGCTCTACCATCAATGCGGACCAACAACACAACCTAAACATGATCCAAGAACCTTCACAAGCCTGTCTGAATGTCCGGATACATCCGCACTTCCTCTGCTTACTGGGATCTCTTGTCTTCCTCATCCAGAACTTTAAGGACACAGTCTGTCGCCACTGTCATAATGCAAGAGGTACTTCCGGACCTCCAAATCATACACAAATCAGGATGACACATCACAAGGACATCCCAAACACTCCTTCCAATCCGCAGATTAGGGTAATACAATTCCGGACCTCACCGGACCTTTTTGTGATCCTCTGTCACCTCCGGATACTTGCCGGACCCGGTTCTATACCGGCAGCCACAACTCCTTCAGATCTTCATGCGGACCTCTGAAATCTTAACTGTAGCATCTCAAGACTCATATCTACTAACCCTTTAATCCGCATCCTCCGTTTCTCATCCTATACAGTACATTTACCTTCTTCTCATCACTGTTCTTCACTGTTCCTGACTGAGACTAATTTTCTCAATATCCTCAGCACACAGCTCATCAAATCCTTCTTGTCAATGCAATATGAGTATGTTGACATCAATGACAACACTGGATAACCTCATACTTGCAACAGACTTTTCATTCATACCTTCTAGATAGTATAATCTATTCCATCAAACTATGGAGACTCCTTGTGCACCATCCTGAATCTACCTCAAGCTATTAGGCTTTCTTCCAAGGAACCCTTGCTCTGATATCAATTATTGAAATGCACAAGACAACTAAGAGGGAGGGTGAATCAGTTGTAACCAAAACTTAACTTCTTTCAAACATCAACACATCAACCACTTAATCATTATTATTATGATTTAACCATGAAAGCATGAAATAAAAAACTTAAACACATTCACACATTCAACTCATAGGACACCAGATATTTTATATGGAAAACCTAATAAGGGAAAAACCACGGTGAGGTTTAACTCACAGTATAAATGATATATCAAAATTTACAACAAGGCTCACTACCTAGAATGCTCACTGCAAAAGAAGTGGCTCACTTCCAAAGGAATAGACTCACTACCAAAAGGGCTCACTACCAAAAGTTGGTGAACTGCGATAGTAGCATCTACACCATGCCAAGGTTCAATTCCATTGAATCGCAATAAATCTCCTCTGCTCTACTCTACTTTTACACTTCGCACTTATCTTCACATCTTCGCATCATCATCAGTTATTCACGACTTCATGACATGTATTTATAGAATCCATCAACCTTGGAATTTACATCAAGGTCGACATTTCAATCATCAACCATTGGAACAATCTCCAAGGTTGGCATACATACATACATTAGAATAGGTCAAGACCTAAACAGATTTGGGAAGGAAAAGAATGAATGTGGACCACACCGCACCTTAGATGGAACTCAAATGCAATATTCCACTTAACAACATGCTATCACAAACTCCAAAGCATAATTACAAGTAGTGAAAACAACCAAGTCGGCCAAAACTGGTGTTAACACTAAGACCTTTAGGAACACGCTTCATGCATAGTCTGAAATACACTTTACGAACCAATCAAAAAGTAGGAACATGATCTAGAGACATCCACAAGCATGGTACAATCACCAAGAACTTCTACACAACCCCCAAACATTCTATCCAGAAGATTCTTCAAACTGGAGCACTTAAACATTACTGTCAGCCACTATCATAAAGGAAAGATCACTTGTAGAGCACCAAATCATGAAAACCATTTCAACTGAAGGCACATAACATCATCCCAGACTTAATCCTAGAACCGCAAACCATAAAACTTAAATGTAGAGAAATGCAGAGTAGAATACATTCTCCCTGTCACCATTGAATACTCAGAAAAATAGTCTTTACTCTGGTGAACAAAACTCACTCAAATCTTCATATAGGAGGCTTAAACTTGAAACATAGCAACTAAAGACATCCCTTAAGATAACTTCCAAACCACATACAAAGATATTCAATCTACAGGATATGCGGAGCACAACATTGTATTGTTCTGGGAAATAGAACAATTCTGCAATTATACTAACTTCTCAAAACACTTGCTCAAACTCATTCAAATAACTTCCTTAGATGTTGATCTTAGGTGTTGACATCAATGACAACACTTACTGCTCATACTTGCAACAGATCCTAGTGCCCAGTGAATGTAGGTTATCCAAGGGGGTTGCAGGGGGTACCCCCCTACGAGGTTCAAGGGGATGGCCCCCCCGGCAGGGCTCTGAGGGCCGCATGCCCATGTTGCCCCCAAAGCCACATTTTATATATAAATTACCATAGTAAATCTGGAGCACTCATCATTAGGTCACAGATCTGATGGTGGAGATTTTGTTCACTTGTCTTGCCCTAGAAGGCAACCCCTTTTATAAGGATATTAAATTACGACTGTGTATGAGAGTATTACAGGCGCTGCTAGATTGAAGACTAGAGAGGAGATTGATAGTGTTGTATTGTAAACTCTATTTGAATTTAATACAAACTAGTGTATCTCTTCTTGTGTGGAGTTTTTTCTTGAAAGGGTTTTTCCACGTAAACACTGTGTTATGTGTTGATCTTCTATTCTGCTATTTCTTTGTGTTGATTTCATAATATCTCCATTTTGGTTTTGCACTAGATTAATAGTTACAGATGTAATTAGATTTCCATTCTATAGTTTTTCACCTTCATTTCTAACATTTGGTAATAGAGTCATGTTAGTTATGTGTATTGGGTGGAAGTGTGAGGTTTTTTTGAGTTGTAGTGGGAGTTCTGGTTGATTTTATTTTGTAGATTTGTGTAGAAGCCATGGTTGCATCCTCATCCTGACTGGACATCAAAAAATTCAATGGAATGGGTTATGAGTTGTCGAAGATAAAAATGGAGGATCTCCTTTAAGAAAGAGATCAATGGTTGGCAGTGACAAAAGAGATGAAGATCGATACTATCAATCAAGATGAGTGGGATAATATGGAAAAAAAGGCAAGAGGAACAATCCAGTTATGCCTTGTAGACTCTGTCCTATCGAATGTTTCTGCTGAGAAGACTGCATATGCATTATGGAAGTGGTTGGGTGAAATCTATAAAGCTAAGAGCCTAGTAAATAAACTATATCTGAAAAGAAAGTTATTTTCCCTTAAAATTAAGGAGGGTGATTCGATAGTTGAGCACTTGAATACATTTAGTTTTATTCTGAGTTAGTTAGCTTCTGTAGATGTTAAGATAGAAGAGGAAGATAAGTGTATTATGTTTCTTTGTTATTTGCCTGAGTCTTGGGAGAATTTCATTCTTGCTATCACTACTAACCTCAAAGATCCAAAGATGGATGCCCTTGTTGCAACTTTGTTTTCACAAGAAATGAGGAAGAAGGCTATGGATAGATCAGTGGATGCTCTTAATGTTAGGGGAAGGTCTAAGGAAAGAGGACCAAAAGGAGATCAGAAGGGGCCTAAGGAATCAAAAGGATGTTCTAAAACTCTTGGGAAGAATAATAGAGTTAAGTGTTAGAATTGTGGTAAGAGGGGGTATGTGAAGAAAGAATGCAAAAACCTAAAGAAACAGTGGGATTCCTCTACCGAAAAGTCTTCAAATGCAGGTGATGAAGTTTTACTTTCTGGATGTAATGTTATGTCTAATTAACAGTGGTTGATTGACTTAGGTTGCTCGTATCATTTGACTCCTCATGTGGAATGGTTCTCCACATATGAGAAATATGATGGAGGTAATGTTTACCTTGGGGACAAATCTACATATCCAATTGTTGGTTGAGGAAAGGTACAGTCAGGTTTCAGTAATGGAAGGATTAAAACCCTCCCTGGTGTTTTACATATTCTTGGATTGGCTAGAAATATTATCTCTATTTTAAAGTTGAATGATTCAGGAATGCATGTAACATTTAATAAGCATGGTTGTAGATTGGTGAGAGGAAGCTTGGTGGTGTCTAGGGGAACAAGGATGGGAACTATGTTTATGCTTGAGGCCACTACAGTTTATAGATCCACTAATGTAACTAAAATTGTTGAACATACATGTATGTTGTGGCACTGTAGATTGGGCCACACAAGTGAAAATGTTTTAAAAACAATTATGAATAAAATTTGTTGGATCACTTCTCCTATTCTAATGAGCACTTTGATTTCTGTGAGCATTGTGTGTTTGGTAAACAGAACAGAAATTCTTTTCCTTTAGAAAGAAATAGAGTGCAAGAGAAATTAGAAATTATTCATTCAAATGTGTTTGGACTTGTGGATAATGATTCTATTAGAAAATCTTGTTATCTAGTTACCTTCATTGATGATGTATCCAGATTCACATGGATTTATTTTATGAAGCATAAATCTGAAGTTTTCACTAAGTTTAAGGAGTTTAAAGTCTTAGTAGAGAACCAATCAGGTCTTAAGATAAAAAAATATTAAGATCTGACAATGGAGGGGAATATTTCTCTAAAGAATTTGATGAGTTTTGTAAGCGTGCAGGTATCATAAGACAAAATACAACTCCATATACACCACAAAAAAATGGTGTTGCAGAAAGGATGAACCGAACAATAATAGAAAGAGTCAAAAGTATGTTAAGTGATGCATAGTTGGATAAATGATTTTGAATGAAGTTGTAAGTACAACTTGTTACTTGTTAAACATATCTCCTTGTAAGGCTCTTGATTCGACACCTTATGAAGTGTGGATAGGTAAGAAACCTTTTGTTTCACATTTAAGGGTTTTAGGTTGTGAGGCTTTTGTTCGTGTGCCTAAGGAAAAGTGATCTAAGTTGGATCCAAGAGTAGAGAAATGCATCTTCATTGGATATGGTAAGAATGTACAAGGTTATAAGCTTTGGGATCCTCTAACTAGAAAAGTTATTTTTCTAGAGATGTGATTTTCAGGGAACTTAGAGCTATTTCTGATCCTATATAGTCAAAAGAAAAAGAAAGGAAGAGGATAGTGCATTTTGATTTACAATGGGAAAATGCACGTCAGAAAGAACAAAATGATGGATTAGAGGACGGAGAAGAAGAAGATTTGAGTGAAAGTTTAGCTGAGAAAGACTCTGTTGTTATAGAAGAAGTTGAGCATACAGAAGAACATGAGGAAGAATCTCTTATTCCACCCTTGAGAAGATCGACAAGACAACAGAGCCCAGTTGTTAGGGAATCTATTCATGTAGATGATAGTGAGTCTTGGCAGCTAGCCATGTAGGAGGAGATGATGGCTTTAGACTCGTGTGGCACCAGGGATGAAGAAAGGACATAGGATGTAAGTGGGTCTTCAAGAATATGTTTGGAGTAGATAGTTCATTATAGAAGTACAAGGCTAGACTTGTAGTGAAGGGCTACTCTCCGAGAGAGGGAGTCGATTTCGGTGAAATTTTCTCTCCAGTTGCTAAATTATCTTCTTTTAGATTTCTTTTATCCATTATTGCATCTTATGGTTTTGAAATTGAGCAAATGGATGTTAAGACTGCATTTTTGCATGGAGATCTGGAAGAAGAAATTTATATGCAACATCCTATAGGTTTTGAGGTAAAAGGGAAAGAACACTTGGTATGCAAGTTAAAAAGATCTCTTTATGGTTTAAACCAGTCCCCCAGAATGTGGTACCAGAAGTTTGATTCATTTGTTTTGAAATTGGGATTTGTTATAAGTGAAGAGGATCATTGTCTGTACATTTGATGTATTGATGATCATATTTTGATTATTGCCTTATATGTGGATGATATGTTATTTTCAGTAACACTAAGGGTATGATCACTGAATTGAAAGCTCAACTTTCAGGAGCATTTGACATGAAAGATCTAGGGGTAGCCAGGTATATTCTAGGAATAGAGATAAAAAGGGAACGAGTAAACATAAAGCTTTAGTTATCACAAGGTATGTATGTGAATCCTATTTTGCACAGATTTAACATGCAAGATTGTAATCTAGTTAGATTTATTTTATTGGTTGGTACTAAGCTTTCATTAGATATGTGTCCTAAGAATAAAGATGAATTAGAGGATATGTCTGATGTGCCATATGCTAGTGTTGTAGGAAGTTTGATGTATGCAATGGTTTGCACTAGACCAGATATTGCCCAAGCAATGGGAGTTTTGAGTAGGTTTATGTCTAACCTTGGTAGACAACATTGAAACTATGCAAAGAGGGTGTTAAGATATTTGTGTGGTACTTTTGATTACTATTTGGTTTATTTTAGTACTAACAACATGGATACGACATTGGACATATACAGTTTTGTTGATGTAGATTGGGCAGGTGACTTGAATAGTTTAAGGTCCATTAGTGGATATGTGTTTACTTGGTTTGGAGGAGCTGTGTGTTGGATGAGTAAAAGGCAGCCCACCGTTGATTTATCCACCACCGAAGCAAAGTATATGGTTGCTACTCATGTCTCTAATGAGGTATTTTGGTTAGAGAGATTGTGTATAAGTATTGGTTTTGAGTTTAGGATTATTTAGATTGGTTGTGATAGCTAGAAAGCAATATGTTTGGCCAAGAACCCCATGTATCATGCATGGACTAAGCATGTGGATATTCAATACCATTTTGTTTGTGAAATGATTGCTAATGGTTAGATTGAGCTGAAGAAGGTTGACACTTAAAGGAGAATGTTACAGATTCACTTACTAAACCTGTGAGCACAAAAATGTTTATGTGGTGCAGGAAGGCCATGGGCCTTGTTCCGAGTGCTTAGTTGTTTTATGTTTTCCTATGGATGAATTTACAATGTATGATGTCAAGTGGGAGAATGTTAGGATTAAGGTTCCATCAACCTTGTAAATCCTATGTAATTAATTACTCCTAATATTGTTTGTAAATCATTCATAAGGGATGAGGTATTCACCAAGTAGTGATCTTGTTTTAGTCGCATGTTTGATCTCGGTACCTGACAGATATAGGTTATTCGAGGGGGTTGCAGAGGGTACCCCCCGCAGGGTCTAGGGGGATGGCCTCCCTAGTAGGGGGTCCAAGGGCCATGTACCTTGGTGAGGATCCAGGGCAACACCCCTCAAAGTGACATTTTATATATAAATTACCATTGTAACTTTGGACCATTCATCATTAGGTCACAAATCTGACGATGGAGATTTTCTTGGCTTGTCTTGCCCTAGAAGGCAACCCATTTTATCAACATATTGTATTACAGATTTGTATGAGAGTATTACAGGTGGTACTAGATTGAAGACTGGAGAGGAGATTAATAGTGTTGTATTATAAACTCTATTTGAAGTTAATACAGATTGGTGCATCTCTTCTTGTGTGGAGTTTTTTCCTGAAAGGGTTTCTCTGCATAAACACTATGTTATGTGTTTGATCTTTTGTTCTACTATTTCTTTGTGTTGATTTCATGCTATCTCCATTTTGGTTCTGCATTAGATTAATAGTTACAGTTGTAATTAGATTTCCATTCTATAGTTGTTCACCTTCATTTCTAACAGCAGGAAGTCCTCTTATCTATGACTACTCCTAAAGTTCCCTTAGAGTCACCTCCAAGCAAGACATCTTTCCCTTCAAATGTAAACTTTAGCTCCTTGGATTAGTGATCTTGTAGAGATTCACCAATGGGATGTAACCAAACCATGTTAGTTCTCATGACATAGAATTCATTATATACCTTATTCTCACTAATGGAAAGATTAATTTGTTTACTTATCTAGGTGCATGGAATGGTAAATATATTAGCAACAAAGATATTGTTCCCATCAAAATCTATAGATTTTGTGTGCCCCAAAATGTCTTCCTTTTGTAGTTCTTTAGTTAAAACACCAGGATCCCACACCATTATACATGAACAATATTGGGCTTGAGAGAAAATATCTCATTTCCATTTTGTACCCTTCATCTTTTCATCATGGTTAAAATACTTCTCATGATGACAAAAACATTGTAATGTCATAGTATGAAGTTGATGCAATAAATCCTTACTACTACTATCATCCTTATTTATTGAGATGTAATCAATTTCTTTCCCTCCCATTGCTGATTTTAAAGTTTTGCAAGCTCAACACCACCATTAAAATTTGCTAAAAATTATTCTCAAGTGCATGCTCCTCAACAAAACATTTCTATAAATTTGTCTTATATGTTCCCTGAATTGGAACACCCTGCTCATTTTTTGAATTAACATCATTAGAATGATCCAAATGATTATCATTAGTTGTTGATTTAAAAAATTCAGCAAGCTCAAACCATCATTAGTATCTAGTAAGGCACTTCTCTCATGTGCATGCCTCTCAATAAGGTCATCTTGGAACTCCACCTCAAAAAGTGGGTTATCCTAAGATATCTTTTCATCCGTCTCAAAAAGTGGGTTATCTGAAAAATATTGAAAGTTATTTCTATTTTCTTGTTTAGACCAATATTCATGCATTAGAAATTTCTCCTCATTAGCAGAGAAGTTTGTGCACTCATCTGCTTCTGTCTCATCACTTTTAGGAACACTCATGTACTCCTCTTCCCTTGTAGATGCTTTTGAATCATCTCCTTTAGGAAGGAATACATTCTCATCTTCTAGATCTACTTCTTCTTTTTGGGCTTTGCTTCTGATTCTTCTTCTAGCATCTCTATACCCAAGTGGCAAAAATCTTTAAAGGAGATAAGCTCTTAAATATCAAGATCAAGATTCTTGTACTTGTCATGATAGGCTTTGATTTTATTTACTATTTGACTCTACCCTCTAGTATGTCCTCTTGATTCTTCATTCTTCAAAAGCATTTTCTTTATCTTTGGATCCTTCATCCATTCCTTTAGATCCTTATAATATTCTTGAAATTTTTGCAACATTTCTATCATGGAGTCTTAAAATGTCATCTTTCTACATAAAAATTAGTTTCCTACCCTGCAAGCTAGAAAGATCTTTGCTTTTGATACCATTGTAATGTCCCAAATAAATAATTTAAAATAAATATAAATTAGATCTGAAATGTTTCTAGGATTTTGTAAATATATCAAGTTTATACTCATATTAAACATAATTTTTCCACAACTACGTAACTCAAACTTTGGCAATTTTAATTCTAAACACTTGGAAACTCCTTCAATATTATAAATATGGAAAATAGATCTAAAACCCAGCCACATAACACAACAAACTTTCTAGGAATGATTATCAACGGCAAAACTAAAAATTCCACAAAGTTTGTCAATACAATGCACACTGTGGACACCCATAATTGGCAATTTTAGCACAGAAATGACTAGAACTTCTTCTATTGATGTAATCTAGTTTTTTACATATGAAATATGTTGTTACAACAGAAAAATATCCATCATAAACAGCATCAGAAAATTCTAGAAACAATCTAAAACTAGCTCTATATAAGAAAATGTTTTGCTACTTTTCTATTACAGAAAGAATAAAATCAAACTATAATATATTTCACTGAGCTAAAACATAAATCTTGATTGGAAATTGCTAATTTATAGGAAACTGAAATACAAAATCAAAAAATTGGATTAAGAATTTGTTATGTATGAAAAAGGGGATGAAGGAGACAAGCATGCACACTAAATAAAACCCTCTTCCATGATAACATTCAAGGACAAGACCGAGCCAAATCACTACCAAATGGAGGTGGACTTAGCTACAAGTCTTGTGCTCAAGAGTGCTATGGAAAGATCAAATTTACCAGGCCTTTTATCAAACCCTAGGTCAAGTATGCATAAAACCTTAATTCTAAGATAATCAGCTTGTAACAGACAGAAGACAACTGAAACCCAAAATCTAAATGCACAAAGATGATCAGAGAGATATTAGAACATGTGTCTAGGAAGCTAGAAATTTGGAGGACTATGGGGTGGGTGTCCAAGTCTCAAAAGTTAGAATCTTTAGATACTAAAAATGGGAGAATTATCACAGAGGATGTCCTAATGCCAGATTTAGGGCATGTTTGAACAGGAAGACTATTTTGTGAGAGCCCAAGTCTTCTGTAGTGGAATATTCTAAAAATTCTTTCAGATCCTGAAACCCTTTTCATCACACAACCTTCCTATACCTTCATCTCTTCAGATGTCACACTTGTAACCTGTACACAAGAAGAAAAGGGGTTTGGGGGTTGTGGTGTTTAGGGACTTGCCTCAATCAAATCCCAGGATAGCATTTAAGCTTCCCAACACCATTGTTAGAGAGAGTGTGTGCCCTAGTAGGGCAAAGGATAAACAAATAAATGATGATAGAATGATTTAAAAGACAATGATATCACCTCAAAGGTGAAGCCCTTAGGAGAACGAAGATCCTTCAACTCATTAGGAGATGGATGATGATTCCAAATCTACAACAACACATAATACAAACACAAATTTGCTCTAGAAACATATGAATGCTTTGAATGCTCTTTGCTCCAAGATCATAAGTTTGCAATATCCATCTAGGTTACAAATAAATTCAAAAACACACTTATATATGCTTTCTCACTAACATTCATAAATTAAATCAAAAGAGTCGACAAGGAGAGACCCTTTTAAAGGTCTTATGCTGACACGTATTGAAATTTTCCCTACCCAATCAAGGAGGACTTAGGCATGGGTGCCCAAGTCCCAAGGTGCCTTTTTGGTCCAGGGTAAGGCATAAAATGGGCCCCTAGCTGCCAATTGTCATGGGTTTTGGGGGATTTTGTATCAGGATGAATATTTTGCATGTATAATACAATGACAGGGACCTAGGAGCTAAACTAGGAGGTAAAAAGGCATGTGTCCACTTTTTACTCTATAACATTTACCCCCACTTTAATGTGTGTACGATCTTACCATTCAGTACATGCATTAAAGTATGGTCAAAGCATATCAAACACATCAAACACAAGAATGAAGACACACCCTAAGTTTGAAGGGCCATTTCTAGCCCCCAAGCTTAGGCAAACCTAATAAAACACTTAATAGTCACATAAGACACAATGAATATAGTAAAGAAGCACACAATACATGGAGAAGACATGAACACAGTCGTGCAATACATAGAGAAGACATGATCTAAACAATTATATAAATATAATCCTAACACAAAACATACAGCATGGAGGGAGCTCATCACTACAAGCCTTTAGACCACACAAAAACACACAAAACACACAGCGTGGAGGGAGCTCATGGCTACATGCCTTTAGACCACGTAAAAACATGCAAGACATGCAAGGAAGACACATAAAACACATGGAATACACGAGCACCGTATATTATGACGTCGACACACTATATGTCTTATACATAGGAAATATGAGTGATAGGGAGGAGCTCATCACTACACTCCCAATTGAGCTACGCTACCACAGCCACCAAAGACATGCTTTAGGGTGAATAACTCAAGATCCAACCCTGTCTCCATAGAGGACTTCTTTAAAAGGATGTGCAACCGCTCAAGGGAAGACACAATCTTGCCTTCTACAAAAGGGCTTTTAAAATGCCACCCCACCTACATCCATAGACACCTTACAGTGCAAAGGAGGCATGCTCAAAGTATACAACCCCACCTACATCATGGAGACGCCTTACAGTGAAAAGGAGGTATATGTAAACAAAACAAAGTACACAACCCCACCTACATCACGAAGACACCTTATAGTGAAAGGAAGCATACACAAACACACTTTATCGATATCTAAAATAATCAACCATAATATATGCCCCCACCTTAAAGTGGTTGATCCCGCTTGCTGGTATCAAACACATTTAAGGTAAAGTGAAAACACACAAGGGAACAAGAGCTTTCACAAAGCCCATGTCCCAAAGGTGACATGTGCTTGCAATTGCCGAATGTTCCCACGAACACATCAATATCACTTGATAACATAATCAACAATATATGAGCTTTTGTTAGAAAATTTATTCTAAGATAACAACCAAATCAATTCATGAAACTTACATAGAAATCATTTATCATATCACATAATAGACAAAGGCTACACTTGTGGGTTCCAAACCGAGTATAGTTGTGAGGTTATACTTTAGGTATTTCAGAACCGAGTGTAGCTACAAGGTGAGATACAAAACAATCAAAAGTACATAGAAGCAAATTAGAGTATTGCAAAGGTTCATTACAACAAATTTCACAATACAAATCACAACACAAGGTGATTCTACTAGGTCAAGCGTCAGCAATATATCGACCCCATCTTCATGTATGGACTGCGCCCATTTTTGCTTTCTTGTTGTAGGGACACACAGTCCTTATTAGTATTTATTTATTTTTGTCATCCACCGATTATTAGAGCCACTGAAGAATGTAAACACTAAAGATGAGAGAGGAGATAAAAGTGACTTGGGTTTACAACATGGTAAGATGTCCGCAAGACATCCTCCACAATGTTATGCCCCTAAGGCACCAGACACAATAGTTAGAATAAGAGAGAGGAGTGTAGAAGAATAGAGACACAAATAAAAAAAGTGTCACAACAGAGGCAGTCTCCTTGTATCCTTGACCTTACAAGAGTATCAAGGGTCATTCAAGGAGACCTAAACAACACAACACGGGGGAACACAACACAACACATACACATATAAATATATCCATTTAAGAGGAGGCCAAACTTGCAAGCATCTTATAGAGATGTGTTGTGAGGTTTCACAACGTGCCCCATTTTGCCTTAGCAAAGCAGGGACCCAAATTTTTGCTCTTGCTTGTGTGCTTGTTTGTTTTTCTTGTGTGTTTTTCTTGCTTTGGGTGGTATGGTAAAATGAGAGGTCCTAATCCAAGTTAAAAAGTTAGGTTCATCAATTCTCCTAATAAGGGTTACCGTTGGATAGGGAATTAATTTTTGAGCAACTTTGCCTTTTGAACCATGTTGAAATTTGATAAATTGAGAAAGTTGTGCAAGGTCAAAGTTGTTCTTTGCATATCTGAATATTTTTGTATGGATATTCAAAAGGGATATTTTATATTTGTACAATATCCATATCCTGACGTTAATATACATACCCTATGATGTATAAATGTCTATACATGCTTAGGAATATCCCCTGCATTAGGCATCTTTACCTATATCTTTGTTAGCTATTAAGATTACAATGTGAAACCCAAAAACCATCAAATGTGAGGATATTTTAGACAAGGACATTTTGCACCATGAAATATCCATATCCTTGTATAATGTATATATCCAGGTGACAGCCTGTCAAATTTAACCCAGCTAATACATTCGCAAGATCCAGATATTTGGTACCAAATATTTTTGTATGGATATTTTGGATTTCCAATATCCATAGCTTGAAATATCCATATCCATATGGCATTAGTTGTTTTCGTCTTAATGGACATTTTACTACCTACTGACGTCATCCAGATATTTATGATATGGATATTTTACATTCGTTAATATCCATACCCTTTCTAATATCCATACCCATATTATAACCAATGATATATCCCCATGTGTATGTTGATTTTTTAGCAAAGTCTATGCATATGGATATTTTACATGGATATTTCGTATATCATGGCCTTCGAAAACAAGTTAAATCTTGATAATTGTTTCTTTGGTCAACGATGTTTGACCCTGGGTTGAATGCTGATGTCATATGGATATTTCGACTGGATGTTAATACTAAGTGTTCATATCTGAGCTTTCCAACATTTAGTGCTACATGTAGGAGTTGGTGGATTTTGAATTTGAAAATGTGCCTACATACACATGTAAATTTCTCCCACCTGCACACTGTAAAAGGCCTACCTAATCATGTACTCAACCATTAATGCACCCTAAAGGGTGAAATTTGAAGGATTTAAGGTAAATTACATAGTCATGTTAATCACTTAAAGCATTCAAACAATAAAATTGTAGAGCATTAATAGAGATCCAAGGCGATTAGAAGTGATTTGCAATCAGCTAATTGAGGTTTGTTAGTAGTAGAACGGTGAGCGGAGAATGGAAAATAGAGGAAGTGGACATCATCAAACAACATTGCATTCTATTTATCTTTCAGGTTTAAAGTTCCAACCCATAGGTATGACTAAGACAAAATCTTCCTGTCCTATTTTTTATTTTTACTATTACAGTGATGGTTATGCAAGGTAAATTTGATAAATAGGTTAAATTTCTTTGGATAAGTGCAAATTGCCTTATGGGTATAGCATATTTTGGCTTATATAATGAAACTGTGTGATTAAATCCCTAAACCCTAAGCTAAACTATGGCTATCCATGATTTACAAGACACCATGCAAAGCTGAAAGGACAAATGGGATGCCGAGTTCAAGATGGACGTGTTCCCAGTTCTAGGAGCTATATGTAGGAAGTATGGAAATGCTAAAGATACTCACTTAGGAAACACCGATTTGAATGATTGGAGGAACTAGGTTCTAGGGATCGGTGATGGAAACCCAATCTTAGAGAGCATCTACAATTCAGGTATGTTTAATGCAGCGAGCTTTCCTTGTGTGGCAGAGGCACTGGAGCTCGTAATAGAATGTGTACAGAATTATAATCAAACCACTAGAAGGGTGGAGAAATAGGGGAGAGTGTATGCAGATTTCTCAGTGCAGGGAATCATCAAAACATTCAAATTACCCACACGCAGGGATATGTACAAGATCAATGTTGAGAAATTGGTAAAATAATATAATAGAAACACTACAGACTGTAGGAAAATCATGTTTTCCACATGGAGGGTTGCATATAGCAAGGTGAAGGTGGTGTCAAAGATATCCCAACACTTATTCAAATACAATTTCTCCCCTAAAACACAGTATATGATAGTTTTACAGTCAAATGGCGGGAAAGAGTGACTCTGGCACATTTGAGCCATGGATGTATGGGCTCATCTGCATGGTTAAGGATACAGATTGGATAGTCCAATGGGCAAGGCTCATTAGTGACAGCTTGCATGAAGGGATGATGTAGTGGAGCCAAAAATGAAGGCTATTCTACATGACATCATATGTAGTATATGCATGTTCATATATATCTACATTTACAAGTTTGCAAATAGTGGGGAGAATTGGATGCCTCTTAGAAGAACAAACTGTGTGGAAACATTACCCATAGCTAGAACAAAGAATGTCTATCCAGCATTACAGGAGGGTGAATGACTACTGCATAATGCACCTGGTGAGATTTATGGAAGATGACAAGGCAAAAAGGTTGTCAAAAGAAGCCCAAGAAGTGGTCCAAATGAATGGAACTTGGTTTATCCAATTCCCTACATTCTCATACATTTGTATGAAGGGATTTAAGGGTAACCCTTTTATGTTGCCCAGGTACCCTACTGACAAGGTGATGTTGTTGGAGGTCACAAGGTAAATCATACCATCATATGAAGCCTATATGAAGAAGAGAAAAAGGAGAAATGTGAGGTTCCTAATATATATATTGATTGGTATGAGTGTGGCTCAATAGATGGAGCCAAGAAATCTGAGGCAGAATTACACATGTTACATTTGCAGTTGTTCCCCTTGGTAAGGTACTATGATCCCTACCATAGGATGGAACGATATGTTAACAAGAAACTACAACATGAAGTCCATTTGGAGGACTATTGGGCTGACTGTGTAGAAGAAGAGGAGGTGAGGCAAAGAAGCTACCAACACTTGACTTTGAATCTAATAAGGATGTTGGGATGCTTTGATGTGCCTCCCAAATTGAAATTTTATGATGGAAAGTTGTTAAGCAAAGAATATGAATAGAAATATATATACAAGGAGATTCTACCTCTCCCAGATTGGTCTAAGCCAGAAGATACATCCCTGGAAGTCATACTGCTAAGGTGATGAGCTTCACAAAAACTTGGGTAGATAAAAGGATAGAAGAAATAAATCCAAGGGGGTAGCTATAACCTTGGATAAGAAGAGGAATAGAAAAGATAAGGATGACATTGAATTTGATGACTTCCTCATCCACAAGAACAAGGTCATGGATGCAAAGTGAGCAAAACCATGTCCTTTTGGGTATGTGGAGGTATTTTCATCAGAAGATATTACTATTGCCATAGTCCCATCTCCTCCCAAGGATGTACTTGTAGAGACCATTCCAATAGTCACAACAGGAACACAGGGGAGAGCACCTCTAGATATAGCAGTAGAGAAGGAACATGATGATGTGCTAAAGGGTGTGAACATCCCTAGGCCGAGGGCTCAAGCACCATTAATGAGGGGTTCAACATCTAGGCATGTGGATGTTCAAACTGAAGAGAAACAAGAGTTTACCAAAATGGAGTAGATGTTTGCTCATAAGAAACCATCCAAGAAATCACTTGCATCGGTTATTACAGAACATGAGTGGGTAACTAAGCAAGTACAGGCATACCCTGAACATGTGACACAAGCAAGGGATTTGCAGCACAATGTTCCCATCCCAAAAATAATCCAAGTGACTGTGTTAGCCAATGAAGCAAGGGCAGATGAACATGAAGGGACAGTTGATCAATCATTACCCGTCAATCAGATAATTGACCTGACTGATGATGATGTCACAAGAGATGTGATAGCACATTCGATGGAAGGCTTGTTGAGGCATACTCCATCAGTGGCTAGAGATGTGCAACAAGTAGGGCATGAAGCCTTAGGTGCAAAAGAGACAGGTTCTTCTGAGGTGGTCATGCAATCTGAACCCCTCAATGTTTTGATAGAAACAATCATGAGCCCTGCAGTTATAGACTTATCACATCAACCTAAGGCAAAGGGGAAGGAGACAGAACATGTCATGGATGATCCAGGGCATACTGGAGAAGATCTAGATATCCAAAGGGGTGAGAAATAGACGTCCACATCTGAGCAAAAGGCTCAAGTGAAAGAGGCAGCTAAAGAAAGTCTAATACAAGGAGATATTAGGGGAGTTGCTCACTAAGCTGTCCAGGATCATGGCCCACTGGAAGTGCCTCACCAGTGTGGTCTTGTAGCAGAATTAGGACAAGGTGCACAAGATGCAAGCATAGGATCCCAAGGGGATTCTCATGAAGATAAACATAAAGAAGATGTGGCATCTCATGAAGGAGAACCAGAGGGGGAGTCTATATAAGATGTAGACATGACATTTGCAGAGGCTGGAACTCATGGAGACCAACAAGTCCATGTGCATAAAGAGATGCACATAGATAAAGAAAATGAGGAAGAGATCTACATAGATAGTGAAGATCAGGATATGGCTCTCCAACAAGAGAATCCAAAAGAGATCCCACATGACCAGGATAGGAGGGGAGATATGGAGATGCATGATGCTCATATTGAGCAATCGGTCCTGTAGATACCTAAAAATGTCTCAACCACCAAACTAACTCTCGACATCCCTAAACACATCAATTTCCCTTCTAACCAATTAATTAAATTTTTATTTAATTAATTATCCCTTCATTACCCTATTTTCCATCATTTTATCCCAACAATTGAATTAATTTCATTAATTCAATAGTCCAAGCCTTAGCCAATTGATTTAATAAATATGCAATATTTATTAAATCAATTTCCCCCTTTTCTCTAAATCTAATTTATTAGTTAAAACCATGTAACTAATTAATTCAGCCTATTAATTGACCTATCCCTACCCTAGACAATTAAATAGCTATTATTTAATTGCCTACCCTAGCCTACCTCATCCTAGCCCTAGGATTAATTAAATAAAACCTATGTTTAATTAATCCTAACCTCTCATTTGGGTGGTCAAACCTTGTTTAACACCCTCCCCCACATCCTCCAAATAAAAAATTGAAATAAATCCACATAAGTCAATTTTTTATTTTAAAAATATCCCACATCACATTTAATTTTCCTTACAACCCCTTACCTCACCCATACTCATTTATTTCCACTTATCCCCAAATAAATTTTTAATTCATTTACATTCCCCCATATGAATCTTTAATTCAAAAATAATCCTTCCTCACCCATGCTCATTTAATAACCCCTTTTCCCAAAATGAATAAAAGATTCACTTCTATTCCTAGCCCTCCATTCATTCAAGATTGAATCTAGGCCCTCCACCTCACTTTCATCCTCCACCATTGATCTTCCAAATCAATCTCTACCCTTGGATCAAAATCACTCCAAAAAGTCTATAAATACAACATCTCTCAACCCATTCAAGGATCCAAGTTTTATGCAAAGTTATTATGCCAAAATATCAATTGAGCTAGTCTTTACTGAGTTGCAAATTTAGTTAGCATTTCACATTTGAATCACTTGTCTAGGGATAATCATGTCTTAGGAGCTTGTTTTGGGTGCAAGGTTCCTCTCCCTTGATGAGATTGGGTCTATATTTGTGAACGGACATGTGTTTACAGGTGCAGCGCTATCCCACCTGTTAGTGCCTAAATTGACTGACAATTTTTGAGCAATTTTCATGCAGGCACTTTCCCTAAGAATCCAAAAAATGTTCTAAGTGTTGGACCTCCTCAGTATCTCTCAGCTACAGCATCATTTTTTCTTTGAGGAGGAGGTCATCATCATCATATTTTCTTCGATGGTGGTCAGCGTCATCATGTCCTCCGTCGACCGGCTTCTCTTCGTCATCATCATATTTCAATATCGGGTGATGTTTGGTTATTATCCTGATCCTGCTGATGAGCTACAGTGCGCCCCGATCTGCTTGCGAGGGTGA